>OZ025273.1:3157822-4453288 GCA_964019165.1 Mastigias papua | reverse complement strand
GATTGAAAAGTGATCCAAATCAGCGATTTTTGGCCAAAAAGTAAGCTATAACCTTGGTATTTTGCCGAAAAAATGACCAAAATTGGGGGGAAATTGATTGATTAAAATGACCAAAATTGAAATTGATTGATTTTGATTGCAGATTGAAAAGTGATCCAAATCAGCGATTTTTGGCCAAAAAGTAAGGCTATAACCTTGGTATTTTGCCGAAAAATGACCAAAATTGAAATTGATTGATTTTGATTGCAGATTGAAAAGTGATCCAAATCAGCGATTTTTGGCCAAAAAGTAAGGCTATAACCTTGGTATTTTGCCGAAAAATGACCAAAATTGAAATTGATTGATTTTGATTGCAGATTGAAAAGTGATCCAAATCAGCGATTTTTGGCCAAAAAGTAAGGCTATAACCTTGGTATTTTGCCGAAAAATGACCAAAATTGAAATTGATTGATTTTGATTGCAGATTGAAAAGTGATCCAAATCAGCGATTTTTGGCCAAAAAGTAAGGCTATAACCTTGGTATTTTGCCGAAAAATGACCAAAATTGAAATTGATTGATTTTGATTGCAGATTGAAAAGTGATCCAAATCAGCGATTTTTGGCCAAAAAGTAAGGCTATAACCTTGGTATTTTGCCGAAAAATGACCAAAATTGAAATTGATTGATTTTGATTGCAGATTGAAAAGTGATCCAAATCAGCGATTTTTGGCCAAAAAGTAAGGCTATAACCTTGGTATTTTGCCGAAAAATGACCAAAATTGAAATTGATTGATTTTGATTGCAGATTGAAAAGTGATCCAAATCAGCGATTTTTGGCCAAAAAGTAAGGCTATAACCTTGGTATTTTGCCGATAAATGACCAAAATTGAAATTGATTGATTTTGATTGCAGATTGAAAAGTGATCCAAATCAGCGATTTTTGGCCAAAAAGTAAGGCTATAACCTTGGTATTTTGCCGAAAAATGACCAAAATTGAAATTGATTGATTTTGATTCATGATTGAAAAGTGATCCAAATCAGCGATTTTTGGCCACAAAATAAGGCTATAACCTTGGTATTTTGCCGATAAATGACCAAAATTGAAATTGATTGATTTTGATTGCAGATTGAAAAGTGATCCAAATCAGCGATTATTGGCCAAAAAGTAAGGCTATAACCTTGATATTTTGCCAAAAAATGACCAAAATTGAAATTGATTGATTTTGATTGCAGATTGAAAAGTGATCCAAATCAGCGATTTTTGGCCAAAAAGTAAGGCTATAACCTTGGTATTTTGCCGAAAAATGACCAAAATTGAAATTGATTGATTTTGATTGCAGATTGAAAAGTGATCCAAATCAGCGATTTTTGGCCAAAAAGTAAGGCTATAACCTTGGTATTTTGCCGAAAAATGACCAAAATTGAAATTGATTGATTTTGATTGCAGATTGAAAAGTGATCCAAATCAGCGATTTTTGGCCAAAAAGTAAGGCTATAACCTTGGTATTTTGCCGATAAATGACCAAAATTGAAATTGATTGATTTTGATTGCAGATTGAAAAGTGATCCAAATCAGCGATTTTTGGCCAAAAAGTAAGGCTATAACCTTGGTATTTTGCCGAAAAATGACCAAAATTGAAATTGATTGATTTTGATTCATGATTGAAAAGTGATCCAAATCAGCGATTTTTGGCCACAAAATAAGGCTATAACCTTGGTATTTTGCCGATAAATGACCAAAATTGAAATTGATTGATTTTGATTGCAGATTGAAAAGTGATCCAAATCAGCGATTATTGGCCAAAAAGTAAGGCTATAACCTTGATATTTTGCCAAAAAATGACCAAAATTGAAATTGATTGATTTTGATTGCAGATTGAAAAGTGATCCAAATCAGCGATTTTTGGCCAAAAAGTAAGGCTATAACCTTGGTATTTTGCCGAAAAATGACCAAACTTGAAATTGATTGATTTTGATTGCAGATTGAAAAGTGATCCAAATCAGCGATTTTTGGCCAAAAAGTAAGGCTATAACCTTGGTATTTTGCCGATAAATGACCAAAATTGAAATTGATTGATTTTGATTCATGATTGAAAAGTGATCCAAATCAGCGATTTTTGGCCAAAAAGTAAGACTATAACCTTGGTATTTTGCCGAAAAATGACCAAAATTGAAATTGATTGATTTTGATTCATGATTGAAAAGTGATCCAAATCAGCGATTTTTGGCCAAAAAGTAAGGCTATAACCTTGGTATTTTGCCGAAAAATGACCAAAATTTAAATTGATTGATTTTGATTGCAGATTGAAAAGTGATCCAAATCAGCGATTTTTGGCCAAAAAGTAAGGCTATAACCTTGGTATTTTGCCGAAAAATGACCAAAATTGAAATTGATTGATTTTGATTGCAGATTGAAAAGTGATCCAAATCAGCGATTTTTGGCCAAAAAGTAAGGCTATAACCTTGGTATTTTGCCGAAAAATGACCAAAATTGAAATTGATTGATTTTGATTGCAGATTGAAAAGTGATCCAAATCAGCGATTTGTGGCCAAAAAGTAAGGCTATAACCTTGGTATTTTGCCGAAAAATGACCAAAATTGAAATTGATTGATTTTGATTGCAGATTGAAAAGTGATCCAAATCAGCGATTTTTGGCCACAAAATAAGGCTATAACCTTGGTATTTTGCCGATAAATGACCAAAATTGAAATTGATTGATTTTGATTGCAGATTGAAAAGTGATCAAAATCAGCGATTTTTTGGCCAAAAAGTAAGGCTATAACCTTGGTATTTTGCCGAAAAAATGACCAAAATTGAAATTGATTGATTTTGATTGCAGATTGAAAAGTGATCCAAATCAGCGATTTTTGGCCAAAAAGTAAGGCTATAACCTTGGTATTTTGCCGAAAAATGACCAAAATTGAAATTGATTGATTTTGATTGCAGATTGAAAAGTGATCCAAATCAGCGATTTTTGGCCAAAAAGTAAGGCTATAACCTTGGTATTTTGCGGAAAAATGACCAAAATTGAAATTGATTGATTTTGATTGCAGATTGAAAAGTGATCCAAATCAGCGATTTTTGGCCAAAAAGTAAGGCTATAACCTTGGTATTTTGCCGAAAAATGACCAAAATTGAAATTGATTGATTTTGATTGCAGATTGAAAAGTGATCCAAATCAGCGATTTTTGGCCAAAACGTAAGGCTATAACCTTGGTATTTTGCCGATAAATGACCAAAATTGAAATTGATTGATTTTGATTGCAGATTGAAAAGTGATCCAAATCAGCGATTTTTGGCCAAAAAGTAAGGCTATAACCTTGGTATTTTGCCGAAAAATGACCAAAATTGAAATTGATTGATTTTGATTGCAGATTGAAAAGTGATCCAAATCAGCGATTTTTGGCCAAAAAGTAAGGCTATAACCTTGGTATTTTGCCGAAAAATGACCAAAATTGAAATTGATTGATTTTGATTGCAGATTGAAAAGTGATCCAAATCAGCGATTTGTGGCCAAAAAGTAAGGCTATAACCTTGGTATTTTGCCGAAAAATGACCAAAATTGAAATTGATTGATTTTGATTGCAGATTGAAAAGTGATCCAAATCAGCGATTTTTGGCCACAAAATAAGGCTATAACCTTGGTATTTTGCCGATAAATGACCAAAATTGAAATTGATTGATTTTGATTGCAGATTGAAAAGTGATCCAAATCAGCGATTTTTGGCCAAAAAGTAAGGCTATAACCTTGGTATTTTGCCGAAAAATGACCAAAATTGAAATTGATTGATTTTGATTGCAGATTGAAAAGTGATCCAAATCAGCGATTTTTGGCCAAAAAGTAAGGCTATAACCTTGGTATTTTGCGGAAAAATGACCAAAATTGAAATTGATTGATTTTGATTGCAGATTGAAAAGTGATCCAAATCAGCGATTTTTGGCCAAAAAGTAAGGCTATAACCTTGGTATTTTGCCGAAAAATGACCAAAATTGAAATTGATTGATTTTGATTGCAGATTGAAAAGTGATCCAAATCAGCGATTTTTGGCCAAAACGTAAGGCTATAACCTTGGTATTTTGCCGATAAATGACCAAAATTGAAATTGATTGATTTTGATTGCAGATTGAAAAGTGATCCAAATCAGCGATTTTTGGCCAAAAAGTAAGGCTATAACCTTGGTATTTTGCCGAAAAATGACCAAAATTGAAATTGATTGATTTTGATTGCAGATTGAAAAGTGATCCAAATCAGCGATTTTTGGCCAAAAGTAAGGCTATAACCTTGGTATTTTGCCGAAAAATGACCAAAATTGAAATTGATTGATTTTGATTGCAGATTGAAAAGTGATCCAAATCAGCGATTTGTGGCCAAAAAGTAAGGCTATAACCTTGGTATTTTGCCGAAAAATGACCAAAATTGAAATTGATTGATTTTGATTGCAGATTGAAAAGTGATCCAAATCAGCGATTTTTGGCCACAAAATAAGGCTATAACCTTGGTATTTTGCCGATAAATGACCAAAATTGAAATTGATTGATTTTGATTGCAGATTGAAAAGTGATCCAAATCAGCGATTTTTGGCCAAAAAGTAAGGCTATAACCTTGGTATTTTGCCGAAAAATGACCAAAATTGAAATTGATTGATTTTGATTGCAGATTGAAAAGTGATCCAAATCAGCGATTTTTGGCCGAAAAGTAAGGCTATAACCTTGGTATTTTGCCGAAAAATGACCAAAATTGAAATTGATTGATTTTGATTGCAGATTGAAAAGTGATCCAAATCAGCGATTTTTGGCCAAAAAGTAAGGCTATAACCTTGGTATTTTGCGGAAAAATGACCAAAATTGAAATTGATTGATTTTGATTGCAGATTGAAAAGTGATCCAAATCAGCGATTTTTGGCCAAAAAGTAAGGCTATAACCTTGGTATTTTGCCGAAAAATGACCAAAATTGAAATTGATTGATTTTGATTGCAGATTGAAAAGTGATCCAAATCAGCGATTTTTGGCCAAAACGTAAGGCTATAACCTTGGTATTTTGCCGATAAATGACCAAAATTGAAATTGATTGATTTTGATTGCAGATTGAAAAGTGATCCAAATCAGCGATTTTTGGCCAAAAAGTAAGGCTATAACCTTGGTATTTTGCCGAAAAATGACCAAAATTGAAATTGATTGATTTTGATTGCAGATTGAAAAGTGATCCAAATCAGCGATTTTTGGCCAAAAAGTAAGGCTATAACCTTGGTATTTTGCCGATAAATGACCAAAATTGAAATTGATTGATTTTGATTGCAGATTGAAAAGTGATCCAAATCAGCGATTTTTGGCCAAAAAGTAAGGCTATAACCTTGGTATTTTGCCGAAAAATGACCAAAATTGAAATTGATTGATTTTGATTCATGATTGAAAAGTGATCCAAATCAGCGATTTTTGGCCAAAAAGTAAGGCTATAACCTTGGTATTTTGCCGAAAAATGACCAAAATTGAAATTGATTGATTTTGATTCATGATTGAAAAGTGATCCAAATCAGCGATTTTTGGCCAAAACGTAAGGCTATAACCTTGGTATTTTGCCGATAAATTACCAAAATTGAAATTGATTGATTTTGATTGCAGATTGAAAAGTGATCCAAATCAGCGATTTTTGGCCAAAACGTAAGGCTATAACCTTGGTATTTTGCCGAAAAATGACCAAAATTGAAATTGATTGATTTTGATTGCAGATTGAAAAGTGATCCAAATCAGCGATTTTTGGCCAAAAAGTAAGGCTATAACCTTGGTATTTTGCCGAAAAATGACCAAAATTGAAATTGATTGATTTTGATTCATGATTGAAAAGTGATCCAAATCAGCGATTTTTGGCCAAAACGTAAGGCTATAACCTTGGTATTTTGCCGATAAATTACCAAAATTGAAATTGATTGATTTTGATTGCAGATTGAAAAGTGATCCAAATCAGCGATTTTTGGCCAAAACGTAAGGCTATAACCTTGGTATTTTGCCGAAAAATGACCAAAATTGAAATTGATTGATTTTGATTGCAGATTGAAAAGTGATCCAAATCAGCGATTTTTGGCCAAAAAGTAAGGCTATAACCTTGGTATTTTGCCGAAAAATGACCAAAATTGAAATTGATTGATTTTGATTGCAGATTGAAAAGTGATCCAAATCAGCGATTTTGGCCAAAAAGTAAGGCTATAACCTTGGTATTTTGCCGAAAAATGACCAAAATTGAAATTGATTGATTTTGATTGCAGATTGAAAAGTGATCCAAATCAGCGATTTTTGGCCAAAAAGTAAGGCTATAACCTTGGTATTTTGCCGAAAAATGACCAAAATTGAAATTGATTGATTTTGATTGCAGATTGAAAAGTGATCCAAATCAGCGATTTTTGGCCAAAACGTAAGGCTATAACCTTGGTATTTTGCCGATAAATGACCAAAATTGAAATTGATTGATTTTGATTGCAGATTGAAAAGTGATCCAAATCAGCGATTTTTGGCCAAAAAGTAAGGCTATAACCTTGGTATTTTGCCGACAAATGACCAAAATTGAAATTGATTGATTTGATTGCAGATTGAAAAGTGATCCAAATCAGCGATTTTTGGCCAAAAAGTAAGGCTATAACCTTGGTATTTTGCCGATAAATGACCAAAATTGAAATTGATTGATTTTGATTCATGATTGAAAAGTGATCCAAATCAGCGATTTTTGGCCAAAAAGTAAGACTATAACCTTGGTATTTTGCCGAAAAATGACCAAAATTGAAATTGATTGATTTTGATTCATGATTGAAAAGTGATCCAAATCAGCGATTTTTGGCCAAAAAGTAAGGCTATAACCTTGGTATTTTGCCGAAAAATGACCAAAATTGAAATTGATTGATTTTGATTGCAGATTGAAAAGTGATCCAAATCAGCGATTTTTGGCCAAAAAGTAAGGCTATAACCTTGGTATTTTGCCGAAAAATGACCAAAATTGAAATTGATTGATTTTGATTGCAGATTGAAAAGTGATCCAAATCAGCGATTTTTGGCCAAAAAGTAAGGCTATAACCTTGGTAGTTTGCCGAAAAATGACCAAAATTGAAATTGATTGATTTTGATTGCAGATTGAAAAGTGATCCAAATCAGCGATTTGTGGCCAAAAAGTAAGGCTATAACCTTGGTATTTTGCCGAAAAATGACCAAAATTGAAATTGATTGATTTTGATTGCAGATTGAAAAGTGATCCAAATCAGCGATTTTTGGCCAAAAAGTAAGGCTATAACCTTGGTATTTTGCCGAAAAATGACCAAAATTGAAATTGATTGATTTTGATTGCAGATTGAAAAGTGATCCAAATCAGCGATTTTTGGCCAAAAAGTAAGGCTATAACCTTGGTATTTTGCCGAAAAATGACCAAAATTGAAATTGATTGATTTTGATTGCAGATTGAAAAGTGATCCAAATCAGCGATTTTTGGCCAAAACGTAAGGCTATAACCTTGGTATTTTGCCGAAAAATGACCAAAATTGAAATTGATTGATTTTGATTGCAGATTGAAAAGTGATCCAAATCAGCGATTTTTGGCCAAAAAGTAAGGCTATAACCTTGGTATTTTGCCGACAAATGACCAAAATTGAAATTGATTGATTTTGATTGCAGATTGAAAAGTGATCCAAATCAGCGATTTTTGGCCAAAAAGTAAGGCTATAACCTTGGTATTTTGCCGAAAAATGACCAAAATTGAAATTGATTGATTTTGATTGCAGATTGAAAAGTGATCCAAATCAGCGATTTTTGGCCAAAAAGTAAGACTATAACCTTGGTATTTTGCCGAAAAATGACCAAAATTGAAATTGATTGATTTTGATTCATGATTGAAAAGTGATCCAAATCAGCGATTTTTGGCCAAGAAGTAAGGCTATAACCTTGGTATTTTGCCGAAAAATGACCAAAATTGAAATTGATTGATTTTGATTGCAGATTGAAAAGTGATCCAAATCAGCGATTTTTGGCCAAAAAGTAAGGCTATAACCTTGGTATTTTGCCGAAAAATGACCAAAATTGAAATTGATTGATTTTGATTGCAGATTGAAAAGTGATCCAAATCAGCGATTTTTGGCCAAAAAGTAAGGCTATAACCTTGGTAGTTTGCCGAAAAATGACCAAAATTGAAATTGATTGATTTTGATTGCAGATTGAAAAGTGATCCAAATCAGCGATTTGTGGCCAAAAAGTAAGGCTATAACCTTGGTATTTTGCCGAAAAATGACCAAAATTGAAATTGATTGATTTTGATTGCAGATTGAAAAGTGATCCAAATCAGCGATTTTTGGCCAAAAAGTAAGGCTATAACCTTGGTATTTTGCCGAAAAATGACCAAAATTGAAATTGATTGATTTTGATTGCAGATTGAAAAGTGATCCAAATCAGCGATTTTTGGCCAAAAAGTAAGGCTATAACCTTGGTATTTTGCCGAAAAATGACCAAAATTGAAATTGATTGATTTTGATTGCAGATTGAAAAGTGATCCAAATCAGCGATTTTTGGCCAAAACGTAAGGCTATAACCTTGGTATTTTGCCGATAAATGACCAAAATTGAAATTGATTGATTTTGATTGCAGATTGAAAAGTGATCCAAATCAGCGATTTTTGGCCAAAAAGTAAGGCTATAACCTTGATATTTTGCCGAAAAATGACCAAAATTGAAATTGATTGATTTTGATTGCAGATTGAAAAGTGATCCAAATAAGCGATTTTTGGCCAAAAAGTAAGGCTATAACCTTGGTATTTTGCAGATAAATGACCAAAATTGAAATTGATTGATTTTGATTCATGATTGAAAAGTGATCCAAATCAGCGATTTTTGGCCAAAAAGTAAGGCTATAACCTTGGTATTTTGCCGAAAAATGACCAAAATTGAAATTGATTGATTTTGATTCATGATTGAAAAGTGATCCAAATCAGCGATTTTTGGCCAAAAAGTAAGGCTATAACCTTGGTATTTTGCCGAAAAATGACCAAAATTGAAATTGATTGATTTTGATTCATGATTGAAAAGTGATCCAAATCAGCGATTTTTGGCCAAAACGTAAGGCTATAACCTTGGTATTTTGCCGATAAATTACCAAAATTGAAATTGATTGATTTTGATTGCAGATTGAAAAGTGATCCAAATCAGGGATTTTTGGCCAAAACGTAAGGCTATAACCTTGGTATTTTGCCGATAAATGACCAAAATTGAAATTGATTGATTTTGATTGCAGATTGAAAAGTGATCCAAATCAGCGATTTTTGGCCAAAAAGTAAGGCTATAACCTTGGTATTTTGCCGATAAATGACCAAAATTGAAATTGATTGATTTTGATTGCAGATTGAAAAGTGATCCAAATCAGCGATTTTTGGCCAAAAGTAAGGCTATAACCTTGGTATTTTGCCGAAAAATGACCAAAATTGAAATTGATTGATTTTGATTGCAGATTGAAAAGTGATCCAAATCAGCGATTTTTGGCCAAAAAGTAAGGCTATAACCTTGGTAGTTTGCCGAAAAATGACCAAAATTGAAATTGATTGATTTTGATTCATGATTGAAAAGTGATCCAAATCAGCGATTTTTGGCCAAAAAGTAAGACTATAACCTTGGTATTTTGCCGAAAAATGACCAAAATTGAAATTGATTGATTTTGATTCATGATTGAAAAGTGATCCAAATCAGCGATTTTTGGCCAAAAAGTAAGGCTATAACCTTGGTATTTAGCCGAAAAATGACCAAAATTGAAATTGATTGATTTTGATTGCAGATTGAAAAGTGATCCAAATCAGCGATTTTTGGCCAAAAAGTAAGGCTATAACCTTGGTATTTTGCCGAAAAATGACCAAAATTGAAATTGATTGATTTTGATTGCAGATTGAAAAGTGATCCAAATCAGCGATTTTTGGCCAAAAAGTAAGGCTATAACCTTGGTAGTTTGCCGAAAAATGACCAAAATTGAAATTGATTGATTTTGATTCATGATTGAAAAGTGATCCAAATCAGCGATTTTTGGCCAAAAAGTAAGGCTATAACCTTGGTATTTTGCCGACACATGACCAAAATTGAAATTGATTGATTTTGATTGCAGATTGAAAAGTGATCCAAATCAGCGATTTTTGGCCAAAAAGTAAGGCTATAACCTTGGTATTTTGCCGATAAATGACCAAAATTGAAATTGATTGATTTTGATTCATGATTGAAAAGTGATCCAAATCAGCGATTTTTGGCCAAAAAGTAAGACTATAGCCTTGGTATTTTGCCGAAAAATGACCAAAATTGAAATTGATTGATTTTGATTCATGATTGAAAAGTGATCCAAATCAGCGATTTTTGGCCAAAAAGTAAGGCTATAACCTTGGTATTTTGCCGAAAAATGACCAAAATTGAAATTGATTGATTTTGATTGCAGATTGAAAAGTGATCCAAATCAGCGATTTTTGGCCAAAAAGTAAGGCTATAACCTTGGTATTTTGCCGATAAATGACCAAAATTGAAGTTGATTGATTTTGATTGCAGATTGACAAGTGATCCAAATCAGCGATTTTTGGCCAAAAAGTAAGGCTATAACCTTGGTAGTTTGCCGAAAAATGACCAAAATTGAAATTGATTGATTTTGATTGCAGATTGAAAAGTGATCCAAATCAGCGATTTGTGGCCAAAAAGTAAGGCTATAACCTTGGTATTTTGCCGAAAAATGACCAAAATTGAAATTGATTGATTTTGATTGCAGATTGAAAAGTGATCCAAATCAGCGATTTTTGGCCACAAAATAAGGCTATAACCTTGGTATTTTGCCGATAAATGACCAAAATTGAAATTGATTGATTTTGATTGCAGATTGAAAAGTGATCCAAATCAGCGATTTTTGGCCAAAAAGTAAGGCTATAACCTTGGTATTTTGCCGAAAAATGACCAAATTGAAATTGATTGATTTTGATTGCAGATTGAAAAGTGATCCAAATCAGCGATTTTTGGCCAAAAAGTAAGGCTATAACCTTGGTATTTTGCCGAAAAATGACCAAAATTGAAATTGATTGATTTTGATTGCAGATTGAAAAGTGATCCAAATCAGCGATTTTTGGCCAAAAAGTAAGGCTATAACCTTGGTATTTTGCCGAAAAATGACCAAAATTGAAATTGATTGATTTTGATTCATGATTGAAAAGTGATCCAAATCAGCGATTTTTGGCCAAAAAGTAAGGCTATAACCATGGTATTTTGCCGAAAAATGACCAAAATTGAAATTGATTGATTTTGATTCATGATTGAAAAGTGATCCAAATCAGCGATTTTTGGCCAAAAAGTAAGGCTATAACCTTGGTATTTTGCCGAAAAATGACCAAAATTGAAATTGATTGATTTTGATTCATGATTGAAAAGTGATCCAAATCAGCGATTTTTGGCCAAAAAGTAAGGCTATAACCTTGGTATTTTGCCGATAAATGACCAAAATTGAAATTGATTGATTTTGATTGCAGATTGAAAAGTGATCCAAATCAGCGATTTTTGGCCAAAAAGTAAGACTATAACCTTGGTATTTTGCCGAAAAATGACCAAAATTGAAATTGATTGATTTTGATTCATGATTGAAAAGTGATCCAAATCAGCGATTTTTGGCCAAAAAGTAAGACTATAACCTTGGTAGTTTGCCGAAAAATGACCAAAATTGAAATTGATTGATTTTGATTCATGATTGAAAAGTGATCCAAATCAGCGATGTTTGGCCAAAAAGTAAGGCTATAACCTTGGTATTTTGCCGAAAAATGACAAAAATTGAAATTGATTGATTTTGATTGCAGATTGAAAAGTGATCCAAATCAGCGATTTTTGGCCAAAAAGTAAGGCTATAACCTTGGTATTTTGCCGAAAAATGACCAAAATTGAAATTGATTGATTTTGATTGCAGATTGAAAAGTGATCCAAATCAGCGATTTTTGGCCAAAAAGTAAGGCTATAACCTTGGTATTTTGCCGAAAAATGACCAAAATTGAAATTGATTGATTTTGATTGCAGATTGAAAAGTGATCCAAATCAGCGATTTGTGGCCAAAAAGTAAGGCTATAACCTTGGTATTTTGCCGAAAAATGACCAAAATTGAAATTGATTGATTTTGATTGCAGATTGAAAAGTGATCCAAATCAGCGATTTTTCGCCACAAAATAAGGCTATAACCTTGGTATTTTGCCGATAAATGACCAAAATTGAAATTGATTGATTTTGATTGCAGATTGAAAAGTGATCCAAATCAGCGATTTTTGGCCAAAAAGTAAGGCTATAACCTTGGTATTTTGCCGAAAAATGACCAAAATTGAAATTGATTGATTTTGATTGCAGATTGAAAAGTGATCCAAATCAGCGATTTTTGGCCAAAAAGTAAGGCTATAACCTTGGTATTTTGCCGATAAATGACCAAAATTGAAATTGATTGATTTTGATTGCAGATTGAAAAGTGATCCAAATCAGCGATTTTTGGCCAAAAAGTAAGGCTATAACCTTGGTATTTTGCCGAAAAATGACCAAAATTGAAATTGATTGATTTTGATTCATGATTGAAAAGTGATCCAAATCAGCGATTTTTGGCCAAAAAGTAAGGCTATAACCTTGGTATTTTGGCTATAACCTTGGTATTTCCAATCCGGGCCAAAAAGGCCCCTTTGCCAAAAATGACCAAAATTGAAATGATTTGATTTTGATTGCAAGATTGAAAGTGTGACGAGTATAAGGCTATAACCTTGGTATTTTGCCGAAAAATGACAAAATGAAAGATTGATTTTATTCAGATTAAAAGTGACAATCGTTTTCATTAAGGCTATAACCTTGGTATTTTGCCGAAAAATGACCAAAATTGAAATTGATTGATTTTGATTGCAGATTGGAAAGTGATCCAAATCAGCGATGTTTGGCCAAAAAGTAAGGCTATAACCTTGGTATTTTGCCGAAAAATGACCAAAATTGAAATTGATTGATTTTGATGGCAGATTGAAAAGTGATCCAAATCAGCGATTTTGGCCAAAAAGTAAGGCTAAACCTTGGTATTTTGCCGAAAAATGACCAAAATTGAAATTGATTGATTTTGATTGCAGATTGAAAAGTGATCCAAATCAGCGATTTTTGGCCAAAAAGTAAGGCTATAACCTTGGTATTTTGCCGAAAAATGACCAAAATTGAAATTGATTGATTTTGATTGCAGATTGAAAAGTGATCCAAATCAGCGATTTTTGGCCAAAAAGTAAGGCTATAACCTTGGTATTTTGCCGAAAAATGACCAAAATTGAAATTGATTGATTTTGATTGCAGATTGAAAAGTGATCCAAATCAGCGATTTTTGGCCAAAAGTAAGGCTATAACCTTGGTATTTTGCCGATAAATGACCAAAATTGAAATTGATTGATTTTGATTGCAGGATTGAAAAGTGATCCAAATCAGCGATTTTTGGCCAAAAAGTAAGGCTATAACCTTGGTATTTTGCCGAAAAATGACCAAAATTGAAATTGATTGATTTTGATTGCATGATTGAAAAGTGATCCAAATCAGCGATTTTTGGCCAAAAAGTAAGGCTATAACCTTGGTATTTTGCCGAAAAATGACCAAAATTGAAATTGATTGATTTTGATTTGCAGATTGAAAAGTGATCCAAATCAGCGATTTTTGGCCAAAAAGTAAGGCTATAACCTTGGTATTTTGCCGAAAAATGACCAAAATTGAAATTGATTGATTTTGATTGCAGATTGAAAAGTGATCCAAATCAGCGATTTTTGGCCAAAAAGTAAGGCTATAACCTTGGTAGTTTGCCGATAAATGACCAAAATTGAAATTGATTGATTTTGATTGCAGATTGAAAAGTGATCCAAATCAGCGATTTGTGGCCAAAAAGTAAGGCTATAACCTTGGTATTTTGCCGAAAAATGACCAAAATTGAAATTGATTGATTTTGATTGCAGATTGAAAAGTGATCCAAATCAGCGATTTTTGGCCACAAAATGAGGCTATAACCTTGGTATTTTGCCGATAAATGACCAAAATTGAAATTGATTGATTTTGATTGCAGATTGAAAAGTGATCCAAATCAGCGATTTTGGCCAAAAAAGTAAGGCTATAACCTTGGTATTTTGCCGAAAAATGACCAAAATTGAAATTGATTGATTTTGATTGCAGATTGAAAAGTGATCCAAATCAGCGATTTTTGGCCAAAAAGTAAGGCTATAACCTTGGTATTTTGCCGAAAAATGACCAAAATTGAAATTGATTGATTTTGATTGCAGATTGAAAAGTGATCCAAATCAGCGATTTTTGGCCAAAAAGTAAGGCTATAACCTTGGTATTTTGCCGAAAAATGACCAAAATTGAAATTGATTGATTTTGATTCAGATTGAAAAGTGATCCAAATCAGCGATTTTTGGCCAAAAAGTAAGGCTATACCTTGGTATTTTGCCGAAAAATGACCAAAATTGAAATTGATTGATTTTGATTCATGATTGAAAAGTGATCCAAATCAGCGATTTTTGGCCAAAAAGTAAGGCTATAACCTTGGTATTTTGCCGAAAAATGACCAAAATTGAAATTGATTGATTTTGATTCATGATTGAAAAGTGATCCAAATCAGCGATTTTCGGCCAAAAAGTAAGGCTATAACCTTGGTATTTTGCCGATAAATGACCAAAATTGAAATTGATTGATTTTGATTGCAGATTGAAAAGTGATCCAAATCAGCGATTTTTGGCCAAAAAGTAAGACTATAACCTTGGTATTTTGCCGAAAAATGACCAAAATTGAAATTGATTGATTTTGATTCATGATTGAAAAGTGATCCAAATCAGCGATTTTTGGCCAAAAAGTAAGACTATAACCTTGGTATTTTGCCGAAAAATGACCAAAATTGAAATTGATTGATTTTGATTCATGATTGAAAAGTGATCCAAATCAGCGATGTTTGGCCAAAAAGTAAGGCTATAACCTTGGTATTTTGCCGAAAAATGACCAAAATTGAAATTGATTGATTTTGATTGCAGATTGAAAAGTGATCCAAATCAGCGATTTTTGGCCAAAAAGTAAGGCTATAACCTTGGTATTTTGCCGAAAAATGACCAAAATTGAAATTGATTGATTTTGATTGCAGATTGAAAAGTGATCCAAATCAGCGATTTTTGGCCAAAAAGTAAGGCTATAACCTTGGTATTTTGCCGATAAATGACCAAAATTGAAATTGATTGATTTTGATTCATGATTGAAAAGTGATCCAAATCAGCGATTTTTGGCCAAAAAGTAAGGCTATAACCTTGGTATTTTGCCGAAAAATGACCAAAATTGAAATTGATTGATTTTGATTGCAGATTGAAAAGTGATCCAAATCAGCGATTTTTCGCCACAAAATAAGGCTATAACCTTGGTATTTTGCCGATAAATGACCAAAATTGAAATTGATTGATTTTGATTGCAGATTGAAAAGTGATCCAAATCAGCGATTTTGGCCAAAAAGTAAGGCTATAACCTTGGTATTTTGCCGAAAAATGACCAAAATTGAAATTGATTGATTTTGATTGCAGATTGAAAAGTGATCCAAATCAGCGATTTTTGGCCAAAAAGTAAGGCTATAACCTTGGTATTTTGCCGAAAAATGACCAAAATTGAAATTGATTGATTTTGATTGCAGATTGAAAAGTGATCCAAATCAGCGATTTTTGGCCAAAAAGTAAGGCTATAACCTTGGTAGTTTGCCGAAAAATGACCAAAATTGAAATTGATTGATTTTGATTGCAGATTGAAAAGTGATCCAAATCAGCGATTTGTGGCCAAAAAGTAAGGCTATAACCTTGGTATTTTGCCGAAAAATGACCAAAATTGAAATTGATTGATTTTGATTGCAGATTGAAAAGTGATCCAAATCAGCGATTTTTGGCCAAAAAGTAAGGCTATAACCTTGGTATTTTGCCGAAAAATGACCAAAATTGAAATTGATTGATTTTGATTGCAGATTGAAAAGTGATCCAAATCAGCGATTTTTGGCCAAAAAGTAAGGCTATAACCTTGGTATTTTGCCGAAAAATGACCAAAATTGAAATTGATTGATTTTGATTGCAGATTGAAAAGTGATCCAAATCAGCGATTTTTGGCCAAAACGTAAGGCTATAACCTTGGTATTTTGCCGATAAATGACCAAAATTGAAATTGATTGATTTTGATTGCAGATTGAAAAGTGATCCAAATCAGCGATTTTTGGCCAAAAAGTAAGGCTATAACCTTGGTATTTTGCCGAAAAATGACCAAAATTGAAATTGATTGATTTTGATTGCAGATTGAAAAGTGATCCAAATCAGCGATTTTTGGCCAAAAAGTAAGGCTATAACCTTGGTATTTTGCCGATAAATGACCAAAATTGAAATTGATTGATTTTGATTGCAGATTGAAAAGTGATCCAAATCAGCGATTTTTGGCCAAAAAGTAAGGCTATAACCTTGGTATTTTGCCGATAAATGACCAAAATTGAAATTGATTGATTTTGATTGCAGATTGAAAAGTGATCCAAATCAGCGATTTTTGGCCAAAAAGTAAGGCTATAACCTTGGTATTTTGCCGATAAATGACCAAAATTGAAATTGATTGATTTTGATTGCAGATTGAAAAGTGATCCAAATCAGCGATTTTTGGCCAAAAAGTAAGGCTATAACCTTGGTATTTTGCCGAAAAATGACCAAAATTGAAATTGATTGATTTTGATTGCAGATTGAAAAGTGATCCAAATCAGCGATTTTTGGCCAAAACGTAAGGCTATAACCTTGGTATTTTGCCGATAAATGACATTGAAATTGATTGATTTTGATTGCAGATTGAAAAGTGATCCAAATCAGCGATTTTTTGGCCAAAAAGTAAGGCTATAACCTTGGTATTTTGCCGATAAATGACCAAAATTGAAATTGATTGATTTTGATTGCAGATTGAAAAGTGATCCAAATCAGCGATTTTTGGCCAAAAAGTAAGACTATAACCTTGGTATTTTGCCGAAAAATGACCAAAAATTGAAATTGATTGATTTTGATTCATGATTGAAAAGTGATCCAAATCAGCGATTTTTGGCCAAAAAGTAAGGACTATAACCTTGGTATTTTGCCGAAAAATGACCAAAATTGAAATTGATTGATTTTGATTCATGATTGAAAAGTGATCCAAATCAGCGATTTTTGGCCAAAAAGTAAGGCTATAACCTTGGTATTTTGCCGAAAAATGACCAAAATTGAAATTGATTGATTTTGATTCAGGGATTGAAAAGTGATCCAAATCAGCGATTTTGGCCAAAAAGTAAGGCTATAACCTTGGTATTTTGCCGAAAAATGACCAAAATTGAAATTGATTGATTTTGATTGCAGATTGAAAAGTGATCCAAATCAGCGATTTTTGGCCAAAAAGTAAGGCTATAACCTTGGTATTTTGCCGAAAATGACCAAAATTGAAATTGATTGATTTTGATTGCAGATTGAAAAGTGATCCAAATCAGCGATTTTTTGGCCAAAAAAGTAAGGCTATAACCTTGGTATTTTGCCGAAAAATGACCAAAATTGAAATTGATTGATTTTGATTGCAGATTGAAAAGTGATCCAAATCAGCGATTTTTGGCCAAAAAGTAAGGCTATAACCTTGGTATTTTGCCGAAAAATGACCAAAATTGAAATTGATTGATTTTGATTGCAGATTGAAAAGTGATCCAAATCAGCGATTTTTGGCCAAAAAGTAAGGCTATAACCTTGGTATTTTGCCGAAAAATGACCAAAATTGAAATTGATTGATTTTGATTGCAGATTGAAAAGTGATCCAAATCAGCGATTTTTGGCCAAAACGTAAGGCTATAACCTTGGTATTTTGCCGATAAATGACCAAAATTGAAATTGATTGATTTTGATTGCAGATTGAAAAGTGATCCAAATCAGCGATTTTTGGCCAAAAAGTAAGGCTATAACCTTGGTATTTTGCCGATAAATGACCAAAATTGAAATTGATTGATTTTGATTGCAGATTGAAAAGTGATCCAAATCAGCGATTTTTGGCCAAAAAGTAAGGCTATAACCTTGGTATTTTGCCGAAAAATGACCAAAATTGAAATTGATTGATTTTGATTGCAGATTGAAAAGTGATCCAAATCAGCGATTTTGGCCAAAAAGTAAGGCTATAACCTTGGTATTTTGCCGATAAATGACCAAAATTGAAATTGATTGATTTTGATTGCAGATTGAAAAGTGATCCAAATCAGCGATTTTTGGCCAAAAAGTAAGGCTATAACCTTGGTATTTTGCCGATAAATGACCAAAATTGAAATTGATTGATTTTGATTGCAGATTGAAAAGTGATCCAAATCAGCGATTTTTGGCCAAAAAGTAAGACTATAACCTTGGTATTTTGCCGAAAAATGACCAAAATTGAAATTGATTGATTTTGATTCATGATTGAAAAGTGATCCAAATCAGCGATTTTTGGCCAAAAAGTAAGACTATAACCTTGGTATTTTGCCGAAAATGACCAAAATTGAAATTGATTGATTTTGATTCATGATTGAAAAGTGATCCAAATCAGCGATTTTTGGCCAAAAAGTAAGGCTATAACCTTGGTATTTTGCCGAAAAATGACCAAAATTGAAATTGATTGATTTTGATTCATGATTGAAAAGTGATCCAAATCAGCGATTTTTGGCCAAAAAGTAAGGCTATAACCTTGGTATTTTGCCGAAAAATGACCAAAATTGAAATTGATTGATTTTGATTGCAGATTGAAAAGTGATCCAAATCAGCGATTTTTGGCCAAAAAGTAAGGCTATAACCTTGGTAGTTTGCCGAAAAATGACCAAAATTGAAATTGATTGATTTTGATTGCAGATTGAAAAGTGATCCAAATCAGCGATTTGTGGCCAAAAAGTAAGGCTATAACCTTGGTATTTTGCCGAAAAATGACCAAAATTGAAATTGATTGATTTTGATTGCAGATTGAAAAGTGATCCAAATCAGCGATTTTTGGCCAAAAAGTAAGGCTATAACCTTGGTATTTTGCCGAAAAATGACCAAAATTGAAATTGATTGATTTTGATTGCAGATTGAAAAGTGATCCAAATCAGCGATTTTTGGCCAAAAAGTAAGGCTATAACCTTGGTATTTTGCCGAAAATGACCAAAATTGAAATTGATTGATTTTGATTGCAGATTGAAAAGTGATCCAAATCAGCGATTTTTGGCCAAAACGTAAGGCTATAACCTTGGTATTTTGCCGATAAATGACCAAAATTGAAATTGATTGATTTTGATTGCAGATTGAAAAGTGATCCAAATCAGCGATTTTTGGCCAAAAAGTAAGGCTATAACCTTGGTATTTTGCCGAAAAATGACCAAAATTGAAATTGATTGATTTTGATTGCAGATTGAAAAGTGATCCAAATCAGCGATTTTTGGCCAAAAAGTAAGGCTATAACCTTGGTATTTTGCCGATAAATGACCAAAATTGAAATTGATTGATTTTGATTGCAGATTGAAAAGTGATCCAAATCAGCGATTTTTGGCCAAAAAGTAAGGCTATAACCTTGGTATTTTGCCGAAAAATGACCAAAATTGAAATTGATTGATTTTGATTCATGATTGAAAAGTGATCCAAATCAGCGATTTTTTGGCCAAAACGTAAGGCTATAACCTTGGTATTTTGCCGATAAATGACCAAAATTGAAATTGATTGATTTTGATTGCAGATTGAAAAGTGATCCAAATTCAGCGATTTTTGGCCAAAAAGTAAGGCTATAACCTTGGTATTTTGCCGATAAATGACCAAAATTGAAATTGATTGATTTTGATTGCAGATTGAAAAGTGATCCAAATCAGCGATTTTTGGCCAAAAAGTAAGGCTATAACCTTGGTATTTTGCCGAAAAATGACCAAAATTGAAATTGATTGATTTTGATTGCAGATTGAAAAGTGATCCAAATCAGCGATTTTTGGCCAAAACGTAAGGCTATAACCTTGGTATTTTGCCGATAAATGACCAAAATTGAAATTGATTGATTTTGATTGCAGATTGAAAAGTGATCCAAATCAGCGATTTTTGGCCAAAAAGTAAGGCTATAACCTTGGTATTTTGCCGATAAATGACCAAAATTGAAATTGATTGATTTTGATTGCAGATTGAAAAGTGATCCAAATCAGCGATTTTTGGCCAAAAAGTAAGACTATAACCTTGGTATTTTGCCGAAAAATGACCAAAATTGAAATTGATTGATTTTGATTCATGATTGAAAAGTGATCCAAATCAGCGATTTTTGGCCAAAAAGTAAGACTATAACCTTGGTATTTTGCCGAAAAATGACCAAAATTGAAATTGATTGATTTTGATTCATGATTGAAAAGTGATCCAAATCAGCGATTTTTGGCCAAAAAAGTAAGGCTATAACCTTGGTATTTTGCCGAAAAATGACCAAAATTGAAATTGATTGATTTTGATTCATGATTGAAAAGTGATCCAAATCAGCGATTTTTGGCCAAAAAGTAAGGCTATAACCTTGGTATTTTGCCGAAAAATGACCAAAATTGAAATTGATTGATTTTGATTGCAGATTGAAAAGTGATCCAAATCAGCGATTTTTGGCCAAAAAGTAAGGCTATAACCTTGGTAGTTTGCCGAAAAATGACCAAAATTGAAATTGATTGATTTTGATTGCAGATTGAAAAGTGATCCAAATCAGCGATTTGTGGCCAAAAGTAAGGCTATAACCTTGGTATTTGCCGAAAAATGACCAAAATTGAAATTGATTGATTTTGATTGCAGATTGAAAAGTGATCCAAATCAGCGATTTTTGGCCAAAAAGTAAGGCTATAACCTTGGTATTTTGCCGAAAAATGACCAAAATTGAAATTGATTGATTTTGATTGCAGATTGAAAAGTGATCCAAATCAGCGATTTTTGGCCAAAAAGTAAGGCTATAACCTTGGTATTTTGCCGAAAAATGACCAAAATTGAAATTGATTGATTTTGATTGCAGATTGAAAAGTGATCCAAATCAGCGATTTTTGGCCAAAACGTAAGGCTATAACCTTGGTATTTTGCCGATAAATGACCAAAATTGAAATTGATTGATTTTGATTGCAGATTGAAAAGTGATCCAAATCAGCGATTTTTGGCCAAAAAGTAAGGCTATAACCTTGGTATTTTGCCGAAAAATGACCAAAATTGAAATTGATTGATTTTGATTGCAGATTGAAAAGTGATCCAAATCAGCGATTTTTGGCCAAAAAGTAAGGCTATAACCTTGGTATTTTGCCGATAAATGACCAAAATTGAAATTGATTGATTTTGATTGCAGATTGAAAAGTGATCCAAATCAGCGATTTTTGGCCAAAAAGTAAGGCTATAACCTTGGTATTTTGCCGAAAAATGACCAAAATTGAAATTGATTGATTTTGATTCATGATTGAAAAGTGATCCAAATCAGCGATTTTTGGCCAAAAAGTAAGGCTATAACCTTGGTATTTTGCCGAAAAATGACCAAAATTGAAATTGATTGATTTTGATTCATGATTGAAAAGTGATCCAAATCAGCGATTTTTGGCCAAAACGTAAGGCTATAACCTTGGTATTTTGCCGATAAATGACCAAAATTGAAATTGATTGATTTTGATTGCAGATTGAAAAGTGATCCAAATCAGCGATTTTTGGCCAAAAAGTAAGGCTATAACCTTGGTATTTTGCCGAAAAATGACCAAAATTGAAATTGATTGATTTTGATTGCAGATTGAAAAGTGATCCAAATCAGCGATTTTTGGCCAAAAAGTAAGGCTATAACCTTGGTATTTTGCCGAAAAATGACCAAAATTGAAATTGATTGATTTTGATTGCAGATTGAAAAGTGATCCAAATCAGCGATTTTTGGCCAAAAAGTAAGGCTATACCTTGGTATTTTGCCGAAAAATGACCAAAATTGAAATTGATTGATTTTGATTGCAGATTGAAAAGTGATCCAAATCAGCGATTTTTGGCCAAAAAGTAAGGCTATAACCTTGGTATTTTGCCGATAAATGACCAAAATTGAAATTGATTGATTTTGATTGCAGATTGAAAAGTGATCCAAATCAGCGATTTTGGCCAAAAAGTAAGGCTATAACCTTGGTATTTTGCCGACAAATGACCAAAATTGAAATTGATTGATTTTGATTGCAGATTGAAAAGTGATCCAAATCAGCGATTTTTGGCCAAAAAGTAAGGCTATAACCTTGGTATTTTGCCGATAAATGACCAAAATTGAAATTGATTGATTTTGATTCATGATTGAAAAGTGATCCAAATCAGCGATTTTTGGCCAAAAAGTAAGACTATAACCTTGGTATTTTGCCGACAAATGACCAAAATTGAAATTGATTGATTTTGATTGCAGATTGAAAAGTGATCCAAATCAGCGATTTTTGGCCAAAAAGTAAGGCTATAACCTTGGTATTTTGCCGAAAAATGACCAAAATTGAAATTGATTGATTTTGATTGCAGATTGAAAAGTGATCCAAATCAGCGATTTTTGGCCAAAACGTAAGGCTATAACCTTGGTATTTTGCCGATAAATGACCAAAATTGAAATTGATTGATTTTGATTGCAGATTGAAAAGTGATCCAAATCAGCGATTTTTGGCCAAAAAGTAAGGCTATAACCTTGGTATTTTGCCGAAAAATGACCAAAATTGAAATTGATTGATTTTGATTCATGATTGAAAAGTGATCCAAATCAGCGATTTTTGGCCAAAAAGTAAGGCTATAACCTTGGTATTTTGCCGAAAAATGACCAAAATTGAAATTGATTGATTTTGATTCATGATGAAAAGTGATCCAAATCAGCGATTTTTGGCCAAAACGTAAGGCTATAACCTTGGTATTTTGCCGATAAATGACCAAAATTGAAATTGATTGATTTTGATTGCAGATTGAAAAGTGATCCAAATCAGCGATTTTTGGCCAAAACGTAAGGCTATAACCTTGGTATTTTGCCGAAAAATGACCAAAATTGAAATTGATTGATTTTGATTGCAGATTGAAAAGTGATCCAAATCAGCGATTTTTGGCCAAAAAGTAAGGCTATAACCTTGGTATTTTGCCGAAAAATGACCAAAATTGAAATTGATTGATTTTGATTGCAGATTGAAAAGTGATCCAAATCAGCGATTTTGGCCAAAAAGTAAGGCTATAACCTTGGTATTTTGCCGAAAAATGACCAAAATTGAAATTGATTGATTTTGATTGCAGATTGAAAAGTGATCCAAATCAGCGATTTTTGGCCAAAAAGTAAGGCTATAACCTTGGTATTTTGCCGATAAATGACCAAAATTGAAATTGATTGATTTTGATTGCAGATTGAAAAGTGATCCAAATCAGCGATTTTTGGCCAAAAAGTAAGGCTATAACCTTGGTATTTTGCCGACAAATGACCAAAATTGAAATTGATTGATTTTGATTGCAGATTGAAAAGTGATCCAAATCAGCGATTTTTGGCCAAAAAGTAAGGCTATAACCTTGGTATTTTGCCGATAAATGACCAAAATTGAAATTGATTGATTTTGATTCATGATTGAAAAGTGATCCAAATCAGCGATTTTTGGCCAAAAAGTAAGGCTATAACCTTGGTATTTTGCCGAAAAATGACCAAAATTGAAATTGATTGATTTTGATTCATGATTGAAAAGTGATCCAAATCAGCGATTTTTGGCCAAAAAGTAAGGCTATAACCTTGGTATTTTGCCGAAAAATGACCAAAATTGAAATTGATTGATTTTGATTGCAGATTGAAAAGTGATCCAAATCAGCGATTTTTGGCCAAAAAGTAAGGCTATAACCTTGGTATTTTGCCGAAAAATGACCAAAATTGAAATTGATTGATTTTGATTGCAGATTGAAAAGTGATGCAAATCAGCGATTTTTGGCCAAAAAGTAAGGCTATAACCTTGGTAGTTTGCCGAAAAATGACCAAAATTGAAATTGATTGATTTTGATTGCAGATTGAAAAGTGATCCAAATCAGCGATTTGTGGCCAAAAAGTAAGGCTATAACCTTGGTATTTTGCCGAAAAATGACCAAAATTGAAATTGATTGATTTTGATTGCAGATTGAAAAGTGATCCAAATCAGCGATTTTTGGCCACAAAATAAGGCTATAACCTTGGTATTTTGCCGATAAATGACCAAAATTGAAATTGATTGATTTTGATTGCAGATTGAAAAGTGATCCAAATCAGCGATTTTTGGCCAAAAAGTAAGGCTATAACCTTGGTATTTTGCCGAAAAATGACCAAAATTGAAATTGATTGATTTTGATTGCAGATTGAAAAGTGATCCAAATCAGCGATTTTTGGCCAAAAAGTAAGGCTATAACCTTGGTATTTTGCCGAAAAATGACCAAAATTGAAATTGATTGATTTTGATTGCAGATTGAAAAGTGATCCAAATCAGCGATTTTTGGCCAAAAAGTAAGGCTATAACCTTGGTATTTTGCCGAAAAATGACCAAAATTGAAATTGATTGATTTTGATTCATGATTGAAAAGTGATCCAAATCAGCGATTTTTGGCCAAAAAGTAAGGCTATAACCTTGGTATTTTGCCGAAAAATGACCAAAATTGAAATTGATTGATTTTGATTCATGATTGAAAAGTGATCCAAATCAGCGATTTTTGGCCAAAAAGTAAGGCTATAACCTTGGTATTTTGCCGAAAAATGACCAAAATTGAAATTGATTGATTTTGATTCATGATTGAAAAGTGATCCAAATCAGCGATTTTTGGCCAAAAAGTAAGGCTATAACCTTGGTATTTTGCCGATAAATGACCAAAATTGAAATTGATTGATTTTGATTGCAGATTGAAAAGTGATCCAAATCAGCGATTTTTGGCCAAAAAGTAAGACTATAACCTTGGTATTTTGCCGAAAAATGACCAAAATTGAAATTGATTGATTTTGATTCATGATTGAAAAGTGATCCAAATCAGCGATTTTTGGCCAAAAAGTAAGACTATAACCTTGGTATTTTGCCGAAAAATGACCAAAATTGAAATTGATTGATTTTGATTGCAGATTGAAAAGTGATCCAAATCAGCGATTTTTGGCCAAAAAGTAAGGCTATAACCTTGGTATTTTGCCGAAAAATGACCAAAATTGAAATTGATTGATTTTGATTGCAGATTGAAAAGTGATCCAAATCAGCGATTTTTGGCCAAAAAGTAAGGCTATAACCTTGGTATTTTGCCGAAAAATGACCAAAATTGAAATTGATTGATTTTGATTGCAGATTGAAAAGTGATCCAAATCAGCGATTTTTGGCCAAAAAGTAAGGCTATAACCTTGGTATTTTGCCGAAAAATGACCAAAATTGAAATTGATTGATTTTGATTGCAGATTGAAAAGTGATCCAAATCAGCGATTTGTGGCCAAAAAGTAAGGCTATAACCTTGGTATTTTGCCGAAAAATGACCAAAATTGAAATTGATTGATTTTGATTGCAGATTGAAAAGTGATCCAAATCAGCGATTTTTCGCCACAAAATAAGGCTATAACCTTGGTATTTTGCCGATAAATGACCAAAATTGAAATTGATTGATTTTGATTGCAGATTGAAAAGTGATCCAAATCAGCGATTTTTGGCCAAAAAGTAAGGCTATAACCTTGGTATTTTGCCGAAAAATGACCAAAATTGAAATTGATTGATTTTGATTGCAGATTGAAAAGTGATCCAATTCAGCGATTTTTGGCCAAAAAGTAAGGCTATAACCTTGGTATTTTGCCGAAAAATGACCAAAATTGAAATTGATTGATTTTGATTGCAGATTGAAAAGTGATCCAAATCAGCGATTTTTGGCCAAAAAGTAAGGCTATAACCTTGGTATTTTGCCGAAAAATGACCAAAATTGAAATTGATTGATTTTGATTCATGATTGAAAAGTGATCCAAATCAGCGATTTTTGGCCAAAAAGTAAGGCTATAACCTTAGTATTTTGCCGAAAAATGACCAAAATTGAAATTGATTGATTTTGATTCATGATTGAAAAGTGATCCAAATCAGCGATTTTTGGCCACAAAGTAAGGCTATAACCTTGGTATTTTGCCGATAAATGACCAAAATTGAAATTGATTGATTTTGATTGCAGATTGAAAAGTGATCCAAATCAGCGATTTTTGGCCAAAAAGTAAGGCTATAACCTTGGTATTTTGCCGAAAAATGACCAAAATTGAAATTGATTGATTTTGATTGCAGATTGAAAAGTGATCCAAATCAGCGATTTTTGGCCAAAAAGTAAGGCTATAACCTTGGTATTTTGCCGAAAAATGACCAAAATTGAAATTGATTGATTTTGATTCATGATTGAAAAGTGATCCAAATCAGCGATTTTTGGCCAAAAAGTAAGGCTATAACCTTAGTATTTTGCCGAAAAATGACCAAAATTGAAATTGATTGATTTTGATTCATGATTGAAAAGTGATCCAAATCAGCGATTTTTGGCCACAAAGTAAGGCTATAACCTTGGTATTTTGCCGATAAATGACCAAAATTGAAATTGATTGATTTTGATTGCAGATTGAAAAGTGATCCAAATCAGCGATTTTTGGCCAAAAAGTAAGGCTATAACCTTGGTATTTTGCCGAAAAATGACCAAAATTGAAATTGATTGATTTTGATTGCAGATTGAAAAGTGATCCAAATCAGCGATTTTTGGCCAAAAAGTAAGGCTATAACCTTGGTATTTTGCCGAAAAATGACCAAAATTGAAATTGATTGATTTTGATTGCAGATTGAAAAGTGATCCAAATCAGCGATTTTTGGCCAAAAAGTAAGGCTATAACCTTGGTATTTTGCCGAAAAATGACCAAAATTGAAATTGATTGATTTTGATTGCAGATTGAAAAGTGATCCAAATCAGCGATTTTTGGCCAAAAAGTAAGACTATAACCTTGGTATTTTGCCGAAAAATGACCAAAATTGAAATTGATTGATTTTGATTGCAGATTGAAAAGTGATCCAAATCAGCGATTTTTGGCCAAAAAGTAAGGCTATAACCTTGGTATTTTGCCGAAAAATGACCAAAATTGAAATTGATTGATTTTGATTGCAGATTGAAAAGTGATCCAAATCAGCGATTTTTGGCCAAAAAGTAAGGCTATAACCTTGGTATTTTGCCGAAAAATGACCAAAATTGAAATTGATTGATTTTGATTGCAGATTGAAAAGTGATCCAAATCAGCGATTTGTGGCCAAAAAGTAAGGCTATAACCTTGGTATTTTGCCGAAAAATGACCAAAATTGAAATTGATTGATTTTGATTGCAGATTGAAAAGTGATGCAAATCAGCGATTTTTGGCCAAAACGTAAGGCTATAACCTTGGTATTTTGCCGATAAATGACCAAAATTGAAATTGATTGATTTTGATTGCAGATTGAAAAGTGATCCAAATCAGCGATTTTTGGCCAAAAAGTAAGGCTATAACCTTGGTATTTTGCCGAAAAATGACCAAAATTGAAATTGATTGATTTTGATTGCAGATTGAAAAGTGATCCAAATCAGCGATTTTTGGCCAAAAAGTAAGGCTATAACCTTAGTATTTTGCCGAAAAATGACCAAAATTGAAATTGATTGATTTTGATTGCAGATTGAAAAGTGATCCAAATCAGCGATTTTTGGCCAAAAAGTAAGGCTATAACCTTGGTATTTTGCCGAAAAATGACCAAAATTGAAATTGATTGATTTTGATTGCAGATTGAAAAGTGATCCAAATCAGCGATTTTTGGCCAAAAAGTAAGGCTATACCCTTGGTATTTTGCCGAAAAATGACCAAAATTGAAATTGATTGATTTTGATTCATGATTGAAAAGTGATCCAAATCAGCGATTTTTGGCCACAAAGTAAGGCTATAACCTTGGTATTTTGCCGATAAATGACCAAAATTGAAATTGATTGATTTTGATTCATGATTGAAAAGTGATCCAAATCAGCGATTTTTGGCCAAAAAGTAAGGCTATAACCTTGGTATTTTGCCGATAAATGACCAAAATTGAAATTGATTGATTTTGATTGCAGATTGAAAAGTGATCCAAATCAGCGATTTTTGGCCAAAAAGTAAGACTATAACCTTGGTATTTTGCCGAAAAATGACCAAAATTGAAATTGATTGATTTTGATTCATGATTGAAAAGTGATCCAAATCAGCGATTTTTGGCCAAAAAGTAAGGCTATAACCTTGGTATTTTGCCGAAAAATGACCAAAATTGAAATTGATTGATTTTGATTGCAGATTGAAAAGTGATCCAAATCAGCGATTTTTGGCCAAAAAGTAAGGCTATAACCTTGGTATTTTGCCGAAAAATGACCAAAATTGAAATTGATTGATTTTGATTGCAGATTGAAAAGTGATCCAAATCAGCGATTTTTGGCCAAAAAGTAAGGCTATAACCTTGGTATTTTGCCGAAAAATGACCAAAATTGAAATTGATTGATTTTGATTGCAGATTGAAAAGTGATCCAAATCAGCGATGTTTGGCCAAAAAGTAAGGCTATAACCTTGGTATTTTGCCGAAAAATGACCAAAATTGAAATTGATTGATTTTGATTGCAGATTGAAAAGTGATCCAAATCAGCGATTTTTGGCCAAAAAGTAAGGCTATAACCTTGGTATTTTGCCGAAAAATGACCAAAATTGAAATTGATTGATTTTGATTGCAGATTGAAAAGTGATCCAAATCAGCGATTTTTGGCCAAAAAGTAAGGCTATAACCTTGGTATTTTGCCGAAAAATGACCAAAATTGAAATTGATTGATTTTGATTGCAGATTGAAAAGTGATCCAAATCAGCGATTTTTGGCCAAAAAGTAAGGCTATAACCTTGGTATTTTGCCGAAAAATGACCAAAATTGAAATTGATTGATTTTGATTCATGATTGAAAAGTGATCCAAATCAGCGATTTTTGGCCAAAAAGTAAGGCTATAACCTTGGTATTTTGCCGAAAAATGACCAAAATTGAAATTGATTGATTTTGATTGCAGATTGAAAAGTGATCCAAATCAGCGATTTTTGGCCAAAAAGTAAGGCTATAACCTTGGTATTTTGCCGAAAAATGACCAAAATTGAAATTGATTGATTTTGATTGCAGATTGAAAAGTGATCCAAATCAGCGATTTTTGGCCAAAAAGTAAGGCTATAACCTTGGTATTTTGCCGAAAAATGACCAAAATTGAAATTGATTGATTTTGATTGCAGATTGAAAAGTGATCCAAATCAGCGATTTTTGGCCAAAAAGTAAGGCTATAACCTTGGTATTTTGCCGAAAAATGACCAAAATTGAAATTGATTGATTTTGATTGCAGATTGAAAAGTGATCCAAATCAGCGATTTTTGGCCAAAAAGTAAGGCTATAACCTTGGTATTTTGCCGAAAAATGACCAAAATTGAAATTGATTGATTTTGATTCATGATTGAAAAGTGATCCAAATCAGCGATTTTTGGCCACAAAGTAAGGCTATAACCTTGGTATTTTGCCGATAAATGACCAAAATTGAAATTGATTGATTTTGATTCATGATTGAAAAGTGATCCAAATCAGCGATTTTTGGCCAAAAAGTAAGGCTATAACCTTGGTATTTTGCCGATAAATGACCAAAATTGAAATTGATTGATTTTGATTGCAGATTGAAAAGTGATCCAAATCAGCGATTTTTGGCCAAAAAGTAAGACTATAACCTTGGTATTTTGCCGAAAAATGACCAAAATTGAAATTGATTGATTTTGATTCATGATTGAAAAGTGATCCAAATCAGCGATTTTTGGCCAAAAAGTAAGGCTATAACCTTGGTATTTTGCCGAAAAATGACCAAAATTGAAATTGATTGATTTTGATTGCAGATTGAAAAGTGATCCAAATCAGCGATTTTTGGCCAAAAAGTAAGGCTATAACCTTGGTATTTTGCCGAAAAATGACCAAAATTGAAATTGATTGATTTTGATTGCAGATTGAAAAGTGATCCAAATCAGCGATTTTTGGCCAAAAAGTAAGGCTATAACCTTGGTATTTTGCCGAAAAATGACCAAAATTGAAATTGATTGATTTTGATTGCAGATTGAAAAGTGATCCAAATCAGCGATGTTTGGCCAAAAAGTAAGGCTATAACCTTGGTATTTTGCCGAAAAATGACCAAAATTGAAATTGATTGATTTTGATTGCAGATTGAAAAGTGATCCAAATCAGCGATTTTTGGCCAAAAAGTAAGGCTATAACCTTGGTATTTTGCCGAAAAATGACCAAAATTGAAATTGATTGATTTTGATTGCAGATTGAAAAGTGATCCAAATCAGCGATTTTTGGCCAAAAAGTAAGGCTATAACCTTGGTATTTTGCCGAAAAATGACCAAAATTGAAATTGATTGATTTTGATTGCAGATTGAAAAGTGATCCAAATCAGCGATTTTTGGCCAAAAAGTAAGGCTATAACCTTGGTATTTTGCCGAAAAATGACCAAAATTGAAATTGATTGATTTTGATTCATGATTGAAAAGTGATCCAAATCAGCGATTTTTGGCCAAAAAGTAAGGCTATATTCTTGGTATTTTGCCGAAAAATGACCAAAATTGAAATTGATTGATTTTGATTGCAGATTGAAAAGTGATCCAAATCAGCGATTTTTGGCCAAAAAGTAAGGCTATAACCTTGGTATTTTGCCGAAAAATGACCAAAATTGAAATTGATTGATTTTGATTGCAGATTGAAAAGTGATCCAAATCAGCGATTTGTGGCCAAAAAGTAAGGCTATAACCTTGGTATTTTGCCGAAAAATGACCAAAATTGAAATTGATTGATTTTGATTCATGATTGAAAAGTGATCCAAATCAGCGATTTTTGGCCAAAAAGTAAGGCTATAACCTTGGTATTTTGCCGAAAAATGACCAAACTTGAAATTGATTGATTTTGATTCATGATTGAAAAGTGATCCAAGTCAGCGATTTTTGGCCACAAAGTAAGGCTATAACCTTGGTATTTTGCCGAAAAATGACCAAAATTGAAATTGATTGATTTTGATTGCAGATTGAAAAGTGATCCAAATCAGCGATTTTTGGCCGAAAAGTAAGGCTATAACCTTGGTATTTTGCCGAAAAATGACCAAAATTGAAATTGATTGATTTTGATTGCAGATTGAAAAGTGATCCAAATCAGCGATTTTTGGCCAAAAAGTAAGGCTATAACCTTGGTATTTTGCCGAAAAATGACCAAAATTGAAATTGATTGATTTTGATTGCGGATTGAAAAGTGATCCAAATCAGCGATTTTTGGCCAAAAAGTAAGGCTATAACCTTGGTATTTTGCCGAAAAATGACCAAAATTGAAATTGATTGATTTTGATTGCAGATTGAAAAGTGATCCAAATCAGCACCTCTGGCGTAAAAGTAAGGCTGGAGCGTTAGCCATGCCAAAAATGACGTAAATTGAATTTGATAAAGTCTATGGGCTGATTGAAGCGTGATGAAATTAGTTAACATTATGAAGGAAATCAGTTAATCAGGAATATCTGTGAAAGTCAATTTGAATCATTTTTGCGAAATAGGAAGCCTATCACTGTACTTTATCGCCAAAATTGACTGGTTCTCGTCACTTTTCAATCTGCAAACAAAATCTTTGAAATTCAATGTCAGTCATTCTTGGGAAATACCAATTGTATACTCGTGTGATTTGGCCAAAATTCGCTCGTTGTAATCATTGTTCAATCTGCTCCGAAAGTCGTTGAAATTCAATTTTAGTCATGTGGGTTTACAATACCAAGGCAATAGGTTTAGCGCTTGGGTCCAAATGCAAGTGTCCTGACGTTTGTATAAAGAGAGCACGCTGCAGGGTAAATTTCTATCTGTTTGGGTGAAGTACCAAAGGCGTTGTCCTAATGGTCTGCCAGAAGCTATACCGTTGGGATATGGAAGCAAAATCCTTCAATTGCTAAGTTGGTTAGCTTCTGTGTATAGGTGGCAAAGTATAAAAGCGATAGCATTAGTTTTCAGCCAATATTAGCACAGTTTAGTCACTTTTCATTTGGGATGAAAGCCTTTGAATGTTAAGTATTGGGGTAAGTGGCAAAAGCTAAAGCCCTCATTTCTGGTCACAATTGGCTCAGTTTTATCACTGCTAAGTCTGTCATGAAACAGTGACAATTGCAATTTTGCTCATTTTCGATAATGCACGTTTAGTGTACCTTTGGGCCATGTGACAAATAGAGTTGAATACTCTGGTTCACCCTCCTAAAAGGCTACCCACCCCTGTTTTGAGTAGTATTCCTAAGCACAAACTTTTTCCACATGTTCCTAACCAAATGACACCAGATATTTGTTCGATGAGATGCTCACCCGAAAGCCACGCATTTTTGTCGGTGAGGCACGTCCGTGCCAGTGAGCACGCTAAGTTAACCCTTGTTCCGTACAATGTAACATAAAACGCGGGACGAAGGAAAACCATCATATCCCAAAAAAGATCCTCTCGTGAAAAAGTGACTCTAATATGCAGCTATTTATATTTCAGACTATTGGGGCACCTTTCTACCTGTTATCTTCTTTTGCCTCTCTCAAGAACTAAAAGTCTATGCCTACTGAAAAACTTTACCTCAGTGGGTGGCAAGGAAAGTGCTTTAACAAATGAACAATTGAAGAGATGAGAACACCTCCGTAATTTTTCGGATGCAAGGCAGCTATTGTAACTAAGGCGTAAGTCTGCAATAAAATCTTGTGTAAGACCTTGCAGAAAACGTGAATACGGCGAACTCATAATGATATATGCGAAACAGTTAAACACTAAGGAGCAAAGGGAGTGCCATTTACGGTTCTACGTGCAGTTCTTCTTTATAATTGACTGCTATATATTTGCTATCTGTTCGAACACTATAGATTCAATTGTTTATTTGTGAATGCGAGCATTCCAGTAATAATCCCCCGTTAAGCAAGGATGAGAAAATAGAAGGATTTGAATATCTTTTGAATTCTGTCCTTTTTCATTTAAATATCTTTAGAATTTGCTCATCGCACGCATTAAGGGGGATTTGATGCAAGAGTATTCCCACATTCATGACACAGGCTTGTCACGGTTCAACATGGATGCAAGGTTTGATTATATCTCACTCATAATTTGCCTTGGAACTTTAGCTGGTAATGTAATTCTTAATGTTGGGATTCTCGTCGCCCCATTTATTGATAGAACAGTGCGACAGAAAAGGTTCGCAGTCCTAATTAGCTTGGCGATTGTTGACTTGCTAAAAATAATACCATTGATTTCCGAAATCGGTTTTCCATCGCATCAGCCAAAAACATGCCAAGCCTTTGCTTCGATAGGACTGTACCTAATCTGCGTTACTATCTTGCATTTGGTACTCGAGAGCATAAATCGACTGGTTGCCATCGTAAGACCACTGAGATACAATGAACTCTTGACAAGCAAGCTGTTCGCATCGCTGATGGCAGCTCTCTGGCTTCTACCCATCATTGGTATCATTCTTCCACTGGCAATTAATGACGATGTAATCGACTGGATACCATCACTGCGTGCTCTGATGTTTAGTTGCGATCAGTTTTACGACACGCCAACAGAGAACCAAAATATGACGCAAAATTTACGAGATACTGATGAGGAGCGAAACCCAATCGAATTTAGATCTGTCGATGAGTCCATGATCGCATATTCCGCAGTTATTACTATAGTCTATTTTGCGATACCACTTATCATCATGGTACTGGCATATTCTGTGATTTTCAACATTTCTTTAAAACATATAAGGCAGATTAAAAGCATGGAGAAGAATATGAGGCAACTCTATCACCGAATATCGCGACACGAACTAATTTCGGTACCCATGTCTGGTGTCAGTAAATCAATTGAAGACCCTAAAAACGAGATTCCAGCAATAGAGTCTTATAAAAGCATCACGGGGATAGCTTCAAGCGATGAATTACGATCAAGTGATAACAATGAAGTAGGTTTAATGTATCGTCAAGACAGTGCTACTTGCAAGAGAGAGGAGAGTAAAACTATTGACCTTAGTGCATGCCCTACAGAGGGGATAGAATTTTCAGCCAAAGGCATTGAAAAGCAAGATGTTTTGAATACAAATAGCGTAGTCAGCGATAAAATAGCACATGACGATAGAAAAGGAGCTGAAAGTGACAAAAACAAAAGCAGGAGAAAAGCAAGTAATGTAGTACATCCACTAAAAACTTCTGCTTCAATGACATGGACTGAGCCTGCGTTGGGTCATAAAGTGAAAACTGATTATACAGAGTTATCTAGAGACTATTTATCATATAACAACAACTTCACAGAAGATAAGGGAAAACTTATCGAAGTATCTGTGGATGTCTCAAAAGAGCCAAGGCACAGTGTCGTACCTGTTCAAGCAGCAGATATTATGGCAAGTGAATACGATTCTGTGATTGCAAGCAATATTCTAGGTCTGAATAAAACGGAGAATGATGATCCAGAGATGAAAGATAAACCAGTAACTGATGCAGGTATTGTAAAATCAGATATGAAAGGCATGAAAGAAAATGTATTTGCTACTCGCAGTGCACAAAAAGTTGCAGATGCATCTGACGAAATTTTTCGTGAAGATTCAGGTGAAGAGAAAAATAGCACAGCCAGAAGACTGACGCTTGAGTTTCTGTGTCCTGTAAATGAAGATCCTCCAAGGATGAAAAAGACTAGCACCTGGTCACAACTGTGGCTGAGAATTGGGAAAAGGAGTGAGGAGATGGAGAGAAGAAGTCATAAAATTGATAGCATACCGTCTGAAAGTGCGTTCATCAAAATAATCGAGAAAGTTGAGAAGAAAAGCAAGTCCTCGTCACATAGCTTTGAAAGACATGCAAAGAGGGTTATGAGGTACTCAGCTTTGTTGAACAGCCACAGACGTATTGTGGAACAGGATGAAGAAATAGGTGAAAGACCAACACATGCTGAGGTCAATCACATGGAATCGCTATTGTCGATTGCCGACAAAAAGCATGATTATCAATTCACAAGCGCGCTAAACAAAAATATCCGTTCTTGCACATCTGGAGACCAAGGCCAGAGCATAGATGCATTTTCACTACTGACCGCCTTCCCTGTTATGGAAGCGTGGGCGAATTCTGTAAAAGCTAAAGCCACTCCTCAGTCCAATTCCTTTGTGCGATTTTATCGAGTGATAAGAAGTGAAATGAGGAACAGAAAGAAAGAAGGAAAGCTCGTAAAGACTCTTGGCATGCTGTTCATGGCATGGATTTTATTTTACGTTCCGGTTGTTGCATTTTCGTGGAGCAGACTAATGAAGTGGCCTATTGTTGCAAAAAATGATCATGGAAGCAGCAGACTGCTTATCTCATGGGCGCTGCTCTCGTCAGCACTCAACCCAGTTATTTACTGCTTCAGAATTCCAGAGTTTAGGAGAACATTTAAGAAAATATATAAAGCTTTAAAATCTCATCTTTATTGTAGGTAGAATGCATTGCTCAGCGAAATCGTGCACTTATCTAATAGCTGCTTATGTGAAATACAAAATGCTTCTTTATTAGACAAAAACTCTCTTTGAATATTACATATTATTCCATTGATAAATTCTGCAAAGCAAACCAGGCATAATTAGCTTTATTTACCAGCATCAATGTCTTATAACTAATCCACATTGCAAGGAATTCTATATAAGTAAGAAATTGGCTTTAGAGAAACAGGTTTTAAAATTCCCTTGAAATACAATGATTGCATCAGGAATTTCTACTATTATCTAAGTCATGCTTTGATGCCAGGCATCGCGTACGGGTATAATGCTAGACTGTCAATTGACGAAAATTAACGTTTAGGCGATGTTGGAGGCGATGCTTCATCATCAATTACTCCTGAAAATGAGCTTGCCTCTGAATACCTTCGTTGGTTATTTGAGTCTTGTGATGCGCGCCTTATGCTCCTCTCAAGCGCTCGAATTCTCTCCAGTGCTTCTTTCAAACTAGTTTCAGCAGTAATAGCTCTCTCTTCCATTGTTTGCGCTCTTTCCTCTGTTTCCCTAATATTTACAGGAACAAATAGAGTTCAGTAGTTTATACATATTAATAAAATAGTGATAAAGCGAATATCAATAAATCTCTTGAAAACTTTGAATGGTGATAAGTCTTGACGTCTTTAGGTAGATTCTCCCCTGATCACTGGCAGTGCGTGGCTTGTCGCAACTACAACTGTCTCTGCAATCTTTCGACAAAGGCAAAATCTTTATTCCGCTGTATTCAAGATATTAAAAACTAAGAGATAATGTCCAGCTGTAAAGAACTGACGCCATCTTCAAGCAGCTAATAAGAAAGGCTGTCTGTCATAGTACAGGGTTTTCCATAGGAAATTAGTACTCGACTGCTCAAAAAATTAAGAAAGTTCAGTACTGAATTTCTGAGACCTAAGAAATTTGATAAGTCATATACCATTGAAATTCAAATATCAACGCAAGAAAACAATCGTTTTTACTTAATTTGTATAGATTTCTTGAATTAACCTTTGAAGTAGAGTAGGTACTGAACGAAAAAAGCTTCCTTTTTAAATAGGTGTACTAGCATGGGATTTTATGGTATTTTGAAAACTCCTTTCAGGTCCTGAAACAAAATCTTCGAAGATGTACATTGTGGTTTTTTATCCTCATTAAATTGCAGAGACTGTTTGGCAAATAATATCACTTCATCAAGAAATTGCAAATGTGTAAGTGAAAAGCTTACGTTAGTTCCTTGACCAGCCATGGTGTATCAGGTGATTCAACAGTATAGCATTTTGTCAGGGATAACCTATGTTTCAAATCGCTTCAATTTTTGAAATATGCAACTCAGTCAATACAGGATTCCGTTAGTGTGAAGGCAGCAAATTGCCGTATTCACCAGGGGTCATATCTTTGCAATAAACAAAATCACTAATGGGAGACAAGAATTAGGCTGCCCACAGTAATCGGCTAAAGTCTGGAGAACGTGTTTGTTCCTAAGATAATAATGGGCGACATAACAGGACTATAAAAGAGGGGGCGCTGGGGGTATGGGGAGTGCGAGGGGTCAGCCCACCATATCCTTCATATTAGGAAAAGCAGTACTTGTACAAAATTTCGTTCTACACCACTGCATGACCAAAAACTCATTCTATTAAAATAGATGCTTTTGGCGAATTAAGTACAAACAAGATTGCAGCTACAGTCAAATTCTAAATTCTGTCCTCTCCACGTCTTACAAGGAACCACAAAGCTCCTACCTTTTCAAGCATCTAGATCTATTTAGCCTGCCGTACACGGGGCGATTTTTGTTGCCAGCAACAAAAACTGCAGTGCTAGAAGACAAGAACTACAGTTGTTGGCAACAAAAATCGCCCGTGTGGGGTAATCAAAGACAAGAGATTTTTGTCGTCAACGACAGATTTGAAACATCAAACATGTATGATATAGAAAATCTGTTGCTGACGATGAAAACCTCTAATCTTTGACTATCGCACAGGGGCGATTTTTATCGCCAATGACTGCAGATTCTGTCTTCTAGCACTGAACAAAAATCGCCCAGTGTGCGGCAAGCTTTAAGCGCCTTTCAAACGAGTCTTAGTATGACAAAGCTGCTAATGTGAATAACTAAGGTATACAGATATTTACAACTGCTCAATAACATTTATGAGCCAAAGAGAATCAGCTGTAAACAGTGGCAACTAGAGGGGAGCAGAGGACAGATTGCCTAAGCCTCGAATATGATAGCGGCCAAAAAGCTATGAAATGAGCTTCTGGTGATTAAAGCAACCGTCAAATTTTATGGTAAATGTGATCAGAGGCCCCACTCTTTGATTAAGCATGAGCCTCACAAAAGCTCTCGGTGGGCCTAATTGTAAATGATGCAATCAACGATCAACAAAGCAAGGATTCGTAAGAGGTTTCAAAACAAAACAGAAAATGGTACATACACAAGACGCTCTTGTAACTTTTCTATAGTGATAAGAGCTTCGATTGATGATCCTTCGTTCTTGAGTAGATCTAGGCATTAGACAGCGAATGGTCAAAATCAAAAATAAACTAATGGCTGGTTGGAATATAGATAAAGCTCTTGCATTGAGTCAATGAAGGAGATTTGTGATAATATAAGGGCATGAATTCCTTTGGCTCTTTATATTTCCAGAAAAACAATGTTAATAAGATTACGATATATCATAGCGATTGAAAAACTAATTTAGTTCAACTATCGTTGGAGTATTTGTGACAAACCAATCAAACTAGCATGGTGATACTGGAGGGGCATGCCCCCTAGTCTTCTCATTAATCAATTTTGTAATTCGTCCAAATTCAAGGAGAAAAAGCTTGGAGTGATGGGAGATTTCCTGCGAGGCATAATTCTTTTGTAGGTCATATCGCTGCCGTTAGTTGCATAATTTATTGTACGCTGTACTAAAGGACGTTGTATCTATAGAGCATCGTTCACCATAACCCCATCTCTACAGTCTGTGGTAGTTGATGCCGCTTCTGCTATTGCACAATAGTGATGAGCGAGCGATGCTTTTTATTGATCGTTGAGGATGTATGAAAAAATGGAATGTTAAAGCTGCAGCAACTACTTACCAGACGAATGTTGAACATGTCCTTCCTGAAATATGAAAACGATATCAACTAAATGAATAAGAACCAGCAGCCATAGGATAGCAGCACATAAGAAACATGTGTTTAATTTTGATCCTTTAATCACCAAGTATACGGTACGTAACAGACACATTCAAAACTTACAGTTTCACTATTGCAAGAAAATACGGGAACATTCTATAACAAACTGAAAGCACTCTTTTTGTTCGACTGCTTTAAGAGTGCTAAAGGTTATTCCCAGTTTTTTGCACAACAGTGAAACTTTGTTTTACTAATTTTTAAAGTAGGCCTAAATTAGTTGAAAACGCGAGATGAAACAGCCTACTCAAAAACAAAGTAAACAACAACCAACAGACTATTCACAATGTAAAGCGTTACGAAAAAAATCTCTTCGTACAGACTACAGCCTACGGGCTGCAAACTGTTGGTTCGCTACGGAAAATGATTGATGATATTTGCCATTGCATACCAGAGTACCAATCTGTAGAGCATTTTCAAAAGGGAAATTTATTTCTGGAATTTTTCATACTACTGTAGATCATGTACCAATTCTATCCTAAATTTAAGTTGTATCTAGTTTTGTCCTATAACCATCAAAAAAATGCTGTATCAATAGCAATTTTCACTTATTAGTGCTATATACCACGCCAATCTTAAAGAAAATAGCTAATATTAATTTTGTTTTATTATTGCATGTTTAGTACAGGAAGTACATCACTCTATTTTAGAAACAGAGTAAGATACACGGCCATTACCAATTCTCTATCATAACACAGGGTGCTTGCCAAATCAGCCAAGTCAGTTCTCTTGATTTCCCCTGACACGTCCTTCAAAATTCTTTGACGATTTGTGCATTCCTGTTTGATGTGGTTTAACATTGTACCCCAGTTTTGCAACGTGAATGAATATGTTGCAGGTCCATGCAGAGAAGCACACATGATTCTAGTTCACACATACACCACACTATAATGAAAAGCCACTTTGAAAACGTATCAAAAGTTCTCTATGGGTCAGTCAAAGTTCCTTGAAATTTCCCAGATAAAACTGAGAAGGTCCTGACTTCTCTGACACTTAAGTGACTTCCCGACGTTTTTCTGGTTTTCCTGACTTCCCTGGCATGGCAGACACCCTATATCAATGAAACGACTAAAGACTCATACGCCACATCATTGATGTGTTGTGCCCATCAATCATTGGACAACCAAGCTAAGAAAAATCTAAACAAGAGGAGATCAATCTAACCTTTGAGATTGAGGCAGCATCTAATGTTTTCAGCTCTACATTCTCATCACGTCCAACGACATGCATTTGAATCGGATCAATCGAGTCTCGAATCTCACTTCTTTTACCGGAGTCATTGCCGTCAACTGACTCTATGTTTTCAACCAAGTCCTCTTTTGCATCACTTTTTATCATTTGTGGTTTTTTGACATTTCCACTTCTGTCAAGATTTGGTGCATTCATTGAATTCTCTCCCTCTGATCTTTTAGAAATTCCCTGAAAAGATGCAAAATCATATCTATCATCCGATAACAAGACATAACTACTAGTGCCTAAAATGCAGAGAGAAAGAACAGACACGAATGAAAAGAATCCTCAAATCCTACACTGAAGATGTGTGATATGCATTAGAATTTTCTTCACAGTTAACTTAAGATTTAAAGCTTAAACGTACCCACTGCAAACAGCCGATGTATTACTAATAGCTCTTGTCCTATCATGTTATCTTATCAGTCAATGTACTGTCAATAGTTGGTCTTATTATACCTTCAAACATCTCTACCATTGAGAAAAAAACGAAAAACCCATATGCTGACCTCCGGCAAGCTACCTTTCGAATGCTGTGGTTGTGGGACTTTTTTAGAATATAAAGTTTCTTCTGAGACTTTTTGGTTATATTTTGGATGCGCAAAACTAACATGGTTCCTAGTTTTGCAACTGGATATTTTAAATCTGGGGACGACTCTATCTGCTAAGTTGACTGGGGAGAGTCAAGTCATAATCACATAGATCACTATGACCTTGCTAAACTTCACTAAGCTCTAGACGAAAAACGTGGCGCATTTCCACTCCTCTCGCTTCTGAGTGAATACTCATAGAAAGCCAATGAACATCTTAGAAGAGGAGTGGACAACACGACGGTAACACTATTGCTCTTAATGGATCAGAAGAACCTCAGTTATGCTGTTTCTACTCAACAAAATGGTCAATCTTTGCATTGAAGATACTTACAATCACCAATTGATTTCTCATAAAGATTTACTAATTATTTTTCACCTGTCTGTTGTCCTTCTGTCTATCGTCCTTGTTCAAAGATCCCTCAACCATTGCTTTCACACCATTACCATTTTCACTTTCATCACCACTATCAAGTTCCTTGATAGCATCCCCTGACAGCTCCTCCACTAACAAAACAGCTGTATTTATCCAGCCATTACACTCCGCCTAGCATAGAAAATAGAGGATTAATTTTTGAATAGAATTCAAAATATGAAGTATAAGAGAATATGAAGATACGAGCACACAAAAAGTCTTGCGAATTACTTACTTTTATTTTATTCAAATCCTGTTTGTCGATGCCTACAATCTGTCCTTCATCACCATTTTGTTCATTGACATCATCACTGACAATACCCTTGCAACAATGGTACAAGGTGTTGGTTAGTTTGCGCAAATGCCGGAATTGCAGCCTAGCTCTGTCTTGAATCTCCGCAGTCATCGATTCCGATATTATAGTCGCACCTATTCCACTGTTTCGATTTTCTTCGTTATCATCAAGGGGATCAATATCAAGATCTGGTGCTAGCCTCAATAGAACAGCAACCATCCATCGAACCATATTTGAATGATTATTTGATACCTGAGCAAACAGCGAAATTTAATCAACAAGATATCAAAATTCACGTACAGTACAGCAGATAATCTCATTCTATTTTGAATATCAATAGGCACCTCATCTTTAACAGTGGAGAGTCTGGCATTAAAAAGTTATATATTAATTCAATGTATGTTTCAAGTAGTGTCTTGTCTCAAGTCAGACAGAATATACCTACTCATGACCTAAACAGAAATCGAAAGACTGCAGATTGCAACATTATAATGCTAGTATATACTAAGCGAGGATATATAATACATTGCTCAGGAAAGAAAGCTGGGTGTCATATATGAGGCCTATAGTAAAGCCAACCAAAAGGAAGAACGAGAATGGTCTAACTAGAGATGGACAAAAGATCAAGTTTATTGACTTTAGATTTGGACATTCTATAGTTTACAAGCTCTTGGCATGCATGAGTACGTGGATTAGGTAGCGAAGCTTGGAAAGTGTGAGTGGGTAGGACCAGGTCATCTCAGTGGATCAAGAAAATTTCTGATTTCCAGGGGGTAATGTTCGTAGATGTGACATAGCAATGGTTAATTCCTACCTGATCAAGCATACTTGCGTCTGCGTTTTCAATTGAATTTGACGTTTGTGTCAGCCATTGTTGAACTGCTCTTCCAAGCGTTGGAACATTTTGGGCGTGAATATTTTCGGTTGAAATCTCCGCAATGTCATCAGATTTCATTTCATGACTAAGCGTCTCAATTAATTCGGACAGTAATTCATCCCAGTCGCGCTGTAGAAAGTCTGCAATTCTGATCCATTCGGGATCTAGTATTGCCTCACTGCCAAGTGAGTACTCATGCAGTCTAGTCAGCCTGAAAAGAGATATACCCTGTGTAATACTCTCTTCATTGTCGTGCAAAGACAAACAGAACTGTTAACTATACCCTGATAGAAATCTCCCATACCCTAAAGGCTACTCTAATCGCACGGACGAATTACAAAATTGATCTTGGAGAAAACTGTGGGACATGTCCCCAGTCCCCCCTAGTGCTGCCATGAAAAAGACTCAAAGAAGAGAGCTTCAAAAATACAAACAACGGTTAATCTTCCCGACACAAGAAACAGGCCATCAAAATCGATATGTCCGTAAAACAGCACAACCAAGACAAATGATGCAAAGGCCGTTAATTTCCAGTTATCTGCAGATAATATTGATACGCTCACCTATGAACGCTCTAGTATAGCAATAACAAAGAAAGGTAAGCAACATTGGTTAGAGAAAACTATCACAAAAAACTAAATTGTATACATACAAGCCATCCCAAACATTGATCAAGTGGATGATCCCCTTTGCCAAACCGTTTTCACCAGTCATTCTAGCCTTGAAGTTCTTATGCAGCTTATCAATCTCGTTATTGAGTGATATCATCAAATTATGCTCTGTCCTTCGTTCATCACTGCTAACGTTTGGGTGCTGTCTAAAGATCGTTAAAGCAACTTCATTCCAACTATCAACTGCTGTGTTCATTTGGATCAAGTTATCCTCACACGACAGCAAGATTTCACCCGAGAATCTTTCGACTTCAAAATTAAAGATCTCCTCCCAGTTTTTCATGTCATTGTGCAGTTTAGCTATTGTAGACCGTTCTGGTAATTGCACTGTAGCGTCATCTGGTGAGACAAATCTCGAGAACAGCTTTCCCCAATGCCTGATCTGACTCTGTATATTGAGTAGTTTTCTGCACGTCTCTTTCTCGTAACCAAGAAGTTTGTCATTAAGTTTCTCCGTAATATCTTGCCATTTCTGTATGCTACTTGTTAACTGCTGCAAATTTATTGAATCTATGTCACTTAAAACAATTGCAAAATGACTGGCTAGCTTGTACCATGCTTTTTCGTGAAGGTGTAGCCGTCTAGCTGTCTTTAGGTTATTTTTCCGTGTAACCTTGATTGATAGTGTGTATGATGCACCAGCCCAGAGGTCACGCTCTTCGATGAGTTTTGCTTAAATAAAAATGATAGCTGTTTACTGAACACAAAATTCTTAAGTGTCAAATAATAACAAAATTCAGATAAAAATATCATAGAGTTACCATGTGCTGTATGTAATTTATCATACCACAGGAAAGTACAATTATAAAGCTGTGATTTCCTGGTTAATCCTTGGGACAAACAAAAAGCCTTCCAAAACGCAAAACATTACTGAAGGTTCACCTATAAAAAGATGTCTTGGGGCTTTTTCCCTCCCTCATAAAAATCGAGAGGGTATTGTCTGAGCCAAAAGTGCTAAAATTTAGTAATCTAGATCAAATCACCTTTTTAATCGTTGGCCTATTAAGGTGCAAATCGAAGACAATCTGGTTAATTTCAGCAGGTTGGAAAAGAATCCTAAAACACATTCCACACCTTGATAGAGCTCGATAGGATAAAGAAACATGAGCCAGGATTCAGTATCGCTCGCAAAAATGTTAACATTACTTTCAAGGTATCACAGAGGGCTCGAAAAACAGTAAAAATGCATGGTCACAATGATGCATACATATTTGAAATTCCAATCTTTTCCTTTGCATCTCGTACAGCTCATGATACTCAGCAAGGAGGCTGGCATTTTTTTCTGATTCTCTGAGCGCTTCGTTAAGTTCCTCTTGTGTTTCAGCAGCTCTTTTGGTGACTTCTCTGTCGTGCTCTTGAACTGAATGAAGTTCTCTGTGAAGAAAATTCACTTGACCTGTAAAACCTGAGTAATATACAGCAAAAGCCTGCACATAAGAATCTGCGATTTAGAAATGAGCTTCTACAGCATGAAAAAGCGGGACCGTGTTTTAGGCATACTGAAAAGCTTTTTCCATCCGACACTCGTCAGAGTATGAAACGTCGGATAGCGATTGAAAGGTGAACCGACACATATGGCCAGATGCGAATACACTTGATATGATGAATAATGTGTCCAGTTAGCCATATGATTGGCCACTTGGCACCTATTCACCACTGCAATTTGAAGAGTCCAAGTGAGAAAATGAACTCTTTTCGTTTACACAAGACTGGGTTTTGAATCTTTATGTAAACTGATTGCTTGTAAATCAACTTGTAAATGTTCTTATGCGATGAGGTAGTTCCAGTAATCAGGGTGAAATTTCTTAACATTAATCTTAACTCCGCAGACACTGCCTATCACAGATGTGTATGTGATATTTTTGGAGTATTCTATCAAAAGAGCTGACTGGCAAACAGGCTAAATTTATTTCCCAGTGGATAAAGAATTAAAAAAGCGATAAGAACCTAGTTAGGATACTAGGGTAAAAAAGGCTCCAAGCAATTGAAACAAAAAAATAACAATTTCAGGCTGTTGGTTCGTAAAAAATGAAGGCTTGCATGTGCGGACTTTTACTACATTTACAAGGGAGCTGCTTCAGCTTCAAATACCACGAGAAGCAAAGGAGGTATACATCGTAGAAGTATGGTAGAGAATGTTGTAGAATTATTGTATTATTGTAAGTAACGTTGTGAAAAGACCCGAAAAAGTAAGACATTGTTTGCTAGTCTCAAAAAAGTAAAATATAAAGACGAACATACCTGGTAAGCAATGTTATTGAAGTTCTGAATCTTGTCAATTCTTCAGTTAATCGCCGGTCAAGAGCTCTTTGTGCCAAAACTTCTTCATGAAGACTAGGTACAGATAGAAAGAAGAATAATGCAATATCCATGATGCTTTCGAATAGCATATGCATATGTGCAATTCACCTTGGATGCAGACCCAAACGAGTAATGCTCCACTCTCTTAACAGGGTTTAGACAGGCAAGGAGGGGGGGGCTTGAATTAAAATGAGAACGCCGTCAAAGCTAGCCTCATAAGACTATTGGTAGCTAATCTAAAGGAGCATGGACCCAAGTGGTCTAGAGTTACGGTAAACCCATCGCTATTCAACTATGTAAGGACCTATTCGTCCCCATTCTTGGATAAACCTGATCTAAATTTGAGCATTGCTTCTTCATTTGACATCTGACACATAAGTAATGGAGGTACTACGTGGGGAGGCTGGGTGACATTCCCTTCCGTCCCCCGTCTGGGTCCCTGTCAATGAATTTCTAATCCTTCGATTCTGAGGTAGGTTGTGCCGTCTCTGAATGGAGGTGAGTAGAATTCATCACACATTCAAAAAGTTGATCAAACATAGTGTCACTTGTATTTGCCATTTCTATGCAATACCTTTTCACATGACGAGGAATCTTGTCGAGCAATTTGGCGTATCTTTTCCTGAGGTCTGCAAGCAACTCTCCCCTTTCAACACACTCTACTGACACTTGACGAATAATTTCATTAAATACGACATTGTAGATGTTCTGTTCTTGTTTCACTAGATCCAACAGCGCATGAATCTATGAAGCCAAAAATAACTCGAAGTTATCACAAATACTGCAATGTGTATGAGCATGCATACGAGACCAGGTTGCAGAGACATTAAATTCCCATCTCAGGTATTTAGGGACGGATACCGCCTATGAGAAAGGACACTCCACTCAAATATATGCAATCAAAAACATAGTAATTATGTAAAATTACCACATACAATGATGCATTTCTTGTTAAAGGTAGGTAGCAGGTAAAAGGTACGTCAGAATAACAAATTCCCAGATACCGCAAAAGGACAGACGTTCCAAGTTTCCCAGTTTTAGCACTATTTCTCTAATAATTCCTACACTATGCGAGCTTCAACGAAGTACTCCTACACTTTGAAACCTGAAGATGAGATCTCAGAAGATACCTACAACTGTACATTTGCATAGCATATAGATTGCACATAAATAAGATAATGTATGTGGGTTTTTATCAGTCTGCTGTGGACTCTTTCCAAAACAAAGCCTATACACAATCAAAAATAACGAAACTACATGCGGGAAACGCAGTATGGCTAAAACTTGAAGGCAGGAATAAAGACTATGATCATTAAAGAAAGTCCTCCATTCCACTCAGTGACATAGACAGAGGGGGTCGAAGGCGGGATGAAAATCCACTGTAGAGCTAGGATGCCATTTCTGGGAGAGTTTCTTATCTCGTCGGAAAACTGGAGTAGTCGTATTCTCTTCTAACTAAGTGTTAACTCTTGAAAGGAAGGCTTTTCTATAACTGTAAATAGCAAATTTGAGCGATAATGAAAAGCGAGTGTATTGATTACAATTTTGTCGCAAACTCTATATTTCTTGCCTTATGATCATGTCTAACCGTTTATGGGCAACTATAGCCATTTATAACCTAGTCGAACCGTTTATGGGCACGTCAAACCGTTCATATCATCTACAGGCTCGGCATTAACAATAGTCTATTCAAATACACTGGTTTGTTGTCGTTAACAAATCAAGAAAAGTTATTAAATATCTCTACCCACAATAACAACCATTATAATAATCTTCATTTCTACTTCTTCTCTTTTTCTTCGCGTGCCATATTAGAGTTTGACGTTGGCGACCATGTGCCTAAAACAATCTCTGCCATATGCTTACCGTAGCATTCCTACTTACAAGCTTTAATATCACTTCTCTTTATATAACCGTTTCATCACTTCTGAATTTCTCAAAAAATCAAATACTTTCTGGAATAAAAACCTTCCAATAATGGTGATATGTAAGTGGTTATTGTGCAGGCTAAAAATTTACTTCTCCTACTGAAGTAGAGTTAAAGAATAACCTGAGTTGGTTGATCTACATCTTCCTTTAATTCATATACTCCAACACGTGATAATAAGTCTTTCATTGTTTTCTAGAAAATGTAGAAATTGAATGAAAATAAGTCGTTTGCATAACCAGATAAATGAGAAAATATTATGTAACTTATTTTCAAGGAAAGTGACTTTAAATAGTAAAACTTCTCATAGAAAACTCAACTGCCTAGCCAATGAGCAAAATTTATTTTCTATAAAAGTGGAAACACAGGAAATGCATTAACTTTAACCAACCTTAAGCAAAATTGCTTCCTGACGACCAGATGGCTTCCTTCAAAAGAAGTTCATCATTACAACATGAAGATCAACATTAACAACTATTTTCAGTTCTTGGAAAACGCAGCTTTAAAATAAAAACTTCAGTACAAAGACCGCAACCAGAAAGAGAGACATTTCTTCGTCTCGTTATAAAAATCAAGACAAAGAAATGTCTCTCTTTCTGGTTGCAGTCTTTGTACTGAAGTTTATTTTCAGTTCAATTTACTGTACTCATTCATATCTTTAAATGAATGAAGCTATTATCTTAATGTGAAGACCCTAAATTTCCAGGAATCATGAAATACCATTGCATACATTTATGTGCTGGAAATATTTGAAGAAAAATGATAAAAATTGCATAAATGACCTAAGCTAGTAGGACAGAAAATTCAAAATTGCAATGTTTACTAGCCAGGATGAAGGTCTACTGGGCAAATGGCTCAAGTGTGGCAATGTCATGATATCAAGCATTCTCATGACTTTATGACTGCTCTCTCATCCTACTTTAGCAACTAGATCAAGATATATCTTTTAAATCCCAAACTAAAGTTCTTATAACTTCCAGTTCATATCAAGGTTGAACATAGAAAAGCAAAATACTTCATAAGAAAAACAATGATTTCAAAAAGTTGATACATTTTTCCTTTTTCTACTATAATAAAGATATTCACCCCCATTTTTCAACTGCCTAATAGCTAAATATGGAAGACTATGTTTGCTAGAAAAATTGTATCATACATGATAGGTTTCAATGAAAGATATGTTAATTAGACAAATCCAAAACAATTAAAATCACATTTGTAGTACATTCGTAGAAACACTTGCAGTTAGACAAAATAGCAGCTATGATATTGTACCATATAATATTCATGTACCAGGATAATGTGATAGTGCATTCAGGAAATTGTTGAACCTTTAAGGGGCTTACATGGAGGGGAATAGAGTAAGATGCTTCCCATGGCTATCCATAGTTGTAGTAAATTTCCTGAAAAGACAATAAGACTTGGTCATTGACAATGATAGAGCATGCCATTGGGCAAAGGCATTCTTTCTTGCAAAGTGCAGAGATTGATTGGTCAGTGATGATTTGAAGATAGTTTAATTGGGATTCAAATACTTACATATACTCTACATGCTTAAGATTGCAGTCTCCATTGATTTTAAGATTGATGTGAAAGTCACAAAAAATTTCACTCTAATAATGACTTAGCAATGATAATTTTTCTAGCATTCATTATCAACTTAGAAAATAAACTCACACAACAAGTACTAGTCAGCCTTGCCATTCTCTGCTCATTATATGCATATAGTATCATTCTCATTATACAATGCTATTAAAATTCAGTTGAAGGATACAAGCTAGTTTGTCTCATCATAATTACTAAAATAAACTAATAGAAGAAACCATATGAACAAAAGAAATGTGATATCATATGGACTGTAGTTCTAAGCTCAGCAAGGAGATGAATACTTACTCATCATGAATCTCAAGGCCTAATACTCCTGGATTTTTAACAATATGAAATTCAGTAGGTACTAAAGATTCTTGAAGATTTGATTCAACCTAGAAAATACAATAATAATGTTAACACATATAGAAATCTGAATAGATAACATTAAACAAATATAGAATCATGAAATAAAATTATAGATAACACTGCTGGCAAACAATAGTCCATAAGAACCTTGCATTTATTGCCAAATAGCTATCTGATTCTCTTGTGCTCCAGAAATTATAGATTTTAATAATACAACAGTTCAAATTACTTTTTTTGATGTAGTGCAAAATTTTTGCAAGTTAATGAAAACAGATTCTTCATGTATTCTACATAGCTCTGCGACCATGTTGAAGAATGAAAGTCAACATAAAATTGTGTGCTCCAGTTAAACATATTAGCAACCCCTGAATATCTTATAAATTCCTCTCCAGAGAGTGTGCTAATTAACTGGTACAAGTAGAATAAGGCTATCAAAAGAATAAATGATTGCAGTGGAAGTTGAAAATGTGGAAAATGCAGCTTTGTTTGTGTACTAGCATTAAATATTACATGAAGTGCTATAAGGATAATCTATGCAATTCAAAGTCTACAAATTTCTGACTGTCAAGGCAGACCAAGCATAATAAAGCTGCTGTACATATGTTGAAAAACTTCTTACTTAAAAATATTCTGAAATCTTACCATTCCTAAAATTTTTGAGGTTTCCATTTCGTGATGCTGGTCTGCTTCACTTTTATCTTGGCTTTGCATCCCAGGTATTTCTGCTTCATTGTTGATTTCCTTTGTGCCACTTGCATATATGACTGAGCTCTTAAATGGGCTGCCTATACTACTCTTCTTAAAGGACACAGCATCATACAGAAATGATATATCCCTATATTTGCAACAGACATTAAATATACTTGGATAAAAGTTGATACTTAGTTCAAATACACTTATATCTATCATGGCATGGGCTCTTGCTGTACAAAAATAGTTTCTAAACATTGTGTATTAACAGCTTTGTGATCTCCATATCAATTAACATAATACAGAATAAATCTGGCTAAATCAATTGTGGAAGATTTACACATAGATCTAGCAAATATTACTATAATGAGCCATGAAAACATATATTTAATAAGAAGAATGAGAAAAACACATTGGTTTAATGTATATATGGCAAAAAATACCTTCCAGCACCACAAGTACATGGCGGCTGCTCTGTCAAATGTTTGAATCTTTCTCTTGTTTTTGAATGATTCCATACATTGTCAGGAGGTCTTTTTGGATGCACTTTTGACAGAGTCTTGGCTCTTTTTATATGGCCCTTGGCCTTAGGTCCCAAATCCTCAATATTTTCGAACTGACTTGTTAGATTCATTAAAATTTCAGGGGGGAGGAAATCATTTTCATACCCATGCCTTGCACAGTTTGTGCTTAGGGGATTTTTCAATGACACTAAACTCCCACTTTTTGTCAAGTTAGCATCCATGTCACTTTGTCTTGAAGCTTCATTCAATGACTTCAAAGGCATTTCATCTAGTTTTGTAACGTCTTTCAGTTGCGGTATTGTCTCCGTTTCCATGTCTTTTCTCTGAGAAAAAATCAGGTTCGCTATTATGATTTAAAATCCACAAAATAATATGATCTTAACAATTAAAGAAGACAGATCTGCAAGAAGACCGACAGAATATGCGCATTAAGGTATAACTCTCTAGCATCAGAACTCCGGGCATGGGAAGACAAAAGTTTTTCAATGCACAATAGGGTAAACGGAGTTTAGGATCCAACAACAGGCTCAACAGCGAGAAAGAAGTCTCAAGACTTTGGTTAAAAGACAAGCGCTAGCAACTTGTACGAATAAAACGACCATCACTCAATGCACTTAAATGAGATACTATTCACCATAATTTACTTACAGAGTCAATTTAACATAACTGTCTAACACTTGGCACATAAACTGCTCAGTTGTCCACCATTATTGTGTACAATTGTAACCATGACATCAGATACGAGGCAAGTGAACAGTAGTGAGCAATCATGTGAGCAATATAGGCCAAGTGAGGCTGGATGCGAGAAGAGAGACTCAGCAAGTGAAACTCAGCGAGCTATATGATTAAGAACATTCAGTCAAGGAAGTCAGCAATTATTAGAATCTCCCTCTCTGCCCTACTGTTGATTGTGTTTTTCAATTTCTTTGCAATCGTTTTATATAAGAATCCGCAGTCTGCTGCAGGAGTAACAAGGAGTCATTAGAGAACCTCGTTTTCAATATGTCCAAAAAGCAACTTGAATTCAACTCGTACTTGTTTGGGAACCTGCTTTGTAGTTAAAGGCCTTCTATCAACAAGACGACGAAAAGAAGTGATGCAATGCCTCCGGAAACTACATTTTCATCTACACAGCGACTATAGAGCATACTTGTGCGCCAGGCCAGGCCCCCAACATCAGCTGGCTTTTACACTTAGATCAAAACAACGAAATTTCTCGAGCAGTCATGTAGACTTTGAGACTCAATCGACAAAATATGACGATACCTTTACAGAAAATGACATTGAAATAATCAACCGGCATGCTGTTGCCTGTAAAGTAAGTTCCTCAAAGTTTCAGATATTCTGAACGTTGCATGCATTGCATCAAATTTGTCTTTAGCTTTCTCAGAAATGCACAATTGTTTATCACATCATCCTTGCATAAAGATACCCATGTGCTTGCAATATATTCTTGTTAGCCACTCGCTTGCATGAGGCTACCTACCTCATGCATTATGATTCTGGGATATAATTGAGCTGTAGAAAGTAGCTTCCCTCAATTTAATGCATTTGCAATTACATTGTGTTTTGTTAATCAAAGCATCAATATGTCATCTTTGCAGCAAAGAAAAAGTACATATATAGATCCACAAACTGGATACTCAGTATTCACTGAATATTATCACAAAGAACGTGGCTATTGCTGTGGACATCAGTGTCGTCATGTGAGTTGTCTAGTTTATTGGCTGTTATGGCACATGCTTGTTTTTCTCTAAGGAAGCACTTTATAAGGAACCTACTTGTAGAATGCTGAAATGTTTAAATAACTTACACTTCTAAAGGAAAATTCCCTAAGGAACTTTTCAAATTGAACAATTTTTGTAGCAGCATACAATCAAGAATAGGGAAGCCAGTTCCATTCATATGCAGCCAAAACCAGTGGTGTTAAATGTTTCAATGGTCTTAAGTTATAGCCAAAATTAAAGGCAAAATTCAGAACTTCAATGTTTACTTGTGTCTGTACCATATGTATGACCCTAAATGTGGAGTGAAAATTAAGGAACTATTAAGGAACTTTTAGTACTACAATTTGACTATGGGAGGTCCAAGTATACAAGTTTTGGAACTAGGCCTTGAGCTGGGTTCCTTATGAAAAACGTGTGTGTTCCTTTATTTAGGAAGTTTTCCATTTTGAACACTTTCATTGGATGTATGCCTTGTACTTGAACAGGCAGTTGGTAATTACCCTCTTAGGCATTCTATATATCCTCAAACTGGCCCCTTTGAAAAACCCCCCATCAGATAAGTCTTCATGACAAAAGATGCTGAAGAGCTTGTTATAGGCTGATGGCTTGTTTTACTATGGACAAAAGAAGTGTTTGAAATAAGCCTTTTATGTGGTATGTGCCAGATGATTTTAAAGCTAGCCCCTTTGAATAAGCTCTACCTTGAATATACCCCATAAAATATAACTAACAATAAATAGGCCACCAGGGGGCTATTTTAGGATTTACAGTATTTATTAGTTTCTATCTTCTGTTTTAGTGTCCATTTGGTCATGAAAATGTACCCAAGAACAAAAAGACATGAAATTCAACCTTTCCTACCAACATCCACTAATACAAAAATTCTAAAAACCACTGTGTGACCATTTACATGATAACACTGTTACATACCCTTTTCATTATTTAAGAAAACATCTGACTTGTAAATGCAATATTACAAAACTGTAACTTACTACTTTCTGTTGCTGTGATGAGAATTAGTTAATGGAAATATAACTAACTATGCTCTCTTTTTTCATGCTTTTTAAACATAGTAACATCCACAGTTGATGAACACAGAAGGAATTACTTAGTTTCTATGTTCATGTTTGATAGAGTAATCCTTACTGTAACTATCATACTTCTATGCAGTATGCTAAATAATGCATTACCATTGCTAGCTTGTAAAATCTCCTCACAACAACTAGAAAGCAGCTAAGAGGGGAAAAATCATCAATAAAGCATAGAAAACCAGATACTTCAATATTATACTTGCTTTTTTAGAATTATGCTTCATTGCAAATTGTTTTCACCATTGGAAAACTTCCCCCAAATATCAAAGTCCTGTTGATGTATATTAAATTTGTAGAATGCATTGAGAAATTGTTTACTCTATGTGTATGATTTCTTAAAATTCTTCCTGCTTGGAACCTTGAAGCAGTCAGGAATACTCCAAGTAAATATTGGTAGGAGTTCCATTGAAATTGTTCTACACAGGATTTGGGTTATAAATACCCTTAATTCTCTCATTCTTTGGGTCAAAAGGACTTTTAATATGCACATCAGCATCAAATTTAATCCCCATTGACTCTATCTGATATTTTCCAGCCTTGATGAAGTCATTTTTGATTGGTGCATCATCTGGATTTGAGACATAGCCATAGGCAATACTTTTCCCAATATAGTAGCCATAGCCAGCACGTCTGACAAAACCAACAATTTGGTCATCACGAAAGATTGCTTCCAGGCCAAGAAGTGCTTTGTGGCTGTAAGTAAAGTTTATATAGAAATGCCATTAAGATCTTCCTTTGTATAACACTCAGTAATAAAATCTAGAGGTAATAACTTATTTGAATGGCATTTGATCCTACCATTCAATCATTATCAGGCAAATAACAGGACACATTGTAGACCTATATATTTATGAATATATGTACATATATGTTCCTTAACTCCACCATGGTTAGTAACTACTAAACAGCTACAAAGTAGGTGACCTTGCCTATGTCACAGACTACCTTAACCTGGATTAGGTAGCTTTTCTTGGAGTAGGAACTGGGTGACTGAAGATGGAAATTAAGATTGATAGATATGGAGGAACTTTCTAGATGCAAACAAAAAGAAAAACATTGGGAGTAAACTCAAAATAAACAGAATTTCCTTATCTCATGAATTCTAATAATTGTAGAAAAACAGACAAATTTTTTGCAATCATTAGCATATGCAATGAAAACCCAGTTTTCATGACAGCATTCACTTCCAGGAAACATAAGTTTAGGAAGCATAGGGACTGGTCAGACAGCCCTCCCAGTTGGGGAGAAATCTATTTCATTCAGGCAATTTCTTCAGAAAAAACATTTTTTCCAGAAATAGCTCCAGCTTAAAAGGGCTAAACAATAACTCACTCGGGCAAAATATCTGTGATTTGGGCACACAGTTTGCAGCCCCCCCCAACTGTAAAGTCCCCCTACACCCATGCCAGAAAATGAGATAATATCTCAAGAATTCAATTTTTAACTGGAGTTGTAAAGTCTACTTAGAATAACCCTTGTCCTTACACATTATATTGAATGTGTAATGGGATATTTCATATTGAAGATATGAAGTAAAATCCATGTTGAAGGCTTCAAGAATGCCCTTTCAGAGTTCCAACAGAATTAATACCTAGTATTCTCTGAGCTTAGGCAGGGGTCTACTGAAATATATGCATATGTCAGGGGTGGCAGAGCAACATCTTTGGTGGTAGAGGGGCTGGAGTATACAGACTAACATTGGAAGGATACAGAAGGGTGCTAAAATGGGTACTAAATTAAATTTCCCATAGAAACTGGAGGGGCTACAGCCCCTGGCTCCGCCCCCATGTATGTATATAAACTAAATGCATGGCTCAGTGAGTTAATGTATCATTTGACTTAGAAATAACCGCTACCAAAAACGAACTGGGGTGGTGTTATGTACGGACTGAGTTGGACGAAAAGCTCAAGCAAGCAAGCCTCAAAGCAAGAAATCTTACTCATCAATTGTGAAGCAAACAAGTTTCTTTTTCAACCCTTCAGCCTTCTGTCTCTCCAAAACTTCTCTTCCGAGGAATGGCGTGTCCGTTTTAAGTTTACATGTGAAACCAAGAGCTGCCTCTAGTGGTGTGTCATCATCTCTTATATCAGCATGCCAATGACGGTAGCCTTTTTCGATACTTAAGTTATCGATAGCACGATACCCTACAAACGAATAGCGCAATTGTCAAAACAGTAATCAGGGGAAAACCACTGGGAGGGAATAGGGGGTGTAGTACCTCTAAAAACAAAAGGGAATTTTGTCGAGAAATTTTTGGGCTATTGGAAAAATTGATGTCCCTCATTCATTACTGCTTTTTCCACCTGCTAAGTACAATGAGATTTGAGGGAATAAACGGAGCTAAGTATTTCATAGTTTTTGCCTCCAACTTTTTTTTATTCAATGGAAGCCAGTAAAGACCAGCAATAAAAAGAAAGCATTGCAGAAATTTCACTGATAACTGCGTTGTCCATTTGGTTAAAAATGATTTCAACTCATAACAAAACATGCCTGTTTTGTGCTTCCTAATCTCAGCAGCTAATTGAAAGAACAAAATTCAATACAATACCCGCATCACAAATATTGAAACGTTTTCCATGTTCCATCAAAGTGGTGTAAACCGGTACACATGAATCCTTTGGTATGTGCAACTCCCAGCCCATTTCTCCGACAAACGTTAGTCTAAGTGCCCGTACTTTATGGCCAGCAATGGTTAACACCTTGTGTGTTGAAAAAGGAAATGTTTCGTTACTCAGATCTTCGCCACTGAGCTCTTCCAATAGTTGCCGACTGTGGATGAGAAAAGGATGAGGAATGGGAGTTACCATTATTTTAATTAAGTTTGCGAAACTGGGGCGTGTTGAAGTAGGGGATGTGGGGCTGTCACACCCCACTTATGGAGAGCTCGTCGGTAAGTTTCTGACTTGTCTACAAAACTTGGCATAATGGTTATGGCCTGTCACTTATTATGGTGCCTTGTTGTCAAAAACTGTCAGTATATTTCTTCTGCTACACTTCCTCTCCCACTAAAAGGTGCTACTACTCCGAAAGTCTAGATATAGTTCTTTTGTAAGGAAATAGTCAAAAGCGATTGTGAGATAAACAAGATTCAATTATGACCATAAATTTGGGAGAAGAATATCACTCGTTCTCTTTGGCTGATAACAACGAGTAGACAATGCAATTCAATGACAAATACCTTTTAGGACCTTGTACGCTAAGCATTCCAATTTCTTCAGATCTGTCAGTCAAAGTGCAGTCAAATCTCTGTCTGTGGAGCACATCTTGAATGTGTCCCCATGCGTGTTGGCCGATAGCCCCTCCAATTGCTAAATAAAATCCACTATCTTTTGGTTGCATTACGTCCTCGCCACTTCCTCCTGCCAGCACACTAACAGTCAAATCAGCGGCAATTCCACCATTTTGATTCAGCATACAAGTGTATGTTGTATTGCCTAGCATTCAAATAGATTCAGTCAAATCCGGAGAAATGCCTATCTGGATTGGCTTAGTAGGCATTAAAGCAATTAAACTCTCTTTAAGAGCACACTCTGTTAATGTAAGTAGAGTGATTAGGTAGGCCAATTAAAACTAACTGGGTGGACTTACCTGAAGGATTTGATCCTTTATACTTAATACCGCAAGCGCTCACCGCAAGCGCTCACCGCAAGCGCTCATCGCAAGCGCTCAATACTCAAAAAGTGAAATCTGATTAGCCCAGATGCAAATAACTAGCTTACTCTGAAGATGGTTGTTTGTTCGTGCAGCCGAAAATATACAGTTTTTAAGGAAGAGGCGACACCTCTGCTTTCTTACAATCAATAATGAAGCTTCTGGACATTTTGTTCATAATGAAATAACGTAGCAATAAAGATTGTAAAGACAAACTGAAACCATAGCAAACTCTCTATTCCATTTTATGGAGATTACAATGGGTATCAAAGCCTGATGTATAATATAAGGAATGAGATCTTGACTGGCAGCCAAGCTGCAAAGTGAAATCACTAAATCATCAGAAAGTGTGGGTAAAATACCTGATGGCTTTTGCATGTTAGCAGTAAACAACCAATCAACTGCTTTCTGTGCGTCTGGTCCATTCAGGAAGAACTTTGCGAAGTAAGACATATTAAATACAGCTACATTGGTTCTGCAATTAAGACATTCATCTCCAATCTAGAAATTTCAAAGTGAAAGTGCGTTACAAGGCAGGTCATCATTGAAGTGAGCAACGCATGAGCACTCGAGATGGACCACCTAGTTTGAGCAGAGGTACGTGAATCCTCTGGGAGTCAAGAGCTCACTAATAGGCAGAGACTCAAATAGACAGAATAGCAGTGAACACCCATGATTGAGATAAATCTCGAGCAGAACTTACAGCTGATAGATCTGCTAATTTGAGGAATTCTAAACAGGATTTATACTGCCTGAAAATGTATAAAAAGTTTTTCACAGCCGCTAAATGTAAATGGAACTTTAACAAACATAACACCGATGATGAATGGAAGGAGCAATAGGGAATTATGGTATTAATAACCATGTTAGATATGTAAAGCATAGCCGCCAAATGTTTGAGAGCTCTGATCAAGTCTATTTTCTCCAAACCTAATTGACCAATCATCGTGAAATATGGCCCTAGTCTTAGTACGTGTGGTCAGAATTCTGCATGATGATTGGTCAATTAGGTTGGGAGAAAATAGACCTGATCAGAGCTTTCAAATATTTGGCGGCTATGCTGATATGTGATATACTGATGTTAAATAGTTTTTGGAATAGGACACAAAATAACCAGAATTTATTCATTCCTTAAGCAAATGTCCCCTATCAGTTTAGATGTAACATGTGAAATGAAAGCCCATATCTTAAGGATGCAACCATGTGGTTTTGACACAAAGGTAACTTCTCACTACGACTGCTGACACTAATAATGGAACTGAAGGACCAATGCATTGAAATTTGAGGAGGAAACAACCAATGCACTCTCTCTCTCTTTCCCTCTCTTGCACATTCGGCTTGCAACTGTATCGTTGCTCACCTTGCGCGATACTACAAATCAAAATTGTCAAACAATGCACTCTAAAGTTTATTATCTAGTTTCTTATTATCCCACAAAACATATAGATGGATATAAACTCACAGTTTCGAAATGGTCCGGAAAATCAAATGTGTAATCTTTATTAAGCAACTTCTTGTATGTGTAATCAGCATGCTCTTCAATGTCGTAACTCCCGTAATAGTCGTAAGGCAAGGGCTGCGAGAAACAAGAACAAAGTTGTACTGCGTAGCATGACATCAGGCGGGCAACTGTGGGTTGGGTCCTTGGGGTCTAGATCCCCGCTCTTATCTTCAAAAAGGTAAAAGTGCCCTTCTCTAGGAGAATTTTGTATTTTCGCTTAGAAAACTTACTTAAAACTTTGTTAAACATCGAGTGACGGAACCCTGAAACTTCCCACTAGATTTCTTTTGTTTCCAAATCTGAAAATATAGCTTCAGGATACATTCTCCTTAGAAAGTGTAAAGGTGTCCCCTCTTTTGTTGTTTAGAACCCTGACCTCAAAAATTCCTTCTGCGCCTGGATTTTACCAAACCATTTCATGATGCTAGCGAATGATGTATTGTCTTATCGACTGTTTTGGGGAACTGGGGTGCTACACTCCTGGGACCGATGCAAGGTACGTCGTTGACCACAGTAGATGAAATGCCGACAAATACGACTCTGAAGCAGGGGTCGGAAACCTCTAGCTCGCGAGCCAGATATGGCTCTTCTGATAAGTGCATATAGCTCGCAGGTAATTCTAACTGGCATTCGTAATACAATAACTAATGACTAATTCCATATACACTTTTAAGTGAAATATTAGAGACCTTGCAACGTAAACGTAGCGTTCAATTTGCAGAGAATGTCGCGTATTCATGCTACTTACTAGCCTTGCAAGTCATATACTAGCTATATTTTCTTCAGCAACGTTGCCAAAAAGACTAAAGCCAGAGACATCAGTGTACTCTTAAAACTGGGCAACTTACTTCAAAATTGATGCATTTAGCTGCACTTAGTTAGCGTGCAACCTTCAGGCTGCTGTGTTGCAGTAAGGGCTTCTTAAAGCTATTCGAAGAATTCTCTATGAAGGAAACTAATATACCTCAGCAGTTCCATCTTTATAAAACCACCCTGGTCTCTCCCATCCATGACGCTCTTGATAAACGCAGCCACGTTCAAGCAAAACTTTGTAAAACGGGTCTTTCCTCATATTTCTAGCAGCAAGTGGTTCGTCGTTCGGGAAGACCATTGAGTAGTTCTTAGCGTATGACTCGTGGCTCCGCTCCTTAACCCACTGGCTATTACAAGTTAGAGATTTATGAAATCTTCGAATATCGAAACCAAACATATCAACATCAGGGTGTCCATTTACGATCCATTTTGCAAGTTCATTTCCACACCCGCCACCGAACATGATGCCACTGGAGTTGAAACCACAGCCATGGAAATACCCTCGTAAATCTGGGTCTGGGCCCATAAGGGGCTTGTGATCGGCGGTAAAGGACTCTATAAATTGATTAGACTTTAGTTGAAAACTAGCTCATGGGTTAAATGCAACTTTCCTTAGGTATTTACCATGATAATGTTACAGGAATAAACTACTGGCTCTCATAGCCACCAAATGTTTGAGACCTCTAATCAGGTCTGTTTTCTGCCTACCTAACTGACCAATCAGCATGCAGAATGGGCCTAAATGTGGCCGTGGAACACTTGTGTGGTGAGAATCCTTTATGCTGATTGGCCAGTTAGGTCGGGAGAAAATAGATCTGATCAGGTTCGTAAACATTTGGCGGCTATGCTCTGGCTCGCTACGTTACATATAATCTACAGTACTGTAAATCTATAGAAATGCAGAGAATTTAATAAATAAGGGAATGAGAGAAACCACATTTGTCAATCATAAGAGCTCAACAGGGTGAGTAAGATATTATATGATAATACACGTATCTCTGGTGGGTTATTAAACATTGACTGCTCTTCCTTAGCTACCACAGTTGCACACAAAGGCTTCCAGAATCTCTGTCATTTGTAGATGATTTACTTTCATAACTCGTTCTTTCGCTCAGTATGCATGATCGTGGTGATACTGAGTTTTGGATTGAAATTCATTTTGAAGAAACAAAGTTCTATAAAAGTATTGGCAAAGTGGCTTTTAAGACTGCTGGCAGGATATTTAGTACAGAATCAAGGAGTCCTGCACAAAAATTGTGCATGCATCAGAAGCAGAAAGATCTACTCTTCGGTCCTAATAAACGGAGGGGCGTTTATTAATTTTTCATGTGTCTCTGACTCGCCGGTCCTATTAGGACCCCCGTTTATTGAATTTCAAAGAATGAAGAATGGCTTGGAGGTTTTTCCTTAAAAAGAAATTTTTCCATCCACTAAGTGATAGAGCTTCTTTCACCAAGTGAATGAATCTTTTCATATTTATCACAAGCGCAATAGACAGTTAAATTGCGATTAGATTTTAGAAATATTTCCCACCCCCCCCCCGTTTACTAAGACCCCATGTATTAGGTTTCAGAAATATTTCTGATCCCTCCGTTTACTAAGACCCCCCGCTTATTAGGAATATAAGAGTACCTATGATAAAAAGACTATGAAAGAAGAAAACAAATACATACCTGGGCCACAAACTGTTGATTTGATTCCAGTTTCTGCTATTGCTGGTACCCTGTTACAAGCCCCTTCAATGTGCGTGGCGAATACATCCCAGTCCAAATCGAATAGAGAGAAGGCAAAATCGTTCCTAACCTAAATAGGACGGAGCCGATGAATCACCTCGAAAAAATCGAAAAATTTGTAAACTGCACATGAAATGTATTAAATGACAGTTAAATAGCAAACAAAACGAATTTGTCACTAAATTTCTGATACAGAGATCAGGGATACTTTCAGCTAAATTCTTGGAAGCAATATAGTATCTAAAAAGGTTCGTTGAAATAGAATGATGATATTGACGTATACGTGGGAATTGAGTTCAGCAGATTTAAAAAAGCATACAGCAAAAAGACTGAGACTACGGAATATTGACCTGTCTCTTGAGATGACAAAATTGCAGAATATTGACCAAAACGAACCTTGATCAAAAACGTAATGAAGCAAAGGAAGATACCAAACAACTATTCACCTTTTCCCAGAAAATTGGATTTGGTTCGTACCCTCCAACAGACAAGCCATCGCCTTGTAAACGAAGATATACAGATGCATCATGGTCTCTAACATTTGGCATATTTTGAATGCCATCGATCCGCTCAGTGACAACATAAGCATGGTACATGGCAACCAACGGCACCTCTACGTCACAAAGTCGTCCAATGTTAGGCGCCCAAACTCCACCACAGTTGACAATGTAATCAGTTTTTATCGTTCCGAAAGGTGTTTCAACTCCCTTGATACACCTGCTCCCTCTATCATCGACACCTGTTGCTATTCCAGTGACTGGGCAGTTTTCTAGAATTTTAGCACCTCGTTGAGTTGCAGCTCGGGACAAAGCAGACACCCAACTGGCGGGATCCAGGGTTCCATCTCCAGGACTGTAAAGTGAGCCATACATGTCACTGACATTCATCAGGGGATAAAGTTTTTTCGTCTCATCTGGTGACAATACATAGGATTCGACACCATATACTTTTCCCAGCTACAAAAAGTAGTGCATTGCATAACAGTATATCATGTTAGTTTTACTACGATCGAAAAACCTCACCAGCAATATGCAAACCAAAGAAACCAAAAAATATATAACCTGCAAATACGTGACCATTTTCCTCTTATATGCGACGAAAAAGTGGCGTAGATAGAAAAATTATAGGAGAATCAAGAAATGAAGATTTCCCGACAAAAACATAATAGTTATATCCGTTTTTTCTTCTCAGAAGAGAAAGAAACGACTGTGCCAGTTTTCCAGAAATTTTTCGACAAAATAGCAGTCTAGCTCTAAAGTGGGGTTTTCGCCCCTCCTTACCTATCTACACCACTGGTAACACATGTGTATCTAGTATAAAACATCAAAATTGTTATACATAAATGCTTAAAACAAGAACAAAAATGACTTCACTTGTCTTCAAGCGTGTTCTATTACAGGCCAGTCAGCATCATGATCATCGTTGTCACCATAATCAACGTGATCGTCTTGCCCATCACAATTGCTATCATTACCATGATTGTCATCATCATCAACATCATTGTCATCATTTTATCATCATCATCACCACCATCACCGCCACCACCACCACCACCACAACCACCACCGCCGCCACCACACCACCACCATCATCACCACAAGTCATCAACAACTGCCCCAATTCTGAATCTTTGCAAAATTACTCTCTATTAACTTAAGGGCAGAATCATCCTCATCATAATCCCTTACAATTAATTTTCCTTCAAACATGCTATGTATGTAACTACAAAAATACAATTACTTCTATTGATCTATGCCTACAACTAGATAAACTTACAGTCATCAAGCGTTTATACTCATCGAGTCTCTCCTTATTATTTGCAATAAATAAGCCACCATTCTCATTGAAGCCGGCAGTTACTCCCGTTTCTTCCTCCAATATGTCTCTTCCCAATTTTCGTGTATAGTTCAATAGCTCTGCTTCAATATCAGACGGTCTCAAACGCCACACGAGGCCGGCGCTGTGCCATGTTGTTCCAGCGGTGAGTTGGTCTTTTTCAAGCAAAACCGCATTCTTAATGCCATATTTCGCGAGATGATACAATGTGCTTGTACCAAGTGATCCACCTCCGATAACTACAACATCTGCATGGTCTGGCACAGAGTCAGGAGTTTTACTATCCTCTTTCTAAAAACCAAAGACAAAGCAATCATGAGGTGGCATTGGTCTATGGTAGGCATAACTAAAATCTGCACCACAGACCGTATGGCGTTCGCACTCAACTTTCTACAGGGTCAGTAGCTTGAGTTGTATGGTCCACAAAAATCCATTTCACTGTTAATTCTACTCACACACGTTTTCATAACAAAGCGATTTATTAGAAGGCAGTACTCAGCTGCTCAAAAAGTTAAGAAAGTTCAGTGCAGGATTTCTGAGACCTAAGAAAATTAATAAGTTCTTACACATTACAGATTCTAGTTTTCACGCTTAATCTGCACAGATTTCTAATGATATTTCTGTATTCCAGTGTTATGCTTTTGTAGTGTCTGTCTGTGTATGTAACACTGCAGTATAGCACAAACTTGAGCTTTCTTGCTAAGAAAGTATTAAGATGAGATCATGGAAAGCTAGGACAGTCTTAGTACTGGGCAAAAAAACTTCTAATAATCTAATATCTCTCCGAAAAGATCTCGACGAAACTAGTGACTGGAGCAAAAGGTGGGATCTACAATTCCATCCGCAAAATGCACAATATTGCGATTAAGGAAGAGAAATCTATAGATATTCTCTTTTTTGTATTTTAGATTAATGTATCATACTCAAGGCCTTGATAAGTTCTAGCCCTGCATAATTCACATTTCAAAATATATCCATCACAATCATTGTTACATTTTTCCTATTCATAAACTCCCATGTGGGAATACAAAATGTCAGCCTTCAGCACTTCAGCATTTTAGGTCTACACATGCTACATCGCACAAATACTAGGATCACTTGCTATTGAGTTTGACACTTTGTTTATTTAGATTAACGAACAAGCACAAAGTTCTTTCAACATCAAAATTTATGTGTATACTGTATATGTATATGTATATGTATATGTATATGTATATGTATATGTATATGTATATGTATATGTATATGTATATGTATATGTATATGTATATGTATATGTATATGTATATGTATATGTATATGTATATGTAATTTATGTGTATACTGTATATATATATGTATATGTATATGTATATGCATATGTATATGCATATGTATTTAAAAGACAAGAAAGCAAGCTGAAATTGCTAAAGGTGACCTCATACAGCATGACATTGTCAAACAAGGACTATGGAAAATGGGAGTCAACAAAAACTGGAGCAGGTGGACAGTAAAGAGGTGTGAGAACAAGGAGATTTGTGATGAGTAAGGTTTCATGAACAAACCTTTACTTCAACTATTTCTACTTGGAATCTCTAGTGACAATGAAAAAAATAAAGGTACTACTGAGAAATTAAAAATGGCAGGTATGGGATGAGGATAGAGAGTAGTGGAAGCAATGAGACAGGGGACAACATACCAGTAGAGCATGCGAGTGGAACAAGCAGTCAATTACCCAGAGTTGCTTCTAAGGATGTGCAGTAGAAATGCAAACCCATGCTTAACACCAGATGTGCCAAAGGGGGGGGGGGTGTCAGGAAAACCCACTCCACTCTGCCATTTCACAGTAGTTAGGATTAGCTTGCAGTTTAATAGCAGATAGAATTGCATCATTTAAGAGTCACTTTTTGCAAGCTATGCTTATCATGTTTGTTCTACTGTTTCACTTTGTGTTTTGATTTGACATTGAGACAGCATTATATCAATAACTACCTTGTTAGCTCTTTCCCTATTGGATGATAATTGATATACACTACACACATATATAGAAATACATCCGACCTGGACTGGTGGTATGACCAAGTCCACTATGCAGAGATCATTAGCACATTGTACTTGTGAATATGGTCAGGAATCTTACGAGACTTACCACACCCAACAGACTGTATAGTATAGTAGCTATAGAAATCTCAAAAACTGAGATAGGTCAGTGCCAAAGCTGAAAAATTTAAAACTATATGTATGTGTAGTAGCAAACCCATAAGACAGTTGTCCCCTCAAACATTCGCAAACATACAGTACACGTTGTAATAACAAATTGTTTGGACTCACTGATATGTTGAAGACCAAGTTGTCTCCGAGGTTGCAACTAACTGCCTTATACTTCGCGAGTAATAGAAATAAGCTCAACGGAAATTCATGTCAAGAAATTTGATTCAATAGCTTTTATTTCCATAGTTTTAGTCACAATAACCACAACATAGCGAGCTATTGGTAAACCACAATTGGAATTCAGATCGATAAACATAGCCCTAGCATTCTTTACTGAGTCTGCCTAGTACACAGCCAAAGATTTTAAATTGCCGAGTAGCTCAACGTTTTGTGATTTGTAGGTATGTCACACCCTACACACGGGGCCGCGCTAGGCACCAGTAGTAAAAGACCATAACATTGCAGTTTTTGATTGGGCCTAGACTACAATGCACCTCCATACCTCAACCAAATCTACTCATAACATTTTCGCACCTTTAATGTCTTCTCATATGGAATACCAGCATTAACAGTTGATTTGTCTATTGAGGAGTACGCTCTTTTGAATATCTTGTTGTTGAATCGCACAGTATTGTGAACTGTGCGCCGAACTGCAGCTAATGCCTGCGCCATTTTATGTTCGTGTGTTATTGATAAGTACGCCTGCCAAGCCTACGTCAAGGGCCAGAGTCAGACTAGTCAGACCAGTCAAACCGGTACAACCACTGTAGCATACTTGTACAGTACTCAAAATATTCTGTGATATTGCACTCCGAGATGGTCCACGGTATTTCCTCGGTGGGGCTAATTTAAATCTTTAAGTAGTTTTGATTCATTTATTATTATACTCTTTTTTGACTGTATGTATCTTATCTATATTTTAAAGCTGCTTTATAATTATAAATGTACTTTTATAATATTTTATCTATATTTTAATTATCTGTACGAGAGAGGTCCGTTAAAAATCAGCTCTCAGTTTTAGTATGCAGTGAAATGAAATGAAATAAAATGAAATGAACTGACACACGCGAAAGAGTGCCCATTCACTCCCCCCTCTAAGAACTATTATGTTAAAGATGAGCGCCCCGTCGTCTTGCAATGGATATGCGCCGTTGTTCATCCGTGACTTGTTTTTCTATCCTTAGCACAATCACAATTTCGTTGCATTATTATATTACTATGCCATTAGCCAATAATTTAATTGCGTGTTGCTATTACGCTGTCGATTTTTCTTAATGTATGCTGCATAAATACTAAGAAGCCCCTTTTGCAAGTAGTTAAGGCCATACTCGTTCAGTGTAAAGTTGTTTGCTGTGCGGTATTTGGTTCCAGCCTTAACTTGAAACTAGATCAAAACTTAGCATTAATCAAAACCCAAATTACAAGGCATTTTATGTCAACAATAATGTTGGAGTAGCTGGCATTTCTTGTTGGGCTAAGACTTCAAGTTAGTAATAATTGTCAAATCATTAAAAAGATGTGTCGTACCTTAAATGTGTTCTCATAAGGAATACAAGCATAAACAGTTGATTTGTCTATTGAAGAACACGTCCGTGTAAATATTAGGTTGTTAAGTCGTACAATTACGTTGAACTGCTACGGTTGCCTGCGCCATTTTATGTTTGTTGTGATTCGTCTACGCCAACCATGTGATGTGTCTGTGTCAGACCATAGACTTAGCCTGGGAGGTTGTTGTGACGTAACGACCAATAACACTATCTAGTAACTCCAAAAACTGGCCTAATCGAGCTGGCTTGATTGATTGATTGATTTCAAATATTTAATCAATCAATCAATCAATCAATCAATCAATCAATCAATCAATCAATCAATCAATCAATCGTTGATTACTTGGTTCGTCCTCACACCGAGTCTGCAGAGTATGGCGATTTCACAGAGGTCTTAGAGATATCGTCTGGAAAAGATCTAGGGAAGGGACAAATGTAAGACTCTCGTGGGAACAATAATCAAAATCAAGTTTGCGAATCCGGGGTTTTGTATTCGAGATGTACAATCCTCTGTATATATCTGACTGAAAGTGTTTTGGTAACTGAAAGAATGAATAGCTTTACGATTTTAACATTTCTGTTTGCAAATTTTAAAATATGTTCGCGTTCTAGGACTTGAACAAGAAGATTTAGAAGAATTATTTATAAAACCAAATGTTAAGTGTTTATAATATTCATAGACTCCATCATCATACAACTGGCAGGGACAGATTTCTGAAATAGGATTATATACAAAAAAGAAAAAGGTAGTCTTTGGTTGACTGGAAAATATGAAAAGCATTGATACACTGGTTATATTAGAAAGTCTGACAAAAAACTTGCAATACTTTTGGTTACATTATAGCTTTGTATTTATCAGCTAATGTAGTTGTTTTATTTTACTCATAATCAAATATTATTAGTAGTATAAAGCTCAACGTTCATAACTTCCACACAGTTCCTTTCAGGAAAAAACCGTGAGCTTATTTCAAATAAAATTTATGTAGATGATTGCACGTAATCTATCTACAACTGTATTACTGGGGAGTGCATACTGTACATGCATAGGATTGAGATGAGAAACTTTGAGAATAGGTTGGCCCAAACTATGGACGTAGCTAACATATGCGTAGAAGGTGGGGGCTGGGGGCTGCAGCCCCCATTTGGCAGATATCTATTTTAATCGAGGACTTTGGAAAAACAAGTTTTCCCCGAAAAAGTTGTTGGTCGATATGGCGAGACAACAACTCATTCGGGGAATTGATCAATGATTTAGGCAAACAGTTTTACAGCCCCCTTAAAATTTAAAGCCCCACCCTACGTCCATGGTACTTAATCAAGGGACTAAGGTCGTTCGTATCAGGTTCATAGCGTAAAAAATAATGCTGCGATTGAATATGCTAAGCAAATGTTTCATAAGCAGCTAGATTATAAAAATTAATTCACACTATATTCCAATTCGCGATAGAAATTTTGCTGCCATTTGAATATGGTGCACTACCAGAGCTAATTGTACGTTAACATCATTCCATTTTCTGTCCAAACCTTTGTTTACTCTTTGAATTGCTTCAATTACAGCGGGAAAAGATCTTCCGAGGTAAATATTGACACTGCTAGGTGAGTATAAAACGTGCCTGAAAAGGAATCATAACATCGATATGATGCTTCCTGAGTGCATCGAAATCATGAAGTGTAGATGTTGCAAAAGTTTTCAGCTCTCAATGGCAATAACAAATCTTATTACATCTACTAAAGTTCCACAACTTCTCCAGTGGCTTTAACAGAATGGCTTGGGGCCCTTGAGAGTAGTTTGGTTGAGGGCCTTCTCAAGCATAAAAATTTTTCCTGACTTTGAGCAAAATAAAGAATAAAAACTTTTACTAATAAAGGAGAAAAGGAGTAATAAGTAGCTTGTGAACAGGGGGTATCGACTTATCAAATATGTTTCTAAATCAATAAATGCAAACGACTGTCCTTTAAATACTTCTGACGTGCCCCATTGGGGCCTCAAAAGCCCGGGGGCCCTTAGTTGCGATACAATGTTTTTTTTCAATAAGAAAACTACTTTTGTCTAAGCCTCAATTTTCTTAGCTTTTACCGAAATTGAGACTGAAATTTTCTTAAGATTTCCTTAACTTCTACTGGAAGAAACTGGCTGCAAGAGGTTACCATTACTTGTTATAAAAAGCTTAATCTTTGTTGTCCAAGATTATTAAAGAGAGGTTTCGATCTTTGTAAAGGAGCTTGCAAAGAAGAAACCAATATCGATGTGTGGCACGTAAAAAAGAGTAACTTTGGAGCTTCAGCCGTGTGATTTTCTTAACATTTTCTTAACATTTTCTTAAAATTTTCTTATAAACTGTTTTCTTATAGGGAAAAAGTGTAGTATAGGGCCTTATACTAAATTAAACTTGAGTTTCTTGGGGGCCCTTAGTCTTGTGCAGGTGCACACCGCATGCTATGCCTATGCCTATTGAACTTCTCCACATATCGTACTTTCTGCACCTACCTCTCTAATAACCAGGTATCGGTGACGTATGTGGCGTTTCACACTCTGACGAGTGTCGGGCGAAAAATTTTAAAGCTTTTTCCACTACTTCGTGCAGTATTAATCTGCATTTGAAATAATGCTCCACATTAAAACAGCACATACAGGGCAGCATAGCAGCATTGTTATTGAATTTCATCATTTATGGTATGTGATCGATACGTACTTGAAATATGGACGTCTCTTCAATCCATCTGCATTTATGAAGGCTCTTTCTAACTGCATTAGTTGATCGTTTATAATTCTTGATTGTTGAACACTGTAGAAACAATGGTAATATCAAAGTTCTCATTCCTGTTTTCTAAAGCCAGCGTAGTGTCTTTTATTTGGAGATAACCACAACACTTAATCAAATTCTGTTATCATTTCTTGGTTTAGTTGCCGTATGGCTCTTGGCCATTCACGTCAAAAACATTCTGGTTCAGGCTAATTAGATCTATCTTTCGAAGACGTCCGACTTGCAATGCCAGCTTTCAATCACAATAACAGATGAATTTTATCTAGGTATTCAGAGCAAATGCTATGATACTCAAAGGAGCTACTATTTGAAAGCACACACAATGGAAGTTTGGTGAAATGAAGGTGCATGAAATGACTTTTCACTCGTAAAGCAATGTACTACATATATGGCCCAGGCAGCAGTGTAGAGCTAAATGTTGTACGAGAAGGGGGGGGGGCGTTTTCTTATGTGAAGGGCGTGATGGTGCAAAACGTCGAGGAAACCACACTCTGTAAGGCTTTTGAAAACTTTTTGAAACGCCATTACTTTACATAAGAGGTAAACAAGGGGAAACAACGATCTATATTAGTGATAACGGGAAAAGAAGCTGTAGTTAGATTCTTGCCAACAAGGAACCATTGTATCATCTTGATTCATATATTAAAGGACCAAAGAGAAGGGAACGTAGCCCCGCGAGCCCCCCTCTTCTGCACCAGCAGGTTTCCATAGGTCGTAAAAGTCGGGGACGTGACGCAGATCCTTTCTGCCATCTTCCTTAGCGATCAAAGAAGGAATGTTCCCATTGATTGGGAAGAAGTTGACCATTGTCAGACTCCACTGTATCCTAACATTCATTTAGTACTTTTCTGCATTTTTCTGGACTCTGACAAAAATTTTGTGTCTCATGAATATACGATGACTGGTTCATTATATCCATTTGACCACTTTTTGGCAAGCATGCATCGGCAACCTCTGTTTCTATTCTCTTTTCTGTGATCGAAAGCGTCGCAAGAGTCGGGAAAGTTAAACTCAAACCAACTCTGCCAACCGTTGTGACTAACACTGGGCGCAGTCGTAAGGAACGCAAGAATGTGTTCCCATTAAAGTCAGGAAACCATCGCAGACTGTCGCAGATTGTCGCAGATTGTCGCAGACTCTCGCCGACACTCATATGATCTTATGGGAATTACACTTTTGAGTCCAGGTCGTAACTTAGGCTGTGTTTACACACGTACCAGATCACTTTTGATCCAGCAGAAAAGTGTTACAAATTAGTCTTGCTTTTTTCAATAGACTGATTGACCCTGTACACTCTTATGCCGCCTATTCGATACAGTTTTGTGCCTGCTAAGAAAAAGGCACAGTTCTGTATCTGTACTTTTCTGACACTATGCTTGGAAAATGTAAATGCGACATCAAAGTGGACCCATTTTGTACAATGTAGACAAAAAGCACAGGAACACTTTTGTAGCGTATCAGAAGCTATCTGGTATAGTGTAAGCGTAGACATAAGGTTGATCTTCACGAGGCGAACTGGCCAAACAATTTCTCCAAAAATTTGCTATGAACCAGACTTGAGCATCCCCGTTGGGCTTTCAGACACAGTAGCAAATCGTGGCGAATTCTATACCAGCAGGTTTGAACATACCATAATTACCCACAAACCATGATCATTACGCTAACGTCTTCCTACAAGACAACAAATTAATTGAGGAAGCAAACGGTGGCTGGGGTGTCACACCCCTACATCCATACTGCGACAAGTCCCTGGTTGCTTTATATATGCATCGATTATAACAATATCAAATAACTTACTCGGTATTATCAACCAGCTTTAACCGGCGCTCCATATCAGACGCTGCTGCCATGAGCTCATTTGCGGATCTCTTTAACATCCCTGTTATCACAGAACTGAATCTCATTTACAAAGCAATGACTATATAGTTATTTATGAGGTGATCAGGGTGTATACAATTTTCGTTCTTTCAGATTCACTTCAAAAAGTGTAAGTGCTATAGCTTAATACTGCAGCACATTAGAGCTGCTCTATGCCCAAATAGGATAGAAAATCCGCATAATTTTAGTTCCAGATAGCTCCTGTTATACTTGTATACAAACTTACTTTCATTACAAGAAAATTAAGTAAAAGTATAAAAATAAGTAAAAAGCATTACAAGAAAATTACAGACTATATCGGTCTCAGGAACTGTGAAAATCATGAAAACTTCTATGGGATTCAAAAAGTAAAATCGAATCTAGAACTGGTGGATGTTTCTTATTCTCTGTAGCCTTACTTTTCACTTTTTAATTTTGAAATATTTATTTGCTCTGTCCTGTTCTATTGTTTAGAGCCGGACTATTTTTATTGTACATACTATTGCAAAAATGGAATATATTGAATGAAACTTACTTTGCTTACTTGCTTAAGTACGCACTTAGTTACCTACTTAAGACTTCGATAACAATTAGTACACTTGACTACCTCCCAAAGTACTTTACGAGAATGAAACAGAAGGCATCTCCAGAAAGTTCCAGATTATAGCAGTCTCAGCAGTGTTAATATTTTTATCGTTCTTGTAATGTAAAATCAAGTCCAGAAATTTTAGTTTCTTATCCTTCCTTTCCCTTTGTATCTTTAGGTTTTACTTTTTGGATAACCTTTCTGCTTTGTCTTTGTCCTTTGGTTTAGGACCGGTTACTTTTGTTGTATATCCAAATTAGACAGTGGAGTACATAAAATGAAAGCTAACTTACTTATTTATTTACCTTGGTCAATTACTCAGTTACTTACCAATCGTTTCAAATCAATCACATCATATACAATCAAAATGCAATCACATACAAGCAAAATGCAATCATCTCCTCAGGCACCCTAAACTTCCATCAACTTCTATGATGGGAAAAATCGTTACAGATTGATAACTATTTGACCTGTGCAAAGTGGAATGAAGACAATTCAGGGACGTGGGAAGCATTTGGAAGGTGGACGGGTACAAGAGTTGTAGGACACTTTTTGTCTTACTCTACAGTTCAGGGGTTAAATCCAATCATACCAAAATTGCGTGTATATATTTGCTATATATACATACATATATATATATATATATATATATATATATATATATATATATATATATATATATATATATATATATATATATATATTTATACATGTATAATATTTATTTGCTTCAAGACAAGACAGATAGTGAGGGTTTAGGTAGGAAAATATTGAGTATAGGAAAACTCTTGTAAAATATTGAGAATTGATAACAAGTAGGACTGTCTGCTGACAGTTAGAGTCCTCACCGATGCTTACACCATTACGTTTAAGCAGGTTGCCATAACTAGCTTCGAAACTCTGAATGAAGAAGAGCAGCTCTTCACTGTATCTTGACACATTTAACGGCAGTATCACACTGTCCAGTAACTTCAGCGTGTAGCCTACCCACAGCTGTGTGACAACCTTGTTGTAATTGAATTCTGGGTCTACAAATGAAGCCATCCAGTGATAGTTGTCGTGTATACTGTGATAGACAGGATAGCTACCAAGCCTCATCGAATTCTGCAAGCAAATTATCCACAGAAATGTGTTTGCATTGTAAACTTTTGAAGATTTGTTGGTTCTGATGCCAATAGCTCGGAAATGTCAGTAGATTTTGTATATAAATTTCACTTTTGGAATTTAAAAGTTTCGTGAAAGCTATTTTCAGGAAATTCTTAGTTAGATGCAACGTTTCATTTAAAGATCTGCGTGTATGCGATACAAATATACATATTACTGTCTGATTTGCGTTGTCCTCCTTCCATTGGATTTTGCTACACTTTCTCTGCCACACCCAGAAGCGGGCCCTATTGCCTTGCTACTGACTTTGCAAGCCTTGGACAGCGCACCATTTGTGCAAGGTAGCCTAACGATGAACAGGATTAGTCCAACCCTGTTCATCCACAGACTATCTACCATAAACACTACTTTCTTGAAGAATCCTACAAGCCAATACAGCAAGAGCTATTATGGCAAGAGCTAAGAGTAAGTGCCAGCCCCTGTGCAAATTAGATAAGAGAGGGACAATGCGAGCAAATTATCGACGCTTGCAAAGGGATCTGAAAGCGTGACGCGATAATATAGTTGATAGAGTGCTTGACACATAAAACTAGGGATCGCTAGTTCGAATTCCTCTCAGGTCGGTTATTTTCTCGCATTTTCGCTTTTATTATAGCACAGTAGATGTAAGATGTTACTCACCTCATCGTAAGTGTACCTGAAGTCTATGGAAGGCACGCCAATTATTGAATAAAATGGGGTGAAATCGCTGCCAGCTCCAAGAGTAAAAATCCTACGGAGCAAAAATTGTGTTTAGAGTCGTGATTCATACTAATTTTTGTACGAATATCTAATTTTTCTGTTTGCACTACAGAACTTCACTATCGCACGAAATCCGATAGTTCCCGCTTTTTCGACATAATTTTCAATATTCTCAATATTCTTAATTTTTTTTATTTTGAGCCTAAGAATATTCGTAAATAATTCTTAAATTTTGATGACATTGAACATTAATACTCGTGTATACTATATTCTTACTATGAAATGTGTGTAACTGACGGTCCCCAAATGGCTGTTGAGTCGTACTATAGTGCGATGACGATGACTCACAAAGCTCAAGCTTCCTTTGTTTTTTTTATATGCTCATAATCAAATTACAATATAACATAATGCAAACATGCCACAGGGAGTATGGGACTACATAACAACCCTGTGGCATTTAACAATTAACTTAACTTGAAGTCAGTTTAAAAATGTGTGTCAGGCGAAACATTAATGAATTATATAAAGTCGGTTATGCACGAGTAATGCATAGCCTTAGGTTGATTGGTTTGCGAGCCTCACCCGACTCCCATTATGAAACAGACTTCTGTCACAAACACATAAAGAAAACAAGACACAAATCTATAGATGAACAATTACACAAGATGGGAGGGATTCATTTATCAAAAGCACTGTGAGGCATGGATGTACGTTAGGGTGGCTTTAATAATTTGTGAATTTGAATAAATTGATAACCTCTTATCTCCATACAGAAGAATTCTAAGCAACATTTCATTTGAAAGGTTTGATAGGCCTTTTGTAAGCAGTATTGCATTGACAGTGCGGAGATCATGTCTTTGTACATCATACAAATGACAGGACAGCAAAAAGTTTTCTAAAGAAAACTGAAATAAGCAAAGGGTCTATGCTTTGATAAAACTTGGGCCTTGGATTATTCCTTAAATATTATTAAATTTCAGTGATTCTGAGTCTTGGTATTCTTATAGATTATATTCTTGTGAAAAGTGTCTTTATGCCTACAAAACTCCCAATTAGAGAGAAGAATCAATGGATGGCGCTTCTAGTGAAAATGACGGTTTTCAAGGCATTATCATCACTGTCATCAAAGTTTAATGTTTCTGTGTATAAACGTATATATTGAAGCATGTAATTAATTCCCTGAGAAATGCGCTTTGCATAAGTAGCGGCCAAGTTATAGAGTTAAAGAAAATCCACGTATTCAAAAGGAACCGCTTATAAGGAGCCTACAAGCAACTTTGAACTAAAAAGCAAAATACGCATGGACTTTATATGATCCTTGTAGCAAGTAGTTCATAGGTGGGTTTCCGTTGAACCTTACGGTGTCCAAAGTGCCTTGCCTTAACACTGAACAATTACCATGTCTATAGCACCATAATCTGCGGTTAAAATTAAGTAACTGGTCAGGAACTTCTAGAACTAAAATGTGGTCAAAAGAGGGCCAGAAATAAGGAACTTTGAGAATTCGACTTTGTGCTAAGACCTTTACAAGATTAAATACGTGTAAGCCCATTTACCTATAACATGAAAAGATATGAGCAGTGTATCAAAATTTGTATATAAAAAGCTGTCTGACCTAGAAATGAACAAGAGGCAGCAAGTTTTGGCGTGTAAAATAGGAACCTTGCGATTTGAAGTTTAATTGGCTAGAAAGGCATTTGTCAGTTGTTCTTACCAATAATGAATTTCTCATCGTTATGAAATATGAGTAATTGTACTTACTTTGGAGCATTTTCTCGGAGAGGATCCGGGAATTTTGAAACCCAGTCGTCGTAGAGGCTGTCATTTGTCCCTGGTACTTTTAGCTGTATGGATATACATCGTAATGAAACAGAGAGGAAGGATTTCAGTTTTTACAGTGGATATATTGCACGTATACCGTACGACTGAACTCACATCAGTCTGGCTATCAAACATGGCACTTGAACTTGATGCTAGTTATAGGCAAAATACTGTGATCGAATAGTGCAGCACTAACTACGAAAGTATTGAATCAATTGAATCGATGCGTTTAAGACTGGCATGCGAGGAGGGTTATTTATTGCAGTGCTGTGAAGGTTAAGGCATTTCTCGTGCATAATTAGCACGCTAGTAAAAAGCTAGGAAGTAGAAAAAATAAAGAATGGAAATTAGACTTCAATCTCTCACCTGTTTTGTAACATCAGAGAAGGAGCTTACTAACTGAGGGCTTGATTTTACTCGCAAACTGTAAGGTCCTGCGTGGAAGATACCCAGTATACTTAACCAATATAAACACGTATTGTTAAGAAAACCTTTTTTGGCTCAGCACTGAAACTTTCCTGGCTTAATCATGATTTCAGTACTGGAACTTTCGTATGACTGTCCTGCGTGGATGTTTGAATTCTAAAGGTGTATGACTTATTAAACTTCTTAGGTCAGAGATCTAGTGCTGAAGTTTCTTAACTTTTTGAGCAGCCGGGTACTGCTTTCTTATAAATTACTTTCTTATAAAAAGGATGTTTAGTTAAAGATATACTACTACTTAGTTCGAAAGACGTAGATCAGTTTTACAAGCAGGGCATCGGTGAGGGGGGGCTGGGGGTTGGGGGTGGCTCTAGGATCCCCAATTCTTGCCAGTCATTGATTTTTCAAACCTTTATCAACCAATTTTATTGTTTGCAGCCCAGTTTTTATTTGTACCCCCCAGTTTTTATTTGGTGGCGTCGTGCCTGTTTTTAGTAGAACTTTGGAAGAATATCTAGGGTGATCAATTCAGTTCTTTCTTGTAGTTTCATCAACAAGACTTTATCATAGACAGGAGTTACATAACTTTATTCTATAGCCTCTATAATGTGAGTTACCTTGGACTGATATATCAATATTCAGGTATGCAACAGCTCTGTACCTCAAAATTTCTGTATATTCCTACGAAAAGGATCACTTGGTATGAATAGAAAATTGTGCAGTTTAACAATTGATGGGAACAGTTAAAAGGCAGGGCAACAAAATTTGGGTGTGTGTGTTTGGGGGGAGGGGTGGTTAACTACCTTATCTAAGATCACAGATTGTTATATTCACTTACAATCTCATGTGTTTTCGACAGCATACGTAACTAGACTCATCGGCATCGTATTTCACGGTGCCGTATTTTCTCCAATTACCGTCCCATCTCATTCAAACTCCCATCTCTAAGACTCTCCATGCAAACTCTAAAAATTTTATTGTTTCAGCAAACTTCCTTTTTTATTAAATATTCCTCTTTAGCAAAGATTCCTTCAAAAATATATGAAATTTCGTAAACGTGCTGGGCATTCATTGGAGAACACACTGTAAGCCCTTTTGTTTGATTTCATTTCTTTCGTTTCAGCAGGACTACATCCTCTCATATCCAATTTTCGAAATGCAACCCTGCTTTGACGTATAAAGTTTCATGATAAAAGTAACTGTAATATATTGTGTTACCTCAACCCATTCTTTTGAGCCCATAAGCCCATACTCCTCAGCATCCCAACTACAGACCATAAGAGTTCTCCTGGGCTTCCACCCTAGATAAAAATTTGACACACAGAAATTACATACAGGAAATGACTTCCAGTATGTCAAGGTAGTGGACAATATGACAAGCTTATGAGGATGATTGTGCTTATATCGATGGTCAGTACCTACAGTGAGGTTGCCGGGTGTGCACACCCCAAGTAAAAATTCTGTCAGCCAGTCGACAAATTTGCTATTTCTGTCGGCAAATTGTTTTAAGTTCTTTATTCTAGGAGTCCATAGGTGCTGAGCGTAGTAGACACCTCATTGATTTGTTACGTTTATAAATTCAAACCATTTGCTAACATATTGAACGCATAGTAATTAAAAGTTTAAGAAGATAGTTTCCAACCAAGGGAAACACGCCCAATTTTATCGGCAAGTAATAGTTTCTATGTCCTTCCTAAGAAAGTTTCTATTAGTAGCTCTCTTGATTGTGTAGACTATACCGAACACTATTGCTAAATATATGTGCATTATTTTGAAGGAAAGATTCCAGGTCAGAATTAAACATGTTATTAACGATGCTACAATATTTCTTTGCCTTGGCATTAATATTCATATGAAATTTTATCACTAAAAATGTCACTGATAGAAGGGGTATTGGGTAGACCCCTTAAGAGATGCGTTTTGACTACTCCTTTTTTCGCTGTTAATGAGGGTGACACCAGAATTCATACGACAACCGAAGATGCGAACGCACTGCTGAGGAATTAAGTGGAATCACTGTACGAAACTATCACTAAGCAGTTGATTTTCAGTGGATATTAAAGTTAGGTTTGTTTGCAGCATACATACCCATACTTTTTACCTTGCCAATAACCTTCGCAGTTTCGAGCATGGATGCTGTACCACTTGAAGGGTCTGCTCCTCCGTACACCCAAGCATCACGGTGGTTGCCAATAAGGACAAGTCGGTCTATTCATAGAAAATAGTCATTTTACTAATTCCAAATTAAGCACGGAGCCACTGGGGAAGCTGGAGGAACTTAAGCTCCCCACTTTTTCCAATAGCTTGTATTTCCTCTCTACAGTTTTCCCCTTCGCATCTGAGCATTGCACTATTCGGTCAAATTGTAATTTGGAAGGTGGCTGTTTAGCCATTTTGAAAGGTAAAATTTAGAACTTTTCTCCCATTTTGGAACCAACAATGATGGATCCTCTGGTGTCACTAAACGAAGATATCCCCCCCCCCGCCTCGAGGTACAAACTTGTGCTGCCTTGCATATTTGTTGAAATGTAGCTAATACTAAACGTGAGATCGGTGGAAATGGACCTGAAATTTCTTGGTTGACGAACAGAGAGCGGAACAGGTAGCTGAAATAACTTCAGTGTACTATACTTAAGCCAAATCATTTCAAGGTAATGCTGATAAAATTCCAAGGTCTTAAACAAGACCTCCTGGGCCTAAAGATGGCCTAATAACTCAGTACTCAGTTTAGCACCTTGCTCGTATTATTTGGCCGTTTGGCAGTAAATTCTTAGGAAACCCAAAAGCCTTGCTGCAGTTGCTTGTAGATAAGATGACATGCAAAAATAAATATTTTTTAGTGTGGATATCTGCTGTGGAATTACGTATCGTCAACAATCGGGATGTTACCTTGCAGAACTTACCAGGCTCTTCTTTTCCAAAGATTGTCCCAATTACATTATAGATTGGCTTGTCAACTAATGGCACATCAACTGTTATCCGCACTTTTCTGGAAAACCATTGTACCCATTAATAAAAATGAGTTCAGTTCAGATTCTCATCATCATGAACTTTGCGTAATGTTTACTGAACAGTATTTATACATTTAATGATATAGAATAACATGAAGCATATAAGAGATTGGATGATGGATAGCATTTTAGTGTCTACTTTAATGTGATCTTGGTCACAATTTGTGGTATGGTTTGACACTTGCAAATTGTATGTAAACATACTTGCATTTGCAAATGTTACTTTAGCACCTATAATTTTTACCTATTCAGCTTTGCCTTGATACTTTACTTAGACGATTCATGATGGATGATTATTGATTGATGATTAGTGATTGATAATTAATCAGGACACAACAGGCATCAGCAAAGCATGCAATGCGGTAAAAGCAGTAGTCTTCAATTTTAACTTCTTGTCGCTATGGATTTTCAATATGTGCAAGCCCCTTGGCGGCATATCTTGAGCGAAACAGTTATATCCCTGGCGTTGTAGACAAAAATGAACTGATTTGACTCTAACATGTTAATGTTGTTTTCAGAGTCTTCGTCATTGACATCTTACAAAGCTCTACATCTATCAATTTCTTACACTTTTTTGGTTGAAGTAATCTTATATGTCATATTGAAATTGCCACTCCAGTCACTTTCAGGTACTTCTTGATCATCCAGGTAACTAAAATATAAGGAGATTAAAGATTGTCAAAATGTATGAAAGATGTACCCTGTTTGTGCTGGAACGAGCATGTGTTTACGAGTAAGCACTTTGATTGGAACATAAATGGTAAACACTTTGATTGGAATATTAACAATTTGTTATGATTCTAATATGAAATAATGGGGCATTGGGTGGTTTCTTAAAGCCAAAAATATCCTAGATGCTGCAATTTAAGGGCCAAAGAATGTCATTAATGTGCTGAGAAACAATTACTGTAAATGATGATGACTACATGGAGGACCCATATCCCATCGAGGTGTTTTAGTATATTAGTACCCATCGTCAATTAACATGGTGTGGCCAAAAAAATGGGTTTAAAGTTGGAGTTTATTCCAGCATACCTTAACAGGGTGACAGCATCGTTTTGGCTGATTGGCTGACAAGGAATTTTATGCAGAAACTTGATCTCATTCCGGTCTTGTCTGAACATTCCATCTAAAGATAAAATACTGCAGTATATTGATGATAAAGGTGCAACGAGGAGACAGTGTTTTGCCTTGCATTCAGTTTTTTCTCAAGGGTAGAGATGTGGGCAGGAAAAAGACCTGAGAAAAGGGGTAGGGTACAATGAAAGGGTACCAACAAGAGCAGCTAAACGCACATCTGAGGACTGATTTATACGTCGTGCTTTACTCACGTCGAATCAATTACTATTAAAATCGACGAAAGCGCGACTAAAGCTCATGAGTGAAATCCAATTCGATTTATACGTCGAGCTTCTGTCGCGCTTTCACAAGTGTAAGGGCTGATTTATACGTCGTGCTATACTCGAGTCGAATCAATTATTTGCACCTGAAAAGTTCTAAGTGTTGATTTGGTCCGAGTGTAGCACGGCATATAAATCAAAACAGCCCATGACCTGTTTTTAGCTCGAGTCAAATACTTAGCACGACTAAAGCTCGACTCAGTAGGCCGTGCTACACGACCAAAGCACGGCTTTGATTTAAACGTCGCGCTTAACTCGCTTCGAATCAATTACAATTTATTGTAGTCCGCAGGGTTAATTGATAATATTCGTTATATCTATAAGGCAATGAAATATAAACAAAGAAAGTTCCCGCCACCACTCCACAGCGAAGCTGCTTCGCTTACACTTGTGAAAGCGCGACAGAAGCTCGACGTTTAAATCGAATTGGATTTCACTCATGAGCTTTAGTCGCGCTTTCGTCGATTTTAATAGCAATTGATTCGACGCGAGTAAAGCACGACGTATAAATCAGTCCTAAGCGAAGCAGCTTCGTTGTGGAGTGGTGCTACACTCGGACCAAATCAACACTTAGAACTTTTCAGGTGCAAATAATTGATTCGACTCGAGTATAGCACGACGTATAAATCAGCCCTGATACATGTTCTAGGCATAGATGGCCAACTGGAGTGTATGGGACTTCATGCTCCATATGTGTGTGAATCTCTTTAAAATTGGTCATGCCTCATGAAATTATGTGTGCATTGGAGAGTTTCGTCAAATATTGACCTCCAATTTATTTAATCCTCTCTTTCTGTGATATTGCAAATAACATACATTAAGTATCTACTGTTATTTTTATTTCCTTGTGCTCTGGAGAATAAAGTTTGTCAAATGAATTGTTTGTCTCTTTTATCTGAACCCTTCTCTCCTTAAACGGAATTGTCCAAGCACATCGCTGGAACTCATAGTGTAAATTGATGGAATTAATTCATAATGAACTTACCAGAGGATGGGTATCCGGGTGATAAAGCATCCCCCTTTTGCTTGAGAATGTTACCACGTTGAACAGCAGTATCGGGAAGGAACCAGCTATCAGGGTAGTTAATGGTAGAGCTAAATTCTTTAGGATCTGAGTAAAGAATTACTCCAACAGCACCAGCTGCCTCAGCCAAGCTGACCTGGGAAGAACCAAATGGGAAAGTTCTGTTCATGTTATTGGACAACTTCTTTTACTAAAATTTACCAGTCTATCTGGCATGTTGTTATTAATCATATGATCTATTTTGTTGTGAAATGTGAACATTCATGCAAGGAGCAAATGTATTTTATAACTGCTAAATGCAACCAAGCTGTGACTATGAGCTTACCTTATCCCCTCGGAAATTTTTACCGTATCGAGCAATGACAACCTTTCCACGGAGGCTGATGTTCATCTTCTGTAGCTTCATGAAATCCCCATCTGTTCCAAAATTGACATAAACCAATTCGCCCTTTCCATAGATATAACAAAACGTTAATAATTTAAGCAAAGTTTTACCAAGCCTTAAGAAAGTTTTAGCTCTGAAATCATGAAAAAGCTAAGAACGCTTTCATTTTGGGTCAAAAAGAACTGTCTTGTAAAAAGAAGCGTGTACTGGGGTTTCAAACAGAATTGACTCTAGTTTGCAGCATTTAAAGGGTTAATGTTTCTGCAGTGCACTGTCACTGAAAGCATTGTTTTTCTTTTCTCTACAAGGTTTGCCATTCAAAGTGATCCTTACCTCAGCTTGTCCGGATGCAGTGTATGCATTGAATGGGTAAACTTCTCTGGGATCTCCTTCCGATTTATGTAATGGTTTCTCTAGTATAGTGGAATGAAACAGGACGCTACCATTGTTTCCATATAATGTAATGTTTCCTGGGGACCGAGGAACCGACAGTAGTGCAGTGTACTTTTTAAGTTCAACTTTGTCAAATCCGAATGCTCTGAGTCTATCTGCGAAGTAATTTGCTTGCTCTAATGATTCTTTAGATCCACCTAAATGTGGCACTGCAGTAAAATACCTGAATTCAGAAAAGATTAGAGACATAAAGAAAAACTGTTGTAGTTGATTTTTTTGTTGAAAATATATCAAATTATTGTTGATGTTTTCACCCTAGGATTGCTACGTGGACAAGGCTGCTGTGTGTTAGATTTTATCACCTAAAAGTTCCCTTTTCAGCAATTTTCGTTGTAGTTCCCAGGCCTGCTGATGAAGCAGCTGCCATTATCATAACATGAAAAAGACATCACCCCCTTTGCCAGCAAAATTAAATAAAATGGAAAATCATCACACCATAATGAGTATATAGCAAAGAAAAGCCTATGATAGCAAGGGCTTGTTAAACAGGTAGAGCTAAAGAAACTTCAATCCATGAGACATATTATGAGACACATGCAATAGGGAGTGACATAATGACAGGATTGGTATACCGTAAATCCTCGAATTAGCCCCCCCTCGAATAAGCCCCCCTCGAATAAGCCCCCATGCTATATCTTCAAATTGTTAATAAGCCCCCCTCGAATAAGCCCCCACTCTAGGTGATGATGAAGACTATATTAAAGACTAATGCTTAAATATAGACTGTTCTTGTAATAATGTGGAGAAAAGGAGCTTTGGCAGTGAGCTTTTTATACGACATTTATACAATTAATTTTATAAGCCCCCCTCGAATCAGCCCCCACCCAAATAGCAGCAAGAATAAACAAGCCCCAAGGGGGCTAATTCGAGGATTTACGGTATGGAATAAGATCAAGAGGACGGCAGAAAACCAGATTGACAAATACGAGTAATTAGAAGCTAGGACTGACTTAACTGAGGCCAGTAAAACAATCCAGGCTGAGAGAATTGGAGGAGCACTGCATTTATCACCACAGTCGTCCAGGAAGCTAGTAAGCAAGGACTAACTAACCTGAAGTTTCGTATTTCATTTAAAGTTTTTCATTAATCACCACTAAATTTAAAAATCTGAACTTTGTCAAATGGGTACAAATAAAGGTACCATAACTAAAAGCATAATTAGCTCTATTTTTTTGGCAATTGTTTACTAATCTACAATTTATAACTCACCTTAAGTACTTCCTAATGCTGGCGTTTGAGACTTGTCCTACAGCTATCTCGTGGAATTGTGATTGAGTCTCTTCGATACTCCTTTTAATTTGAACAGGACTCTCTTGTTCTATAATACTATTCCCTAGCCAATGTCTGCCGTAAAATCCAAGGAGAAATGCTGCTACTATAGAAATAAATGTGAAAGGAAAACTAATTTTCTGGCTAATACAAAAATTTCGTGTCATTGTGCTAGGAAATGTCATGCTTGATTCCATGAAATTCTGTTTTTTTGTGAGTATCAATTTAAATCTTTAACTTTCAAGTAAGCAAAATGTATACAATATCTGGCAGTATTCACGTGTGCAATGAACTTCGTTGCATTCTTTTGTTGAACTTTCATCCATGGCTGCGCATCGCTTACCAGTTTCTGTTTATCTCCATTGAAATTGTCCATAAACAGCTTTCATACCTGCTCCGCAGAGACTATCGTGCATGAAGTTAAGTCTTGCGTTATCCTTGTAAAATTGTTGCAGGCAATTAAGACCCTAAAGCTCCCATACTTCACTGGACCAATGGAATCATAGATGTGAGGCTGATTGAATCGTGGCTCTGTGACAGATGGTACGGCATTTTCCCGCCTTCAACCCTAATCCAGTAGGTATAAAGTGCAAAATCATCGCCTTTCCTAAGGTGATATATCAGGCCCGTCGGAACCGGGGGGGCTGGGGGGGCTTCAGCTCCCCCAATATTTTGCAACTATTTGCTCTTTAAATTTTCGAGAAAATATTGCAAGGCCATACCATAAATTCGCAAAAATATTAACCAGTTCAGTTACCAGTTATCCCTTTCAATCATTTATTGCGTCTTCAAAGAACCAATGTATACTTGATCAGGAACGTTAAACAGCATGAGCAAAGAAAGTGAAGTCTTGAAAACTGAATATGTTATGCGAAGATGCTGGGAGGGCGTCAGGGTCTGACTTTTATGTTCCATCAACCTTAAAACACTTCAATTGTCGATAGTATTGTTTGGTAATTTGATTATTTGGTAAGGAGATTTTTGGATAATTTTCGAACAGAGATTTGTGTAGCACACAGAGTTGATGTAGCACACAAAAGCACACAAGCATAGGTGATTGAAACAGAGTGTTAAGAGGATTGTTAAATTTTGTTTTGGCAGTGTTTATGATTTCTTAAGTTGATTGCTGGCGTGCATTGCACGGAGACAGCAGGAAAGTTTTGCTGTCAATGACTGCAAAGTATTCCGTTAGCTTTTTCAGCCACAGGTAATGTTAGTAGATGACTGCAAATACATAAATTCCAGCCAATTTACAACTTCCATTTCAAAAATTGTCTTAATTCTGTAAATAGTAATTCATCCATTAAAAATGGCAATTTGTATAGCCAGGTTGCTTTCCAGCAATCTAAATGGTATGGCCTGAACAAAAATTCTCCGGGAGTCTAGTGCAGTTTGCTTTATTCACAGCCCCCCCAATATCAATTTCGTTCCGACGGGCCTGTATATTATTAGTGCAAGCGAAGTAGGCAAAGAAATTGTCTACCACAAGTGTGATTGTGATGCATTGATTGTGATGCATTGATTTGATCATGATTTGATTATGGCCTATACGGTGTCTTTGGTGTATTGGGTTGATCTTGAAGGATGTTTAACAACATTCCCTATTTATCGAAATTTTTAAGGATAACAAATGCAAACTCAGAAACACGCTCCTCAATGCTTCCCTTCTTCCTGCTCATTCAATTTTATATCGTGTCTGTAAAGCAGCTAGTCAATGTATGAGCATAATTTGCATGGTATACTGTTAGGAAGGCAACTTATATTTGAAATAAAACTAATGACAAAGCTTCTCGATTCTCGACTTCCCAGATTAACAAAGTATTCATGGAAATGGTAGTTTCTCAGATCAGCTCTCTTAACTGGTTCAATATGTGATTCAGCTTACGAAAATAATCTATGGTCATTTGTTTTCACATCACCCAAATATGTACTCAGGAGGCAGAGGTAATCGATTCTCTATAGCGACATAACCTTTGTTCAAGCGCCCACGTGCAAATACTTGAACAATTGTTTGCAGCTCTTTTAAATTCGAGCTACATTCGGTGTTGCTGGTTTGTTTCCCTGTGGCCTTACAGCATAGCTAGCTTTTTTGTCTTGGATTTAGGACGGAAGAATTTTGTCTGCCAAGAAGGAACCATTTGTCACGATATCTGCAGTTGATGAGATAATCCAAACTCAGAAGGTAATTGTAGCAGATGGTATCAGAGTAAAGTATCAAAGTTCTTTTGGCTTCAGCAAGCCAGCTATTCGTTTCGTAGTTACTGAAGAACAATATTTCCAAAGACTTCAAGTCGAAGTTACTTTGCTTCATGAGAAGTTCTTTTGTCTCTAAATATTAATTTGCAGTTACCATACCGTACTCTTGGACCTACGTTGTGTTTTAGCAACTGACTTCGGTCTATTTACATTTAATGCATACCTTTAATTTCATCAACATACATTTGTAGGTTGACATCGCTTTCATACGTAGTCCTACCTATCCTCATCGAAGTAATTAGGGATGTGCAGTTAGGATAACGGCCAAATCGCGTTACATTCTACACGAAATTACTCCTTACGATGAAGAGAGTCGAAACAAACGATAAAAAGTGCGGTTCTACTTCAGGCACGAAGCCAGGGGGGGGGCATGGGGGGAAGTGCCCCCCCCCAGTTAAAAATTTTGCCCGCCCTTGCCCGCCCACTAAATAAATGCTTTTTGTCCAAAAAGAAGACAGTAAAAATTTGACATAAGACAACTAGTATCAAGGAATGTAATGGTAGCAATCTTCTGCAGGGTCACGGTTATTTTCTTATGCTATAGGAAACTCAATAGCCAGTAGACACATGATGCCACCAGATCAAGCGGAAGCATACAGCATAGCAAAAGACGCCTAGGCCTATGGGATTTGTAACGGAGTAAACATCCCCCTATATAAGAACCCTTGTTCCAATATGCGATGACTATACCCACGGTGAAGAGAAGATTTTTGTCTGAGACATTAGGTATAGTTGATCTGGATGCAGAATGTCGTGTTTATCGACGCATATTGCTGAAAGAATACGACAAAGGGGTATTCTTACACGAAAATCACAAAAAGGTTGATCTAAATAAAGTTTGTGCATTTATGGTGAAAGCCCACATTGACTGTGCACCAGTCCTTACAATGCTATATCGAGTCGCTGCAACTGCTGGGTATGCCTCAGCTCGCGTCGAATGCTTATTTTCAGCACTGACCAAGGTAGATGCTCCTCAACGAAGACGGCAAGCTACAAAGCGAGAGTAATCTCACATTCCTTCATTTTGAAAGAACAACGTTGATGTCACTCGAGTTTGATGACTTTGTAAAAGTCTGGGACTCTAAAAATCGAAAACTCTCTTTCAAGTTGAGAAGATGATTGGGCTCTACTGCACACATTGTTACATTTTACAGTCAAGCTTTTAAATCATTCCGTGAAAAATAAGACATTAAGCTTATCTTGTTACCTTAATTTATATTTCAAGATTTAAGATTTAAAAACTCAATTTTACAGCCGTGTTAATGGAAACTTTTTTAAGGGAGAGAAAATATATATTTTCAAGCTGTCTCGATACTAAGCACTAAGGGGCAACTCACTCATTACGTAACACCTTTAGGGGGAGAAAATGATACTTTTATTTGTTACGCTACTGTTTAATCCATATGGAGGGTCATGCTGTGGAGCGTAACTAGAGGGGGAAGGGGTCTCAAAAACTGAAAATTAAGCGTTACGTAACGGGTTTGGCTCGTCTTTTGTCATTGCCCCCCCCCCCACATTTTCAACTCTGGCTTCGTGGCTGTTCTACTTACCAATTACTTATTTACCCTTATTTTTCCCTCGATCAACATTGACATCCCTTTGTCAATTAAGAAACTCCCGCTCATTCTACAACTAACGCTATAACCCTAGCCCTTACCCTGCACAAAACCCTAACCTTGACCCTAACCCGAACCCTAAGTGATTGGTAAGTAGTACCGCACTTTTTATCGTTTGTTTGGACTCTCTTCATCGTAAGGAATAATTTCATATAGAATTTAACGCGATTTGGCTGTTACCCTAAACTGCACATCCGCCGAAGTAACATCAAGAGAGTTAATCTTTTTCTGTCGATGCTCGTCACCACAATGATCTCCTGGTAGAGTTGTATCATGTATACCGACACTTGTTCTTGGCTGGTCGTTGCATCGGCCTCAGCACATATGAAACTGGTATGATTTCATAGGATTTGCCGCTAAATGGCATGTCTTGCTGACGATGTGTTTTTCCAGGGTGTGATTCACCCTGTGATTTCCCCTCGCAACTGGCCTGACTGCAAGGGCAAATCCTTTATCTGCCTTGCATTTACCTTGGGATATTATTACAGAGGTGGACATAGTATCGGAGCTAGGGAACATATATATATATATATATATATTCATTCTCCTGATGAGGGAACAATACCATTCATGAAACAAGCTTGTCGAGAGCACATAGTAGTTTTAATTTATATATATATATATATATATATATATATATATATATATATATATATATATATATATATATATATATATATATATATATATATATATATATATATATATATTTACAAACTCATTAGCTTGTGAGCTTAACCAGGATTTCTCCTCTTTGGTGCAAACAGGTGCATTGTTATCATCAGAAAAATCAGGAAAAATTACAATTTACCACCTCATTGAATTGAACCAGGGTCTCTTGCTTTCTGGGCAAGTGTCATTATACATATTGCCATGTTGACAGGAATGTGTCCCCATAGTAGCATGCCTATATAGGCATGCATGCTACTATGGGAGGACCTAGGGTTCTAGACTAGTGATGTAGAAGAGGGAGAGCCCATGAATCTGGGTGAGCCCCCAGGTGCAAGTTGATAAGGGCAAACCCCCTGGCCTTGGAAGTGAAAAGATATATAAGCTTTAGAACTATCAATAGAAAATAAAAAATTGTTTGTGCTTCCAACAGAATCATTTTGATTTAACAATTAAAATTCACAAATATAAAAGCATTCAATCCCACTTTTTGCTAGGGTACATTCTCAGTTTTTCATATGAATACTGATATCAAATTCTTAGTTTCTTGCAAAAATATGTGTATGTATAGAGCTCCCCTATATTGGTTATCAATTTGCTTCTACACTTCTAGTATAGACCACTGGCATTTACCTCAAGAATGGGTAAATGTGCCTTTATCTTTGATAATTGTGAAACTGTCTACTGTAGGTTTGTTAGGTAGATCTGCTTATAATCACCAATAAAGTTGAAAATCATGAAAATTCCTGTCATAGTTCTTCCATTTCTAGATAGGAAAATTATAATTCCAAGCTATATCCTCTTGAAGCAGTATTTTGAGAGTCTCTTTTTTGTGATTTAGATCCTAGTCCTCAACAATTCCTAGTTGATTGCTTTTTTAAGTTCAAGTTCATGTTGTTTCAAAGTTCTAAAGCTAATACAAAGCCCAACAACAACTACAGTGATGAAATACCTTTAAATACAACTAGAGTCCTGAGCAAAAATGAGTGTACAAAGAAAGACCTTTATATATGAAGGGAATCTGTAAGTTAAGAATTTTGTTTTAGGAGGAGCTCTCTCAGTAGCTTAACTAATAGAGAATAGAGCACCCCTTGTGTAGGTGGTCACAACATGACAGGTGGTCACAATATGACAGGTGGTCATGCTGGTCATAATATGACAGGTGGTCATGGTGGACATGGTGGAAGTGGAGTGCATAATGGCCATGATGGAGCTCTTGGTTCACATGGAATGCAGGTATATGAGTTTTAAGTTCTAAGGCTAAATTGTGACTTTTGATGACTTATTATCCCTTTTCTGTGGTACTGTTTGAGAGTCATTTTTGTATTGCAAAATGATTGTTTGTTTGATATTTCAACTTATTTTTCTTTTTTTCATCAATTTGGAATCTTGTCCTGTGAGTAATTGTAGATCTTATTTCTTGTCTCTTTGCATAACCATCCAATATCTCTTCCAATGCCCTTACTAGTATTTCCATTCAAGTAATGCTGTCTTTGACCTTTGCTTATAGCAAAGCAGGTTGATTATAGTACTGATGTGAGTTTTCATCTGGTTCTTAGATGTGGTTCACTGTAGGGAATGATGTGACACTTCTCTTCAAGGAATGGAGTATTGATTCAGTTGGCGGTAGGTATTCACCACAAGTTGAAGTTTCCCCTGCGAATTTACTCTTGCCGATTGCATCTACACGTTTTTATATAAAAGAAAAGTACTGTAAATCCTCGAGTTGCCCCCCCCCCTCGAAGAAGCCCGCATCCCAGATAATGATGAAGACTTTGATAAAGGCTGGATGAATCAAATATGAGTCGAAACGATTTATTCATGGACTTTGTAACTGACTGGGCTCCTCGAATTCCGTGATATGTCGAATTAACCTTTAAAGAAGAAAAGATCTCGTCTTTGTCGCCTTCCTGGCTTTAAACCTTGTTGCGAAGCTGCGATTTCGATGCCCGAACTGAGACTGTTCTATCAATACTATGTAGAATGGGAGCTTTGACAATGAGCTTTTTGTCTGACGTATGTTAGATAGTTTTATAAGCCCCCATCTCGAATGAGCCCTCCCTCCCCTCCAATAAGCCCCCACCCAAAAAGTATCAATAATAAATAGGCCCCAATAGGGCTAATTTGAGGATTTACGGTATATAAGAAGCACGAGACTCAAGTCAAGCAAGAAGTTAGGAAACATTTACGAAAAATAGGCAGACTGATCTTTAAAAGTAAACTTGAAAGGCTGTTTTTACAAGAAACCTCTATTGAACTAGAAACTGGTAATTCATTTTGCACACACTGTAACAATAGAAGTTCACCGCATTAAATCAAGTGGAACATTGAATTCCTGATTTGTCTGTTAGAGTTTCAAGACCCATTTATGAATCAAATAAGGCTGGATTTGAAATAAACGTTAAGAATCATATAGACTGAGAGCAGAAAGTTTGTTAGTGATACGATATGAATCTTTCAATTTTAAACGATTTAGATACACAATAGGACCAATTGTCAGTTTATAAATGATATTTGTCGTATCCATAACAACCCTTAAGTTGTGAGTGATTTCATTTCTGTTTATTCTTATTCCCTGTTTATTTTCCGTTCGCAATATTTTCTGCGCCACAAGCATGAATTGCGCAGTTTCCTCAACGTCATAAACGCCTTGAGTAGGACATAAAAGGTTTGAATTAAAAGCAGAAAGATGGGCAAGTAGTTAGTGATTACGTTTACGAAATGCCACTTGGTTGTGACGACTTCAGTGATCTTTGTTCCACAGAGTTGCGCCAGAATTACTTCAGCATTGTTCTGTGCCAAGACTTCTCGCCAAAAATATCTCTGACTTGACGTTCTACTCTGAATATCTTCCAAAAATATGCCTTCGGATTCACCTAGGGTTTATTCCCGTCTCCCACCTCCTGGGTAGGCCAGGTTCCAGGGAAATCTCCAGCCCCCATTTATTCGAATTCTCTCGTTCATTCCGGATTCAGGAGTACCTCAAAAATAGCTAGCCTATAAAGTGATTTCCTTTCTAATAGATTTCTTTTTTTGCTATCTTTTAGGTCTTGTTGGTGCTATGATTTTTCTATTTGTTTTGGGCATTATTTATGAAGGGATTAAAACAGGGAGAGAGCTTTTGAAGAAACAATCTGCTGCCAGACGCATCCCCAAGGGGGAAACTTACAACCTAAGCGGTGGGCAATGCAAGAAAGTGGAGAGCATTGAATCGGAAACAGTCGTTAATTCAGCCAGGTACTTCTTCATGTTACCTTTTTTGGGAGTGTTTTATTCTCCTGTTTATAAATGTTTTTGACAAGTTTATTGATTCTGCATCTTATGGTAAACCTTTCTTACATTTACGTACTCTTCCAGAAATTTACTCTCCCTTACGTAATAGTAAGAAAGGAGAGTTTATTTGGGATGGCTGGAGACAATGCAGTGCCGTTTTTCAAGGAAACTTACCAAGGCGGCAATATGCCAAGATAGACCATGGCATCGCCTTGCAATAATGTATATGACCACGCCTTCCAAGTATCCAGTACTACGAATAATACCCTCTGCTGTTTGACGGTACATTAAATGTAGTCAATGTTCTTTCTGGCATACCATGAAAGGTTACAAAAGGTAATCGTAACGAACATTTGTCAAACAGGATAAAACAAGCTTCCGAGTTTCAACATTACAAAAACTGATCATAGATATTACATAGATTGGGGGGGGGTTACAGTAGAAATTTGGAGTGTAGCTAATGGAATGTAGTCAGGAAAGGTATTTGTAGTAAACTTATTTTAATGTTTGATTTCATATTAACATTGTTTCAAAAATACCGAATCGTATGTCTAAAAATCAGTTCAAATATTTGATTTGTTGTCATATTTTTGGGTGGATTTGATAGTAGGCCCTCATGAAAAGTTTCCCCAAACCTTTTTTATGGGTATTAATAAAAATGGAGTACAATGCAATGAAGGGAAAGTTTACACTCGAAGAATCAAAGAGAAATTCATCAATTAGGAGACTCACAGTTAATTGAAATCAACGAGGTTTCTCCTCGGCTCGTTGATATACCCAACCCTTCAGGTAGGTAAGAGGCAGTGCGAATATCTTGGACAATATAAAGCATGAAAAATAGGATCTGACAAGGCTTGTTTATGATTGTACTTATTGAAGTCGCTACGGAGAATTTTGGTAGAGCTATTGTATCAGACATTAAACTTAGAGTTGTTTTCTTAAGGGTAGCGTACAACTTTTTTTGTTATTCGCATAAATATTTACAAAACATACAAATACAGAGACGATACCACAGGGAGCTTGGAATTACATAGCAACCCTGTAGCCATTGCACATAAATAACTAAAAGAAAACAATTAACACAAATAAATAATTATACAAAATGTATCATTCACCCGTTACGCAACTCCTCCACCCGTAAGGGAGAGAGGGGGAACCTCATAACTAATTTGGTCAAAAAAAACACATGATAGGCCGTGCTATCAGGAACGAGGACCCCAAATACGGCAGTGTTAAGCGTTACGTAACGGAGGAATGACCTTAAAATAACTTTTTAGTAATATCAATATTAGGATGCTAAGAAAGGGGAAATAGATGGTATGAATACTAGTTACTTATTCATTTAAACAAGGACAGAAGCTTTAAGGTTAGCGTACAACTCAGATCAAATCTGAGGTAAGTATCTTTCTTCTTCATTTCTGAAAATTATTTCACAGTCATCCGAGGCCATGGGTTGGCTGCTTGCTCACTGTCCACCTGGCAGCAATTGGGTATTAGGTGGCAACACGGGGAAGCTATAGGAGTCGAGGATAGAAGCTGGTCACTTCACTATGTCGAAGGCCGAGAGTAAGTGATCTCTCTTCGAGGCACCCCTACGCCCCCAACATATATAATTGTATGTGGGATTAATTATTACCTTTTTTGTTCGCTTTGAAGGGCTTTATTGTGCTCAAAGTCTCACATTCTGCAAACACTACTTCATATGGTGCAAGTATTTGTTGGCTATATTCTAATGTTGGCATTTATGACATACAACACATGGCTGTGCATTGCTGTTATCCTCGGAGCTGGCTCTGGGTATTTTCTCTTCGGATGGAAAGTCAATTTTGTAGGAAACCTTGGAGATCATTGTTTTTAGCTGTTCTTGCTTCATATTCGCCAAGTACTTTCGTGCAACGTATTTTAAAATTTTTAATTCTTTGGCATGTATTTAATTGGAAAGTTTATTGGAGTATTAGCCAAGTGAAATTTGTACCATTGGGCTTTTATGCTGTTGAATACAGAATTTGTCTGTTTATATCTCTAAGCTTATTTCTCAATTGCGTTGTACTTTATGATATCCTCGTATTTTACTTATTTTTATGCTGTTAGCTATTTCTTTTTTGTAATGCATAGCATTATTTGCAAGTGAGAGTGAAAGAGAAAAACCGCCAAATGTTTGAGAATCCTGTCAGGTCTATTTTCTCCCAACCTAATTGACCAATCATCATGCAAAATGGGCCAAGTCTTAGCATGTGTGGTCAGAATCCTGCTTGATGATTGGCCAATTAGGTTGGGAGAAAAAAGATCTGACAGGGTTCTCGAACATTTGGCGGTTATGCTGAGTGAAAGAGGTTTGGTACTTTCAGTTTCCAGTCCCAGACCAGCAGGCATATCAAGTTTTTATCGTTGTCGTCGTCGTTTAAGGAGTTAGAGGTTATTGTTGACAATAAATGAATACTTCTGGAATACACGTTTTTTTTATAAGAAGTGGTTTTTAGGAAATCAGTACTCAGCTGCTCAAAAAGTTAAGAAAGTTCAGTACTGGATTTCTAAGGCTTAAGAAAGTTAATAAATTGATACATGCTTGAAATTCCAATTTTTACACAGTCTCATAATCTGTTTTGTTTAATTTGAATAGATGTCCTATGAAGATCTATGCATTTCATTGTTATGCTTGTGTAGTGCCTATCTGTTTGTGTAACACTACAATGTTACACAAACTGGAATATTCTCGCTAAGGAAGTCTCAAAATCATGAGAAAGCTAGGAAAGTTTCAGTATTGAGGGAAAAACTTTTCTTATGAAATAAAAAACGTATATGGTAGGGAAGGAGTGCCTTCCACAGAACAATGGCCAAATAGGAAATTTCAATGATTATGCAACTTTCTTTTTCTATACGTGAATTTTTATTTAGGAAGTGAAATTTAGGGTTCTATAGCAGGTAGTATAAGCTATTTAGTATTTCCAAAACAAGATTATGAATCGATGTTGGAAGAATTTAGGAATGTGCAAGGGAAGAGGGAAAGTGAATGTTTTGAGATAAAATTGTTAGGTAGGACATACCGTATTTCATCGCAAATAAGAAGCGACTTATTTTTATGTCTTGAGTGAATTTTTTGTGGGCCCAGGTTTTCGCAGAATTCATCGTCCTAGAATTTATGCAGTTTTCCAGCTTTTTATGATGTTAGCCAAATTATCTCGGTCGACTCTCAAATGGGCATGTTGTCGAATTTCAGCTTATTATGGATGAAATATGGCAGATAATAATAATAATAATAATAATAATAATAATACCATATTTTCTCAGGGTAATTCAATCAGCTATAAATATAGCTGCTATCAAGAGAAGCCCTGTATAGAATTAAAATTAAAAATTAAAAAAAAAGTTAAAGAAAATTGCCACACATAAAGAAGAAGATACAAAATCATATAAAAATGTGTAAAATTAATCTTAAAAGGTTAATGTCATATTCAGCAAAATTTGTCCATGACAAAATACATAAGCTAATCTATAAAATGTTCCTTCAAAGCTTTCTTGAAATGAATGTAATACTTCTCAGTTTTCAGATAAAGTGGCAAGTCGTTAAAGATCTTTGTTCCATTGTAATATACCCCTCTTTTTCCACTTTCGGTTCTAACTTTCGGCATCCGCAAGTCCGTCCCATTACGTCTCGTTGATCTTGGAAATGTTAGTTGTATCATATTGAAGTAGACTATTGTTAGAATGTAAGGTAGTTTCATTGATTAGAAGTATTACTAGTACCATTTTGAAATATAAGAACAACAATATCTAAAGTCATATACAACCGTGAAGGTTAGTTACGTGGTGTTTCTACACGGTATTTCTAAGTGTTCTTGAGCAGGCGCGTCGCGAGAGGGGTGTGGGGGCGTCACTACTTCAAAAATATTTCATTGGTAAAACTTGCCTTTTGTGGTCATATGATTTGTGTTAAGAAGTGTCGCTCTTTGGCACACATTGGAACCATCACAGATGTCCAAAGGAGGTATCTAGCATGCTGTGGGCGATATTAAAACCGCATTGAAAAGTTGGCTTTGCTATCGGAAACGACACTTAGTTCTTAGATTTCAGAACCATGTCAGCGGCAAGCTCTTACCTCACACCCACCCCCCCCCCCCCCCCAGTAGCATCATCCTCGTGATGTAACTGATCTTAAAGCAAACACAGTTACATGGAAATAATTTTGCTGAAAATATGAGATAGTAGGCGTAACTCTTAAGAAATATCTTACCACGCCCTTCTACTGATGGCAAAATCCCAAAGGAACTTTTCAACTCAGCTATTTTTATCTTTGTTAACAATCAAGAATTAAAAATCCAAGTTCACATAAATTTCGTTTAATCCTTGTTACAAGTGACTCAGAAGATATGAGGGTTTCTGTTGAAACTTGGAGTATCCATAGTTCCCTGTCTTAGCATTGAACACATAACGATGCTTATAGCATTACATGTACAGTTAGAATTAGGGAACTATTTAGAAACTTTTAGTATTGACATGCAGTGAAAAGAGGTCCAAAACTAAGGAACTTTCTGGACTAGGCCGTGTGCTAAGTTCCTTAGAGTACAGACATGTTTGCCAAAGAAAATTGCCACTGATTTATGGAATTAATGATTATTTTATCATCGAATAATAAACGAATTTTCCCAGATTACTGAGAATACACGGAATATTGCCGAATCTGGTTAAAAGATGCTGGTAATGTCACACCTTGCACCCCTGGGCGTGTCCGTTTGTGCAAGTCGCATTTTTATGAGCACTAGCAGCTGCTGTTTTCCTTTTACCGTTCCCCTTTGATAGAGGAGTGGAGCATATAGCAAAAGATAACTTGAGTGAGGGATAGAGAAGAATGTCGTAGGTGTTGTTTTAGCTTGTATGTTTATTGCTTCCTTGCTTTCCCCATAAAATAAATAAGATTTTAACAACTAATATTACGTCTGCTAACATAAGCAGGTGTACATTTTTTTATTTTTATAAGAACATGAACCTCAAAACTGTTGGGAAATTAAGGACAAATTAAGAACAAGCTTAGGCTGAAGCACTGTCGTAAAGAAATAACACTCTGTCAATGATAAGTAAGCTCCTTGTTTAAGCATAGAGATGTACCCATTTTTGATAGAAACGATCGATGACTTCATTGACATGCGTGTGAGAAACTTCAATAAATCTTTTTGCAATTTTGGAGCAACTAATTTTCCACAGTTTCAAAATGTAAAGCAGGGGGGTTATTTACCAGCCTATGCAAACCCTTGGCACCTCCCCTGCATGGTAGCTATTGGGAAGAGGTGAAGTCGGGATTGACTTTTGGGTGTTAAGAACCAACTTAAATTAACCTACTTTGATGATACGCTAAGGAAACTTGTTAAACTCTACAATGTTTTTCAATTTTAAATCCCCTAATCGTCAGTGTGTAAAAAGCCGTAAGTGTACCAAGACTTTTGGCAAGGATTATGATAGATCTGTAAAAACAGATATCTTCCGTCTTCTACTAATGCTATTAAAACTAACACCTGTTTCGTAAACAGTCAATGTTGTCTTGAAAATAGTCTAATGTCTAAATTGCCTATGCCTGCACCCCACTAATATACGAACACATTAAGAGCAATTTAGCCTTAAATTTTTGGAAAATCAAGAACAGCCAGCCTGAACTTCAATTTTACTGCTTCTTGTAAAAAAAAGAGTGTACAGCTGCGAGCAACAATGACGTATATGAGTATTTATACGTATGACGTATACGTATATGAGTAGTTTTTGGGAATTATGTTGCTGCCCTTATATTGGTTGTGCAGTTCAGGAAGGTCTCGTTTGTATTGACCTTTCGTTGCTGCGTTTTGCGCCAGCAAATTAAGTTTTTGGAAAATGAACAGAAGCAAGTGCTTCATGGTCTTTGCCAGGGGCTGGCCTTTGCATGTATCTTTTCGGGTAAGTTTTCGTTTTTCATCGAGTACGACGTGCCTTTTCATCGAGCAGGGTCCATCCTTTGATTGGTCCTTACGTTTGCGCTTCTCTAATAAGAATAGAAGTTTCACTCCTGACAACTAAGACAGAAATAGTGACTCGTAAATGAGAGTTGTGCCGCTTTATACTCAGCCTCGTTCTGGGAAAGAGTTTTATAGGATCCTGGCTGCTCTCTCATGAAATTTATTGGCGACCGGTACATATCAGTGATACATATCGTAATATTTTGTGGTGAAAGTCTGATTGATTATGGGGAAAAAGAAAGACCGAGCGAAGGACACTAGTAAAGGTATGGATGGAGCTGTAGATGGAAGTGTTAAAAGCGAAGAAGGACAGGATCCTGACCTAGCGATTAGCAAAGAGTCCTCTACAAGTAGCAGTGGAAAAGCGAAGAAGAAGCAAAAGTCTAGTAAACTTGATCAGTTGAAGCAAATGATTGAAGAGACACAAGATAATGATGATCGAGATGATAAATCTCATGAAGAAGACATGAGAGGAGAAGAGCCGGCAGAAGGGCAATCGAGGAGAAAGCAGAAAGGAACTGGCAAAAAGTCAAGAAAGAAAGCTAGTGGTGCAATAGGTGCAGAGAAAGAAGATGATGTAGATGTCGATGATACAGGTGATGCTACAGACAAGGTAGCTAAAGAAGTTACCGATTTTAGATTTGATCACAGTTCCGAGAGTGAATCTGAAAAGGATAAAGGCGATTCTGATGAAAAAGGTTGGTACATAGAGCTTGCCAGGCTCTGTTTAAAGAATTTTTTTACCAATGTGCTTCTAGTATACTGCTTTTATGCACTCCTGTTCATTTCTCTATAAAATTTTCTCATTAATTTTTGACTAATATTTTAAATAATATTGTAGTAGCTGTTAGTAAGTGTGCACCTGAGAACTGCTATTCATCTCTTTTTATTTTTATTCATTAATTTTTTTGTAAGGATCTTTTCATGGTAGTTAAAAACTTTGCTGCAAATAGGTAATGATTTAGATTTTTGTAGTATACTAGGGTCTTGGAAATCAGCAGTGCTATAGGGCTGCCCTCCTTGAATACTGTCAAATTGAATTAGACTGATTTCAAAATTAAATAAAGCTAACAAACTAGACTGCTTCAAGCACTGCCTAGGCCATTATTCTCTTAAAGAAATTTAAGGCAGGATATGGATTAGATTTGCACATTTGTCAGATTAGTGTCCTTCAGCCTAGCCAAAATTGATTAGGAAAACTCTCTATTTTATATAGTTACTCTACACAAAGCTCTTTGATTTCAGCTGGAATGTTTTTAGGTTACAGATAAGATATTTGGCACTGGTTATTTTGTTGATCATAGGACTTTTATTATGATATACAGTTAAAACCTGCATAAATGAACTTACTTTATATGGAATAGTTTCTTATAAAAGACATGAATAAATAATTTGGCTAGTAGTTCATAGCAAAAAATTTTGTCCTGCTCAGTATGCATTGAGAAATTGTCTTCTTCTCATGAAAGAAGACTCCCAGTTTCTTGCTGAACCAGTCAAGGTCAAAATTTTGTATTCTGTGTATAAGAATCTGAAAAATTCTAGGGTACAGGTACTTACAGGTTGTGGTTCTTTGTGAGGGGGCTTTTACTGCAGTGACACTCATGAAGACCATTTGGGATTCTGTTGCATAATTTTCTATTGCATATGTTAGATTCCCATCATGATAGTGATGCTATGCACTCTTCATGTTAATACCATATATTGTAGGGTGCTTTTTTAAATTACACTTGGTGTATTATAGCAGTAATGTACCATTTTAATAGGTGCTATTATTTTCCACAGAGAAATTTAAAAAAATGTCAAGGAAAGAGAAGAAAGAGGCTCAAAAGAGGGTAGGAATTCCTTCTATGGTGTTGAAGGAATGAACCTTGTTTTAGTTGATGAAGTAAGAGAGATGCCTGAAAGTAGGCCAAGTGGAGATAGGCCTGGAAGTCTTTTGTTGCATTCTAAAGTTTACGAGATGGCTATCAGATTTAGTAGATACTTTATTTGTGTAAAACTCATTAGTAGGTCTTAATCTGACTAGCTTTTGGAGCTCTCAAATGGAGGTTCATTGTCGTTCTTAGAATTAGAAACTGTGTAATATAGTTTTATTAATTTAAGTCATAGTTTTCAATAGATTCATATAGGCTTGGTTCCCATTAGAGGTTTCAGCATTGCATGTTATACTTCTGGCATGATTCTTTGTGATGTGAACTTTTTCCAGTAAAGAATTATGTAATGAATTCCACATTCTTTCTTTCAGGCAAAGTATAAAGCACAGATGGAAGAATTGAGTAAAGAAGGGTCACAGTTTGCTGTATCTCAACAAGAGCAAACTGCCAAAGGGGCATTGCTTGAAAATGCTTTGGATATAAAGGTGAGTCATGGGTGTGCAATCAATTTGATTGACATTTATTTTTGTAATATTTGAACAATTTTATCTATATCCCCTATCTCTCTACCCTTATATGAGTTTCAATGGCATGCACTATATATTTTTGTTATTGTTATTATTTTCATGACTATTAATTTCATATTTAGAGTGTATTGATGAATTTGTGATATTACTTATTTCTTTTGCAAAAAGAGCTGTATTTCTGGATAAAACTTCAATGCAAACCAACATGTCACCAGGTATCTTTCTTATTGATAGATCGACAGCTTTAGTATTTCAGCAAGAGGAAAAGATCTCTTTGTAAATGCAGAGCTGACTATTGCACATGGAAGGAGATATGGTCTTGTAGGGCCTAACGGGTTAGTACACTTATTGAAGGCTTTCTGTTGCTTTAATTAGAGATAATAGATGCAGACATTTCAATGAGACATATGTGATCCTGCACAAGCATGCAGGCACATGCTCAGCTAAGTTCACATGCTTGATTTGTTGCTTGTGCCAGCTTTATCAAAAATATACTTGCAAACATTATGGAAAGGTCTTACAATTGAATGTTGAGTGCATGCAGATGATCCCACCAGCATGCAGCACCTATTTAACATACTCATTTAAGCCCCACATAGATATTTCATTTTGTCATTGGTAACCTATCTATATAGGGCTTGCTAGGTTTTTTGTTTCTCTATCTTGTCTTTACTGGTTACAAACTTTTCACAACTTTTGTTGTTTCTTAAATACAAGACTGTAATACAAATCTATGGGTATTCAGGGATTGTATGAGCCTGGAAGAGTTTAACATTTGGCTAGAGCTAGGCTTATCCATATATATCATGATTAGCATTGACACCCTTCTTTTGTCTAAATTTACATAATGAGAAATATAAAGTGAATAATAGAGAAGGATGACATGCTCATTGTCTTCCCAAGTTCATTGCTCCCTTCTTAAATTTCTTTGGACCCTATGGATGCACAAGTTGGATTGACAAATTGTTTTCAAGTTACATGCTCCTTTGATTTCCTTAGCTGCTTTCTTGCTTAGAATGAAGTTTTAAGTACTGTATGTTGTATTAATGGCATTGTTGACTGTAGCTGAACATGGTCGGAATGCATGCTTTTCTGTGAGACTAGTGTAATTTTGATCATTATTTCATTGAGTAGTATTACTTTCCTGTTGACAGCATGGGAAAAACCACTCTCTTATCACATATTGCAAATCGTGCTTTAGCAATTCCACCAAATATTGACTGCCTGCTCTGTGAACAAGGTTTGTGTGTTTCATTCCTCTCAAAGTTTCTGCTATGACTTCTACCATTATCAGAAGTCAGTGATTTATCATCATTACAATAGTGCTTCATATATTGAATCACTTGTTGTTTCCTTAAGCTAGCAGCAACTCTTTAATTCATATCAGGGTGTAGAACATTTATCTTTAATCACTGACAGGAAAATTGATGACAGTAATTGTTGTAACCATTCTCCATACCCCACAATTGAAGGAATGAAGGCAGTGATAACAAAATTGTTTATTTCTAGATGTCAAAGCAGATGACACTCCTGCTGTTAATGTAGTATTAGCTGCTGATAAAAAGAGGACAGCTCTCCTTCAAGAGGTTCGTTTTGGTTTTCATTTGTATTCGAGCATAGTTAGATATAGTGAATACTATCCTTTTGTTGTTCTGTTGCATATGCTTTATTAGTTTTATTATGCTGGTGTCAATTAGTGTGTACAGGAAAAGTCCATACATTAGGCATCCCTACATTTAGTATGCACCCATAGGTTAAGACAGCCAATATTGGACAATGGTATTTCACTTTTTTCAAGTTAGTCAAATTCTGCAAAAATTTCCCTTGAGGAAAGATGCACTACACTTAGGTCACACTTCCAATTTGGAAACAATAATTAGGAATAAAGTTGTGACATATATGCAAGTTTTTGCTGTAGTTATTTGATCTCAAGAAACTTATAGTTTGTTTAAGAAGATGGATAAGGGATGGGAATTGTGGCTGTTAACATAATCTTTCACTTTAATTTTGATTTAGGAAAAAAGGTTGTTGGTAGAAGTTGACAAAGGATCAGATGCAGCAAATAAGAGACTTAAAGAGGTAAGGCTATAGAATCCCAGAATTAGGTTGTACTCAAAGGTCAAATGCAATCCAGAATATTTCATTTCTATATCTGTTTATATTTTCAGTTGGTAATTTATTTCTTATGTTTTGCTTCTTATATAATTCAGGTTTATGCAGAGCTGGATGCAATTGGTGCAGATAAGGCAGAAGCCAAAGCTAGAAGAATTCTGAGTGTAATAATTCTTGTTTATTGTTATGGACACATTTACTGTCCTTTATTAGTTGCTAATATTGAAAAAATCTCTGTTCTCTTTCTATTAGTACATTAACTGTGATGCCATAGGTGCAAAGTTAGGGAATTCAATAGTTTGATCATTTTTGTGTGATATCTAGATGACCATATCACCTGCTTAGGATTAATGACTGGGTTATAAAAGAGGTGGGAAAAAGAGAAATAAGGGCCATCTGTCCTATGCATTAGCTTTCATTATCATTCTGAAATATTAGCAGTCTTCATATGCATGTTTGCTAATTACAGTTATCAGAAATATTCATGAATGTGAATTAGAATATGTAACTATTCTTGAAAAATTTGAATCTAGTTGCATGTATCTCTCTAATTGTAATTTGAAAACCAGAGCAGTTGTGTATACTTGGCTGTTTCTTGGGGGAGAGGAGCAGCCACACCAGTGGAACATAGGGGCAAAGCACCTTGGAAAACTTTTTAGTGACTAACAGTTGTGAGGTAACCCTCTCTCCTTTAAGTGCCCCATGTCTGCTTTTGATCTAGAGTTTTTCCATTTATTTCTGTAACATTTGAATAAAGTTTTATCCTTTTGTGTCATTCATAGGGTCTTGGCTTCACTGTTGAAATGCAAAGTCGACCAACTAACCATTTTTCAGGTGGCTGGAGGATGCGTGTTTCTTTAGCAAGGTATATGCAGTATATACGTGTGATGTTGAGTATGTAGTTGATTTTTGAAGCAATATTTGGGAGTTCAAAAATATCTTATGTTCCTTTGAAGTTGATCATTTACGCAAATTAGAAGGTGCTAATATTTTTATCAATACAAATGATAGCTTACAGAGAACTGTATTGCTCTCTACTTTCGTTCGAAACCTTTTTCCGATATTTTCCCTGAAAGGTACTAAGATCTTTCCTCCATCTCTAACTCAATATAAACCTGGTCTATCAAATAAAAGCAACGGTCACACAAGTATAAGATGTTGTATGTGTGCTCTTCCTTACAGGCGCTAATTCACTATGTTTCTAAAAGTTGGCAATATCTTTCTCTCTTTCCACCAAGGGCTTTGTTTCTGGAGCCAACTCTTCTAATGCTGGATGAGCCCACGAATCACCTTGACTTGAACGCTGTCATTTGGCTTGAAAAGTAAGTAGTTTTGCAAAGTGAGTTTTGGATCCACACATGTTTCTTAATTCTTATTCAATGGAACTGTTTTGCTCTCAACATTAGAGAAAGGTAGCTCTTGCCTTGCGTTTTTTCAGCAAATGTTGCTTGGACTTTATAGTGCATGATTTTCATTTCACTAGATTTTATATAATTTTATTTGATGCATTCGATTTTTTTATTTTTACATTTTGGGTGGTGCTTCTTTGGACTACCTGCTTTTTGAATATGAATTTGTATACTCTGCCATTCATTCTTGGTGTTTTCCCAACAAATTTCAGTTATTTACAATCCTGGAAGAATACACTACTTGTAGTTTCTCACGACCAAGTTTTTTTGGATATTTGCACTGACATCATTCATTTAGGTAAGGAGTTTTATATCGTTGCTTCAGATGCTTAAGTGTCAGAGTTACCCTTAAAACCCACTTTAGTCTCTGGGGGGGGGCGGCTCATTTTTTTCTCGATCTCGTAGAAGGGGATTGAAAGGTTATTTTTCATGTATTGAGATCTCAATGATAAAAAGTAACACAGTGAGTTTATGAGACTATTTTCATATTGATCAAGAGCAATCAACAAACTGGAAGTATCTTCAATGAACTCACCCTATGGATTTGATGAACAAGGGTTGAAAGTAGCCTCCTGCTCATTGAGACTGTCAAATAAGTTGAAGAGAGGCTAAAAAAGCGAGAACGTTTTGCAAAAATAAAGGGATTTAAGGGAGCTTATTGGAGAGGAAGCCAGAAGGTCAGGGGTACTTGAAAGAGCTTATAGAGTAATGATATTTTACAAACAGGAAAATATATTCTTAGCAAAAAATCGTTTAGTAGTAATTTATCATGTACAGCAAGGGTAGAAGTGTTGCTTCTAGTCGGTTTTTTTCTTTTGAGCGTTATAAGAACCAATCAGACGGCATCGAGAATGATTGAATCATTATTGCAAAAGGGTGAAAGGCTTCGAAGCTATGAAAAAATACTGTACGGGCTTTGAACCATTGCAAGCAAGAAATTTTCACTAGCAAATCAGGAGGAGATTTTTCGGACAAGAAGAGACGCTTTTACTTTTCTTAACTTTAATTCGTTAGATTTGCTATCCTTCGGAACTTTCAAACAAATTTCAGACAAACTGACATTTTTACATGTTGAAATGAATCAATAACTTCAAATGTAATACCAAATTTTTCAATTTTGTCCGTGCAAGTTCAATACAGATATATTTAGCTGACACAAAAAGTTACTTGTCGGAAACATCTAATTTTATAAGTTTTAAGCGGAGGACCCTTTGAGAATCAGCAAGATTCAAGGGCTACCCTCGTTAAATATTTGAAATCAAATCAAATCAAACGTTCTTTATGGTCTCTGTTGACATTTTCGTTTTGCATAGAGAACTGATCATCTTACTTATTCAAGGTGATGCCCCATGGTTTGCTCTTTTGAACCTGCACTCCACACCATAATAATATCACTTTTGCCTTCAACCTTCCCGTTGTACTTTGGTTTCATATATTGTCTGTGCTTAACGCTTTGACTGATCATTCGTCTTTCTTTTAGATGACCAAAAACTATTTTACTATAAAGGAAACTATTGTAAGTGAACAATGTTGTTATCTTGAATTTATTAGTAAATATATTAAAATCTTCTTCAGTACAGTCATTAGTAGTGATGAAAATTTTAATCGAAACGTTTACTTACAGGCAAGTGTATTTTTGGTTGATTCTTTCTCTATCTATATACCTATCTATCTATCCATCTATATATATATATATATATATATATATATATATATATATATATATATATATATATATATATATATATATATATATATATATATATATATATATAAACTAAACCTAAGCCGCATCCACAACGTATATAAATTACATAAATAGAATAAACCACAAATATACTATCCTTTAAGTAAACGTTTCGATCAGAATCTTCATCAGTACTCATGAAGATTCTGATCGAAACGTTTACTTAAAGGATAGTATATTTGTGGTTTATTCTATATATATATATATATATATATATATATATATATATATATATATATATATATATATATATATATATATATATATATATATATATATATATATATATATATATATATATATATATATATATATATATATATGTATTCTGAAATAGTGACCAGATTTATGTGGGAAGAGAAGATAAGCCATGAAGGAGTATGGCAGAGCTGTTCAATTAGGGTGTTCGCTCGGGCCACAATTTATAGCGGTTAATTCAAACTCCAATTCCAAACAATGGCTGGTTTTTGTTCCTCTAGTTCAAAGCTTTGAATAGGCCTACTTAAAAAGTGCAAAATGAAAAGCATCACTGGCTTTACGTTTTTACGCCATGTGGAGATGGCGTTCAGGCCCCATTGTTGCAGTTTTTGGGAGGTGTTAGGGAGGTGTCTATTTTATTTGCACGTCAAAAAGTCATTGACGGTCACGAAAAGCCATCCATTTAAGAAAACCAGATTTTGTTTTGCTTATGGGACTCCTATTCTCTTGGGAATTTGTCCGAATTTTTAAAGTCGACCTACGTTGGAACCTCATTAGCCTTGGAGCCTGTAGTAATAAATTTCATCGAGAAATAAATACGTTGCATCGCTATTTACGTGGAGTTTTATCCCCCTTCAATCATTCAGCCTCATTCAAAAAGATGTACAAGCAGAAACTAGCAGAAAGGCAAAAAGCTTATGACAAACAGGTATTATTATCAATATTTCATTTGACAAAAAGCTGGTTTGAATTTTTACGTAAAGGGAAGAAGTCGTAATTTATGTATTTATATTGTTGATTTTTAGCCTTGTTATTTGTAAACCAGTTGTTCACATAAACGTGTTAGAACGTGAAAAATTGGAAGATTTAATTAACTTTTTCTGGTCACTGTTCACAAATTATTTCAATTTGGTTCTTAATGGCTAGTACTATTTTGCAAGTGCAGTTTTTATGGCGTCAAGTACATTTCACAGTCAGATTCTTCATTTGTAAATATAAAGATGACCTTGAAATCTGTTTCTCAACTGGTCATATAATTGTTTTGATGCCAGTCTTATGTTCTGCACATTTAGCAAATGATTTGCATCTCAGCAATGTAGTTTTGGCAGTAGTTTAGTTTGACTGTTTGGTATGACATTTTGGCATCTATTGAAATATTAATTAAAATTGGAGATATATCGTAAAAATGCACTTCTTCACTTTAGAGAAAGCAAATTGAGAATTTAAAACAATCTGGAAAATCTTCTAAACAAGCAGTAAGTTGTTATTGTTGCTGTCTATTAAATATTCTGAATAGTATTTTAAGGAAACTTATAGAATTTTAATTTAGCTGTCAAAAAGTCACTAACAGAACAAGTCATAGCTGTGTGATGCTTAGGAGGGAAAATGCTCTTGCACCACTCGCACACTGATGATTATTGCCAATAATTGTCCCTCAAAAGTTAAGTGTAGGGTCCATTTGAACTTATACTGTCCCCCCATTTGCTCAATACAAGGAAGTCCGAACTCTAGATCAGTTGACTGGGAACTGGTTGTTCAAGTTTAAACCAGTTTGAGTTTGAAATTGCAATATTCACTGTCATTTGTACTGGCATTTTTCACTGCCATTTGAACACCATATTAATCTTTTAGGTTTCTAGATTCTTAAGTTTTATTGACATATTAGCCAATTCATACACAAATGATCTGATTTCGAATGCTTATACGACACTTATTAAACATATTCCATTAAATGACATTGTTCACTAAAGGTTGGCTTTGCATGATATCGTTCACTCTCGTAATGTTTTAGGAGGCTCAGGTGAAGAGATCTGCTGGGCAGAAAGACAAAAGCAAAAAGAGTGACCCTGTGGAGGTGCGTTTTGTTACTCTTGTCAGTAGTAGGATAGTATACTAAACCAGGGTGTCGCCTTACAAAGGTAAGAAGGGGACTGTTGTCTAGGCTACTTCTATGGGCCAAGTCCATGACTATACCCAATGTTTCATTCAAACTGCTCCAGTTCAGATACATACAAAGTTTTGCAAAAGTTAAACATGATTGACGTGAGATATACATTAGCTGCGATAAAGGGTTTGTTCATAAGGGAGCTGTCTTTTTTGATTCCGGGTACAGGGGTGGAAGAATTTTTGGAGGGGTATGAAATTTTCTAGTTTTGTTTTATTGGGTTATCAAATCCCTTTCCTATTTCATGGTGATGTATCAAAATTTTGAGATGCATTCACACCATAAATACAATTTTTTTGTTAATTGGAAATTTTTATTTTCTTGTGTGTGCTTGCAGAACATTATTGGAAAAAACTTAATAAATGCTCTTTGTGTCTTTAGTTCATTTACGTTTTGGTATTCTCCAGCTCTTGATCCAAATCCAAAATCGATCAATGATGTCCAAAGTTTCAACAGCAAATACACCATTTCCTTTCAAATTTCTTGGTTCACTGATATGGAGTATTGGAATAATTTTTGCAAAGTTTTCCTCTATTAAATGCCCTTTCATCGCTACAACACCAAAAGTTCCTTTTCACAACTTTTGAGACAACTTCTCAACATTACAACAAAACATATGGAGGACTGAACATGATGTATTTTAAAGTAAACGGAATGTCGATGCATGGCATGGTTGGCAGTATTTCGACATGGTGAACGGGTAAAGGAAACTTTTGCAGTTGTCTTAAAGCTCCTTCCACCCCTGCACTGTATCCCAGTATTAAAAATGACAGCTTCCTAATACTGAGTTAGAAACTCACCATACAAGTAGGTATACGTTCTTTGAAAAGAGGGCTGCACTCCAAGCCCCTATCTACGGCACCAGTGTGTTAAACTGGTAGAATAGTTTAGCTTAGATGTTATGTTAATGTTTAAGAAGACATTCGAAATGTACGACTTCAAGTATTGATATAAATTATGATTAGAAAAAGCAAAAATAATGAATAAACTTTGGTTTGTTTTAGGGGACTTCAAAGAAGCAAGAGCTACTTAAAAGGCCAAAAGAATACCAAGTAAAGTTCACTATACCAAGCCCTCCACCACTAAATCCTCCCATTTTAGGTCTCAAAGGTAGCAATCGTCTTACGTAATTCTGTTCCTTTGTTTTTACGCTATGCTGATTCGGGAATCATCTTAATTTAGTTTCGCTATGAGTCCTTAGATAGATTTTACTATTTTAGCAGTCAATTGTCTTCTTCTGGTAGTTTTTTGATTTAAATATTTGCTTTCTAGATGTTAGTTTCTGTTATTCCAAGCAGCCATTACTCTTTGAGGATTTGAATTTTGGTATTGATATGTCGTCGCGAGGTAAAATTGTCGTTTATCAGCGCATGACGTTTTGATTTATAAATTTGTCCTTTTGTACTTTTGTTCATTGAAGCCGGGGGTTTGAGCTCTCTGTGCAGCCAACTCTGCCATTCAAACTTTTAAATACGAATTTCCTGTTTGGCCTTTGAAATTCTGACTTCAAAACAATATCGAATATCAGGCATGGTGATGAGTGCTTTTGTAGGTATATTGTCAGATATGTACAAACTCTTTACTACCCATTTCCACTTTGGTAGGATTTAGCAGACATAGACTTTATGACATGGAAAGTTGTTTTTGAATTCAATTAGCTCTAGTATTCTAATTTTGAGAAATGTTGTTCTTCAAACCGTATTTTGAAAGCGACTGTTATTTTATTTTTGCAGATTTTTTTGCTAATAGCAAGTCAAATATGCCTGCTTTTCGTATAAACTATTTCTAGTTTTCTTTTCTTTTTGACAGTCGCACTGGTTGGACCGAATGGAGTTGGAAAGAGTACTTTTCTTAAACTATTGTGTGGAAGAATTAGTCCAGTAGGTTCAATTTTTTATCTGGATCATTCCTGTTTTGTACACGCTTTCCAAACCTGATCAAGCTACTCCTGAAAATGCTGTTTTGTTAGCTTTTGTCAATGATGCAAAATTCAGTTTGAGCCACCAACATCAGCGCTTTCAATGGGGGGCGAACGATAGCTCGGACGTGCCCAAGAGTTCATTTGGGAGTGATTAATCACGCGCCCAGTGGTATATTTTCCCTATTGAGAGTGATATCCAGAATGCGCTAATTGTTTTGTTTGAATGTTTAGTAGTAAACGAAACCACTTGAGAAACTCTTTTTCGCAATGGAAACTTTGTGTAACTAAATGTAACACACAAATCTGCAACAGCAATCCGATATTATTTCATACTGAATCGATTATGAGGCCAGCAGAGATAAAAGAAAGAACAGCCTCAGTATCGATCGGGTATGCAGTCATATCAGATTGTAGTGTTTGCCACTGAGATCAGTGGTGTTCACACGATACAGTATTCATTTCATACCATATTCATAAGCGTATTGAAATGTACACGGTTTGAAAACATATCAGATTCATATGAACCCGATACCGCAAAAACGGGATCTACTCTATAACAGCACGTTTACCAAAGCTACAAAATCATAGTTCTTGTCGTGTATTGCAAAGAGAAAGCTCGTTATGTTGTTATCAGATCATTTTTAATCACGCACCCCACTTTGCTTGCTCGTGGTGTTAATCGCGCGCCCATAATTTCTGACGGTGAAAGCCCTGCAACATGGTTTACTTGCACAGTGCGCGTTTAGCTACTTTTGTTGAATCCTATCTTCTGATTTCTTTTCTTGTCTTTGTTGTCTGTATTTTTATGATTTCTTGTTATAAACCTATGAACTGCATGAGAGTAGTTGTTAACTCTGTGATCTTGGAATTTCCAGAAACAAGGCGATCATATAAAAAATCCTAGAGTGGTAAGTCATTTTGCAAGATAAATAAATATGATCTTATTGTGGCTTATTATTATTACTAGACTATGCCAGCATAGCCGCCAAATGTTTGAGACATATGATCAGGTCTGTTTTCTCCCAACCTAATTGACCAATCAGCTTGCAAAATGAGCCTAAATGTAGCTTTGAAACGCATGTGTGGTGAGGACCCTGTATGATGATTGGTCACTTAGGTTGGGAGAAAATAGATCTGATTAGACTCTTAAGCATTTGGCAGCTATGCTTACTATACCTGTTACTGTCGACTTCGGTAGTAAATTAATTTATTGTGCGAAGGTAGCGCAATCAAATATGTTCATATATGAACATATATATACAAGTAGTACATTACACATTGCACAAACTACAATAGACTGCATTAGGTCTTTCACAGGTTTAATATTTCGATTGGGTTTCTGCAGAGATAACGTTCTTTCCAGTGCGAGTTTCAAGGAAAGACTGCGCTTTTTTATTGAAGCCACCCCTGAAAGATCTAGAGACCATAGATTAGCTCATTGGTTGATTCTTTTTGTCTAGGCGCGACATGATAGCATTCCATTTTTATCTACGTCCCAATATTAACCATTTTTCTTAAATTTTATTTTAGTTTAAAAAGGTATCTCCTGCACTTTCTTGTTTCCTAGACTTATAATGCCCTCGTAATAGATAGTTTGAATTTAATTACCTCAAATTCAGCATTTTTTGGTACTTAGACATTTAGTCTTTATTTTAGCGCATTGGTTTCTATAATCAACATTCAGCCGATCAGGTATGACAACACTGCTCGTTGTATTTTATGTTAATCCTTTCTCATTTCAATGTTGAGATGAAAATTCTTGGAGTTTATCCATGGAGTTTATGGGGTTATAAATGCAACAATTAGCATATGAAGACAACGTCAAAGCGATTGTTGAATTTTGCTGTAGGTATACCAATTTTAGGTCCAGACTCAAATCGATTATACTATTGTGTCATCGAATCAGGTGTGCAACTAGGAGAACTTGAGGACAGGGGTCTAATCAACAATAAAGTGCGCACTAAACACTTTCTAAAGAGAATTAATCTTGAAATCATATTTTTTAGATTCAGAAGCAAGAGAAAACTTCAGGAATATTCCGGATTTCGCTAGTCTCATGTGTAATAAAGATTATGTACAGGTCTACTCAAAGAAAACAACTAGAATATTTTAAACCTCTGCAAGAAAAAGGTCACTTTTCAGAAAAAGGCCGAGATCTAGACCCCCAGGACTCACTCCATAGTTGCGCGCACCTGCGAGTGTACCTCTGATTATGAGTATTTAGATCCTGATGTAACATTCCATATTGATTAAATCAATTGTTTGGTTTTTAGCTCAATCTGGATGAATCGTCTGTGGAATATCTGCAAGTAAGTCTTATACATCCAGTCTATCCTTTATTGCAGAATGACTTACACAGTATGCAATTTGCTATTAAATATCTAATTTTCTTAAATCAAGGTTTGTCTTTCCTCTACTTTATCTTTTAGAGAGAGTTTAACCTGGACTATCAAGACAGTAGAAAATTGCTTGGGCGTTTTGGTTTGCCTGGTCACGCACATACAATAAAAATCCGAGATTTGTCAGGTACGTTTGCTCTTCATTTTGATAGGTCTTCTGAATTTTCCCCTCTCATGTCATTCTGTGGCTTTAACTCTGAGATTTAAATGTAGTCTTCCTTGTAATCAGAAATGATTTCTGAATGGTTCTTAATTTCAGGTGGACAGAAGTCGAGAGTTGCTTTAGCAGACATGGCATCAAGGCATCCGGATGTTATCATCTTGGTAGGTGAACATAGGAGCTTTTACGGCGTGAGAATTGATCCTCCCCTGTTAATCAATGAACCATCGAGCACTGTCATATCCGAAGTCAATGCTAATTAGTTTGGCATTTCCTGTGTGCCCCTGTCTCAGTGATATTTATCTGACAGCACATTTTAGAGCAGAAATCATCCGCGTTTTGATTGAATTGAGATATGTATGTAAAATTTTGAATTTTTTCACAACAACACGAAGATTTTTAGGAATTGGTGCATTCTGAAAATATCATGGTTTCAACTTCTGGGTGATCCGAGTTTAAATGACACGTTGATTTAGAGAGTTAACATGGGATTTTTATGCTTTTCAAGGCTTGTCTCTAGTTCAACGACATTCACTGAATTTTTATATATATCTAATTGAATGTTATGTATTTTAGGATGAGCCTACCAATAATCTGGATATTGAGTCAATAGATGCATTAGCAGATGCAATTAATCAGTTTGCAGGCGGTATGAGATTACATATCAATGTGTTTGGTTATATACCCTTCCATAACTATCGTTTGTAGAAATATCACTGCAAATTTATTATAAGATTTTACATCCTAGAACATTTAGGGCATTTGGGAAAGTCTTGTTCTATGAGTTTTGTCTATGAGGCAAATCTGCATGTAAGTTGTCCATGAGGCATATAAGTTGCTCAAGCGAGCCATTTTTTATTGCTATCTCTCTGGGGTTTGTTAATATTCTCCACCATAGAGAGATGACACTATAAAACTAAAGCATTAAAGAGTGGTTTGCTTGACCAACATACATGCTCAACTTTTTGACAAAATCATGGATATTTAGAACTTTGCAAATGCCTTAACTCTTCTAGGCTGTATGAAAATATGAGGTTTTTATATGAAATACGACTGATTTTGCTGACATTCAAGAGTTTTCAAATGCTATTTTCTTTCACAGGTGTGGTAATTGTTAGCCACGATGCTAGGCTTATTCTCGAGACTGATTGCCGCCTTTGGGTTGTTGAGAATCAAACAGTAGAAGAGGTCGATGGAGATTTTGATGATTATAGAAGAGAAATTCTAGAAGCTTTAGGAGAGACAATCGCAAAAAATTCACAGAAATGATCCTTCTCTGCGATTTAATGCATATATTTTTTGTTAAAATAAATGTGCAATGATATTTATGGGAGACCTACAGTAGTTTTTATCTGCAATTCCCTTGACCTTCTCACAGAACGAATTTTGATCAAGAAAAGGTTTTGCAGTGTTCAGCTATTTCTCTCTATGCCCTGTTCACTATTTGATCTTCCTGTTGCTGCCACAAGACATAACGCAGCTTTAAATATTTAGTTATTGAAAATTCATGTGGCTACAGCTTTTGAAAGATTGTAATACTTTAAAGATGAGAAAATTGAGTATTGCCACCCAAAGGGTTTTATTAATTATTGTTTCATGGCGTAGAAAGCTACTATTGTAAAGTCAGTTAATTTATGTATGTTTTGACTGGGGAGCATGTTTCGTTAGATGTTTGTTGCCCCATTTACACTACACAAACTAATCTGTATTTGGCCTTAATTAGGAAAGCATGGGCTGGTTCTTCGAAGCATAAATGCAAATAACCTGGATTTTCCATGTTAGACTAACTCATTCAGGTTAGTTTAGCACGGGGCGAACCCGGGTTAGTTTGTGTAGTGTGACTAGGGCCGTAATTCAGTGTCCTTCATATGTGGTTTAAACCTTTGCGAGAGTATACCAGAACGCACTTTCAAGCAAAGGCTTTCCCTAAATTACTAACTTCATAGCATAGCCATCCCGATTGATTCTATTTCCAGCATTTTCAACTGAACCTTGGGGTTATTTTGGATCGCTCTACGGGCATAGTATTATTACGAGAAACATAACAATGCTAAATTCAAATAAAATAGACAGGCCAACTCACATGGTTTCAAAGATTGCCCGATTTATCCAAGTTTCAATCAGATGTACATCGACTGTAGGGTGTTAAATCTTCCAAGAGTTATGTCCTGCAATCCTCCGGTGAAGATGACTTTCAGATGCTGGCCATGCACTTTTGGATGCCAGGAAACTACAGAAAACTTCATTCTCATTGGCTATGAAACCTTCAATTCTATCCCACAGTTCAACAATACTTCGCTGCCATATATTCAAAGGTGGAGAGGCTTGCGGTGAAATTCGTAAGCGAGATTAGAAACCCTTATTTCGATCAATAAGACGGCATGGTGAATAGACCTGCCAGTGAAATTACTGAATCACAAACCAGTTCGAATCAGTGTCTCGAAGTATCCGGGACAATATACTCCAAAAGCCAAATTCCCTAGGGTCAAAAATAAAGCAGGTTTGTGCGTCAAAGGATTGCCTTTGCATGGAATCACTTAAGTCTCTATAACTGGTAGGTAGACTTCATTGTTTGACTTCTCCTAGATTGAAAAATTTGCCAAATTCATTTAAAAGCCTTTTGTTTGACAGTCTCATCGGATGGTCGAGGTGATGTCTTATCTTGTCAAGTTCATTTTTATACTCACGATAGCCAATCTTAACAGTTTTGAAGGTGGCTTTCCATGGCAGTCCTAGAAGTTGAGCACAAGTTTCTCGCCTGGAAAGAAATATTCATAGGATACGATCTGAGCATGTTCTTGCATGAAAAGTTGGAAGCTACAAGAAACTAAATATTTTGTGCTCCAGTGAATTCATGAACAAAATATTAACCAAATATAAAATTAAAACAAATAGTAGGGTTCCTAGCGTTCTTTTTGCAATTGATATAATCTCATGTGCTTTTATAAAACTTTCAGTAAATGTGCTCGAGTTAAAGGATCAAGTAAGAATATACGAAAATACGTTTTACCTCGGCTCCTTGATATACGTCACAGAAAATGGGGTAGGAAATGATACTATACAAAGGATGGGCCTCACTGAGGCCTGCTTTCCGAGGCAGTTTTCTTTAAGCATGACTACGTGAAAGCACTGACTGGTGCAAGTGGACTGCTACTCCATCTATGTGGCCATAAGAACGTAAATTAAATCCACAAAAACACCACTTCATTTCAGAGCTAGCAGCTTTATCTGTTCATAGTTACAAATTAACCAGCATAAATTCCAAACCTCTGTTTGCTTACGAGCATCGGTGGCATTTAAAATTCTCCACACCATTCTGACCAATCATGACTGAAACAGTCAACAGACAAGTATGTCTCGCAGCCAGACCTAGCTCAGCATAGTCGCAACAGCTCTGGTCAGGTCTTTTCTCCCAACCTAATTGACAAATCACGATGCAAGATGCGCCTAAATTTAGCTGTGGAACGCATGAGTAGTCAAAATCCTGCATGATGGTTGGTCAATTAGGTTGGGAGAAAAACAGACCTGATGAGAGCTCTCAAACATTTGGCGGCTATATTCATCTAGTCCTATACTCCAAATATAAGCAGAATTCAAATATGAACAAAGCTCTTGGCCAAATGAAGACTCAGAGCCTATGCTCATTGAACTAATATGGTCACGCATCGAAGAATACCATTAGATAGCAGAGTCATTAAAGTCAATAAAAATTAAAAAATCCGACAAAGTAGCAATGTAACTACTGGTTTGTTCATTATAATTCAGAGACTATTACAAATAAATTTATTTCTTTAAGCATCCTAACATACACACTACATACTGACAATAGCTGATATTTTTATTGAATAACTCTTGAATGTATCGTACACCCTTTTCAAGCCTGAAGAGACAATGAAAATTCTAATTATATTTATTCCAGTATATTCTCATAAAACAGATTTAAAAGTTGAAAGCAGCTTCAAACATTTGGTGTTCCTTTAAATTTAGGACCAAATATATCGGTAAAATTAGCACTATGTAAGCTTTCTTTTTGCAAACTGAGATCATCTCATGCACTTTCGTGAAAAGCCATGAAGAATTTTCAGAAACTACATAGTTCCTAGCAGTTGTGCATCAATTAATAAAATCCAGAAAGAGCTAAATGCCCTCTCCCTTAGCTCCATGGGGGAACAATTCAAGAAGCAGTCAAGGGTTAATTTTCATAAGTCCACCGGACAAATAAGTTGAAAACTGTTGCCTGTCGTTGTGGCATCCGCTCTGTTCTTGCAATACCTGTTGCTACTACCTCAACTTGGCTTTGATATCTTTCATTATTCTAAAACAAAATAACATGAAACACAGGCTGAGTCTGACGAGGCTCTTTTCACACGACATTAGAGAGACCGGACTTACACTAATCAAATCATGTAAGAGAAAACATGTAATTAAATAAATTGTGATAACATGAGCTAAAAAATTATAAAATTAATTCATCTGCAGTGGCTTGGAATATTTACTAGACTATTAAATAAGTACGATAGAAAACCAATCGAGCCTGCGATGAACAATACTGGCAATGGATTGAATTTCAAGTAATAGACAACTATTAAAAATTACACTAGAGGTAACATGAAAAATGTATATATTACATACCATTCGCAGTTTCCTGGTTTCCCGGAACGAAGAAATTTGTCGGACTTTGGTGATTCATGTTCATAGGGTCTAACATCATATGCATTTGTGGACGTTGTGATCCGGAACTGCCATGGAACGAATTTACATACCGAGGACCTGAAAAAATACAAGATAAAGAACAGTGATTGAGGGAAGATAAGACAAATTGTACTTGAAAAGAATCAATATATATTGAACCGCATTGGACAACAGAACGATGAATGAAAAAAGAAGACTGCGCATAAGGAATCAAGCAGTGGCACACCAATATTTGGCGGATAGTAAAATCCATTCCATAATAAATTCAAATAAAATATCTGTTCTTGTTTTCCTTAAACTGAGGAACAAATAACTCAAAGGGCAAATAAAAATAAATAATGTTCATAAAGCATTACTAAGGTAAAAATCAAATTTCGTGTGCTAATTAGTATGAGTTGTATATCCTTCTACCAGTTCCCACAAAACACAATATTTTATATATAACATTTCTTTAAAAAATCATGAAATCAATTGGGCACGTGAAATGTCAATGGTTGGGGAAAGAAATCACGGCCACATGTAGTTGACATTCAACAACTCGATTGTCCAATAACTCGAGCATTCGCTACCTCGAAGGAATTCTCAGCTCTCTCGAAGGAATTCTCAGCTCCCTCGAAGGAATTCTCAGCTCCCTCGATTAGGTTTCAGTAGAAATACTGCCATATAATTCGAATAATCGATAGCGTGAGCAAATGCAAATTTCCCATGAGAATCTGAGCTATTGGAAGTGCATTTGAATACCAGTTTGGTGTGAAGACTTCGCATCAATAAGCCACCAATTTACTTTCGAAAACACTGGTATCGATCAAAGACCTAAAACAACTGCAAAAAGTCTATTCCACTAACCGTCCCCTTAACAAATTACAAACAACGTACCTCTCCTTCCCATGCCGTGGGCACTGCGTGAAAATTTACTGGGTGGTGCTGCAGCAGTGGGTTGACCTGGAAGGCAAAACCTCACAGTTCTATTGTCGCAGATATCAAACAATTAGAGAGCGCTTCAAAATATGATTGATAGTTTGTCTTCATTATTTTCTTGTACTGACTACTCAAGTTATGTTTGATTCCCGAAGTCTAAAAACAAGTCTAGCTTCATTTTTTAAATGTTCAAATTTGCTACGTATAGTAGCTAATAGCTAATTAATGCAAACAAACTAAACAAAACAACCAAAACAAACAAAACAACTATCAAAAATTTTGCTTGTTTGAGCGTGTCGTCTGAACTAACAGTTCTACTAATGAGACTATAAAGACACATGTGCCTGTCGCAGTTGCATTTTCTTCAAAATCTAAGAATCCTGGGATGGCAAATAGCTTCACACCAAATTAGAAGTTAAAATATGGAACTGAAATATTACTTGACTGTCTCCCTTTCATACGATTCAAAATCAAACGTTAAGCTATTCATGAATTGTTCAAATTTAGTTCAATCAATTGATGAAAACCGTTTCAAAACTTGATTGAACGTAAATGGGTAAAAATGAGGAGAAAACCTATCCGGAACGAGCATAATATGAGAACTAGCCAAAACTTCCATGTCCCAAATTATAGGACTGAACATGATAAAATAGATTCAATTACTCGGCTATTAAAGAACAGGAAAAATACGCCTATCAAAATATGTGAGTTACCAGCAGTAAATACTTTTAAAAGGCAAAGGAAAACTTATATCATAAACAAGACCTAAAATAATAAAATAAACACGATTCCTATTATCACCAAATTACGGCCCGCGGACCAAATCCGGCCCGGAACGGCCTAGTTCTAGCTGAAGATTCCACTTGAATAGATGAAACCGGTTTTGACAAATGAAAATCAATTTTTCTCTGTGATTTTTCTTGCCTATGTATATATATATATTGCGTATATAGCATTTGTATACGTATACACATAAATATAAGTAACTAATAACCTTAATAGTTCGTTAATAGTTTATATGCTGGAGACTTGTTTCGTGTATATAGAATTTAAGAAATGAAATGAAAATGAAAATTAGATAGAAAAGCAGATATCACCATAATTATGATAGATATCAAAGTACATTTGAAACGAAAACTACAGGACAAAATGTTATTGGATAGAAATCAATTGGCGTACCTTCTCCTTGGTCAACTGGTCCAGTCGGTCCAGCCGGTCCAGACAGTCCAGCCGGTCCAGCTGATCTAGCTATTCCAGCTGTAGCAACAAGGTTAGAGTCAGATGTGTGATACCTGCTGCTCATAATCGGAGATGGTTTAGATAAGTTAGCAGGCAGACTCTCAAAGGAAGACTCCTCAAATCTACGCTCGAGATGTGGGTTCATTTGACTATCAGTTGGTGGCGGCGGTGGCGGAGGTGTATCCTGATATTATAAGAACAAACAACATAAGTTAATATTACAATTAAAATGTACACACTAGCTTGGGTCAATAATTTTACTTCAATAGACAGTGAATATCAATATCAGCCTTAGTGATTGCAACTCCCCTGAGCCTCTGCAATCTAGAACATTCAGGAATATCATAACACTACTTCAGTTTGCTACGAATTAAACTTGTTTAGCTACCCGCAAAGAAAGCCATTTCATGCCCAAAAGATGACATCATGGGTATCTCAGTTACAACTATTCAGCATAATCTCATGTCAATTCAAGGCACTTTCTAGATAAAGGAAAAGATTGCATTTTTATTTGGTTTTCTTTATCTAGGCTAACTTGAGAACTAGACAGAAGCAACATGCAGATGATTGTCAATGAAAAGGCATTTCAGTAAACTCACCTCTTGTGGATTATTCTTATCAATCCAACGTCCAAGTTTCTCATCGTATTGAATCTGTGCAAAACACATAAAAAAATTAGTCAAGATAAAGAAAACCAAATAAAAATGCAAAGCGGTGGCAATAAATTGCTGTGCAGGAGGACAGCTGCAGTAGTTACGAATATTCATTGAAAAATCTGCCACCTCGGTCGATTTAGGAGTGTGATAAAGTCTACAAAACTGAAATTAATAGGTCGATAATGTGCTTCAATAAATTTGACATAAAATTACAAATTGAAGCAAAGGCTTCTATGATATACATAATTGTTTCATAAGAATACCTAATTTTTTGAGCCTAAACATATTCTTCAAATATTCCTACCTTTCAGAGATTTTGGTGTTAATACTATATTCATATAGCAAAAAGTGTGTAGCTGACAATTTTTATTTTTACGAATATCCCCGAAAAGCTGGTGAGTCGCATCATAGCATAATGACTCCCAGACTGGACAAGCATAATGACTCCCAGACTGGACAAGCATAATGACTCCCAGACTGGACAAGCATAATGACTCCCAGACTGGACAAGCATAATGACTCCCAGACTGGACAAGCATAATGACTCCCAGACTGGACAAGCATAATGACTCCCAGACTGGACAAGCATAATGACTCCCAGACTGGACAAGCATAATGACTCCCAGACTGGACAAGCATAATGACTCCCAGACTGGACAAGCATAATGACTCCCAGAATGAAGCTCACACTTGCTTTGGTTTTCCAAAGAAAACTCAAATTAGCAAAAAATCCGAGCCTTGATGGAGCTTGAGTATTGCATTTTTCTTAAATTATTCTTAAATTTCTGAGATTCTGAGCTTTGATTTTCTTATAAAAAAGAAGTGTGTAACGAGTGATAAATTGAGCAGTCAATTTAGCCCTCATCCTTAGCAAGTACAGAATTACAAATTGAAACATACCGATTTGTCGTTATCATCGGGTAGATCAACTTCTTTAGAACCTCTTGAAAAGATGTTCGGCAAAAATTTTGGAAACCAGCTTTGCTACAAAAGGAGATAATGCAATGAGAAAGAGATTCCAGGTGAAAATGCCAATGATAGTATAAATAGTCTATATAAACAAAATAAAACCTTAAAGGATCTCTGACCTCTTCATAATTCTCCCAGCAGCTTTCGACGAACTAAGGAAATGGCTTGGGGTATGCACCGATAATGAAGGAACAAAAATAATGAGTGAGAAAATTCCCCCACAAAGAGAAATTCCCTGACTATTCCCCTCATCCAGGTTTTCAGGCTTTCGCTGATCTCAAACTTAATTTTCTGACTTCCTGGTTTCCATGTTTTCCAGACTCTGAGAGCCCCGATTGCATCACTAGAGGCTTCAATGCGGCAAATTCAACTGCACGAGAGCATGTTATCCACTTTCTGGCACACAGTACATTTCACTCTCATGATTACTGTTTGTTTGTTGGTTTGTTTGAGCAGTCCAACATACAGCTTTAGCATAGCCACCAAATGTTTAACAGTCTGATCAGATGTATTTTCTCCCAATCTTATTGACCAATCATCACGCAGGATTCCGCACACACATGCGGTCCACAGCTAAATTTAGGCCCATTTTGCATGCTGATTGGTCAGTTGGTATGGGAGAAAACAGACCTAATCATAGGTCTCAAACGTTTGGCGGCTATGCTTACAGATAGAGCTGCGATGCCTTTGCTTTCTTATCTGCCACAATGACGCCTATAATGATTTGACTTAGATGTAAACTACTTGCCCCAATTGACATTTTTTACACTAACGATGGCTGTAACTCTTAATGGTCAATACTATAAAACAAAAAGTCTTAAATTCAAATATGAAAAAACCAGATGACTATCAACCACAGGGAATATACTCAACACAGAGCATTTTCAAGGCAACCAAACGTCTGTAGAAACTTCAAATGGACAGTTATGATACAAATCACAAACCTGAACTATCAACACAAAACAAAATCACATTATTAGTACCTTGGGTTGCTTTGGTTGTTCTTCCTTCTTCTTTTCAGCTGGCTTTTTAATCTCATCACCTTTATCTTTTACGTCTTTGTCCCTTCTATCCTTTTTCTAAAGAGAACGATCGCAAAATTCCACCTTTTATGCACAAACAAAGAACAAGTAATGCATTGAACACAACGAATACAGAAATTTCTGTTTGCTGTTCAGCTCTTCACAACAAGCGGGGAATATTCGGGAGGGAGCATAGTGAGGTCAATCAGTAAGGAACCCTCCAAAATGAACTTCAATAATAAGTTACCCTAAGTGATATAAGCATGAAATATCAATTAAACGGCTGATAAGCCGGTTCGTTTATCAACACGACATCCTGAACCGAATCATGGAAGTGGAGAGTTACATGAAGCAAAACATTTCGATAGTAATATAATTAACAAAAAAGAAAAAGTTAGAGAGGCATGATCAACTGATAGAAACGACTACTGCATTACTACTGCATGAAAAAAGTGATGACAATTATGATATTTTTCTAGGCAATTTACTATTATTGACAAGCGAAGTCAATGCCACACAGGACTGATCAAGGTAATCGTATAGGTGTCATACCTCAATGAAATGGCGAAATATATCCTCCTCTTCATCTTCATGAGGCGCTGAGGTTGTTACTGAATTACTTGGCAATGGAGCTACTCAAAAAAGAACAATGTAAAATCACAACGAGCGACTTGAGCTGCATGAAGTATTCAATTGAGGATATTTTGCGACATATGCAACCAGTGAAAGTTTATCAGTAAAATATAAATCACACAAAATATGCATGTCGACTCAAAAGGAACAATATTATCATATCAAATTAACAACTATGAAAATTATAAATCTAGCAAACATAAATGACACTTGAAATTCCTTCAATTTCAGGCGACTCGTATATCACGACTTTTTCGGGGTAAAAAAAAAGAAACACTACTTTTTGAAAAAATCAAGCACAACAAGGAGATTCTTGAAAAGCTTTTTCGGTTTATAATCTTTAGAATTTGAAATGTCAGCATAATGACATGATGACATAATGACATGATGACATAATGACATGATGACATGAACCTACCAAAATATACATCTAGATTGCACCAATGAACAGCCAACATGACTGCAAAAGGGCAACTACATTTGCCATGTAATGATTTTTGCTGTAAAGGTCTCTAAACTTCAATATTTTGCTTTCTGTCTATCAAAAAGCTTCAAAAGCTCTTCTTTTCACTAACTAATAGGTGTGTTTATCAAAAAGAGGTTTCATCACATCCAGAAGATAAAAAACCTGAATGAGTTCGTAATAACTACAATCTTTTCCAGCAATTTTCTATGGATCCAAGCTCACATTCTTGAGATTTACTATGGTTAATGATAGTCAATACAACAAACCGATCGAAGGGCATTTCTTACCAGCGTTTTCAGCTGTCCCTGCGACAAAAGGTGAATAATTTCCTTCTTGATTATGCGGTGTATATACAGGCTGTTGAAATTGTCCCGGGTTGAAGAGCTGAGGAGCTTGTGTCTCACTACTCTGATCCGTATTGTAATTATTCTTCTCCTGATAAAATTCATTCTGTAAATTGTTGTCATTTAACCTGGGAGTAGGGTATGCTGAAACATCTGAATTATGACTACTTGCTAAGAAACTATTTTCATTCTGATTATAATGATGTTGGGAATCAGGCTCGGCAATCATGTTTGGTTGTGTCTGATCAGGCCCATTGTAATCATTGTAAACTTGATTTTCCTGCCCTGTAAAGTTCTCCTGATAAACACCATCAGTTTGATCTACTCTAAAATACTGCTGACCTCCTCGTACGTTGTTTACTAGGCTGTTTTCTGGTTGATTTTTGTCCGTGTTATCTGCTGATAATGCAATATCATGCATGTACTGGGTACTATCGTCTATTTTGTGACTTTCAGCTTCATAAGGTTGTCCTGCATCCTTCAATGGCATTTGCGAAGTCGATGATGCTTCGGTTTCTCTAGAATAATTATGAGAACTAGAAGACTCTTCTTCTTTTTGAAGACCATCAACCTTGTCATACGAAATGCCCTGAGAGGAAGTAAACTTCTCCGCATTACCCAAATCAGCATTTTCCTGGAAAAGTGCGAAACAGTATCTTAAAGTATTGACGGACAAACGAATTGTTCAAAAAGCCTAACCATGAGATATCGATTCCTTAAAATTAGGAGATGCAGCAAAGCAGTCTCAAAGTAAAATAAATGACACAAGAAGAAACACAATTTTCCACACTTTAATTCTCTGTGCTACAAAAGGTCTCATTCAACATACCAGCTTCTCTCTTTCTTCTCTAATAAACCCATTTAAAATCCCTGATTACCACACCATAAAACTCTTTTCATTCTCTACTACATCACACATGAATGAGAAAAAGGAGTAGTACAGAATGAAAGACAAACCTCTCCAAGAAGTGATCCAATCTGCTGCAAAAGCTCGGACTCTTGGTCATCGAGGGACTCTAATGACTGATAATGCAGTCTATCGTAAATCTAGGAAAAAGGTATTACATTAGAATTCGTAAAATAATAATTCATAAAAGCGAAATGTGATGCTTACAACATCTAGCAATTTCATTCTGATACTAATAAATCCCCAAACCGCATCAGAGTAACATAACTCCAATTTCCAAACTCTTGAAAAGTGAAATTGTTCCTGCAGATTTGTGAAAACATAAGTTGACTAAAACAGGAATACTTAAGGATTCAAGGAAGACATTAGAAACAGATAATATACATACCGCTCTAAAATGTTTGAGAAAAGAATAGTCTTTGCAGAAGCTTTGAGTGTTTTTGAGAATCATAAGCGCTATTGATTCACAATAACTGTAGGCCTAGGAAAAAGCAACAAAATAATCGATATTAAAAGAAATACTGCTACAAAAAATTCTGATCCAATACAGGAAGCACACGCTGCTTTCTCTTTACGTTTTTCCATCAAATATGCATCCCTACTAGAAAGAGAATAGCCACTAAATGAGAAAGGTACAAAACTATTGGCCACAACAGAAAGGCTACATATTTACTTTTGAATGTAAAAAAAAGAATATTCCACCAGTCTCATGATTGAGAAATGGCAGGAATTAATCAAAATCAGTAATCGCTAGACGCAGAATGTGGTCCTAAAATTATTTATTCTATCAAGATAACCAAGTATCGGTCGGCTCCATATTACACAGAACTCAATCAACCTAGCTTTCATGTAAATTTTCAGCAAGTAAAAGACCCGAGACACTCTTCAAATATCAAAGAACGATAGCAAATGCAAACGTCACAAGAGTGGACTAAACAGATGATAGTTGAAAATCAACGCCTGAGTATGCCTCTTTTCTCCATAATGGATACATAGGATAGCTTAACCAGTTGATGCTTCAAACAGTTTTTGATATTTTGTAAATCAGATACTTTTCCTACACACCTCTGCAAGCTTCCCTGCTTCCCAAAGACGGTTTACGTAGATTAGTTTCATCGTCTGCAAAAAATTTCACATTGATGTTTAAGCCAGCTCTACCCATATAGAAAATAAATCAAAGAAAGCATGGTAGAATAAATAGAAAAAATAGGCATAAATATTCTATATTCAAGCAATTTCATATTCTTTAACTTGCGCAGGTTTTGCGTTAACTAAATACATTCTATACCGATTGCTAGCAATATAAGAAACACTGATACCTGGAAAGGTTTTATGAAGAAATCTTTATATCTCAGCCATTGGGCATATTCAAATATCTAGAAGATAAAACATAAGCATATGAACAAATCGTCGTATCAGCATGATTAAGATAGTTTGCTAAGAAGCCAAGTGCAGGACATCATACCATGTCAAGGATGGTGGTGCAACACTCAATGAACATAAGTGCTATAGAGCATGATGTCATAATAATTAAGGTATACATAAAATATATCAAAATGAAACACATGTACCTCGGTAAGCTGCAGACTCTCATTCTTTGCCCAAATATCAGGCCTTGATACATTGCCAACACTGCTAGAAGATAAGAATACAGCAAATACCATATAGTCGACAGAAGGTTAAGGTACTAGGCTTTTGTCAGTAAAATGATTTCAATACAACAATATTCCCTTTGGATAGACTTCACACACGCACACACACACACACACACACACACACACACACACACACACACACACACACACACACACACACACACACACACACACACACACACACACACACACACACACACACACACACACACACACACACACACACACACACACACACATCTACAATTATATATCTAAGACAAGTCCGCAAAGCTTAATCCTTACTTATGATCCACTCCCAATAAATGTAGTCTTGCAGAAGCATCTGAGACTGGTGATATGGGTACACCAGAAAGCAAGTAACAGAGGTGAGCAGCGGCCACGTTTCCCTGTATCCCTAACAATCGAATTCAAATGTTTGTTAAAGATGTGCATGAACTATTAAGGCTTAAAAAGAAAAGAATAACTTCAATAGACTTCAATACATCCGCAATCAACTGCTGTCCTTGTAATCTTTCAACATGACCTTTATTGAATAGCGTTTTTGCGCGCGGTGCCGAAAGTCTCATTACGAAAAGAAACTATAATCCTATTGCTCAGTGCGGTTTATCATGATTTGGCCTTTAACACATCTACAAATCTATTTTCTCTCCCATGTAAGAGGATGCATCTCCTGGTATTGCGATTCGTTTCAATAAGAGGTCTTCTTCATACAATATAAATCCTACTACCAAGGAAAAATAAAGTAACAGGAAGATCTGATATTCTCGATTTGGAATACTGTTGACAAACTAAGATCCATATGAGAAACAAGCTTCATATTCAGAATCACAGAGGGAAAAATTTAGAGAACTCTGCGAGAAACGTACTCAAAGCATCGCCGAGAGATATGATACTCTTCTTGTCTCTGTCTTCATGTTTGGTTGGGTTAGAAACCAACATTGCAAGGTGTTCTCTCCAATCTGTCGTCCCAGTCTTAACAGCATGACACTAAAACACAACAATCGTCAATAAATCATATATCTACCATTTGATCTACTGATTTTCATGAGATTTGATACTTTAAAGCAAACACAAAACAAAAATGACTACATAGTAAGCATTAATACTCCAAGTGTAATTAAACGGATTACATGGTAGCCAAAAATCGACCTAGTAAGATCTATGTATACAAAAGAACCCTAAGCTAGAAATTTTCTCCCAGAAGTGAAGATTAACTGTAGATAAGATTGATCGACTCCAATGGGGTAAGATAAGTACTGGGAGGACAATTACCGAATTCAGTGGCAGCCCACGGCCTCCAAGATGACCATAAAGAGATACCAGCGGATCCTTCTCGTCCAAGGATGAAATCAGCCTGTGAAAATAAAATAAAATGTGCTAGCGTCTTACCGAGCGGCAACCAAGATAAAAAGCGAAATCAAACTGTGGCAGAAGGGTTTTTGGATCTGCAGGTAAGTAGGGGCATAATACTCTCATTGCCTACTCCCTTTGATAATAAGTTTCAGGAAATGTGTATTCAGTCTCACTTATGCCTATCATTCTCAGGTTGTAAGTCTCAAAATGAGCCTATGATATGCTTGCAATGATGAGAGAATTTTCAAACAAAAGTATGAATAATGTATAGTATACTATTAAGTACAATTTGGGAGTTGAATCTTTCCCTCTAGTGTATGTATTTATGCTTACTAAGTACGGTGTCTATTGCTACTGACTTATGTGTGTGTTCATCCTTGGGACATGCATAGACTGGACTTAATTCTGGAGCAAATTGAACTTAAATATGCTCATAACTAATAGATGTATATGGCTACTAAAAACAAGGCGCATTCTGTATCTCAATAAAGTGGAAACATTCCAATTAAAGCTAAGGGATCGTAAAATAACCGGTAAAAATAAATTTTATTCAATGAAGACAATCAACTTCTTAAAAAGCAGCTCATTATATGCGAAAGATGAGCTGGAATAAGATACCTTCAGAAAAGCCTAATTCATGGAAGTTCGAAATTGCATTTCCAAATAAAACATATTGTTCAATGAGACCTCCCACGATACCCAACCTTCTTCATATGGGGAATTTCTGCTTCATAATCCAAGATGTTGTACTGCAAGAAGCTGCATCAAATGCATAAAAGGAAAGTGTTACAAGAGACGGTGCGTATAGACATACCTTGTCATGATAGCGTGATGCAACTTATGATCCATTTTATAAGCTAATACCAGAGCATGTCCCCATAAATCGTGAGTCATTGCAAAGTCAAGCGCATCCTAGTAGAAAAACATAGCATACCATACAGGCTATAAGGTACAATTTACTATGCTTTGTTTTCAAAATGCAATATGATCAACGACTGCCTAAGAATGAAGTGGAACATTGTCCAAACGAGATAGGAGACACATAATCTGCAAATGTATGAACTAAATGCTAATCAATGATTCACATGTCAACAACAGGAAACAACTACCTGCAAAAAAGAAGCCTTGTAGAAAACTAGAACTGGAGTCACGCCACTGAAATAGCTTATTGGTTCGATTTGTCACCATACGTAGGTATTTTATCGTATTGATCAATTTATTGATCGATCAACATTAACGAATGGGCCATGCCTCATAAACAGGGTGAAAATTAAGATATTCGACACGGCCGTAACCAGCAACAATATAAGAAATAAATTCAATCACCTGCTTAGATCCTTGCAACAAAAAGTCCCTGTATTGCTTTAAGGCAAGCTTCTTTGGCATTGAGGGCCTATCTTCCAAAGAGTCAACATCCGTTGGCGACTCGCTCTGATTGGCCTTGTGCTGCATCAGAAGTTCTGCTACATCTGGCCCATCGAGTACCTAGGAAACGAATGCGCAAGATACGACGTTTAAATGCAAACTGCAAAACTGCAACGAGAAAAAGCAACATAAAGAAACAACGTAATATAAAGCAACGAAAAGCGACATCATGCAACACACTGCGATATAACGCAACATACCGTCGCATAACAAAACATTCTACAAGACAATGCAAAATGCAGCAAAATAACGCAACATACTGCAGCAAAAGAAACAAGCGGCAACAGAAAGCAACACATAGCAATAGAAAGCAATACCAAGCAACATAACGCAACTTAAAGCAGCATAAAGTAACACAAACATAGAGTAAGACAGAAGAATCACCCTTGCAGTACATACCCCGTTATGTTGCACTAGCATTGCCATATATTGCCACAAGAGAGCAAACGACTTGCAATGCTCCTTTGTCATGTCTGATCTTGACAACCAATGATTGGCCTTCCTTTTCGCAAATGATATCACTTTCTTTTTCCTCGTGCTATCCCTGCAGAGGTAACATGAAACAAATGAGTTGAAAATTGGTGAATTGTGAAATGAACAGGCCATTTGTACAGGCGCATATGTAAATCACACTAAAACAATTAGATGGATAATCAAATAAAATCTTAGTGCAATAATGAATGCTTACACAGCAAGTGGGCCAGGAAAATCTTGCATGTCTTTAGAATCTATAAGATTCTGCAAAAGAAATGTTAAATCATAATGAACTAACGCAATAATGTACCACTCAACAAATCTTATACAACAAGCATTATTTCTTAAATTTTAAGCAAAACGAACTACCACGTAGACAGCCCAGTCGGTATATTGTTACCATGTCCTACAGTAGCAGATTCATTACGCGAAAATAACTCGGTCGTAGACGATCGCAGTACTAAGAGAAAGCCAAATCTCAATACGGGGTAAGAGATCAATGAAAACATTTTATAACCTGGTTTGGTATGGAGAGAAGCGATGGCATTTGCCCTTCCTTTGGGTCGTTGGGGTTGGTGATTATGCAACTTCCTGAAGCTGTGAAAGTAGCCCCTACATGGGGCTTGTAGAAATGCACCGGAGTATAACGTTCATCGGCAACTTGAGCGGCTACAAAACACAAATCAGGTGAAATACAATAACATTTTACAAGAGTTTTAGTCAGGGGGCTTGTGGCATCAAATTTGCGTGGAAACTCTTTGATATTCAAAGATTTTCAGGGGGTTTCATGATTCAACAAAGACTCACGCAAAAGAAGTTTGAACATTTCAAGTTATACGTAAGTGGGGCTATCCACAAGCTTTCCAACTTTAAGACCACTAAGAGACGAGAGAGAAGGATGAAAAAGTGTTCAGTAGCACTCTAATTGATAACAAAAAGGAGAGTTTTGTGCTCCAAATCTTTGACAGACCTATAAACAAAGATTACAAGCAAAAGACTTGTAAACACACTACTTACTTTCTTCGAATGTTGAGATCTCTTTTCTGCCTATTGTCAATGATTCAATTTCATAATCATCCAACGGCTGGTTGTCAATGACAGAGGATGGTCTGCTATCTACGTCAACTTCTGAATTCGTCGCCGAGCTGGTATACGACAGCTGATCACTGTGGTGTGAACGAGCATCCCAGGGCACACCTGGATGATGGGGAAACTGTGCACCATACCCTGGATACCCCCACTGCGCCATATTGCTAAAGTACCAGTTGTAGTAATCATAATTATAATTCTGCATATAATTGCTATAAAGCGGGTTCCAGCTGTTCATTTGGTTTTGATTTTGGTATCCCGGATAAGGCTGTTGTTGAGAAAAGGCCGGCGATATACTGCTATATCTCTGGGCACTGTTTTCTTGCTGATGTTGATCAAAAGGCGGGTTTTGATTGAAGTAAGGCCCCTGTTGTTGAACTGCCTGCTGCATATTAAACGACTGATTGTCACCAAACTGCTGCTGGTCTTGTGGCAGCTGGTAATTATGTTTATTGAAAGGCTGTTGTTGTTGTTGCGACCATTGGTGCTGTGGGTGCTGTTGTGATTGATATTGAAGTTGCTGTGATTGCTGATGCTCGAATTGTTGCTGCTGTGGAGGCTGTTGAGGCTGATACTGATGTTGCTGTGGTGGCTGATGGTCCTGAAATTGCTGTTGCTGTTGGTGTTGGGGACGATACTGACCTTGTGGTGGCTGTTGTTGCTGCTGAAATTGTTGCTGTTGGTGCTGCTGCTGCTGTTGTGGCTGAAATAGATTCTGTTGTGGCTGCCATTGCTGAAAATGTTGCTGTTGAGAATGCTGTTGTAGCTGATATTGATGTTGCTGTGGCTGGTGCTGCTGAAATTGTTGTTGCTGAGGAGGCTGTTGAGGTTGATACTGATCCGGCTGTGATTGCTGCTGTGGCTGAAACTGCTGCTGCTGAGGAGGCTGTTGTGGAGGCTGCTGAGGAGGCTGCTGAGGAGGCTGTTGTGGAGGCTGTTGAGAAGGCTGTTGAGGAGGTTGCTGTGGAGGCTGCTGAGGAGGCTGTTGAGGAGGCTGTTGAGGAGGCTGTTGAGGAGGTTGTTGAGGAGGCTGTTGAGGAGGTTGCTGTGGAGGCTGTTGAGGAGGCTGTTGAGGAGGTTGCTGTGGAGGATGCTGTGGAGGCTGTTGTGACTGCTGTTGGGGTTCATTTTGATATTGCTGCAGTTGCTGCTGTTCCCGTTCTGGCTGATACTGGTGTTGCTGTAGCTGATGTTGCTGTGTCTGTGGTGGCATCCCTTGCACCTGCTGATGCTCAAGATGCCCCTGAGCATTAGGCTGATGCTGGGATTTCTGTTGGAATTCCTCTTGTTGTTTTAGTTGTTGTTGATAAGGAATTTGTTGTGGATATTGCATCTGTTCATTTTTTTCCAACATTCGTGGCTGCTGCTGCTGCTGCTGCTGCTGCTGCTGCTGCTGCTGCTGCTGCTGCTGCTGCTGCTGCTGCTGCTGCTGCCACTGTTGCTGCTGCTGTTCTTTCTGCTGTGCACTTTCCAGTTCACTTTGATTTTGTTGACGCTTTTCAAATAGCTGTTGTTGCCGTGGATGCTGTCCTTCAAGGGTTGGTTGTTGTTGTTGATAAGGATAAGCTCTGTTCTGAGCCAATACTAATGAGTCCTGTTGAGAACTATGACCAGGATGCAATTGCTCACTGTTATGGTACAGTTGCGACAAACTGCCATCGTTATTTCGCATATGAGAAGGAGCTTGAGTATTCTTCATCTGTTGCTCATCTGCACGAGTGGAATAAGAGTGAGACACGCTATCAACAGCTCCTTGCTGCTGACCGTGCTCACTTTGTTGGTTGGCTTGCTGCTGAATTGGCTGTTTCTGGTCTTCTTCTGTTAGCAAATTATATCTAGTATCCCGGTCCTCTTGCGGGTGTGCAAACGCTTTCTGCTGTTCTGGGTATATTCTTGTCTTGTCAAATGGTTCCACCTCTACTCCTTCTGGACGAGGCTGAACATCTGCTATTGACTGTTGCTGCATTAAAGCTGTTTTGCTTGCATCTAGAATATCATTATCTGCAACTCTGTGAGCAACATCCACTGGACTACCCCCTGATAAAAAAGCTACTTCTGACTTTTTGTGAAGTGATGAGGCACTAGGCGACAATTGTGTATTTTGTGAAACAGTATCAAATAACCGATCCCCCTGATACTCCAAGGTACCCTGTTGTGAAGCATATTCTCTATGCATGGCTGAGTGTTTGCTCATAATTGCACTACCATCATTAACAATCTGAGATCCCTGATGATCTAAACTCCTATTGTTTGAGGGAAGATCTGAAGCCATAGTATTTTCGCTGTTTCCATATGAGAAGAGCTTAATACCTAAATTTTGATGCACTGCATGGTCTTTCTGACTATGAGAAGCATTCAAAGGCTTTGGTACTTGACTATCTCCTACAGCTGCTTGGCTACTCTGTGATGTAGCCATGCTGGTTGGTCCGTCTACCCTACTAGATATCTGCTTATGGTCATCAGTAAATCCCCCCACGTGAGGCGAACCAAGTTCCGCTTGATTTATAATGGGAACATCCACCGGGGCTCTGTCATGCAATCTCTTGTGAGATGGTGACGATTCAAAGAGGGGTTGAAATTCAGTTCCTTTTAGAGACTCCTCATGTATTCCAAAGGAAGTCTGCTCAGTATCAAAATGCCGATCAATGATATTACCTACTTTACCAGTATGTCCATGAGATACAGGTGCAGATGAAACACCATGCTTGCCTGGTGCATGTCTTTTCTGGCTATCACTCGAATGGTGTATCAAGTGAGCTTGAGAATGTCGATCACTCAAAGAGCCTTCAGAACTCTGTGATATCTGTCTCTCATGCAGCTGATCTTTACTGTGTGGAAAGTCTAACCGTGCATGGTGCTCAAAGGAGGCTGACTGTGACAAATTTGCCTCACCCCCAAATAGTTTAGAGCCTGTATCTTGGTTTTCAAGTGACCGGGGATCTACAATAAGTGAAGCTTCATCTTCAGTGTATCTCTCGGGAGCTTCGTTATTTCTCATCTCCATAGACAGTTTAAGATTTGAGACTGGAGCATGTCCTTGAAAATTCGATGTGTAGACATTGGGTTGTTCTATATTTTCTGTCTTGGGATTGCTTTCTGAATCAATGAATTCAAATGAGTCTACTTGATTTTCATTATGGCCTACGGAATTTCTTTCATGAGACTGAAACCTATTCCTTTGGCTAGGGTTTACAACATGAAAAGCAGAGGCATGGCCTTCCCCTGGGAAATTTGGTACGACATTATGTTCCTTGTATTGCCTGTTGTGCAGATGAAGCCCATCTGCTTCTCCACCATCCATGCCCATGTTGGGTCTCTCAAAAAAGTCAATAGGCTCACTAGCTTTAAAACTATCAATGATTTTCTCTGATGAACTGACAAAGGATTTAGATTGTGGATACAAGATATCTGACTGGTTACCAGCAGCCGTAACATTCTTCTGATTGCTTGAAATGCTACTCTGATTGCTACATGTAATATTAGAATTACCAACATTAGCATCCATGATGTTATTGGGCTGAAAAGAGAAATTGCCAGCAATTAGCTTCAAGTGCAGTGTCAGTAATGCTTCTTTACTTGATATAATAATGTAAAATAATATAATTTGAGAACCACATCAAGCTGGCTGTACAAAAAACTTCAAATATAATCACTATTTGCAGATCAGATCATGATCAAGAATTAGTGCAATACATCCATCTCACTTAACTACCCCTTTTTCACATAAACAGCTGACCTGTCTATACGTAACCAAACCCTACTTTAGTCTATTGCAGATGATGCACTCTACTTTTGACATTGCTAGAACACTATGATGTCTTAGAAGGTATCAGAAGAACCCTAGAATAAAGACAATTAAACCAAAACAGGGCATAACAATGATTCTTTCTAGGAAACACTTGAACACTACAAATTGTACCTGAGGTGCTTTATTAAAACTGGCTGCATTCTTGCTATCAACATTGGGGAATTCCAATCTTTGGTGTGCATATACAGCCCCTATTTTCAAAGAAACAAGTCAGTTGTAAGATGAACATACAATAACACAAAATAATTTATCTCTATCTGGCTGAGGCTACTAGAGCATAATAATATCTTATCATGAAAAGGCTCAAAGGAAAAGGACATCTTGTACATGTGACTCTGAATGAAAGCCTTTACTCACTGTAATGTACAGGGATGTAGGAACTGGGGGGCCAGAGGGGCAATGGTCCCCCACTTTTTAGCAAACTATGCAAAAGTGCCCCTTTGAAGCCGAAAATGGGTGTGGTAATGTGCCCCTTTTAGGACTTGACCCCCCACTTTTTAGATGCATCCTACATCCCTGGTAATGTAAAAAGACTCTCATAGCAGCAAACATACTTAGCAGATTACTCTAATAAACCAGTTCTACAATAAAAAATCACAAACAATTTTGGTAATGTTACTGGTCACTTGAGACCATCTTAGAAACTTCAGTACTCCTGTGTCCAAGATAAGGCAAAATGTCAAGAATGGAATACACAATCCAAATGTGACATAAATTTAATACAAATCATAAGTATGCAACAACATTGTCACTACCTTCGTCTCTCACTTTCCTTATTCCCAAATCCAAGTCATCATTTGACGATATATCATCTTCATCATCCTCACCATCATCAGAGTCAGATGTTGTTTCATCTGATTCATCCATGTCCTCATTATCACCATCATCACCATCAGATTCATTTGAATACTTTCCTTGAACAGGGACTGGACCAGTGGGTTGTGAAGACTGGTAATTTTGCTCAGTGGCACTACTAGAGGTGTGTGCCTCTGAAGAGTTATGAATAATCTGTTCTGCTTGGCCACTTCTTTGCAAGTGAGACTGCCCAAAATCTGAAGGTAAGCTACTATGATACCTAACATCAATACCAGGTGGTGCACTACCTCCTACAATAGGGTTAGATGGTCCTGACCAGCTGTGACTACTAGACTCTCTGAGATTTGGAAACTGCATTTGATTTGTGGTGAAACTATCTTGAGGTGGTGTAAACAATGGTCCCGCATGTTGAGAAAACTGAGTTGTCTTTGAGTATGGATTTTTTCCCATAGATCTCATGCCATATGGATTGCCTCCAGACATAGCTCCTCCCTACGACAAAAATTATCAATTAAATTGAAAAGAGGTTCTTATAACAACTGCTGAATGTTCTTTTCTGAGTGCTAGAGCATAAATATGTCTATTTATCAATGATGGTTTAATTAATCACTGTGGTGGCAGTTTTTTGGATGGGGGTAAGGGAGGCAAATACCCTCCAAAGTAGATTAGCCAGCATTTGGCATGTAGTAGGGGTCATATTTGGAACGAAAATATGGAAGCTGGCAAATGTATCCTACAAAAGTCATCGAATTTACTACTGATACCTCCATCCCTTAAAAGATTTACATAATCTGCCCTGAAATCATTATAAGTACCATTATTCTGCCATATAACATGGAATAATTGTTGATATCACAACAGTAACCCTATGAGATTCCTTACTAAAAAAGTTAATAAAATAAGAAATAGTTCAATGAAAGAAGCTCATCTAGTAAAAATGAGACCATAGGTTGCTAGATAAGATATTAATGAGAGTGGTCACCTTGAAATTCAAAATAATATTGTCTGTGAACAATAGATGGTAGGTCAGGTATATAAGTATATAGAAAGGAGAGAGATTGTTTAAATGCCATCCCTGCAACAGCAATAAGAAGATCCCATCAAATAAAAACATTAATATAATTTGAAGTTTCTCTGCATTACATTTTCATCCTGGTGTGATATTGGCTTGACAAGGTATTTACATAGCAGATTTGTTACATATGAAATCACATTACACAAAAATTGTATGCCACAAAAGTCCAGGCATAGATCACATCTACATTCTGGCTTTCAAAGTTGGGTGGGGGTGTGGCCTATATGCTGGGTGCAGCATTCCTCACAGAAAAGGTAAGTTCTTATTCATAAAGGATGTTTTCTATTGTCATCAACAATTAAAACAAAGAAAATTATTACCACATATTCCTATATACACGCACTATTGTGCAATTGCACTTGACACTATTGTGCAAGAAGCACTGTGGATGGTTGGTAGTGAATTAAGAAAACACTTGAAAGAATATTTGTATCTGTTTTTGCTTGTTTCCATTTACATTTATGCAAAATAAGACCAGATATCAGCCTTGTGAATGAAGAATTTTAGCACACTTATAACTTCATCTTTCTCTCCATTCAGCAGTTTTATAAAATCAGTTCAAATATCAGTTCAGATAGTGCAGAACTTGATTAAATTGAAAAGAGCTTAAAGTATTTCTTCTACTTTTAGTAAGGGTGCCCCCCATGTGCAGGGGTGGCTTATATGAGGATTTCTATTGTATTTACCCATAAGTACTACAAAAAGACAGTAGCATATGAAGCAACTTGCTTTACTATTTTATATGCCTAAGAGCCTCATTTACTCAATGTGATAGAGAATAAATTAAACACTTGAAAAAATCAAGTTACAGTCTGTTGTCTTCTGTAGATATTCATAGGAAACCAAACTAATTACCTGAAGGAGAGGGGGACCTGGGGGGCCAGCAAAGCCAGTTGGAGGACCAACTGACCTACCTGCATCTGGTGGGCCAGGCTGTCCTGGGAATCGTGGTTGAAAAGGACCTAAAAGAAAATATAGCTAAATTAAGGAATGCAAATGAATATAAATGCTCACTAAAATGTTTAAAGTTTGATGCTCAAGCAAATTCACCTATGTAAATAAAGTTTACTTTTAAAATAGTAAACTTATCACTTAAAATAACTTTTATACCTTGAGGCATGATGGATGCTAAAATACAGATGTAAACTAAAAGAATATAAAAGATAATTTCTGTTTGAAGATGTGAAGATGATATATGCATTCAAAATTGGAAAATCACCTATTAATCTAAATGAAAATTCAGTCTTGTTTGCTTCCTAGCAGACTTGAACATTTAGTAAGAAAGCACATGAAAAATGTGAAATAAAAACTGAACATACAATGTATGAATTCAAAATTCAAACTTCATTTACAGACTGCAGGTTACAGGCTTATTTTTTCATAAGGAGGTTAGTAAATTAGCCTAGGCTAGCCAATTACAAATTACCTGGTAATAGTGAGAGTTGCAATTGTAGTTTCATTGAATGAAATATGACTTTTCTATTAGTTATATACTACACAAAATTAGATGATTCTGTTAAAATATAGCACTGGGCAATGTTAAATAGCAAAAATATTTATGACATCAAATCTAGGAATGACCTTTCAACAAGTATACGTGGCTAGTTTTCTGAAACTATCTTGAGAGTACAGCTGTCATACTTTCTATGGGTTCCAGGTGAACATGGATATACCTAGATTGTCTTGCTATAAATTCTATGAATGATTCATTTGACTTTATAGGCTTAAGTATTTCAACAAAGGTTTACTATCAACCTCCTTCAAGTGCAATTATTTTTATATTCAGTTTGACCCACACCTGAGATATGATAAGTCGTTACATAACTAGGCCTATTCAATGTTACTACTCGAGTGTAGTTACATGGCTGTTGCTACTTCTAATTCCGGCCTCAGGATACCCCAGTCATGAATTTTCTACTTCATTAGTAGTTCCCAGAAACACCAATTACTGTGTAGCTTTTTCAACTGAGACCATACCACTAGAATGGAACACACGAATATGAAGAATAGTCAATAACAATAGTACATATATCGATATCGTAGTCTTTCCTGACTTACCAGATTGTCTACCAACATTCATGGCAAAAAGGCCTTCTATGAAATGCAAATGGCAAACAATCGAAATTTCATTACTAACGCATTCCGAGTTTGTTTGCCTCTCGCTTTTGTTTACACTAAATTATCTTTGACAGTCTGAGTTTGCTGTAGTCTAGGCCCTCCGCTATCACGTTGTAAACACAGTCACTATACATTAAACTCAGTTTGTTCCTCACGTAATAAATGCTACAGTAGAGGAATTTCTCTAATGTATTATTGGTCCGTACTGCTTTTCCACAGTTGCTAAAGCCAAGAATCCTTCTATAATTGAACGACTGACCATTTGCGATTTTGTTCCGTCATGAACATTTTCACAAGCCACGTAACTGGCTGATAGATCATTACTTCAAGTCTGTAAACGAGGCTACACACCAACCGCTGGTACATTAGACCGAGGGCTTATACAGTCATTTGGAAATTATTTGGGGGACAAATCTGCTACTTGGCAACGCGTAAGGCTATTCGAGCACGCGTGGAAATATCACCGAGCAGGTGTTACAAATTGAGAAGTTAATTTACAACTGAGCAAAAGGTTTTGCAATCTGATCTTCAGGAAGGGATAACAGCAGTGTGCATTTAATGTAGCCGTAGATATCTAGTATCCAGAGTGGGTTTTCCTGGGTGCACTGGCATCAAATTTATTTGTTTTTAGGGCTTGTGAACAGGAAAGATATAGGCATAACTCTACTTTTTGTGGTACCTTGATGTCTATGTAAAAGTGACTAAATGGATCGTAGGTGTGAGTTTTGCACGGGATGCAACTCAAGGATAAGATCTAAACAGAGGTTACAGATAGTGCATGATCTGTCACTATTAAGAAGTGTCAACATTGCACGAAAAATACGGGTCTAAGTGTATGAAGCGTCAGATAATGATAAGTCAATGGATATCGAAGCCAGATATGGATCCAAACTCATTTGGCAAGAAAAATAGGGCCTCGGGTTGGCCACTTCTTTTGACGAATAGGCACACATTCATTCTTCGATTAGTTAAAGAGTACCTATTGGAGAAAATTGCCAAACGGCTAGTCGCAAGCTGCCACCCCCTTCCCCTGAGACGAGAAAAATCCCTTAGCCTCTATCCATGAGTTTTGCAACAAAAGTACGGAGTTAGTAGGTAAAGAAATTTTACGCTACGAAAAATTGATCGAGAAAGGCAATTGAATACAATTACTACGCAATACAAGTATCAGTGATCAGTTGCTATGCTTCTGCTAAAACATCAATAAATAGAACTATGACATGAACATGTGTATTGTTTGGCGTTACTGAAACAACCTACAAAACCACACCCCCTATTTCATACCAACTTGTCATACACTGTTATGTAATTTTTGGATAATCTCCATTTGAAAACATAATTTTGCCTATCCAATAATCCTAAAATAGCCATGCCCATAACTCAGACTATTGCATAAGTTTTAGCGCAAACTGGATATTTCATAAAATGTCTGATGATAGAATAACATGTTGTCTGGGCATTAGAACCCTTGCATGTGCACGGGGTGGTTGATCTCTATCAGTGATGGCATTCCTACTGATACTCATATGACAATGTTGTTTATACTCTAAGCTAGACGGATGTAATGCGCACGCAACCCCACATGAAACTTTCAAATTACGTTTTGATGAGATGGTGGTATTGAGCGTTGTTAACTACACCAGACTCCGCGGAGTAAAGACAAACTACACTGGAATGCTCACTTGAGCTTTCAAAGTAAATGATATTTAATATACCAGACACTGAGGATCAACCTGTCTTCTTGATGAACAGTCGGCAATTTATAGTGTATGCTATTGATATACATTACAATTGTGACGATATGGACAGAGGAAGTAGAGAGTTAGTACGTCTATTTTGTTTAGAGAGAGTAGTGAGGAGGAGAGAGAAAAGTGGGAGTAGAGAGTTAGTACGTCTATTTTGTTTAGAGAGAGTAGTGAGGAGGAGAGAGACAAGTGGGAGTAGAGAAGGAGTGTCGATTGCAAAATGTGTTTTTGAGACTTTTGATTAGTAAAACTGTTGCTGATATTGGATAAAGTGGGGAAAAGAAAACTAGAAATCAAGACTCTTTTGTTGAGAAAATCTTGGTTCTTGTGGACTTCGTTACACAATTTATTCGTTTTAGATACTGAATTAAGATTTATGACTTTACGTTTTAGATAGTTTGCTAGAGTTTAGTTTTTCCACGCCTTTTACATAATTCCAAAGAGATACCACACCACTTTTTTTATAAAACTGTGAATTGTTAATATTTCACTGTAACACGACAAAGCGGGAACATTCTTTTAGCATACTGAACGCTTTTTCGTTCGACACTCAGCATAGTATGAAACGTCGTTAACCGAAAAAAGCTTTCAGTATGCTAAAAGAATGTTCTCGCTTTTTCACGCCATAGTGAATTTCTGTGGCACCAACAGACTTTCCACGTGTTCATATTTCCTCTAGGCTCTGCCACGACAGGATGTGGTTCTTTTTCTTCAAGTTCGAACAGATTGTTCAGCACTAATTTTGCTTGTTTCAGACCACGATCTGACATTCCAAGACTACTAAAAGTGGTCAACACTACCCTAAAGTATGCACTGAAGTAAAGTATGCACGGAGTGTAGTTTGATTACAGGTTGGTATACTGTATGTTCAATTTACCACCGAAATTTCAAAAAGGGCCTAGTGCAATTAATATATCCATATATGAATATGCAGATAATTTAAGACATTAGTATCTTTGTACACGAAGAGCACGTGCCAGTTAATTTATTGCATACTACACGAACGGGTACATATTCATAATTGATGCTGCAAGGCAAATGATGAAAGACCGCCTCAAGATAGCTTATGTGAACCTGTAATTCAAAATTGGAAAAATAAATAGATAACTATAAAAGATTTATGCCAACAAACTCAAAAACTTAAATTATGATAATTCGTTTTCATTAATTATAACCAGCAGCGTGGCCAGGGTAAATGAAGTGGAGGGGGGATCACGGGCCTAGGAGAATTATTAGGCCACGCCATTTAGTTTGGCATAGTGCGCATCTCCCAAATGTCCTGATTACCACTAATCAATACGACATTTGATCATTTTGTGAGAGTTATTCCAAGAGCCCCAGCCGCAAAGCAATTTGAAGAGAAAGCCTTAAATTTGATTGTAACGGAACCCCGAGCATCACTCATTTGACAAGGGTTTGGTAGATTTTATTAGCAATCCCATGTGAGCAAGATTTTCAGCTGACATGATATTGCCTGTCTAAGGCAAAACCTTTCTTTAAGTACTGTTCCTAAGCAAAGTTCCAGCTTCAAGGCCTAATTCAGTTTATTCAGGTAATGTCAGTTCAGCTAGTCTGATCAATGGTTTTCCATCCTCGACCAGAGAATACGTATTTGATGTTTCCATTATCACTAAGTAGGTACTTAGTTTACAGTTTTTAGACATATAAACAATACAGAGAGTTTGAAAATTTTTCCTACTTGCTGTGGAAAGTTCCCTAGAGAGAATTACCAACCGGAGGAAGGCTAGCCATTTTTCTTGACTCTACAATTGCCCCCCCCCCAAGCCTCTCGTGGCCACGTCACAGATTATAATTTTGAAGAATATCTCCCCGTGGCCCCATTTCTCATCTTATCTCTCCTACAAGTCAGCTTTGCAAAATGCAGTTTGCTTCCTAGTAAAGTGATTAACTTCCACTTGCAAGGTCCCAAGCTGAACTTGGGACGTTTTCGATGTTACATGTGATGGACGTGCGTCACAGCGTAATAAAAAAAAACTCAGTATCCCTCCGCGGTTCCGTGCTGTCAAAGCTGAGTACTTTGCGTGTGGTAGCGTCGTTTGCTATTAAACCAAATTGATGCTGATTTCCGATAAGGCCAAACAGGTTATCAATTATTATTATTATCTGATCTGCACTTGCAATAATGGTAAGCAGGTATTAAGGACAAAGTATTCAGGCTGTAGTGGGCCTTCGATTCTCCAGGGCTTCTGCGACCGTAATGGTTGGTAATAATGTGGTCAAATGCTGTATCGTTACTCTTGCTTCTCCAAAGGTGCTCAACAGAACTGATACAGCTTAGACAGCTTAAAAGGGATTCAAAATGCATATGAAAACAAATGATACCGGAGGAATGAACATGGATATGAAGGTAAGGAAAACAGTTTGGTTGTTCATTACTTGATGGTGAATGACTAGTTTTCACGGGCCTATTCTTCATATTGCACACTGAAGTGTCAAGTAGAGGAAGTAACTTGGAGCCAGCAACCCTACTTCATAGTATTATATCTCCCTTTTTTGTTATAAAGCTGTTTGTTGTTTAACACGCTTCATTTGTTGAAGTAGGAGGTAATTGGCAAATGCACAAAACAAGGCCTGTACGTCTTCAAGCCTCATTCAACAACTTTGTTGCTGCATATCCAGTTTGGAGAGATTAGTAAGCAACTGGAAGCCCACGTTTTTTTGTTTGTTAACTTATTTTATTTCGAATTCACTTCTAGCTATACATAAATACATATATATCATATACATATACAACTAATCTAAATCGAAACTAATCTACTATATCGCAAATGAAAGGAGAGACATGCGAATTCTTCGTTAATATTTCAGGTCTCAAGTTTTTGTTATAGGCCTGGCTTGGGGTAACTGTCGGCTTCTAAAAGATATGAGAACTGTTGTTGTTACTATTATTGCTAGTCTAAGTTATCATCAGCCAGGTTTGTGAGAAGCTGTGCAAAATCATATGATTGCCTGTGGAAGAATCGAGGCGAATATGATTTGACTAGATTGGGATGATTTCTAGATAGCACCGCAGTAGGTCTTTCCAGCTGTTGTGGTAGTTCCCGGCACATCTATAGAGGAGGTGTAAATGGCTTAGTTTCGAGCCGTAATATCAAACAGTCCGCAAGCAATTGTTCCCTTCTCACTTGCAATTGTGCATTTTACCTTGCAGAATTTTTTTTGGTAGCACTGTAGGTTGTCCACCCCACATATAGAGACTGCCTACTAACGCTGTGAAAATTTGTCATTACTGTACACCGTGAAACTTTTTTGCAGCTACAATGCCAATTAATTGTCCGTCTATAGTAAGTGGTGCATTAGTATTTTGCCAAACCATTGTGTCTTTATAGTGTTATTTTATCTTGCTAAAATGCTATACACAATTTCATGGGCTCGATCGATTGCAGTTTGTGCAGCTTCAAAACTTGTAGTTCTGTGTACGTGCCCAGGCCCTTTCGAGTTCACTTGCAGGTAGAATAATTTGACAGTGCGCGTTTATTTGTACGAAACATTTTTTGTTTTCATCTTCCATCAAAAATCCTTTGCCGGAAAAGTTGGAAAAAGTATTGAGGGAAGTCAGGACTTCCGCATCAGTTGTGTACTTTGTAACCAATGCCCAGCTGTGTCGCCAGGCTTCCTCGCAGTCACGAGGTTGCTTTCGTTACTTGCTTATGAGAACAACAGATAAATTGATTTATTTTGCCTCTACCAGATGTATTTCCACTTTGGCTACGATGAAAAGAACGTGCTTTTTAAAGGATTGGATATTACAAGCATTGGGGGTTTGTATAGTGACTTTCTGTGTATATTTATTGCATATTGTTTGGCTGACGTGACAAGTTAGGATATTTACTTGAAGAAGTTAAAAGATTGCAACTAGTTCTTTCCAGTTACTGCTATGATCACAGATTTCATTTGTGTTTAATTACGAACTTTCTGAGAATTACACGTAAGATTTAAGATTGTTTCAATATTTTACGACGGGCTCCCTCATAGCTTTTATAAAGGTACCCCCTCTACTGGGCAGTAATGGGGAAATTTCTCAAAAATGGCACACTTATTAGGACACTCTGCATGCCACTGATCTGCACCAGATGTTCAAAATGTTTATGCCTGCATACTCTTTGCATGTGTACTGGATGGCATACACCAAACTTGGGATTTCTGTACCATAAATCCTCAAATTAGCCCCCTCAAATACGCCCCCACTCTAGAACTTCAAGTTGTTAATAAGCCCCCACCCTAGGTGATGATGAAGACTGTAATAAAGACTAATGCTTAAATGTAGACTGTTCTTGTAATAGTTGGAGAAAAGGAGCTTTGGCAGTGAGCTTTTTATACGACATTTGTCAAATAATTTTATAAGCCCCCCCTCGAATAAGCCCCTACCCAAAAAGCATAAAGTAAATAAACCCCCAGGGGGCTAATTCAAGGATTTACGGTATGCCATATATCAGTGGTGTGACCCCCCTCAATTCTAGATTGGTTGGGGAATTTCTTTGATCTTGCCAACCACTACTGGCCAGGTGGCCTACTGGGAGTCCCTTCTCTTTTGTTTACCTACTCAGAGAGCTCCTTCTTTAAGTTATTCTTACACACCAAATTCATTGTTGTCACTGTGTAGTTTCTTTTCTAAACTGTTGCAAAGTATAATTTATTACATGTAGTGTAATTTTGCTTAGTTATTTTATTTGTATTAATGAAAATTTATAGAACAAAAAACTGAAGATTCTGTAGGACAAATAAATCAAAATTGAATTTTCATTTTTGGATTCGCTCTTGGTTGGAGTCATGTTACTAAGCTTCCTTTTCTTATTCAAATGGCTCTAGTTTTTGCTTGTGCTGATAATTGTTTTTTCCTCCCGCCAGATCTAGTTGGCTTTATGATAGCATTTACCATATTTTCAATATGCTATGAAGGACTGAAAGCATTCCGAGAGACAGTCAAGATAAAGGAGCTGGCACAGCGAAGGCAGCCAGTGCACCGTATGAAAATGTATACTGAATCACAGCCACTAACGGAGAAAGTCAGATTTGTGTAGGTTTTGTTCAATTTCTTGAAGTGATGTGTTTTAATTGTACCTAAGTAGCTTCATAGCTGTATTAGGCTTACATGTTGAAAACCATAAGTCATAAACACAGTTACACATTTTTGTTTTATTTCTCAAAATTTTCATTGCCCTCTGGCAACCTAATCAGTGAGAATAAATCATTGGCTGAAAGCACCAGTGATTGTAGACATGTTGTGCTTTAGGTTTAGTGGCATTTGTTTGGGATAGATATACTATGAACCCTGTATTCATAGATTGCTACATATTTTTATACAAAAGTGGTTTGTAACAAACAAGTAGTCAAGTGCTCAAAAAGTTAAGAATGTTCAGTACTGGGGTTTTGAGACCTAAGAAAATTGATAAGATGATGGACACTTGAAATTTCAATTTTTGTGCATACCCATAATCTCTTTTGCTTGATTTACATAGATTTCCTGTGATAATATAGTGACATGTGTTAAAATTGGAATGCCCATCTTTATGTGTAACATTGCAGATATACACCACCTCAGGTATTCTTGCTTAGAAAGCTGTAAGAAAATTTTAGTGTTGAAATCATGAAAAAGCTAAAAAAATTTCAGTACTGGGTGAAAAACCTTTTTATAGAAAACATGCACATAGCCAGAAAAGCCACATTTTTATTACTTGATGGAATTTGTTCAAAATTTCATACCAATTGCCTACTGCAGATCTAGGGTGTAGGAATATCACCAGAATATTACACTCATTAAGCATTCTAGGAAGTAAGCGGTTACAGGAAAGTATTTTGCCTGCTAAGTTGAAGTGCTATATCACATGTGTGTTACATTTCAGGAGACCCCCATTTTGCAGTGGATTACGACTGATACAAGCATTACTGCATATTTTGCAAATGTTTATGGGCTACATATTGATGCTGGCATTCATGGCTTATAATGCATGGGTATGTATTGCAATTCTCCTTGGTGGAGGTATTGGGCATTTGCTCTTCACTTGGCTCGTGGACACACCACTAGCTGATTCATCAGATCATTGCATGTAGCTCTGGATGGGCTATTTCACCACACTTGCTTCTAACACACTGTTGTAGTATTTGCCCTTCCACTTTCATTGAAAGAAATTGTGGACTATCATGTTGGTTGCTTCTATAAGGGTGTCTTTGATAGGCACACATTTAAATAATTAGGTATCTGTTCTTTTTCATTCATAAATCTAGTATTCATTCCAGTATGTTTAGGTTGCTGCTTATTAAATAAGTTTTGTGTTTATTCCTATGATTACTATATATGTGATTACCCAAGTTGTAGAGTTGGTATGATTGATCTTTCAAGTATATATTGGATTTCATGGGTTTTCCAGGTTCTTAGAAACATTACATGTTTTGTTTTTATTTCTGTTTGATAGAATTCATCTCGTGTATCGTATTTTTATTTCTGTTTGATAGAATTAATCTCGTGTATCATAATTTAGAAGTGATATTTGAATAGATATCTTTGATATTGGATGCTTAAAATGAACTTTATATATTTGACTGTGCTATTCAATTTTATGGATATTAGAACACCCATGATACTGCTTGATCTCTAAATTTTTTTGCATTTTTCATTTAAGGTAGTGCTTAGAATTTTAGTGATTTTGTGAATAGCAAAAACAAGTTAGATGATTTATAAAATTGTTGAACTTAGGGTCAGCACAATTTTGTGTTTATATTTAGTTTCCTTTAAATGTATGTCAATTTAAACTTAAGGTACTCTTAGGCCCCATTTACACTATACCATTTTCATTCGAAAATGGTATGCAATGATGCTGTTTTTGGCTTTTTTACACTGAAACATTTCCAATCTGGCATGAAACTGTTCCTTTTTTGAGTGTTTACACTGAAATGACTCATGCCATATTCAAATTGTTCCATTTCAAACTATTTTTCATTTTATGCCAGTTAGGAAAACATTTCCATACCATTTTTGAATGAAAATGGTGGAGTGTAAATGGGGCCTTAACTAACTTGACAGAGTTAGCCTGTAAAATGGAATTTACCCCACTGTGTTAAATTAAAACACACAATGTCCTGGAAAGTTTGCATCTTGTAGTTGGATCCCTTGAATCTCAATATCAGTAGAAACTGTAAAACTGAAACACATGCAGAGAGTCCCTCACACCAATTTCATTGCGAATACCTTACTAGGTATTCAGAGCTCCTTTGTCTGTAGGTTAGATTTGCATTTAAGGCCCATATGTTAATAACTACTAAGCCAAGTAACATATACTTCTTCTGTTTCTCTTTGTCTCTTGTGAATTTGTAGTTTGTAAGAGATTACTTGATACATTCTTGCCTACGACATTTTGACATATTTTGGTCAATGTATGAAGTAGTCATCTCCATTGTCATTTGTTCTATCACAGATTGGTTCAGGATGCATTGGGACACCATCCTCATCTATTATGATTTTCAAACCACTCATCTGCTAAGGCAATGAAAAATCACTATTCTTATTAGCTTTGACAGGGAATTGCACCTCCCAGCAAGTATGTTTATTCAAAAATGATGTAAATTAAAATTCATATTGACATACAAATATATCTTGAATTTTGAATAGTCACATCTTTTCGCTTGTGGCACATTGGATTTGTCATTTTTGTTCAAGTGCAAATTCATCATCGAAGGATTTGACTACCTCCAGATTTATCCCAATGCTAAAATTCAAAGAGAAAAGCTTGTCAAGTTGAAAATATAATGCTGTGTCCAAAAGCAAATATCAAGATTGTGGTAGAGATTGGGCTTTTTTATGTCATGAGATGTGAGAAAAACGATAAAAAACAATATGATGGACTAAGGCAGTCATAGCAGGAAAGGCCTTATTTTTCAGCAGGTTCCCATTATTACAGGCACTTACAATTCTAAGATGAAATGGCAAACATTAAGTTCATCAGTGTCACCATGTGGTATTTAGGAGAAGTGACCATGTCATATGGAGCCACAGCAATAAGCCATTCATGTCAAAAGAAATCAACAAGCATTTGATGTAGTACTGCACTGCAGTTGGAAAATAGCAGTAAACATACCTCATAAAATCTTTCACAATGTCTTCTACTTTGGCTGGGTGACAGCATAGTGCAGAGCAAGAAGATTTTGTATCAAATAGTTTTAAAAGATACTTCTTTGAAACTCTCTGCAAATCATGAATTGTTACTTGTGAAACTTTTTGAAGGAGGTGTCTAAGATGATAAAGACACAAACTATTATCTCTCAGCACACCTGTGACTATGATAACAAAACAACTCAACCCCCTAAAGAGAAATCGATGTTGCAGAAATGTAAACTAATTCATCATGCTGTCATTGTATAACAAAATGGCTAAACTGTAACAAAAATATTTTTGCACTGATTTGTTCACACTTGTGCACAATGGCATAATGATGTCATGAGGAATGGTCAAACACATCTAGCATTTCATCCAACATTTCCATCACTTGATACTTCCTTGCAGCAACACATTTAAAAGAATGACACGTTTAAGAAATATTCAGGATCTTTCTATGCACGCCCAGAAATGACATGTTGGATGAGGCGGTCAAATGCATCCACTATTGCACAAACAGCCTTTTTTTATATTGATCAAACTTCATCTAACATCACTTTGCAAATGTTGGATAATCCAGCACAGGTGGCCAAATGCATCTGGCAATTCACCCAACATCTGTTTTGAGGATGTTGATTGAAATGTTGGATGTGTTTGACCAGGCCTTTACCCAAAACCGGGGCCTTTCCAGTCAGCAAGTTCAAGGCTGGGCCTTAGTTGTGTTCTATTGTCTAGTCGCCAAAGTCAGGGGGTCCGTCAGCAAATTTAATGTGTAAGGTAAGGAGAAGCATCTTTGGAAATGGCCATGCAATTCTACTCACTTATTAAATTCTTGAGGGACACCTTTAAAATTACACATCATGCTCTGAAAATAGAGTTAAATTGTTAAGGAGAATTTAATACTTACACTAAATTAAAAAACTTAAATAATGACAGTGAACAGCTAACATGATCCTAGTCATCAGGGGTGGATTTTGCAATATGTGTTTAGGGGAGTTGAAGTAAATGTGTTTGACCATGCCCTTTTTGTCCCAGGCCATGCTCTATTTCTAGGGAATTCACTTTTATTTAATGCTCTTTGATATTAATTCTTCACAGAGACTGCATAGGGTTTCAAGGGGACTGTAAAGGATTTCAAGAGGACTGTAAAGGATTTCAAGGGGACTGTAAAGGGTTTCAAGGGGACTGTAAAGGATTTCAAGGGGACTAGGAGGGGTTGATCTCGCTTGTTCTACTTGTTGTTTTATCAACCAGTGTCACTAATGATACTTCTCTCTTTTAGCTCTTGCTCATTCAGCTTGCAACAGTATCACTGTTCACCTTGCACGACATTACAAATCAAATAGTTAAGTTTTTCCAAGCGCCACGACAACCGTTTGCAACGTTTCTCAGGATGTTGAGGTCCTTTGTTGTTTTGTTTATGTTTCTGTTGATATCAGTTTTCCATGGAAGTATGTTTATCATAACATGTATTCGGAAAAGCATAAGACTTTGCTGTGAGGAGCCAGCCACAGTAGTTGCGGTTTGAAGAAACCAAAAGACATCAGATTGCCAGGTTACTTTTACAGATAGTTTACATGATAAATTGCCGCAGCCATACTGTAAGAATGGTAAATTTTTATTCCATGTATAAATTCCTTTTCTTAAATGGGAAATAGGTGAAAGAGAGATAAAAGCAGCAAGTTAAATCAAAATGTAACAATTGATTATCTTGAAAAATCATATGCATAGAGTAAAAAACTGAATACAACTTAAAAAAATTAAAACTCACTTCATGCGCTGCATCACCGACAGTCTGCACTTTCTCGATAGTTTGGAAAATAACACCGCTTATGGCTGCTTCTAGTTGTTCTTCTTCGAATTCTGTAACACCAGTTACAAAGTCGTTCTTGAAAGGAAAACACATCTCAATTGAAATAGTATGAATAGAAAGATGTCCATATGACAGTTTTTCTCGACTGTCCACATAGTTAAGAAGGTTCTATACTGAATTTCTGATGCCTTAGAAAATCGATAAGTTCACATACATCTAAAACTCTAGTTTACACGCAAACCCATAATTTCCTGTATGATCTGTATAGACTCCCAGTGTTCATCTATGCTTTACAGTTCTGTGTTTGTGTAGTGCCTGTCTGTCGGTCTGTGAAGCAGTGCAGTGCTGCACAAACTCAAAAGTAAGAGAGTCCTAAGAAAGTTTTTACTTCTGAAAACTTGAGAAAGTTACGAATGTTTATATACTGGATCAAAGAAGGAGAACCTTCTTAGGCGTGTAAAACAATACGTAATGGAACTTCTAAAATTCATACGACAATCTGCTTCCCCTTTTGAAAGGCGGCAAAGATGTGCGTTGACTTCATTAGCACGAAGGTCAGTTTGCCAGAAGAAGGATCCACAGAAATATTATAATGATATGCCAACCCTAAGCCTCTAATCTGCCGCCATAGAGGACCCTGAAAGGAAACAATAACAGCTGTTGCATATTTGACGGACAAAATCTTAAAATCATTTGGAATGAAGGTAAAGTCGAAGCGTTGGTATGTAAAGTAATTTTTACATAACCTGCACCTGATTTCCCAAATTTGGGCGATAATGCTATCGCTCAAACAAAACAAATTCTGCGGAGGAACGAAACATCAAAGAACTAAGAAAATCCACTGTAGTTGCATGTAGCTCCGATAACTTAATTCGCTTGCAAATCGATTGATTAGATATGAAGCGATCTCAATCTTGTAAGAAAGGTTAATTACACCGAATCAATTACACAAAAGTACATCATTCTACAAGCAAGGAGTGGTGTTAATCTAATGAGAAAAGAGAAATTTGCATCCTAAGAAACATAAAATACCAAAGATGAAATGAATAATGTAAACAATAGGAATGCAATTTGAAGGGAGTCATTACTTTCAGTCCTAGGTAGCTTTGGTCAAGACGGCGACGTAGGATCGTTGCCACAACACACAGCCTTTCAAACTTAATATTATCAAATAAAATTGCGCTTTTTATTTCTGCAATTCTTACTAGTAAAATGAAAAGCTGTGAAAAATGCCCCGATCTCTGTTCCCATACGTACAATAGATATCTGATGGAGATGGGATGCATAAAAGATGACGATCTGGGATTGAATAAGCCAAAAGGGTCCTGTTCTTGAAAATTAAGCATTGAGATTGTGTAAATGCACGCTCAGTTAACAGGAAGGAAAACGACAATTTGTAACAAGGTTTACAGCAGTTGCTATAGGAGAAAGCAAAAATTGAAAATGATAGACTTCGATGTCACTATGACCAGTATGCTTAAATGTCATTCTTTATGGACCAGACAAATGTTAATATAACCTACGGGAAAAAGTAGCGAGGCAGGACAATGAAAAAGTAATGAATAACAGTAGCATAAATTACCAAATTGGTAGTCTAAAATCAAACAGCCGTAAAACTAAGCAGTTTAAATTATGATCAAAATTTTTCACGAACAGATCACCTCTAATGCGCAGAGATATTCGATAAGCACAAGAATTGGGGAGTAGTCTTCGTCCGAATAACTTGTGATACACGGCGATGATTGGTAGAGAAAAGACGAGTCTACTGCACCAACTCCGACAATTTTAGACGCAAATTGATTCGACGCAAGGTGAAAATCCGGCTTAACAGGGGTAGGCCTAAAAGACAATTATATTGTGACAGATTAGCTTGTATACACGCATCAAAATGAACCTGACCACTGAGAATGGAATTCATCTATGGAGCGCAAGACTAAGAAGTTCCGTAAATGCTAAGTTGCATTTGCAGCACAGAGTTATAATTTTGCAAGAATGATTTGCAGATCTATCAGGACTTCTCATTTTCCAGTATGGAGATTTAAAGACAATATTAAGAGACAGGGGTGGATAAATTAATAATTTGTCTGTCAATCCCAGTGCTTCGCTGCAAGCAACCTTTTACTTCTGTCTACGTATCTCCAAGACAATTGAACACATATGCAACAAAGTTATGCATAAGCTGTAACAGTGAATGAACTGAAATTGGCAATAAAAAGTAACATCACAATGATACAAACTGAACCGATGTAAGCATGCAGACTTAATTGGTAGATTGCGTAGTCTTCTTGCAAAAGAACAACTAGTTCAAAAGCTAATTTTGAAATTCTGCAATTGCATTATGCTGCGATAATCTGAGAGCAATTTTCACTCATAATATCATAAATCATAGGCATAGGACGTGGGGAGGGGGTGGCTGTCGCCAAGGTGGGCAGAATCCCGTCTTATGCGGGCAAATTCATCGAAAAATACTAACTCTTCGGTAAAAAGCTGCAGCTCAATACGGCTAGACAACAATCAACATGGAAAACTGTCGTCTATCCAGACCCGTCTTCTTGTTCATACAGGCAGATAGTTTGCAGCCCCTACCCTTAAAGTTAAACTCCTCTTCCGCCAATTTCATAAAGTGCTCAGCTTTAATGCACTACTGCTGTTACATGGAGTAAGATTACCTCTCGATGTTTCCCATTGTCTTTTCTTTTGGCAAAAACTTTTCACATATCAAGGAGTAAGCATCTCCCTGGAGCCTCGAAGCATCTGCTGCGATAAAGAGCTGAAGTGATCTCGGGTTTGTAATAATTTCTCGCAATCTCTCCATGTCGTTTATAACCTTGAAGATAAAGTGAACTGAGTATTTAGTGATATGCAGAGCACAACATCTTAATTAAAGCACTGACGCCGGAATGATATTTCCTTATCTGGCTAACTAACGGGCTGTGCTCCGACAGTCAAATGAAACATTTCACTTTCTTCGATAGCTTGTATGATTTCATCCAGGTTTTCAACCAAAGAAAGTCGGAATTAACAGTTTGTTTATGTCTGGGATCGAGTCCGAACAAAATGAGATGCTGGTGTCATCTGCATACACGTTCACCTCAGAGTGGTTAAGAGATAGGTGCAGGTCATTGATGTATGCTAAAAAGAAAAGAAGCCCTAAGCATGAGGCTTGTGGTGCCCCACATGTTATGTCCTCAAATGCAGAGGTCTTCCCACCAACCCTACAACATTGGTTTCTGTGCGAAAGGTAAGACCGAAACCAGCAAAGTTCCTTATCTTTAATTCCATATAAGTAAATCTTCTTGAGAAGAATCTCATGATTTAGTGTGTCGAAGGCCCATGAGCATGCTCACAGCAGGTACAATTTACTGGTTGGAGAAACACCAACGCTATTTGGTATCACCAATCACTAGCTTACAATGCGATGAATCTCAGAGAAATGTTCATGGGACTGACTTTCCAGAACAGTATTTCATTCATATGCATTATGCGTCAACCTCGGGCAACATGATCGTGCGACTACAGCAAGATTCGTCATGCTACCGTTTGGAATGTCAAGGCACTGCGAGGATTCACTCAGTAGTTCAACTGAATTGCTAGGGTAGCACCAATTTATAAAGAAGGCTCCAAGGAAGAAAGACCTAATTATAGACCAATCTCCGTATTGCCAGTCCTTGCACGTCTTTTTGAAAATATTGTAAATAAACAGTTATATGACTACCTCGATAAAAACAAATGTACCTACAGGCAACAATCTGGCTTTCGATCGCTTCATTCGGTGGTCACGTGCCTTTCATCTAATACTAATGATTGGCATTTTCATCTCGATCAAGGAATGTGCACGGGGATAGTTTTTTTAGACCTGAAGAAGGCGTTTGACACGGTTGACCACGATATCCTACTCGAAAAACTCAGCCACTATGGAATTAAGAATACTGAACACAAATGGTTCTCATCCTATTTAGGGAATAGGCGGCAGTGCTGTACAGTCAATGGAATAACATCTAATTTTGAAAATATAACCTGTGGAGTTCCTGAAGGATCATGCCTTGGCCCTCTCCTATTCCTTCTTTATATTAATGACTTGCCATGCGCATTGAATTGCTCTAAGGTTACAATGTATGGGACGATACTAGTCTTGCATATTCTGCAAAGGATGTCAAAGACATAACCAGTACCATGAACGCTGAATTGGAAAATCTTAAGGTATGGCTACACGGTAATAAGTTATCTTTAAATGTAGCCAAAACAACATCAATGCTCATAGGCACTAGACACTCTATAAATGATAAAATTACTGCAGAACCTTTAAGAGCAAATTTTGTGATATCGGGGAAACATATTGAGCAAAAGCCTTCTGTCAAGTATCTAGGGGTTCATATCGATAATAAGCTTAAATGGAAAGACCATATAAAAGCAGTTGCATCGAAAGTGACTCGGGCTATAGCAATGATTAGACATTCCAAAAATTCCTCCCTAAGCATACGCTAAAGATGCTATATCAGGGGCTTGTGGAACCTCACTTTAGGTTCTGCTGCTCTGTTTGGGGAGCATGTGGAGTCACTACCCGCTGTACTCTAGAAAAGTTACAAAACAGAGCCATAAGAATGATAACGGATAATCCGTATGATGCACCTGCTAAACCGATCCTGAGACAATTAAGATTGCCTAGTATAGCTGAAATGATTCGTCAAAAGTCTGCGGGCATGGTTTATAAAGCAATAAATGGCCAAGCGCCTGCCTACTTGTCCAGTCTTTTCAATAGAGTATCTGCAGTGACGAACAGAATGCTTCGAAATCCCAATTTAAATCTAAGGCCCCCAAGAATGAAAACGAAATTTGGGCAAAACAGCTTTGCATACAGGGGGGCTACGATTTGGAACTCACTGCCTAATGACTGTAGAACAGCTCATACCTTTGCAACTTTTAAAGTGAAGCTAAAAGCCATGCTCGCATAGCACCATTTATTTTTCTTTTAAGTCTAAGTATAAGTTTTGTAAAACTTTTTCTGTATTTTTTGCCATATTTTATTATTGTATTTTAGCTGTATACATATTTTTTTTCTTTTTAAAGGAGGGCCTCTTGAAAACCAGCTATGCTGAAGGGTAACCCTCCTAAAAGATGTAAAAATGAAATGAAATGAAAATCTATTGAGCGAACGCCGCGCCATTTAAGTTGCGGTGAGAAGGATTCTTGTTTTCTTGTTTATTGCTTATGCTTAGAGTCAGTTGCCCATTTTCCTGACCAAAGTGCCTATGTGAAAACTGGGCCATGCCCGTAGCCACATACATACATGCATGCGTTTCAGTTATTTGTAGACGGTTGCCCATTCAGCGTGGGTGATTTCCAAGGGGCCGCCTATTTACAAAGCAAAACAAAAGCTAAAAAATTACGAAAAAGGAGAAAAAATTACATATCTTAAAAAGTCTAATTACAAATAAGATTTGAACGATGCCAGGGGTGGTGCACGCTTAGCATCAGCTGGGAGACTATTTCATGATTTTGATCCTCCGAATGAATATCCTTTTTGCCCACCATTAGTTTTCAATAGCAACCTTAAATCAGATTTCCGTATTTCTTAGCGCTCTACGCGAATGCTGAGAGTTTCGGATTAAAAGTTTTCTAAGGTAATTTGGAGCAAGGTCATTGAGAGATTTAAAGGTTAAAAGTTTTGTCTCAAGTTCATAAAGTTCCCTTACAGATCTAAAGCCAAAGTCTGTTTACAATGGACTAGCAGGGGCGTCAAACGCACTGTTAGTTGTTATTCTAACTGCTCTATTCTGTAGCTTTTGGAGTCTATTCATGTAAGTTGTGCTACAACACCCCCAAACAGATGAGCAATATCGAAAATGTGGTTCTATTATGCTTATATACAAGTTCTTCGAGATATATTGTGGGAGAAACCGTTTTGCATGCTTCAGTACTCCTGTGACACGGGAAACACTCCTTGATATCATATCCACGTGCTTTTCCAAATGAGATGCATATCAATCTGAAGACCAAGATATTTTGTTTCATTTACGCTTTGGATATTTATGTCACGTATTTTCAAGTCTAATTCACCTAATAACTTCTAACTTTTTGACGAGTTAGGACATACACGGAAACAGTTTTATCTATGTTTAACGATAGCTTGTTTCCTTTAAGCCAATGATCAAGGCTCTCAAGATCTTTGCTAATGATCCCTCCATGATTAACTTAGGAAGGGTACAGAAGTGAAGGAGATAAATTATAAAATTATAAGAAGAAAGAGGGATAAGCTAACAATCAAGTCTACAAAATGCTACTTGGTTGTGGCGACTTCGGTAAGAGCTACGCCAAAGTTGCTCTCATAGCATAGTTCTGCGCAAGACTGTTGCGTCAAGATATCTCTTAGTTGAGGCTCTGCGCTAGACTGTTGCGCCAAGATATCTCTTAGTTGACGCTCTGCGCTAGACTGTTGCACCAAGATATCTCTTAGTTGACGCTCTGCGCAAAAAGATCTTCTGGAATATGCACCCAGATTCGCCCAGGTCATATGCTCAATTCACAATAGGAGTGAGACCCTAATATGAATAGAAACAAGCAACTAAAGTTATTTTTCTCCTCAAATGAATTGCAATGGAATCTTCAATAAGCAAATAAATCCCCAAGACATTTTGAGAAAATTTAAGACTTAATTCGCAAATATCTGATCATGTTTGCATTAATTAAGTGCAACTGATTAACTTTGAAACTCGGATATTTCTCCAGAATTAGCTTTGCTCGAGCACTCAATACACAAAGAACAGCTGCATTACAAGACAGTGGATTAAAAAGGATACGTAAATCATTGAAGGGAGCAAAGCTCATATCCGCTAGGCGCAGGATTTTGACAGAAAGAGCAATCCCAACACATGTGTGTGAAACTACGAAAGAAATGCCCAATGGGTACGAATCGTATTCAGCTAGAAAATATTTACTTACGTAGCAAAGAAAAATTACTACACCTGCTGCGGTTCATTCAAAAGCTTCTCCATCCTCTGTGCAAGAAATTTCTGCTGTCGAACGATATTACTAGCGAAGTAGTTGCTTCCTGCCAAGTATAGATAAATAATATGATTAGTGGCAATACATTCTGCATCACAGCCGTGTGACATCAAACAAACATACAGACTTTAGCATACAATCCTTACGGTGGCATCGGTAGTGGTAAATTTGCCAACACTAATTTCTATAAGTTGACTGTCCATATTTTAGCTCATAGAATCGTCCTAGTAAATGCCAGAAATGCTGACCAGTGTAATTCAAGGGGGCATTTGCCTGGCCCCTCAATACCCCTACTGTCATGTATTATTCCCAAGAGAGTATAGCGTTACGCACAAGCTATGTGAAATAACGTTGAAAGAAAATGCATGCAAAGCTAAATTAACTGAAGCAAACTCTGAGGATATTCTTCAAGAAAGAACATTGCATCTTTTGATATTAATTAGAAAGAACAGGCTATTGGTCAACATCAATAGGTATAGTATAACAGTGCAATTGGCAAGATTCAGTTAGCTAACAGAATGCTCTGGCTATATTGCTACCAGGAAGCAAGGCAGGGTCACAGAATTTGCTTCAATATGAAAAATTTCTCCATGGAAAATAACCCATGGAAAATCTGTATGATCCAGTAATACCTACAAGCAAAGGAATTTCAAGGGAGGAATTACTTACTAAGTAAGCGCTCACTGCAGTCAATGACTGCTTCTCTGTGAAGCAGGTAAAAGGGATATTTCTCATGAATCAAAATGAGCAAGCATCAAGTTTGGGAGAAAATGGGGGGGGGTACCTGCTCCCTAATGACCTACGACTCCTACACTGCTATCACCCAATCAAAAAATAAATGCCCAAAAGGCCGAACTGGCATGATCGGCCATATTTGTTGAAGTAGAAACTACTAAAGAACGTAAGTGAGGGGAATCTTTTTGTGAATCAACTCAAAGAAAATTAGTAGACTAATTTTAACGAGAATTTGGATTGTAACTAGACGTTTGACTTGGAATATGATAAAAGCCACTGGTTTGTAACAGGATTCTAGGATTCTAGATACTTAATTCCTTCTTGCAGAGGAACTAGAGAATGTGAAAAGTAGTGATTCTAAGATAGGTAATTGACCTAAGCTAAAAAGATTAAGATACTAGAAGAATGTACCTCAAGCGGTGACTAGGAGAGCAGATCAAAAACACATTAAACAACAGATAATGAAGTTGTCCTTGCAATAGATTTCCTAACTAAACCTGATAGTAATGCAATGGAAGTAATACAAGATAGGTCCGCAACAAATTTAGCTTGAATCCAACGACTGGAAGATAAAACTACATTTCTGATTGAAAGGTAATTCTCTGTGATCTGCTGCAAAGATCGCAGTTGTATTTCTAAGTCAAGTCTTAAACATGACGCAATTAGAGGAGCAGATGATGTTAGAGGAGCAATGTATGACCAAAGGAACATTAGAACGTCAACGACGAACAAACGCCAACAATTCATTTATGATTCAGCCAGTCACGCGCCAAGAAGAAGCGATGGAGACAAAGGGTGACGTCACATGACCCCTATAACATCCATGCACGTTTAGCCCTTCATCACACAAGATAAGAACGTTTGACAAGGATTTAGGAAATCCCTATATATCTGCGGAAACAACTAATTACTTGCAAAACAGATGCAAGCCGAAGAGTCACGATTATCCGGCAGTTAACTCATTAAATCGAGGCAAGCTATAAATCTTTAAATAGAGTCAGCTACTGAAGTTCAGAGACTGGACTGATCTGCCCACAGTTGAAGAGTTTAATGATCACCTACATTTGCTGTTGTGCTCAACAATAATTGAACGACGGTAAGATGGTACTATTATTTTAATATGATTACATAATACATTAATATAATATGATATGAAACTTTTGGTAATACACGTTGAGATTCACAAACCAATGCAAAGGCGTATTATACTAAGCATGAGAGCAGTTTACCAACGAGTCAGCAAGATGGGTGTAAATAGCTTGAAAAGGCAGTGTGTAAAATTGCATGCAATACCATCGAGAGATATTAGCAGTAAAAACAAAACCGAGAAGTATATAACTTCATTTTCACAAAACAGACAGATGTCATGAAGGCAATAGTGCATGGCTGATGGACAAGCTTTTGTAGCGTATTCTATCGTGAAAGATAGAATTAGAATGTTGGTGACAAAGAAGTTAACTTCAACTTATTCCGAGCGAGGAGTAAACAAAACCAAAAGAGTAGAAATTTAATATGATCTATTAAACAGAAGACGTCCTGTAAGACATGTAATTTGCTTTAATTACATTGGATCGTAAAAGCAGACCCTGATAGATGATACAAGTGTATGTTTTACGTACGACAAACCAGATAATTTCTGTAACTGATCTGATCTACCATTATTCACAAAGAGATCAACCGTCTAGTCTTCTTATCAGCTTGAACAGTGAAAAACACAGCAATTCAATATCCTTTTTAAAGTAAAAGAGTTCAAACTGACTCAGTACGTTTTACTTTATTGTAAATTCTTTCCTCTTGCCAAGAGGTAATTTTTGCTTAAGAATGCTACCTATGTCTAGAACTAAACAGATAACTGGTAACCTAATAAATCTCCAACAAAACATTACAGCAAACAGAATCTTTAACTTTAATTAGCAAACATTCCTTTGCAGAATATGGGAAGAGTAAAGCCTACCATTTTGGCAGCGATTTTCGTGGCAATAGTAATGCAAGAAACAATGGGGTTCGTTAGAGTTGGACGGGAAGAATGGAAGCGTGATAAGAGTCTTGTGGACGAGACATCACACAAACATATAGAAGCGGGTGAAAGCGAGATGAGGATTGAAAATGACCTAGGTAAGCTGCTACAGAGAAAAGTTGCAAATCAACTGGCATTGATGCGATTCATATTAGATGCATACAACAGACAAGGTAGTAAGCCGTATCTGGTGAGTTCTAAAAAGGGGAAAGGAAGGCGACGAGATTGGAAGAAAAGGATTGCGTATTAGCAGCACCAAAGAGCAGTGCTATGAACACAGACAACTTTCTGCTGATACAAATGTAAAACAGGAGAATTTTCATGCTTTCAGTATAGCCAGGACAGTTAATTGAATCAAACTCACACATAACACTATAAATTTTTGATTTAGCAATTAGAAAAGTATTCGGTTTGAATCCTTTGTTGCTTTGTAAAAACAGAGCAGGTCGAAAAGCAGTGTAACATTCGTAGGAACAGATTAACTGTTGTGATGATGTTGCGTTTACAGGGTAAACTACATAAATTAAACCGATTAGTTGACTCAGACGCATGTCTATTTCATCTCTTGTTACAGGCCTGCTCTCTATCCAGAATTAGATGCCTGCTCAAAAGTGATTTCCAATAACAACGCTTATTATTCAATAACCAATGTTATCAGGACTTTCTTTAAAAAAGATACCTGACATTCGCAGGGTGTCCAGACCAGAATTGTCCAAAAATACTCAACTTTCTCACTTCTTTCCTAACAACCTTCGGTGGACCAAGGAAATGATTTGGCATATGTACCGACAATGAAGGAGCAAACCTAATAAGAGTACGAAAAAACAATCGGATTTTCCCAGGTTTTCCTTGGCCTCAGATTTAATTCCCAGACTTCTCCAGGTATTCCAGGTTTCCAAGACTTCTGAGACCTTTTCAATCGGATTTTCATCTTCATTCGGAGACCCACATGGGGGAACTCTATCAAGCAATCTTCAAGAAACCCTGCAAAGATCTTTCATCTGGATTGATGATCCAATACTATACTGTTATTTTCCAGTCAAAACTGTGTAGCCTTTAGAAACACGGCCGTTTTTGTTGAGATAGAGAAAATCTTTACCAACATCTATCATACTCATGTGCATTGGCATACGGGGCCTCTCCTGCTGTATAGAAATGTACACACAGAGCAAGATGGACGCAAAAAACAACTGCAACTCTAGTGGTAAGTTAACTTCGGTTGACAGTCGGCGGGTAAAGAATAGCCAGCCAAAAGGATAGAGTGCCCAAGGAAAACAAACTTCCGTTATTTATTTGCTTACCTACTTACTAAAATACTTACTCACCTACTTAACTACTATGTATTACTTAATTAGGACAGCATACTACAAGCACCTATCGATTGAGCTTCAAGCTCAATTCCCGCCTATCTACAACAACTTATGAAAAGCGATTGCAATACAGTCTTCTTGTCTTTGAACTAGAGGGTGAAGAACACTTCAAATGAATTATCGCCTTAAAATAGTAGAGATGCATAAAAAAACAAAGCAAAAGCCCCAAGGAATACATGACAAGATTAATGATGATTTTTCAAATAAAAAAACGCAGCTTTAGGTTGATAAACCGACATGACACAGAAACACCGAGCTTTTCTGATAAAAAGAAATCACTGCACGGCTCCACTATAAAACAAAATACACTGCGGTAATTTTTTTCAAACAACTTTTGAGAAATATTATTTACAACCGCCATTGATGAAAATGATTGCGAAAAGATAATCAAACCTTTAACAAAGTAGATGTCATGGATTAAGGTATGAGCCACTTTTTTCCCACTTCGCTTAGCACTGAAAAAGCAGAAGTATTTTTATACTAACTGAATAAGCACAACACAGCAAGGAACGGTCAGCACAAAGTTAAAAGAAACTTTAAGGAAGTAAGGGGACTTTTCTTAGAATAATATTCGTCCAACTTAAAATTGTCAAATAAATTCCAAGTCGACTATACGAAGTATTTGAACCTTTACATGGAAAACCAGCTGAGCGTGTTTTAAAGCAAATGCATAATGCAAAGTATAACGCTCGAAGGATCTATTACTAAAGGGCTGTTCTAGTTACCTTCAACAGCACGCTATAAATGACATAAAACTAAGCAGTCATCATGTGTGATGTGTGTACAGTAAATACGTATATGCATATATAACACACACACACACACACACACACACACACACACACACACACACACACACACACACACACACACACACACAGACACACACACACGCACACACGCACGCACGCACGCACGCACATACACACACACACACACACACACACACACACACACACACACACACACACACACACACACACACACACACACACACACACACAGATTGGTCATTGTATGTCAATGTGCATACATGTAAATTCAGGCAAGCATGCACCCTTTAACTCTTTATGCCATCCTTCATTATGACAGCCTTCATAGCTGGCATGGGATCCAAGGTAATGAAGTTGCCTGAGTTGTAAATTCGGGTAGAGAATGTGCCCTACTCATGTCACGAAGGTGGTGAAGTGCGGACGAACCAGAATGCTTAGCGCTCCTAATTGCGATGTAGGGTGAGCCGGAATAGCTTACAGCGTCATTGGTGAGATCTTTGCTCTTAACGAATTAATGTCACCTATAACTGAAGGAATCAATTTATGTTTGGAGCCAACACCGTAATCGTGACCAGGTAAAGTAACTTGATATTCCACATGCATAAGCAAGGGAGTTTGTTTTTTGCAGCCGAAATGCCGGTCGGGATTTTTGCTTCGTCATCCAAAGAATGAAAAGAAACCTCTTCTGGCCTTAAAATGGCTGCGATATCCTCTAAAGCTTTGATGCTGGATCTTGCAAATTTCGTAGACACATGAAATGAATGTTGAGTATGTTATGATTTAAAAAGTATAACAGTAGCTGTGCGATTGTGTCTCTTTCCTTATATAGTTCTTGAATTTTTCGGAAGCAGATAAAGATAAACTTAAGAACGCTTTAACTTGGAGCCTTCGTGGTTTAATGCTTCTGCTAACTGATCAAGTGATTTGACCGTTTCTACCATTTCATTGTGTCTTCTCTAGTGTGCAGCAGAGCGGGGTATCGCTACTCGGAATACTGCTTTAGTCAATTGGGCGTTATCAACTGGGCGTTGTCATATTTCTGAAGTTCCCCTACCAGTAACCTTCTTTCTTGTCTCTTCATCTAATGCATTCAATTTCCGTTTTCGCTCTTTACGGAACTTTTTTGAGCGCTGTCAAATAAGGTCTAGTTCTCTCAGCTTCGTCTTCAAATTTTCCGTGTTTCTATTTCTTGTCGGTCATCTTCTGTAATTTGATTTAGTTCTTTCTTTTTATATAACAACCAAAATCTCATTTTCAACGTTTATTTGCTTGTTCAGTTCATCTTGTTTTGGGGCTAGGGATCTCCGTTGAGGTGTTTCTTCTGCCAACTTATCTTGCTTTTCCGGGTCGTTCGAAGGAGACTGACTGTCATTCGAAGATCCGAACTCGAAACGGGAGCGGGAGAAACAGAATTGAAAGTTCTCATTTTTGATGAATCAGCCGAACCTACAAAGTTAAAGTGAAGTAATGTGTTTAAAAAAGATATAAGATATGTTCAAGCAAAATTCGTCACTTAATGTCTTCATGGATGATTAATAGGCTGCTTACCTAAAAGTTCAAAAGCGCAATGTTGACAACACAACTAAGCTCACTAACCTTTCTTAGGGCAGGTTTTCCACAAAGATATAAGGATGCCTTTACCAGCCCAAGCAGACTTCGTCTCTTGTCCCCATCCTTCTATTTCAGAATGGACTTGAACTTTAAGCTCAGAGAATGTTTTGCAATCCTTTCTCATATTTTTCCATATTGGAGGACCTTTTGCCAAAGCTATACGTCAGTTTCATTACATGAACCTCTTCTTATAAGCAGTGATTAGTCTAATTAATCAACACATACAATTTCGCCTACATCTCTACGCGTCCAAAGATAATACAAGTTGGAATGAAGGTTGCACAAAATACAACCATTGGAACATAGAACTAAAACACTATCTACATTACAAAGTAATATACGACAGCAACAAATAAAAGTGTATGAATCATGGTTTTGTTCGACAACCTGATTAATTTAGATTGTGAACTGAGTGCTGGATTTTCTTAATTATGCAAAATTTATAATAAAAAAAGTACCGAGACGCCACGGACTTGAATCAAGTACCACCCACCCTTTAATTTAACATCACGGAGAATCACGGTAAATGTGTAGGACTACCAATCCCCAAGGTGTGACGTAATTACTGAACAGTCCCTAAGATGTTTTGCACTTTATTCTCAACTTCTCCAACGATTCTTTACTAAACCCCATAGGGTTCCCACTGGCATTACTTTCACACTTCGTAACTCCCAAAAGCGTCCTATTTCTCTCTTCAATTCTTGGTACGTCTTCACCATCTAGTTTTGCGTTTGAATCCTTCATTCCAAACTACCGTGATATCACTAACACTACAGCTTTTCTCCGCCTTGTTCACAAGAATAATGCGAGGTCCTCTGGCAGCTTGCCTCTCTACTGCAGGGTTGTCCAACCCTTTTTCTAGGAGGACTTTTTTTCTAGAAAGACTACCTACTCATTTTTTTGATAAGAATACCTAATTTCGTGCAGAGCTTCAATATTCTCAAAATGTTTTGACTTCGAGCCTGAGAATATTCTCAAATTGTTCTTAGATTTAAGCAATTTTGAGTATTAAAATGTATATAGGCTATATCTAATTTTATGATAAAACAGTGTAATAGACACTCCTCTGACAGTTGTTCAGTTACATCATAGCAAGATGACTCACAGACTCGATAAGTGAAGCTCAAACCTGTTTAGTTTCCTAAAGAACACTAAAATAACCAAAAAGTCTAAGACTTGATGAAGCTTGAGCCTTGCATTATTCCTAAATTTCTGCGATTTTGAGCCTATGATATCCTTATATACTACATTCTTATAAAAAGTGTTTAACTCACAATTATCTCAAGAATAAGTCAACCACCACCATACCTCGGAATGTCATTAATTATCTTGCTTCCTACTATTTTGATCCGCTCAGCGGTGAATTGCACAAAGTAGAGCAACTCTCGGAGCCACTGTAGTCCCTTTTCAAATTTGCTCGTCTCCATCTACGAATACGAATACAACAATCTGCAATTAAACAACTATCAAATGCTCACTAGGATATATTTAGAGTATAAGAGGATATAAAGCTTTTAGAGCGAGAACCTGAAAGCATTAAATAGTCATCGACATGTGCAACACGTTTCTTTTCATATGCAAAGTTGGATATTGATTAAATCTGAAGTTGATTTGAAGTCCAAACCAAGATTTGGATCTCAAGTTGCATAATGGCTGCCAAACTTTCTCAACTTATTTTCAGCAATTATACAACAAGAAGGAAAAGTAAGAAAAGAAATATTTTCAATGTATATTATATATTTATCCAGGCAAAGAAGTCATGGCATATTTCTCTTTTCTGTGAATGCTACATAATTCTACCTTTCTAGCTTTGAAATTGACTCCGTAAATAGAGAGGTGATTCTATTTTTACTAAATGGTAATATTTGGTAGCTAATTATGCTCATATTTTTACAAAACTGAAGTTGTTTAACAATACTTCATATCTACTATAGTTCAATGGCTTACAAACGAGTTGCTTATAAACCATGTATGCAATGACATGAAGTTCTAAAAAGGTGAATAAATTCTTGGTTGCCTATACGGAAATTCTTGCCATTTTGTTCACAGCCACTCAGTACGAATAGCAATGAAAGTCAGGCTTCCTTATTCAGTCGAAAAAACTTAAAAAAAACAATCAATAAAGAAATTTGATAAACACATACAACACTATTTAACAGTTCATAATGATTTCTAACGAGCAACAAATTAATATTTGTAGCAGCAAAACAACACCTTGAGTTGCAGGACAAAAGCTTCGGAATATTTCCCAGGTGTGAATGTACTGCCAGCAATACCAATGCTTGCGGAATTTGACAGGGTGTCAGCAGCCAGCTGCTTGACGACATCATAGTGGGGAATAAGCTCTGAAATATATAGAAAAAAATATATATATATATATATATATGTAGAAAACAATGACTTCTTCAAAACTAACTTCAGATACTAGTCATACATGTGAAACTCAGAAAAAGGAACGGATGTTCTAATCATTTTTTTCAAAAATAAATGGTTTCAGGTGATGCATAAATGCCCTGTAAAATGCTCAGTTGATTACAGTTGACAGTCGGCAACTCAAACTCTCATGAGAAATCAACATTTCTTCAAGCAATCGAGTCATTAAGATATCGGGTAGTACTGTTTTAATAAGAAACATCAGTGAAGGAAATTTAAAATAGGTTCGAGCTATAGAATGTTCGAGCTATCGATATTCAACTGTACCTCAAAGTAGTAAAATAAGCATTTATAGCAAATTGTGTACGTACGGCCATCACGGATGATCGGAGATTCGAAAATGATGTCAGTGAACAGTGGGAGATAGAAACGAAGATCTTCAGGCACAGCTGATGTATCCAAGACGACAGTCATCTGTAAAAAAGGTAAAGATTAGTCCCATAAACGATTCCGTACGTTTGGAGAAGACACACACCCTAAGAGGACACTTATCCTGAGTCGCCGGCATAGTGAGGTAGGGTGGCCAGTTCCTTTCCTCGCTGCCTTTAATTCCCCAGTGTTGCCATCAGGTACCTATTTGCTGCTGGGTGGACAGTGGGAGAGCATCCCAACCATGATCCGAGGTTTCGACTCGAACCAGCGATGTTCTGCTCAGCAGTCAAGCGCTCTAACCACTTGGCCATTCGGCCTCTGTACACTGTACATGACAATAAATACAGCAATGGATATCACACGGTGAGAAGCTAAATATGAAGATGAATAGCTAAACCAGGTGTGACCAAACTTAACCGTCAACTGAAAGACTGACGAGAGCGGAGCGCAAAATTGCTTTGCTCAATACTTCCAAGCCAGAACGAAAGCTCTGAGAAGAAGCTGCAAGGCCAAAAAGGAAAAGGAAAAGACGTAATGACATGAAACGAGGATGACTACGAACAACCGGAACCAACAGGAACAACACACAGAAACATCTTAATCATCATTACGTAATTACAAAAAACCAACGACAAACTAGTACACATTTTTTTGCAACAAGAACGTTTTTTCGCCCAATACTGAAACTTCGTTAGCTTTTCATGATATAAGTATCGAACCTTTCTCAAAACTGTCTTGGTTAGGATGTTTGAGCTGGCGCAACATTGCAAAATTACACAGACTGATACGCAGTGTACAAATGATACACTGAAATGCATTGCTTATCACAAGAAATCTATGCAAATTAAGAAAAAGAGATGACAGTCTTGTGTGAATACTGGAATTTCAAAGTTATCAGATTTCCTAGGTCTTAGAAATCCAGTGCTGAACTTTCCTAACTTCTTGGGTAATCGAATTCTACTTTCTTGTAAACAGATTCTTATAAAAAACGTGTTCTCTAACATAAAGTATCACCCGTGGACTGATAGAGCCCCTGGTCTAGATGCTAAGCAATGCATTGGCTACTTGCCTGCAAAAACAAAGACTTGATATCGTCCACCTGAATGGCAAATGGAATCTCAGCCAATTGAAATTTTTGGGTTTTCATGACTGTGTGATCTATCGATGGCATGTTTGTTAATGTTTCCACACCATGAAACTGGATGCTGTTTGTAGACGGTATCTTCATTGAAGTAAGTAGCTCCAGCGGTGGCTCTTCCTGACAAAAAATGAAATGCCAGAATGAAATAACATTAGCTACAAGAAAGAATTGTGTGCAGATACCCTTTATTTCAAGGCAAGGATAGTAGATTTGATAGGTTGATTGAGATCGTAGTAATAAAGAATGCATTGATAATACTTCTGTCATTCATTAAGTTCCCTTAAAGGCTAGAAAAAGCTTCTTGCCATGAAAGAGGCGGAAAAACGTTGATGCTACGAAAACAGGATCGCTGGTAAATGAAAGGTCAGATACCTTTAAAACGAAATAGCAACACCCGAAAACAAACGAACATGATGTTGTGTGAGTTTTGGGTCTTGGTCGAATAAAAACCCCAAAATTCTACTCCAGCTGTAAGGTTCGCTAGTTGGTGACTTATGATTACAGAAGCATAGTTCTGACAATTAAATATCATTGGTAAGACAAATAATGCAAGACAAGTACAACAACCTCATTTTCGTCAGTAGCTGCCTCCAATTCTTCGCCTTTGGCTGTCAATCCACTTTCTCCTAGCGTCACCTTTTGCTCTTCTATGCGTCCTTTCTCCTCTTCTGCCATCTCTTTCATTACTTTCTCGCTAGGGTCGCCGATTATCTGAAGAAAGTAGAAATATATACATAGTGAAAAAAAACATCTGATCTCCCAAATGGCAGACAGACTACTTATAATCGTACTCTTGCAAGATCAAATTCTAATTGATCAAAGACAGTCTAACCATGCATAAAGGGCGCAGCCATATTGTCTTGACTTTACCAATCAATCAATATACCCAATTCCAAATGAATCGCTAATAATACATTATTTGCCATCCAATACACTCTTTTTTATAAGAAAGACAAGTTCTGCCGAGGCTCGACGGTCTTAATTTTTTGATAATCTTAGACTCAAATGCTCTTAAAGTTGTTCTTACTTTGAGAGTGATTTCTGAAAAATATACGAAAAATTCTATGCAGTATGCAGTTTCTGAGAAATTCGGCTGGGCTACATTTGAAAATAAAGAATCGAGTGCTAATGTTTATTAATAAAATCAAGAAAACATGCTAGCCAAAAGAATGAGTAGTGAACATTTGAGTGCTTGTGAAAATTCTCATCTTAGGCTGAGTATGTTCTAGCAGGGTAAATCGAGTCATCGTGTTCTTATAAAGTATGTTCTTGCAAAGAGTGTAATACAGAGGTATGGCTGACGCGCAATGTACAGCATACAATGCTGCAAAGAACTGCAGAGACGTACAAATCCCAAGAAATGATTTTGAATATGTTAGGGAAGATTTCACTTTTCAAATGAAGATCCCATCAATGCTCAATACCTCCGTGCACAAGGTGGATTTAAAAAGAAATTACGAAGCAATCAAAAGCTGAAATCAAATGACAACACGACTATCTGATAAAGCAGCTACTATGTAGATATAATGCTGTACACAACTTTAGCTTAATATATAATCTATTAATACATACTCTATTCATATAACAACATACTCATTTAGTTGCTGAGTATTTGGTTGAAGAAGCTTTGTGTATAAATATATATTGAAAATGAAGCGGTAATTTCAAAATCTGTGTTTAACAAGGTAATTCGTAGACAAAACTAACACTGCCTTTGATGTAAGCTACACAATTTCACAACAGATTCTCATTTTCAACACAAACAGCAAGCATCAGGCCGTGAAATACAGTGATATTTGTCGCCACTATGATCTGCGCAAGCTTCAGCGTGTTAACAAACGAAAAAACAACTAAATACTGAAGATATTGCATCGGACGTAGAGGTTAATAAGAAAAAGATTTTCCTATATATCCATAAAGCATCATCTGGAAAATGAGATGATGCTGTATGGATGTAGAGCGAAATATTGTCAAAGTTATTTCATAAAAGGATATTGAGAACAAAAGCAAAAACCTCCTCATAACTCATCTGTCAATTTAAATATGTTCTGGTTAATGTCTTAAACTAGATATCATAATTAATATGAGAGAAAAACTGTCAATAAACTACTGTTCATTTAAAAAGTTCCATACCAATATATAAACAAGTAAAGCAAAACTAACCACTACTTTTGGTCTTTCGATAAAGTACTTCTGCAGCAATTGTACCCAGAATGCTTCGGGCTCCAAGCGTAGTCTCTTCAATCTTGAAATATCGTCCAAGTAAGAGATCAGCTGGAGGAAGATTTTTAAAAAGTACATTCACTTGCATCCTTGAGGACTCGGATGATGGGCTGCTAATGCTATTTGAGGGTGCTTTTGAAATTTCAGAACTTTGCTAACGAAGAAGATGATATAGAGGATGCCTACAAAGTTGCATATTGTCTCAGACCATTCCAAACAAAACACTACAACTTTGATTGGTGTAGATCAGTTGCATTAAATTCAAACAAGAATGATAGAGCAATGGATAAGACATGAATGACCGAGAGGTTACCAACAATGCATCTAGGCCAACTGGTTGGAGGACAACAATCAAAGCTATATACTCTAATAAAAGTACAAAACATCATGAAAGCTCTATGAAAAATTTGAATTGACAAACACAAGAAACTGAATGAATTATTATATGGAAAATTCTTACTAATACCAATGCACGTACATGCAAAATTCTTGACATTTCCTATATAACAACAAGGCAACTGTGACGAGATATAGAGTTTTAGTTAAAAACATTTAACAGACGGATGCTGTTTGTTTGTACTTTTCCAGTTTAACAAAAAATTGTCTCGCAAAAATAGATTTGCCAAGCATACTTCTGAAACTCAGTCTGCCAGTGATTCATAAATGTTCATTAATTTTTGCCTGATTTGAGCCTCATATTTCTTATATACTTGTTTCTTACAAAAAGAATGTGTAAGAGAAAATAACAAGCCTACTTAAAATTATAGTAGAAAAGGGAAACAAAGTGTATTCTACAAGGTTTTAAAAACAGTCTTACATCGTCTGGCTGTGACGAGTACAGAAAATCTCCAATAATTCCATGTGCTATTGTATCGTGAGGAGAATCTTCATACTGAAATTTCGAAAGTAAAGCTATCAATCTCAATATGAATGGACGCATGATAAGCATCGTAACAAAGTCTCATTAAGGTTGTGCTAATACTTTTAAATACGAGGTTTTTATCTAAGTAACTATATTTGTGCGTTCAGCTTGGGTGTCTCTTACCATTTTGTTAAAGCCAGCCTTTCTAAGCTGGGTTCATGAACTTATCTTTTATTATGACACTGTGGGCGAAGTAAATTTTTCCAATTGATGAGTATCTTTCAGTTCAACACAAACGTTTCTAGCAAAGCATGACTTTCAAGTTTATTTGTTGAAGTTCAGCCTGGCAGTGCTACATAAATGTTTTATAATTAATTTTCCCTGACTTTAGACTCATGTTTCCTATATATAATTACTTCTTACTAGAAAAAACTCGCATTAGATTACATCAATCGGAGCGATTGATATGAAACATTCTAAAGAGAACTGCTCTGCATTAGCGACTAACCATGTCTTCATTCCTCTCTAGCAAACTGCACTAAACCGATTATAATCAAAGGATGGAAATGATCACTGCTGAAGCAAAAATCCTAGCACTTCAAAATTCATAGTTGAGCTGAATATAAGCTTCAAAATCTCTGACATACTGTCAAAAACCTTTTAGGTGCAATACACCAGAAGGCCCAACCTTATCCAGTGTGTCCAAAATATCCCGATGAATTACAGTATGGAGTCTTTCCATATCTAGTGCAAGCTCACCAGTTGATATCTGATACAAAACTTTCTCTACTCTAAAAGCAAAACGAATAGAGCTGACATCACAAAGACGCTAGCAAGAGATAGCTGCTTACTTGGTCTACTCATTAGAGAAAATATACGAGTGAGGCCCAGATAGCTATATTACACGCAGTTTTTTTTCATACAAGAAAAAAACTTTTTGTTTCCATTCTGGATGTTTCCTAATATACTGTGAAATCTAGCCTCAAATTTTTCTTAGATGTTTCTTAACATTCCCCAAATTTCTAGCAACACCAATAGGAAGTTAGATGAGGCAACTGCGAAATGAGAAATAGAATTTTCGGGTTCTGTGATGCATATATGTAGATTATTTAAAAAACGTTTACACTATCCTCTAGGCAGAAGAGGCAAAATCTTCCAAACCATAGGTAAGAAGAAAATACGATGAATACAAGCAATATTCCTATCCATAATGATTTCGAAAGCTATGGGCAAATCGAACCTATTTCACTAGCTGGCAGCTTTGGACAGATTCTACCTGCAGTTCTGAAATGTAAGTTGCTCGTGTGTCAGTCACATGTGTGCTTATAAGAATAGAAGAGGTCAGGTACTCTAAAGCGATAGCCATTCATTGCAGCTCTTTCCGTTGTTTTTGCGATAATGCAGAAAGACCTTATCAATCAAGACTTTCCGCAATCCACATTCTAGGCAAGCTAATCGTATGTACAGTATCTGCATCCTCATTTACAGAGACGGAGAACTTTGAAGTATTACACGTCAAGTAAAACACAGCTTTCTGCTGTTTCACATTACCAGAAATGCAAAAAACTAGCACTTTTGACTAATCTGCCTTATGGTTTACGCAGTAGATGCTAGCGAAAAGGCGCATCACAGTTCGGAAAAGAGGAACAGGTAGTCGTTCCGAGGTGCGGGAAATGCAAACTATTACACTGTTAAGCAATATGACTTCTATTTAATTAGTAACTGCGTGGCAGTGCTAGAATATGAAAACTACTGCCGTCATGTTATCAAAGGACATAGATGACTATGATCAATCAATTGTGCTTCATGAATGCATCCTCTCTTTAACCTGTAACGACAGCTTCAATCCAGCTGTCGACATCAAAAAAGCACTGTCTAGATTTAAACATCTAGGATCTATTGAAAATATGACCTACACTAAATTTTGGATTTCCGCAATACAAAACGGTGCTAGACTAAGTGTGTTAGTACCACGACCAGCCACCCCGGACACATTCCATTTCTAATTCATCATAGGTTACAAGAATACACTCAGAGTACATAAATATGAACATACATATGCTATACATTACCTAGCTGGAAATGTTCAAGCTATCCACAAGTTTAAAATTCATTGAATAGGTATTTGCTTCTCATAAACTATGAACACTGGCAAACCCAATGATAATATTTCCTGTCATAAAAAGCTTGCTCACAATTTAGAACAGTGTGAAACTAAGGAAAATTATGTAAGTAGATGTGAAAGATTTTTGCTATACAGAAAATACTTTCTAAAATATAATGGTAAGTAAAACCTTTCTCGTAGCTGCAACAGTTTATCTTTTGGGACTCCGGTTGCTTTAAATAGAAAGCATGTTTCCAGATTTTCCATCATAGAAAAGTCAAGCTAAGATGCAAAAATACTCAAATATCACATCAATGCCATAAGGAAGAGAAATTTGTGAAAGCAAATGTTTACATTGCAAAGTTTGTTGCCAAAACCTACTATGACATCAAATAATAATGAAGACAGTGCAAGAGAAAAAGAATGTTCATTTATAGATGCAAGAAAAGAACCAACTGAGAGCTCACATACAGTATTGTTTTGAAGGAAAAAAAACTAGGCCTGTGATGTTGCATGAATTTCTTTATTCACATATCACATCGCAATTTTGCCAAAAACTTGTATTCAGTTATTCTACTCATACTATTAAAGGCTTAAATAGCAATTATTGTATTATTGTCATGTAACAAACTTACATCACTGCAAAAGGGATCTGATATTTCAACAAGTTCCTTTTGCAATGCAGCTGCAGATGTTTCTGTCAAGTATTGTGTAATAGTATTCAATGCAGCAATTTCATAATACTCCTGTGAAATAGCAGAAGCCAATCAGAGTAATAGACATGCAATGGAAAACAAGAAAAACCAGCCATTCTGCTATAGAAAGTTGCATGATTCTGCACAAAACTATCAGCTTTACCACAAAACTGCAATTCCAAGAACACAATTCTGCAACTTCCACTCATATACTATCATTTCTCAAAGCTCTTTATCTGTAACTTAGTATGCAATAAGAATAGCCTAAACAGCCTAAAAATAAAAACAACCTAATATTACTTGAACATTTGGGCCTCTCCAGCCAATTAGAACTAGTCCAGTTGATTCATCTTCAGTTGGAAATTCCACTACACGCTCCACACTTTCCAATAGTGGTGGTACAGGAGATTGCCAAGGTCTTGTATACTGTGGTAGTTTTTTCTGAAACATTTAATGCATCAGGTGTGAAGAGCAGCTAATATTCAGTGCACAAAAGGGGAGTTCTATCAACAAATGATGCACTGGTAAACATATCAAAGTGAAAAACTTCATGAATACACCACATCCATATATTTAAGCAGGTGTCTCCATAGGGGTTTTATCAGGTGGGTGACTGATCAAGCACCTCATGATGAACTTTCACATCAAGGTACATGGTTTATGTCAACTGCTTATTTTAAGGCACACAATTAGGCTTATGTCAAAGAGTGGGGCAAGTGATGAAAATTGTACATGGTCTCATCAAGGCACATACATGTGATTGCACACCTGAAACTGGGAGGCCTGATTTAAGATAATATTGGATAAGTAATTATTAATGATATGAAACTTTACCTTGGACAAAATTACTTCTTCATATTTTGAAAGTTCCATCAAGACTTCTTCAGGCTTGATTTGACCAGTAATAATTATACAAAGATTCTCTGGGCGATAAAATGAAGCATGATACTTGCACACCTAAAACAAAAAAATATTAATGTAGATAATGATGACCTCATAATCAAAAGTGACCACAAAAATACAAATAAAGCTGGTACTTACTTTCTCATGGTTACAACTAGTCCTCAGGTTTTTTGTCAAGCCACCAGTCTCACTCTACAAACAACCATAGGTACTAATAGAAAAAGGAAAACCAAGACAACATTGATCAACAAAGCTTGAGAGGCTCAGCTGTAAATTTAACAGGAAATTGATCTGAGTAATCTAACAATGTAAAGTTCTGCACTATAACACAATCAAAAGATGGTTGTATAGAGACAGTAAAATATTTTGAATGCTAATGATAAAATTTTCTAAAACTTCATTATTTTAAGCAATCTAAAAATCAAAATCTAATATTAGCATTGAAGATAATAATAACATTTATATAAATAAAATATAGACAAACAATGAATTAAAGGTACAAGAAAAATATTGAATATGTGGCCAAAGCTGCAGCCATTGAATAGAAATTACTCAAGAAAAGGAAAGATGTTATGTGAAATATTGCAGAAAATTTATAATGTGTTTTTCATAATACAAAATAAAATAATAAAAAATGGGGAATTTTGATACATGGCTGATGGACATGATGCTCGTTTAGGATGAAGAGGTAAATAAAGGCCTCAAACACACTCTTATCCAAGAAGTATAATTTCAGAAGGTCCATGAAGACATTACCTTATAGCCACAATGACCAGGGTACATAGACCTTGTCAACTCTAAATATGTTCTACTAGATCCAGAATTCTCTCTGGCCTGCATTTCACAATAAACAATGCCAGCATCTTCTCCATCACCATTGATATGATGTACTTCTGTAACATATGCTGATTTCTAAAAGAGTAAATAGGCTTAAGGAATAGTATAGGGATAATTTCAGTTAGGCACAATGAAGACCAACCAACTGGATTAATACCAAGCCATAATAATCAAATGCATCCTAAAAATAAGATGCCAGATACCTGCATCAGCCAAGAATCTACTACACACCAATGCGGGCAATGAATAGGCACCAACCATCATGCAATTCCCAACAGTCCTCCATTCCATTGCATCTTTCTACTCTAGCTTTCCTAATGAATCTTTCTACCCTCAGCAACACTATTCTTCAAAATCCCTAGCACCAAAATGCATCATGAGTCTTGATAATACCCATATAAACACATTCAATGTTTGTGGCTGACAGTGGTTCATAGTGAAGAGAACAGAAACACTTGGTGATGCTGGTAGGCCCCCAGGCCTATCAGTATTTCTTCTATTCATTTACGATGAGACTCTAATAAGTCATTGAAATCTAGGTTTTGTTGTCTTCATGCTGCTCATTTTTAATGCATACACAGTCTTATTGCCCATGACCTCATTGGCTTAGAGTAATCATAATAGACAAAATGATATTCTCCAATTACATGCAGAGAAGAAAGTTCAAATGCACATACTGTTAGAGTTGGGTATAGAATGTGGTCCAAATAGATTGGCAGCATACTAAGAAATCCTTCACTACCAGCTGTTGTCAGTGTATAGGCAGTATGGTCAACATCAGTCCAAGCATTGGTGCCCTGGGCAAGACACCGATTTGCCAGTAAATCAAGAAGACCCTAAAATGGTAAATAGATTGCTGATAAAAGAATTGAGGATTCTGGAGAGTGTCAAAAAATGATTTTATGATAAAACAATAACATAATAAAAACCACATGTATAGGTAAAACAATAACACAAAAAACCACATGTATATGTTGCACACCTTTTCATAACTTTGGCTTCCATAATTGGGGTTGCATCCACAGGCATAGGAGGTGGATGGCTTGGAGGGCTGCAGCCCCCCAGTTGGGTAGAAATCTATTTCATTTAGGCAATTTCTTCAGAAAAAATAATAGCTTTTCCCAAAATATCTGTAGCTTAATAGGGCTAGACAACAACTCATTTGGGCAAAATATCAGTGATTCAGGCAGACAGTTCATGGCTCCCTAAATGTAAAGCCCCCCTACACTCATGGGAGCAGCTTATGTGTAGAGTGCATAAGAAGAAACTTTACTACAGTACAGTCAAATGTTGCAGGATTTCATGCAATTGAAAAACTCAAAAAACATGTTTTTTCTTATTTTGGATGCTATGACTTAGGGGTGCAACCTACATGCAATGGCAGCTTGTACATGCTTCATTTAATAGCTCTTCACAAACCTTGAATGGATACTGCTCTGACCCCATGAAAACCAGGTGTTCTAGTGTATGAGGTAATCCATCATCATCATGTGCTTCAGTTGCTGTGGAAAACACACATGAAATCAATGGCTGGAGATGATTCTACATTCAGTATGAAAAAAATTCACTTTATGGCAGTCTGTAATACTACAGCCAGCTGATGTCAAAAACAAAAATTCTCCAATATTCCTGAAAGTACACACCATACATGGGACAAGTACAAATTATGTAGCACACTGTGCACATCATGTATGAGATAACTTTGGGTGAGGAAATTGCAAGTAGTGACCAACAGCAGGCTCCATGAGAGATCGTTCCTATTGTGGGGGGGGGGGAGGCTAAAGGGAGAGGTTCCTAAAAATCTTCTTTAATTGCAGCTTCTCATAAATGAACAATCCTCAAGAATAAGCAGACTTTTAATGAATTTCAACACATAGATGAAAACTAGAAATAACAGCTCATTTAAATCCATAAAGTTTATTATAACATTAATAAACACTTCGGGTCTCGGAAAGGCTCATCATCAGTTTCCCCGCTGATGATTATTGCAGCTTTTGACGAGACCTCACGCCCGCAAACAGGTAATAGGCAATTGCTAGGGGCATGCAGTGTGCCATTACTGTATAGGCACATACTGAAAATAAGGGTACGTGGATGGCGGGAGTATGAGTCCACATGCAGATGATTTCCAAAAGCAACAATTTCGTGCGTGCGGCTGCCACGTTCCTCAGTATGGACCAGCATGGTAAGATAAAACATATTTTATATACAGATTTTTCACTTTATTCTTACCGAGACAAAAATATCCATTAACTAGTGGGCCCGAAACATTTGCCACACATACTGTAAGACCTGTGCGCAATGATCTATACTTTTCAACTGGAATTAGGTCCACCACATTAACCTGGCAAAGTAACTCGAACCCATTTGACGTAAGAGATGCCATTTTTCATTTTAGATTCCTCCCCTCAGCAGTGAAGTGTTGCTGTTGTTGTGGTGGTGGCACAGTGTTGTTGTAGTGGTAACTGTGCTGCCTCCTTAAGTGTTTCAGCGCTAAGCAGTAGTTAGTGCTGCTAATTTCTTGGTCTTTACTGAAATAAAAGCACCCAATCTGTGACCAGACACGTTCCTGCAATCTCAGTGCAATTCACACTTGTTCATCATTGGAGATGATCATACATACTGCTTGAGCGATTGCTATGGTCATAGTTTTCATCATCACCTAAGACCAGATTACCGATTCTGAGCATCAGGAAGAGTTTGAGCAAATGGAATCGTGTTGAAACGTTGGTATTGGCCATTGAACCACCAAACCATGAACCATTGATACATCACCCTCAGTTGCAATAGGAAGGGGATCTTTTCTTTAACCTACTTAATGCATATTGCTGTCATATAGTACGCTGATTGTAGGCCTGTAGGAAGAACGATCTAGAAAAATATTAACGTCAACAAGAATGTCTGCGGATCAGCAAGGAACACAGACATGTTTTAGCCCCAATGAGATTGCAAGGCAAGATAGTGAAACATCGGGCGGCAGCTCAATTGCTGACAGTACATTTTACAACAATCTCACAGGAAAACTCATATCACATGGAGATATGGAATTTGAGCGAAGCAAAAAGCTTGTCTTCAATGCTGCACTACGGAAATACAACCCTAAAGCGTTCGCAGTTGTAGAAACCGTGAATGACATTAAGTCTGCAATAAAGTACTGTCGTGATAACAACGTGAGCCAAACCCTAGTGTCTACAAAGTTCAGTTCTTTCACCACTAGTCTCTCTTTAGCATCTGCAAGGCTTCTTGAATCCAACAAAAGCTAAGAGGAACTATATATACCACAACTTACTTTTTGATGACCATGTAGGATATCTGCAGATGGGTGCTCTGAAAATAAGGAAAGATTTTATATGCCACATTTGCTATGGTTGACTCTCTTATACTAGGTCTTCATATACTGTAGGGCATTTGTCGAAATTGGCAGCTGCACACCCATGACATATTTCTGTGCAACTGGAATTGCACAGTTGATGAATAGGGCAGTCAAAGATCTGGGAGGGCAGGGTGCAGTTAAGGTCTAAATATTGGGAAATCTTTATGCTATAGTGTTCAATTTGATCAGCCAAAATTGTAGAAATCTGCAAATTCGGAGCTCTTGCAAGCTGCACAGCTGGGATTCTCCACTGCACACCCAAATTATAGGCAAAATTGCTTCTCTTTGCAATGGATAGTAGTTTAGTTGAGGTATTATTTAGAGGAAGCATACAGCTGAATGCTGAAGAGAGCTTTTTGTTTTGCAACATCAAAGTATATTTGGCTTGCTTATCAACAAGTTGAAAGCACATTGCTGATAGCAACCCAGGTGTATTTTTAGAGTGTTCTTTCTAGGTTGCCTGGTGTATATATATATATATATATATATATATATATATATATATATATATATATATATATATATATATATATATATATATATATATATATATATATATATATATATATATATATATATATATATATAAGGTATGGTATATATATAGGGAAGTGATCTGATATATAACAGTTTTTGATTACTGAATCATGTAAAGAAGAAGAAAAGAGAACAAACTCAATATGTGTTGTACATAAGGAAAGCACTAATAGCACCATTGGGACCAGATTGATCTATTGAATATTACAAGACATCCATATACCACTTCCAAGATAATGACATGACTCAGAGATCCAGCTGAGTTTTAGGCATTCTTTGATTGAAATTTGGCTTACAAACTGAGACAGCTATTTTCCTGTATGTTATGTTCATCTGGAAAGGTGCTGAAAGCTGATTAAGATTAAAATATATTCAATCCAAACTAACTTTGAATAGGGCTGGTTACAGGTTAAGAATGTTTGGTCATTTTGATAAAAGTTATTTGTAACTATCATGCCTTGTTATAAGGAAATTCTGTTCTCTTTAGTATCCAATCTGTGTGGTGAGTGGTGGCCATAGTGACTATGGGATACGTGATGGAGCATTTGTCATCAACCTATCCACCATGAAAAAAGTAGAAATTGATGTTGAAAATCAGGTATATTTCCAATAAATCTCTCTTCTTTACCATTGTTATTAGCAGTTTACTTGGATGAAATGCCAAATGTGTAGCATATTCAATATGTACTGTTTTCAGTTGTTGTTTTGTGTGATAAAGTTCTGCTTATGTAGCCTGATGCAAACACTTGCCATTTGATAAATTTGATATACATTTGATAGATGCTCAAGCGCATGGGCTTTCAGCTAACCTTTTGTGTTTTGGTGTCTAAATGTAACTCACAACTTCCTTCAGATTTGTAGGGAAATAGTAATTTCAGTTCATCCAGAGTTATTTTTGCCTATTTGCTTTTCAGATAGCTTATGTTCAACCTGGTGTATTGCTGGGAGAAATGGACATTGTAACTGTGAAGCATAATTTAGCAACTCCACTTGGGACTGCCAGTTCTGTTGGTATTGGAGGACAGGCCTTAGATTTGGGGATGGGATTTTTAACACCAATGTTTGGGTTTTTGATCAACAATGTCATTGAGTATGGTAATTTATTTTCTCAAAATATGCTATCATTGAGTAGATATCTAACAGCATTTTATGGGATTTAAACTGGTATTCAAAAATGTCAATTTGCCCTTTTTGGGTTGCATCTCTTTTGTAGATTCTTCTTATATCCAGTAAATCTACATAATTTTAGCCATTTCATACTTGCCTTCTATTTTTGAAGTAGACACATCTACTTTGATTCATTGAATGTAAGGACTTTAATGTGAGATAATCAATCTTCCTGGAAGCTCCTAGAGTATATAGCTGCTTTACTTCTATGGGGAACAAAGCTTTGTAGGCTCGAAGTATGGAGCATTCACTGGTCAAATGCCACCCAAAAACGGCTAATGACAGTTTCAAATGTCCTCTCTAGAGCTCACTGTCACTGCTGACTTTGTTCAAGAACTGAAAATACATGCTATGACAACACAAACTTCTTTCGCTAGAAACGTACACGGAAAGCACTGCATATTACTTTCTTTCTAATTGACCCTACCTATTTGAAGTACTAGTGACCGTCCAGTCTGCCGGGATGGACGCCAAAGCTTTCTTGGGGTCGGTTACGGTAGGCAGCCGTTTGTAGAGCCTTATTTCGAGCTCTGGTTCTCTGTAATACTCAAGAGCAATAGACGAGCTACGAAGTACTTCTATACGACATGGTGAATGAATTAGCATAAACATGAGTGAGTTGTTTTAGCAAAGGGACTTGGCAGCTATGGGGATGGTATAAGGAAAGAGACAATAGACGCCAAAAGTCCTGGGACACTTTGCACTTCTTATATTCTGTGATGAATTTTCATCCCCCTCCTCCCCTCACACGATGTTGGTTTTGGGAGAAGTACATGCAACAATGGTAACATCTCACCTGCACGCCGACTTCAATTGTCACATTGATGAGCCAACTTTGTTCAGGGGGGAATGGGGGGTGCGTGTATGTTACAACGATGAGAATTTGTAGATGAATATATTTTTTATCAGAGGTGCTTTTTGTCAGTATTTTCAAGGTCCCCTAGGACTTATGGTGAGCGTTCTAGGCCTTCTTGCAAACTTGAACGACGAGCTGCAGCGAAATCACCTCGTTTATTGATACAAATATACGGTGCTTTAGCTGAGTGTTTGTAAGGAAAATGCTCAATGAAGCTGAGTTGTGAGTGTCTATATATTGTTCTCTTCAGAGCTGGTAAAAGCTGATGGTGAAGTAATCAGAGTTAACAAGGAGACATATCCGGAGCTGTTTTGGGCAATGAAAGGATATGGTGCAAATTTTGGGTAGGCCTAATCTTTTTTCTATAGCACGGTTCTATATTATCGATTTTAACCGCAGGATCAAGGAAGTTTTGCCTGATTAATCGCCTCCTAGGAGGAGAGTAGAAGAAGAAGAATCATGAAGAATTTATGTTTTTTATTGGGAACTTGTTTTCTTCTGGCTTTGACAAAAAATAACTGTTCTCATTTTTGTTTTTAGGGTAACTGTGAACTTTAGAATAAAACTGCATAAGATTCCACCCCGTATGATTGGAGGCAGATGCTATTTCGCATGGCACGATGCAAAGACTGTCGTCAAGCATCTTCGACAATTCCGTAATGTCATTGAGCAAAGCTGTTTTACGGCAAACATCATTCTTCACATTGGCAAAACGAGGTAGGTTGAGAGATATTCAGGTATTTCCTTCCCACTGCTTTTTGCTATGGAATATAACGACTTGCTACTAGTACTTCGAATAGATATTACCAGAGTTTTGCAACACTGCATAGTTTCATTTCTCTATCTAGATAGTCGGCCATATTTGTGCCATAAATGATCGATTCAGCTTATTTATCAAAATTGCTTTTAAGGTTGGAAGTTTATTCGGAAATGGGAGATTATTATTTTTGCAAAAACATAAACGATTATCTTTAACTAATGCGAGGTACCTTTCATATCTTTAAGACTAAAAAGAGTATATTGGGCTCGTTGTTCCAGCAAGATATGTTGTTCTTGCAAAAAATAAAACCTTGGAAATGTGTTAACAGGAGAGCTGTTAGAAAAGAAATTCAAATACCCTCTGTGGGCTTATTCGGGAGTTGGGGCTTATTTGTCAGCGTCACTTTTATGGGTGGGGACTCATTGGGAATCGGGCTTATTGGATCATTTACGGTATTGTTTTGTCTACATTTTGTCGGAGCCGCTTTTTTGTATTTTGCGGCATTTGGTCAAATGCAAAAGTTGTCGTGTTTATTGGTGTTGGTGAGCTGGATAGCACTGAAGTTATTTGTCTGTGCTTGTATATATTGTATGTCCAGAAGAAAAGAACTGCTAAGCTCTAAATCATGATTTCGACAGGTCAATATAAGGTAGTTTGGACAAAATTTAAGTAGAGAACAAGTTCGATTTTAAGAATGAGGACAACGACGAAAAGAGCCCACATGACTTCAGTATATTCCAATTTCCGACAACACCAGGTATTGGGATTCCATATGTAAGACTGTTCCATAATGTATTAAGACTATTCACTAATTAGAACTATTTCGGTGTGATTATAGACGTTTCGACTCGACTCGAGCCAGCATCAGTGTATAATTATGAAGAAAGGGGGAGGGTGTAAATACAAAAGGTAGGAGAGAGAGACCATGCCAATGGACGTGGAAGGGAGCATGCGGAACAAGTGAATGGTAGACAGCATGAGAGTCAATATGATAGAGGACAAAGGAAGAGCCCTAGGGGGGAGAGAACAGATAGCAATAAGAAAGTGGGGCAAAGTTTTAATTTTGGACCACAATTACTAGCATCGTAGATTTCTTCAGGATTGCTTTTTCATTTGCTGCTCCCGGTGGGTGTGGCTACTTTACAAAAGATAGCACACTGTGTTTCTGGTAGCCACACCCACCGGGAGCAGCAAATGAAAAAGCAATACCCCTCATGATATTATTATGAACTTTGAAAGTTACTACAGTCACCAAAGAATCATTTCCTAACTTTTTAGGGTCCCTCTCTGATTCGGAACCCGGACAATCTGCCCCATTGCTCCCTCTCTCAATGGCCCTGAAGGTAGCCCATAGTGCTTTTCGTCGTCTTATATTGGTGCTTGCAATAGAGCTTCACTTTCCAGCTTGTGCTACAATTTCAACCAGAATACAAGCTATTGCCTATGGATATATATTGGTGTATGGAGAAAAAATAGCAGCTGCTAGAAAGCATGCTGATTTTGAAATGTTGTAGCAAGATTTATTTCAATCCTATCAGAATTTCCAAAGCTAGCAGGGTTTCTAAATTGATTAGAGAAACTTAGCGTACGCTGCATAGCGATTATTGTGCAATAACGCTAAGATTATTGCTTTTCCTTTCAAAAGCTGTTTCACTTCTAGTGGTTTGAATGGTGATTATGAGCTCTTTACTTACTGAAAAATTCAGCCAATTTGCTGCTCGGTTATTGTGCTTACTCTTCCTTGTAGCTTTCAAGTTTTCTATCGATTGCTGTATGTTGGAGATTTAGAAGATGGCACGGCTAAAATCAATATGCTTATACAATCGTGTCCTGCTGTCCCGTTATTTAAAGACATCCAGCCATTGTCATATGACGTTTTTCAACGATCTTGTGACTACATGTATGAATACGGTAAACATGTCTACCAAAGCCCCGGTCATTATTTAGAAGGTTGGTAGTTCATTCATTCACTCATTCATTCATTGATTCACTTATTCATTCAGCCTTTTCATTACTGTCAGCTCTCGAAGTAGCCCCCTGGGGGCTTATTTGCAGATGGAACGGCCTGAGCATATGCATCAACCTATAATAGGGTCTTCATTATCTTCTGTAATGGGGTTTATTTCTAGGAGGGGAGCTTTTTAATCGGACCTACTCGAGGATTTACGAAAAGTATCTTTAAAGTTCAATGCTACAAAGTTGCCGCCAGTTTATGTAGACAGTAAAGTAATGCTAGCCAAATCTTAGTATTATTTTCTTTATGTAAGTATACGGCATTGAGAAAGGAATTGTGTTGGAAGATTCTTTGTTGCAAATGTTGCTGTTGCATTTCGCCTGGCTACAAATTTACGTTAATGACGTCATCGGTGGAAACTCGCTCACTTTCCATGATAGGTTTGCTATCGTTTTATTATATTTCAAGCAATAGAGGATTTCGCAGGTGTCTGCCTTTAGCTTACAGCCTGCTCTCTTCCAACCAGGTGACATTTCAGAGCATGGCATCCTTATCTAAGTGATGCCACTTCTGCCGTGTATGAACACAGGATCGCAGGAAAGATAGAAGTTTTTCGTTTTTTCCAATGCTTTGGTTTTCTTCGTTCAGGCCGAATCCTGTAGAACTAGAGCAGTCGCATATTGCTCAGAGTCCATGGCAAAAGAGTTCAGATGTTGCCAGTTTTGTTCGATGAGTAAACGCATTCCAGTGATAATAGCATTTTGTTATATTTCAATGATCATTGAAAAATCATCGTTAGAAATGATTGTGTATTCCAGGCATCTAGCCTTGGAATTCTCAGTCGTATGAATAAGGTGATTTTATGACAACTGACATTATTGCCAACAGTTTATAGGGAAGACTGTAATAAAGATCTAAAAGCAATGTGCTCCTGCTTGTGTGCAGGAGATCCTTGTTTCCATCCCTTGTTTATCATCCCAAGATCCAAAGGTGTTGCATGTTGCCCCTTGTTTGACAATATAATTTCTGGATGTTGATGATGAAGATGATTGATTTTGAAGAGTGATGATTCGTGATGATGGATTGACACTGATGGATAGTGATTAACGGTTAATGGTTGTCATGTATGATTATTATGATTCATATCAATGATTGGCAATAACAACTGATGCTGATAAGCACTGATGCTTGTTCTTGATCAGCCATTTGGTTGATTGATGAATACTGATTTCATTGATAAATGATAATAATTGATGATGTCAATATGTGATTTTTGATTTATAGCGATGTTAATTGTCTATAGTTAGATGAAAAGCTATCTTAAAATAGAGGAATTTTGAACGCCGTCAATCCCCTAGAACAGTCAAGAAATCGCACGGTTTTAGAAATAGTTCTTTACATCACTTGCAACAGTTTCTGTTGTTATTTGGATTACACGCTTTTTTTACAAGGAACCACTTCATAAAGAGCCTACATGCAGAATGCCAAAATGTTTGTAGAACTTATGGTAGTGCAGAAAATTTCCCTAAGGACCTTTTCAGTTTGAAAAATTTTTGTAACACCAAACAATCAAGAAGTAGAAAGCTGGTTCCGTTCATTTGCAGCCGAAAACAGCATAGATTCTTAGCTATGCTTGTGTCAAGTCCTTCGTTTTTCATTGATCTTACGTTACAGCCAAAATTAAAAGCAAAATTCAGGATTTCAATATTTTGCATATGTATATACTATTTTTATGGCACTAGTTATGCGCTGAAAATTAAGGAACTGTTAAGGAACTTTTAGTACTACAATTTGATTATTTGAGGTCCAAAAATGAGGAACTTTTGGAACTAGACCTTTAGCTAGGTTCCTTATAAAAAGAAAGCGTATATTACTGTTTTTATTATTATTCATCTTTCAAGCTCGCAACTAGAAGTTTTTTAGGGCAGGGGTCTAATCAACAAAAAAGGGTGGACAAACTAGACATTTTCCAAAAAGCAAGTATCTTGAAATCATATTTCAGTTCAGATTTAGATATTTGAATTAAGATTATAAGCAACTCTACGTGGCAAATCTACAATAAACAGTTTCGAAATTCTCCAAGAGTAAGAGCACTTTTACCTTTTTGAAGAAAAGTCAGGAGCCTAGACCCCTCAGGCGATCCCGTAGTTGCGCACCTGTATTTTGCACTGTACATCAAGCTGGCCAATTGTAACTACCTTGAATGTTATAGAATTAGAAATAAAAGTTTCCTTTGTTATTACATGACATCCATCACATTTTATCTGAGATCTTAGATATTAGCCGTGAATCATATTGCTAGCTGTCTTTTTTCCATTCTCCCATATAGATCTTTCTGATCACTACATTGATACAGTTGTGGATTCGCTATCAGTGCTAAATGTTACGGACAACTATTGTACTGTGGTGTACTTTACAGTACTTGGCGGTGCTATCAGGAATATTGACAAAGATGAATCGCCTTTCCTGTTCAATAGGGCAAAGTAAGTTCGTTCTCAGCTACCACCTCTTCCTTTCAACTGTGCTTCTGTCGTCGAGAAATAAGATGGGAGCAATTGAAAAATGTTACTGCAAGAGTATGCAGAAAAGTGGCTGGATGAGAAAAGTCTAGGACGAATGAGTATAAGGGAATTAATACGAGATAGGATACTGTTGAGAATATTGTACAGGACTTGATATGTGAGTAGAAGTAAACTCGAACAATTTTGTGGAAGCGAATGGTACGTTTAGGACCACGGTCAACAAGGAATGTTTCTGTTAATTTTCTGTTTCATCATTTTACAGCTGGTGGGTTGGAGCTGTTGGATCTTCAGCCGAGCAGAGTGGATATGAGAAGGTTTTCTTGGTGATCAGTGGGATGTTTTCGAAGCTAGAAAAATATGCAATGGTTCCTGATCCTGAAAGCGTTGCTGTTTACAACAGGAGATTAAAGGCTCTTAAAACCAAGTATGACCCCAATAATATTTTCATTAACAACCCTTGCAACATACTTCCAGATAGTCATACAACATGCCCTTGACTGGCAACAAAGTCATCAGGCACTTCTGTTCATAAACACGAAACTATTTCCTGTTATTGACGTTGCTTATTGATTGTTGTAGATGTTTGTATTTATGTCATGGGAGTATTCTGGTATCAATAGTTAGCTTTCCCGGTAGCCATAAAATACGTGGGTCAGATGTAGGTTCTGCTACCTGACGGATATCAAATATTAGCATGGCCCTAGGTATCACGTTGAGAGAGCATGCAAGAGAATGGCAGAAAATATCTAAGTGACCAACACAGCAACATTTGTAGTGGGGGAGGGGGGCTCTTATGGACAAATTAGCATTACAGAGATGTACAGGGTGCTAAACCGGGTACTAAAGTACATTTACTGTAGAAAGAGGAGGGGATGCAGCCTCCTGGCTCCGCGACTTGGCCCCGAAATGTAAACATGGATAACCTTGAATAAAGATAATGCGTACAAGAGAATGGTAGAAAATACCTGCATGGCGCCAGTATACGACTTAGAATTACCTGGAGTATTTGTGAGTATCAATACTTGTGAGTTGATTACTTTGGTCTAGGACGAAGCTGTTAACAGGAGAATATACTAGAGAATCAATTTACTGCTCATTCTCAAAAGTGACTAAGCATGTAGGATTACTGTGTAGCTAATACGCACAATCCAAACCCGTGCTAGATATAGCTGTGCTCTCAGGGTGGTTGTAAATGGCCTTCTCACCTATGAGTTTTAGAATCTCTAGCGTTTTATGTCATACTGCTTAAAAGTACTGAGACACTTTTGTTGAGATGGAAATGAACTGAATCCCGTCGCTTGAAATAGGATTTCATAAAGGAGTTGCTTCATTAATATCCTCTATTTTTTCCGTATTCTTGTATTTTTCATGGTATGCTTAATTCACTCATAGAATTATTCATTCAGTCAGTCATTCAGTCGCTCATTTATTCATTCATTCATTCGTTTATACTTCCATTCATCCATCCATGTTGGTTATCATTCATTCTGGTATACACATATTCATTAATGTTTTCATTCAAATATTCATTCAGACAGTCATTCAAGCATTTCTACAGACTTTCATTTCTTCAAGCATTTATCCATTCAAGGATTGAACTGACTACCTATATTCGTAGTCATCAAAACTTAGGCATTATTTAAATAATGTATATCATGATCATTAATTCGAGTATCGTTTACTATTATCATTTATTATTCATTCCGATATTCATTCATTCATCCTGACACTTTATTCATTCATTCATTTAGTCAGCCATTAAGTCTGTTATTCAGTCATTCAGACACTCAAACAATTTAATCAGTCAGTCAGCCATGTTTCTTTTTCTATAGCTGTATTTCTTTCTTCTCATTTATCAATCCGTTAGCACCAAGGAAGTCGTAGATAGATACAGATGTCCTGTAACTTGATTGCTTGTGACAATCTCCTCTTGAGATAAACTCGATAAAGACAACGACAGCGTAGCAATTTGTTAATAGCATTATTTCAAATTTCGCAAAACTAGCACTTTATTCCGGTTTAATATACTTAAAAAATTCACATTAATCATACAGCATTTAGGAGTAGGATTTACGATAAATTTACACATAAGGCCATAAAATTTTTGACTAACTGAATTTCGAATTCTTCTAGAATCTCCTTATTATGCTCTTTTAGAAACATTGCCTTTACTTACAACAAAGCCAAAAGGCCGTGCAATGGTTGTAGCATGCGGCAAACACTCTACTTTATGCTATTTCGATCTATGCATCATCTGTTTTGGTTTGGATTTTTCTCTCAAATGAAATTCCTCTTACTCTATCGTTTTCGTTTTGTCAATTTCTAAATGCTAAATTGCTTTCTAGGTGCCTCATATTCCTCCTAGAAATTACGAAATAACTCTCAGGGACTACGTGCTTGATTTGAGTGACATTAATGCCTTATATGTTGAGCTGTGGGTATAAGCTAGCATATTAGGACGAGATTTAGACATTGTTTTGTTGGTCGGATATGTTCATACTTTACAGCCCCACTCAGGATGTATAGTGAAGGTTGAGCATGTCTTTTTGTGGGGTAGCATGTACATTGCTGTGATGTTTGCAATGTCGTTGTTGAACTGGTGCATTGGCAGGCCATGCCATGATTGGTAACTTGTTCTTTCTGGCTTGAGCCAAGTGCTGTCACGTCTCCATGCAACGCTGGATGTCTTGTGTAGGATATTTGGATAGGATGGTGTTGCTGGTACGCTGGGCCTAGAATTTCAATTCACGCGATCCTTAGATGATGAGGGTTGGCTTAGAAAGATAGAGCCAAAGACTTAGAGTATTTCTTCGACTGAAGTGATCAAGGTTTGGTTAATAGCTAGATACATGAATACATATCACTATACAAATACGTGTCATATAAACGAAACGTTGTTCTTGGAAATACCAAGTAGGTTTAGGAAAACTATTGGACAGTTAGACTTATTGAAAGAAATATTAAGTTACTTGATCGACAGTTCTCAAGTTGCTTTCCTCTACAACGTATTTGAAAATAGGATGAAAAACAATAGTAGGAGTGAGTCGCAAACATGCACGAAGAGTAAATACATCGCATTATGTACGTAAATGTGAAATGCACTTAGATCAACAAAGAATCATAAAGATCATTATCTGAAGTTAACTTTAAGGTAAAACTAATATTCAAAAATTATTCCACTCACTTATTTGACTTTCCCACTGGTAATGATAATGCACGTGATTTCTGCGTGTTTCTGAGTTGTATTGTTTGTTTGAATGGATTGCTTTCATTTCCTTCGTCTGAAGGTCTCTTAAGTATCCCTTCTAGAACTCGCCTTTCTTGATATTCAAAGAGAAATCATAGTTGGTTAAATTTGTAGATACCGATTCGACGATGATATATCATTGTCTTTCGTAACAAATTTACTGCTTATACGTAAAGAAGCTTAAACTGTTGTCGTTAAGGACGAGGTAGATAAGCATGCACATCTGTGCTTAAAATAAGTGTAGGTATGACTCACTTTGTGGGGTTTTAAATCGAAACTGTGGACCAGCAATTGGGGAAATGCGAACTTGTTGCAAGGTTTATATGATTAGCGTTGAATATGTCCGTTAAGTTCCATATGAACTGTCTAGTTTGTTTTAGTTTGTCTCAAGTAAAGTAGATACTGTTGGGTCCTGAAAAATTCTTGAACCAATCTTACCTTCTTTGTCAAATTTTCTCAGCCACTCTTTTCCAAAGTCGAGAGACTTTACTTCCTATGTAGAGACACAAATGTGATCACTGATGAAAACTCTCTGCAGCGCATTAGTATCAAGCAATACGAGCAGTGAAAGTAACTGACCTTGCTCAGGAAAAGAGTATTGTATGAATTGACGAAGTGTATCACGTATGCTTCTTTTTATTTAGATGAATGTGACTTTGACTATACGAAACGAATGCATGTTAGAGCATGTTTCATAAAAGAACAACCTTCAATGTCCTAACTGTTACATGACTTTCATTGTACGTCTTCATGTAATATCAAAGACTTCGTAAGACACTGGGGCACTTGTTAAAGTCAAGCGCACTCCATGAAGCCAGCATATTAAACGTAATTGCCGCTGTTGGTCTAGAAGTCTACCATCACTTACCTTACTGAAGCTCTTTGATGAATATCGCCTATTCTCAGACGAAATGGTTGGTACTATAAACAGAAGTATGTCCATTATTAGAAGTGTGAAATGTTCAGTGAAATGTTCAGCTATTTGAATACCGATGTGAGTTTCACATAGGGTATATAAACAAATAGTATTATTTTGCTTCGCATACCTGCCTCACGTCTGGCTTACTTTCTCATGTCCCATAACGGTCATACGCAAAAGCTCAAGCTTAAACGTTCACAAATCAAGAGAAATGAGATAAATTTGGCCTTGAATTTTCGAGCGAATATGAGTTGCTTGCTATAAGACCTCTGTTCAGTGCTCAGAGCAGAAGCTGAAATTTTATGAAGATTTTTGGTCCACCAGGGTTCAAAGTCAGGTTCGTTTGTCAAGCTCGATCCAGCCAAAAATTGCTTCAAATGGCGTTTGATAGCTATCTAGGAATCCTACTTTTAACACATGTTGCCCTTGGCCAAGCATAGTGAGCCACCGAAGAATATTTTGAATTTCTCACCCCTTGACATTGTGAAAAGCTGGAAACTATGAACATGTGCAACGACCAAGGATAAATTGTGAAAGAGTCTTGACTCAATCCGGGTTGCAATCGACTTCCATTAACACTATAGATGTGCACAATAACATCAGGGCCTTTCAGATGAGACCTAACTATACGGTTGGACCATAGATAACGTTGACAGACAAGGATGAAATTATTTTCTTTCATATGCTACAGATGTTGGAATTCCTGGTCTAGGTTGAGTTGCAGAAAAACAAGTTGTACATCAAGTACGCAACAAAGAGATCCATACGCAAAGACTGCTTCTTTGAGTCGTGTGATCTTGAACTTGGGTTTGGCTTTGGTCTTTGACGAACCTCTGCTTCATCTACAAAAATGAACAAGTATGCGATATTCTAATTCTACTTTGTATTTTCTGCCCTTTATATACCGTAAATTCTCCATTGAGCCCCCTGAGGGGCTTATTGTTTTCAGGCTCTTTAGAGGGAAGCCTATTGGAGAGGGGGGCTTCATTGAGATGAGGCTTAATAAACTTTTGAAATATGAGCAGATTTTCTATGGTGATATAGTATGTATATTTTAGGAATCTTCATCAATAACATTGTCATATTCATCAGTTATTACACTCTCTTTTTATAAGAACCAGTAAAATTAAGGTTCAAGCTGGCTGTTCTTAATTTTTCCAAAATTTTGAAGTTGAATATTTCTTAATTTGTTCTTAAATTATTGGGGTGTAAGCAGAAATTGGTAAAACAAATGGTTCTTGCTTCGAGGAATTGTTCTTGTTTCAGCTACGATACAGACTAAGTCCTCCAAAGTTACTTGCCGGGGGTCCTAATAAGAGCAAAGGGTTGGAAAATGTTCAACAACTAATTAGCGGGGGGACGGCAATTATGCACCATAGAGTCTGCAATCGCAGTTACCATTCCAAGATCTAATTCTTGTTTTGAATTGATGGACTGAAGTCAAGCTCTTGACGTCCTGTGAAAGTGATTGCCAAATGCCCTATCCTCTATATCTAATTGTTTCAGTTCCATGATTAACTGTATGTACAATGGGAAGTAAGAAGGTATTAGCATTTCTAAACTCATTGGTGACGCTTGTTTGATGGAAAATTTCTTCTATAAAGCTAGGGCTTAGGTGATTAATGGCTTTAAACATCTCAGCCATTACAAGTTGAATGCTTTTTTGGTGTGTGTGCATATATATATATATATATATATATATATATATATATATATATATATATATATATATATATATATATATATATATATATATATATATATATATATATATATATACACGTGTGTTTTCACTTATAAATATGAACTCCAATTGTCCATATTTAGAAAACGTTTATGCAATATTGCATGTCATATGATGTAATTTACAATGTGTATTTATCTATGCTGACAACAATAAATGTAGGTTTTGCCTAACATCTAGGTACCACATTTTATATTACCATGTTTACTTAGTGCTGTTGGCTCTGCAACTCCAGCATCTGTCATTTTTCAATATTTCTTTGATATTTGTAATTAATGCACCAATTACTTTTAACTTTTGTAATTTGTACATGTGGTGCACAACTAGTGCTTGCATGAGAGATGCCAGAATACAATACTGATAGAATAGTACAAACTAGGAAATAGTTGAATGGCATTGAGAGAATAGACTTGCAGCAATCAAATCATGTTTTCTTCATCAATGATCTTGATTGTATAATTCAATATGGTAACAAAAACTTGACTATGTTTGAATTAGTGACACTCAAACTGAGTGAGAAAGGCTTAAATTAATTTTTATTAACAGTGCCTGAATTCTAAGTTGAAGATAGTTGAAACTGACCAATGCTGTCTTGAAAATTTAACTCTATGACATTACAGTCATTCATAATGATTATTCTATTTAAAGTTCATAGATGATATACTCTGGAATTAGCAATATAGTTCCAGTTAAGACTGTATAGTATCAAACTGACAGCTATATTCATAAGGCTATATGTAAAGAAGATGAAACATTTTACCAGATGGCATCTTCCTTTGTACAATGACATTCTTCCTAATTTACATTCAATATATGTCATTACATGTAGTACAACCTTAAGGCTTCTAACCTCAAATAAAAAAAAATAAAAACCTGTGTCCCCTGTAATGTTTGGATCTGGCTGACAAGGTAAATCTTCAGATACTTTGATACAATCTGTTGATGTTAATCTCTCAGGGATTGTCCAGGACTTGAGATGCTGCAAGTAAAGCCATGTGTAGTTTTACATAAAAACATATGCAGTTTTACTAAATATTTGTGCAGAACCCACATGACTACCAATTTTCAGTTCACAAGTGCAGAGGGACAACCCTTGAATACTTTATGAGGGTAGTTGGCTGCACAGGCCTGTAGCCAGCTTGAATTCACAAGGGGGGCACAGCCAATACATATGATACATATATATATATAATTCATGTTTTTAGGGGAGGCACAGAGTCAAATTTCACAAGTCCAGGGGGACCTTGCCCCCCAGGCCCCCTTGGCTATGGGCCTGAGTTGACAAATGGGGTTAAAAATAACCCAAATCATTTGCAATGATCTATTCATGCAATAAAAATTGCACCATGAACAATTTTAAAGCATTTCTGTCACATTTTACCCTATACTTGGCTGAGGCAAGACATTTATTCATTCTGGCCTTTCTGAAAATAACATAGACCTCAGTTACCAAATCTTTCCTTGCAGCTCTATTGATTATAGTAATTTGCAACACAACACCGATTGACTATCTTAAACGGGCTATTATGTTTGGACCGCTGCCCAACTCTAGGGAAAGTCATACTTTCTCAATTTCCTGCTGCAATACCAAACCTGCCTCTGGCTTCCTGTGCATTTGTTAAAAATAGCACGGTGCATTGTTGACAGACAAATATATAGAAAAATACAGTTGTAGCAAGCCCGTGTTATATCATGAGTCACGCAAGTAAGTAAGTATTTACCTCCCCATGACTGGACCTCTCCCTCATTAGTGTTGAATCGGAGGCAGCTTCAGCTTTTTCCCAAGCATCTTGGGGATTTGAGAACTTCAAGCGTGGTGGTGAAGAGTGTGGCTTAGCTTCTAGAGACGAGTTCGTTGGCCTAGCTGTGGTCCTACCTAAAGCTGATGAAGGAGGCAATACACGGCCATGCGTAGTCTCGTTTCTTTCCTTTCTCTTTCGTGCTTCTAAAAATGCTGGGGTTACCATCAGCGATCGGTACTTTTCATTTTTCATGGTCGACAATGTAGCTTCAAATGAACAGTCAGCTTTCGCCGCTTGCCACCTTATGATGATTCCCGTGCGTCTTCGTTTTCATGACAACGATGATAATTCCCTTACTTAGGTCATTTCTTCGAAGATGCTGATAAAGTTCACCAATAAATTCAATATATCTATATCTCAATTTTACATAAAAACTTTTCTATTGATTGAGAAAATAGTTAGATATAGTTTTTTCTACTTAAAATTACAAAGTCATGCTTTAATTTTAATGTTTTTTCGGTAAAGTACTCCTGAAGAGCTATGACTTTTATAATGCTCGGATGCATACGAGGCTGCTGAAAAAACAACAAGTTATCGTTGTCAAGGCACAAGTCCCGTCTCATAGAAAACGACCTACATTTGACAGCATCATTGGACTAGTGGCACTTATTTGCTATAGGAAGAGTGAAGCTGTATTGGTAAATGCTAAAGTATGACTGATTTTCAGCTGTTCCAAGACAAGAATAAGAGCTTACCATAGTTAGTATATACATTTTGTACTTGGCTTGTTAGGAATACAACCTGGTAGGTGGCTGAAGGCAAACAGTGAAGCCTGATTAACAGTTACAATATAACCAGTTGCTACGCCCGTGATAAATTCTAAATGAAATGAAAATGACTTTGTTCAGATACTAGATTTGTCGTTGTGTGCATGTTGTAATGATGTTTGCTCATATTCATGCAAATTTATCAAACTTGCTACCTATACTGTTAATACATCCCATGTATCAGAAGAACTATTGCCGAACAGCACTTTGCATATTCTCAGAGAATGCAACCGAGTATCTAGATGCCTAGCCAAAGGTTCTCGATATTTTTCCTTCTGGACGTCTTGCTTAGCTCACACTTTAAGTTTACCGTTTAACTTTATGGTGCTGTAACTTCTCATGCAATGCTTATTTCTCCATAACATTATGGTATTGTTTTTTGAAGTCTCTCACGGTGGTCAAGAAGGGAAGTAAATCACCCCTCCAGAGACCTTGGTAATACCGACCATTGGGCTAAAATGAAGCATAAGGTTAGCCAATTGTATCTATTTTACTTACAGTCTGTTGCAGCTTGCTTTGTCTCTGGTTCTTTATCTCTTTTGCTCTCATTGTAGCAGAAGGCATATATTTCATTTCATTACAACCCCACAGCATATATCCTTTTATGAACATGCTATTTTAAATGCTTTTTATGGTTATGGAGGCATCTTGTAAACCAAATTTGAGGGATAGAAGTAATCAATTATTGCTTGGTAGCTATCATAGATATTTTAACCATAGAGCACTGTTTTTCTGCTTTAGATTAGAATAAGATTCATATCTATTCATTATGATATTATTACACTGTTTCTGCTTTCAAACTGAAGGAGGCTTAAATCTCACTAATCTATCTTCATTATTTTCAACAAGCTCTCTAAACCTTATGCAAACAGCTCCTAGAAAGTATTAAGCTGATTGCTATAATTGTCATATATTCATTATAGTTTTTTGAAAGGAAGCTAGTATTGAAGAGATGAATTTGAAGTTGATCACTATTTACACCTCTCCCATGTGATATACCTTAGCTATAGATTATTCTTTCATAACATCTTCATTATCAAGTATCAGTGTGATTATAAATGATTGATAGAAAAGAAGACAAAGTAATATCTTCTTAGTTCATGATAGTAGTTGTAGCTCAATTTATTATCTACTTTTTCAGGCTATGAGTTTTGAAGTGTATGGAAACAACTATAAATCTCACAGATTTCCTGGAGAACCTATTCCACATGAGAGAAGAAGTAATGAATATTTCATTGTTCTTGAGATTTGATTCCTAGAAGCACAACACGAGTTAAGCAATTGTAAAATTAAAATCTTAATCAACGGCTATGCTACAAACCTCCTTTGTTTAGCATTTTTGGCCACGTTACAGTGTTACTTAGGCAAGATTAATGGAGGTGGGACTTTCAATAGGACTCCGGCTTAACCAATAGTTTCCCAAGTACATTACGAACTGTACCCGAAGACTAGAAAAGTCATTTCCCCGTAGTGAAACAAGACTAGTAATTCTCCAGATCCTTTAGCATTTTCAACTTCGTAAGCACGAACCACTATGGCTGCAATTTACTTAAAAATTCACAAGCTACATTTCTTTCTTCAACAGAACATAACCCGCTATTGATACATCGTCATGATATTGATGGATACCTGTGCCATTTTGGCGTCAAGTCATTTTCAGATTGGATGGTCGAGGAGCTTAATGGCAATATCCCCGGAAATTATTATAAAACTCGACAGCCGAACCCCAAGGTACTGAGAACGGCTGCAAATGAGCGTGCAAGAGATAATTTTAGGTACTGGTTCCTTGACAAGAAGCCATCAACACGTATGTACATTCTATCTCTATTTTCCTTAGCTAGAAAGACTTGAGTACCATTGACATAGAGCAGTGGTGGAGCCATGGGGGTAGAAAATAAAGGGGACTAGTTGCCCACTTTTCCCAAAGGCGGGCCTTGAGATTCGCGCAAACTCGATTAGAGAAGCTTGGAGGTTGCATTTTCTTATTGTTTAGACCATGATTGCGATGTGCAGCTTTATAACTGGCATTGCTCTGGCTGTCATGAATGAAGGAACGCTAAGTCTGCAGAAACTAGGTGTGATTCAAGAAATTGGTGTACGTCCTGACCCTTGCCCTCCACTTTTTCGTAGGTGGCACTGTCATTGGCATAGAGTTTAAAGCAACTTTATGCTTTGCTAGAATCCTTTCTATATTTTTACAATACCACATTTTAATTACTGTATCATCATCAATGTGCATCCTTATAAACTGTATTACAAGCGAGAGCCTGAAAGTATAAAGTAGAAAAGTCCAGTATTTCATCTCTTCTATGGCACTTGTATATACGCAATTGGTGTTTCGTTTGGAATACATTAAACATCCATTGGTGTATACTTTTCTTGTGCTCCTCGCAGATAACAAAACGCTGTAGTTTCACATCTCCAGCTTAGCCTTACATTCAGACTTTCTGAGAGAAGAATACTTCTTGGTTTGATGTATCTAAACCAGAAAGCGTCCAAACTACGGCCCACAGATCAGCTGCAGTCTTCAATCTTGGCTTTGTTGGCCGGCAGCAAGGTTTAATCATGCACTTCAAACTATAGGCTTAAAATGTTTTGAATTTAGCAAAGCACAATGTGCATGTAGTGTCTGGCGTGGCCTGGCCTGGCCTGGCCTTGTTAATTTTTCAGTTTGACCCTGATTAAGTAAACTCCAGATGCCCCTGGCCCAAACAAATGGTCAAATCATGGAGACACTTACTTTTTTTAGAATTCGTACATTTGACCAATCAGCTGTAAGAAAAGTAGTACTATATAAGCATGCGGCAAAGCTATGGTTTCCAATCTTATCAAATTAATTTATATGGCGGTCCCGGTAGCATACGTTTTCGAATCAGGGTCCCATGGAGGGATGAATAAATATGTTTTTATAGATATAATTTCACAGGAAGCAAATATCAACTGTGATATAAGCTAATAAACAGGGACGTAGGAAGCATCTAAAAAGTGGGGGGGCCAAATCCTAAAAGGGGCACATTACCACGCCCATTTTGGGCTTCAAAGGGGCACTTTTGCGTAGTTTGTTAAAAAGTTGGGGGCCATGGTCCCTCTGGCTCCCCCGGTTCCTACGTCCCTGCTAATTAACCTACCAAATCAACGAGCTGCACAAACGATGGCAACCCCTTGACACTTATGACACACTTCTGAGATCCCTCGTTGTCAAATAAGGGACCGCAGACCTCTGGTTGGGAACCACTGCTTTAAGGCTTGTAAAACTATAGCTCAAAATGTCGCCATTTGTCGGCAGGAGATTTGCTTTAGTATCTACAACTTCATTTTCATTCCAAGAACTAGTCAACTTTGGAACATCTTACCTCCCACTTCCTTTCCTGAATCCTACAAATTATCTTGCTTCATACCTAACATCAACTTGATCTCATCTCCCTATCTACCTAACTTTCCTTTCTATTTCTTTCTTTGTCAGGGCTTTGTTATAGGCTCTATGACCTTTCCCTGACATTACTTACTAAAAAAATTTGGTTTCGTTGTTGACTTCTAGACTCTGAAATGATTACACCAGTGACTGAGTTTCCATTCAGAGCTTATTTAAGCCAACATAGCGTTGCACTATAGGGCTATTTTAGCAACGCCTTCTCAGAATTTATGACCACAATGTATATAATAGAGAGATTTATGCCGATATGTCCCATTTTTCTGCTCTATGCAATTATATTAGGTTTTCAGAATTCTCAATTTTTGATTCATTGATACTCTCATATTGCAATTGGTGTGGAGGAGCAGCGGTGTAACGGGGGCAAATCCCCGGGAAACAACTGCCAGTAAGTGCGCAACTAGATCTTGTGACTTCTGCAGGGAACAACACCGTGCTGAGTGCATGCGTTCTAATGACGAGAAAATTAAGAGATAGTTTGTGTCTTTTTATCGAAGAAGTCGATAGTGATGAATTTTTTGCTCTTATTCTCTAATCGGTGATAGAAGTATAACAATTGGTGTGGCTGTAAATGTATTGCGCTATCCATCAAACTCTAATGGCATCCTCCGACTGAAAGTAAACCCAAGATAGTAAATGAAGAGGCCACTAGGCAAAGTTAGGAAAAAGCCTCCTTATTCCTTAGTCCAGTGTTTCCCAACCACTCTGCAATAGCATATTAGTGAGCCTTGAGAGGCCATCAGGTGTACCGTGGAAAGTGTCCTGTGTCAACTGGCTCTTACATTAAGTATCAACAGTTAGTGAATTAGCTCACCTATCTACCTGCTGTTCAAGTGCGGACCAGAAGGGGACCGGGGGGCCATGGCCTCCCACAAGCGGTAATATTTCATATTTTAAGAATTATTTTTCATGCCTCATGATTTAGACGAGAAAAGTAATAAGAAATGAATTGAGCACTCTACACAACTCTCCAAATGTTTCAGAAGGGCGTGGCTATGAAAAATATCTCTCCCCACAGTATTTTTTCAGAAATGGCCCCAACAAAAGCCAAATTCTGGATCCGCCTATGCTGTAAGTAGTGATCCTTTGGGTAAGACATTGCTTGGGATGGTGTACCGTGTGAGTTTTTGAGCTTTTAATATAAATTGTGAGTAGTGGTTACAACAAAGGTTGGGAAGCCAATGTCTTAATCATTTGAGAATAAAGAGACGAGATTTCTCCCACTTATGTACTGTACTGCTCTATAACCCCTCCATTGACCATGCTGAAGTCCTCTTATTTGAAATGTGTCGAAGAAAACGATAACTCTCGTGCTCAAGGAAGTACTGTTTTAGGCCAGTTAAGTAGAGCATTAGCTACTGCTGCAATGAAATTTGAAAATTCTTCTGCAACTCTCTTCTTCAGATTCAAAGTTGATGGGAACGAGAGAAGGCAAGTTAGGCCTAGCTGGCTAATGGACCTAGAAAATGTGGTACTTCTTGGCGTAAAGGTTTTTAATGATTCTTTGGTATAGCAAGTAGATCTTAACTTTATTATGATAAAATAGAAAATCAGAAGGCTGAGGGTATTGTTCTATTTTCAGAGGGCCTAAGAATATCAGTAGACGGTACCGTGTGATTTGTACTTCGTGCAAAAATTTTTTAAGGAAGCCTGACATTGAAGAACATTTTCCAATTTATGATTGATGATCGATGCAATGAATTTGGTAAATTTGTAGCAAAAGATCGTAAGGTCATGCACTGTTTTGTCTCAGGGATATACTCTTAATTCACAATAGGTGATACAAGTGCATTGAGATAAGGAAATATGAATTCGCCAAACAACCATAATCATGGGAAGCGATCATTCTCATACCTTGAACTCGTAGTCTCAATGAGCTGATTACCCAAAGGTTATCCTCTCTGTTTGTAAACCACACATTCCTTCAGTCTTTTCATATTTTTTCTTGCCAAAAGGTCTCTCAAGACAAGTCAATTCACTTTCTCACAATTGTTCACAATTAGTTCCTAATATATTGGTATTTTTCGGTTTCAACAAATCCCATTTTTTCCAACTTGATTGATTATTTTCTATATACAACTTTGATGTTTTACTATATTTCTTCATTGATGCTATGAACTCAACATGTTTCTTAATTCAACGATCTCATTGCATACTCCTTTGCAACTTTGTTTTACATGTTGAAACTTGCCGAAGAGGATTTAACTCTCTTTTGACCATCGCATGCGTTTTTCATATCGTTTAGCTTACCACTGTTTGTAACCTTTTCTCCTCTAGTTCTGGAAAGTTCATAGCCCATATATGGTTGGGTAAATCTTAAATTTTGTGTATGAAACATGTGATCTAAAATAATTTAATTTATGATGAATATTTTTCTACAAAGATATGCGCAAAATTATTGTCTGATTCTTGTTCATCTAAGACCCCAAATGCGTCCTTCTCGCTACACAAGGAATCCAGTATTTCAAAATACTCAACTGATTTCCGGCTGACCACCAACTACCTAGTGAACAGGGACGTAGGAAGCATCTAAAAAGTGGGGGGCCAAGTCCTAAAAGGGGCACATTACCACGCCCATTTTGGGCTTCAAAGGGGCACTTTTGCATAGTTTGCTAAAAAGTGGGGGCTATGGCCCCTCTGGCCCCCACCGGTTCCTATATCCCAGCTACTGAACATTCCTCACGGCCTCTGGTTAATTACGTTATTCCTGTCACAAATGCGCAGTGTCCCGAGATGAGAGATCTGAGCTTTGATGAAGTTTGAGTCGTGCATAATTATCAAGTTGCTTTATATTTCGGCGAATTTGAGCTCTGACATTCTTATCGACTATACCGTTACAAAAAGTGTGCAATTAGTAAAAGTTTTATAGATATATGAGTATTTGTAGTTTCTTTTGTTCAGCTTCGTAAAATACAGTACCCCAATTCAAACCTGAAACTCTTGGCCTTACCAAAAACGTAGCCTAGACAGAATCCACCCATCGGATTTGTCAAAAATGTACAACAGACGCTCTTATATAATGATAGAGACATCACTTTGTATGCAATCCCAGGCCGTTCAAATGAAACGCGCACGATCGCACACGAGCGCGCAGGCACGCGCCCAGCTCAGTTCACGCGCTCGATGTATCGCTCGCTTCAGCTTTATGAAAAATATACATCCAAGTACTAAGGAAAGCTCTAGTAAATGGATGTTTAGCGCGCGCAAACTATCCCACGCGCGCGGTTGGCAGCGCGCGTCTGATTTACTCATTGACAGACCTGCAATCTTAGATTCATCTGAGAATGTTAACTTATAATATTTCCCATGCTAGTAGAGCTTGATTTGGCGGCTAAACTCTAATTGCATAGAAAACTGTGTGGTCGAGTTGTTCACATGGAAGACTTAAGTTTTTATAACATTCTTAGTAAGGTAATTGACTCATGCTAAGCCAGACTGTATAGATGCGCTGGATCAATATGATATTACCATAGGCTGAAGGAAACTGGTAAACCATAGTGTTAGTCACTGTTGTGTCAATGGATTTTTGCAGTAATCTTTGCTTCAGTAGATCATATGGAAAATAAGATTGACATAGATAGCTTTAGCAACAACGAGGCCAGTTCTTCAGTAATTTCTTTAGCGAAATGAGATTTCCATGAGGACTGTTATTAAGTAGATATCCAAATAGGTTCGCGAACAATCCCATGATGGTTGTTACGGTGTAATCCAAACTCCGATACGTTTTCTCTTCAAACAGAGAATGCTTTGAGAACTTCGATGACATCGGTAAATCCTCGCGCTCCCAGCGCTTTAGAAGACTAAAGTACATGGTGCAGAAGTTTATTCATAGGGACTCTCTCCCTACTTCTGGCACCGTAAATCATTGAATTAGCCCCCCCCCAGGAGGGACTTATTTATTTTTGACACTTTGAGTCGAGGTTTATTCGAGGGAGCTTATAGAAGTATTTGGCATATGTCGCATCAAAAGTTTATTTTAAAAATTCATATTCTCCATTACACTCTTTCTTTTTTACAAGAACACGAGGCTCAAGATTATGGAAAATTAAGAACAAATTAGGAACAAGAAGCTGAGGCTGAAGCACTGTCGTAAAATGATTTGAAACTGATAAAAAAGTTTTTAAGCTCAACAATGCTTGCTAAAGCTCTTCGAAACACCCAAATCATCAGTGTGTAAAACAAGTCGTAAATGTACCAAGACTTTTAGCATAGATTGTACATCTGCAAGATGTTATATCTTCTGTCTTCTGCTAGTGACGCATGTTTCATAAACATCCAGTGTTCTCTTGTATATAGTCTAATGTCTACATTGCTTTCTCCCCTATACCTTAAGAACAAAGAGTGTATATCTAAAGAAAAGTCTAAATTAATGCACCACTCTGTATCAAAGTCTTCCTCACCCTCTGTGGTGGGAGGTGGTGGGAGCATATTCGAAGGGGGCTTACAATTTTATGGTCTAGCATGATAGCTTATTCGAGGGGGGGATTTGAGAGGGCCAGTTCAAGGATTTACTGGAAATGAATCATTCCCTCTTTGAATTTCCAAAACCACTCACACCCTTTTTGAAGTAACAAAAAAGTGACTTCGTTCGAAAAAGTTGCGAGCCTTGCGAGCTTTCGAGGGAAAATAGGATGCTGTGTAGATATAAATATTATGATCCAGACACAGAACTTAATGCTAAAGTTCTAGTGCTATTAAATGTTTTTGTCTAAAGGCTTGTACTTGTAGTGTCTCATTTTAGACCATACTAAAACTAACGCTCAATAACAGCGTCTTATATTGGTGGAATTTTAAATCAAATTTTATCTACCAGAATGTTTTATAAGCTGTTTAGCTTCAAACTAAAACCATTTGATCTCAAAATAGAATTAACCTTAGAGAACTATGAAGTTTCAAAATCATGTGAAAAGCAAAAAAGGTTGATTCAGATGAATTTAGTACATAAAGCCTGTATCTGCTTCCCGCACGTTAATAATAGGTAAAATTGAAAGGAACTCTGTTGAGATACAATCAGTGCCAAAAGTCCTTGGAACACCCATTGAATACTGCAATTTATTTGACACTAATGAATTCCCGGTCATATTTAACGGCTAGTGATTCCCTTCCCCTTTAAAACAATGTTGAGGTAAAAGCTTTTAATTCAACATTGTTCTGAGGGGGGAGAGGGGGAGTATGCTCTATGAATCAAGAACAATTTAAGTGTTCCAAGACTTTTGGCGTGATTGTACTTTAAGACATATCATTGGTTGCTTCCTGTGATAACAACATATGATAAAAGATGGAAAATCTATAATGAATTCTCCCAATAGTACCAGTCAGTGCTTTATATACACAGACGTGTTGCTTTTAGCAGTAAGTTCCTTACACTCTAGCATCCAATATGATGGACTCTTCATACAGATGCAGAACCCTGTGACAGGGCCTAAAAGAAGTGTAGATCTGATTCACTTTGTGGAGCTATAAATGAAATCTGCGGATCTGTAATTGGGGAAAGTTTGGGATTATACATCAGACATGTCTACTTATTCGAATGAGTAGGGTTGCCACCAGAGGAGGGCTAGGGGTACTATATTAAGTGAAGTGAACAAAAATGAAAATTTAAGCCCCTCCATCGGAAGAGTTAACCCTTCCGTCGGAAAATTCCTGGCGCCACCCCTGTAAAGTAGGTAACATAAGTAACACAACTTATTACGTGTGCAGGTGACATGTAGTGAATCTTTTTAACTTTCAGATAACACTAGAATTTGATGTTGTACGATTTAGATAACTTGCTAGTTTTTAGCTCCTCCCATACCCTATGTGTAATTCCAAGTAAAGACCATACCCACTTTCTATTGTACTGTGAATATGACAGCATCTATTATCTTGGTTGTGTATATTGAGATTTGAGAAAGCTGTAATGTTATTCTACAAAATGCAAGTGCCTTGTTTGGATACCATCTAGAAATGTACCTTTTGTGGCAAAATTGTGTACAAAGCTGAACCTACATGTGGATGTGGGGCTCGTTAATATGCCACGAAGTACAGACCTAACTGTAAGGATGGTTGATCGTCACGGCAGGAAGGTGTTACGCCCATAAAACACACAAAGATCTTATCTAATCGATTCATCTCCAAAGTCACCTCGATTCATTCCTATTTAATTCAATGGATGTAAATTCCTAGCAGTAGATGCGACAAATGTTACTAATATGATGACATCTAGAGCTGCTCTCTATGCTCCTAGGTGATGCTTTTTAAGACACCTTTGAGTCACCTGCAATTGTTAAAATAATCCATAAATATCTTTGATGAGCTTTTGTCGCTTTCTGCTCCATGCGTTATATCTTCTTTTAGTAACAAAGGGCCAATTAAAGACGATTAATTGTCGCCCATGTACACAGTTACCGGGGATATCATCTCTTGAATATTCATTTGCTCCCCTCCTTTCCTTCTTGAAGAAACCACTATGCGGTTCAGAGCCCGCTGAGTTGAATGTTTTGTTGAACAGAATGTTTAAGGTCAACTGTATATGCATTAGCAAACTCGTCAAGTCCCATAATCCATTGCTTCGCTGCATTTTCTCTTTTGAACGAATGAAACTATTAATTTTAAGATTATAGCTATTAGAATACTGCAAGCTCCCATGTTCTCCTGCGCAGTGAAGTTGCTGGGCTGATATTGTAAACCGTAATATAGATTGCCAATTAATTGGGAGATCAACGAAAATAATATGTACTCCTAAAGAAGCAATCTTTAATTCTCCTATGGGAGGCAGTTGAAGACATCTAGGAGGGAGGGGCCAAAATTCTGCTCACTCAGAGGGAGAGGATGAAAAATAAAGAGCATTGTAAAAGAAGGAGTATGGAGTTTCATCCGAAGTCCTAGAGTGGGGACCAAACTTTTTACGTAAATCTGAGGGGGGAATGAAAATTCCATCAAATATATGAATGTTTTCCATCCCACCCAACAAGTAATGACCCGTCCCTATTTGGAGGTACAACTTCATGTACAGTCAACCGTCTGGAGTTGAGCACCTTGGCAAAATACGTAACTCTTGATATTTGCTTCTTCTGCATTATTTATGTTTTTTGTGAAGACTAGAACGCAATTTTTTTAATCGGTTGCTGTACACCTCTGGAAATGTATTCCTGAATACTTTAGAGACAGACGAGGGGGCCATATACAACTTGTCTCTTAATCTGTAAATGCTGGATTGGTTCCTAGATTGAAACATAAAAAAGTTCTAACAAGTATAAGCAATCTAGATATGGATAAATAAAATGTAGAGTAACCTGAATAAATGGAATAAAAACAAAGTACATAGTAGACAGCGGAGAGTATGTAAATAAAAACAAGCCAATAAACTGAAATAAATAATAATACTATGTGTCTACTTCCCTAACATTAAGGCCCTGTGGTGTGAAAGTATCTAGCTTATGTTGCCGGAAACTCTCACGTTTCCTATCCCCCCAAATAAGCTTATCAATTATAATAACACGAATGTCTTCCAGAAACCCCTGTCCCTCCTCAGAAAAATGCCTGAAGAAATCCATCTAGGGAACTGAAGACCCTGACCTAAACTTACGATAACGCGCCTTATAAGTACGTAGTACTACCCACACACTGAAAACCAAATACGACACAATCAAACAAATACACAACATTCAACGAATCCCAATTAATGTTGTGTACTTATGGCAACATAAGCTAGATACTTTCACACCACAGGGCCTTAATGTTAGGGAAGTAGACACATAGTATTATTATTTATTTGAGCTTATTGGTTTGTTTTTATTTGCATACTCTCCGTTTTCCTTAATTTACTATGTACTTTGTTTTTATTCCAGTTATTCAGGTTGCTCTACACTTTATTTATCCAGTCTCTGTTCTTACTAGGATTCTTTGCTCTCTATGTAATCTATTTTAGTTTGCGTTTGGCTTTCTTTCTGTTGCATTCCTCACTTACTTTGTTTTGCATGGTATTCTCCTAACTCCGGTGGGAGGGACAGCATCATCCCCTTTAACACCCCTATCTTCTGTGCGAACTCTCATTTCCCCTCTTTTCAATTTTAGGTGTTATTCATTGTAGTCCTGTTGTATTGTGTAGAGTACGGTTTTGTTTTAACATGATTATATATTGTTCCTTTGTATTATGATTATAAATGCGCAAAATGTGGCTGTCATGGTATTACTGATGAAGGCTTGTGCCGAAACGTTTGAAATTACATAATTTTATTTCTTGAATTCTGTGTATACTTTAAAATACTTGGTTGGTTGTAGTTTTTTGACGTTTATATATATATATATATATATATATATATATATATATATATATATATATATATATATATATATATATATATATATATATATATATATATATATATATATATATATATATATATATACACATACATACATATATATATATATATATATATATATATATATATATATATATATATATATATATATATATATATATATATATATATATATATATATATATATATATATATATATATATATATATATATATATATATATATATTGGTATATTTGTATTCATATGTTTACATAAAATTGTAAATATGTAAGCAAGGCAAACTATTTTTACAAGCTATAGCCAATTGCAGCGCCACGTCAATCTTACTGTTACTGTTATCCGCCGGTGATCTTTACACCTCGAAGGAATTAATAATAATGAATTTCGGAATGACCCCATTTAAGAATGCAATGAGAGAATATCTATTTGTTAATATCTTAAGAATTTGTTTTGGCTAAGCGACACAGTTTGTTATGGTTTATAAGAGCCTTCTCAGACTTAGTGGGATTTTGAAGGCAACGCCAAAGAAATAACTTATTTTGGTCTTCCCGACTTGATTGGATAAATGCAGCTTTGTAGTAATATTATCATAGCAATAGGAAATATCCTGTGGTATAGCAGGATCCTAAGTACCAAATTCAGTCTTTTCCACATAGAAAGGTGCTAAGAGTTTTTTGCGTTTTGAGCAAGAGTCTGTACTGTGTACATTGATTTGTACATCCATTTCATCTCTTTAACTGTTGTATTTTCGTGGTATATGTCTTCATATCAACAATGCTCTTTAGACAGGGTCCTCACTTGCTTTTCCAATCTAAAGAAGGCAAAAAGTACTGTGCATGGGCGTAGGGGGGTTTTAAATTTAATGGAGCTGCAAACTGCCTGCCCATTACTGATCTGTTGCTGTATTGAACTGGAGCTATTTTTGTGAAAAACTATTGCGTTTTCTCAAAAATTGCCTAAACAAAATTGATTTCTGTCGAACAAAGGGGGAGGGAAGCAGCAGCCCCCCAGGTCTTCACCTCCTGCGTCTATGGCGTTGCATTTGTAATCATGCATGAGTTTACACTTTTCACGTCGCAGTTTCCCATCATCGGTGAACATGTCTACCGAGCTATAAAATATGCTATATTTTGCCTTCTCTTGTGACCAAAAGCAACTTGTCCGCCGCGACATTGGTAGGTACGACAAGTAAATACGAGGCGTTGTAAAATTTAGGTGACATAATTCATTTTACGACCTTGTTCCCAAGCTGTGGACTGTCTGTAGGAGTTACTTTGAAGAAACTCTATGTTATATGAAGACAGAATGCTTAGAAATCGAATTTGACATGGTTCCTAGACATCTGCATCAAGGTTTAAATGACTTTATCAATGATCAAAAAGACGTGTGAAGATCTGCATAGTTCTATTTTAACATTTGTTTGTTCTTCCTAATAGAGGATTTTTCAGGTTATTTTTCTTTCGTAAGTAAAGCGATGGACTCATGCATACACTGTGATGTCAAGATATAAGCTCATATTGTAATTCATTCAGAAGTACCATATTGACTGATACATGTATTCTTTAAAAGAAAGGCTTTTTGCCCACTACTGAAACTTTCTTAACTTTTTCGTGATTTCATTGTTGGAAAACGCAGCTTGATGATGAAATTCAGTACAAGAATCGCGACAACAAATAAAGACATTTTATTGTCTTTATAGATGTATTTAATTTCGACAATTCCTTTCTAAATACGACATAACCGGTAGACCTAATCAGTAGCTAAGACCTAACAAGACATAATCAGTAAAAAAGACCTAAGACATAATCAGACGTTTCGACTCAATCATGAGCCATCATCAGTAAAGGGATCGAAGAGCGAAAATATGGTCTTATATAGCCATGGGGGCGTGAATCAGGTCACGCACTGAGTCAATAACTCATGATTTCAGCATTGAAACTGTCTTACGACTTTCTTAGCAAGATTTTCCGAGTTTGCGTTACTCTACATTGTTACACAGGAAGACAGGCGTTATGCCAACATGAAACTCTACTACATATGTTACCACAAGAAATATATACAAATCAAGTAAAAGCGGTGATTATGTTTTGTGAATATTGGAATTTCAAAGGTATATGACTTATCAACTTTATAAAGTTTCAGAAATCAGATCTTTCTTAATTTTTTTTAGCGGTAGAGTACTACTTTCTCATAAACCACTATCGTATGAAAAACACGTCTGCTTCTTGGAGATCTGAACAACATAGAAAAAAACGTCTATTGACTGTCTAGGTTTTAACCCTCCTACAGATCATTGCTTATTGGTTCAGCGATTTTTCAGCATAGTATCTACCAGGAAAAAGTCCCCAGTAGATCCATAGATTAAAATGGTAAGTTTGTTAGAGTCTTACAGCAGACTTTTCAATCCTCTACAATTGATTTTATCCTTTCCTCTCGATGAAAGATCGATTTTGGACTTCTCCAATCTCGGGTGTCAGCATCATGTAAAATGAAATTTTGTGTACGAGGCGTTACCACAAACGTCTTCCCCATCTTCATAGTCCTTTTTGAGAAAATTCTCGACTAATGGTGGGTACTTAAAAAGTGCAACGCATTGGTTTGGCATAATATGCATTTTTACGGATGACATCATGTAGTATAGTAAAAAGTCTCTGATAGCAGTTGTCCACCAATATATCATATATTGGTGGACAACTATTATCGGAGATTTTATTACTACGATCACTCTTACAAATTTATTTTCAAAGAACATGTCTACAAAGAAAGGTTTTTCTATAAAAGCATGGTACCAGTGTAGCCCTTCATGTAGAAGCAAGAAGTTTATCAAAGGAAAACAGGCCTCCACGGATTTCAAAACAACAAGCAACTCAATGCGCAGGGAATCGGTTGCCTTTTCGACTGTAAGCAACTAATATTGACATATTACATTGAAAGATGTTAGCAGTGGAGCTTATAACTTTCAAATAATTTCCCCCCATGAACGTGCATCATCCCCGGAGTTATATCCTTTTCGCTATTGTTTTATAGAAATGCACCACCTTGAAGTCAGCAGAGATATATGATACTCCATTGTTGAAAGGCCTTTACTTTGTTCTCCCTGCTGTCTTTGATATTCCGGTTTTTAAATCTTTCATAAACAGTGAACTGAAGCTTGAACCGTGTCTGAGCAGGCAATAAGAGATCACTAGACATGATATGAAAAATGAAAAATAACCATGCCTAAACTACTTGCAAGACATTACAAACACGTAAAAATCATGTCCTATTGTCTGTGTTGCTGGATAATTTGTGGATGCCGTTTTTGATTCGTCAACAAATACAAATAACGACATGAGTGTATGTTGGTCTAAACGTGGCATGGCATTCCGGATGTGTAGGCCTCATTGACACCATATGCAATTCTTACATTTCCCAAAACAATCACGCCAAAATATTTGGCAAACATCAGCTTTAAATTCCTGCCTAGCCTTGCAGCTCTTGTTGCTTCTGCATTATGCACATATTCTCTTCTAGCCACTGATTTAGCCCACTCAGATTGTGAGATTTCCTTTGTACTTCTAAACATGCATTATGAGCATACATAGCTAAGTAAAGGCACCATGACCTTGTTCTCAAGCCAATATATAATGACTTAATTGTGGGGTTTATACCCAAGCATGGAGATAGAAATAATCTCACAAGTCTTTGAAAGAGTGTTGTTTTGCCATTATGCATTACAGTGATGTAGCGTCTGTAAATCTGTTTAATAATCAATAACTCCCATTCCAGTGCAGATTTTAATGAAACTGCTCCTAAAGAAAATTTCAATTGATATAGACCTCCTATCGCCTCTATCCTATTACATTATGGAATCCGGACATCGGAGAACTTCTCCGAGTGGTTAAGCTGTACCGACAGGCAGAGATTTCCAATGGTGGCCTCGATCGACTGCTGAGAAAGGCCTCACAGCGAAACTATAAACATGGTTTAGGACATAATATGGAAGTTAGACGCCTTTTTAAATCGTGTTGTTAGTACAAGGCATGATCTGCGCTAATAATGTAATCAAAGAGCTCCTTGCTACTGTATGTGAAGCATGATAGCATGTTTCCACTGTAATCAACAGTGCAATTGAATATCTGCATTATCGTTGTACGATGTCATTAACAGCAAATACCATGAATACTGCAGGGTATTATAGTGCGATTGTTGTTGATCTACGAGATGATCAGAATTCTAGCAGCTTTGGCTAGATATTCAGAGAACTTAGAGCTCTCCGAGTAAAGCAACATTTTGGCTGTTGAAGGCACCTGGGCCATGAAATATTCAGGAGGCAACAATCAGAAATTAAATTTCTTGAAAGCGATATAGTAGAGACTTCTTTCGATAAGATTTATAATCCTATATGCCACTAAGATTTCGCCACAGTACCACCACTTGTTTTTGCTCTTTAGCATTAGTACATGAGTCTCTTATAAGAAATTTTTATTGGTCAAGAACTGACAATCTCTTAGCTGTTTAATGATTTCAATACTAAAGTTTTGTTAGCTTCTTAATGAATTCAGTAATGAAGTTTTCTTAGGACTTTTATGGCAAGAATAAGCGACTGGGGTTTTTGTAATGTACTGCAGTGTTACATAGATATACAATACCTGCACAAAAATAAGATTGAAATGCAAAGATGACCACAAGTAATTGATGCAAGTTAAGGCCTGTTCAATCTCTCTTGACTTTTCACTTGATTTTGCTCGATTGTGATGTTGAGTAAAAATCGAGATCGTTTGAACACCCATTCAAGAGCAGTCGAGCGCAGTTGAGAGTAGTAGAGAGCAGTAGAGCAAAGTTTGAACATGTTCAAAACTTTCACTCAACATTTTTATCGTTCTAGGTGTTGTTGAGCGTATTCGAGGGTGTTTGAACACCTCCTCGACAAAAGTCGAGCGTAATCATGCGCTGTGTGCCTTTGCTATCTTAAGTGAACAGTTCATGCCTCTGCGATGGAGATTTGATCTTGTGAAAATGTCGAATCTAAAGTAGAGAGCGCTTGAACACTCCCTGCTCGACAAGGCTCAACATCGCTCAACAAAAATCGAGCATAGTAGAGTGAAAAGTCGAGAGCGCTTAAACAGGCCTTTAAGCAATACAGGCGAGACGTAGAGAAAATTAGAATTTCAAATATGTATATGAACTTAACAACTTTCTTGGGTAACAAGAATCCAGAGCTAAACTTTCTTGACATTTTGAGCAACAGAGTACTGCCTTCTTATAAACCAACATGTTATAAAGAAGCCAAAACAAGAGAAGTGCTATAACTTTTAGCATTTCCCCTCCCTAGGTGTTCTTAGTCATTTGGTGCTTTGCTAGTAGGCAAATTTATCGTCCCCTTTCACACTCTATGCAAGCATTTCAAGTTGCTTCATTCATATCCAATGCTCTTTCCATACGAATTCTTTACCTGCACTTAATTGCAATTTCTGGACACATTCCCTCACCACTGTTAAGAGCTTTACACTATTATGAAAGCTATCTCAAAAACTCACAGGTTAAACGGTATTTTTTGGATTAGTTAAAACTAACAGAGCATTCAGATGTAAAGCTCCCTAAAATGCTTTCCAGATGAATTACACCAGACAGTATCTGACTTGTTATAATTGGAATTTTCCACATTTCAAAAGACCAAAAGTTTTCAAATACATATCCCAATACGTTAGTAACGCCATGGAGCCTATTTTCCTTCTTCCTGATCAAAGACTGGCTATCCTATTACTGTACAATGTGCCTTAGACCCAACCGATTAAAGTAGAGTTCTTCGTGTGTTTTATAATACTCATAGTAGTTTTTTAACACGGAGTTCAACAGAAATTTTGCAGTTCTAGAGAGAGATCTGTGCAGGCTATACTGTAGATCAATTAAGACAGATTCTAGTTAGAGTAGAATGCTGTTTATATCTTGTCATTTCCTATAAATCTGGCTACAAAACATGGAATACTCTCGATGCTTGCTCGTCAAGTGCATGATGCTTTTATAAATCAAGAGCTATTCCTCAATAAAGCAGCCATGAGAAAAATATTTAGCTTCAAATTTTCCTTAAAAAAACTTTGTTCTAGTAAATATTTCTATGAGATGCAACAGCCAAAAAACATTAGCTCCATTTGCTTTTGTTTAGAAGACAGTAGCTCCAGTACATTGTTTAGGAGACAGAATGAGAAGGTATTAGTAGGCATCATTGAAAAAGGCCTAGATAGAGAAGGGTATGGGTGTGGTGAAAACCCACCAGTAGAGCTAGACTGTCAGTTTGTCGGAAGATTTCTTATCTAACTGCAGAAAAAATGACGCAGTTGCCTTTCTCTTATATCTAAGTGTTAAATTTTGAAATGAAAAGCTTTTACATAACTGAATAGCCAAACAGATTGATAATGAAGAAACGAATATACTTACTCTACTTCCATCACAGAATCTACAGTTTTTTCCTTACGCCTCTGATTATAGGTGCAGGGCTTTGTCCAATTCAAGACTGAATACTTTCCCTTTTGAGGACACAAATGGTGCTACTGCTGCAAACTTTTACTGTTTATCACTATACAAAGCCGTTTTATCATTACACACTAAAGTTAGGCATGCAGTGCAGTGGATTTCGCCAACGTCATATGCTGAATTCACGTACTTCTTCTTTCGCGTCGCATTTTATATGCTAAGCAAGGGAGCAATGTGTACCAAGTTTAAGCCGATGGTATGACTGGACTGGAATCGAGCTATGACCTGATGCGCAAAAAGATAGCACTTCATTCGCAGTTGGATACATTGAAGATGATTGCTGTTGGTTATGTCAATGTAGCACATCTCTCACATTCTCACATTCAAAAATGAAGAGGGCAAAGGTGGTAGGAGCCAACCTTCACTACTCGTTGCATAGATCCAGTCACTTGTACCCTGTTTGGTCAAATCCTGCCATTATCAAAAGTTGTGCATAACAATGTAGTGCGGAATTTGCATGCAATAAATGTTGACCAGATTGGATAAAACGACTTACTTTGAGTTGGTAATAGCAATCCAATTGTCTGGAGCTATTTCATGTCAGAAATTAGAAAACGTTTCTATTCAATCTTGGAAGCCGAGCACCAAACAGGCTCTAGTTGAAGCAGATTTTAGTTTTAAAGTTACATCAGCATAGCCAGGGATTTTAAAGAAAGCTTTTTCGTCTGACACCCTCCAGAGGACAAAACGTAAGCACAGTGATTGGACATTGAATTTCATATTAGCTTTATGAATTTTCTTTTAGAATTTTTCCGTGTATATGAACAGATAATAAAAGCAACGTCAAACAGGGCAAAGAAACTGCGAGGAGAATCTTTCCGAGGAAGTTTAAAGTAATGGGTTAGCATTTAGTGAAATAGAGCTCAAACGACTTCACAAGGGCAGCCTGTGTTCTTACAACAAGGAAAAGTTCTATCAATTAATATTTGAAAATTCTTCCCAATTCTATCCGAGGTGCATATTAGAGTGGCATTAGAGCACTTTGGCGTTGTCATGAATGTGCTCTTTCAGGCCCTGTTTTGACGACTCCAAACGACGGTGTCTAGCAGTAAAAAACGATGTCGTCTAAAAGTAAGGCTGATTTGATGTTTAAGGTGCTATCCGTTGTGATCTTCAGATAGATCTCTGTGCAGCGTATGGCTGTAGCCTAATTATACTGCATTAGCTCACTAATCTCGATATGGACAAGTCATAACAGTACCCTTGATACTTTGTTTTCTCACAGTATACTGACGTTTAAAAAGCCTCTTTTTCTAATCTTGTTACTGAAAACAAAGAGAGTAGCTAAGCGATCTAGCGTTCGTGACACTGACTGACTGCCTGACTGCCCGACTGCCTGACTGATTGGCTGGCTGACTGACTGAATGTTTGCTCTACATTTGCAGTGGCCACACAAAAAACTGTAGCGCACAGCACAATAGTCATTGTAAAGACTGTGTTGCTTGTTCTTGGTCACAGAAAAAACGCATAGACAAGATCCTTTATACGTTTTTTTATAAGAAACAAGGACATAAAAAAGCATGAGGCTCATAACAGTCTAAAATTAAGGAACAATTAAGGAACACGGTAGGCTGAGTTTCAAAAGTAAACTCGAAAAATCTGTTTTTGCGCGAAAATTTTTTATCTAATTGTAAACAAAATACAAAATACAAACAACATCCGTTTCTGAAATGTCTATAACTGAAATTCAATTTCTCGTCTGATAGCTGCCTTATTGCTAAAGGAGAAAGTTCGTTTCTTATATAAAAGACGTGTTTTACAGCATTTTACATACTAATATCTATTGTTGTTGTTATAGCTATTGTCACGATGAAAGATTCCTCTGACCCTGTATTGTCTAAAAAAGGGTGTTTCAGAAGCACTGCAGTTATATATTTCCACTTCACCATCATTAACGAGACCAAGTTTTATGCTAACGTGCAGTTCTACACAAAATGAACAGTTTTAAAAACGCTCTTGAGTTCTTGAGACTAATTCTGTGCAGATTACATATTACATCCTGTTAAAAATATCCCCTTTGAATGCAATGTTGTATATAGATTTTATTTCCCATAAGCATTGCAACAAAATACGCATAAGGTCTATGCCTTCTTGTCAGGTGCATTTAATTATGACTATAAGGATCATGGATTAGTCCCAAATATAGTATCCGTGGGAATAATGTGCAGCTCTAAGTAGTTTCCTTTAAAAAACCCTGAACCAAGCCGCCATCTTCTTCCCTCTAAGAGAGCAAATGAAGCCAGATAAAGGCCCACAATGTTATGAGTTGTTTAAGAATCATTCTCGATTGTTCTTTTGTTGATAAATTCTTGCTTTATTGGATTTTATTTCCTTTGCCTTAGAGCATACACTTCCCAGGAACTATATTCTGCAAATACTGATAGCAGAACTTCCCATTAGATTCGATACTTGTTATAAGTAGTGATAGCATATTCCTATTTTTGGATTATCTTGCAATGGAACATGAGCATGTTGGACACGGTATTGATTGTACTCTAGATAACCTGGATGGCAGGTTCGTCTTCAGACTCTAGCTGAGAGACTGACTTCCTGACTGTATAAAGGCAGCTTAAGTCTCTCTCTTAAATTGTGATAATGTGTATGATCTTACAGCCATCTTATCAGCTACTGAAATCTAGACAATTGGCCCTTACAGTTTTTATCTTTTATTTTGGATAACTTAAAATTTAATATATAAGGTATGCGTTTCTATGAGATAAAGAGTTCTTTAGACGTTCACAATTGCCTAACGATAACTCAACTTCCAGCAGATGCGTTTGAGTCTAAGTTATCCAACTGACTTGCCAGCCATGTTTCCCACAAATGTTATAAGTTATCTCCAGAGGATAAATACGAAAACTTTCTTAATTATCCCTACTGTTGATGATTAATTAATAGCAGTAAAACTTAAAGTATCTCAAACTGTACATAAAATTTAGTTCCCTGGAGCCTTCTTCGCCTTCTCTTTTTCAGAAGATTTCAATGTTCTTTGTGCTGATGATATGCTAGAAATATTAGAAAAAAGTCAAAGTGAAGTAATCATCACTATGAATATTTTGTGTGTGAGCGCCTATTCTAACCACAGTGAAAAGACTATTGCTGTTTAACGAAGTAATGGAGAAGCTGTCCTTACCTTGCTCTGCATTAAGAATTACACCATATCAATAATTTCTTAATGGTACAAGATGGAAATGCTGCTTGTAAAGTAGCAGTAATACTCTAGGTTCACTAAAGCTTACTCTACTAACACTCTTAAGCGTATAAAACGTCGACAAAATGATCAAACTGAATTTATGAAATATACACTCAGTTGTAAATCGAAGTGCACCAATCATGTAGAAAGAACATGAGTTGATACTATTTCAATAACACATCGATCGGTGCGACGCACAAGCTAGCAAAAGCCAAGTGAGAAGACGAATTCCAGTTTACACAGAGACAATCTTCTTGGTTTACTCTGCAACCATACTCCAAAGGGGAAAGATGAAACAATTAGCTTTCTCTGCCAACTGTTGGAATAGTGCATTGCACAGAACACATTTAAACATTTCCAATCAAGATGCGAAGGAAAGCTATCGAAGCAGAAGCGTAAGAAACATTTGGCAGGCGGAGGGCCACAGGATTTGAAGGACACTTATGCCATACCCTACAATTCAAGAGCCGCACCCATTTGTACTACAATGACGTGTTACACCAATCTTTCATTGATAGCAGAGAAGAACCGGGAGGGTCCAAACAGGATACTAAAGAGTGTAAGAGAACCTAATGTTTTTCAAAACAAATGAAGAGGGGCACTCTGTGATTTATTATGGTCCTCACTCAGAGTTTTACCTCCATGTAAAAAGACATATTTAAGCATTTTGAGGACACTTTCTAAACATTTGCCAGATTCCGAGGTGGTGATCGTCCCCCTAATGCCCAACCCCCGGCTCTTATAGTCAGTTTGTGTACCTTTTTAAAATGGAATTAAACAATGATACTTCAGAAGACAGTATTATCTGGCTGGCCCCAAAAACAGAATATTTGGTCGGTAGAATATTTGAGAGCACATTACAGTACAATATCATCCTTGGCAGTAATGCTTTAGCTACTAGAAGTGACAAATGTCTTCTGCTATGGTGTATTAATTTTGTATTGTCCTGTAGGCTACATATTTAAAGAGATTTCATTGAGCCTCAGAAGACCAACCGTATACCACTTAGTATGCAAGAGTTAACTATGCTCAAAACAATGCAAAAAGAACAATTTTCACAGCAGGACGACAGGATGCCTTTATGATTCTTAATGCAGGTGCAAAGAATTGACTTGATTTAATAGTGCATATGACTATTATTGCACCTTTAGCTTCTATATCAAACTGTGATAAACTGTGCAATTCTTGTAACAAGTGGTTCATAGGCAGGTTTCCATTGAAGTTTGCAATGTCCATAGTGCCCTGTCTTAGAAATGAACATTTAAAGTCTCTATAGCACTGAACGTGCAGTTAAAATTAAAGAGCCATTAAGGAATTTTTGATGCGAAAATGTGGTAAAGAGATGTCCGAAAATAAGAAAAATTTTGAACTGGTCCTCGAGTTAAATTCTTCACAAAAATATGTACATTTCATTAGCTGTATAGTAATGCACCCTGGGTAATAGGCGTGTGTTTGTTTGTAGAACAGTAAGATTGATACTGCACAGAAGACGCTTCTGCTCAATAGTGACAAATAAATCATATTAAACTAACGATTAATCGAAGATTTAGAGCTGGGATGTATATAAGGTACTGGAAGACGCTAGTATATCAGCTGTAATTCGACCGCCAATTCGATCATCAATTCGATCACCAATTCGATCACCAATTCGAGCGCCAATTCGATCGCCAAGTCGAGCGCCAAGGTATACCCAAAAAGAAAAGGTTGTACCCACTACTGCAGTAGTATACTGCTAAGAGTCTCCTGGATATCTAAGTGGATTGCGCTCAAAAGACGTTAGAAAATAAAGGCTTTAGTTTTCTTTAAAGCTTTCATCATGCTCACAACCAACATGTACAGTGAAGCGAATTACTTATCATCATCTTTCACATTTCCAATCCGTCTTTATTGACTCAAAATTCCAAACAAAGTCCTTCTCAGTACCGTCGAGCATTCTTTTTAAGCCAAGTTCTAAATCTTCTTAGCTTGTATTCAATTCTACCTGATGAGCCTGAATCAGGAATCTTCTCCGTACTGGTTCAAGTCAGCCGATTGCGATCAGATAATAAATTGCTTGCTCGTATCTTCCCCGTGACAGCTTTCTTTGTCAATCCCCTGTCTAAGGAATCAATCAAGTTGCGCAGTCGATCAAGCCATGCCCAGAATTTGCTTGTTCTCATGTCGTAATCTTGTCCAACCCCAGATCATTGGCGGCGCTACGCTTTTACATTGTTCAAGACATAAAGTAAGCTTATTCCATCGCTATTTGATTGGGACAAAGGGCGTTGAAACGAGGCGAGATTGTTGGTATAATAAGCACGGAAGTTCGGAATGTTAGAATATTCAGCTTAATCATCAAAAGATTCATATAGTAGGGAACAGATAACTCACTTGTTACTTCTCCAAAATCACATTGCTGCACCTAGCAGTAGAGACTTGATAGGTCATAAGGAGACCGGTCGAAAGATGGTCAATTTGTCAACACTTCTCCTGTTCTTGCTGGCGGCACTTCACAAGGATGCTGCAGCGATACTAGACGTAATGGTAGCAGGAAAAGAAGTTCAACGATTCTTAAATTTCGGTAAGTTTTCACCGGATTGCTATTGATTTTCTCAAGAAGCCAGTTTCAGTTCTTCTGGCAGACTCAATGACTCATTCACAGCTTTCTCACTCTCTATTTTTGTCATTTAAACTGTGTTCATATTTTATTTGCTAAATTAAGGAATCTGATTGATTCTGCGTGCTTTCAACAATTGTAATCCAGTTAAATAAATTGCTGTCATTTTTAACATTTATTAGGTTTACCTGTTCCTCATTCGAGAGAGCTTTTCCATTCGATCTTTGGTCGGCAAATCAGCGCTCGTCGTGGCTAAATTGACATTAGAGAAACTGTTGTTTAGCGGAGAGATTTTAATTAGTATATCTGTTCTTGTGAATGAATGGTGCTAACTTTTATTCTTCAAAGCAGATGCAAAGGGTTTTCGTAGCTCCGGTGATATCTCTGTTTAATTTCTATATGAGAATTGATTGGGATGGAGACAGGCCCAGTGGAGAGGCTTAGTCCTATATCCTAACAGCGTATTGCAAGAGAACTGTCTGATATAAGCCATGGATTCATTGTAATAGCCAACCTCTCTATTTGAAACCACCATTTTCGGCTGGACAAAAGTTTTACGTCTTTTGGGTATAAAAAAACGCGATTATTTCAGCTTCATTGCACCAATGTTAGCTGTTTGGCCCACATAGACGCTTAATTAATCGCACAAAAAACGATAAAAAATCCGTTTATATGAATATCCACAATTCTATAGAACCCAAGATGTTTCTATTTCACTCTGATTTCAAATTTGATTGCAGTTTGTAAACAGTTGAAACCCGCATACTTCAGGACAGCAGGAGAGAGAACATGGAGCTCTGTAAGGACTACTGTACTCTACAACAGACAACTGTATCACTGATAGGACAGGGCCCGTAACATCCCCGGTCATTTCACCAGGATTGCGCTTTAACTATAAGGGTTTTCAGTCACATATAGGCATGCAGTTTATCAAAAGTTCAAGCGCAGCCTTTCTTACACGGAACTGCATTCTTCAGAACAGGATGGAGGAGCAATGATGCACAAATCATCTCTATAATTTATTTGCCGTCACTTGATTTCCACTCTCAGATACAAAAGATCTAAACGGCATCATTGTCACTGTGCGTGAAAAATAGGTGCTAGGTTTCTTTGATAGTATCCCTAAGAGGAATAACAAAAAATTCCTCGCGCTATTTCTCTAATCTTCAAAGTCGGTTAATTAGAACTGAATGGGAAACAGAACATACAAGAAGACAATTGCTAGATATTCCTTTGTGAAGAAGTGATAGAACGCCCTTTGGGTCGAATCACAAAATATTTCGCTCTTTTGTCATGGTTATCAGTTGATTATGAATGGCTAATGTATGATTGGCAAGTCTTATCATTAAGGCCTAGCAAAAAATAACAAAAGCAAACACAAATATTAATCATGTAATATACCGCAGCTTTGATTTAACTTATTCAACTGCGCTTCTGCAGCCCCTAAAGACTCTATAAACCAAAAATGTCCAGTCAATACTTACTAAAAGGATACGTACAGCACGAAAAAGCGGCAACGTCTTTTTTGTGCTGTAAAAATTGTTGCCGCTTTTTCGTGCTGTAATGAAGTTCTGTAGTACCAAAAAGATATATCTTAGACTTTTTAGTATATATTTCAATATTGCCACATTCTTTTACTTCATCAGGAATTTCATTCCACAATCGAGGTCCAGCACGCTGAATAAAATATTTCTTCCTATGAGAAAGATTAAGCATTACTACCAGTCACTAGCAGGAAAGGTACAACAACCATACCTTGATAGGAGACTCCATGAAAGTACTCTCTCTAATTTGAGATTATCTTCTTTAATAACAAAAATTTTTCGCTGCCAGCTCTTATCTAACGCACATACCATTTTCGCTAGGTGAGAGTTAGTAGCTAGGCTTAGACTTAGTACTTAGACAAAGATTCGAACAGAGGGATGCTGAAACGGAAAAACATCACTTGCTGCATATTGACTTCAATATTTAAATCATAGTGAATAGCAGATAGTCAAATAAACTTCACACAAATCCAGATAGATATTAAAGTATACACACTTTTTTCATAAGCACACCCTACTTTTTCAATGAATCTCAATATTCTTGAAATTTTTTAATTTTTAGTCTAAGTTATTCTTAAATTTTAGCGATTTTGAGCAGTAATACTCGTATAGACTATATTCTAATTGTAAAAAGTATGTGAACGACACTCCCCGAAGAGTTGCTGAGTTGCACCAGAGCATAGATCTCAGCCCTAATAAAGCTTTAATTTTGCATTATTCTTAAATTATTCCTATATTTCAGCAAATTTGAGCCTTGATATTCTTATAGATTATATTCTTACAAAAAGTGCATGATATATTTATCTATCAGCGTTTGTTTGAAGTCTATCTACAAATTAATGTTACTGAGAAAATTTGACAGAAATTCAACATAGTTAATTGCCCCTTCATGCGTATTTGATGAGGAATCACCATGAACCTATGTATAGAGATTGCAACTACCCTAGGTTGACTGTTGTACTCATTCCCAATGTATATATACACTGCATCGCTTGGTACATTTCTGGTCCTATGGGGAGCTATAAATCAGATTGCTTGTCGCAAATTTGGATTTATTTAAAACGACAGGCAAAATAGTAGCCATTCGTTTCTAACGTAAGTTAAGTAGCTGCGCTGTGAGATCCGTATCGATTCTGCGGTAATTTTAAGATGTCTGGGAACTTCGTGTACTATCAAGATTATTCGAGTTTATGATTCGTAGGTTCCTGATGTATTTTCCATTATTTACACATAACCAGAGAGTGATTCTCGCTGGGGAATGGATATTTCATATAGTCCAAGTTATAATATCTGCTCTTTCTTTTAGAACACAAATTCAATCCGTGTTGCTTTAGCGTCAGCTCTTTCCCGCATTCTACAGCACAGTTGATACGGGCGAATTGTATGATTTTTGCTGAAGTATATGTTTGTACAACATATATTATCTGTATGTATGTAGCTATCAGTGGAACGATATATGCATGCTTGCATGCACGCCTATTTCTAGCGAAGGTAATGAAGTTGTCTTCCCTTTCGCCAAGAGAGCATAGTAAATGCTGGAGATGTTAGATGGTGAAATGATATCTCTTTTCAGTGAACTACATGTCCCTTCTTGCTAAGAAAGTTTTTTCACTCAGTATTGAAACTTTCTTAGTTTTTTCATGATTTCAATACTGAATCCTTTTTGAAACTTTCTTAGCAAGAAAAGTCGAGTTTGAGCAACACTGCAGTGCTACACAAACAGACAGGCACTACACAAACATTCCATTCTATTACATACGCTACTACAAAAATTCTATAAATATTAAGTAAAAGCGATGAATGTCTTGCTTGAATATTGGAATGCTGTAGCTATTTTCTTAGGTCTCAAAAATCCAGTACTGAACTTTCTTAGCTTTTTGAGCAGTCGAGTGCTGCTTTCTTACAAACAACTTTTTATGAGAAAGCGTGTGCCAGCTCTGAGGACACTAGCAGTTCCAAATGCTCTTGCATATGTTCCAAATACGTCTACCGACTTGATGGATTGTTAGCTTACAGTAGTGGAAATGGTGCGGTTCAGTTGTAGATTGCTTTGCAAGACGGAGATGATAACTGAAGCGAATGCTCAGTGGAAGATTGAAAAGGTGTTTGATAACATTTGCGTAATGAAAAGCATCTCAAAACGCTAGGAGCTGTGTGAGAGAAAAGTGACTTCGATGAAGCAAGGAGATTTCTCCATGCACGCAAAGCATTATCGTCACATCTTGGCAATTTGCTTTTAGACCCCGTTTGCACGATTCATTTGAACCCGATACAGTGTAAACAGTGTCTTGCTATGCCACATAACGCTTTTTTTACTCTGCATTTCAAATGAGACAGAGCAACTTGCACTATTGTCCAGCCTCTAAATGAAATTATATACTAAGAGTAAAAACATAGTAAGATAATCTAAGATGAACTACTTCCCGATTCAATGGCTCTATACATTTCTTCCTTCACCCTCTGGTTTCCACACAACTTTAGCTAGAATCACTGTCACTGTTTGCCTTCAACGTCCACTTTTTGCAGAGATTTTCATTAGCAACCTACAACTTAATTTTTGTCTGGTGGCTTCAATGGAGTTTTGTTTTTAATATCTCATTCAATACCTTCCAATTCATGTACTAGGCCGGGGCTTGTTCGAATTAACAATGCTGCTACATTGGAAGTGAAATCGTACGAATCGCGAGGGAAATCCCCAGCACACTTGAACCCTAATCGTAGTCTTCATTTTTCTATCTTTTTAAGTAATAATCTTTTGGAAGATTATTTTGAGTTTGTCATAGTTACTGAACAACGCTACAAGCATTAACTTCGATCTGTTTAAATGTTTTTGAGGCAGTTAGTCAGGGCTTTACAATAATTTGAAAGCGATTGTTGAATGAAATAATGTCAAAGGAATAGCCAGTCTGTTTATTTGATCTCGGCTTAATCTTTTCTGTTTCTAAAATAAGAGCAATTGCTTACAAACCAATCTTTGAAAATGGGTATTAACGGGTTTTATTATCCCTGTATCACTGCCGAAGGCTTTTCACTAAAATTGAAGTTGTAGACAATAACATAGAACGCCTGACAAAATGGCGACCATAAGTAGCCTGCTTCGGCCTAGTTCTTAGAGAAACACCTACTAATATCGCTATTGCCTGGCCGCATGTTACGATTTCATACAAAAACCTCTTATTCCGAAATGTTTCCGTTAACTTTTCCGATAATCACAGCACTCCCCACTTTACCAACATTGGCTTTATGCAGCCTGGTTGCTGGACCTTGGACCAGAGGCGTGCCGAAGTAGGAAGTGTGGGATGTCTCTCCCCCCCCAATTTTGTAGAACCCATGGGTAATTTTTTGGCTCGTCAGCAAAAGTTGGCAATACACCTGCATTATAATGATGGACTGTCGGTAATTGTGTTGCCTAGTTAAAACTTGTCAATAAATTTCTTGCGCAACACTCCCTCCCACTTAAAACTTCTTTAACACGCTGCTTTGGACTTAAAAAAGTAGATGACACATGTGTCATTTTACTCTTCTCAATGATGAAAGGTGTACTGTAATGGCGAGAATGAACCCGTTGCTCCTTGCTGTTTGTACATACTTTTTATCCGAAAGATTTACTCGTCCAATATTGGAACTTTCTTAGCTTGTTCATGAATTCATTACTGAAACTTTCTTAAGACTTCCTTAGTAAGAATAGCCGATTTTGCGTAATACTACAATGTTACACAGACAGACAGGTAGTACACAATCCAAAACACTCTATAACACAGGTTACCACAAGAAATCTATACAAACCAAGTAAAAGCGATGGTTGTCTTGTGTGAATATTGTATATTAAAGGCATATGATTTATCAATTAGGTCTCAGAATTCCAGTACTGAACTTTCTTAACTTTTGTGAGCAACCGAGTACTGCTTTCTCATAAACCACTTGCTTAAAAAATGAAGAAGTCTGTAATGTGATGAGACATTTCACGGTGATGAAACCTCCCATGTTTAGGTGTAATTAAAGTGATATTCCTGCTATAGTTACTGAAAGTTGTGTTCCATTTCGCCACACACGCTCCTGTTCCTAGATATTCCGATAGATTTATATTAAGATATCCTCGCATGATCAATCTGAAAGAAGTTCTTTAGAAAAGTCCTCTTATTGCTGATTAAAACACGACAGACTTTGCACCATTCTTTCGAAGAAGGGCGACTTGCTTTTTTTATTTGTTTTTGAATGATTGTACCAGGATAGCCTTTGTTTCTTTTCGTTTTCTTTACTTACTGAAGGGATACCTCATAGAGAGATATATCACGTAATATAATACTAATAATAAGGACAGTGTTATTCTTTCAATATTCCGAATATCATGAAATCCCTACAAAGAGTCGGTGTCTCGTCAGCTTTTCAACCAAGTTGCCGTAGAGAAGGATAGCCATAATGAACACGAGTTTATTTGACACAACTCCAGTACTTTCACAATAAGCAAATTTCAAGGGCTTGAGTTAAAATCTTGTTTATATAGTAATTACTATATTGGATAGATTCTCTTCTTTTTATGAGGCGCCAGACAATTTAAGTACCACTCCTACTTTGCCACAAGTACCTACAGCATGCCAGTTAACAATGCTATTGATGGAGCGCTGGTTAGGTGGAAATAAAGCCAGCGTTCGTCTCAAATCATATCGAATCGGCTAATAGTATTATTTTGTAGTCATATTAAAGCAATCTTTACCAATTTATTACGAGAAAAAATTGGTTTTCCAGCATAATTGGCCTCTGTACATCTTCCTTTTTATGCACTTCCTAGTAGACATCTTATAGGAAAAGACTATGTTAGTCACCACTTGGTCATAAATAAACACACAATCTTTTCGATCAGGAAGAGACGGAGAATATCCACTCATATGGGAAAAATATCACATCCTCTGATTTGTGTGTTCTTTTGGTGGATTTAATTAGTCAATCTTACTCTTTTCCCGTGTTGGTTTTTCATTCTTTCCCATTATACTATTTATAGGTCAAGCCTTGATCTTTTCATGGCGCTTATGTAGCTACAGGCTAGCTTGAAGAAAACAATACAGGAAAGTCGTCCTACCTCTTGCAACGACAGTACAAGCGAAAGCTTTTGACAAATATTTAACGTCTTGTCAATGAAGTTTCCCTGGTGCTAAAACTAGTACTCATCTTTGTCTCGAACCACAAGTTTCTTCTCTAGATTCTCTAGATTAAACAGACCAGGCGTATTTCATTTGTCTGCGGGTCTTGACTGTCTTGATATAGAGTGCAAAGCATGCGCTAGAGGAGGATAATCTGCTTGCCTGTTAGCTGCGAAGTATGCGTGTAGATAGTTACATAAGGATGGGATAGCTTGCAAGCATTTTGCCATGATTGACCTACTGAGCTGTACACTGCTATACGGAAATTCCCAACCCAATTAGTTGATATGTCAGTCGGTAATAGCCAATAGTTTCGATTTCGTTGGTCTAATTAAAAGCTTCTGACGGTACTCCCAGTCATGCATAATTTCCTGGCGCTTCTTAACAAGTAACTGAAACTGGATTACATAAAGAGTAGAAAATGGATTTAGCTTGAATGTTTGCAGTTTGTTGTCTACGCCCATATTCAGCATCACAAGGCTGGATCTGATCAAGATCGCAAATCACGCAATAGCTGTAAATATTTTACGACCGTTTCGGTTTGTTTATCTTGTTCTTGCATAACCTTTCCATGAGATTATTATCTCATTTTTAGAGAGCCAATTTAATTGTATTGTAACTGCTCAAACCTTCAAGACTAAGCATGCATAACGGCAAACTTTACAGGACTAGTGATTGTTTTACCTGGGAGGAGAAACCAATCACATCTCTCTAACATAAGCATTTGTCGGAAAATTTGGGGAGCTAGAGCTGGAAAATCGATGTGTTCGTGTAATAATTTCCGTATAAACAGCAGCTTAAGCTTTTTGTACGTTTCTCTAAGAAATATTAACAACTCAATAATCGGTGTACTCCAATGAAAGAGGAGAACATGTAAATTTTCATTAGAAAACAGCATGCGGGATAAAACTTATCCGAAACCTAAGAGCAAATTGACCTCATCTTTTAAACAGTTACTGCTTTCAATTTGTAGCACACAGAACTCTCAAAGCTAAAGATGACTGCTCAATATACTTTCTCGTGAAAAACTCATCATTTGTTCATATGATACCAGTCTTATTGTGTTGTTTCCCTCTCTGTAGTACATAGAAGCAGTCCAACTTTATTGCTGTACATTCTAGCACTAGCTAATTGTGCTTTATTGCGGCTAGATTATATGTATCATTAGAGAAAGGACGATATATGGGCATTGAAATTTCGAAATATGACAATTGATAAGTAAGAAATTTTGCAATTTGGTGTGCCATAGAGTGAAAGCAAGGTCTTTATATGCTGCTGATGGTCCTGTCATGGACTGATAAGATGATTGATGTTATTGATAGAATCTTTCATTAAATGCTTTACCACGGTGCTCACTAATACTGTTAAGAGCTTTACTGACCCAAGATAAGTAACGATCATATCTTCCCTCGGGTACTTTGCAGAATGTATCCTTTATTAACGAACATCATCCCTTTGTGAGTTTGATTGACTTCGATATCTTTAATTTGTCGTGAGCAATATGTCAGTGTTAAAAGAATTTACCTGAGCTTTCCTGATCAGCTTATTCTATTTTTGCATAAAATTGTTTTCAAAAATTGAAGTTAGGCACATTGACATCGTCTTATTAATCAAGGGAATTCAGGACACGTCCTCGCATAATGGCACTGTAATCGATACTTGTGACTTTTCATTAGTACTAAAGACACGTCTAATAGTAATGAAGAAATTATATCAGATATGCAGCATTTGATTGTTTCATCGTTGTGCTTGCGTTCAAACAAACAAAATTGTTCCTAATTTTGTTAAACAATGCCGGTCGTATCTCAGGTGGATCAGACGGGCCTAAGTTTTATCCGCTTTCAAGATGGCGTCACTTGGCTTCCTCTAATCACCGATTACCAGGCCTTAGCCAACCTAACCTTTCGGGATTGTTTTTTAAGATGCATTATCGTGTCAAGTGTATTCTTGATGTAAAGTTCAATTGAAGCGGACATTCTCTATTTAACAAACATTCACCTGAACGCAAGGACGCCTACAGCACTGAAGCAGCGGGAGCGATGGCCCCCCTGCCTCGGACCATGGGGACAGGGGGCAAGCGTATAGCTTTATGTTATTCAATGTTACCGCAATGTTTCAGGAAACAATACCATCGTCTATGCATTGTTTTGAAATTATTTTGACTTTGCGTTTTACGCCTGGAGTTTATTGGGCATTCATATGTGTAGTTGGTACTGTCAACCTTTTTTACCAGAAAATGCTCCATAGTGACTTGCTAAACGGCTCCAATGCTTGGAAAGTATGAAATGTAGCAAAGAAAATCATATGCTGCATGGAAGGGCACTTTAGTCACATCGCTCGTGCTCTGTACAGAAAATTTTCCCTGCCCTTTCCTTCAGCTGGTGTCTCTGTCTGAAGCATTGCAAACTTAAAGATCTCCAATCCTGTCACAGGCAAGCACTTTACTCATTTTGTCCAGCCTCTATCCCACACAAAGAATATTCCTCAATCATAATTTTAGGTGTAGATAACGAAAGAGCACTCTGCAAATAATGTGACGACCAGTTTTCCTATTAAATGCTGCGATGCTCTGCTCCCATAAAGTCTCAAAGCCTCATCTCATTTACTGGAATATAGCATTTGGTGGCAGTCAATGATGCAATTTCACCAATTGCAACAAAATCAGAGCGCAATTTTCCATATCCTTATCCTCTTTTATTCAAGACCAGTAATGGCATTGCGATGCCACTTCATTCAAGATTGCAGACAAGAGCACTTCAACTATTACGCAAGAGATTAGTCTTAAATATAATCAAACACTTTAAGACCATTTTCATTCGATTTATCACGACAGTCCCCCGTTATTGAGTTCTATGGTCTATTACCAGGGTTCTGAGGAGTCTGGAAAATCTACAAAACCAGCAAAAGTCAAGAGGGAATTTTTTCTGATTAAGGAATTTTCGACACTCTCGTTGTTTTCACTCTTTAATTGTCGATACATATGCCTAACCATGTTCTTGGTTTGCCGAAAACTACTGGGTAAATTGTGAGGAAAGTTAATGAAGAAAGTCAGGAAATTATTAAAAATATGCAGTGAAAAACCTGGAAAAGTCAGGGAATTTTTTTAAAAACAATCTTGAGAACCCTGATTACAACTAATTTGAGATTCATTGATGTAGCATGAACTTTTATCTGGTGGAGGGATGTGCTAGCATTAATTCACCGATAGAAAGTCTAACAAAAGTTGTAATTTACCGACAGGAACCCTGATGAAACTACCCTTTTTGGACCTTTCAGACCTGTAAATCACAAGTTGTGATACAGTTTTCCCCTGCCCTGCAAGATTTTTGTGACCACGCTCTGCAATATCAAAAATTACAAGCATCATCGTCTGTTGTATGATATAATGTTATATGGCCGAACGGTCTTTCTGGCATGCGAAGAAGTGCTACAAAAACTTACCCTACTCAATGAATGTCAAATAGGATGAAATAACTTCAGAGCTTCAAAATTAGTAGAATATGATAATACCTCTAAATTTTCTAGAACGCATTCTCATTTTGCAAGGCTACAAAGTGTGACCGAGACCACTCTAAAATAGGCACTGTGCCACACATCCTATACCTCCTGCAAGTTACACCACTGACTGACATTGTTAGCCAATTTGCTTGAAAGATAAATCCAGGACAACATTTCTTGGACTCAGCGTTGCATTAAGGCGGGATTTTTCTGTCATTAGCGAGTGCAATCCTATGATTACTTAGTGTTCCGGGCCTTTTTTGGCAGGGGCTAGTGCACAATGCAGATTGCCGATTGGATTAATTTCTTGCATAGCAAGTAACATATCGTAAAGAAGTATGGCCATATGTGCAGCTGAACTGTCTTAAAATATGTTAGGCTCCGCAAAGTCTTTAAAAGCCCAGTCTGGTTAAAGCATGATTGGATAAACAGAAAGCGATGACTTTAAAAGGATAAAAAGTTCAAAGATTTATTGGCTCTTTTCAAATGTTCTTAAGTCTGTCTGAGAGAAAGCGAGAGATCGTTAAAGTAACAGTCTTCCTTGTGACATACTCACACTTGATATGATGTAAGTCAATCAATGCTTTAACTGTGGTACAAACGTAGTTCTTGACAAATCTTGTTAACCTCTTCAGCCATTCATTCAGTCCATTGAATCACATAAGGCCTCCTTTGGCAGGTGGTCATTACAATGTTTCCTAACTGCAAACACTACTTAATAATTGACAGAGTGTATACGAAGCAAAATTTCCATGGCTCAAGTGATTTCAGCTCAACTTTTTCTTCTACTGGTTACAGATCTCAATACAAATTTGGTTATTGTGAAAGATGGAAGAATCTCACCGCTTTTGCGAAGCCCTCAATTCTCGAAAGTTTGGCCAACTATCAGGGCTGGCATCAACGATCTGGAACTCAAATTTCTTTCACCGAGAAGGGTAAGTCAGATCGAATGATCAAATTTCATTGATTGCTACCCTCTTGCTTCCAATTTTCGTCAATTATCTCGATAAGAGCATAGCCGCCAAATGTTTAAGCACTCTGATTAGGTCTATTTTCTCCCAACCCAATTGACCAATCATCATGAAAAATAGGCCTAGTCTTAGCATGTGTGGTCAGAATACTGCATTATGATTGGTAAATTAGCTTGGGAGAAAATAGATTTGACAGCTCTCAAACATGGGGCGGCTATGCTCTCGATAAGTCCTGTAATTTTTCTGTGCTAGCAATTCAATAAAAGGCTTTCAAATATGCTAACAAACTTGAGGCTATAGAAGCAAGTTCAACAATGTAGCATTGCTGTAAGAGGTCATTTGTCTATTCTTTCTAAATAAGCAGTGTAAGCGTTTGATTATCATAAATGCCTTCATTTTTTTAAATGCTTCTCTTCTTCGTAACTTTGGGTTATTGTTGCTCTAGGGGTTTCTTCGTAACTTTATTATTTCACACCAAATAATAAAGAAATTTCACTACCACTGAAAAGTCATTGGTCATTTCATTTATAATATAGGCTTTTGCTTGGAGCCATTAGGCAAGTCTTCTGCCCACGCCCTTTATTTTTGATTTCTAATGTAAGGAACACCAGCTTTCTACAAAGCTTCTTGAGTGAACATTGATTAGTGATTGCCGTTGATTGAGTATTGCTTAGTGATTTCCATTGGTTGAACATTGATTAGTGGTTGCCATTGATTGAACATTGATTAATGATTTCCATTAATTGAACATTGATTAGTGAATGCTGTTGATGTTGCAATTGATATCGAAATCAAAGCAACCTTTGCTACAAAAGTCATGTGAATACACCTTAGAAGTTTAGTGGTCTTATCAATGCAAACCTTTACTGCTAATTTTGAGCCTACGAATATTTGTAAATTACTCTTAAATTTTAGTGATTTTGAGCATCAATACTCGTATAGACTATATTCCTATTATGATAAGTCTATAGGTGTTACTCTCTAACGAGTAGCTGAGCCGCACTTTAGTGTTATGGCTCGGAGACGTGATAAGTCAAGCTCACACTTGCTTTACTTTCTAAAGAAAACTCAGATAAGCAAAAACTCAAAACCTTGATGATGCTTGAGCATTGCATTATTTATAAATTTTCAGAAATTTTAGCGACGTTGAGCCTTGATATTCCTATGGACTATATTCTTATAAAGAAAGTGTGTAAATATAGCAGTTTTGAAACATTACTTGACTGAATTTTGTAATACTTGCATATCTGATGAGAATGATTGCATATGTGATGAGAATGATTGCATATGTGATGAGAATGATTGCATATGTGATGAAAATGATTGCATATCTGATGAGAATGACTTCGTTACAACCACGCTGATAAGTAGTAATTCCTTTTAGCTACAAATACAGGAAATATCTGCACATAGGAACCTTAGGTTTTGAAATGAGCATGTTCATATTATTACGGGGCGATGTAGTCCCAGCAATCAGGTGGCAGGTTCTTAGCACTAGTATTATCCCTGCAAGCGCTGCCTATCACAGCTGTGTATGTAATGCTTTTCGATCACGCATTAAAGGGGCTAATCAGCAAACAGCTTGAATTTTTTCACTGGAAATAGAATGAAACAATTTCTAGGCATCCAGTTAGAATATCAGACTGAAAAGGTTCCAATTAATCTGAGTCAAAATCCATAATTCCAGGCTGTAGGTTGTTAGTAAATGAAGGTTCTTATATGCCGATCTCTATAGATATGGGTTCCAATTATCATCGCGTTAGCCAATGATTGTATAATGATTATATAGTAGTAAAAAGTGCTACATAAAGATTCCTATTAAATAAGAGGCACATATTCTAAAACCAAAGAATTTAGAAATAACTGGAAATTCCCTCTATTAAGCAAATCTTCCTCATTTATGTATGGCATGTTGATTGCACAGGGACATACTAAGAGCCATTTCTAGAAATTTTTGTTTGAGAGGGGATGTAGGACCTTTATTTTGTCGATAAAATCGGCGTGGTTTCCATAATTGAAGGGAATTTCTATGTATTATATGTTCATTTATTCGGCAAATTGTGTGTGATTCATGAGTCGTCTGCTTCTCCGCAACACATAATCCTTCTTCATCTGCCCTTAGAATGCAAAACGTACAGCAATTTGATCACAGAAATGGCAAGTTTATTCATTTGCCGAAAGAATTTTTGTCTGGGGAGTGTGACACCCCCGCAATTTATTGTAGGAGAAGGCCTGCATACTTTCAAAGAAGTATTACCTCATAGTTGTATAGTTTCAGTGTACTCCGTCTCAACGGAAGTATTAGTTTTTGCGTGCATCTAAAATTGCTTCATGCTCAGGATGAATTTGCCAATTTTCTTGAAATTGTGTAATGCATGGTCATTCTATCCTCTTACTCAAATCATCAGGTTATAATTCTTCCGCAGGTGGAGTATGTTCTTTCTCTGAAATCAAGTGATGAAAGAATAATGCCGCTTCCCAGAGCGAATATACCTCTAAAAGGAAGGGTCCCGAGGACAATGACAAGTAAGAAATGTTCATTTATTTTTGTCATATTCAGGTGTAGCTCCAACAATAACCGATGTAACACCCCCTCCACAAATAAAACAGTTTGTACTGCATTTTTTCGAAAGACAAAATTTGATGTGGCTGTACAGTTTTTGACGAGATCTCGCACACGCAAGGTGTACGCATGCAGTTACTGTAATGGTAACAGCGACTGCGCATGCAGCATGTGTATACGGTGGCAATGAGCGCGCACACACATTTCTCAGCATGTAGATGGTCTTCAAAAGCTACCATCTTGAGCGTACGATTGCCATATTCTTCAGTATGGAACATTAGCTGTATTCGAATTTCTGTTGAACTTTTGCCTTGAAGCCTATCCATACGAAATATGTTGATGGATTAATTTCACACAGAGTGATAATAAGTGTTACAAAAAGATATCATTAGTGAATATATGTATGTTGGAGATTCCTTTGCACCAGGCTTCTACTACTTTCAAGTAACTTAGGTACTTAAGTTGCTAAAACCAGAAGAGCAAGTTTTACTTTAAGCCATGAACAATTCGTACACTTTTCATCGATGTTATGAAACACTAGCTAAGCTAAACTAAGCTAAGTCGCAGCTAGCTAAGTCACACACTTCCTATTCTAGGAAAAATACATCATCTCACACTGACCGCTTATATTAGGTTCATTATAGCCACAGAATAGATATAGCGCTATTTTCAGATTATGACTACTTCATACTCTACGTTCATATGAATCATGAGAGCTGGTAAGAAGCTTTCTTAATCATGGCAGGCTAGACTAGGCTGTTTCGTTTAGCATCTCTCTAAAGCGGAAACTGTTTTCTCCAAACCAATTGAAAGCGGCGTATAAGTAGAGGTATACATCACAAGGCGGCTCAACTGTCATGGACCCTTGGATGCTTTGAACTTAATAGGCCTATCATCTGCCGTAATGCATCTTATTTTCTGTTGCACCTTGCGAAATTTTCCTTTAGCTGACAGAAGCACCGCCTTGCTGACCTGATTTTCGTGTATCATGATGTCAGTATGTATTTCTACTTGTTCTTCTGCTCTGCAGGCTTTCAGTGCTAATACATTATGGGGTATTTTTCAGTTGTGGAACATGTACCTTTGCAAATTTCAGCTAAACGTTACAATGCTAGTCTTTTCGAATATAGTTTCACTACTATCTGGCTATAGCAACTGAAGCAAGGAATAACTTTCCATGTAGCACTGGACGTGATTTGCAGCAGGGCAGGTTTTAGCTATTTTGTGCGGCACAGAAAGCCAGGTATATATAGTAGCAACTTATGGGGAACTCTTTGAGATAATGGTCGTCTGTAGCCACTCAGCATCAGGTTTCCATTTCCCATTTGAACAGCATTGTGGCTTTTGGAGAGTCCATCTGCTTGCTGCATAACAAGCTCTTATTAAAAGTACAGCACTAAATCCTGATTGACTTTCATGACAGAGTCGTGGCGTAAAAGTTAGCTTTGCATATTTTGTCTGTCTATGAAAGCAAACATGCAATCAAACACATAACCTAGCAAGTGGAAAGGTAAGCATACAAGCATGCATATATTCGAGCACATAAGTGAGAATGCAAGCAAACAAGCGAGCATTCAAGCAAACAAGTAAATAAGCGCGTGAGCATGCAAGCAATTATATAAGCAACCATGCAAGCCTTATTTCTTTGATTCGGGTAGAGATATGGCACATTACCGTAGAAAAAATATACTGAGTCCGAGGTTTGATGCTTGCATTGACCTATCTTCTTTCAATAGCTTTCTCCTTTAAGTCTGACACCCTTCACTGCTAATTATGTACACAATAGCAGCTCTAAATAGTGGGAGATGATCGATTTAGTAAACTTGCGCCATTATATCAATGATATTTGCAACTGAATAGAAAGTCTTGGTAAATACAGCTCACTAGAGCACACATTGTTGGATACCAGTTCAATAATTCCAGCCGTACAAACATCCTAATATTGCAGATTGTAAGTTTCTGTATCTGGTTGACCTTCCTGTCAAATGTAAATCTTCTGAATAGGGAAAGTCGAATATAAATAGAAGGGATTTTGATTTACGGCAGTAACTGATATGTTTTCATTCTGAGCAAGAAGACCAATCGGACATTTCTGCTACTAAAACATGCCCGAGGACAATCAAAACAAAATCAGATAGTTGATTGATATGTTAACGATGTAATGTTTTTCATAGATGGTTAAACCGTTTGTTTACAATAATAAATTGCCCTTTATACAATGCAAAGTTTGTTGAGACGTTAATCCAGTTATTTGAGCTGAAAAGTCTGAGAACAGATTGGCGCTTTGTTTAATTGTGAACGCTATCATTCTATCCAGTGATAGGAATTTTACTAGTAGCAATGATGTGTATAATTATCTTTCACAACAAACAAAAATAACTGTGCTTACTCTCCTCCATTGTTACTGCCTCTTTTGGGGTACATCAATCGACAATGTCAGAAAAGCAACTTTTATCTTTAGAAAAATGTATATATGTATATTTGATATACATACACAAACACGCATATATATGTATATACATAGCTCTTTCCCAGCGCATTGAGCACACTCTGACTCTAACGTTCCTTTAATCGTTATAAATATATATATATATATATATATATATATATATATATATATATATATATATATATATATATATATATATATATATATATATATATATATATATATATATATATATATATATATATATATATATATATATATTCATTTGTATGTATATATGTATATATATATTTGTATGTTATATATACAAACTCACACAAGCATAATATACTTTATCATTCTTGTGTTATTCGTTACCATGAGCTCATATAGGCATAGATTTAAGTTAATGAAATAGCTATGATCTATACCACGGTTGTACTTTGTTCCGGCAGTTTTGCTCAAAAGCTGTGATCTCCCGATGTCACATAGTATTCACTAGTACTTGCTTCGTCACAATGCAAAATGCAGACTCGAGACAAGGAAACTGCTTTCACAATGTAGGAGAAGATATGTAAGAAGCCTAAAATAATCTAATCTTGTATCGCTAAAGCTATTATTTTTAAGAAGAATAAAATTTCTCTGCTTCAATGCTTACTTGATATTTTCAGTCCAGCTAACAAGATTGTTTCAATCTAATTAAAGTAACTTCTGATCTTGCTGCAATGCGTTATTTCGACTTTGTCTTCCTGCGCTTCTAAAAATGCTAATCACGTGTATTCTTTGATTGCATATTACTCTGTTGGCTCGATGTGAACTGTAAATGTAATGAATAGAGACTCCGCTACATGACAGGACATTTCAGTTGAGGAGAGACTCTAGCAGATGATTTTTGCTGAGTAATTTTAAGTGGAAAACTGGCTTAAATTACGTTATGGAGCTCCATGGAGGGCTATTCGAACAATCATTTCATGTTTGAGATACACGCCCTAGCCACTACCTTCTTAAAAAAGATCTGCTAGCCTAGTCGAGTTACTCATCCAGTGCACTAAGTCAATAAAACTGACTACTTTGATCGTCAGCTCCCATTAATTACACACACAAGGGGAAAATGATGGTATTATCTACGTTCAAAGGAACACTAATGATATAGGTTTGCTTGTGATAGGCTGCCTCATCATGTTAATGGAATCCATTATAACACAGCGTGTTGTTTGTTTTGGCTATGGTGAAAAGATCAAGGGAAAAGACGAATTAAGCAGATCCATAAAGCAACATAGCACTTGCTCGGCATGCTTTGTCGTAGTGGTTCAATCAATCGATATTCAAAAGGGTATATTCATGAACAGCCTTATCGTTTAATCCTCTTCATTGCCATTTCCCAACAAATTCTTTTTCAATGAATGACGCACATTGGTAGAATACATTCGCAGCGTAAACAGTCTGTTTTCCTGCTGCTGCTGCTACTGCTGCTGTTGTTGCTTTGTGAATATGTTGCAATCGAAGGCCGGCTGACCCCAGACAATTAATCATCATTTATTCAATCTTGTCGCAGAGTGAAGCACCGCTTTCAATCCATTAGGAAAGGCAGATCCTTTGCGATGACTTCAACATTCAGTTGTTTTTTTAGATATGCATGCTATTTATTGCTTATATGGCAACCGTCTCCTGTTTTGAAAACAGACATACCAGAATATGACGTATCATACGCAAGTACTGTTTATCAAACATACATCAAATTGCCCCCATGATGCTCTATTGTTGCACTCTATGTAACCCTGTCTCCTTTGACTGGTTTATATGCAGCAAGATTTGCTCTGTGTGGTTTGTTGCTCGGATTTTTCGTTTTTGATACGAATTATCAAAGCCTCTTGATCTTATCTAGAAGATTTTATTTGACCCAGGATTTACTAAATATCAGGATAACCTTTCACTTAGGCTGGAAAGATGGGCGCTAAATAATTGCAGGTATAACGTGCATTGGGATCTCTTAGTGGCACCGGCAGAAATTTTTCCAAGGGAGCAAAAGTTTAAGAAGGGAAAAGAAATCCTGTAAAACAAAACAAGAAATTCGACTTAGCCACTGCACATTTCATTCTCCTAAGTGCAGTGCCACTATGATCGGTACTATGAAAATTCTTCGTTTCATTGTAAGGCATTAGCCCCCTTGTAATACATTTTCGTATCAGACTTGACGTGCCATTGTCCCCTTTGCATTGACAAAGTCTTCCTTCATCATTGGTAAATGATATACATGAGGTGTACTCTCTAGATTTGTGCTTGAAAAGTTTGCACTTTTACGTCTTTGCGAGTAGCTGAGTGAATGTATTATCCAGGTGCCGTGTAGATAAATACACCACATGTATGCACTTGTAAGTATGTATTTATTTGCAAGTATGTATGTGTATGTACGTACCTACATATGTCCAGGTTCAACATACGTCTCATTTGCTGTTGATTCAACAGTGACACAGAACTGGGAGGAGCTTGGGGGAGAGAAACTGACCATATTGTATCATGAAGCTAACAGTATGGCGTATGTTTCTTCTAACAGACTCCCTCAAATGTTAGAATCACATATGGAAACACATCAATGCAACACTACCCTATGACAAGACCTAATAAGCAGCGATCCCATTCTATGTGTATTTGAATTATCCATTGCAGCATCTAAATGACACAATATGAAATTCTAAACTAAAGTAAAGACATGGTTCATTCTTAATATGTCGTCTATGTTAGAACCGCGCTAGAACTTCGAGAAGAACATCAAACAGCAATAGATTAGCTAAGCCCTGCTTTAAAGGTCCTATGCCACAAAACATTTTCATTCACGTTCACGGGCATCTTTTATGTTCAGGCACTTTGGTATTACCAATAAAATGACATAGAAAGCCCCAAGGCTAAGATGTAGAACAATAGTGGATATAATAGAATAGAAGATAAGATTGCTACTTGGAGAAGAAAGCTGACTTCCCAAATGTCAAAGCAGTTCCATTATTTAGTTATGTTGCTAGTTCATGAGCTTATAATGTTACTGGACTATTCATCGGAATTAAATTAAGTATAGCTGTCAGCGTAGAAGCAGCTTCTGTTTTTAATGGATGATCATGAGAATTGTAAATAAAAATTGAACATTGAAATCTAACTTGATGCTGGATATGATGTTGGATATACAATACTTTCAAATAGTCTTCCTGGTACTAAGATTTAATTAACAAAGTATGTTTGCCATCTTCAGGGTCTTTGCATCTTCGCTTTATTGCTCTTTTTCCTTGTTCGGGAAAAATATCCAGAATCTCGTTTCCCATGCGGTGATATAAAAGTCAACATACTAGCGGATGCTTGTCTGACGTCGCAGTCTTAGTACACACGGTCGGTTGAGATTTATCTGGTTATAATCTTGTAATAATTTCTTTTCCAGCTTTCAAAATATATTTCCCGTGCAGTGGTAAGAAGACAGGAATAGTGAAATTGTTCATAGACATTCAATTCTTCGACCTGCAATCAAAGAAGCGGCACCTACCACCGATACATATTCCTCTAAAAAGAGAGTGCATCAAAGGTATTGTCAATGGTAAATGATCTTATTTCTTATTCTTAGGCCTCATTGGGCAGCAGTTACGAAGCCAAGGGGGCACCAGAGGATTGCCTGCTCAGTAGGAGGATTCCCCCCTCTCTGTCCGCCCAGAAACTTAAGATAAAAGTATGCCTTTGCCTAAAATTAGAAAGTTAGACACATTAATGCAACACAATCAGAAGCAGCAAATGTAGCAGTGTGTACCTTTCGACAAGCTCGTAATCTTTGATACTTTAATAAGTGATGCTTAAGAATTTCGGGATTTGAGACCTATTGCTGGCCCTACCCCCACTTCATCTGTACTGACTTCGTTCCTGTTGGTTAGGCGATAGTAATAATTGCAATCGATTTGCTTCAAGTCGCCGGCATTTGTACTGTCAATTGGTTCGTGCGGGCGATTACTCTTTACACTATCCGATACGAGCTAACACACATGCCGCAGATATTGAGGGGATAAGCTGTCGAAGCAAAGAATCGTGAGAAAAATGTCTTAGTAACAACCTAGCGTATAGCAACAGGTTTCAAAACGTTGCAGTAAATTCAATTGTAACAAAAATCCCGAGCGCTGCATCAATTTCAAAGAAGTTGCTGACGAGAAGGATTTATCGAGACTCTTTAGGATTACTGTTTGTTGCTTTTTCAGAACTCCTTGTCTGACTGTGAAGAGTATATCATTGTGATTTTGCAATGAGGTGTCAGGGAGCTTTTGAGTTGAAATACAACATGTTTACAATACGCCTTGAACATCTATTGCAGTGGAGTGTCGAAAGACTTTTGAGTAGGGGGGGGGGGGTAGCGAAGAAACTTACTGACAGGTTTGAAGAGAGTCCCATAATTAACCTACAAGACACCTGGTTTACCGGCAAGCCATTATCATTACGCCAACTTGTACCCATGAGGCAGAAAATTTACCGACACCCGCACCGCATCACCTACTTCGTCGCGCCATAGTCACGGCCTAAATCTTACGATGCTATTGGTGTTTGTTATTGTCTGCAAACTGCTCCTTGCTACTTGGAAAGCAGCTGTTTGGAATCTCACACCCACTGTACACAGACAGCAATTTTAGTAATAATAATAATAACCTTTCAGTTGATAACTACCCTTCTCTCACTGATTTAATCGTATGTTTTATAGACAAGCCAAATCCACAACCACGTACAGAATTACGGAAATGTCAAAAGTCTTGTGACATGAACTCCTTGAAAACTGAATTCTGCATCAGTGACTTTGGTAGGTTATTTACTACTTCTTCGTTTGCGCTCTTCTTTCAAACTAGCTACATTCTTGTCCAATGCAATGATCCAGTTCATTGTGCAGCTTTACACATCACAAATATATGAATATTTATATATAAATATAAATGTGATAATGAAATAAATACATTGTAAGTTTAGTACTGATGAAGATATTTATCGAAACGTCTATAGTTTAAGTGAAGTATACTTTTGATTCTCTGTTTTATATATATACATATATAAATATATATATATATATATATATACATATGTGTGTGTGTGTTTGTGTGTGTTTGTGTGTGTTTGTGTGTGTTTGTGTGTGTTTGTGTGTGTTTGTGTGTGTTTGTGTGTGTGCTTCTAGGAAAATAACTTACATATATATAAAACTCTTAACTTTCAGTGGTTAGAGCAAGGGTGGAGAGAATTCTTAAAGAGAAAGGCAAAGTAAAGTACTTCTTACGGGTGACGAAAAGGTACAAAAGAGGGCGTATTCGAATAAGAAAGAAGCACCAGGCTCTTGAAGTCAAGGGAACAAAGTTGAGCTGCAAATGTCAAAGGTTAAAAGTTGGACATGTGTATTTGATTTTTGGTAGAGAGGACCGAAGAAGTGATACTTTATTCATCGATAACTATACAATCTCCATGCAATGGGGAAAGAAATGTAAAAGGTTTGTAAGGACGAACAGAAGACATCTGAACTGTCCCCCGAGGTTGGCTATGCACTCCAGATATCATTAACGGCTGGCAGTAGTAATGAAAAGGCAGTGCAGCGATACATAGCTATCTGTTGTTCGTTACCATATGGCTAAATGCGGCTCCACCAGACAAGGAGTGGAAAGGTATAGTTAATAATATGGAAGGAAAAGATGTATTTATGTCAGGGAGTGAGCTGTAAAAGTAACCAGAAACACAGTGATCACTGGAAAGCTAAGCTATTATTTAATGTGACTGGATGCATTTTGCCTATTGCATGCTTTGTTTTCATGGCAAGTTGACTGCATTTGATGTTGACAAAGGTCTATTGCTTTTCTGACAATATTTGAGAACGGATATGCTCCTTGCCACATGTTTGTCTCAGCTTTTGGAGATTGTCCCATTGCTCGTCATTAACAGTTTCCATTAGTGACTAGAACCGAAGCAGTGCTAACCCGTTGATTCAGAGCAACAGAACTAACTTTTGTAATAAATTTTTATAGCGTAAAATATCAAAATTTATATTTATTATATTAGTATTTATGTATAACTGTACTAGCAACTTATGCTCAGAACAACAAATACTCGAGCACATACCTGTGAATGGTACTTCATTCTGGCCTTGATAAAGAGCTGGTAGCCATGAAGAGACCATTTGCCTCTACCTATCCATAGCATCATCATTTGATCTTTTAATCAAACTAAGCATAATTGCTCCTGTTCTCATTGTGCACATCTCCATGATTATACGTAAACTACTCAGAAACCAAAAGAATGCATAAGACAAGACTTCTTACCTTCAGACCTTCAGGTAAGCTTCCTGTAAAGCGATTCGTTCCATTAGATCATGTTAAACAAGGAGGTTTCGACATTTCGAGTTTGGTTTTCATTGACATAATATAAAGTGTATATATGTTAATTTAAATAATGAACCGACGTTTTAAACACTATTTATTTTATTTATCCTTCATGTGACAAAACTCCAGTATCAATTGCTCCAACCTTTTACTAATGCTCGATCTCCTCAGAAATGAATAGCTAAGGCAGATAAATTCGTACTCATTATGAATAGGGAGATATGCTTTCAATTTCCAACTATGGCGTTCCTATTATTATACATATAATTCCCTACAATATCCTAACTTAGAGCGGGGATAGTTGCTCTAGCACAAGAGAGTTTGACTTGATAAGATCGAGTTCTATTTACAGCACACAAGAAACCTCACCATGAAGCTCATATGCTTAACTTTCTTAATCAACGTTCTAGCTAGTTCCTTGCAATGGAGTATGTTATCATGCCTTTATTGAGTTAAAAGTTCAAGAGCGATGATTTTGAACTATTGTAAATCAATTCAACTAACTTATTGATTAGTAAATTCTGATCACGTGTCCCTTGCTTGTTCAAGCTATTTTAAGTAGTTAGGCACCCCAACTATTTAACTCACCACTCTCGTTTGCAGAGAGACTTGCCGCAGCACACCCTACGTAAGAATGCACTGAAAATTCTCGCTCTCTAGGCATCACCGCGAGATATACTGTCTAGCTTTGTGACCAGCATCAAAGCATCCACAAATGAGAAGAAATAGCTCAAGGTTGAAAAGCAATAGCAATTTCTGAACAACTGACATATTGCTTGATGTGTGCAAAGACACTACCGGATATCATTTTGTAAATGCGAAGCCTCTACTATCTTTTATTGATTACTACTAAATCTTTCTTGTTAATGGAAGTGTGAATCAGGATCTTTTACAATCCATGTAAAAAGGAAACTTAAGCAGACTGCATATTTATTTCACATAGGGGTCATTCATATAGTACGTAAGCACAAATTTGAAGATTCTGAAATCTCCCTTCCCTTTGCACGCAAACACATGCATTTTATACTACTCTTCCTGCCTGCGTATGCTCTTCACATTCAACGTCCCATCCTATTGGCTTTTAATGCATTCAATGCTTTTCAGCCGATTTTTAACTTCAAAAAGACACAAAATTAGTTGCTTTTTTGATAGGCAAGGAAAACGTTGCATTTTGTGAGCGTATAAACATAGCATTGCGTAGTGTATGCCTTCAGGACTCCTTCCTCCCCCTTGTACGCAAACATTTGCTTTTCATTCAACCGTCTTCCCCTTTTGTGCGTATGTACTATGTGGATGATTCCATACAGAAATCTAGATTTGTTTAGATGCATTATATCAAATAGCACATTGCAAAAGTTGTTCTTCAATTTACTATAGTTGCATTTTCTTGATATGACCTGAAATATTGTAGGGAAGGGGGATTACATAACAATCGACTATGCCAAACGCCTTTTAGGGTAAGATGTTATAGTTTAGGGCCCGCTACCAGTAGTACGGCCAGCCAATGTGAAGTTGGAGGATAGTGTGGAGTAGGGATCTGGGGCAATGCTCCCGATCAAACTTTTACGAGTTCGCCTTTTGAAGAGTATGGAGACGCAATTTCGAAAATGGAAATAGAGATGCAGTCATGTTAATTCGAAAATGGCCAATGAAATCTTTGATGTGTGTGGGGAACTTTAATTAACTTTTTGTTAATTGATCCCATCCGGTAATTCCTCCTTCTATACACCCCCGTTAGCTTGCAAGTAGTTTACTGTTGATGTTTGGCAATGTTATAGGTAATAGCTACAGAGCTGTTTATCACAATATACTCTATCAGAATATTAAGACCCAAAATCGCTGAAATTTTAAGAAGAATTTAAGACTAATGCAAGGCTGAAGCTTTATCAAGACTTGGGATTTTTCGTTTACTTAAGTTGCCTTGGAAGACAAAGCAAGTGTGAGTTGGGCACGTATAGAAAAATTTGAGTACTTCAATATGACTTTCACCAAATACAGAGTTACATATTTAGATGATGCTGAGGATTACATTTGAAATGATGAGATAGATAGAGAAGAAACGGTGTTTTTATATCAGCTTACATGCTATGGATACCAAAATAATTTTTATGTTCTCTTCTGTTCTTGTTTTGTTTTCATAATGAAATAGCACATCAAAAAGAGTTTACGATTGATTTGCAGACAAAATTACACGTTTTTTCGCTCAAGAATAGTTTAAGAATAACTTTAGGCTCAAAGTCAGCTAATTTAAGAATATTAATGCCCAGCGAAAAATTAGGTATAACTATTAAAAAATTTGCATAGACAAGCGAAAGGTTTTGGTTTATATTCAATTTATAATATAGCGACAAGGGCTGCATAGCCTTTTTAAAGTGTGCTGAATGGGGGCGGGGGAGGGGACTGAACGGCAAACGAAGCTAGACGATTTGCCTAGGGAACAATCCTCAATGCTTTACTAATGGGTGACTCAAACGTGGCAAAATTGGGGACAACCCAAGCAAAGGTATAATTAGGATCGGCGTAAAGGTTGAATTTATTTTAGCAATAACAGTTTGTCTCATAGCTGTTCTTTACCTAACCCTGTAAGAAATATATCGAATCGTGCATTTGTAGTTGCCCATCATGCATTTCTGACCTGGAGATCTCTAAAGTTCAATGAAGGTACCCATCTTTATTTGCTTGCAGTTTTCTCCGATAGGCATCCCCATAGTTGGCGACGGGGAAGGAGAGTTTGAGTTTTTGATTCACCAGGTAGCTGGAAAATGCGCTTTTAGAGGTTAATTTTCAACATGTACTTTTGCATTTTAGGATAACTATCGCGAGGAAAATTAATATATCTTCAATCTAGTATGTCCTAGCAAAAATAATAAAGAAATAATTTTCAGCATAAACGCTGATAAGTCAACATACGATCCAAGTGCAAAAGATGCTGTTTTGAATTAGGGCTGCCATTTTGTCCGTCCAACAGAAATTGTTGTGCTATTCTGCGAGCTTTCAGACATTAGTTTCTTGCGAATAACAAAAACAGGTCTTGTAATATGAAGTAAAGTTTCAAGATATAAAAGGAAGTTTTTGAAACGTCCAAACTTTCGCACAATAGTTTTCATCTGACAGATCTGTTGGACGGACAAAATTTTACCCTAATTCGAAACAGCGCCAAAATCTTATCAAGTAAAACTTGAGTGAAGTGAAATAGCTAAAGCTTCATTCCTTGAGAATTGAAACTGAAGACTTCAGTATTAACAACAAGAAATATATACGAAGAGCATTACACCACCTTATAGCTCTGAAAAACGATCAATATTCCAAAACACAATCTTAGAGTAGTGGAGCTACAACGAAGGGTGGCCTCATCTCGTTAGTTTAACTACTTTGAGGTCTCCCGAAGTAAAAACAAAAAACCCTGCTGCATCTTATAATCCGTAAATGTTTGTTGTTCTTTTGTTCATTAATGTTATTGTAGTTGTGGTTTTAAATGAAAATGAAATGAAAGGTAGGGGCAAACAAAAGTAACAGACAGGTTCCTGGCATTGCCTACGGTCCTTCATCGTCCTTTTTCGAAACACCCTTGACTATTACCAAGGAAGTCGGTAAACGCCCCTCTCATATAGGTCTTGGTACTTTCCAAAGTTCCAATGACTGTTTTCATTATAATGGTGTCATAATTTCATTAAATCATTAGTGATGTCTACGAACGATATCTTATCTGCCCGCTTTCTGTGAAAACTCCATCGTTCGGTGGAACTACTCCGTGTATTAGTTGTTTTACCCAAAAATAAAAAAGGCACATGCATACTAATTTCTAGACCTATTCGTGAAAGTGGTGGGGTGGCGGAGGGGCATAGCCCCTAGCCCAATGGCTGCACGGTGCTTATACAGTGGTTAGCTTGCAGGTAAGCAAATGTTTAAGTCAGTGTATTTTGAAAAATGTAGACAGCTTGTTCCAGCAACAAAATGGCATCTATCCACAAAAAGTACTGATACCCAGGCTCATGAGACAGTGATGAAAGAGAAAGAGTTAAGTTCATGCTAGAAACATTGACTATCAAGATTAGAAAACGTACTTTATTTTCTTTTCATCTTGTTTTAATAAATTCTCAGTTACTGTTCATCCTTAAAGTAAAAGATTTTTTATCATTACGATTAAAATGCGTGCTTCGCACTGACATGAGACAACTTGAGAGTCTATCAGAAATTGTTGTTGTCGTTGTGAGAACGTGTTGTTGCTGCTTTCCACCATGGCTGACGACTGAAGAGGACTACCAGAGAAAGTGGAAGACAATTATGGAGTTTATCATATCAAGCGAGAAAGCTGTGGGTAGGACTGGTATATTTCATTTGCGGCCTTCAGATGATTGTAAGTGCCCTGTTGATATTGACTGCAAAAATGCCGGAGACACAGACAGCATCGCATCTAGTCATCAACAGTCTTTGTCTGGCCTGAAAGTTGAAACACCAAATGTTCTTGCTTATACTCGGTACGGACGCATTCCTCATTTAACAGCGGATGTAGAGCAATTCATATCAGGAATGGGATCTCCAGAATGGAAGAGAATTAGACTGAGTGAACTGTAAGTGCCAGTTAGTACATTTGTTAGTGCTGAGCTTACCTTAGCCGGAGTCAGCCCCAGATTTCAGAGTTTGCCATGTATTGTCATAGATTTCCCATAGGCGATGTAGTCCAAAGTTATTGGATATTTGGGATCGCTTGGCGTTGTAGGAGTGGATTCGGATTGGAAATTTGAACTATATGTTTATTTTAGAATCTTATATATCATTTTTATTTAGATTTGAAGATTCCTTTCACAAGAGCCTTTGCTTATCCAATAAAGGATACAAAGCGCTGACCAATGCACAGGTATTTTTCATATTTTTTCATAGTTACCAGATTATTTATGTGAGAATATATGGGAGACTTTAAAATGTATCTTAGTGCAACAAAAAGCATGAAAGCAAGAAAATTGAGAATAAACATGAATGGATCAGATTTGGGTTTCAAGTGGGAGATTATTGGTTGGCTGATCTGTATTAGCTGTCACTTGAATCCACACATGTGCAGCAATTGTATATACAGTCTTGTGCAAGTGCAGATCCAAGGAGGGGCTGGGGGCCATGACCCCCCAAATGGTACTAGTTTGTATTGCAAGAATTTGTGTTCAGAAATGTGCCACATGAGTTAGACAAGAAAATGCATGATAGATGAATTGTACACTCTACACAACACTCCAAATACTTTAGAAGAACATGGCTGTGAAAAATTCTCCTCCCCACAATGTTTTTTTGGAAATGGCCCACCCAAAACCAAACTCTGAATCTGCCTATGGTGTTGTGTGATTAGTACTATACTTTGTAGTTTATGTGTAATTAGTTAATTTGTGTATACAGTGGGATGACAAATCTTGGGTTGATATATCTTGATAAATGAAATGAAATAGTAAATCCTTGTACCTCTTTGAAACAGTTTCTGTTTCCTTAGCTGAAATGGGGAGGGGGCAAGGGGTCATATTTGCTTTGTTCAAGAACATTAGTGCTAGCCAGACTTTTGGCTGAGTTGCTATAATCTTCCTCAGAGTAGAGCCCTTGCCAATCCTATTTTGAATGTGTTTTCTACCATTGGTAGTCCAAAGGAAGGCAGGGTAATCCAAAGGAAACTAGGGGTCATGGATATATCCAAGCTCCTATTTGCAACTGCCTTCACAGAAAAGTGCAAATCATAAATATTGCTATCAACATATTAGGATTCATTTCATCCATCATAATATGGCTGTAGGAAAACTTATTTAGAACATGTATAAAGCTTTTTTTGCATAGAGGCAGATGACAAGATACCTTTTTCAGCTCTAGCAAAGACACCTGTATTTTGATAGCATGTTAGAAGTTGCAAAGACTAATGCCTTCTTATGGAGGACCTGCTTTGATAAGATTCTTAATTTTTAATGCATTGTAACTATCTTGTATTCTTCATGCCAAGCATTTTCAATGTTTTTCCAGGAGAATTCAATTTTTTTCTGCACAGTGCAAGATTCCTCATATGTTTCTAACAAGGATATTTCCAAATATGCAGAGGAAAAATCAGTATCAGTTTGGACAAATGGTGGAAGAAGGAAGGTATGCCTAAAACCAATGTATAGCTGAGATATTTCCATTATTGTAAAGATTGCATGGAGTATCATTCCCCATAGAGATATGATTTATGAAGTCATGTACGTGTAGCAACTCTAGCATTTACCTGGCATTTTTAGTGGAATCCAATTTTTAGCTCATATGTATTCGTAACCCTCCTCTACACTTTTACCCTTTATCTTTAAAGTAGGAGAAAGCTGGCATTGTATTTGTCCTTTACAATAAGTATTGTTATCTGTAGATGATGATGATGATGGTGATGATGATGATGATGATGATGATGATGATGCTGATAATGATGATGATGATTATGATGATGATGATTATGATTATGACTATGATTATGATTATGATTATGATTATGGCTAGCCCGTGTTTGGAGACCTCCTCGTGGTGGCAAGTGGGCACAGAGAGACACTGCCCTTAAGTTGATAGTGATTCATTTAGCAGAGATTCAGAATTGGGGCAGATGTTGACGACCTGTGGCAAACTGTCCAACCAGGCCCCTTCAGTGAAAGTCAGGCACAGCAGTTTCAGGCTGCAGTTCTGATAAGTAACTGTTGGGGTAACAGAGTGGATTGAATGTAGCCGACTCAATGACCTCTTCTAAACGATTTGAAGGCGACACTGACCTCAGGGTCAGCCTAGGCCCCGTAAGGGGCGTACGGGAAAAGACAGATTATGATTATGATGACTACAATGGTTGGAGACCCTTCATAGTGGTGAGTGGGCACAGAGAGGCACTGCCCTTGTGTTGGTAGCAGTTCATTTTGCAGAGATTCAGAATTGAAGCAGATGTTGATGGCCTGTGGCAAACTGTCCAGCGGCCAAGTCCCATGTGTGAAAAACAAGCTCAGTGGCTCAAGCTGTAGTCCTGCCAATTAAATGTTAGGCCAAGAGTGGACTGAGTATAGCCAGCTCAACTACCTCCTAAGCAGTTGGCAGGCAATCCAGTGAATTTTTAGGGTCAGTCCCAGGCAGTGGCGTGCCAAAGAGCTTTTGAGTGGAGGGGTGTGACAAGAGAAATCTACCGATGGGGTTGGTTGAAGATAGTTAATCATAACGTATAAAAGACAGATTTAGTTTAAGCCTTCGCTGAAATACCGACACACTATTATTGTTGCGTAAACTTTTACCGACAAGGCATAAAATTACCCACAGGGCACAGAACCACCGACAACTTCTGCAAAAGGTAGGGAGTATGACACCCCCCACATCCCCTACTTCGGCACACCGCTGGTCCCAGGGCCCATGAGAGGCGACATGAGAAGAAGAGGAAGAAGACAAAGAAAAAGAACAACAACAGCAGCAACAGCAGCAACAGCAGCAACAAGAGTACAATGATATGAACTTTACTATTGTTTGGTGAAGCTAGTGATATTGTGGCAATTACTTGAAAATCCACTTGTACTTCATTCAAATTTTCATTGTCACAGCGTGTCTCTTGATATTTTTAGGTGACTCCAGAGGAGTTTATGGAGGCCCTGTCTGATGCAGACGTCCCGTTTGCAGAAGCTCTTTGTGATGTAACGTCAATTGATGCTAGCTCAAAGCGGGTAAGAAAATCAGTTGATAGGACACTCAAGCATCTTGATCGTTGTGTTGAGATAAAGAATAGCAATAAGGTAAGTAATTTCTGTTCATTTCTTGTGATACTGGGTGGAGATAATTGCAGAATATGCACTTATTGGGCTGCTTTCCAAGATTTTTTTCCTTCTGTTTGTACCTGTATAATTTCTCTAACATACTATTCTATTATTTCCTGATGCACCTAAGCAATTCCCTACAAACCTAGAAATTTCTGTAGGCATTTGGCAAACATACCCTGAAATTTTACCATCTTAAAATATAGCTCTTTTCATCATTTGCTTCAGTTTTTATTGTTATTTGGATGTCTTCTGCTGTTGTTGCTATCTATATTTTTGCAGTATATATCTGGCTAGCCAACTTTACTACCTTAGTATGTGGAGCTACATATATAGCTAATGGGATTGCAATTATTGTCATGATGTCAATAGTTTTCCATTATTCTCCGTAGAATAAATATCGGACCCAGTTATTTGGTGCTATTGTCGGTGGTGATATTATCAAAGAGAGGATCCGGAGTGCACAGGAGACTGCTAAACGAGATGTACAAGGTTTGTGTTTGTATTTGTTTTGGTCACAATATGTGACTGTTCCCCTTTAAAACTGATTTGAAAGCAGCCATGAAATGATGCCGCACAGATCTATAGTGTAAGAACTCAAACTATGCCGAAAGCGTGCAAGTTGTTTCATGAACTGAAAGTCGCCTTTGGTGGGAAAACGTAGAATATTCGATTAATGGCGAATGTGAGCCTCTTTGTTGGAGCTACTTCGCAGCGGTACTCATTACTGCAACTATCTGTGGGATGAATGGTTGGTTATAGATATTAGGGATAGAATTTTTCCCTTATTACGTCACGTGTGACATTCCTCACATTGGGGTCATTCATTTAGTATGTATGCACCAGAATAGCTACAATTCGACCCCCTCCCCCTCGTACGCACACGTACGCTTTTTATGTACCCCTCCCATCTTGCGTTTGTACTCTCGGTTATCTGACCCTCCCCCCCCCATTTCTAACGGACAGTTTTTAGCCAGACAAAAACATGGAGAAAGACTTTTTTAGGCATTCACGAGACAGTAACGCGATCATTACAAATACAGTATTTCCTCGTTTAACCGTATTTCGATTGACCATCCCTCGATTATCCGGCCGTGACCCTGGTGCTAAATTTTATTTTAATTAAGTGTTTTCTTCCATTTACGAACATAAAATCTTGTTATTTGCCATTCAAATCGCATCACGTTATAATAAATATCAATATTGTCAAAGATTTGAACCGCCCGTACAGCCAGGCTTATTGTTAGTGTACTGCGATGTAAATAATTTGAATAGGGTGTGCCTTTTTGGAGCTGTTCTGGATCGTTAAAGGAATATAAAAATGACAAGTTTACTTGTGTATGATAAAGACACTTTCTAGTTGTCTTAACTTTTTTCTTGTGCATGATGCCCACAAGCATAAATTTGCTTAACCGATCTGTTTGGATTATCCGACCCCCTTGTAGAACAGTTGTGTCCAGTAGCGGCCGGATAATCGAGGAAGTGCTGTCGTTTCTTATGAAAAAGTCAATGAAAGATTTCTTCTACAACTTTGATGGAAGACAGGGTGAAGTCTTTTTGAAAAAATTACATGCAGAAAAGGCGATTGAATTTTTCTTTTGCGTGCGTACTTTAGTGTGTCCCCCCTCCTCCTCCTCCTTGTACGCAGTCGTACGCTTTTCCTTGACCCACATATATTATATTTCAAATATTTCAAATATTTACACACGATAGACGAATTTCAGCTACATAGCTATTTTACAAATTGTCCTGTTTTAAAAGAAAAGAGAAATAATTAAAAAGCTCTAAGATCTAAATAATGTTTAAATAGCATAAAATAGTAAACTTAAGAATCTAATATAAGTATCAAAGATCATATGAAACTGAAAATACATCTACATACCCCCTCCCCCCGTCGTACGTACGTACCAAATGAATGAATCCCAATGTATTGTAGTTGTTGTAGTTGATTCTTCTTAGGAAAAGCAAAGTCCTCTGTGTTCATAGTGTAGAAGTATGCCTTTGGTTTTGATACTTGCTTAAAATCTCAATAGAACGATGTGACTCATGCAGAACTGTTAGTACCTCTGTTCGTAATGTTTTAAGACCTGAATAGATTGAAGTATTTAACTGAATTCACCCTTGGATGATATCTGCCATCCCATGGTGTGCCGAAGGACTCTTGAGTTGGGATTGTAGCAAAAGAGATTCACCGAAGGGTCTGGACGAAAGACCCTAATCAAAGACACCATAATTGCCAATGTTCATGATCATGGCAACTTTTCTCACGAGCTATCGGATTAGCGACGGTTCTGTGAAAAGTGGGGGAACGTTACACCCCCTCACCCCCTACTTCGGCACGTCTCTGCTGTGACCCATTTAGAACTCTACGTCATATAGTCGCATATGGGGATTGCAACATTTATATAGCACTGTTGTAATAAGCGTGTCTTATTTGTCGTGTCGCACCGTGCCGTATTCCGCCGTACCAGCCAAGTTTTCATTGGCTTTCTTTAGCTTGTACAACACGGCATGACTCAGTGCGAAACTACTTTCAGAGAAGATGCGACTGCTTCGTAAAAGGTTCGTAATGCGGCAAAGGTCTCTCTTCTAAATTGACCTTGTACGACTTATGAAGCCAAACCCATTCGTATATGGACACCGCAAGTTTTATCGAAAACCCGCCTATGAACCACTTGCTACAAGGGTTACACACGATTTATGGGCATTTTGCTTCTTAATTCTTGATTGTTTGCAGTGATAAAAATATTCGAAGTTGAAAAATTCCTTAGGGATTTTGTCTTTGGTTGTAAAATTTCCTTGCATTTTTTGGCCTTCTACACGTAGTTTCCTTGTAAAGCGGTTCCGTACAAAAAATGTCCAGTTCATTCATACGAAATTCAAGTGATAAGTTGAAGGATAACGTGTAATTTTCCATATGTCTCCTTAGATACCGTTCGTTTTACTTTCAATTTTACTATCTGTCTTGCGTAGGAGTTGTAGGACGTGATCTTACCAGCGATAATAGGCTCACTTACTATTCCAAAGAATGCTACATTTATTGTTTTACTTCTTTTCTTTCCATATTAGGCTTTGCCCTGGAGGAGTTCGACAAGATTGAAAGCAAGTTTTATCATGTATTGCAACAGACACTGGTTCGTAAGCGGTTTTAGTTCTTAAGTTCATAAGGATGGCGTGTTGCCACTTGATTTAAAATGTAGCAATGTTTTTTGCTGTAGAGGATCATCTTTAAAGGTTATCACAAGTGTGTACTTTTGGATTTTCTTGCAGAAATTCCTCCCAAGTGATAAGATGAAAATTCTTATAGGGATATTTACTCCAGGTAATTTACTGTTTCGTTGCCTTTTCTTCCGAGTCATCTTCTGCGTCTGACAGCTTTTTCAAGAACAGTATTGCTTTGATTTTAGTTATGGCTAAGGCTAAAGTTGATAAAGCACTAGCACGCAAAGATCGGTGCTAGGAATACCAGATGTCGGCAGAATATCAGGTGTTTTTGAAAACGGAGTGTAGTAGTTCTGAGATATCCTCAGTGTTTCATCATTGTTCAATCATAAAATGGACTGCTGTTTAATATGCTGTTATTAATTTTGAGATTTCTGCATTAGATTAAATAGTTGGAGTAATCTAATAAATACATATTGCTCATGTCTGAATCTTTTCAGAGAGGTAGTAAATACAGATATTGTGCATAAGTCAACGAAAGTAGTATATGATTTTGTTTAAGCCATACCACATTTCCGGGCGTAAGAGAATACTTGTTTAGGATGTTTAAAGTTAAGTTGCTAGATAGCTATGTGATTCGCTGTAGGGAAAGATCTTTTTATTATATGGAGGGCTTCATATGTGAATCTCTGATCTCTAGATTTGGATTCCCTTGATGTGTATGCAGGATGGTTGCGAGTATTTTAAGGCAAATATGTTTTGCTCTGACTTTACAAGTGCTAGTGAAGTGTTGTGAATTTATTTTGATTAAAGTTATCAGTTCAACAAAGCTAATGATTACTGGCAACAAGGTGCCGAATTGAATTGACTATTATAGCCATTGCTCCGTTTTGAGATTTTTTGTTATTGTCAGCTGGCACTACTAGCTGTCATAAAGCCTCGATACTTTGAATATATCAGAAGATTATCTTCTAGAGACCTTGAGATTTGAACCGATTACGAATGTCTTCCCAATGTGTGCTCAAATCAGCAATTTGTCAATATTCTCATTTTGAGCTGTGATGTATTGCAACTTGCTGTCTCAACGAATTTAATCATGAGTCTTTTGTTTCATAAGTGAGGATTCTTTTGACGATAAACTGTTGATTTTTATTTTTATCTTGTAGATCAGATAATCGATGCTGTTAGCCTTGGCATAGACCTAATTGATAACTCGTATCCTTCTTTGTACAAAATTCACCATGTCCTGGTTGTAGGTTTTCATCTTCAGATTTTCACTTCATTTGAGATTTTCTTTTTAGTTCTTCAGAATGTATGAGCAGAAGCTGATCATCTGCTTTGCAAATGATTTTCAACTCTATAACTTTTCAAGGAGATATTTCCTTCTGATGATGTTGCTTTGTTTTGCTCTTCCTTCAAGTGTACTTCAATAGCGTTTTTAGCATGAGATATGATTACCAAATCTGAAGGACGTTACGTATCTCAATAGATTTTTGGCTTGGAGCATGATTGTCAGATCTGAAGGATGTTACATAGCTCAATAGATTTTTGGCTTGGGGCAGTGTTATGAGAGCTGAAAGGTGTTACGTAGCTCAATAGACTTTTTGGCATGTAGGCATGGCTATGAAATCTGAAGAATGTTTTATAGGGGGACTGATAGTTGCCAACTGATTTGCTGAATCTGCCCTACTGTTAGTCAAGGTAACAACAGAGTTATTTCCAAGTAGGTGCAAAATTCTTAAGTTCCTGTCATATTTCATTTCATTAGGATGTCTACTCCTATCCCGTTCCTCCACACTCCTATACAGCCATTTATGCGATCTCTGTATCGTCGCCCTTTGGTAGGAGCTGGTTGGCATTGAACATTAGTGTAAAATATTTATATGCAGATGTAGCTCTTTGTTGCAAAGTTGTTTTAGTTAGCACTACTCAATCGAAGATTTATTATCTCAGTATTGGACATTTGGGCTTAATTTTCTTCCACATCTGATAAACTAGGAGACAAGTTTGATAGTCAATGAGAGTTATACTTATTGTCACAAAATTCTTCACAGTTGGTAGCTTATATACATAACTAATTCATACCAACTAAAGTAATATATAACAGTAAAAGTATGTACATGGAATTACATAGACTAAATTGCTAACAGTATGCATGGTAGTGTGATTGTAGACATGATATTCGCTCCTTCCTAGGGGTATCGTTTCTATAGTAGCGTAGTATCAGGTGTATGTTTAGTCAATTAGTAATTATATATTGTAAATTTTTAATGGAATAGAAAATACATGTGATGGTATGCTTGAGGAATTCAGTTTGACCAATTCAATCTCTCAAGCATACTATCACATTACAATGCATATGGTCAGTAATTTAGTTTATGTAGTTTTATGTGCATCCGGTTTGTTAATTTTTGGTTATTCAGTTATGGGCCTACAGAATTAATGGCAGCGAAAGGGGGCGCTTTATGGTATCAGATGCCTCTGAAGGTAGTGGGTACTGGTTTTTTCACCTTGTCCTTATTTTGTTGTGAATTGGGTGAAAAATTTGTAGTATTATTCTTGACGTATTTTCAGATATGTTTATGATGTAACATCTCGTGATAGTGCCTTGGTTTTTGAATTTAGTTGTAAAAGACGTAAAGTGCAAGAAATTTGTCCGAAAACCTCCGCTTTTCTTACGCAAGAAGGAGATCAATTTGCTACGGATTTTGAAATTTGTCTAAAGGACCATCGGTGAAAAAGCTTTTGTTTTGCTTCTTTTTGCACATCGCCGTGCGTATTTTGAGGAATGGAATATAATGCAGGGTCTCATGGAACTTTAGCTCAAAGCGATTTACCTTAAGCCTGGATTCCATATAATTGTCATGATCGTTTGGGTCACTGTAAACAACTCTAGCGTTGCCAGTGACGTTGTGGAGACTGGAGAAATGCACGAACAGTCCTGGTGATAGCAGGATCAGAATAATTATTTGCAATAAATAATAATAATAACTCTTTATCTACAGTTAGTATTTGTTTAGCTAGTAGCTAATTAAGTCCAACTATTTGCGATTCAAATTAATACAGTAAACTGAAATTTTAGATATTTATAGTGCATAGAGATAGCAAACAGGCTAATAGTAATAATGATAATATGATTTATTTGAATTTGGCGACTGCCATTGCAATGAAACTAATTAAAGCCGACTATACAACAGTACATGTAACGTAAAAATAAATATACAAAGTAATATACACATTAACCTAAATGTAAAGGTTTGCAATAAGTGTTTTGCAGGCCTGCAGTAGCATTTGTCTTTCGTCCAATTTTATATGCGATTCTTGCACACTTCCAAGGTTCGAGAATCTTTTTTTAACTTGGTAATTATTGCCAAAGCTTACTTCCAATGTATCATATGGATTCAATACCATGAGCAGATGTACTTACCCTTGGCACCAGAACACCATCATTATTTCTGTGTATCTACAAGCATTCATAAGTAGCCAGCGTGCTTGATATAATTTGCATAAATTACAGCTGCAATCTTGGCATTTCCAATTGTTTATTTTTATGTTAAAAGCTGTTACTGTTTCAATGTTTTAATGTCATTTTGGAAAGAATCAAAGCGATCCTAACGATAATATGGAGAGCAGGCTTTAGTGTAGTTTATTTTAATGCAACTTAGTATTATACAATGGCCCCAGTAGAATATGTGGCGGGAAACTGTTCATGTGATGTGAGGAGAAAGCTATCAGATTGAGGAATTAAGCTGTATTAAGTTATCTCAGATTCTCATTTTGTGCTTGTGATTGGCTATGGCTGATTTTGATACACGATTTTCTGTAAGAAAGTAGTTCACAAAACCTAGTGTTTGATTGCTGGAAAAGTTATTTCAATTCTGGATTCTTTTAGAAGAAAGAAAGTAAATAAGTTCCTTTACATTTTGAATTCCAATTTTCTCACATTCCATCTCCTTTATTTAATTTTCATAGATTTCTTGTTTAATTCTATTTAATACTAAACAAATTATCTAATTAGAATAAAAATCTATATTGCTGAATATTACTGATCTGCCAGGGATTTGCGTTTATCTTTCAGTCTAGCCCATCAAGTATGTTTAAAGTTGTTTTTTGACACTATTTGAAGTCGGTAGCTCACAACTTTCTGCATTTATATCATCCCATACCTTCAGAGCTGAATAATAAAAACCCTTTTTAAAAATTACATGTTATACCTGGGTACCTGTAGGTCTCGACAGCCCATGTATTGTAGTGTTATTTTTGTAAAGTGCCTGTCTATCTGTGAAGCGCTGTGGTGGTGCACAACTTCAGCATTCTTACTAATGAAGTCCTATAAAAGTGTTATTACTGAAATCATGATGAAACTAAGAAAGTTTTTGATACTAGGCTAAAAAGCATTATCCTATACAGAAATTTGTACGTATTAACGAACGAATAGCTGTAGAATTTAATCTTTCGCCATTTACAAGTCTGATAGAAATGCATTTTTTGGTGCTGTTCTGCAGCTCACTTGGAAGTATCAACAAGTAGTTTGCTTATGTGATTATTGTTTTTAGCTCATTCCGGTTTTTTTCTTCTACCGATTTAGCTTCAAAGATGATTTTCGACGTATTATTGAATGTTGCAGCTGTTACACATGTTTGAAGTACAGCAGAGCGTACATAAATCACTTGTTGATAACAAATGAGATGCTTGCTCAGGTGCTGCTTATGATGTGGGTACTTAAGTTTGATACAGTTCAAATTTGACATAAACGCTTTATCTCCTAGTGCGATCTTTCAGATCCCTCACCGGCACATAGCTTCTTGTATGGAGATTATGGATTCAGATCTATGCATATGGGCACTTCAGTGTGATATCTTGTTTCTTCCACGACATGCAGCCATGACGTGGCTTCGTTGATGATTGACGAATTGAGAGTCTCATACCATGAGAAGTCAATTAAGATCGTGATATGCTGTATCGGATCAGTTGTGTGGGGTGCCGAAAATTGTGCTGTCTCAGCATAGTTATGGTGAAAAACGTGTTTGTGAGCTGTAATTTTGAAAGCTTGTTTGTTATGATAAAATGTACAAGGTGGCTTGTGTACACTTGAAACATGGGGGGTGTTTGAATAACTTTCCATCTGCGAGAAACCATTTAAAATATATTGTAGATAGAAATCATACAAGTAGGCTAATGCTATCATTTAAAAAATGCATCAAGCCGCCAGATTGCTTGATGCCATGGGAATTTTTTCTTCATATCAAATCTGTGACTAGGGCAAATGTCCTCTGTACCGTATGTCTTTTTAAATCTTTTTATATTTGACATTTCAAAACTTTGCAGCAAATTTTTTTGCAGACATAATACACAGCACTTAAAGAGCTTTTTCGATGAAGTCCGAAGGGCTGTGCAAGAAGAAAGCCTGCCGTCTTTGAAGGATCGGCTAAGAGTTACAAGAACATGAAATAATGCAAAGTTGGTAATTGTGTTTATTTACCTTTTAAGTGTACAAGAGTTCATTTGGAAACAATCCTTATACAGTAGCCAAACGTCTTAGAGCACTTTCTATGATTTCCTCTATAAACGAGCTATAGCATCCATTCCCCCGTTGAGCAGTGTGGTCATAGGGGAATATGAATAACCCTGCAGGTAGAAGTGATACCTGTGTATTGTGCTTTGCGTCTCTGTTATTAACTCTACATTGCATGAGATGTTGAGGGGGCATGCGTTTCAATTGCTGTCCCGGAGAGGGGATGAGAACCGGAAATTTATAATCTGTTGGCGTCCCAAGAACTTTTGGCAGGTGTTGTGATGTTGTTTGTTTATGTCTGTTTTTGTTTGTGTATGCTGAAGCATACGCCCTATCAGAGAAGATGAAGAACGTCATTTGCAATCATATTCATTGTGAGTCGAGTGTTATGTTAGGTCAGTATACTGGGTGATGAAAACACTTCCACATTACCAAATGTGACGTGATTTCATTTCAATTTCATTTCATTTCATTTCATTTCCCTTTTTATTTCATTTCACAATAAAATGGAGAGGTAACCCTTCAACCTTAGCTGATTTTCAAGGGGCCTCTCATTACATATTATCAAGTAATACATAAAATATTGTAAATTTATGTTTAGAATTATAGAAATAGCTTTATGAAATATAGATGAAGATAAATACAGAATATAACGAGAATCCAATTAGAAACTATGAATATTTAAATTGGCTTATGGAGGATGCTTGTTTTACCTGCTTTGGTAAAAAATCCCAACCAGTTGCACCCCCCCCCATAGGGAACACATTTCTGCCCATTAGATGTTGGAATGGTGAAATGAGGAAACTAATCCAGGATACCACAGTATCCCATAGAGAATTTTTGTGAAGGCAACAGGATTTAGAAGAAGATTTAGAGCTCAGTTGGTAGAGCACTGACGTACAATGTCAGGGGTGGCAAGTTCGAATCCCGCTCGGGTCGGTTGTTTTCTCGCACTTTCACTTTTCATTTTAGCATTTTATTCGTTACATTTGATGATGTGGAAAGTTGTTTTCCTTACTCAGTATACCCATCTGACATTCAATACGGTAAGAATTTTATTACAAAGGATCTTGTTAATCTTCTCTGATTCTGCGCATGCTTCCATCTTCACCTGGCTATTACTTTTGTAGAGGTTTGTTCGATTTTTACTTATGTCTTCTTTGGTTGAAATCTGGAAGAGTTGTTCGTGGGACGTTTTTGATATCTTGTTCTTTCTCAAAACCATTCTCAAGATTCTAACTACTAGTAGTTTTCTCGATAAAGTAGATTGAAGACAATGTTCCATCTTAAGTCCATCTTTATAATTTTGATGCTAAAGCATTGTTGGACACTTCACAATGTTTTGAATGCTTTTGTTGGAGAAATTATCGCAGAAGCTGAATTGAGAAGATAATTCTTGTAAAGACTTTAAATCAGGTGTGGATCGATTTGAAAAGTTTGCTGCAAACTGTGATAATTATGTCCACACCAATGGACTTTTCATTAGAATTTGTCTATCGTTTTTTTGAAGCTCAAAACGTTCCAGCTGGACAAATAGTTCGCAATTAAAGCAGATCGATCGATGTATAAATAGTAACTACTGAATTCGCGTAAAACCATGTTGTCTCAGTCTCTTATTCATGCTCAACACTTTGATAGTGTTGAGACCCTTTTTGTCAAGGGTCGCATTTGTTCTAGCAAGCATGGCAAAAGTTGTTTTTCTATTGATCAAAATACACTGAGCTCTGACTGAAGGGAAGATCATCATTTTTTCTGTATTCGAAATTGTGTTTGCCATGTGGAGTTTTGCTTTTATTGTTGACTTTTGCCGTTGTTGATTATACGTTGCTTTAATTAAAGAAGGAATAACGACTTCAGAGTTGAAGATTTGAAGGACGTTTGAGATGGTTTACCTATCTTTACTCAATGAAGATAAATAAAATTGGTCTTAAGTGTTGTCGAATCTAACTGTCTTTGTAGGTTGTAATTTGCCTATAACTCAAAGTTCTTTGTGTTGGCCAGCAACCAAGCTAGATATGTTCCATGCATTCGTATGCACAAAAGTTGTTGGGTATTTCATGGACTGTTCAGGTAGCTTCAAATGTCTTCACTAGGTGTTTCTCTATTATAGGATGGCCTCCTTCTCTCTTTTGCACGAGCATTTTGAAACCAAACCTGCAGTACTCGTTTGGTCAGCCCAAGTCTTTCTGAAAGCCGGTGAAGCTCAGCTGTGTCAGGGTTTGGGTTCAGCTCAAAAACTGACTTCATCTCGCTCAGTTGATCTTGTCTGAATGTGGTTCTGTATCGCTTTTGTTTGCTCCCAACCTTTGGGCAGGGCTTCGGTGTTATTTGTATAGTTCCTGCGTCAATGCTTTGGTGCAGCGACGCTTTGTTGATTGTTAAGGCATCATTTTGCTCATTGTCCCCAAGCTGCGGCCTCTCAAGTGGAAGATACCCGTTATTTGAATCGATAAACGGGTCAATTTGGAAATCAGGATTGTTAATTGGATGCAGAATACTAGACTGAAACATAGATTGCTCTAAGGAATAGCAGAAGTATGCAAGGAAGTCATTCTCTGTAAAAGAAAGTAGTTTGTGATTAACTTCTCATTTTTTAATAGAAATACCACAGGACTTTATGAACGGGAGCAAGTAAAACTATATATTATAGTGAGTTATGTTTGAGAGCTCTGATTAGATCTATCTTCTCCCAGGCTAATTGACCAATCATCATACAGGATTCTGACCACACGTGTGTTCCACGGCTAAATTTAGGCCCATTTTGCATGATGATTGGTCAATTATGTTGGGAGAAAGCAGACATGATCGGAGCTCTCGACCAGTGAGACAATTGTCGGCTATGCAAGCATCCATATATTGTAAATCGAAAGCCAACTGTAGAAACAATTAATTTTTGTAAGTTTCTATGCATGTGTGTGTATTGCGCGTTGAGAACACATGGAAAGCAATAGAAGTTATACAGTGGTATGCGGAGCTTAAGTTTTGTATAGAAAGAGTGGATCTAAACCTCAGAAAATGTCGGCAGGCAGAAAAATAAACTGGATATGCAGAAGTGATGCAATGAAAATATAATGATCCTATCCCCTATTCCCCGCCCCACCGTTCCCCTTTGAAGCAAAAAGATGATAATAATAACAATAATATATCCTGGGTATTACAGAAAACTACATCCGGCTGTGGGATTTCGTCGTGGTATAATGAGGTTACCCTTTGCCACAATTACCTCCAGGTCACCCTTGAGCAAGGTGTAGTACCTGTTAGCTCTCTCCGAGATCTCGAAGTATCGGGTTGGGATCCGTCGGGGGCTATTCTGTTTCATGGGTTGGAGGAACTCTTCAGCCTTGTAGGCAACCCACCTAGTGATGGTGTCACGATAAAAACACCGGTTGTGTTGCAACCAAACTCCACTATCCTCACTTGAGTGTTGTGTCTAATAATGATATATCAAATAACGGCGTTAATGGGACTGGATTCAGCAGTGATGAAGGTTCTTCGCCCGGCAGGGATCCCATAGATAAACAGCGTTTGCCCGGTCGTAATCATGTCACTGCCTGACTGAAGGGGACTAGGGCGATTGATGTTGCTATTATGGAATGTTATTACCTCAGTAATCCAGTGGATGAAAATGACAAGCCAGTGAGAGGATATAGACAGAGAATGCATAGGATATGGAATGAAAGAGAAATGCTAAAATGTAGTGAACAACGTTTGTGTGATCAGGTAAGAGCAATAAGAAAAAATGAATGACTGACGCAGGTAGAAGTTGAGGAGATTAAAAGAAGAGTGTTAGAAGAGGTAGAACAAGATGCTATTTCTGTTGATGTGAGAAATTCTGATGATACAGAGGATGTGAATGTACAGTAAGTAGAGCAAGAACAGGTTGAATGTGAAATGCCAAGAGATTATATGACTGAGGAAGAAAGGGAGCTGATAACGAGTATAGTTGACAGAATGAATGAAGGTATCTTCAGTGTTCTTAGGGGATTTACGAAAATTGAGAGTAGTAAATTAGAACAAGAAACAAACAAGCTGAATAAAGTTATTGGGATCATCCAGACTGTAACAATTTCAGATACAAATAGACTGGCTGGTGCAGTGGCTACGTACGTGGGACAGAGAGTGGAGCTGATGGTTAATGATAACAGACCAGGTAGGATAAAGGAGCCATTCTGGAAAAGATGAATTATACAACAAATAAGCGAGATAAGAAAGCATATCAACATCTTGCAGAGACACAAGAGAAATGAAATAAGGAAGAAAGGAGAATACAAATAGCTAGAACATAAGTATCTCGTCAGGACAAAAGGACTGAATATTGTATACAAGGAGCTGAAGCAAAGGCTTAGTGCAAAAACAGCTAAAATTAGAAGGTATGAACAAGGAATAGAACAATACAAGCAAAACAAAATTCCGTTACGACCGAAGAAGCGTTTACCAATCTTTTAATGGGGATGGCCACAAGGAAGAAGTAAGACCTGATGCTCAATTGTGCACTACCTTCTGGAGAGATATATGGGGCAATGAGAGCTATCATAATGAAAATGCGGAAAAACTTGATAGCAAAGGAAAATAGTGTACAGCAGGGGAACATAGTAGTCACAGAAAACTTGATAAAAAATAATGCAAGAAGATGCCAAATTAGAAAGCTCCGGGCCCTGATGTTGTTCAGGGTTGTTGGTTAGAAAAGCTGACACCATTGCATGACAGAATTGCGAGCGAAATGAATGATATAATTAATAAAGGAGTAGCTGTACCAAACTGGATGACTTATGGAAAGACTTATTTATGCCGGAAGGATCATTCAAAGGATAATTGCAATGCAGTCGACAATTACAGACAACTTGTTTGCCAGTTATCTGGAAATTGCTAACAGGAGTAATTGCAGGGGAAATGTATGCATTCTTAGGTGAACACAAATTACCCCAAGAACAGAAAGGACATAGGAATAAAAGCGGTGGTGCAAAAGATCATGTACTTATAGACAAAATGATTTTGCATGATTGTAAACAAAAACTTAAACACTTTGCCATGGCATAGGTAGATTATCGCAAGGCATATGACCTTGTTCCACATTCTTGGATTTTAGAATACTTAGAGCTGGCCAGCATTTCAGAAAACATAAAGAAATTCATAGAAAATACCATGAAAAAATGGACAGCAGAGCTAAAATCCTGTGGGGAGTTTCTTGGTAAAGTTAGCATTAATAGGGGAACTTTCAAGGCGATAGTCTTTCACCTTTGCTGTTTGTAGTCTGCATGATACCATTGACTAAGATTCTTAGAAAGATTAAGGCTGGTTATGTTTTTGAAGACGAAAGTTTGAAGGTGAACCATGTACTGTTTATGGATGATTTGAAATTATTTGGGAGCAATGAAAGAGAACTTGACAGTTTGGTCAAGACAGTCCAAGGCGTCAGTATGGATGTAGGAATGGAATTCGGCATAAGGAAGTGTGGTGTAGTGATCATGAAAAGAGGAAAATTAAGCAGTACAGATGGTATAGTATTGCCAAATGGTGAGACAATAGAGGAAGTAGAAAAGGATGGCTATAGGTACCTCGGAATACTGGAAATTGACAAATTCAAGGAAAGGAAATGAAAGACAAGTTGAAGCATGAATATCTGAGAAGGCACGATTGATATTGAAGTCAAAACCAGTCTGGTCAAAACTAAATGGTTACAATGTTACAAAGGCAATAAACACGTGGGCGATTCCTGTCTTAAGATATGGAGCTGGTTTGCTGAAATGGACAAAGGAAGAAATTGAATGGATGGACAGAAGGACTAGGAAGTTGTTGGCAGTGTATGAAGTCTTGCATCCAAAGAGTGATGTTGAACGGTTGTATGTACCACGGCACAGAGGAGGGAGGAGACTAATTTTGTTGCGACGGTTGTATCAAGAGTGAAGAAAACAGGTTGGGCTGGTATATTGCACAAAGTAATGAGCTTATACTGACAGTAGTGAGCACCCAAAGGGATTATCAAAACTGAGGAAGCAATAAAACCGCAAGATTTCAGAAGAACACAGATCAATGAAAATGAATATGCCGGGAAAGAGGAAAGAATGCATTGACAATATATGAGAAAGATGGATGAAAGTGTCGACAAAGATATGGCCTGGATATGGCTAAAAAATGGCGGATTGAAAGGTTGTGCAGAGTCGCTAACACGCCTGTGTGCAGGCTATTTGGGGAAATGGGAGAAACTTTCAGGCATATAGTGAGTGAATGCGAGATGCTTGCACAACGAAAATACAGGAGGCAACATGATGCCATTGCAAAGAATGTACACTGCAAATTGTGTAGAGAATTTGGCTTAGAGAGGGCACCAAAGTGGTATGAGCATAAACCGGGAGGGGTTGCAAGAAAAGGAAATATCGAAGTATAACGGGATTTTAATTTCCAGTATGATCATGAGATTGAAGCGTGAAGACCGGATATTGCAGTGGTAAATGAAGACTTAAAGGAGTGCAAAATTAGTGATGTAGCAGTCTCGTGGGATTTTAGTATAAGACCAAAAGAGAGAGAGAGAAGTTGAAAAGTATGGAGACTTGAAAGGAGAAGTAGCAGCCATGTGGGGCATAAAGAAAGTGATTGTTATACCAATCGTTGTAGGTGCACTGGGGGCAGTGTCGAAGGAATTAGATAAGTGTATGGAGAAGATTGGGATTACTTTGAATATAGGACATTTGCAGAACACAGCAATATTAGGGACAGCGAGAATATTGAGGAAAGTGCTAGAGACCTGAAGAGAATGGAAGTGACTTTGAACCTTTAGTTACTTGTTGTAATTTACTTTCAAGGCGTAAACCGGAATACATCAAATCCGAGATTGTATCATATAAACATAGAAATAATAAAAATAACAATAATGAAGATTTAATTGAATATTCTATCCAGACATTCATCTGTAAACCTTGCTTTAAGGTCTACAGATGGCTGTTTGGATATTACAAGACAAAAGGAATAACAGAATTACAACTCAAAATATAATAAGTTCTAGAGAGTCCCATTCTTTATTTCGGCAACAGAATATAAATGGTAATAGTAGTAGAAGTAGAGGTAGCACTGTTTGTACAGGCCTTTTTCTAGGGGGGATTTCGTACCGCGACCTGCAGCATCCCTGATGTAGGGAAGGCCCTGATCATATTTTTCGGCGAATACGATATTGCTATAACATCAAATATCATAAATACATACCCGTCCGCTGCAACGCTCTTCTCTCGATCTCCTTTTTCATTTCGCTTGAAGCATCTCGGAAGTGCTGTTCACAGAACAGTTGTCCTTCAATAATTCCATATTTTTCTCCTTTTTCCAACTTAACATCACATACACTGCAGACGAAACATCTCCAGTGAATGAAAACACCCTCGCACTTCATGACCATTTCTGAGTTCAGTATCATGTTTTTGCATTTGTGACACTCCTCTTTTGATTCAGCTCTATAAAAATATTGCAGAATCTATAACATGATATTGATAGGAAATTAGTTAAACGAAGGTATGTAATGTATGACACCTTTGGAAGTGTATGTATCGAGTTGTTTCTTAACTATATATATATGTATAGAATAAAACACGAATATACTTTTCATCAGTTCAGTTTCGATTAGAATCTTTCATCAGTTACAAGGGTACTGATGAAGATTCTAATCGAAACGTTTACTGACAGAAAAGTATATTCGTGTTTTATTCTATGTATACAATTTATATACGTTGTGGATATATACGTATATAATTTATGTACATATATATATATATATATATATATATATATATATATATATATATATATATATATATATATATTTATAGATATATATATATATAATAAGTCAAAGCCTCATTAACTTAATGTATAAGTAAAACATAGTGGATTCAAAAATATACTTTCTTCTGTTGTACACGTTTCGATATATTATCTTCATCAGTACTCATGAAGATAATATATCGAAACGTTTACAACAGAAGAAAGTATATTTTTGAATCTCTCTCTCTCTCTCTCTCTCTCTCTATATATATATATATATATATATATATATATATATATATATATATATATATATATATATTTGCAACTTGCTTATACTGAAGAACTGAAGGGTATACACGTCTTTGTAATGCAAAATGGGAATATATATATATATATATATATATATATATATATATATATATATATATATATATATATATATATATATATATATATATATATATATATATATATATATATATATATATATGATAATGATGATGATGATGATGATGATGATGATGATGATGATGATGATGATGATGATGATGATGATGATGATGATGATGATGATGATGATGATGATGATGATGATGATGATGATGATGATGATGATGATGATGATGATGATGATGATGATGATGATGATGATGATGATGATGATGATGATGATGATGATGATGATGATGATGATGATGATGATGGCTAGCCCATGGTTGGAGACCTCCTCGTGGTGGCAAGCGGGCACAGAGAGACTCTGCCCTTAAGTTGATAGTGATTCATTTCGCGAAGATTCAGAATTTGGGCAGATGTTGACGACCTGTGGCAAACTGTCCAACCATGCCCCTCCAGTGAAAGTCAGGCACAGCAGCTTCAGGCTGCAGTTCTGATAAGTAACTGTTGGGGTAACAGAGTGGATTGAGTGTAGCCGACTCAATCACCTCTTCTAAACAATCTGAAGGCGACACTGACCTCAGGGTCAGCCTAGGCCCCGTAAGGGGCGTACGGGAAAAGACGAAGACGATGATGATGATGATGATGATGATGATGATGATGATGATGATGATGATGATGATGATGATGATGATGATGATGATGATGATGATGATGATGATGATGATGATGATGATGATGATGATGATGATGATGATGATGATGATGATGATGATGATGATGATGATGATGATGATGATGATACCCTTCAGAGATATAAGACCAAATGTAGTAGATACTTATTCCTTTTTAGGGATAATGACTGCCGTCTTTATGAAATTAAGGCTTGTAATTGTGCTTCTTCGGGAGATATTTTCATTAGTAGCAAACAGCAAACCGCGCTAGCCAATAAGTATGTAAGCAAGTAAGTGCGCAAGTAGGTAACGAACGGAATCGTTGGAGTTGCGTACGGCCTTGCTCTATCTTGCCCGTCTGCCACCTAGGCCATCGTGCAGTTAGTCGATAGTTTCGAAAGGGCAAAAGTTCGCGGTTTTGGAAGCGTATCGAAGTAGGATTCGAGCCGTGTAGACCCTGGTTGTAAAGCAGAGGTACACATTATGAATCAGCCTGCAAAGAATTTTAAGAAACAACATGAAGACTTCATTTGCACCTCCAAAGTTGCACTTATCTTATTCACTCGGAAAAGCTACAATGGGCTCATTATAAAGTCACTACAGAAAAGGACTAGGGAACCTATTCCATAGTGGTGTCTTATTCAAAATGTGACGAAGTGTTACGAATTGGTTGTTCAACAGTACCCAGGTAGATGGCAGTTAAAAATGTAACTTAGTAATTAAAGGATTTCATCATAAAGGAGATAATGTTTCAAATCAAACGTATAGTTGCTATGATGCCCAAGCCATTCTTTTCAATCTCGAGATCCTCATTTTCGTACAGATTAAGAGGCAGGCTGCTGAATTCTTCTGTTTTTTTTAAGTTTTCATGCCGTCTCTTTGTTGATCTCCTGTCCACCGAGTATTGTTTAAGATTACGGAAAGTCAAGAATGCTACTGGCTTTTTCTTTCCATGAGAGATTGGCAACAGAACGTAATACTTCAAAACTCATAAGATGTAGCAAGGTCTTAGCAGATTTACACCGGGCTTGTTGAACGAGGGGTAGTAAAATTGAAGATCATAGCAGTCTGATTGGTCAATAAGACAAGATTCTCCAACTGGGGATCGTGCTAACAGCCAAACATGATTTGAGCCCAGTGCTGTCAGAGCAAAGATTTCCTCTATACACATTACGTAGATACATATCTTGAGATCACTCTAGAGAGCTGAAGTCAAAAATGAGAACTTTGCCAGAAACAACCACTTATAGTATGTTATAGTGGATAGAGTCAATCGAATAGCTGAGGACAACAGCTAAACAGAGGGGCCAAATTGCTGAAGAAAGATAGGACCTTTCAGAACACAGATAACGATGACTGTCCGTGTAACTGTGTGAAAACCCAGTGTAACTGTGTGAAAACCCATTAGAATCTGCCTCTCTGTCATTTCTATTGAAGGTGACGATCATAGCATCCCGTACGTTTCTGCCCTTTGCACTTTTAATTTACATAAACAAATAAGTCAGTACACAGGTAGTTGGGTGGAGGTTGATATTGTCAGGTAAAATACAATTTTTTCATCCAGTTTGGTGCTTTATGTATTTATGTATAGGGAAATGCCTAGCTCAGAATCAAGAGTACTCACTCAGGTGATATTGTTATAATACTAGTTTTATTTTTATCCTCATTTCGTCATGTTCAGTAACGTTGGTTCTCTGTTCCTATGTGTTCCGTTTTTTTTGTTGCCCCGTCATCATAAGTGTTGCATCATCATCATCATCTCCAACTGTTATTGTCATCATGTTGCTTTACTTGTCTGTGACGTATTGTCTAATCTTAGTGTACTGTCGTTTGTTGTGTTGTGTTACCATGCCATTGCATTGCCCCGTTAGTCCGTCATATGTTATAATTATTTTGTTACGTCATGTGTGTTAATATAAATAAGGCATTTAATGTTCTGTGTAGTCAGTCGTTATGTGAAGTCGTCGTTAGCGGTTGTTGTCGTGGAGTTACAGTCAAAGTCGTCGGTTGTGTTAAGATTTGTCGCGTTGCTGTTTCTTGGAACTTGTCGTTAGCAGTTGTAAGAGTCTTTCTTAATATTATCGCTGAGACATTTATTGTTTAGCAAAGAAACTTTTGATTATTTTTATCGTCATTTCTGTAAAATCTTATATTTCACAATATGACTTATTTAGATGACATGAATTTCTCTGATGTTAGGATCGGAAAAAGCACTTGATTGGCCAGCTTAGCTATTAGACCGGGATTTTGGATTTGTCATGCAGCTGAATATCTGCACCACTAGCGTCTCCTTTGTTGGTAGCTCGTTTTGAAGTTCTGAGGTGCACTGATGTCCTTTCGCAATGTGTAGGCATTCATGCAGCTACTTAGAGACTAACTTCTTTACGAACAATTTTTCTCAACAGCTGTGAATTTCTGATAAGCTTGACATGAGCGACTTTGGATGAAAGCGTGTGGCCTAATTAACTAAAAGAGGTGCCATGCCTGAGAGAGTACAGACTCAGTCACAGATGGGGGCAGATTCTGGTCAGTGTCTGGTTTTCGTAAATCTGTAAGGAGGCATCGGTGTTACAATGACCAACTTTTGTCCAATAGATTTGCCACCTATCCATATGTTAGCTCTTAGAATCGTCGAACTATATGCCAAAATGCCGACTAATGTACTTCTGGGGAACATTTGCCCTCTGGCACCCCCCTATAATCCCGCTACTGATCCTGTTCGTTTTCCGTAAAGTTCATAATACTCAGCCGGTGCAAAAAGCAATCATAGACGAGCAACTTATATGAAATTCTCCAGTGTTACCTGACCAATATGGGTGTAGTGAAGGAATTGCCCGACAAAGTCCCCTTTTTTGATTATTTAAGAGTGCTGCACCCCCTATGCCACTTAGCAGTTCCCCCTTGATAATTATGCAGTCAATGACTCATAGAGCATATATTTGCCGTAACTTTCTTATTCACAATTCACAGTTGTATTTTAGATGTCTTGAAGCACCTTTTTGCAGCAATGGTTACTACACTCTTATTCTGTTATAGAACTTATTCCTAGATAAGCCTACCTTGCATAGCAGCCTTTGCAGATTGCCATCCCACTCTTCTCAAAGCATGTGTCATGGAGTGCTGTCCAGCATAGATTGCATTGTGAGCTCTTTGGCAAATGGTTGAAGTCTTTCGGCATTCCGTTATTCATCCCATTCTGATCGAAAGACATCTCCTGAGTAAGATAGTTTATTACTCACCAGAAATTAGATCGAATCCTGCAACATTGACGAGGACATAGCTGTTGTCAAATTACTCTATATATTCATTTTGTTTGAGTGTGTTTCTAGCGACATGGTGGCGTAAAGGCATTTGTTATGAGAACAGAATGTGAATTCAAGAGTCGATAGATCAGATTGATTCATGAAGTTTGTAATTCTCATACAGATAAAATTTGTGTTGCACACGTGTCTTTGCACTTGGCAACTATTTTCTATGCTTCGCACTATCGGTAGGTGTACTCTCACAGCAAATGTATAAATGGAGTTTTGAGGTGTTTTTGGTTTTGGTTGGGTATTTTTACGAGTAAAGAGAAACTGCATCTGATAGGATTGGAATTAGAAAATTGTCGTGTCGCTCACTCTAAAATGCTTGGAGAAGGATTTTTGAAGTGTGGAAGCCTAATGAGTCGTAGAGAACTTTTGATTTCGCGATTTTTGACCTTTTTTGTGAAACTTTATGCCCTGAACCTCGCGAATTGTTTCCTCGCGAAACTTTCTGCCCGCAAAAGTTTCTGCACTTTGAGGTGTCAGTGTCAAAGCTTCATTTTAAAAAAATACGAACTATGCTACATTTTATGTCCAAAATCTGTTGATATGCACAACTTTCGTTTCATGTCGTTTAATCATAAGACTCTTTACCCCAGGGTTGGTTCAAGTTAAGTAACCTGCTTTACAATTACCCCCGAAACGAAAACTGGTTACAAAGATGTCTGCTTACAAAAACTAGCTACAGAGCTAAAGAGCTACTCAATGCAAATATTGCATGACAAATACAAGTGATAGTCAAATGCTTCTTTAAATTTGATTTTGGGACAACACGAAATTTCAAAATCAGCCAAGAACGTTGATAATTTATGCAATCCATATCAGGATACTTAGTAGTCGATATTAGCCATTTGTCAATGAGTGAAAGATCGAAATTGTGCATGGAATAGCTGAGGTCAATGAATGAGTTGAATTCTTTTGTAACCTACGACATTGTCGATAAATGCAACATAAAATAAATAACATTACTTCATAGTTCGCGCCAGCAGCAGCAGCTAGGAAATCAATGCTCATCTCACTCCCTAAAACCGAGGGCCAATTTTCCATTTCTTTCGTTACCTTGCGATATGTACTTGCTACGGTCTTTGGAGAGAAACTATTAAACTGTATATTCTTTGAAATCCAGCTGCTTGCGATGATTCCGCAATCTCTTTCTTTTTTGCTATAATCTTTGCTGGAAAGCGTTATTTCTGCCTGTCCTTCTTTGCAGCAGATGATCATATTGTGGAAGGAGAATGCGGGTTTGATGCTTCTTTATAGCAAGCAAGTGAGCAGCTGGTTTCTGTATTGATTAATAGCTAGATTAGGTCTTCAATGAATTTTCCAATGAGCTCTATTGATTCGAAACAGTTCACGCTGTTTCGAAATTGTTCTCAGTAGCAATTCTGACGTTTAGTGGTGATTGTCTTCATTATCTTCTAAATGAAAAGAGCATCTTTGATCTTCGAACGGTTCGTGCCTTGTAGGCATTTATGAGAAATCGATGTCAACTGGAACGTTAGCTATCGATTTATGAGCTATTAACCGTATGAAAAATAGCATTGAGAAAAGTTATCTGTCTCTTTAGATTCAAATGCACAGAATTGTCATTTCAAATAGAGTCTAGGCTTCATCCTCGCAAGCCACCTATTGAATAGGCTATTTGGATGTCTCTTAATAACTTTTAGCCATTAGACTTCGAACCATGGTTGTATTTATTGACGAAATCTAAATAGACCTTGAAACAGATACAATAAGATTCTTCACAACAACAAGAATATTACTGTGGTCTCCTATTACATCAATATGTAGAATATCACTTCTCCCGTTTCTTTTTTTGCCTTGGTTCAAAGTCTTCACCAACGTTAAGGCTAGTACACGGTATAAGAGAATGGCTTGGAAGAAGCAGTACATGCTCGAATGCTCAAAAAGTTAACAAAGCTCAATAGTAGATTTTGGGACCTATTAGGTTCTTAAAGAATTCATATAAGGTGATGCGTATTTGAAATTCCAATCCTCATGCAAGCCTTCATCACTTTCGTTTAATTCGTATGGATTACCTGTGATAATAGTCTATGCATTTCAGTCTTGTGTTTGAGCAGTGCCTGTCTGTATGTGCATCACTAACTTGAATATTCTTGCTTGCTATGACAGCATGCGAAAGTTTTAGTACTGAAGTCATGAGAAACCGAAGAAGTTTTAGTATTTGGTGAAAACTTGCTTAGAAAAAAACGTGTATTTACAGCTACGAATGACGTAGAAGTTCTGCTAACTAGCATTGTAGTGGTCCACACGTCTTGAGGTTTTTGGTATCTGCAAAAGAAAGTTGTTATTTCTTTATTGCTTCTTATACCTAGGCAGATATTGCATTATTAGCCAAAACACAGTACATCGGACCAAAATACTTCTAGTAAACGAATTATTCAGGTTCGGCGGCAGCAACCATAGACTGGGGGGGGGGGGATTTTTAGCGGAATGGGCCATTTTGAGATCACGCTCTTTACTACAGCTTACAATCAAATATGCAACCAAAAGGGTGGTAATCAGCAGTGATATGACAAAACAAAGGACTATTCCTCGAAAGAAGTTTTCCAACTCCTAGAACCTTTTTCCTCAAATTCTGACAAATTACAAAGTTCATTCTAGAGAAAACTGGGGAAGGGGGCATGTCCCCCAGCCCCCCTATGATGCCACCAATGGAATTGTTGACGTCATAACTTGCCGAGGGCCGAAATAGGCAGTGATATATTGGTGTGGGGGCCATCAACCTCATCAAGACAAAAACTGCATATAATCAAATAGGAAGCTGTAGCATATGTTTTAATACTGCGAAGGAGAATGCGAACAATAAAAACAAGGACACTTTGGACCATGGGAAATTAGTTCCTGTATCCATTATTTGAAATTGGTGTGATTCACGTTAGCAACAGTTATTTTTACTTGGCCTAGCCTCGCAAGAAATCAAAACACAACAGAAGCTGTAAGGCATGCGGACTTATTTCACAGTTCCTAGCTGTGTGAACGTAGCCGCCAAATGTTTGAGACCTCTAATCAAGCCTATTTTCTCCCAACCTAGCTGACCAATCAGCATGCATAATGGCCTAAATGTAGCTGTGGAGCACGTGTGTGATGAGAATCCTGCATGATGATTGGTCAATTTGGTTGGGAGAAAATAGATCTTATCAACCTCTTAAACATTTGCCGGCTATGGCGACTGGCAGCGTTCTATTCAACTGTAAGAAACAACGAATTGATCATCAAGAGGATCATCAGAGACAGATAAAAAAGTGGAAGGGTGAAAATTGCAATTGCTAAAATTGTTTGTAAATGGAAAAGTAAGTCCCTCTATAGGCACTTCTATCAAGTTAGATTGCATTTATTTTCTTGTTTCTTAATATTATTGTAAAGTTTTTATTTTGTAAATAGTTTGTTTGAATTAGCTTTATATATGTATATAGTTATGTACAAGAATTTAGTAAATAAACAAGTAAATAAATAAATCAGCAACCAGTCAGCGATCTGTTTCTCGTGGAAGAATTTTGAGATTTCGCACTAGCATTCAGATTTTCATCCTACTTATATTCCGTCTAGATAAGGATGCATAGTATATTTTGCTGTTTTTGTCACTTTTTTCTGCTATGTCCCTTGTTTTTGTAGGTTATTAAGGTTCATCGCATACATGGATGTAGGAACAGTAGGGCATTGGGAGCACGTGCCCTCCCAAATTTTGCGAATGCTGAAGAAAGTTCCCTAGAAATCTCAAAACGTCCCTTCTATCTGGAGAAAAGTTCATTAGCTAAGCACTTCCAAAGACCACTGAGTGCCCTCATAGTTTGTTTTGACGCAAATAATGTTTTCCAACACTCCATGTTTTCCTACCTAAAACCCCAATGCCCTTCTCGGTTTGTAATTAATGTGCTGTTATAGAACGAAATGTTGATGTGATTGGATGTGGCTCTTAAACTGTAGGATGTGCCAAGATCCCCTTCAGTTCCTGCGCCCCTCCAACTTTCAAATGCTCCCTACGCCCCTGACCCCATATTTGCATGGTATGAGATTCCCTCTTGTTTGTGGCCATTTACGGGAAATCAATGTACAACTTAAAATTGAAAACTTGCTTCTAATTCATATAGTATCTGAGACATACCTATAGACAATGCGGATAAGATGCCTCTTCAATGCATTGCAGAACCCATTGTCTGCTATTTACAATCTCTTGAGTTGGCGTCCGAGGTGCAAAGTATATGCTTGACAAAACTGAAAAAAGTTACACCATTGAAAGTAATGATAAGCCGGGGGGGGGGGGCATTCAATTAAGATAACTATATTTTGTGCTATTGCCTATCCAGGTTGCTTTAAACTGCGTGTGCACAGTCCCCGTAACATGGCGAAGAGATAAAGCACTTTTAGTTTATACTTTTGATACATATTGTCTGGTTACATTTATCCCTAGGGAAGACTTACCTAGGGTCATTTTGACAAGTAACACTGATTCCTTTGGCAGCTATTTCATCCTGCAATTGCTTTACAGATTTTTCGTTGCACATCTCCCTAGGAAAACAAAGAAGATAGTCATTCCTTGTACTTGTGTTGCTCCTTCTGTTCGAGGCGGATCTGCGCTAATGCTATCACTCCTAGTTATAAGATATGAGGACAGATAGTGTCCAGTGTTATACGTTGAATTACGAAACATTACGATGGCTGCATGCCAAGTTTGCTGTCTTTAAAGTTCTTCAACATCTGTATGATCTTCGGATAGCTATGCAGCGTGAAAATTCGACCTTCACCTCACGGACAATATCTCATTTAGTAGATTACCCTGGCGGAATAATTCTGGATAATAGTCTTCAGTCGGCAATAAGTTGAGAAAGATAAGCCAAATAATATTTATTGTCGTCGTAAATGGAAGCTGAGAAGTGCTTCATTACTATTCAGTTAATGGATTTCTTTCGTCGCTTGAACTTCTGGATTTTCTTCTCAGGAACTTATTGCAATCAAGATTATGGCTTTTAGCATATGGTTAGTAGGACAAAATTCAAGCAATTTTGCAGTTTCAACAGAGGATTCGAATTGAACTGAGGTGTAAGCTAGACGAACAACTGATTACTCACAGTGGCTTCAAATCGAGCGTATGTGCAACAACGATTTTTACTTGTTTCACCTTCCTTGGGTTAATGTTGGGAACGACATATGGCCCGAAGTAGTACCTAAACAATGTTGAATTATGATTATACACTGTCTGATAACAAAATTATCGCGAAAAATTTTATTGCAATAGTCATCGATATAGTATTCTTATATACAAGGAAAGCAATTAATTTTACATAAAAATTAGTGGTTGTTATGTTTAATAGTTTTCAGCTCAAAGCATTTGATTTTATGTGCTTTGGGATATCACAGTGAATGCGGATACCAACCAGTTGCCAGAGAACTCACAGGCCTTGAACCGGGATGCTTAGGAACCAAGTACCAATCGTAAACTCCTAGCTGCCCCTAAAAAAGCTTTCTTCTGCATATGTTCTACACAGATATGTACACCTTTTTCTATAATGAATTTCTCAAATCGAGTTGTTGCTACCAAATACCAATTGCAGAGCCCTATCCGTCCCTAATAAAGCTACTTTCTGCAAGTGTTTGACATGTATTTTTGCATTCCTGCTTCCATACTGAATTTCTTAAATTCAGTTGTTATCGTTCCCAGTGCTTTTACGACAACTGGGATGATTGCAACACTTTCCAAATGTTCCGGAATCGTGCAGCTTCATCCTTTAACCTCCTCATCATCATCATTATGAGTGATATTTTTGTGATCATCATTTTTATTATTTTACTAGTATGCTACATTCTATACTATATCTCTTCGGTGAATAAAAAACGAATAAGGAACATCAAAACAGTAATTGGCAGAAATATATAGCAAAAGAAAGAAGCCGGGTTCTTACAGCGAGTCATACTTTGTGTATCATGTTTTTGTCATCGCTCAGAAGGCATTTTTTTAATGATCATAAGAACAGTTGTCAACAAAAGAACCCAAATCCATTTGATTGATTAAATGGTTAAATGAAAGCAAATGTCAAAAATCTGGGAGGGTAACTACCCAAGCAGAAAAATGCGACAAGCCTGCTGTCTCGCCATAAGAGTGAGACGTGCTGCTTAGTACTACAAGCATACAAACCTATCTTTCAAGTAGGTTGGATAGATTCTGCCGTCATTAAGATGCCACCTTGTTCCATTCAACAGTATTGTTACAATGCCTTCTAGTTTTCGAGCAAACTGAAATTAAATCATATACAACAAAGTTGAATTCGACAGACATTAATCTATCAATGTCTCTATTTGGTGGCTTTCATACGCGCCATTGACTTCAAGTAAATTATCTTCAACATTTTCTAGAGCAGGGGAGGGTAATTTTTGTTTCTATTGGACCACATGAGAAACAGAAAATATCTTGGAAGACTAAGCTAAAACACCACAGAATATTAATTGTGCATTGTATGCACGCGAGTAAAATTGCATCTTCATAGATGAAATCTCCTTTAGTTGATGCATGAGATGAAATTTGAAATATACTTATGTGAAAAGTCTGTTGGTACTACAGAACTTCACTATAGCAGGAAAAAGCGGGAACATTCTTTTAGCATACTGAAAGCTTTTTTCGTCTGACACTCGTCAGAGTATGAAACGTCGGATAACGACCGAAAGGTGAACCGAAATATATAGTCAGATGCGGATGCACGTGATACGCTGAATAATGCGTCTATATCATATCACGTGCACCCGCATCTGACCATATATTTCGGTTCACCTTTCGGTCGTTATCCGACGTTTCATACTCTGACGAGTGTCAGACGAAAAAAGCTTTCAGTATGCTAAAAGAATGTTCCCGCTTTTTCGTACTATAGTGAAATATACTTATCTTGAATATTGTCCTGCATAGCATAGCAACCAATTGTTTAAGAATCTGATCAGATCTATTTTCTCCTAACCTAATTGACCAATCGTCATGCAAGATACTCAACATTCATGCGTTCCACAGCTATATTCAGGCCCATTTGGATGCTGATTGGTTAGTAAGGTTGGGAGAAGACATACCTGATCAGAGGTCTTAAATATTTAGCGGCTATGCTGTCCTACATTCTGTTCACTTAAATGTTCGGTTCATTTCCCAAAGCCTGAGGTTTCAATCAATCCTGTGAAAGCTTTTGTTCGATAGCTAGAATGTCTCTCATTATGTTTCAGTAAATTCTAGTATAATATATTGGCCAGCAAATGTAGCATTCTAAAATCAGTGTTTGAGTTATGTAAAAATTTAAAGAAGTCACAGATCTGTTAGGCCCGTGCATTTTGAAGGAATTTATCGCTGAATAGTACCTTTAAGTTAGCCATGGCCCAATAAGGCGCTTGGATAGAACACTCATATGGACATGTATCATAGTTGATTCCTGGCGGATCTTTTCTTCCACACCAAGAAAGCCCATCCACCAAATACCTATAAAATGGTTGGAAATGAAGCCTTCGTTAGTAATGCTACACGGTTTTCACCACGACTGTCTGTGCTAAATATCTTATGTTCATGCAAAGCGCATCGAGAAATGTTACTTCAACACTATCTCTATAAACTTGGGTGCTCCATCGCTGTGAAATGACATCCTGCTTAGCGCTATATATCTCCTCTTGTCAGGAGTGTTTCCAATTTTCGATATGGGAAGGATAACATTATCTGCGCACTTAATTGATTTTCCTATATGACTTACAATATGTTTAGTAGGAGATGTTATTCAGTATGTGGTTTCTAATTTAACGTTTAACGCGCCTCGGATGATAGAATATTACCATTTTAGCGCGCCACAATTCAGAAGTTATTGAAACAAACCGCGCATGCCCAGAGAGCTCGTCGCACGGTCGCGCGACCAAATTCACACAGGTGGAAGCCCACCTTTATGCTTCTCCTTTTTCAGATCGAGGCCCCAAAGCAATTTGTGACCAGAGATGTTAAGGCGAAGTTACACTTTGACATATGAAGACGAAGTGTGTACTTGAAAGCAAAATAACTGTACACGTTTTCTATAATAAAGTTTTTATAAGAAAGCAGTGCCCGGCTGCTCAAAAAGTTAAGGAAGTTCAGTACTGGATTTCTGAAGCCAAAGAAAGTTGATAAGTTGATACACACATGAAATTCCAATTTTCACGCATGCGCATCATCTCTTTTGCTTAATTTGCATAGATATCATAATAAAATCTATGTATTTCAGTGTAATGTTTCCATATTGCCTGTGGGTCTGCTTAGCATTGCTGTGTTGCACAAACTCAGATATTCTCGCTAGTTATTATTATTATTATTATTATAAATGTTTAGGGAGGGTAGCCCTTCAGCCGTAGCTGCTTTTCAAGGGGCCCTCCATCTAAATATACTACAAAATAGGAATAAAATCCTACATAACTTAATTACAATAAGTAAAATCCTACATAACTTTCTTAATTACAATAAGTACATATAATGTTCTATTTGAAAAATTAAAAATACTGGTTAGAGGAAAAAAAATAGAATAAAATAAAGGAGATGACTGAAATCTCAATAGTGTAAAGTGATTACAACAAGCTCTTGAAGGAGATCAGGCTAGAGGCTCGCTTTGATGGATCTGGGAGGCCATTCCAAAGTTTAGCACCCCTATACGAAAAGCTTTTCTGGCCAGTCGAGGTGTTTCTCTTTGGCAGCGTAAGGTCGGTGTCCGTACTCCTTAGGTTGTATGAGGGATTGGTGGAGTTTGCCACAAACAGGTCTGAGAGGTATTGTGGGGTGAGCCGATTTAATGATTTGAATACCATAACTCGCGATTTAAACTGTATCATATCATTAATCGTTTTCCAACCCAAACTTTCTATTAATGGTTTGCTAGGGGCATCGTAATTGCTACCGGTGATGATTCGGGCAGCTCGATTTTGAAGTTTCTGTAGCTGGTGGATTTCGGCTGCACCACACACACCCCGCACAGAACAGCAGTGCCGGAAGCTAGGATCAATGACACTGGTGTAGAGATTTTTAGGTGCATGGAAAGGAAGATATCTTTTTTGCATATTTTAACATACCAAGAGATCGTGAAATTTTTTTAGATGTTTCCTGAATATGCTTCTTCCAGTCAAGAGAATTATCAATGTGAACTCCTAGATACTTGGCGTTTTGAACAGCTCCTAGGGTTTCATTGCGCATTTGCAGACAAAGTTGTTCATTTTTCCTTTCTAATGCAGCTTGCTTGTGCTTTGTTGAAATGGTCATTGACTGCGTTTTGGCTACGTTCAGAGACAGTATACTACCACTGAGCCATGAATCCAAAGCTTCCAGGTCCTTGTTTAATCCCTCATTTAGCTTAGCAACGCTATCAGCTTGGAAGCTTATACAAGTGTCATCAGCGTACATATAAACTTTAGCATTATCGATGACCATAGGGAGATCATTGATGTAGATTGAAAAGTGTTAAGACGGTTCAATAATGAAATAATGACACAACTAGGAAAGGTTCAGCACTGTGCGGACAGAACATTCTTGTAAAGTAGAAAACGTGTATTTGAAATACCCTGCTAAAGTATCTTCAAGTGTTGTGAATCGTCGGGTGTATTCGAAATCTGAGTACTTGTGTGCAAGTTCTCTACAGCCAGACCAAAGAAGCCCCTAAAAAGAAGTCGATGTTTGATTATTATCCTATCTTCTTACCTGAAATGAAATGGGAGACTAATGTGGGCTTGCCTCACTAATCAGACTTTAAAATGATGCCCTGCTTAAAAGTGTTGTGGGAAAGCCAATAGATGAAATATAGTTTTATTCTTCCCAGTTCCATCCCCTCTATTATTTATATGTCACAAAGCTTTGCTCCGCCATTTATAAAAAAATTCTATGATAAGGTATATTGTACAAGGCTATTCAATTTGGTGTTCACTCGGGCCACAATTAAAAATCAAGAACTAAAGTTGGGGCCCACATTTGCAGCAGTCAGTACTCAGTATCTGCATGTCAACACAAGCTCTAATTCAAAACAATGGTTATGCCTTTTCTCATCAACTTGAAGAAGGGCACAGAATAGGGAGACTTAGTGAGAACTTAGTTGTGGAATAGCAATAGAAGATCTAGTTGATAACACTCTTATGTTTCACGTCACAAGACCCCCGAATGGTCTCAGTGACATTGATCTATCCGTTTAGTCCTCTATCAATATGTATTCCAGTAGGGCAGCCAAAGTTTTGTGTTTATATCATCAAGAAGATTTTAATTCCATCATTACCTTATTCTTTGGTATATCTTCTTCAATTTTATCTAAAAATATCAAATAGTCCTTGGTTGTTACATCACATGGTCCTTTGAATGCAAATGATTCCTTGAAGGCATCCCAGACTTTCTCACAATTAATTTTCTCGCTATCTTTCAAGCCAATTTTCATTTGATATTGCCAGCAACGTCCGATGATTAATTCCTTGAAATGTATCGAAGTTCCAGCCACTGGTTTTGTCGATTTGATTGGCCGAGGCTCTTCCTTGGGAATCGTTCTAGTAGATAATGGTGGGAATTGCCTGATTTGATAGGCTAGCTTCTGGAAACTGTCGGCTACAGGAAGCTGGTATGTTCCATAGCTGTCACTCACTACTGCACCAACCATAAAAATCGTAAGTGCTAAAGAAGAGATTCATTCTATGTTATAAAACTGTATAAGGCCACAGAATTTATCCTCAGAGCAAGGCCTACCTTCAATCTAGGTGTGTCATGCTGAAGGCCATGCTTACATTCATGTTAGTTTCAAGGAGAGGTAATCTGCCCGCCCCGTTTACGAGGGGGCGGCTCCAAAATATTTCGAATCCAAAAAAGTTGACTTGGGTGTCCCTGTTGCACGAGAATAGTGTTCTCAACGTAATTTTTTAATTTTTATCAGTTAATATTTTAACTGGTTGTCCTGATAAGATATAAAGTACAGAATCTATTGCGAATGATTGATTGATTGGTTGTTGGTTGATTAGTGTGTTCTATGATTGAGTGATTCTTGGTTAATTGGTTGGTTGGTTGGTCTGTTGATTGATTGATTGATTGATTGATTGATTGATTGATTGATTGATTGATTGATTGATTGATCACCTCAATGTTATGCTTGAAAGTATTTTGTATAGTATGAGTAATCTGCTGGACCTACTTGGAATAATTGGAGATATTCGAAGTAAGTTTCTTTTCATTTTCATTTCCTTTTCATCTTATTCAACATCCATGAATCGAATTCTTTGGAAACAATCATCCACTTTGCTTCATGTTGACATCATACCCTTTCAGTATAAAGATTTCCTCACTGTTACACTAGATAAATCGGACAAACGTAGAATAAACTGGCAGACAGATTAAAAAACTTACAAAATCATACATACGTACATACACATATATATACATATATATTTATATATATATATATATATATATATATATATATATATATATATATATATATATATATATATATATATATATATATATATATATATATATATATATATATATATATATATATATATATATATATATATATATATATATATATATATATATATATATATATATATATATATATATATATAGTAAAACGAATAGCATGGTTGACAGAGTACAGGTACAGGTTGACAGAGGTAGCTCCCTGTCATAAAAGCGCCCACAGCACCCATTGGCTTTCCTGTTGAGACTGACGTCAATATGAAGTCTGCAGAATGTCAGTGATGCCATTCGATTTACTATGTATATATATATATATATATAAACATACATACACACACACATAAATATATACGAAAAGCGTCTACATTTATTAAAAATATATACATATCGAAGCTTGAACTCGCAACAGTTTACTTTTTGCGTCGTGTGTTAAGCCCGCACTCGCTCGAAAGCAACTGCTTCGATGAACGAATGGCCTATTGATTCGAGCGCTTTTTTGTTGCCTATGAATAATCTATGATACTCAAGCAATGCTTATTCAGTGTTCGCGTGTTCAGCCAACAGCAACAGGTGAGCAATGAAGGTGTATAGGAAGCCATGCAAACCAGGGATGCCGTGGAGGGAGGGTCCAGGGGAACAGGCCCCTTTGTTAAAGTCAAGAGCATTTTTAAGCGGTTAAACCTCCTTTCCGACAACTGTATGCTAGTCATATGAGTTCCTAACTTGATAGCATAGATAAGCCCTTTATAACGGTTTATATGTATATTTTACGTCCTATTGCGCTTAGCTGTGTAGAACTTTGTGCTTATTCAAATTGAACAGTTTCAATAAAATATTAGGAATGGTCATGGGCATGGCTAGCAGAAGAAGTCTTCAACACGGCATCCCTTCTTAACTTTTTCAGGTAGTACCCCTAACGCAAGGATCTAGCTACCCTACCGTATTTGAAACCAATAGCCCATGATAGGCGTCCTCTCTGACAGGTATTTCCCAACGTATACATCGTTTATTGAACTAGTCTTTGCTCTTTATCCATTTTAGTACTTCACGTAAGAATGTGACTGCATATTCGATTTTTGTTGCCGTGCATAAGGTCGTCTCTTTTGGCCGTAGTTTTATTTAAAATCCAGCACATTAGTGTCTTATCGCAACAGAAGTTTAATCTCTGATCTTAGGACGACTTAGTAAATATCCAATTAGTGAAATTGATAATTTAAAAGTGAAAGTTTTGTTAAATTTATTACCATCAAAATAAGCTTACCTGTATATTCTCTTTTGTATCGCAAAGCTATATGCTAATTTATAAGAATTCATAGTCCTTTTTCAACTGCGATTAATACTGAAGTATGAGGCATGCCCTACATCAGTTGTGTATTCATCGGTAGTCAACCATGTCATATACCTGTTTGGTTGTTTGGAGCCAGATGAAACCGCGTTAGGACAAGGAAGACAGATTAAGATGCATAATGTTGAGCAATTCATGCGGTCTTTTATGCAATGATAAAAGAAAATATCGATACGATGTAGAAAGCAAACGGTATGGTCACAGTGCAAGCCAGGCTGTGGTCGACTGAGGTGCTTTACTAAAGTTCATTGTGTCCAACAACGGAACATACCGGTCTATGGTTACTCACGAGTTCTAATTTGCACAGCGATTGGTAGCACGGTACGCAGCATAATAGTACAAAAGAGCAGTTTTGTTCAACAACACCTTAAAACAAGTAATTCAGTATAAAGCGATACTATGCACGAATGATGTTTGAAACAGCAGAACAAGGGGCTATGGGAGCTGCCTACCCACAAGCGGTTCAGATGGCCCATTACACGTATTTTCTAAGGAGCCTAGCTTAAGATCTAACTCTAACAGTTCCTTATTTGGGGATCTCTATCGGTCGCGTTGTAATACTAAAAGTTCCTTTAATAGTTCCTCAATTTTGACTGCACAATATGTACTCTATGAAAGCATTATAAATATTAAGTATTAAGAACACAGTAATACTAGTGCAGTTGTAGTGCGAAGATACTCAAATGAGCGATAGCAGGGCCCAATTTTAAATAGATGATAGATCAGAAATGCTATGTAGAAATCACTTTAAATGGTACTTTCACTTGCAGTGGGAAGACCTGTAGATGGGGTGGGTAACCTTTTAGAAGGGTAGGCCAGATCCCTCAGACCTTTTCGTCAAGGGGGCAAAGGGTAAGCTGAACCAAGCAAAATTTGCATTATTCATTAGTCAGCCATTCAAGCTGAATCTTAACATTCATAAGACAACTTGTAATTAGACAACAGTGATAAAGCAATGCGCTTCATGATGATATTTTTAAGACTTCTCATCTAGTAACCGCAAATCAATTCATAAAGTATTTTTTCTATTTAAAATTTACCGTATCCTTGCTTTGGAACATGCCTAAAACTAACGCTAGGCCATGTGTGACAAGATGAATCCCTAAAATCTATTGCTACGTATACCTCCAGTTTCCCATGCCTGCGTTGTTCTGCCAATGCAAAACATTTCATAGAAATCTTGAGTCTTTGCAAGGCGATTTGCAGGTACCTTGATACTCATAGACAGTCCATTGCTCTTGTTCTTATCAACGATGTATCTTGATATCCGTTTAGGTGACGGGGAATCTGCAGTTCTTCGTTTTGATCTTCGTCTTCTCTTAAAAATGCGACGCAGCTTCCTTGACCACGCTACGCTACGTGTTATGTAGATGACTGGCTTGATTGCTGCATTGGCAAAAATGATCGCTATGGAGGTAGCAAAAGCTTCGTAGGAAAGGCTCTTTCCCATGAAAGTGAGAACAGTAACGATGAGAAATGGCATAAGGCATATACAGAATGAACACAGAACCGCCAGACATGTATATGCAGATTTAGCATACACTGCAATGGCTATCTTGCGCCAATTAGAGATTGTCGATGGACTAACTTTACGACGGTTCGTTCTCAAAGCACTTAAGATATGATAGAAGCAAAATATGATAATCAATCCAGTTATAACAAGCAGTATTATCCTCGCCATAGTGAGAATACAAATTCGTCTATCTTCGAAGTTAATTGGTCTCCAAATGCAAAATGTAGTGGTGACTTCATACCAAGTGGAGATTGGAAGCGAGGCAACTTCCCATGGCATCCCAAGTAGGATTGCTAGTAGCCATACCATACCACTTGCAAACGAGACCTCATTTTGTGTAAACCGGTCCTTACGTCTGCTTTTTACTATTACGATGTATCGGTTGATTGTCAAGAGCACGATGTGAAAGAATGTCACTAGCAAGAATATTCTCAACAGTGCAACTTGGACCATGCACCATAGGGGGCTGCACTCCCATGCTCTATTAAAAAGTGCGATTATCGTCATCGACTGTACAATCAAAGTCATGCACAAATCCGAAGCGCATTGGCTGACAACGAGATGGTTTGTTGGTGTGCGAAATCTTTTCTCAACAACTGTAGTGACAATCAGTGCACCATTTCCAAGAACTGACATTAGCATAAGGAAGACTAGGATAATCCCGTGTGCAGTTGCAGCGCTTGTTTGCATGCTCGATGCTCCTTTGTTCCATACAAATAGTGCATTACTGTAAATGATCTGTCTCGTACCATTGCAGTACTTGCTCTTCTCAGATTCACATAGTGGGTATGTAAAAACCACTGCTGCACTAGATGCAAGAAGGAAGAGCTTCAAAGCAACTGCCATGCTTGGTAAAATATACTAGAATCCCCAGAAGACCTGCAAGTAAAAAGAGCTCTGTTGCACACTGTTTTTATAGGAGCATAGTCTTTAGGAATATCAAGGCTCAAAATTGCTGACATTTAAGAATAATTTAAGAATAGTGCAATGCTTAGGCTTTATAAAGGCTTAGATTTTTGTCTATTTGAGTTTTCTTTGGAAAACAACACATGTATGAGCTTCACCTATCGGGTCTGTGAGTCTTTTCAGTATAATGCAACTCAATAACTCTTTTGGGAGTGTCAAGTACACACCTTTCCTAATGAAAACTCAGTCTTTATAAGTACTAATGCTCAAAATCACTAACTTAAGAAGTACTTAGAGAATAATATTATGCTCAAAATGAAGATAATATAAGAATATTCACAGAAGAGTTGGGTTCTCTTACAAAAAGAAGTGTGTGTATCTATCTATTCATAGGAGCTGAATTATTTGGCAAATTACCAATTAAATAACCTACATTCTTTCTTCATTGTCCTGGTTCTCATGCATCGGCGATTTTTGCCGGCGAGGGCTTTCCGATATATGGACTCGCGGTATATGGAATATGAGAACAGAGACATTAAATTTCAACAGAGTTCAGCCGAGATACGAAGTCAGCGTTGAAAAGTTTGGGACGAAAAGCCGAGTAAAGGCCTTCAAATCCCACAATTTTTAAGCATTTACCTTCTAGTAAGCACCCGAGGGTCATCAAGATGATTTAGGACGTCTAAAGATTCTTAGATGCTTGGTAAAAGCTCTTTAAAGTCTTACCAAAGTTGCCACACGCAGAGTGAAACTCGGTTTACATCGCATCAACCAGCAGACCTGGGCCGCCATGTTGGCAGGCAGAGTCCTAAACAACCTCACATTAAATCATCTCAATGAACTTTAAACTTAGTTGGAAACTTGCATTTCGTTTAGTTGTGATATAAAATCCACTTGATTATGAGTTTTGCCAGATATTTCAAAACGAACAATCGTGTAGATGACTCATAAAATCGATACGTACCATGAACCTGCATCACGTGCTCTCTCATCTACTAACCGGTTTTAGTTTGATGCGAAATCTGTAGGGCATTTGCTACCAACTCCTCGGTCATACTGTTAGCTGAAAATAGAATAACTTGGCTTGAAGAAAGGAATAAGCACTTTTTGTTCAAGACCAATGGGGCGTTGTGTGACTATTATCTTCTTCTGCGGGATCTCCAAGCATATAATTAACGTTTTAGTCATCATACTAGACTTTGCTGAGCAATCGAGTATGAAATCAAAGCGGCTAGCTTCGACGTGACCAGAAGATGTACTTTTTTCTCCAATGCAATCACAGCGTTGCCATGTCTTAAATATAGGAACAGTGTGCACATACTACAAGCAGAACTTCGATGAAAGTAAATTTATACATCGTTTCTCCACATGGCAGGCGACATTCTATATGCTAATAAACAAGATGTTTTACGATATCATGTCGGATAATCTCACATTTTGTGCTTTATAGGAGTAGATAAAACTAAAGGATAACACAAGGGGTAAACAGAAGTAGTTGGTCTTACAAAACACAAGCGATGGAAGTAACCCTAATTCTAAGAAAAAAGCGCCTGACTTCCATACCCTATTACTCTACAATCACTGACACGTATTTTCAATTCTTCCTATTTTCAGACATGACTATACAACACTTTTCTCATAACCACGATTCCATTATATACCTCCGTTTTCGCTCTACATTCAACATTACCAAGCATCAACTTGCGCACTTATTGGCAACCTAAAAGCACTACCTTATTGGCCCATTTAACGCCGGCCCTTTTTACGCCGGCCCTTATAACGCCAGGGAAGGAATTTGGTCTACTGCCACTTTCGGCCACTTAATGCCATTAAAAAATGTAGGATATTGAAAATCGATAAGGACATTATTTACGCACTTTTCGTATTTTTTTGTTAACACTTTTAATCAGCAATCAACAGAAGTTCAGTACAAGTCCGCGTATCTTCGTTTTTTACGCAATTTTCATTTATCAGTTTCATCGCCAGATTCAACAATGATTTCTTCCTTTTTTTCGGTTTCTTCGAGCTCTTCTTACGCTTCTTCGAAAGTGAATACCTCTATCATTTTGTCTACTTGTTCATCGACAAAAGTTTTCATTTTCTGTAAAGTAAGTTTGTTTTGGTGGACAAAGTGCATTATAATGGGAATATCTAACTCTCCTTCTGGAACAGGCGATGGCCTAGGCGTATTACTAGCAACAGTGCCGGTAACTGATCCAAGAGTGCTAAGAGTTACACAGCGGGGAGACACCAAGATTGGTACGCAAAGAAGGTATCTGAACAACTGAACCGTAGTATTCAGGCATATCATATTGCAGTGGATGTTCGACCATCAACTATCAAACCTCTTCTCCCTAGATGGATTAGTGATATGTACAGACACCTATAAGAGTCAAAAGGATTGTCGAGGTTTAGAAAGTCGCACATTTCTGATGCTGTTCGTGAAGCCTCCAGTTTGGTACAATTGTGTGAAAATCCGTTTCAGGAAATCTATATAACTGTTAATTAAAGATTCCAATATAATTGTTCTGTTTGTTGTTGAGCTGGTAGTGTTAACTATTGCACTTGAGTACATTTTACAAGACATGTCTATTTTCTAAATACAACGCTGATATCTTTCTTATTTCTGAACCGATTGAATGTATTCCTGATTCGAGTATACTTGCATATATCAACATCTCCACCCCCCTTCCCATACCCCCTTCTCTGATGACGTACTAAGTAAATGGTCCCAAAAATAACACTTAACATGATAACTCCGCTGTTGGAGACAAATCATGAATTTTCGCCACTTTTTACGCCAGCCCTTTTAACGCCGACCCTTTCAACGCCGTTTAAGCAAACTTAACGCCATTAAGGGCCGGCGTGACACGGGCCAATAAGGTACTTCTGGACAAACCTTATCACATTTTCATCACTTTTCAGTCTGCAATCAAAATCAATCAATTTTACTTTCGATCACTTTTCGGCACAATACCAAGGTTATAGCCCTACTTTTTGGCAAAACATGCCTAATATTCATCACTTTTCACTCTGGAATCAAACTCAATAATTTTCAATTTTGGTCATTTTTCCGCAAAACACCAAGGAAGGTTATAACCTTACTTTTTGGCCACAATGCCTCATTTTCATCGCTTTTCAATCTGCATTCAACCTCCATCACTTTCACTTTGGGCCATATTTCGGCAACATACCAAGGCAATCGCCTTACTTTTTCACCAAGCATGACTCATTTCCATCACTGTTCAATCCGCGATCACAGTCCCAATGAGACGCACTAGCACAGGCATTTTTGGCCAACAACTAAGGCTATAACCTTGGTATTTTGCCGAAAAATGACCAAAATTGAAATTGATTGATTTTGATTGCACACTGAAAAGTGATGAAAATGAGGCATTTTTGGCCAAAAAGTAAGGCAATAACCTTGGTATTTTGCCGATAAATGACCAAACTTGAAATTGATTGATTTTGATTGCACACTGAAAAGTGATGAAAGTGAGGCATTTTTGGCCAAACAGTAAGGCTATTACCTTCGTATTTTGCCGAAGAATGACCAAAATTGAAATTGATTGATTTTGATTGCACACTGAAAAGTGATGAAAATGAGGCATTTTTGGCCAAACAGTAAGGCTATAACCTTGGTATTTTGCCGATAAATGACCAAAATTGACATTGATTGATTATGATTACACACTGAAAAGTGATGAAAATGAGGCATTTGTGGCCAAACAGTAAGGCTATAACCTTGGTATTTTGCCGAAAAATGACCAAAATTGAAATTGATTGATTTTGATTGCACACTGAAAAGTGATGAAAATGAGGCATTTTTGGCCAAACAGTAAGGCTATAACCATGGTAATTTGCCGAGAAATGACCAAAATTGAAATTGATTGATTTTGATTGCACACTGAAAAGTGATGAAAATGAGGCATTTTTGGCCAAAAAGTAAGGCTATTACCTTGGTATTTTGCCGAAGAATGACCAAAATTGAAATTGATTGATTTTGATTGCACACTGAAAAGTGATGAAAATGAGGCATTTGTGGCCAAAAAGTAAGGCTATAACCTTGGTAGTTTGCCGAAAAATGACCAAAATTGAAATTGATTGATTTTGATTGCACACTGAAAAGTGATGAAAATGAGGCATTTTTGGCCAAAAAGTAAGGCAATAACCTTGGTATTTTGCCGATAAATGACCAAACTTGAAATTGATTGATTTTGATTGCACACTGAAAAGTGATGAAAATGAGGCATTTTTGGCCAAAAGGTAACGCTATTACCTTGGTATTTTTGCCGAAGACTGACCAAAATTGAAATTGATTGATTTTGATTGCACACTGAAAAGTGATGAAAATGAGGCATTATTGGCCAAAAAGTAAGGCTATAACCTTGGTATTTTGCCGAAAAATGACCAAAATTGACATTGATTGATTTTGATTGCACACTGAAAAGTGATGAAAATGAGGCATTTTTGGCCATAAAGTAAGGCAATAACCTTGGTATTTCGCTGAAAAATGACCAAGCTTCAAATTGATTGATTTTGATTGCACACTGAACAGTGATGAAAATGAGGCATGTTTGGCCAAAACGTAAGGCTATAACCTTGGTATTTTGCCGATAAATGACCAAAATTGAAATTGATTGAGTTTGATTGCACACTGAAAAGTGATGAAAATGAGGCATTTTTGGCCAAACAGTAAGGCTATACCCTTGGTAGTTTGCCGAAAAATCACCAGAATTGACATTGATTGATTTTGATTGTACACTGAAAAGTGATGAAAATGAGGCATTTTTGGCCAAAAAGTAAGGCTATAACCTTGGTATTTTGCCGAAAAATGACCAAAATTGACGTGGATTGATTTTGATTGCACACTGAAAAGTGATGAAAATGAGGCATTTTTGGCCAAAAGGTAAGGAAATAACCTTGGTAGTTTGCCGAGAAATGACCAAAATTGAAATTGATTGAGTTTGATTGCACACTGAAAAGTGATGAAAATGAGGCATTTTTGGCCAAAAAGTAATGTAAAATAACACGATTTTACAGGGAACAGAATATAAAATGACACAACACAAATAAACAGGTTTCTTTGTAACGATAAATGTTTTCACTCTAATACAACCTCTTAATACAGCAACGAATTCCAAAATGGCATGACGATATTCTCAACACGAACGACGACTTTGACTCACTCCAACTCACGACAACTGTTAACGACGACTTCACATAACGACTAACTCTTCACAGAAACTTGCACGCTTTATTTATAAGAAACACATGACGCAACAGGGTAATTATAACATACAATGGAGCTAAGGGGCAATGGCATGGTAACACGTACATAACAAACAACAATGTACTAAGATTAGACAACACGTCACAGACAAGCAATATGATCATGGTAACTGTGGGGGGTGGATGATGTAATGACCTAAAATGCTGATGGCGAGACAACAAAACCGGAACAAATGGGAACAGAGAACAAACGTTACTTAACATGATGAAATCAAAGATAAAAATAAAACTAGTATTATAACAGTAAGGCTATAACCTTGGTATTTTGCCGAGAAATGACCAAAATTGAAATTGATTGATTTTGATTGCACACTGAAAAGTGATGAAAATGAGGCATGTTTGGCCAAACAGTAAGGCTATAACCTTGGTATTTTGCCGATAAATGACCAAAATTGAAATTGATTGAGTTTGATTGCACACTGAAAAGTGATGAAAATGAGGCATGTTTGGCCAAAAAGTAAGGCTATAACCTTGGTATTTTGCCGAGAAATGACCAAAATTGAAATTGATTGATTTTGATTGCACACTGAAAAGTGATGAAAATGAGGCATTTTTGCCCAAAAAGTAAGGCAATAACCTTGGTATTTTGCCGATAAATGACCACACTTGAAATTGATTGATTTTGATTGCACACTGAAAAGTGATGAAAATGAGGCATTTTTGGCCAAAAGGTAACGCTATTACCTTGGTATTTTGCCGAAGACTGACCAAAATTGAAATTGATTGATTTTGATTGCACACTGAAAAGTGATGAAAATGAGGCATTATTGGCCAAAAAGTAAGGCTATAACCTTGGTATTTTGCCGAAAAATGACCAAAATTGACATTGATTGATTTTGATTGCACACTGAAAAGTGATGAAAATGAGGCATTTTTGGCCATAAAGTAAGGCAATAACCTTGGTATTTCGATGAAAAATGAGCAAGCTTCAAATTGATTGATTTTGATTGCACACTGAACAGTGATGAAAATGAGGCATGTTTGGCCAAAACGTAAGGCTATAACCTTGGTATTTTGCCGATAAATGACCAAAATTGAAATTGATTGAGTTTGATTGCACACTGAAAAGTGATGAAAATGAGGCATTTTTGGCCAAACAGTAAGGCTATACCCTTGGTAGTTTGCCGAAAAATCACCAGAATTGAAATTGATTGATTTTGATTGTACACTGAAAAGTGATGAAAATGAGGCATTTTTGGCCAAAAAGTAAGGCTATAACCTTGGTATTTTGCCGAAAAATGACCAAAATTGACGTGGATTGATTTTGATTGCACACTGAAAAGTGATGAAAATGAGGCATTTTTGGCCAAAAGGTAAGGAAATAACCTTGGTAGTTTGCCGAGAAATGACCAAAATTGAAATTGATTGAGTTTGATTGCACACTGAAAAGTGATGAAAATGAGGCATTTTTGGCCAAAAAGTAAGGCTATAACCTTGGTATTTTGCCGAAAAATGACCAAAATTGAAATTGATTGATTTTGATTGCACACTGAAAAGTGATGAAAATGAGGCATGTTTGGCCAAAAAGTAAGGCTATAACCTTGGTATTTTGCCGATAAATGACCAAAATTGAAATTGATTGAGTTTGATTGCACACTGAAAAGTGATGAAAATGAGGCATGTTTGGCCAAAAAGTAAGGCTATAGCCTTGGTATATTACCGAAAACTGAATAAAATTGACACTGATTGATTTTGATTGCACACTGAAAAGTGATGAAAATGAGGCATTTTTGGCCATAAAGTAAGGCTATAACCTTGGTATTTCGCTGAAAAATGACCAAGCTTCAAATTGATTGATTTTGATTGCACACTGAACAGTGATGAAAATGAGGCATGTTTGGCCAAAACGTAAGGCTATAACCTTGGTATTTTGCCGATAAATGACCAAAATTGACATTGATTGAGTTTGATTGCACACTGAAAAGTGATGAAAATGAGGCATTTTTGGCCAAACAGTAAGGCTATACCCTTGGTAGTTTGCCGAAAAATCACCAGAATTGACATTGATTGATTTGATTGTACACTGAAAAGTGATGAAAATGAGGCATTTTTGGCCAAAAAGTAAGGCTATAACCTTGGTATTTTGCCGAAAAATGACCAAAATTGACGTGGATTGATTTTGATTGCACACTGAAAAGTGATGAAAATGAGGCATTTTTGGCAAAAGGTAAGGACATAACCTTGGTAGTTTGCCGAGAAATGACCAAAATTGAAATTGATTGAGTTTGATTGCACACTGAAAAGTGATGAAAATGAGGCATTTTTGGCCAAAAAGTAAGGCTATAACCTTGGTATTTTGCCGACAAATGACCAAAATTGAAATTGATTGATTTTGATTGCACACTGAAAAGTGATGAAAATGAGGCATGTTTGGCCAAAAAGTAAGGCTATAACCTTGGTATTTTGCCGATAAATGACCAAAATTGAAATTGATTGAGTTTGATTGCACACTGAAAAGTGATGAAAATGAGGCATGTTTGGCCAAAAAGTAAGGCTATAGCCTTGGTATATTACCGAAAACTGAATAAAATTGACATTGATTGATTTTGATTACACACTGAAAAGTGATGAAAATGAGGCATTTTTGGCCAAAAGGTAAGGCTATAACCTTGGTATTTTGCCGAAAAATGACCAAAATTGACATTGATTGATTTTGATTGCACACTGAAAAGTGATGAAAATGAGGCATTTTTGGCCAAAAAGTAAGGCTATAACCTTGGTATTTTGCCGAGAAATGACCAAACTTGAAATTGATTGATTTTGATTGCACACTGAAAAGTGATGAAAATGAGGCATTTTAGGCCCAACAGTAAGGCTATAACCTTGGTATTTTGCCGAAAAATGACCAAAATTGAAATTGATTGATTTTGATTGCACACTGGAAAGTGATGAAAATGAGGCATTTTTGGCCAAAAAGTAAGGCAGTAACCTTGGTATTTTGCCGATAAATGACCAAAATTGACATTGATTGAGGTTGATTGCACACTGAAAAGTGATGAAAATGAGGCATTTTTGGCCAAACAGTAAGGCTATACCCTTGGTAGTTTGCCGAAAAATCACCAGAATTGACATTGATTGATTTTGATTGTACACTGAAAAGTGATGAAAATGAGGCATTTTTGGCCAAAAAGTAAGGCTATAACCTTGGTATTTTGCCGAAAAATGACCAGAATTGACATTGATTGATTTTGATTGTACACTGAAAAGTGATGAAAATGAGGCATTTTTGGCCAAAAAGTAAGGCTATAACCTTGGTATTTTGCCGAAAAATGACCAAAATTGACGTGGATTGATTTTGATTGCACACTGAAAAGTGATGAAAATGAGGCATTTTTGGCCAAAAGGTAAGGAAATAACCTTGGTAGTTTGCCGAGAAATGACCAAAATTGAAATTGATTGAGTTTGATTGCACACTGAAAAGTGATGAAAATGAGGCATTTTTGGCCAAAAAGTAAGGCTATAACCTTGGTATTTTGCCGAAAAATGACCAAAATTGAAATTGATTGATTTTGATTGCACACTGAAAAGTGATGAAAATGAGGCATGTTTGGCCAAAAAGTAAGGCTATAACCTTGGTATTTTGCCGATAAATGACCAAAATTGAAATTGATTGAGTTTGATTGCACACTGAAAAGTGATGAAAATGAGGCATGTTTGGCCAAAAAGTAAGGCTATAGCCTTGGTATATTACCGAAAACTGAATAAAATTGACACTGATTGATTTTGATTGCACACTGAAAAGTGATGAAAATGAGGCATTTTTGGCCATAAAGTAAGGCTATAACCTTGGTATTTCGCTGAAAAATGACCAAGCTTCAAATTGATTGATTTTGATTGCACACTGAACAGTGATGAAAATGAGGCATGTTTGGCCAAAACGTAAGGCTATAACCTTGGTATTTTGCCGATAAATGACCAAAATTGACATTGATTGAGTTTGATTGCACACTGAAAAGTGATGAAAATGAGGCATTTTTGGCCAAACAGTAAGGCTATACCCTTGGTAGTTTGCCGAAAAATCACCAGAATTGACATTGATTGATTTTGATTGTACACTGAAAAGTGATGAAAATGAGGCATTTTTGGCCAAAAAGTAAGGCTATAACCTTGGTATTTTGCCGAAAAATGACCAAAATTGAAATTGATTGATTTTGATTGCACACTCAAAAGTGATGAAAATGAGGCATGTTTGGCCAAAAAGTAAGGCAGTAACCTTGGTATTTTGCCGATAAATGACCAAAATTGAAATTGATTGAGTTTGATTGCACACTGAAAAGTGATGAAAATGAGGCATGTTTGGCCAAAAAGTAAGGCTATAGCCTTGGTATATTACCGAAAACTGAATAAAATTGACACTGATTGATTTTGATTGCACACTGAAAAGTGATGAAAATGAGGCATTTTTGGCCATAAAGTAAGGCTATAACCTTGGTATTTCGCTGAAAAATGACCAAGCTTCAAATTGATTGATTTTGATTGCACACTGAACAGTGATGAAAATGAGGCATGTTTGGCCAAAACGTAAGGCTATAACCTTGGTATTTTGCCGATAAATGACCAAAATTGAAATTGATTGAGTTTGATTGCACACTGAAAAGTGATGAAAATGAGGCATTTTTGGCCAAACAGTAAGGCTATACCCTTGGTAGTTTGCCGAAAAATCACCAGAATTGACATTGATTGATTTTGATTGTACACTGAAAAGTGATGAAAATGAGGCATTTTTGGCCAAAAAGTAAGGCTATAACCTTGGTATTTTGCCGAAAAATGACCAAAATTGACGTGGATTGATTTTGATTGCACACTGAAAAGTGATGAAAATGAGGCATTTTTGGCAAAAGGTAAGGACATAACCTTGGTAGTTTGCCGAGAAATGACCAAAATTGAAATTGATTGAGTTTGATTGCACACTGAAAAGTGATGAAAATGAGGCATTTTTGGCCAAAAAGTAAGGCTATAACCTTGGTATTTTGCCGACAAATGACCAAAATTGAAATTGATTGATTTTGATTGCACACTGAAAAGTGATGAAAATGAGGCATGTTTGGCCAAAAAGTAAGGCTATAACCTTGGTATTTTGCCGATAAATGACCAAAATTGAAATTGATTGAGTTTGATTGCACACTGAAAAGTGATGAAAATGAGGCATGTTTGGCCAAAAAGTAAGGCTATAGCCTTGGTATATTACCGAAAACTGAATAAAATTGACATTGATTGATTTTGATTACACACTGAAAAGTGATGAAAATGAGGCATTTTTGGCCAAAAGGTAAGGCTATAACCTTGGTATTTTGCCGAGAAATGACCAAAATTGACATTGATTGATTTTGATTGCACACTGAAAAGTGATGAAAATGAGGCATTTTTGGCCAAACAGTAAGGCTATAACCTTGGTATTTTGCCGAGAAATGACCAAACTTGAAATTGATTGATTTTGATTGCACACTGAAAAGTGATGAAAATGAGGCATTTTAGGCCCAACAGTAAGGCTATAACCTTGGTATTTTGCCGAAAAATGACCAAAATTGAAATTGATTGATTTTGATTGCACACTGGAAAGTGATGAAAATGAGGCATTTTTGGCCAAAAAGTAAGGCAGTAACCTTGGTATTTTGCCGATAAATGACCAAAATTGACATTGATTGAGTTTGATTGCACACTGAAAAGTGATGAAAATGAGGCATTTTTGGCCAAACAGTAAGGCTATACCCTTGGTAGTTTGCCGAAAAATCACCAGAATTGACATTGATTGATTTTGATTGTACACTGAAAAGTGATGAAAATGAGGCATTTTTGGCCAAAAAGTAAGGCTATAACCTTGGTATTTTGCCGAAAAATGACCAAAATTGACGTGGATTGATGTTGATTGCACACTGACAAGTGATGAAAATGAGGCATTTTTGGCCAAAAGGTACGGAAATAACCTTGGTAGTTTGCCGAGAAATGACCACAATTGAAATTGATTGAGTTTGATTGTACACTGAAAAGTGATGAAAATGAGGCATGTTTGGCCAAAAAGTAAGGCTATAACCTTGGTATTTTGCCGATAAATGACCAAAATTGACATTGATTGATTTTGATTGCACACTGAAAAGTGATGAAAATGAGGCATTTGTGGCCAAAAAGTAAGGCTATAACCTTGGTATTTTGCCGAAATTTCACCAAAATTGAAATTGATTGATTTTGATTGCACACTGAAAAGTGATGAAAATGAGGCATTTCTGGCCAAAAAGTAAGGCTATAACCTTGGTATTTTGCCGAAAAATGACCAAAATTGAAATTGATTGATTTTGATTGCACACTGAAAAGTGATGAAAGTGAGGCATTTTTGGCCAAACAGTAAGGCTATTACCTTCGTATTTTGCCGAAGAATGACCAAAATTGAAATTGATTGATTTTGATTGCACACTGAAAAGTGATGAAAATGAGGCATTTTTGGCCAAACAGTAAGGCTATAACCTTGGTATTTTGCCGAGACATGACCAAAATTGACATTGATTGATTATGATTACACACTGAAAAGTGATGAAAATGAGGCATTTGTGGCCAAACAGTAAGGCTATAACCTTGGTATTTTGCCGAAAAATGACCAATATTGAAATTGATTGATTTTGATTGCACACTGAAAAGTGATGAAAATGAGGCATTTTTGGCCAAAAAGTAAGGCAGTAACCTTGGTATTTTGCCGATAAATGACCAAACTTGAAATTGATTGATTTTGATTGCACACTGAAAAGTGATGAAAATGAGGCATTTTTGGCCAAAAGGTAACGCTATTACCTTGGTATTTTGCCGACGACTGACCAAAATTGAAATTGATTGATTTTGATTGCACACTGAAAAGTGATGAAAATGAGGCATTATTGGCCAAAAAGTAAGGCTATAACCTTGGTATTTTGCCGAAAAATGACCAAAATTGACATTGATTGATTTTGATTGCACACTGAAAAGTGATGAAAATGAGGCATTTTTGGCCATAAAGTAAGGCAATAACCTTGGTATTTCGCTGAAAAATGACCAAGCTTCAAATTGATTGATTTTGATTGCACACTGAACAGTGATGAAAATGAGGCATGTTTGGCCAAAACGTAAGGCTATAACCTTGGTATTTTGCCGATAAATGACCAAAATTGAAATTGATTGAGTTTGATTGCACACTGAAAAGTGATGAAAATGAGGCATTTTTGGCCAAACAGTAAGGCTACAACCTTGGTAGTTTGCCGAAAAATCACCAGAATTGACATTGATTGATTTTGATTGTACACTGAAAAGTGATGAAAATGAGGCATTTTTGGCCAAAAAGTAAGGCTATAACCTTGGTATTTTGCCGAAAAATGACCAAAATTGACGTGGATTGATTTTGATTGCACACTGAAAAGTGATGAAAATGAGGCATTTTTGGCCAAAAGGTAAGGAAATAACCTTGGTAGTTTGCCGAGAAATGACCAAAATTGAAATTGATTGAGTTTGATTGCACACTGAAAAGTGATGAAAATGAGGCATTTTTGGCCAAAAAGTAAGGCTATAACCTTGGTATTTTGCCGAGAAATGACCAAAATTGAAATTGATTGATTTTGATTGCACACTGAAAAGTGATGAAAATGAGGCATTATTGGCCAAACAGTAAGGCTATAACCTTGGTATTTTGCCGAAAAATGACCAAAATTGAAATTGATTGATTTTGATTGCACACTGGAAAGTGATGAAAATGAGGCATTTTTGGCCAAAAAGTAAGGCTATAACCTTGGTATTTTGCCGATAAATGACCAAAATTGACATTGATTGATTTTGATTGCACACTGAAAAGTGATGAAAATGAGGCATGTTTGGCCAAAACGTAAGGCTATAACCTTGGTATTTTGCCGATAAATGACCAAAATTGAAATTGATTGAGTTTGATTGCACACTGAAAAGTGATGAAAATGAGGCATTTTTGGCCAAAAAGTAAGGCTATAACCTTGGTATTTTGCCGAAAAATGACCAAAATTGACATTGATTGATTTTGATTGCACACTGAAAAGTGATGAAAATGAGGCATTTTTGGCCATAAAGTAAGGCAATAACCTTGGTATTTCGCTGAAAAATGACCAAGCTTCAAATTGATTGATTTTGATAGCACACTGAACAGTGATGAAAATGAGGCATGTTTGGCCAAAACGTAAGGCTATAACCTTGGTATTTTGCCGATAAATGACCAAAATTGAAATTGATTGAGTTTGATTGCACACTGAAAAGTGATGAAAATGAGGCATTTTTGGCCAAACAGTAAGGCTATAACCTTGGTAGTTTGCCGAAAAATCACCAGAATTGACATTGATTGATTTTGATTGTACACTGAAAAGTGATGAAAATGAGGCATTTTTGGCCAAAAAGTAAGGCTATAACCTTGGTATTTTGCCGAAAAATGACCAAAATTGACGTGGATTGATTTTGATTGCACACTGAAAAGTGATGAAAATGAGGCATTTTTGGCCAAAAGGTAAGGAAATAACCTTGGTAGTTTGCCGAGAAATGACCAAAATTGAAATTGATTGAGTTTGATTGCACACTGAAAAGTGATGAAAATGAGGCATTTTTGGCCAAAAAGTAAGGCTATAACCTTGGTATTTTGCCGAGAAATGACCAAAATTGAAATTGATTGATTTTGATTGCACACTGAAAAGTGATGAAAATGAGGCATTATTGGCCAAACAGTAAGGCTATAACCTTGGTATTTTGCCGAAAAATGACCAAAATTGAAATTGATTGATTTTGATTGCACACTGGAAAGTGATGAAAATGAGGCATTTTTGGCCAAAAAGTAAGGCTATAACCTTGGTATTTTGCCGATAAATGACCAAAATTGACATTGATTGATTTTGATTGCACACTGAAAAGTGATGAAAATGAGGCATGTTTGGCCAAAACGTAAGGCTATAACCTTGGTATTTTGCCGATAAATGACCAAAATTGAAATTGATTGAGTTTGATTGCACACTGAAAAGTGATGAAAATGAGGCATTTTTGGCCAAAAAGTAAGGCTATAACCTTGGTATTTTGCCGAAAAATGACCAAAATTGAAATTGATTGATTTTGATTGCACACTGAAAAGTGATGAAAATGAGGCATGTTTGGCCAAAAAGTAAGGCTATAGCCTTGGTATATTACCGAAAACTGAATAAAATTGACATTGATTGATTTTGATTACACACTGAAAAGTGATGAAAATGAGGCATTTTTGGCCAAAAGGTAAGGCTATAACCTTGGTATTTTGCCGAAAAATGACCAAAATTGACATTGATTGATTTTGATTGCACACTGAAAAGTGATGAAAATGAGGCATTTTTGGCCAAAAAGTAAGGCTATAACCTTGGTATTTTGCCGAGAAATGACCAAACTTGAAATTGATTGATTTTGATTGCACACTGAAAAGTGATGAAAATGAGGCATTTTAGGCCCAACAGTAAGGCTATAACCTTGGTATTTTGCCGAAAAATGACCAAAATTGAAATTGATTGATTTTGATTGCACACTGGAAAGTGATGAAAATGAGGCATTTTTGGCCAAAAAGTAAGGCAGTAACCTTGGTATTTTGCCGATAAATGACCAAAATTGACATTGATTGAGTTTGATTGCACACTGAAAAGTGATGAAAATGAGGCATTTTTGGCCAAACAGTAAGGCTATACCCTTGGTAGTTTGCCGAAAAATCACCAGAATTGACATTGATTGATTTTGATTGTACACTGAAAAGTGATGACAATGAGGCATTTTTGGCCAAAAAGTAAGGCTATAACCTTGGTATTTTGCCGAAAAATGACCAAAATTGACGTGGATTGATGTTGATTGCACACTGACAAGTGATGAAAATGAGGCATTTTTGGCCAAAAGGTACGGAAATAACCTTGGTAGTTTGCCGAGAAATGACCACAATTGAAATTGATTGAGTTTGATTGTACACTGAAAAGTGATGAAAATGAGGCATGTTTGGCCAAAAAGTAAGGCTATAACCTTGGTATTTTGCCGATAAATGACCAAAATTGACATTGATTGATTTTGATTGCACACTGAAAAGTGATGAAAATGAGGCATTTGTGGCCAAAAAGTAAGGCTATAGCCGTGGTATTTTGCCGAAATTTCACCAAAATTGAAATTGATTGATTTTGATTGCACACTGAAAAGTGATGAAAATGAGGCATTTCTGGCCAAAAAGTAAGGCTATAACCTTGGTAGTTTGCCGAAAAATGACCAAAATTGAAATTGATTGATTTTGATTGCACACTGAAAAGTGATGAAAGTGAGGCATTTTTGGCCAAACAGTAAGGCTATTACCTTCGTATTTTGCCGAAGAATGACCAAAATTGAAATTGATTGATTTTGATTGCACACTGAAAAGTGATGAAAATGAGGCATTTTTGGCCAAAAAGTAAGGCTATAACCTTGGTATTTTGCCGAGACATGACCAAAATTGACATTGATTGATTATGATTACACACTGAAAAGTGATGAAAATGAGGCATTTGTGGCCAAACAGTAAGGCTATAACCTTGGTATTTTGCCGAAAAATGACCAATATTGAAATTGATTGATTTTGATTGCACACTGAAAAGTGATGAAAATGAGGCATTTTTGGCCAAAAAGTAAGGCAGTAACCTTGGTATTTTGCCGATAAATGACCAAACTTGAAATTGATTGATTTTGATTGCACACTGAAAAGTGATGAAAATGAGGCATTTTTGGCCAAAAGGTAACGCTATTACCTTGGTATTTTGCCGAAGACTGACCAAAATTGAAATTGATTGATTTTGATTGCACACTGAAAAGTGATGAAAATGAGGCATTATTGGCCAAAAGGTACGGAAATAACCTTGGTAGTTTGCCGAGAAATGACCAAAATTGACATTGATTGAGTTTGATTGCACACTGAAAAGTGATGAAAATGGGGCAGTTTTGGCCAAAAAGGAAGGCTATACCCTTGGTATTTTGCCGAAAAATGACCAAAATTGAAATTGATTGAGTTTGATTGCACACTGAAAAGTGATGAAAATGAGGCAGTTTTGGCCAAAGAGGTAAGGCTATAACCTTGGTATTTTGCCGAAAAATGACCACAATTGAAATTGATTGAGTTTGATTGTACACTGAAAAGTGATGAAAATGAGGCATGTTTGGCCAAAAAGTAAGGCTATAACCTTGGTATTTTGCCGATAAATGACCAAAATTGAAATTGATTGATTTTGATTGCACACTGAAAAGTGATGAAAATGAGGCATTTGTGGCCAAAAAGTAAGGCTATAGCCTTGGTATTTTGCCGAAATTTCACCAAAATTGAAATTGATTGATTTTGATTGCACACTGAAAAGTGATGAAAATGAGGCATTTCTGGCCAACAAGTAAGGCTATAACCTTGGTAGTTTGCCGATAAATGACCAAAATTGAAATTGATTGATTTTGATTGCACACTGAAAAGTGATGAAAGTGAGGCATTTTTGGCCAAACAGTAAGGCTATTACCTTCGTATTTTGCCGAAGAATGACCAAAATTGAAATTGATTGATTTTGATTGCACACTGAAAAGTGATGAAAATGAGGCATTTTTGGCCAAACAGTAAGGCTATAACCTTGGTATTTTGCCGAGACATGACCAAAATTGACATTGATTGATTATGATTACACACTGAAAAGTGATGAAAATGAGGCATTTGTGGCCAAACAGTAAGGCTATAACCTTGGTATTTTGCCGAAAAATGACCAATATTGAAATTGATTGATTTTGATTGCACACTGAAAAGTGATGAAAATGAGGCATTTTTGGCCAAAAAGTAAGGCAGTAACCTTGGTATTTTGCCGATAAATGACCAAACTTGAAATTGATTGATTTTGATTGCACACTGAAAAGTGATGAAAATGAGGCATTTTTGGCCAAAAGGTAACGCTATTACCTTGGTATTTTGCCGAAGACTGACCAAAATTGAAATTGATTGATTTTGATTGCACACTGAAAAGTGATGAAAATGAGGCATTATTGGCCAAAAAGTAAGGCTATAACCTTGGTATTTTGCCGAAAAATGACCAAAATTGACATTGATTGATTTTGATTGCACACTGAAAAGTGATGAAAATGAGGCATTTTTGGCCATAAAGTAAGGCAATAACCTTGGTATTTCGCTGAACAATGACCAAGCTTCAAATTGATTGATTTTGATTGCACACTGAACAGTGATGAAAATGAGGCATGTTTGGCCAAAACGTAAGGCTATAACCTTGGTATTTTGCCGATAAATGACCAAAATTGAAATTGATTGAGTTTGATTGCACACTGAAAAGTGATGAAAATGAGGCATTTTTGGCCAAACAGTAAGGCTATAACCTTGGTAGTTTGCCGAAAAATCACCAGAATTGACATTGATTGATTTTGATTGTACACTGAAAAGTGATGAAAATGAGGCATTTTTGGCCAAAAAGTAAGGCTATAACCTTGGTATTTTGCCGAAAAATGACCAAAATTGACGTGGATTGATTTTGATTGCACACTGAAAAGTGATGAAAATGAGGCATTTTTGGCCAAAAGGTAAGGAAATAACCTTGGTAGTTTGCCGAGAAATGACCAAAATTGAAATTGATTGAGTTTGATTGCACACTGAAAAGTGATGAAAATGAGGCATTTTTGGCCAAAAAGTAAGGCTATAACCTTGGTATTTTGCCGAGAAATGACCAAAATTGAAATTGATTGATTTTGATTGCACACTGAAAAGTGATGAAAATGAGGCATTATTGGCCAAACAGTAAGGCTATAACCTTGGTATTTTGCCGAAAAATGACCAAAATTGAAATTGATTGATTTTGATTGCACACTGGAAAGTGATGAAAATGAGGCATTTTTGGCCAAAAAGTAAGGCTATAACCTTGGTATTTTGCCGATAAATGACCAAAATTGACATTGATTGATTTTGATTGCACACTGAAAAGTGATGAAAATGAGGCATGTTTGGCCAAAACGTAAGGCTATAACCTTGGTATTTTGCCGATAAATGACCAAAATTGAAATTGATTGAGTTTGATTGCACACTGAAAAGTGATGAAAATGAGGCATTTTTGGCCAAAAAGTAAGGCTATAACCTTGGTATTTTGCCGAAAAATGACCAAAATTGAAATTGATTGATTTTGATTGCACACTGAAAAGTGATGAAAATGAGGCATGTTTGGCCAAAAAGTAAGGCTATAACCTTGGTATTTTGCCGAAAAATGAGCAAAATTGAAATTGATTGATTTTGATTGCACACTGAAGTGATGAAAATGAGGCATTTTTGGCCAAAAAGTAAGGCTATAACCTTGGTATTTTGCAGACAAATGACCAAACTTGAAATTGATTGATTTTGATTGCACACTGAAAAGTGATGAAAATGAGGCATTTTTGGCCAAAAAGTAAGGCTATAACCTTGGTATTTTGCCGAAAAATGACCAAAATTGAAATTGATTGATTTTGATTGCACACTGAAAAGTGATGAAAATGAGGCATTTTTGGCCAAAAAGTAAGGCAATAACCTTGGTATTTTGCCGATAAATGACCAAACTTGAAATTGATTGATTTTGATTGCACACTGAAAAGTGATGAAAATGAGGCATTTTTGGCCAAAAGGTAACGCTATTACCTTGGTATTTTGCCGAAGACTGACCAAAATTGAAATTGATTGATTTTGATTGCACACTGAAAAGTGATGAAAATGAGGCATTATTGGCCAAAAAGTAAGGCTATAACCTTGGTATTTTGCCGAAAAATGACCAAAATTGACATTGATTGATTTTGATTGCACACTGAAAAGTGATGAAAATGAGGCATTTTTGGCCATAAAGTAAGGCAATAACCTTGGTATTTCGCTGAAAAATGACCAAGCTTCAAATTGATTGATTTTGATTGCACACTGAACAGTGATGAAAATGAGGCATGTTTGGCCAAAACGTAAGGCTATAACCTTGGTATTTTGCCGATAAATGACCAAAATTGAAATTGATTGAGTTTGATTGCACACTGAAAAGTGATGAAAATGAGGCATTTTTGGCCAAACAGTAAGGCTATACCCTTGGTAGTTTGCCGAAAAATCACCAGAATTGACGTGGATTGATTTTGATTGCACACTGAAAAGTGATGAAAATGAGGCATTTTTGGCCAAAACGTAAGGAAATAACCTTGGTAGTTTGCCGAGAAATGACCAAAATTGAAATTGATTGAGTTTGATTGCACACTGAAAAGTGATGAAAATGAGGCATTGTTGGCCAAAAAGTAAGGCTATAACCTTGGTATTTTGCCGAAAAATGACCAAAATTGAAATTGATTGATTTTGATTGCACACTGAAAAGTGATGAAAATGAGGCATTTTTGGCCAAACAGTAAGGCTATAACCTTGGTATGTTGCCGAAAAATGACCAAAATTGAAATTGATTGATTTTGATTGCACACTGAAAAGTGATGAAAATGAGGCATTTTTGGCCAAAAAGTAAGGCTATACCCTTGGTATTTTGCCGATAAATGACCAAACTTGAAATTGATTGATTTTGATTGCACACTGAAAAGTGATGAAAATGAGGCATTTTTGGCCAAAAAGTAAGGCTATAGCCTTGGTATTTTGCCGAAAAATGACCAACATTGACATTGATTGATTTTGATTGCACACTGAAAAGTGATGAAAATGAGGCATTTTTGGCCGAAAAGTAAGGCTATAACCTTGGTATTTTGCCGATAAATGACCAAAATTGACATTGATTGATTTTGATTGCACACTGAAAAGTGATGAAATTGAGGCATTTTTGGCCAAAAAGTAAGGCTATAACCTTGGTATTTTGCCGATAAATGACCAAAATTGACATTGATTGATTTTGATTGCACACTGAAAAGTGATGAAAATGAGGCATTTTTGGCCAAACCGTAAGGCTATAACCTTGGTAATTTGCCGACAAATGAGCAAAATTGAAATTGATTGATTTTGATTGCACACTGAAAAGTGATGAAAATGAGGCATTTTTGGCCAAAAGGTAACGCTATTACCTTGGTATTTTGCCGAAGACTGACCAAAATTGAAATTGATTGATTTTGATTGCACACTGAAAAGTGATGAAAATGAGGCATTATTGGCCAAAAAGTAAGGCTATAACCTTGGTATTTTGCCGAAAAATGACCAAAATTGACATTGATTGATTTTGATTGCACACTGAAAAGTGATGAAAATGAGGCATTTTTGGCCATAAAGTAAGGCAATAACCTTGGTATTTCGCTGAAAAATGACCAAGCTTCAAATTGATTGATTTTGATTGCACACTGAACAGTGATGAAAATGAGGCATGTTTGGCCAAAACGTAAGGCTATAACCTTGGTATTTTGCCGATAAATGACCAAAATTGAAATTGATTGAGTTTGATTGCACACTGAAAAGTGATGAAAATGAGGCATTTTTGGCCAAACAGTAAGGCTATAACCTTGGTAGTTTGCCGAAAAATCACCAGAATTGACATTGATTGATTTTGATTGTACACTGAAAAGTGATGAAAATGAGGCATTTTTGGCCAAAAAGTAAGGCTATAACCTTGGTATTTTGCCGAAAAATGACCAAAATTGACGTGGATTGATTTTGATTGCACACTGAAAAGTGATGAAAATGAGGCATTTTTGGCCAAAAGGTAAGGAAATAACCTTGGTAGTTTGCCGAGAAATGACCAAAATTGAAATTGATTGAGTTTGATTGCACACTGAAAAGTGATGAAAATGAGGCATTTTTGGCCAAAAAGTAAGGCTATAACCTTGGTATTTTGCCGAGAAATGACCAAAATTGAAATTGATTGATTTTGATTGCACACTGAAAAGTGATGAAAATGAGGCATTATTGGCCAAACAGTAAGGCTATAACCTTGGTATTTTGCCGAAAAATGACCAAAATTGAAATTGATTGATTTTGATTGCACACTGGAAAGTGATGAAAATGAGGCATTTTTGGCCAAAAAGTAAGGCTATAACCTTGGTATTTTGCCGATAAATGACCAAAATTGACATTGATTGATTTTGATTGCACACTGAAAAGTGATGAAAATGAGGCATGTTTGGCCAAAACGTAAGGCTATAACCTTGGTATTTTGCCGATAAATGACCAAAATTGAAATTGATTGAGTTTGATTGCACACTGAAAAGTGATGAAAATGAGGCATTTTTGGCCAAAAAGTAAGGCTATAACCTTGGTATTTTGCCGAAAAATGACCAAAATTGAAATTGATTGATTTTGATTGCACACTGAAAAGTGATGAAAATGAGGCATGTTTGGCCAAAAAGTAAGGCTATAACCTTGGTATTTTTACCGAAAAATGAGCAAAATTGAAATTGATTGATTTTGATTGCACACTGAAGTGATGAAAATGAGGCATTTTTGGCCAAAAAGTAAGGCTATAACCTTGGTATTTTGCAGACAAATGACCAAAATTGAAATTGATTGAGTTTGATTGCACACTGAAAAGTGATGAAAATGAGGCAGTTTTGGCCAAAGAGGTAAGGCTATAACCTTGGTATTTTGCCGAAAAATGACCACAATTGAAATTGATTGAGTTTGATTGTACACTGAAAAGTGATGAAAATGAGGCATGTTTGGCCAAAAAGTAAGGCTATAACCTTGGTATATTACCGAAAAATGACCAAAATTGACATTGATTGATTTTGATTGCACACTGAAAAGTGATGAAAATGAGGCATTTTTGGCCAAAAAGTAAGGCTATAACCTTGGTATTTTGCCGATAAATGACCAAAATTGACATTGATTGATTTTGATTGCACACTGAAAAGTGATGAAAATGAGGCATTTTTGGCCAAAAAGTAAGGCTATAACCTTGGTATTTTGCCGAAAAATGACCAAAATTGAAATTGATTGATTTTGATTGCACACTGAAAAGTGATGAAAATGAGGCATTTTTGGCCAAAAAGTAAGGCTATAACCTTGGTAGTTTGCCGAAAAATGACCAAAATTGAAATTGATTGATTTTGATTGCACACTGAAAAGTGATGAAAATGAGGCATTTTTGGCCAAAAAGTAAGGCTATAACCTTGGTATTTTGCCGAAAAATGACCAAAATTGAAATTGATTGATTTTGATTGCACACTGAAAAGTGATGAAAATGAGGCATTTTTGGCCAAAAAGTGAGGCCAAAAAAGTATTGTACGAAGAAATGATGAACGTTAAAACAGCAGGATAGTGACTGAAGATTGAAAAACGATGAAAAGTGGGAAATATTGGCCAGAAAGTAAGGTTATGGCTTTGGTAATTTATCTAAATATGACCAAACTTGAAAATGTAATATATGGAATGCAGACTGGAAAATGATGAACCAGAGCCAAACCTACGGCTATACTCTTGGCACTGTACCAAAAATGAGCAAACTTGAAACTACAGGATATTGATTGCAGATTGAAAAGTGATGAAAATGGCTCAATTTTGGCCAAGGAGTAAGGCTATACCTTAAGACAATACAAGACAATACAAGATACTGATTGTAGGTTGAAGTGATGAGAAGTTGTCTAGTTGGGCGAAAAATGCACAAAAATACGTGGGTTATATGTAGAGCAAGTTTGGGTGAAAGTTTAAGATACCCAATGGTTCAAAATACCTCCTGGAATATTAGAGGTAGGGGTAAGGGAAGGGTTAAGACGAGTTTCTTGAAGTGAGTGTCTGCTTGTGTGACACTGTGGGGAAGACACTGTCAGATGACACCTCTTTCTAGAAAGACTTGAAAAAAGTGGGAGGCTATAGACCCAGCTAGATCAATGTCTGTGCGGTCAATGAGCATCCTTCCCATTTTAAAGGAAATTCCCAGCCAACTCGCAGAGGTTGGATTCAAAAGGACACAAGGAAGGGGCTAGTAGTTTACATAGACAAAAATCTCAACTCTTCATACCTTTCGCTCCCCTAAAAGAATCATGAAGGCGCCACTATTGCCACAGTCCGTAACATTGCGATAATTATTCAAAATATATGACTGCCGACTTAAATGTTTCTCTTCTATTCAACCGCTACTGGCAAGAGAACAGAAGCATCTTCTTAACCATAATGGCATCGCTCTATACTATTATCTGAGTTTTCTCAACTAAAGCCCAAAAAGCATTGAATCTTATAGGACTTACCCTACCATCACGATCATAGATATTTCAGTGGCTAGTTCAGTGAAAAGCAAATCTAGGCACATATATCAATAGCGTTCCTTTAAAATGAGTAAAGCATGAAAAATCCTCAGCTACTGTCACATGTGATATTTATCAAAACGGATTCAAATGATCTGAGATGGCAAATGGGTAGTGAATATTTCCGGGACGATCAGCCAATACCGAATGAGAAATGAGAGATGAGCCAAGAGAGATGGTTCAACAGGGTCTTCACGCGCAATAACTTCATTGCTACATATATATAAACAGTAAGCAGGATCAAACTATTCTATACTACTCAAATCAAGGCAGGAAAATGTGAAAACAGGCACTACAAGGTAACAAGCGTGAGATAACCCTGTAAATAATTAATATGATCACTAATCATTAATCACTCATTAATCATTAATATGCACCTGGCCATCCTACACGTTCAAGTTGATAATACGACAAGGAATGTTTAAAACATCTGAAGCCATCCCAATCCTTTTTCATTATATCGAGCTCCAAACTATCAACACGAAAACAGTCCATTCGGGGATAAACCATATGGGGACAATTTGTCCACAAAAAGTGCTGGAAACATTTGAAAATGCATCATACAGATTTCACTGCACAGAGCAGTAGGTAATCCGTCCATTTGGAGGATTTTCAAAATAAAACTTTAGAACCTTGTCATTAAACCATATGCATATGTCAAGGCCAAATCATATCTGCATTCTTGACTTAAAAGAAGAATTAACGTTGGCTACGCAATGCAATGAACAGAATACCAATCCCAAATTGGATAAACGATGTGCGATTGTCGGAGTGCGGTCAACATTGGGAAATGAGAAACCAAAAAAAGAGGAGAGATTAGAATTATCTAACATAAAGCTCGACAGAAGCGCCTGCCCAGCGTATGTAGTAGATTATCTTATGCAAAAGATATTTTCCTACTATTTTTCTAGATCCAACAAATGCAAAAGTAGAAATACTATGCTCTGACAACAGCATCAAAGATGAAATTTTCGCTTAAATCAGAAGAGGCTGAAAGGTAGCAACCTCTCTCTCAGTTGAAAGAGGGAGCAACCTCTCTCTTAAATAGCATTGCACATTTTCACCTGCTCAATGTGATTGTACAACCGAAACCCAATTTCACTATTTGTAATGACCTGCCTTTGATGGCCTCTGTCTCGCGGATGCACTTCTCATTCTGGCATTGGCAGCTGCCTGCGCCTGTATCTGGTACGCCATTGGATGAATCTTGAAGCCATACAATCTGCAACAAATGTTCAGATAGTTGCAGGTGGACAACACTCTGAGAAATAGCCTCAAAAACCCCACATAAACAGTAATTGCAATTCCACTTACACAGGAAGGGTATGTTCACAGTGCCGGTCAAGTGAATTGAAAAATGAAGCAGCTTAGCTGTTCAAGCGAACAGAAAATGCGAATCGTGAGCTCGGAGCATCTAAGCAGTTAATACAAAAAGAACACAGTCAATAAAAATTAAACGGGAATGGGGTCTAGGCTCTCATAGCCTTCCTGCCTCGCCCGGGATGGTTCCAAGGAACTTGGGTACCAACTGTAGCAGGCAACGCTCCTACTAATTCTAAATAGCACTACGAACAATCGGCTCCATCTCTGATAGAGACATTAAAAAAATTGCATCCTTGTAAGAGAGAGCATATAGCAACTCCTTGAAAGATGAGTACAAAGTTTTATAACGAACTGCCTATTGAAATCAGAAAAAGTGAATCCTTCAACGACTATGATGAACTTATCAAGAAACATTTTAGCTCCCGAGCTTAAATCTTTATGTGGTATAGAGTATACCACATAAAGATTTAAGCTCGGAAGCTAAAATGTTTCTTGATACGTTCTGTAGCGCTACATTATACGCGTACCCAACTCACGATCAATACTGAAGTTTCTATATTCCAATAGTAGGTTAGGTTTTTGATCTTGTATTTATCTATTCAAGTTAATGTAATGAGGATAAACACTGATAACAACAGAGCATGTTTAACTGTTAATTCCTATAAAAATATAAGTATCAAAACCATAAATTTTATGCCATTCTTATCATCATCACCATTCTAACTCCGACTTGTTGGATACATGAGTACGTCAAGCGCTCTACCAACTGAGCTATCGGGCCACGCTTTCAGATCGTTGCTCAAGGGTAGGTGACTTGGTAGAGCACTTGACGTACAAAGTCAGGGGTCGTAACTAAACGAGAGACTAGCTATAACATTACCCAAGTCGTAACTACACGAGAAGATCGCCTTCAAAATACCTTGCAAATCACCCTGTCTAGTCCCAACTATTTACAACCAGCGTTTTGTCACACATCACTCAAACATCAGAGAATCCATGACGTCACGAGCAAGGACCGTTCGACAGTATTTCAATACACCGAAGCGACCGTGATCAGATTCCGCAGGTACTTTGCAAAGCTTTTAGTCAAACTTTCGACCTACACACTTACTAGCATGTACACTCAAAAAGACATTTATTCTGGAAATGCTTGAACAACCAAGTGCCTGAATTACATACCTTGGAACAAATTGATTCGGACTTCTCTTTGGTCTGTATTCTGGATGAACCATGAAAAGCATGTGAGGAAACCCAGTTCCAAAGTATGCACCGTCTGTATGGTGGTGTCTCGATGACTTAGGGTTGTATACATCCATACATTTTGGACAGTATAGTTTAACCATTGCCTCACCAGGTACATCTGATAGCCCTAGACAGTAACAATACACCATATAGAATAGGTCACTGCAATCAGTATCATTTACAGATCTACTGTGTCCTAGTTTTGGTCTGGATGGGCTTGGATGAATGGCATACAATCTTCTAAACTAATGCAGTATCCGGACCTTTCCCCTTTTCTCAAACAAAATCTGTGTATAATCTAAACAACTTAAATTTCTTCTAAATCTACTGCTCTACATATCTATATTAGCTATGAACTGCTGATAGTCTAACTCTGCTAAGTGTGGGAAATGATGATTTTCCTTCCTTGTCATATTGCTAGAAGATCTTGTAATGTAGAATCTGGTAAACGATAAAGCTTGCTACTAAAATCCATCCCAATATTAAAGAGGTAAAGGTTATTCCCATATATGACTCCGTATGTTGGAACCATGGGCAAATTGAGGTAGGGTGGCCAGTTCCTTTCCTTGCTGCCTTTGACTCCCAAGTTCAGCCATCGGGTACCAATTTGCTGTTGGGTGGATAGTGATTGAGCAAGCCTTTCAATGAGACACGCACTATCGTGCACGAGCGAGCTGGCATGCGCCCAGCTCTTTTAACGCATTCTCGCTCATAACAGTTTTATCAAAAATATACATCCAAGTACTAAGGAAAGCTCTCACAATTGAGTGCCTATCACTCACAAATGACTCCCATGTGTGGGATTGATAAGCCTGCGTCTAATGTACTCATTGCAAAGCCTGATTGGGCATCCCAACTACGATACAAAGGATCAGCTCAAACCATCAATTTCTACTCAGCAGTCAAGTTCTCTAACCACTCGGCTACTCCCCAGTCCCAATATAAAAAAATGATCATATTGATAACATCAGTTAGCTTTGAACAATGAACATACCTATGGGAAGGACTGGTTGATTTTCACAATATACTCTGTAACAATGACCAAAGTCTCCATTTTGATATTTCTCCAGCTGCAAGAATATTACACAAAATTACTGGTTGGTGGCTGTCAGCACCAGAGTTTTGCAACTAGTGAGCCATGACACACTAGTATACTGCAAGGAATCATGAGTTGCTATGGAAGATACCCAATTTCATGTGATTGTAATATAGCTGCAAGTAAATAACTTACATGCCGGTTAATAGATGAATTATGAATGCAGCCTAGATTGTTGTGATGTGAATAAGATGTCTGATACTTGGAAACTGACAAACAGTCAAAAGGAGGCAGTGGCTAATTTGACATGGGTGATGGTGAAAAATCTGACTCATATGAAATCAAGTAAAAATAAGTTGGCTGAAGACAAAAAATATCTATGATAGGTTTTCAAGCAAGAATATTGGAAGATAAAGCGAGAGATTCAGAGCTGTTAAAGAGGATCTTTGTTTTTTGCATGATTGTTTGTTTGCTCGGTAGGTTGTTTGTTGTTTGTCTGTTTGCTGCTGTCATTGTTGTTACTGTTGCTGCAGCTGCTGCAGTTGCTGCTGTTGTTGTTGGTGTTGTTGTTGTTGTTGTTGTTGTTGTTGTGTGTGTGTGTGTGTGTGTGTGTGTGTGTGTGTGTGTGTGTGTGTGTGTGTGTGTGTGTGTAAGTGTGTGGTTTTTCCAATTCCAAAATGAATATAATTTTTGTCCTCAAATGAACAGGCATAGATTTCATAGGTATTTGTTACATATTGAGATGTTAAATTTAAAACAGATGTTCTTGATATTTCAATAACATACTTTCTGTGCAATTTCAATGTGCAGTGTGCTTTGAAATTTTGAAAGTGCAAACAGTGCACCATAGTTCACAAAAGTTGAACAGCTTTGGTCTACGAAAAAGACACCTGATCATCTAGCCAAAAGACACTGCGGTTGACAGTGTGGTTGGCTCCTACATTGAAATGTGTACACTAATATGTACCCTAATTCAACTCACACAAAAACAATAAGACCACTCAGTTTATGCTAGAGCACTACACACTACAGCCACAGTAACAAAAGTAAGAAAAGTATGCTAAAGGTGGGTGATGAAAGATTCATACCATTAGGGCAAGGCCTCGGTTTGTCAGAATGTATCTTGCATGGATAAGCCCATAAAGCATCTCAGCAGCTTGTTCAATAAGGTCACTTTGATTGGGATTGTCTTCCAACTCATCATCTATAATGCGAAGGAAAGCATAAATCAAGTACGGTCAAAAGTACAATAAATACTACCCAAAAACAATGGTATTTTTACCAACAGAGAACTAATATATGCTTGTGTGTGTGTGTGTGTGTGTGTGTGTGTGTGTGTGTGTGTGTGTGTGTGTGTGTGTGTGTGTGTGTGTGTGTGTGTGTGTGTGTGTGTGTGTGTGTGTGTGTGTGTGTGTGTGTGTGTGTGTGTGTGTGTGTGTATGTGTGTGTGTGTGTGTGTATTATACATAAATATATATATGTGTATATTATATATATAAATATACATGTATATATACATATTTATATTGATAAATATATATATAAGATATAATAATAAAAGTTATACCAAACTGTCATACGCAACTGTTGGTTTCATTATTCAACTTTTATTATTATATCTCATAATGCTCCATTCAATTGTTGAGCACTTTAGTGTTATAGGAGATGCAGTTGAGGTATCTCCTCTTGTATATAGTATATATGTTACTAGTACAAAATATGCACAAAAATTAACATTCAAAATATTATGTGTCTACATAAACATGAGTTCATGGATTCATCTTGACTGATTGGAGTTGCAGAAATGTTTTTAATTTAAGAAACTATGGGGATTCTATGGGCGAGTGACCAAGGGGTTTGAGCACTTGACTACTGTGTGAAACATCGATGGTTCAAGCCAAACCCTCGGATCATAGTTGGGATGCTTGCTCACTGTCCACCCAGCAGGAAATAGGTACCTGGTGGCAGCACTGGGGAAGTTAAAGGTGGTGAGGAAAGGAACTGGCCACCCTACCTCACTATGCTGGCGGCTCAGGATAAGTGTCCCTCTAATGGGCACTCCCCCAACATACGGGATCGTATATGGGATTCACCCTTAGCTTTACCTTTTATGGGGATTTTAAAGAGGATCTTGCTCATATGATTTCATGAGTGCTCACCAATACAGTAAATGTATGTGAGGGATTCTAAATAAAACAAACCTGGCTCAAGATCAAGAATCATGTCCAGGGCTTGCCTGTAATGAGGAACTTGTTCATTCAAACCAGTCAAATTGAACTTATCTTGGATGTAGTCCTCATCAACCTGAAGAGAAAGAACAATGAGGTGGCAAAGAAACAAAAACTCATTGAAATTGTAGCTCTAATAGAAATGAAAACATGCAGCATTTTGAATGAAATATAAATTCTGTTCATCAATTCTTCTAGTCAAGCTTTAACAAACAAAAGAGTTCAAATAAGATTTTGTCAGGCATGAAAAAGGGTGATGGAGTAGCTGGCAACAATGGAATAACAACTAAATATTAATTCATGCTTTGATGTGAAGATAAAACATTTAGATTCTGAGAATAGCATCAAACATAAAGTAAATATCAGAGGAAATTCTGTTTACCTCACAAAAAAACTCATTGCCACGAAGACCACAGAACCATGAAATCCATGATACTTCTTCTGAGCTACTCATGATCTCTATCCTTCTATGATGACAAAACTACCAGTTTTCATTCTAATAATATGGGGAGTGATCTACACTACTTTAAGTCCAAATATCAGTCAGTTACAGCCCACACCTGTCACCAAATAACCCACACACCACAGAATCTGCTTGCAACATGAAACACCCAAGAAAATTTCCCAAGTTCACACACCATTTGGAGCAAAATGGGAAGTCAATAATATACTCTTCTATAAGAAGTTGATCATTTTTGCCAAGGCTGAATGTTCTTAATTTTTGGATAATATAAACTAAAATGTTTTCAAAATTATTCTTATTTCAAGGGTGACTTCTTGCAAAAGCTTGAAAAACTGCATGCAGTAGATAGTTTCTGAGATATTCAACTGGGATCCTTATGACACTGTTTATTAACAAAATCAACAGAATTCATTTGCCAAAAAGAATCTGAGTAGTTGAATGCTTGTGACAACTCTCATCTGAACCTGAGTTTATTCTAGTAGTGTTCTATTTGTTTTGCAAATAGAGCTTCAACATTCCTATAAAATGTGTTATTATTGAGAGTGTAAAGAATGGAAATATGCTCAATTGGTCATTGGTGGTGGTGACAACCATTAGAGACTGGAGAGCCATAACTTTTAAGAACCACACCCTTTTGGATGCTTGCTCAAGAGCAAACAAGATACTGTCCACACTATTACCATTTTTCAAAGTAAAAACCCCTTTGTTTCACGAAAAAGGTCAAGTAAAAGCCATGAAAATATTCTAGAAAAGTTCCAAGCATGTTAAAATAGTACTCCTACTTCTCTGGAAATTCTGTCTCTCTAATAAGCCTGTAATAAACTAGGAAGCTGAATCAACAAACCCATAGTGGGAATATAATAAAGGATATGGCAACAGTCATATAGGAATTGGTGACCCTCCTAAAACAATCCATGTTGCATCTAACATGCTTCCCACTAATGGTACCAACTGTGAATCCTATGATCAGCTGCTCCATACTAATGACATATAATCAGATAAAAATAAGTTACTTGAAACAATCTATCAATGTTATGGTACAGCACTGTTTGAAATCTATTGATTAACTGGATTCTGCTGAATTTCTCCCCTGAATTACTTTTGCTTACTTTTCTCATGTTGATAATATAACTGTAAAAATGCTGCACTGCATGATTGTAAAAATTATATATTCTCTATGGTTCCATAATTAACACAAAAAAGCTACTATATTTTGGAACAAATCCATTGCAAGAACCACATCATACATGCAAGTTTTAAATACGCTATACATATACATGTTTGGTTGTGGCTTTGCACGAAAACTTGGCTCATCCCACTTGATTCCTCACGGCCAACTTCTCTAATACCAAACCAATCCAAGGTTATGCTGTCGAATATCTCAAGAACTGAATCGTCCAATTAAGTAAATCAGTAAATCGCAACATCGAATTCAAAGTTATAACTTCAGACTTGAGCATGAATGAATGCCCATTTTCACCATCATACTAACATCCGATTGCATCAAAAGGAGAACAGACAGAATATAGACATAACGATATACATCAATATATAGGCTATACACTGCTATCATTGCGATTCAATTTGATATTATTGAAAGAAGCTAAACCAATACCAGGCAATCAGACAATTTACCGAGAGCATAGATCGCAGTATCAATCAAAGCTTGGGAACATATTGTCATTCATCGCCATTTTAAAGTCTCTATTATACTTATTATGCAAAATGGCGCAGAGCGAGCGGAAGCGTGGCTTTACAGATAGAGAATGTACGGACTTGTTAAAATAACTAAGATGTTTTACCTCAAAATACTAAAATCTATGTCCAAGAGCTGCAAATGCGATATACTTCGTCGAGTTTCAAAGAATAAACCAGCCAAAAACAGAACATGAATTGATCAGTAACCAAGGCGCTGAATCGGATGTGATACTTTGAGGAGACGAGGGCCGAGCGACAACTATGCAACAACAACAACGAGAGCTTATCAAAGGAAGAAAACTACAGGGGGGCAGCAAGACATTCCGTAACAACAATGACTGCACGGCATAAACATATACCCACAGGAAGAGAGTTGAAAAAAAGAAAAGGAATATGGAATATGTTGAAAACATAGAACAGTAGGAAGCATATGGAAAGTGGAGGGTTACAGGGGTTCAAGGCAACTCATGCTACACCCCACATTTTAGAACCACACCCAAGGGTACCAAAGAAATAAAAAAGATTCAATAATCGCTGTATAAATACTATCAAACAATTTCAATTTTATGTTAATTATATGAATACCAATAACCAGAAAATGCACTCCCCAAGCAATTGCGTTACAAACGAATTTGCAATATATTAACTATACTTCTAAAAATACTCCTAAATTCTGTAAACCAAATGGTTCTATCATTACAATCATCGGCAAATCATGTATTGAACATGAGAAGCCAACGCAAGATCATATAAACAAAATTACATCTTTATATGGCACAAGGGTGCTGTCTAAAAGGGTTAAGAAGGGGAATATACTATAAACTGCTTCCATGGTCCACACCAATGACCATAGCCAATGCTTCATTCAATTGTTCAAGTTTAAATGGTTACAAAACAGCATAAATTAAATGTGAAAAAAGCAGTAATAAAGGACTAGCTCATGCTTCTAAGTTAGGAACTCACTAGACTAGTATATGCTCATTTGAAACGGGAGTAAGGCAAAATTCTCCTAATTTGTACAAAGGGGCTGAGTTCTCGAGCCTTTTACTCCACGGCACCCCTAATAAGGTATACATTCACAAAACACAATACAAATAGTCAGCTACTCAGGAGGCACCCAATGCAAAATGTATGCAGAAGGCGATACAGGGAACAAGTCTGTTTCTACGCCGAATGCTGAAAAACAGCTCAGAGAACGTTGAAGATCTTCCGGCCTAGGTACATTTATTGCACAATGGAAAAGTTCAGGAATACACCTTATAGTATTGCCTTAAGCAGCTACTATAACTACCAATGTAATTGTCTCACGAATAAAAGACCCAACGAGTAGAAACAAAAGAAGACTGTGCTTAAAACATATACACGTTGATAAAAAAGTATCGAATTTAGTGATTGGGTCAACACTTATCTTCTATGGTATTGCAGCAGGGTCCAGGGTTATCAGATCACAAACAAATACAAAAAACTAAGCTTGGTTGACTCCCAATTCATTGTGGTAAAGTAATTAGCTATATCATAAAACGCCATTCATTGCATATAGCTTTTGCCAAGAAAAAATTTCCATGCAGATAAAGATTGATTACGAATAACTAAAGTAGAGATCTACACAGAAACATCAATAACTAATTTTCAAACAGCATTACTATGCGTCCTGAGTAAAACAGCAGCTTTACGTCTGTACTTGGTCATGTCTTCAGACTGAAACAAAATGATACATACGTTCAAGTGTTTGCCAACGTTCGTGCATACGCAAGTGCTTACGTTATGTATATACTGGCGTGCATACATGTGTGAATTTGCGCATAAATCCATGCACGCTTAAATATATGTCTTGGTATGTGTGTAACGTATCCTCTGCATTAATCCAGCTAAATTTTAAGAGATAATTAGTGCTGTTATCACACATGCGTGTGTTGAAAAGCATATGTTTTTATCAGAAATAATTCCATTTAGACAAGGCACAAATGGTACATCCACCCTAGTACTGCTTGTATTTTCCTTCAATCTCTGCGAACTTACTAGGCTCACCTGGTAAGTAAAGTATATTCTTGCGAGTGTGCCTGTAAGAAGTTAGATACCAAGGGCACTAGCACAATATTGTTTTAATCTATATGAATGGCTATTTAAATACCAAACAGAAAACAAACGCTCACTTCATATCCTGCTTCCTCTACACCACTGTGATCCAAATCATGAATTAGATCCTGATCAGAGAGAGAACCAGAGCGCGCTCGTCGTGCAAGAATCACGTCAGCATCATGTTCCTCGTATTCGTCAACTTCGGTATTTGACACTAAAAGGTTTGATATAGAGTTGGCAGCACTAAGCCACTCTGAGGAGGAGCGGGATAATGGCGGATGGATACGAGACACGAGTTCAGCAAGAGCAGTGAATGACGGAGAAACGGGTCCAGCGACACCCTTCAAGAAAGAGGAAATCAAAGTCAATGAAAACACTGAAAATCATTGAAAAACATGATACAATAATATACTTAGATTATTTGATAAAATTTTAACTACATATTTATCATTAAATTTCAATCATATACTGTCTTTGTATTCGCGTTATTTTACAGAAAGTATGAGACTGGGCACATCAGGTGTATGATGGAAAAGCCAAGTCTGATATTTTCCACCAATACCTCTATCAGGAAAAATCGGAAAATTCAGAGAATGCGAAAATTTACAGAAAAACATTATTCGAAATTCTGATTCAGTAACATTGAGATATAGCAAAAAGAATACTACAAGGGAAGTAAAATGCTCCTGAGATAAGATTCAAGGTGAATCATGGATAAAATTATGAATTTGTAACCAAGTTACGAGTTACGTACATACCTTTGCTTTCTTTGGTTCCTGATCTCCCAGCATGTCTGGCAGTGCATTTCCTTTCAGCAAACTCTGAAAAACGCCTTTGCCATAATGGTATCCGATATTCTAGGAGATAAATATAAGTGAAAACTGGGAAAAATTGGTACGTACAGATAGACAATATATACCTATTTCATATTTATACTTAGAGTATATATATATAAATATATATATATATATATATATATATATATATATATATATATATATATATATATATATATATATATATATATATATATATATATATATATATATATATATATATATATATATATATATATATATATATATATATATACATATACATATATATTTGATTGACAATGTTGCAGCGGGCGTAAGCGGCCGTAAAGTTCAATTAGAAATAGAATAACGAGAAGTTTCATGTTTCAACATCCATTGATAAAAATATATAACAATATTTCACTGTACATCCATACAGCATCATCAGGTGAATCATTAACATATCATACATATCGGAAATATCAACAATAGATTCGAAATGTCAAAAAATGTTAAACATAGAGGTGCAAGCATGAACACACAAAGCTTCCTAAATGACATGATGTGAGAACTGACTTTTTTGGGAATTATCTAGTTCATTTGAAGAAAGTAATTTATCTTATTAAAAGGTATAATTACCATGATTTCCTCAAAGCTACCAAACTGCATAGTTTTAAAGCTAGGGAGAAAGAATTTTACAGCTGCATTCATCATGTTCTATTCCGTTCGTACAACCTCGCATACAAAAGCCAGATCGACCAGACTTTATCCGATATTCAAAGCAATAAGCTGGAAGGAGTTGAGCTTAGGTATAAAACTAGTAAATCATTTATTCTATTTTACTTCACTATTCAAGACACTACATGCTCATGACTTACGAGACAGCATTTGTACACTAGCATAGTTACATTTGTCTATTGTCACCGACCCTCTTTACTGGCACTCAGCAATAAAAACAATCGCATTTCTACTTAACTTTTCTAGTTGACTGTAAGATTCCGTTGCAGATCATATAGTACTTAAACACATATCATTTGAGAACTTATGAGAACTTAGCATTAATTCTTGGGTAAATAGCAATAGGGATTTTCAAATTCAACTCTTACTTGTCTATTGGGGGTCTTACATAGTGGCAATAACTGGAACTCTTGACTTCTTCAAGTTGCTGAACACATGAAACGTAAGCGAGTCGACTCTGGATTTCCTGCATGTCTGGTATCTGCGCAAAACAATATTGAAAAAACATCAAAAAAATGTTGGATGAAGTTTATACTATCTCTCAAGTCCAATGCATAACTTGTATGCATATACTAGTTTGCGCATATACTGGGCATCATTTCTTTAAATTATTCAAGCACATAGAGAAAATAGAATTGGAAAAGGATCAGATCAAAACGTAAATGTGCAGATCATCTAATAACTTTGGAAATTTTAACAAAACTAGACGATAGGATGGGATATCTCAACCTGAAAGTTAAACAAAAAAATACACTGAGTAAATACCTTAACAGTAGAACCAAATGGGTTCCACTTGTTCCATAATAACCACCACCCCGACAAAGAGTCGCCATAATTCGTTTGATGTGGCTCATAGACGGACCCAACATCCACTGCAATTATTGTTTGAGCCCCGAGTGATCTCATGACGTCAGCTGAAAGGTGAATACTAAATGTATGCAACAGAACATTCATATGATAAGAAAGCAGAAGCAAAGCTAAAATTTATCAATAGCAATGAATTATTGCAAGTTGGCAAAATGCGATACATAGCACGAAAAAGCGGAAACATTCTTTTAGCATACTGAAAGCTTTTTTCGTCCGACACTCGTCAGAGTATGAAACGTCGGATAACGACCGAAAGGTGAACCGAAATATAGAGCCAGATGCGGGTGCACGTGATATGATGAATAATGAGTCTATTAAATGCGATATACGTTTCGTGCGAATAAATGCGATATACGTTTCGTGAAGAATTATCTCGATTTACAACAAGGCACAATACGAGGTGCTCCGCTGTTTCTATAAACTACTTTCACAAAGGCGTAAGGATTCTAGCGAAAAAGTCCAACTGGTTCTGTATTGCAAAATACATCTATTGAGTCGAAGTAGAATTTGATTGAGAGAGATAAACGCTTAGAAAAAGACACACTAAGTATGATACAAAGTGTATGATAAACACAAGCAATTAATTACCATCTACGATAATAATCTACTCTTGGGTGCCTAATGGAAGGGAGATTGGAAAAATCCCAAAAACCTAATAATCGGGGGCTGGAATAAACAGGGGGGGGGTTGGAAAATGACCGAAATTGTAATAGAAGGCGGTCTGGACAAAAAGTTTTAAAAATGAAGTCACGGATAAAAACAATACTAAACAATACAACAAGTGTCATCAGCGTGATTTTCTTAACGATAGTTAATACTTGCAAGCCAAAGTAACTCCTCTAAATATTGTCTTGCTTGGTTTGGAGCTTACATAAAAATAATAGGCTGGGAGGTTGGAATAAAAGTGTCCAGGGTAGAAAATATTTTAGGCACCCAAGAGTACTTGATAAAATTTAATCTAAAGCGCTCTGATTCTATTTGTGTTTTTGCAAATAATCTTGCATCATTATGTTAGAAAGTAAATATGCAAAGATGAGACATCAACATTAGCTTCCGGCTCAGGGAACTTTCACAAATGAATGAAGATTAGAACATTCAAAACATACAATAAAAAATCACCTGGAAGATTGTTGACATAACCGCCATCGAGAAGAAGGTGTCCGTCAGTAGGATCACAAAGAGGAGGCAAGTAGCCTGCTAAACTCATACTTGCTCGAACATATCTCCAAACCGACCCTAAGATATCAGAATCGTTTGACAGTGGATGAAAGTAGCCAGGTAAGAATCAAACAGAGTGAAGGATACAGCTTTAACGTATTCTAGTGAGCAATACACAACTAAACATTACAGCATACAGATAATACCTAATCCTGCCAATTCTACTTGGATTGAATCTCTGACATGTCGCTGTGATTTAGTTTCAAATTGAAAGAGCTACTAGGCCGTTAAATAGCGACAAAATAGCGAGAAATAGCGACAAAGTAGAGACAAAATAGTAACAAACACACAATGGATTGTTGAGAATTTCTGTCAATCAGCCTTAAGCAAGAATCATAAACGTTGACATTATTCAAGGATGAACTGTATGTAAATACCCGTTTGATGAACTCTCATGCGCGAGTCTGAAATATCTGTTGATATGCAGAAATATGGAAGAAGCAAATCCTGAAAGAAATTGAGAGAAATATGCATGAGACAACGAGTCACGATACAACAATAAATTCTACTGAGCAATCGTTGCCTGCACTTCGTTGCAAAAGTGCCAAAGGATAACTTGAGGTTAGTTGCGTAAAATTATTCCATAAACACTTTGAAAGCAATAAGATATAACAAGAACTAGGTACATAAGCATCTTCAAATTTTCACTTTAAAGATTACCTCCATGATTTTTTCCCCCAAGGTGTCTGAGATTTCCTTATTAAAGCTTGTGCCTAAAGTGTATAGATAATGACATTACGCCGAATACTGATTTCGTGAGCATCGAAGGGTGCCCCACAGGAAAGACACGGGATTTTCAAAAGGGAAGTAAAAATGTCATGTAACAACAGGTTGAGGCATAACGCAGTAAATCTGATAGTCCTGCAATCTAAATTCATCAACACCAGTGGTTTCCAACCGTTTCTACTCCTGCAATCCTAAAAAAAATTTGCTTTGACCTCGCACCCCCTATCACAGATATTTGCTCAAGGTCACTGGAGTGTAATAAATAGCTCAAATTCCAGTCATTAAGATGGATGCTTCTCGCACCCCTTGGAACGATATCTCGCACCCCTGGTTGGTAATCACTGACCTACGCTCCTACTATAAAACGTTTTATAACAACACTAACCCATGATTTGCCAAAAAATAAGAGCACTGCTAGAATATGTTCAGACTCATGAAAACTCTCACAAGGATTCATTTGTCCACATTCTTTCGGCAAAACAATTCTGGTGAGGGTATTAATAAACATCAGTACTCGTAGCTTTATTTTCCAAAGTAGCTTCAGCAAAATATTTTAGGATGTGAACACTGCATGAAATTTCTCAAACATGCAATAATGACTATAGAAATAAGAACACTTTTAAGAACATCGAGCCTCGTCAAAAATTATATGGTTCATGTATAACAAAAAAAGAGTATTAATAGTGATCTAAAGTGATTCAGAAAATGATCCAAAAAGCAACAATATTCCGCTTTAACAAATTGTAAAAATGATTACCTGAAAACAATGACGTGTGGGGATATGTTATGTCAAAAAGTTTCTTACGTATTGATGACATTACCTGAAAAAGAACACAGAGAAGACATACCTCATCAAACTCAAAGATATGATTGCAAGCAACAGTAACTTCAAGAACACGCCACCAATGGGAAGGAGTTAGCAAAAGTTCGTGACACACCAAATGATTTGATACTAGGAATACTAACAGCAAAGAGGAGACGCTTTTTGCAGAAAATATCCGAGTGCCCAAAAATCAATCATATTGAGTGCCACGGATGATTATTTAGTATGGTGTAACCAAGAAACAAAAGCATTGCTAAACGAAAGTTTACATACACTTGCCGCGAAGTGCAAAGACGATATTTTGATAGGCAAAGTATTAGTACAAGACACATATGACGTGGACTGTTATCGCCCATCCAATAGCTTGCAGAGTCCATCTCTCTTTAATTCACAACCCACATACAAATCACGGTTTTTACTGTAGTGCTAATGTTCTACATACAGACTGGGGAACTCAAGAAACTCAAGGGACTGTATAAGAAATACAAAGTGCCAATATAAGGTCAACATATAGTAAAAACAATTCGTACCACCGAAGTATTCCGAGATCTCTGTATCAAATTAAATGAACAAGCGTCTTCTGCATAAAGTGCACCAATAAATGCACCCATACTTGTACCACCAACCATGTCAATAGGAATCCCTGAAATCGTTTCAAACTAATAACAACAAAACTTTGCCGCAGAGAAACATTAATGACCATACTTCCATCTGGTCGTTCTGCTATGCGAAGAAGTAATAAAAACAGAACAACAACTAAAGGTAATATCCACGTTAATATTATTATAATCATCAATATTTCCCACATGCTTCATGCTATTGGTTCAATCACACTTTAAAGAGATGAAAATCTCATAAAGTACCTGCTTCTTCCAAAGCTTTGATTATTCCAACATGGGCAAAACCTCTAAAAATAGCACAAAATGCAAGCTAAAACATATACAAGAGCATACACACAACTTTCAAACAAATTCTGACAAAATTGCAAATATCTGTATTTAGAAACTATGTCAAGGTATAAAAACAAATAGTTGCAGTATAGTCTAATAAACTTTCGCCGTTTCCAACTCTTTACAGCCCTATACAAAATACCAAATCAATGACACTTCAAATGTAGCAATGTGCTTTAATGCATTATATTCCAAATGCTGTACTTTATGTGGCTGCCTACAAAAGCTCAACAGAACTAGCTTTAACACCTATTCAACAAAACTTCAGTCAAACAATCCACTATTATAATTGCAGGCCAGCGAAGACCTACCCTTATAAATACTTGCTTTAATAGCAGAGAGTACCAAGAACTTCGATCAGTCTTATGGAATGAGTCATAGTCATCAGAAATTATCATCGTAGGACATAGCTAGCTAAAATACATCAAACAAAGTTCACCATAACCCCTCCTACCTTGCTCCACCACCACCAAGCACGAGTCCAACTGATGTGCCAGTTAATCTTCTGGCAAGTCGTGCAAAATCAGATGTTCTGGAAAATAACGTTGCTCTGTCAGTTGTAAAAGTCCCCATGAGGCTCCAGAGACTTTAGGGGTATACATGACAATGCCTACATAAATATTTGTTGAATTGTACTGAAGTAAAAAGGAAAAATAGCAGTGAGAAAAAAGATGCAATAAAAAGAAAAAAGGGAATTTGTGAAATCCAAACTGTAGCATCAATACCGAGAGAACAAGCTTCGTATTGAACAGAGTTCTATCTGAATGTCTGAGGCAAAATCACGGTTAATATCGTGTACATAACACATAGCATATTGCATAATGAAAAATTGGCCGCCTTCTCTATTGCTATGCAGTCGTGTAGACTTCATTCCTAGCAAAAAGTGAGCTTTGTGAGTGAACAAATAGTGAGCGGCGTTGACTTAAGGGAAATTACAAGATCGTTTGGCAATCCTTCATTGAACCTATCATGCAAACGAAGTTTTGCAGCCGAATGCCAAACGATAAGTCGCAATATGCTAAGAGTAGATTGCCCAGGCTTGAGGAGAAGGGAAGCTTAAACTTAAGTAACATTCTCTGATACCGGAAAAAAGACAATGTTCATAGGGGACAGCTACAAAATCGAAAACCAGAACCAAAGAACTAATTTGATAAATATTTCAAGATTGAGATACTTTGTAATTAACTGAAAGAGAAACAAAGAATTTAGCAATAACGAATAAATGTATGTTGAAAATTAAATTTACCTCGTAGGGATTTCATAATTAGTATCTTGAGCATACTGAAAAATAGAAATCGAAGAAGGTAATAAACAAAGAATGCAAAAAGGGACAAAAACAGAAAGAAAAGAAATTCAACTATGATAGGCAAAAATAAATATATACAAATCACCCGTTGCGCAAGATTCCGGCGACTAAATACTTTCTTTGGGCATCTCACCTACGAAGGAAATAATGATTAATTAATATCTAACACTAAAAAGTACATAAGTAACATTTTACGCTTTTCTTACGTCTTTGGCCGCGGATTTCAATGATGAGATATAGAATAAGCTACTACTACTTGAATTATATCGCTTTTAAAAATTTACTTAGAGTACGTTACTCGTTCCTAACCATGGAAAGATAGTACCACAAGGTGCGTGGAAAAGCTTCAACCACTAGATTATTACCTAGCGTTTGAATAAAGGCTTGACACCCAAACGTCAAAAGACTATCGATCAGTTTAAGAAAAAACAAGTAACAGCAATGAATAATCTGCAATTTACTAAAGTAAAGAACCAAAATTCTTCCCTTACATGATGATGAGCTGAAATCCATCCTCTAGCATTGAGCCATTCTACAGTTCCAGCCGGCTGTTCAAACTTGTGTTCTCGGTACAATAATATTAAATCTTTCTGTGCGCGCACTGAGGTCATTCTCTCCAATTCGGCTTCAAGCTGTAAATAGAATGCGGTGCTATCTTGACAAGAAAACTTAGAAACATTGAAAAAACAATGCCCGTAAATGGTGTGAAATTGCTTGACAAAAACATGAAAAGTGATCGTAAGTGTATATTTAATCACTTGATTCAGGAATAGTACTTAAACCAACATACAGTTCAGAACGCATTTACCCAACTCCATCGATGGACTTTAAGGTCTCTATTCTTAGCAAAAGATAGTGCTTTAAGTTGAGCAACAGATTTTCAACTTAATCATTAACAAAAATAAAAAACATAACATGATGATATAATGACATATATTGTCTATAATACATAATGTACATATAATATGTAGCATACTAAATAATATGAAATTTAATATAATGTAATGTATTATTTTATTATTTGATAATAATTTTCCAATATTCACAAATCTCTCAGTACTTTTAATGCAAAAAAACAACTGAAATATATGTTGTATGGACAAACACTGAGGTAAATTATATCCAGACTTAATGATGGAAAAAGGAGACGATGAAGCAGATCAAATGTTACATACCACCCCGACTGTGTGAGGATCATCTTCACTAAGACAAACAATAAGTATAGCATCTGCCTAAAAAAGAAGACAACACTTTTCATCATCGCATTGTTGCATTTTACGAGCAGTTTTGAGTTAACTGATATTCAATGAGAAAGCCCTCTTCCTTTAATAGTTCATAAACTCCCCGCAAAACATTATGCGCCATTCATTAAACTGGTAAAAGGAAAGTTGTGCAAAGAGCACAACGTTAAAATCTATAGTGTTGGTATCATTCATTGGTAGCATTGCTCGGGGGCTATGTAACGTCTTAAAATCATACAAAACACAGCAACTTCCTTGATTACCTGCCTAATACATCGTTTGGTCCATTCAGACATCCAAGTGTCGCTTTGGTAGACAACGATGCGATGAACCTCTTCCTGCTGTCCAAGCCAGTTTGATAGATAGTATTCATGCAAGCTTGAATAGCAATAGGAAAGTAGTATTAATAACAGGTTTCAGGCAAAACTGTAATATTAAACGAAAAATAAAATACCTGGAAACATATCAGGAAGATATTTAGAAACTCGGTTACACTATTTTCTATAATAACTACAGATGGTGTCATCTTTGTACAATCCAAAACGCCTGCTACATCACCAATGGAGGACGTCAATGGTCACCAAATACAAAAATGCAAATGACAGTCACAAGCAGTTCATAATCATAGCATGTTGTAGCATTGGCCATTTCTGATTCATACTACTCATGAGATTCTACTCTATGTTTTGACTTGAGAACAGACGGATCTTGTCTTACCTATCAAGTGCTGCAACTCCAAGTCGTTTTTTGATAAGATCGCTTGTCAGTAGAAGTGTAGGGCCTAGAAAGTATTGAAAAATTGATCACGCTACTCATAGTTGTGCAGCATCAAAAAGAAGTATCATAGAAGGAAACTACCAGGTATCGAGGCCAGTAGGCAGGGTTTCAATAACTAGACTCCACGCTCACTTATGTGACTAGCAACAGCACCTGAGCTGCTATTGGGGGTCAAACGCCAACTCCCAACGCCCGAAAATCGATGCCATTTTGGGTGAAGGATTTCTAGAAAGCACTTTGGATAATAACCGGTTTGGAAGACAACAATAACTGCTTCTGTTTTCCGATGTCTCAGCAGAACTGCTTTTGACATATTTCGAGATTATTCTGAGAGATTGACCACACAAAAGCTACCAGAGTCAACGGACCTAACTTGAAAATTCCAAGAGAAAAGCTGATCGTGCGAAAAATGGCTCAATCGTAGCAATATGTGCTTCACAGTTCAGTTACGGGTTAGACGTCTTCTATTTACTTCGTATAATATGACTTATTTTGAAAGCAGTTTAAAGGCGATAGAATCGTCCTGTATATAAGTAACGCATTATTATCATCATTAACTATGCATAGCACTTGGAGGGAGAGTAGTGACAAATGATATTGAAGCTTTCCTGTGCGACTCAATAGAGATTTGAAAATACGAATGAAAACCGATATAAAGACTATCTAACAATTGCCAACTTATGGACACAAAGAGACATTCAGCAAGAGGGCAATGGACAAATACAATTCAAAATCAAAAAATCTTTAAAGTTTTGATTCAAGAAGAATAAAGTAATTATGTCAGGATTTTCAACGAATGAATGGTAGATAAACTTAAAACATCAAAAATATTTTTCCAGATGCTAAAAGAGAGTTTGAATATAACTTAGAAATTATTGTATAAGTTGAGCTCAAAAGTTACAGGCGTCAAGGATCTTGCTTTCATCATATATAACCTACTATCGATGCTACATTCCCACAAAAGTTAAAATCTTCTATCACATGCCCCTCACCGCTCAACACCCAAGAGTTCCCCGTTGATGTTTTGTTTATATCAGTATTTACTTATCTGTAATGGCCGCAGGGCTTATATGCAAATTTATGTTCCATATGGTATCGCATTGTAGCTACATGTTTGTGAACATTTATACGAATACAAAAAGTGCAAAATCGATGAGGACCCCAAAAGAGCAGTGGTAAATACGACATACCTATCTCGTTCAGCGCCAGGCTCAACTCGAAAGTGAAGTTGGCTATTGGTACATTTGTTGATGCCGGTATCACTGCTATGGTCCCAAGGTTAGTACTAATACGTTCTGCAAATAAAAACTCCCGATATCATATAGCGGGAACATTTTTGATGAGGTCATATAAAAAATTGATCATATCTCTAACTACATCGCAGCATAGTTTCACACTTTAGAAAGCATTTTAAGTTCTTTATCATACACTGATAAAATTACTCTATTTCATCTGAACTGGTACAAGCGTGATGTAAATCTGTGTAGAAGAGCAGCAGGAGGAAAAAGACTAAAGCATTATTTAGAACTTGTGTAAATACCCGAGACTTACTTAGAACGTATCACGACTAACAATAGAAGTACTATTCATCTCTTCACTTGAAATCGGTGGCAAACACTAGGTGGGGGGGGGGGTGCGGGAGGGGTCGATTCCCTCAATGATTTCAAACAACAATGAAACTTTTAGGGAATTGCTGCTAAAATTGTCCGTGGAACTTCTTCCCAGATTCCCGTAATATGGTTACCCCCACCCCCAACACACCACAAAGTTTTCCGCCACTGCTTCAGCTTGTAAAAATATTCTTGAGAAATTATATGGCTGAGAGTTAAATGTGCACAAATTTTTACCTGGAAAACTAGCCTCTGGTTAGATAAAGCACTATGCATTATTTCAATAGCTGGTCATCAAATGGCTCATTTTCCATTAACCTCAACATACCAGCAAAAAACACTATAAAAGCAAACTACAATATTTGCTGCTCTTTTTGCACACAGAGTATTTACTCTTCTGAAATATCCCGAAGTACTAAAATCAACGCAGAATAATAAAACCTGTCGTATAAAGGGTAATCCAAAAGTAACAATATGATGAAAAGACAACATGTAACCAATTTCATACCAAGCTGAGAATCTGACATTTTTGGCACAATCGACTTTTTAAAATTACCCAGCATTCGATCTCCAAGAAGATGTATGAGTCTTGTCACAACCTGCATTGAGTTGAAAAAGTCATTCTACTGAGCAATCATTCGACTAAAAACGGTTGTTTAGGGACAAAACTATTTGTGAGTGTAAAAAACAAAAGCAGAATATTATCTGGCATAATTTTTCAACGTTACTGAAGTGAAGATTACTGAAAAGACGAGCCCAGAAACAACTAAGTAATGGAGGCACTGGTATGCAGTGGCCACGCTTAATCTTCCGATGAAAAGAAATTATTTATTGATAGGAGCACCAAGGTAAAATAAAGAAGAACTCGAAAACAGTGGCGGCTTCTAGGGGGTCAGGAGGCAAATACCCCATGAAGCAGATTAGCCGGTAATTAAGCATATAGTGGGAGGGTTCAGAGTCAAACACATAATAATTAGTGATCATAATCAACCTGTGGATACTGCATTTTGATAGTGTTAAGCAAGCCATCAGGAATCTTGGCCAGCTCGGTATCTCTGGATGAAAACAGAAAGTGATACAGGTACTTAATAGTACTCTAAGCTAGGGTTTGAAGTTCTTCTGCAGAAAGAATTCATCAACTAAAAGGGAGGAAGACCAAGTGGAATACAATGCAAAAACAACAAAGCTATTGAAATATAGGCTTATATACTCAATAAGATCCCATAATAGAAAGAGATATTGTTAAATAAGGATATACTGACGGAACATTTCTGTGTGCCATACCTTACAGCTAAGACATCGCTCACTCGAGAGGACTCTGTCAATACTTCTACCTAAGGTACAGAATATATCAGTTTCCATAGCAGTTTTAGTTTTCTGAATCAACGAGAAAAATGTCCTGGAGTCTATTCAATTGTTACTCCAAATCAGGCAAGCCAAGAACACTGAAAATGAGAAAGCATTCAACATTTAAGTTTTAGATTTTTAAGACAATATTCCCTAAAATACTGTAACTTTAAAGAGTGTAATTATTGTTTAAAAAGTGGCTTTTAATTCATGACACTTCTATTGTCAATCTGAGTGCGCTGTAGAATATTGTACAATATAGAGGCGCATTATAAAATCAAGTTATCCCTTTTATTATTTTGATCAACAAACTTTTGTTGAAGATAGATAGCATAATTTCTCATCTAAAATCCAAACAGAAACCAGTGAAATGTAACTGAAAAGGCACAAATGATAAAACTGAAAGGTCTGCTTACTAGTCCAACAAACTCTCCACGACCATATTCATCTCCAAGCTGCTTTTTTCCGTCTTCAGTTACATACACTGATCTCAGTCGACCATTCAGAATAATATAGATACTGTCAGCGTGATCTCCTTGCCTAAAATAAAGTATGAAAATATAATACGCAGGGGGAACAACACTACAGCACAAAAGCTGGTGAATATGAAAAGAGTTTCATAATGCAGTCACGCTTTTCCTTCGTAATATGACATGCCTTTATAATGTTTGACAGTATCACTACCTTAAGGATTTCCAATTCTTAGTGCGGCCAAAACCTCACCGTTACACATGTCTTGTTGCGACACATTTCAAAATAGATATAGACTTTAACACTACGGCAGTAAAAAAACGAATGCCAGCAGTTGGCATTTACTTTGTTTGAAAATTCTTGAATATTTTCAGCTACATGATACAAAATTCACAAAAATAAGAAAAAAATTGTTAAATGATTTCTTCAGGCTTGGCAATCTGATAAGATGCAACATGAAGAATTGAACACAGCTGTACCTATACAGAGATTTTCCAGCATCAATCACCATCCAGTCCAATGCAAAATCAATATTTCTTACAAATGACGACAATCTCTTAATGATTTCATATGCAACCGGAAGGGCAACATTTGGATATTCTCTCATTAGTCTGGGGAATTCAGAATACTGATATATTAGAACTTCTGTAAAAATAACAATCAATCAATCAATCAGTCAGTCAGTCAGTCAGTCAGTCAGTCAGTCAGTCAGTCAGTCAGTCAGTCAGTCAGTCAGTCAGTTAGTCAGTCAGTCAGTCAGTTAGTCAGTCAGTCAGTCAGTCAGTCAGTCAGTCAGTCAGTCAGTCAGTTAGTCAGTCAGTCAGTCAGTCAGTCAGTCAGTTAGTCAGTCAGTCAGTCAGTCAGTCAGTCAGTCAGTCAGTCAGTCAGTCAGTCAGTCAGTCAGTCAGTCAGTCAGTCAGTCAGTCAGTCAGTCAGTTAGTCAGTCAGTCAGTCAGTCAATCATTTTTTATCACTGGTGCGTTTTGCCAATAAATTAATCAGATCCCGTGTGTTGTAACTCAAGTTGTATTTCGATAGTTTCATACCTATAGTGAGTTTACTAAAACCATAATTGTGAACACACCTAAAACACTTAAAAAAAACCTCAAAACAACTTTTAACTTTTAAAGTTCTTTAAGCTCTTTTTGAGTTTTTATGTGTCTTAACAATTATGGTTCAAATAAACTCACCATTGATATGGAACTACCGAAATACAATCCGTCATTCAATCAGTCAATCAATCGATACATCATTCCAAACATTCCCACAAAAGACATGAAGTATTTAAAGAGGAAACATTCAAAAAAGTAAGACGTGACACAAAGTAGCAAACTGAGAAACGTGATCAAAAATTATATCAGAATAGCAACAATACGTCTGAAGCTTGCACCGATTTTCTCATGCTCATATGATTTGAAAATTTTCAAAATGCCTATACAACAGAAAAACTAAACGTAACCTGAGATAGTCCATAATTCAACTTTCCGATCAAACTAGACTTTTCCTAATGGGAAGACAATTTCACAGTTCTGCCAGTTCCTACCACTTTCTGAGAAACCAATGAGACGCGGGAAGGAGCAAATCAAAAATCGAAAAAAGTAGTTTCTATAAAAACACAAGGATAATTACACATAAAAATCGATCTTGCTAATGACAATGATGTAACTCCGCTTCTCAGCTCTGATTGTAAAAAATGATGGTTCACCAGTTAAGAGTGCCAATGAACCAACAAGTTCCCCAGGGATTGCAGAGTACAATTCATTCTAAAACCAAAAAGAAATGACAGCAAATACAAGATAAAACTTGCGAGGCTCAATATACCGTGTTAAATGGGTACCTAACTCAGAACTTTATGGCATGATGCTTGATGCACTTGCTTGAATAAATGAGCTTTATGGCCAAGGCATTTGCCAAAGCTTCAGAAATAAGCCATAAAATTTCACTCAGATTAAAGATGATAAACGTATCCATAATCTTTCCTATATGCAAAAATAGTTTAAAACAGGCCATTGTCCGCTTACGCACCTCTCCATCCTCGGATTCCAACACAACCTGTAGTGACCCTTGCACCAAGAAGTACAGACTGCAACTCTGCAAAACAGGTTTTTCATGCAGACATATAACGCAATAAGGGGAAGTTGAATAGAAGAGTTAGAATTGTTTAGATGCATGATAAAATCTAATAGGCTACGTACAATATCTTTGCAAAAACTACATATTACTGTACGTAGATAGTGCAGAGTGCATAATAAATTGATGAATGCCCAAGAAAATGTTCTCAAAATAACAGAACTTTCCTTCACACAGCAACTGCTGTCTAATTTGGCTAGAATAGACTCTACTACTGAGATTAACCTTACCAGTCTCCGCAAAATTTAACATGCATTGTTACTAGTTACCACAAGAAACGAAAGCAAATAAGATTGAAAATCTTCCTTCTTCAACAAATACATCAGGAAAATCGACCAATTACTAGCTACTGACCTTGTCTCCTTGTTTCACAAGGGCACTCCCAATTGGAAGGCAAACAAGGCTTATGATGTTATCAAATACACTTCTATCCTAAAACAGAATTGATTCACTATTAATCAGGTAAATCTAAACTCAACAGGAGACAGATGAAGATATATAAATATTTATATATATATACTTTTAAAACGTTTCGGAACGAGCCTTCATCAGTTCTCAGAACTGATTAGGGCTTGCGCCAAAACGGCTTAAAAGTTTGAGTTATTTCTTGAGTCTCTCTCTCTCTCTCTCTCTCTCTCTCTCTCTCTCTATATATATATATATATATATATATATATATATATATATATATATATATATATATATATATATATATATATATATATATATATATATATACATATATATTTTATAAAAGCTCAAAAGAACAGAAGTTCAAAACACTACCTCAATGTCAAATATTTTTGCCAAATCTTCAATAGCCGCAGTTTTTATCAATTCTTCCTCCCATGGGTCCACAGGGATATATCGTGGCGGTGCATCCTGTTCATTGGTGTGAGAATGAGCTGGGAACTGAAAGGAGACTTCAGAATCTGAAGCTGGGCTGCTCTCTGGAGAACCGACGTGGAATGCTCCTTCTGCTGATCCAACTAGATCTATTCCAGCTCTACCACAGGCAACCTCAAAATCAGATGGTATTCCTCCGCTTTCCATACCTAATGATCTAAAAAGATAAAACGGCTATAGAAACATACACATCCAAGTTAACCACGAATCAGATGACTTAAACTTTAATGACATGAACAATATCAACAAATAGAGTAATGTAGCTAGTGCTGTCATAAAGGAATCCATCTTCAGGTTTTGCCAAAGCACCTCCAGGTAGTTCTTTCTAGTTAAAGAACATGCTTTACATGATTGCGGATAATTGCATTAAATATAAACCAAAACATCATGTAAGGTATCCCCCTGCATCCAAAATGAATGGCAATATTTTACCTAATGAGAACAACAGAGTACTTAACCAAACCCGGGGATCAACTTGGGGCAAAAGACCCTTAGCTACTAAACTGACTTTCCCATATCTATATCAAACTGTAGGAGTGTAATAAAGATTGACACTCGGCACTGCGTTAAATGTCTACATTAATTTGGCTACTAATAAGAATGCTTCCAAGGCAAAGATCTGAAAGAAGAACAAAAATCTCAAATGGCTATTCCTATTTCATCATCAACGTAGAGTTCCTCTTGAAATATTACAAATCTAGGACTTAGCTTATAGGATCTGTTATATACAGCTTTCAGGAGCTTGCATAATTGTATAAAGTAGCAAATTTTTTACCTATTTGACAATACAGATGACCTTCTTCTATCCTTAGGGTTGAACCTCTCCGAAGATCGTGTCCGTTTGATCTTCTTCGGTGACGAACTGGGCTCATCACCCATATTCTCCTCATTTTCTCCAAACACTGAAACTGAATTTGTGAAGCTAACTGTCCTTCGGATTGGCTTGTCATCACTTTTGGTTTCATCTCCTTCAGAGAGTTCAGATATTGTACTGATAGTACCTTTACATGAGGATTTATTTGGAGATGAATTTACTGGCTTATTGCTCTTGTCTTTGTTCAATGTCTTTGAGAGAGCATCGCCAATCGAGTATATGGACAAAGACCTTAGCTCTGACGTCAACTTCTGATTCTAAAACATATTAATATGTAAATACTGTCATGAAAATATAGGGCAACAAAGAAATCTGATAATGTAATGATGATGGCATACTCTTCACTATCAGAATTACAATAGAATACTATGTAGTAATACTGAGTACAATATTTCATTAACAGCGAAAATTTGAAATACATACTGACGAGTTGCTGATGAGCTCACTCCTTAGGCCAAGGAATTTGTTCAGTGCTTCAAAAGTAACTTGCTGCAGACGTACCATTATTATCTACAACAATGCATAATTTGCCGATGATAAGACCATGGCTATAATAAAAAGATGCGGTAACAGGTGCTAAACCTATTGGAGTCAATAAACTACTCTAGCTACCAAATACGCATCAAATTCCTTGACTCAATATGGTCTATCCAGTTCTCATTAGTATTATACGCATAGGTGTACTGCGACTGTTATTGTACCGCTAGAGCAACAATGTTGTCTAAGTTAGTCGTTTAGAAGGTAGTTAGATAAATAGAAAGGGGAAGGCATTACTGCACCCTAAATACTAGAACAACATCCCCAATGAAATTCAAAGTACCATATTCTCACATTTACCTGACTTTTAGAAGTGTACAGATAATATTGGAGTTATGGCTTTTAAGATGATTCTGATCAATGGAATTTCTGTCTCGAAGCCTCCCACAGATCTCTTATTCTCTAGATTCCGAAGAACCTTAAAGGGTTTAAGACAAACAATGGGAAATATAAGGAATGTCTAGCCCATAGGCTGGTGTTGACCACAAAAAGGGGGTGAGTTGAACAAACAAACAACATACGTCAGAAATGGGCCTGGATTGCTCTGATCCGATTCATATTTACTGGGCCCTATTCTTCTCTTTTGGCACCTTGAAAATCAGCCTTGTTAAAAACGACAATACTTAACATATAATGTAAAACAAAATGAAACAAAAATGAAAGGAAAAACAATAATGTAGCCCAAGAAAAAAACGGGAGTTTAGTTCAACAATTAAAACACTCATCATTTTTTTACCTAAAAGTTAATAACATTCTATTCACAGAATACGCTCTCGCCCTAAAAGCTTTGCACGTGTTCTGCAATAAATATGGCTATTAACAATTCAATAGAAGATGATTTGTCATCACTGTATACACACCTGACTTCTTTATTCACAAGGGAATAACAAATAACGGTGCTATTAAAAAACAATATCAGCAGGTACGGCAGAGGATTGAACACTAGCATTAAATTGGTTTTCAAGTGTATAAACATGTCATACAAAGCTGTGTGAAGTCGCCTTACTTTGCTGATCAAATTTAATAATACTGTGGTCAATCAAAATGAGGAGATAATATGTATTGATTTTTCGCATCCAAATACATCTAAAGTTCTTCAAACCGTAAGTGAAGTGAACCTGTAAGTTTCTATAAGAACATAATAATAAAGTCTATACACATAACAGGAAGGTGTGAGCATAGCAGGTGAATGGCAATGAAAAGCTTGTAAACAACGGAATAGTCAGCTCAAGATATTAACAGATTATTAGAAAAAAGAGGTCCAGAAGGTCTTAGAGAGAAATTGAAACACCCTGCTATATAAGAGGTCAGTAAAATTCAAGTATACTCGATACCAATTGCAAGGAAACTGGACCTAAAAGGCATATTAAAGACTCTGCAATCTACCAGTTTCAATTAAATGCCCCCTGGTTCAAGTAGTATGAAATGTTTGCTTCAAAGCTAGAATTTGACAAGTAAAGAGGAGGGTCTGACAGAATGGGACCTGTTTTGAGGTGTTATATGCATGACAGAATTGGAAAAAGGCAAATAGCTACATAATATTGGAAAACATGTCCTAGATGCAGACAAGTCAAGCTCATGAGAAAGGTTTCAAAGGAAGATTCACCGAGGAGATTGCTACAAGTTAACAGGAAAACTTGGAATACAAATGAACAAACGCGAGACTAAGGGGGCATCTTGGTGGCAGCAAATAATAAAAGCATAATAGAAGCATAATAGGTATTTGATGAGTAGATATGGAAGATTGGAAGAGAGCTCTGGTAATATTCATGATTTACTATGCACTGCTTTTCGTTGGTGCGGCAATTATAATGTATATTGAAGCAGCTGGGCTACGGGAAAGTACGCATACCTCTGTCAATTCTACAAAGACAGTGGAGGAATTTTTTACGAGAGAGTTCAGCGTTCAAATAAATAAGAGCAGCATCAATAGAGTATTAAAATTGTCTCAACAAATAGAAAGGCAGGAGCAGTGGGTGGCTAGCACCAGCTGGAAAAAGGAAATATCATGGAAAACGCTGTACAAATGGAGATACTTCACACACACAACCCTTACGACAGTAGGTATGTAGTTTAAAGTTTTGTCATACTGGATACCAAGAGGGTAATACGATGCTATGGGCTGACCAGATTTGTTATTTGTGGTATATCAATGAGCCAGAGATTAGACTACAGTGTTTGACATAGGGGATGAGAGGTTAAGACCATAGCCAAGGTACAGAATATGGCTAAGTTTCTGTGGCTAAGCCACAAAAAAGGATGAAACATAAGAGTCAAAAACATGGTCTATTCATGAAACATCAAAGTAACCAAGTAGAGAAGGAGTTCTGTTCTGTCTACTCATAAGAAACAGCTAGGATTGATTTCTTTTCGTTTTGTATACGAAACAATAACTTGATTTCGTTTCGCTTCATACCTGGAACAAAAACAATATTTCGTTTCGTTTAGTATATGGAACAAAAATAATATTTCGTTTCGTTTAGTATATGAAACAATAACTTTATTTCGCTAATTGGTGAGTCGCGAACTGCCTATTATGCACTTTCTGTTTTACCATAGGTTTTGGCGATATCGTTCCACACACCGATGGAGGGAGGATCTTTGTAATACTCTACAGTATTATTGGAATACCGCTTAACATTGTCGTCACTGCAACTATTGGATTCCTGTTCTCTGCAAGTCTCAGAAATATGATACAGCGATTTGAGAAACGTGTTTTTAAATGTTCATCGCATAAGCATGTTGAAAAGAAAATGCTGATCATCCTACTATTGCTGTCTATTGGATGGTTGAGTATGGGAGCAGAATTTATTTCCCAAACGATGCATTGGTCATGGATAGAGGCCTTCTATGCTGGATTCGTCAAGTTCAGTACAATTGGGTATGGGGACTACACTCTGGACTTTGCAAAAGTGAGCAAGTACTGGGAAGCGCTCTCATGGTTTACAAACATCAGCCTAGCCCTAGTTACTGGGATATTTGATGCAATAACACAGATGATTACGAGCAAGGAAGATAAACCTGAAACATCAATAGTTGCAGAAAATGATGCTGTAGAAATGAGTAATTTCGCCTAATGGTGTCATATCGATCAAAGGAAAGTTAGAGAGTACTTGGAAAAATGTGAAACATGAGTCTAAATATAGACTGCAGAGAGAAAGTAGGGGCCAAAGGGGGCAATAAAGCAGAGCGTTTTTCTCTTTATCTAGAACATCTCCCGTAGAGCTTTACCTCAAGAGATTCCGAACATTTCAAATAGCAATAATTTCTATATTAATCATATTTGTTATTCAGTTGCATTTAGTGCGTTGGCAACTCATAGTCACATTCACGTAAGTTTTTCTGTAAGACATTGCACCTCATAACAAGCATGAACCACTAACATATGGTGATGGTGGAATACAAAAGAGGGACGCTAACTTACAAGCAAAAGACATTTAACAGCACCAACACACATGTATGGAAAATTTCTGCTGACCATAGCAGATAGCTAGTAAAACAATTCCACCTCGAACAAGTACACGATTTAGTGAATAAAATGGCAGGTTGCCATAGCAATTAACTACTGGCTCGATGCTGCATGGATAAAAGCTCCATAAAATCGGCAAAACATTGGACGAAATTCCAAGAGATACTGAAAACTCACATAACCAATGATGTGTAATACAGATACCAATTAATGTGTAATATCATGGCATAAATACCTGAACGATGCGAACAAGGGAATCTGAATGATCTTCAAAGACTTTCTGAAAAGCTTTGCTAGGAAGTCTACGGAAAGGTGTGCGAAGAAGAGTTTAAATAGGAGAATATGCGAACGTTGTATTAAAAGTTAAGGTTAGCCCCATGTACATACATACAAGGTTTATTGAGTGTATCCACAATAATTGTGGCTCTTCAACTCGAATAAAAAATACAATTTCCCTAAATATTACAATCTGTGAAAGGAATAAGTTACAGTATAAATTAGGCAATAAAAGCAAAGTAATATTTAAAAAAAGGCATTATCAAATTGATTAAGGGCAAAGTCGATCTTTAGCACGCCTCGTTAAATCTGCTTTCAGTTTTGCGCAGAATGAGGTCAATGATTTCTGCTCTCTAATTTCTGTCGGGAGTTTGTTAAACAATTTGCTTGCAGTGTCTTGAAAGGTATCCCTGATGATTGATGCACTCAGCTTCAGTTCGTTACTACTACGAAGAATACGATTGGATTTTTTTATTTCAATGCGGTTGATGGATGGCCAATTCTCGTTGTGAATCGCTTTGAAAGTCATTGTCATGATATTAAACTCTCTTCTTTCCATTATAGGAAGCCCATGTACCATCCCTTACGTTGGGAGTGCCTGATAGAGAAGACACTTATCCTGGGCAGTCGGCATAGGGGTAGGGTGGCCAGTTCCTATCCTCACGCCGTTTAACTTCCCAAGTGTCCCATTTACTGCTGCGTGGGAAGTGTGCAACCATCCAAACTATGGCCGAGGATTCGTCTCGAACCATCGGTCTTCCGCAGGGCAATAAAGCGCTCTAACCTCCACGTTATCTCTTCATTAAACTATAAAAAATAAAATTTCAGAACTTACTTTAGTACTTGTGATGTCACATTAGCTCTTGCAATGAGAGAAAATCGAAAGTCAGCAGAACCCTTTAAAAGCAAAGCAATTACTTTCACTCAGATTTTCTGCCACACTATCATAAGGAAATCTCAAAGAAACGAACCAAATTGATTAAATATGCAATAGATGTCATTGATAAAAATAAGAGGGCAAAAAAATGACTCGAAGCATCAGATAACAGTACGTAATATCGTATCATAAGGTGAGAAATGATGACAAATGACAAAAAGTCTAGGACTGCTTTGAGCTCACTACTCAAAATAAGAAAAATGAAAGAGTTTGAAAAAATTAGCTATCCAATAGAAGGAATTATTAAAACATAAATAAACATAAATTAAAACAAAACAAGAGTTTCTCATCACCCGTATTGAATCCAGAATATTCAAAACACTATGAATATTGTCCCCAGCATTAACTGTTTTCAAGCAATGTTCATTACCTGTCTGTCAAATGAAAGAGGATCAAACTCATGAATATACATAGATCTATTCAATGTATTGCGTTACTCGTGAAAAAACGAACATAAATGGCAATGTTTTGGAATAGCTGACTAATGCTGCCAACAAGGCAGCTAACAGGAAGAAGTAAAGTTTAAAATGAACTTCAGTTTACAAAGCATCGGTTTGATTTTTATTATTTATTAATTAAATTGATTAATGTTTTATTTCCAAAGTTGGCACAAAAAGTAGAAAATAGCAGTACACGTATGCAAATTACATGAAATATCTACTATAAGCCCGCGTATTCATTAAATAAAAAACATAAGTTATAAAAATCAAATAAAACCCAACAATGGTAAAAATGTCCTACAGAGCCTACACTGGCAATGGCATTCACCATCCTTCCAAGCATTTTGGCATCAAATTCAACCAGATTAGTTGAGATCTGTCTAATTCAGGGGTGGGCAATTATTCTTCCCAAAGGGCCATATTAGAAGCAAAAATACTGAGGAGGACCAGGCCAGAATGACTGAACTCGTTTCCACACAAGATTATTTGCACTTTTTATGAACGCGAGCAAAAAAGCAACTTCAAAGTAAACGCAGTATGGCTTTAGTCAATGCTTAACATGAATCTTCGAAATAGATATATTGTGTATGCAACCTTTCACGGGCCAGTCAGATTCAATCAATATGACCCGCGGGCAGTGGATTGCCCAGGTCTGGTCTGATTGATAGTGGAAATGTACACCATAATTGCAGGGCACTAAATCGAACAGTTCCTGAACCGTACGTAACAGATCTCACTTTGGGTATATTAAAAATGATGAAAATGATATAATACTACAGACTATACACTGAATGACTCCATGAAACTAGAAATAAAAATGAAGCATTATGCAAAATGGCAACTAAGTATTCCACATGTATATCACTAATATGCTTAGATATGAAATTGTCCCGGCTGCACCCCTTTGGCACTTATATCAATCAAATATGAAAGAAGGAGAGATATATATCTACAAACCTTGTCTACAAGATACAAATTAAGTTGTCCATTCTGCACTATGTACAAGCAGTCATCTATCTAAAGACAATAACAGGAAAAATACGAATGAATAATAAAACTGAGGAGAATAGGAAAAGACGTTTCTCGCACATAAGTTGCTTTCTAATGCAGGAGTGTTTGAAGTGGAAAAAGGAACATGAGATCCTGAAGGAGTAAATTAAGAGCAGATTCAATATGAAATGAACTGGAACTTTCGAAGAAAATGTCTGCGTGAGATGGCCGACTAAAGGATGAATAAAAAGGTGTTTGATTCCTTAATTCAGGCGTTAGTTGAAGAAAAAGGCGGATGTTGCTGCAAAAATTGCTTACATATGCTAGTCAAAGTTGTATTGCCATAATATTTACGGTAGATATGGAAACTGACTGTTTACCGGAATGAAGAAACTTGTGCTTACCTGTCCCGGTCTAAACAAAAGGGCTCCAGCAGGAATTTGGCGGCTCTCTATGTTCTTACAGAGTTCAAAGAAGAGCGGTTTTTCAAAATTGCCAAAGACTCTAGACAGTTAACAATAAGTACGAACATTTGAATATGTGAGCAATAAAGAACAACATTACAAATAGAATTCAGAAGCGGGTAGATTATCTATTGAATTTCGAAAATTCCGAGTTTCGGTTTGTACCGGACAAGGCTTCTTAAGCAGGCCGGACGATGCAATGACTCTTGCAAAATTTACAGACTGAGGTTGCAAAGGCAAATTTGGGTCAATGGTCAAATGATGCAACATTTCAAATGCAATATTTGCCTGCGCTATTAAATATGGAACTAGAAGCAAGTGACAGATCTTGTTTCTATGATGACCATGAGCACAATGTGGGCATCTTTTGAGAGCTGGTAGGTATACTGGGTAATTGGAAAGACCATCACAGATCACGGCGACCAATGAAGACTACCATGTTGCCTGGTGCAACAATCATAACCACACTCAAACTTGATGCAACATCTTGCAGCAAATGTTGGAACGTTGCAACATAGGTGGCTAAACAATACAACATCAGGCCTTCAACAAATGCTGCATCCAAATATTGAGCTGTTTGGCCGGAGCTTTACGAATAAATATTGATGAATCAGACAGTTTGTAATAGTCCTTTGACGACAAATAAAACTTTCCTTACAAATACTCGTGACGAGCCACAAAGATTTCTATGCAGGCGATAGTAAAAAACATCGCAAGATATGATTCAAACACTAAATACACCAATAATTCACCAAGAATTTCCTGCACTACATAAATAAATATAAAGATTAAATGTAAATCTATTGCAAACTAGAACTACACTAGCACAAAGCTCTATTCCCAAAACTCTGGACATCAAAATGAATAATATGGTTTTTTATGTAAGGCACTAAGAACTAAGAAGGCACTAAGCAAAGAACAAGAACTGACGACTGATAGTAGTTTTCTCACCGTACACTGCGTAGCATATACATAACTTCAGCAGGCAACTGAGGATCATATCCTTGCAACTATGAAAAGTAAATATCATGTATATCATTAAAAATATATACTAAACGGGGACCAAACAGGCAAACATAAATGTAACAAAAGAACTCCCTTTCTTATTCAGTCGCCGTCCCTTAGGACAGTTCGTATGCACAAGAGATTGACAAATATGTCTCTCAAAATCCAAATGCTATCAAATTTAGCAACATGTCTAGATACAGAAAATTCTGAGATATCCCTTCTAGATTTCAGAATTTTCTGCTAGCTTAAAGAGCTTAATTAAAAAAGCCAGGCTCATCTTGTTTCATGGCGTACCTCGATATCATCTGCTTCCAAGGCAGATGCCGGGATATCTTTCAGACGTCTTATCACCTCTTCCTTTGGCTTGTGTAAAAACCTTCAAAATCAAAAAATATTTTCACAAAGAAAATATTCCAAATAGCAATATTGAAAAGTATTGCTTATTTGTCTTTAATCCTGTGCTATACTTTATTTCATATTTTCATATTTAATCCATATTTAAAGTTGATATTTACAATAGTAATGATAAATATTAATTCAAACCAACTTTTTACAAAAGAATATACATTACATAAAAATTAGCAGCATATTTTGCACTTGCCAGAGATATCTCAAAATAAAACAAGCGACAGCTACTGTGCGTTACTTTTGAATAGCTGTGCATCCACTACAAGGACCAGGTCATTTCCTGCATTCGTTCTTAACTTATGATGACTTATAACTTGACATAGCTCAGTTTCTATGAGTAGTTTTTGTTTTAGTTAATGAACGGTTTGGCTACCTTTGTGCAAATGGCGGAAACAAGATGCGCTTTCTCATACTAGAGGCAGATCGCCTCCTTCTAAGCCTTCCTTCATCTATATCAAACAGTACTTCATCTTTGAATTCTTTTACCTACAAAGATACACAAATAATTCAGTAAACCCACAGATAATGACATACATTTTTTGAATCCATGAACAATAGTTTTCCCTAAATATACACAAAAGATACTGCAATGACATTAAATAAGGATGTTTGCAATCTCCCTAGTGCTACAGACACAAAATTACCAAGTTATCACTCTTGTAGGTCACCACAACTTATTTTTTAGCTTTCAATTTGCTAACCTGAAACTGGAGCTAACCAAGTAAACTTAATATATATGATAAAAAATTATGTAATTATTACATTCTATATCAGCAACAACAATACAATCTGGGAGAAGGCAACAGGATTTAGGAGAAATTAAAGCAAAAGTGTGAAAAAATAACTGAACTAGACACTATTTCCTAAACAACTTCTTTGTCACTATTACTCTTCAGTTCCAAATAGATTGGGGGTTGGAACAGCAGGGGTGGTTGGAAATTTCCTAAGAACCTAGTAAACAGGGGGGTTGGAATAAAGGGGAGTACATGAAACATTTTTCTAATTATGATAGCTATGAATGAGTTTCACAAGTTTTTCAAGCCAGTTTAAACTATAAGAAATGAAAGTCATGATTTTCTGATGTTACTTAACACTTGATCGAAATACAGACTCAAAGATAGTAAATGGAGACTCTGAGATAAGAATGTCCTGGACGGAAATTTTTCAAAAAACTAATATGCGGGGGGTAAGTTTCTTTGGGACTCATGAGTAGTTGGGTTAACAATTTTGATTCTTTTCATTATTTTAAACATTTCTTGAGGAAGGCCAATTGCAAAGATCTCTTTCCAGAAGACTAGATGTTGCAGAAGGCATAAGGCACTAAATCTCAATAATGGACAAAACTAACTTTAGTTACTGTAGACTATTTCTCCCTAGCAAAGAAGACTAAAATAGAAGCACTAAAACAAAAGAAAGTATGTAAAACATACATAATGAGCATAATATAAAAATTTTGCATACCTAACTCAGAACTAAGACAAAACCTGGGGTAATTAACAAAGCTTTATACACCAAATACCATATTTCTTTGATTATAAGTCATAGCTTACATTTTTCCCTGACACACTTTTTTATGGCTTATAGTCTAGGGAGGCCTATAAGGGTGGCTTACATTTTTGTATACAAGTTATTATACCATCATAACACATCAATTGTAATTGGAAACTCAGGACAAACTGTTTCCTATGCACATCAAAAGTCAAGTGAATTGAAGCCATGTGTCATGACTTCTTTCCCTACCTAGCCTGGTCATGTAAACAGATTTTATCCATTGCTCCAATACATACTACCACACAATCAACAGTTTGGCAGTAAAGTTCAGTTATCAGTTTTGTGGGTGCGTCTTATTATCAAGGGTGGCTTACATTTTATTCTGAGCATCATTTAGTATAGCTCACATTCAAGGGCAGTTTATAAAACAAGGGCAGCTTGTAATCAAAGAAATATGGTATATAACTCTAGGTGATTTCTGCAAAAGCAAACCAAACATATAACTGAATAGACACATGAAGAAATTAAGATTGAAAAAATCACCAATCATTCACCTTTCTAATGATTTTCCTTCCATAAAACATCATTTTATCTCTTTTCCTGAAACGAGGCTTTGGTACTGGTTTTCCAGTTAAATTGGTTTGTCCTGAAAATAATAGATGTAAGGATTATCTTTTGCTTTGAAAGGTGCATGAGGACAAGAATATAGAACCAATGAGTATGATGTAGCTTCATCTTGACAAACCCATTGGAAATGAAATAGACATAATCCAACATCATTTAACCAAAACATCAATATTAAATCAAACATGCTACAAATATTAATGAAAAATATTGACCAAAACTATGCAATACAAAATAACTGATTGAATCAAACAAACAGTATGGGAATAATGGCAACAAACCTAAAAAAGAAACTTCATTATGGATGTAATCCAGAAAATATCACAGCACTAACTACTCCAAGTCATAGCATTCTAATTCACTTTCAAATGACAGAGAATACTACATTTTAAACAGTATTTGAGTTATAGGCACTAGTCTCTTCAGATATTTTCATTTATAGTCAAAATGTGATCTGTTGCTACCTATAGTATACCCAAATGTATTCTGCCTGTTGATTCTATTTCTGTTTGCTCCAAGGGTGACCTCAAAATTACTGCAATCTTGTGAACATGATAAACATAGTACATAATAATAGTAGAACTTGTTACAACCATAAACATTGATAAGTACTCATAGATGGCCATTAAATAAAAGTATATGGCAGAGAGCACACTGTATACAATAATGAATAGAATTAACCTTTACTCTTCCTCCTTTTTGCAAAAATGAAAACTCCAATACAAATTAACACAATTGTGATGATGACTGGGATAATCACCTAAAAGAGGTCAAAGTACATTCATGCACAGACATCAAATAGGTACGTAAAAATCGGCCAGAATTAACCTTATTTAATTCATTTTCATATATATCTATATTGAGGTTAGTCTTCAGCAATGCTTATTTTCAAAATGGTCCTCCATTATACAATTTTGCTGACAAAACAAGCTTGATCAAAACAAACTATAGCTCGATTTAGACTTTCAATGAAGTAGTCATATAGCATAAAACTCTAGCTAAACACTAACAAAAGCAAATATGCTTCATTACAGTCCCAGTTGTTCACTTTTTGATGACCAATATTGACGCTACAGAAATTTTGCGAGGATTATTAAAGACATACAAACCCTTTAGAACCCCAATGGGTAGCAAAAATTTGCAGCAGATTCCCAAAACTCCATATTGCTAGATCAGAATCGTCAGTGGTCTTCCTAACGCAGTAAGTCGTGCTAAGTATAAGCAAAGATAAACTAGGTAAAGCCTCTTGGGCCTATATTACCGTAGACTCCGAGTCTCAGGCATGCCCCTGTATAACTTGAATGAACAGTTGCACAAGTAACTTACACTCATTCCAAGTAGTTCAACAATTTCAGTGATCTTTTCTAAGAATCGTCTAGATCGCTCCATAGTAATAATCTCTTCTTTGCTCGCTAAGAGTACTTCCAATCCCTGTCACCACACAATGCTACAGCAATTTAGAGGTTAGAACTAGGTTTGAATCTTGTAAACACTCTAAGGTCAAATACAATTATGCTACCACCTTTGTCGTGCCACCTTTAATGTCTTCAGTCTACCTTGTTTGCCGCAATTGAAGAGCAGAGAAACGAAGTTGGAAAATCAGAAAAGGTGAGACATGGGCTTCTCCTGTAGGATGCACCGAAATCGCCGGCACATTAGCCATAAGTTGCACACTGAGTAGGGCAGAACTTACAGTCAATCTATCTTTGTTCTGCTGCCATGCAACCATGCTTGTGGCTGCAATTATCTGCAACTACATAATAATAATAAATAATAATAATATGATATATTTAAAGTGGGTAGCCTATAATAATTTATCTGCAAAGAGAAAAATTCTTTACAATAGGGCCCACTGTCAAAGTAACGTAAAAATTAAATTCAAAAGCTAAAAGGAAAAAAAGTACATAAAAGCATTAAAATCCTTAATAACTGTGTCCAAATCAGTTCTTAAAATGTGACTTAAATTGTAAAATACTACGCAGAGATGTTATTTCATCGGGTAATTTGTTCCATATCTTAGTAGCTCTTGCTTCATATCATATACATATCATATACATATACATATCATATACATATTCATACACATATCATGCATCCGGCTTCAGTAGCTAAAAAAGATAAAAGCTGTGAATTTGTCTTGTAACATATGGTAGAGACCAGGGGCAGCGGAGCAGTATATTAGATGTGGGGGGGGACTCTAGTGGAAAGACAAAAGACGTAGGGATATAGAGGGTACTATATGGGAATAACAATGATGCTAAAAGTCCCCATGTGCGCTTTTCTATGAGATATGTGGTCAGTTTTAATTGATAGTGTATGGAAAGAATGTCTTCTCTAAAGTTATGATTGGGATCAAAGTCGATGTACTAAACGTATTCAAGGTGGAGCATAAAGTTTTAACAAAATTAATTTTCGAAAAGATAAGATTTCATTTTTTGGGTTTTTACATGTTAGAATTAGCTCCATATATGCAAAGTTTTTGTTTAACTCTGGCAAACTCCAGTATTCTGTGCTGTCCGTAGCAGAAATGGACATAACGTCATCTTGACCTGGCTACCAATGGCATTAACAATTCCTTTTAAAATGAAAACAATAATAAAGCAATCCGCGTACCACGGCACCATCTCATTTAGCCAGGCAAGGCACTAACATCCGTCAATGAATTAGTAATGATTGAAAAGTCTGCACTTGTGCTGAATTTGTGGTCTCAAAAAGGCCCCATTCTAACGTTCTCAACATTTCAATGTTTAGTGAAATGTCGAGAATAGGACTGAAAACATGAGTGATACCATGATTCACAGAGGGCTCACATAAAAAGAAAATTAAACTTGTATCGAAAGGAAAAACTTGTGCATGGTTCGAAAAAATCTCCAAAAAGCGAAGAGCCGGGGGTGTTATTTCGAATTCAACGAGCACATGTACTCACTAGTCTTTCAATTTGATCACATAAATTGTGCAAATATGTGACAATTTTTGAGGAATTTTCTAGCATGAGGTGAGTTATTGGACAAAATACTTACTGCATCCAAGAAGTGGTTCATGCAATTTCCCACAATGTTGCAAAAGCTCACGACATTATGCTCCAAAGGAAGGAAAGCAATAAATTTAAAAATCACAACAAATAAAAGAGTAAAGCAAAATTTCGTAAGCAAAGCACTAGGTACATGTTCAGAGCAAAATAAAAACGAAAGTAATCATACTTAAACAAGAAATTCACCCTAGGTAGTATGATGAGAACTTATCGTATCTGTTCAGCCCCCGGCGCAGATAAATTATAATTATCGATACATAGAGCAAAATTAAATGTGCGTATTCGAAGATCTATCTATTTGAAAAAACAAAGCACAGTAGCGAGTTATGGAGGTTTTGGTTCAAAGCTGAAGATGAAAAATGAGAATACCAGACAGTCTACTGCGTGTCCTCTTAGGTGAGTGTCCTACCTTTTTGCATTACGACCAAAGAAATGGCTTGTTTCTATTCCATCTTGGAGTGAGACAGTCCTCGAATATTTTGTTATGTTGCCTGGTGATTCTTAACAGCTTAACTTACATTAAGAGAATGTGATTTAGTGAAGCTGATGTGGCAAACACAACTTGGATTAAATAGTTTGGATGATTTGGAGATTCAGTCTGTTTGGAGATTCAAAATAAAGTGTTGCTAACAATCAAACAATCCTTGAAGCAACGACTTCTTTTATCATAAATACGAAAAGGTTTTCTGATACAAATTCAGTAAAATTACAGCAGCAGCAGCAATCTTGTGTTAACTTTCATTGCTTTATTGTTATAACTTTATCAGGTGTCTTGTAAAGGAGTGCTCCCATCTGCACCTGGCCCACTTGGCCTATCATTATAAAACTTTTGACATCCCATTGGGTGGTCACACACATTCAAACTTTCGAGCAAGCAACTGGATAAAAGTGCTTTAGGGTGATAGAGTCTCCTTTTTGAGACACCTGGTTGAAATTAGTTGAAATTAGTGTTTTTTTGTTTCTAAGTTCCCTTTGTCTTGGTAAATTGTAATATATAATTATTTTAAGTGGCCGTCGTAGATGGAACTCGCTGACAAATTGTCCTTTCCTTTTATGGCAGCCATGGGTGATGTAAGTTTGTGTAGTCCCTTTTAATTCTTTGTTATATAGAAAAAAAGAATAGTTTGGATATTTTGTCGATAAAAGCGTATACCTATGGTAAAGCTACCTAATTCCAATAAAGACATCGTCCTTGAAGTTTAAAGCAAAGAAAAAGCTCAGCAAAAAATTTCATGTGGCACTTTCTTATTTTCTGTTCGTATCCAGAGTGGCTTGCATTAAGCCATATAAGTTTGGAACACAAATCCTGCTCACAGCACAGGTTTTCCACATTTTAGTAAAAAATACAAGCAAGCCTGTCAAGCTGGATCGACAAGTAAGTTCTATCTGAATGAACGAGTAGAACTTGAAAACCCCAAAATAACTGTTGTCGCAGTTAAGCACCTTACTAGGGCTTAGGTGGAGGTACACCCTCAGTTCTCTAAAGATGGGAAGTAATATCAGGATGAGTTGAGAGAACTATGCGGCAATAAATCAAGGATAAATCGGTAAAACCATGGGTATTATGTTAAATCACATACTATTGAGTTAAGTCCGCAGCATCTAGCGTTCGATCCACCTCTTCTCGTTCAAGCAAAGAAAATGATGTCAACCTTTTGTTCCAATTTATTTCTTAGTACTTTACAAAGCTAAAACTTTGACTCATTCATGAAAGCAAATAGTGGATAATATTGTAATCTATCTTTTAGGTACAATTCTTTCAGTTATTGATGCCAAGCTGTTCATAAGTTCCAATGGTCCATTACATCTTAGATCAATCATCAATTTCAGGCAAGGATTCTCTTTCAAATTCAGAACTTGTACTTCAGGAACATTACTTTTCCAAGGAAACAAGACTTCATTTTTCCATGTACAGTTAACTCCAACAAATTCCTCAGCGTTTAGTAGCCTAATATTTTCATGGAGAGTTGACAGCGATATGGAGAACGTGACGTTACAAAGTCACTATGCCTTTGACCGAAACGATTTATTGGAGGTGAAACTTATAACTGCAGATATAGAGAATCCGGTAATTGGAATTACCGGTACAATCAATATAAACAAGACCATTTTGAATGCATCGTTTACTCAGAGCATGGTAATATCCGGTCCATTGCACCTTGGCTTCGATGGTTTCACTGGTTGTCTCTACAGTGGAATGGGAGTCAACCTATCAACTGCTATGAACAGCTCCATATATCAACAGAATTGTCCTTTGGATGATAAGTATCCATGTGATGTTAAAAGTAGGTCTACCTTTCTAAGTTATTTACTTTTCCTTGGAAAGGGGTTTGCACTCTATAAGGAAGTAACCAATTATCCATAAAGTTTCCTTACTTTTCCTATAAATCTATATCAACAAAGAAGTGTAGATATTAGAGTTCATAACAGGATTTTTGACAACAAGTATAAAATATATTTGCTTTTGTGAAAGCCTTTCCTTTCAAAATTTAACACTTAATTAGAAGGGAAAGCTACTGTATCATTTTCCCAACAAGATAGGAAATTTGCCAACAATATGGCAGTCTGGCTTCACATGGAGGTTGTTCGCTCCCCCGATTACCTCAATCTATGCCATTGCATCAATATTTCTTTAGGCAGTATCATGCATATAGTATCAGTGTCAATTCTTGTATGTGCATCACAAATCAATGCGTTATCGATTCATAGCAAATCCCCGCAAATGTTTTTAGGCTTCAGTTAATAGTTGATATGCAGGTATTGGGGATGATTTCTGTGCATAAAAGCGAACAGGCAGGAATGCATGGTGAATTATCTAAAAAGCAAACAAAGTGCAAATAAGCAATTTTATTTTATGCAGGACATTTTTGGCAGAGAGGACAAAGCGCACGAAGGCACTAAGAATATCATGCCATTGCAGCTATAGAAGTACTTCTTAGGAAATTGGTTCCAAGATATGATAATCATTGTTATTAGAGACGTTTCTTTACTATTCCTGAGCTTTGCATTGCATACAAGTCTGCTTCCAGCGAGTTCAGTACCAGGGTGGCTACAGGTTCTGCAATTCCTGGAATTCTCCGGGGATTGTTCTGTTCTGAAAATGTTCTTATGGCTTGCTTATAAGGAAATTGATCCTCGGAACGATCTATCTTACTCAAACTAACGAAGTTTAAAAGTTACATTAATAACAACTTGTAAATATTTCTCACATGTTAGCACTGACATTTGATCACACTCGTAGTATTGAGTTAATGGTTTTGACTCTTCTGTACTTCGGATTTGAATTTTTTCTTGTAAATTACTAAAATGTTTTGGAAATGTTCTAAAATTTTTCTTGTTTTTTTAAATTTTGATGGTCGCCTTGGGTACTCTGACCTAGTATTTGCAGATATTTAACACTACTTGGCAATTCAAAAGCTCCACGAAAAGTTATTCGCATTGTTCATTTACAGTTTGTCCCGCTGGATTTGTCGGTCATTCTTGTGACAAAAACATAAATGAATGTGGTTCATATCCGTGCCAGTCTCACGCGACGTGTGTGGATGGCATCAATGGCTACAAATGCCTGTGTGGCCCACGGTGGACTGGCAAAACCTGCTCAGTTTTTCTGGGTTCATTATGTAAGAGTGTCACATGTCGAAACGGTGGGATTTGCATTGAAGCCTTGGACCGAAACAATTACTCATGCGTCTGTCCTAAAGGACTCACTGGTCGACATTGTGAAGATATATTCCTTCCATGCAGTGCACAGCCATGCAAGAATGACGGCATATGCTTCAACTGGACTACATCAAATTCAATTTATGATTACAATTGTTCATGCAATGAAGGTAAGCAGGGTTCTCAGGAGCTTGGACAAGCAGCAAAACCTTGAAAAGTCAGGGAATTCAATTTGAGATCAGAGAAAACTTTGAAAACCTGCGAACTGTCTGGGGATTTTTGCTGGTCAAGGACTTTATTCACACTCTCATTATTCTTGCTCCTTCATTTTCTATAAATATGCCAAGACATTTCTTTGGCTATCAAAAACTGCTGGGAAAACATCAAAAAGTCAGGGAACTTTTAAAAAGTTGATCTGAGAGCCCTGGAATAGTCGGAATTTGGTAAAAGTGTCCTGGGAGTCCTGGGTAAGTCTGCTAGAATTAACACGATAAAAGCACATACAAATCGCTGCAACATATGCCAATGAACCTAATTATTTTAATGATTCTCAAGGCATTAAATCTATACAAATATCATCTACAAGTATACCCAAAATTGCTCATAGCAATGCTCTTGATGGATCCCTTCAACAGTATATTCAGACTTCAGCTTGAAGGTAAAACCAGACCTTTTCCTGGCTCGAGTATGAGAAGGGACTTACACATTATTTCTTTGGTGAAAAATCGAGCCAATTTCTTCCTTTAAGGTTGCAATTTAGCAAGGTTGACTATTTATGAAGCTATTCCCTTCGCATGCATTAATTTGAAGTTCCTAAAAACCTTTCCAAACATACAAAATTTGACCAATTTCAAATGCAAGTTACTATATGCTATTTCCAAAGCCATGTTGAACTCAAACATAGTTCGTAAATAGCAGCAATTCCAAAACGCATGCAAATATGTTGCATGTAGCAGCTGGAAAGACATACGATATATGATCCCTACATCGATGGTTCAGATAGATAACACATCATCTTCCTCCTTCTGGATTTACTCTTAACTATGTGGGGTCCTCGGTGAGGATTGCTCTTCTCCACATCTTCCTGTCTTTACTTCCTCCTCTCCAAGTCCCATCCCCCCTCCATATCATTCCTTAACCTTCCAACCATCTCCTCTTTGATATTCCTCTTCCTCTTGTCCCAACACCATCACTACCACTCTTTTTCCCCACACAATTTAGATAACACACTTGAAGCACAAAAACTTCAGACTTTACTACTGACTTTGACCAGGATTGCAGTTTCATTATTATCAGGGGTATACTGCATTATATTTTGTTCTTTGCATATTAATATTAGACTTTTCACCTGATGGTTTTCAGCTTGCTTAAATAGTGGAGTGTCCTCTTTACTAATCTTACATGTATTTCCAACTATCTCACAATGGACATCTAATCGTCAGGATTCAGGGGGCTTCATTGCGAACTTGACGTCAACGATTGCTTCAGTTACCCTTGTCACAATGGCATCTGCATTGACGGGGTAAACGGTTTTACCTGCAATTGCAATCAATCCGGTTTTACTGGCTCATTATGTGAAACAGATATCAACGAATGTAGAACGGTGAACCCCTGTAAGAACAATGCAACATGTATAAATTCATATGGAGGCTTTACCTGCAAATGTCCAGATGGATATACGGGTATGTTATTTTTAGCGTTTCTGCTAGATATAAACTACAGGAATACAAAACTCAACATTATATCTCTAAAAAATCTTAAAGAGTTATTTTAGATAGAACTATTACTGCATACAATTGGAAGAAACCTGGCTCTAAAACTTGTTTTTATGCTACAGTTCATACGTACTCCAAGCCATTATTTTAACTGGTGTACTGACACAATCCATGATGTTTTACTCGGTAATAAATGTGAATATGGTATTATGAAAGGCAACATATATCCCTCTTTGAATAATGGAACCTGTAAATGCAGTTGTGTACCTTGTTATACAGGACAAAGTGTGTAGCAGCCCATCAACTTTCTTAAGAATCCGGAATCCAGTACTGAACTTTCTTAACTTTTTGAGCAGCCGGGTACTGCTTTCCTGTAAATCTACGTTCTTATAAAAAAGGTACACATTACGCTTATATTTGTCTTTCAATTCAGGGGATGCTTGTGAGCAAAAAATTTATTACTGCTCCCATGATAAACTATATTGTGGTAACGAGAAATGTCAAAGTCGTAACTTGGATAACGAGAATAAAGCAACATGTGTTTGTGACGCTGGATATGATGGGGAAAGTTGCACAAAAGACGTAGATGAATGCCAACTAGGATATTGTCAGAACACTATTCCTTGTCTCAGCACAATTGGCAGTTTCACTTGTGGTTGTATGGCAGGGTTTTCAGGTCATAACTGCACAGTGAGCATGAATGAATGTTCCAGCAATCCATGTCGCAACAATGGAACGTGCCATGATGGAGTGAACAGATATCGGTGTACATGTAGATATAGTTTCACTGGATGGAACTGTGACAGTAACAAAAAGCCGTGTAGTGGTAACCCTTGCCATCATGGCGGCAAGTGTATGGAAGGTATTGAGTCGTACACCTGTTCTTGTCACAGAGAATTTCGTGGAAATAACTGTGAAGTTGATGTGAATGAGTGCGACTCAAATCCATGCCAAGCAGGAAGCACCTGCATTGAGAAAGCAAACACGACTGGAATAAAGTATGTGACGATTTGATCTTACAATATATATAAGGCTATGTTCTAAAATAGACTATTATAAATCTTTTAAAAAGTAACTTTTCATAAGAAAAATGGGCGTTGATCTAGGTACCTCATAAAAATTACGTACTGGAATATCTCAAAAATGTACCTAGAAGATGAACGTCAGGTTCAAAAGCTCTGTTACAGGAGTTTTGGCAGCATCCATGGGCGTCAGCTGTACACGCTGTTTTTTATAAGGAACCACTTTATAAGGAACCTAAATGCAGAATACCAAAACATTTAGAGAACTTATACCTTTTATCTATTCTGTGCTTATACTACTAAAGGAAATTTCCTTAAGGAACTTTTCTATTTAAAACCAGCATTGATTGTTTGCTATGCTTGTGTCAAGTGTTTCATGTTTCATTGATCTTAAGTTATAGCCAAAATTAAAGGCAAAATTCAGAATTTCAATGTTTACTTGTGTCTGTACCATATGTATGGCACTAAATTCAATTTTCAATTAATAATTCAAAGGATAAATAGCCCATCTCTGCAATGATACATATAGACAGATAAATGTGGAGTGAAAATTAAAGAACTATTAAGGAACTTCCCGAAATGCAATTTGACATTAGAAATCCAACAGTACACGCTTTGTTACAAGGAGCTTAGCTCAAGGCCTAGTTCCAAAAGTTCCTTATTTTTGCACCTCCAATAGTCAAATTGTAGTATTAAATGTTTCTTAATAGTTCCTTAATTTTCACTCCACATTTAGTGCCATACATACGGTACAGACAGAAGTAAACATTGAAGTTCTGAATTTTGCCTTTATTTTTGGCCATAACTTAAGACCAATGAAACATGAAACACTTGACACAAGCATAGCAAGGAATCTACGCTGCTTTTGGCTGCAAATGAATGGAACCAGCTTCCTAATTCTTGATTGCTTGCTGTGATAAAAATTTTTTAAATAAAAAGTTCCTTAAGGAATTTTCCTTTACTATTATAATTCTACATATAGGTTCTTTATAAAGTGGTTCCTTACAAAAAAAGCGTTTTAGGAACTTTTGGAACTAGGCCTTGAGCTTGGTTACTTATAAAAAAGCGTGTACAATGTCCAAGAGACTGCAAGCAGCTGCTACCAGGGTTGCAGTCTTGGGATAGCTGGGGAAGTAGCCCTATTTGGAGTGTTTTTAAATGTCTCTAGATTTTCTGTGATAGTGTTTTGCATTGTCCATTACATACTTCAAATTCTTTGAATTTTTGTGAGAAAACCGAGCTGAAGAAATTCCGCCCAAATACTGGAGGTTGAGTCATGACTCATGAGTCATTTAAAAAGCTAAATACCTTTTAAGTCAACTATGCTTCTCATTACAACTGATCTCCCAAAAATCTTCTTTATGTGTCATGACTGAGACGTAAATCTGAAGACAACGGAAATCAACCCCATTCTGTACACACATCGCTGTTTCGTTTTCGTTCTGTGGTATAGTTCGCGGTTGCCTTCAGTTTGTCTCAACAATCTAAATATTCAAATGACCGTATAACGGATCGGATATCAAGATTCACTAGTGCGAAGTAGACACCGGTCCAGGAAGTGACAGGCATATATTATTCCTCTGTAATTTGATAATTAAGCCGGCAGAAATACACTCGTTTTGCATCAATGCAATATATCGATTGTGTTGATCAATTAGGAATAGCGCGTCAATAGAAAACTGTTCGAAATCAGGCAGGTCGATTGAAGATGTCAGGATGATTGCCGACTTGTCGCTCGTTTCCCCGAGTTGTATGCCTCGTAAATATGGATTGGTGCTGATCTTAGTAAAACTCATCGTTTGGTAAGGGAAAAGTAGTATATTGCTTGCCGTGTTGACATTTTAAATGTTGTTGTCTAACGACAATAGTTGACTTTGGTGACTTAAAGATGGCCTACCATACCGTAGGCTTTTTGACTTATGCTATATAATAACATCGAGGGGCTTCCTTATCACTGAGTAAATTCTACATTTTATGAAAGCATTTCCAGAACGACTTGCAGACTCTTCCCGACTCTGCACTGCACTGTTTTGCGGAGAGTTGATTGTAGTTTGGATATAAGGAAGGCTGGGCCTTATTAATTAAAGAGTTGAGTTCCTTCTTACCAAACCTTTTCCAATTCCATAGAAGGAATAACCTGGATGAAGCTCTTTGCACATTAGTTTTTTGTAAAATGCAGCCGTGTTGTTACGAAATATACTGCGAAAGTGTTTGCAATTTTTCATTCTTTTCAAATAAGTAGATACCGTCTGCGACTTAGGACACACATTGAGCATAAGCTGACGAATGCATTTTGAATTCCTGGTCAAATCTATCAAATGTTATCTACAAATGCTACGGCTTTTTTACAATTCGTGCCGTATAGCCACCTTTAGGTCGATTTATAGAAGAGGTACGATTGTTTGTGATCACGATGATATTTTTGTCTTTCGCACATTTTGCGTTTTCATCTCGTAGACATCCAAAGTACCTTTAGAGATTTTCATAACAACCTTGCTCTCAGTGAACGTATGCAATGAGCTCAAGGCTGTATCAGCATTATGGCTAAAAACGACTGTTTGTGATCAATATTCCATCCATGCATATCTGATACTGTTTGGAATTTAGTTTCAGAGACTAGGAAACGAGTATGGGGCAAAATACTTTCAGTCTGCTTCGGCACAAACAGCAAAATAGGACAAAATATATCCTTTAATATACGTCTTTTACAAGGAGCGATAGTCTCAGGATCATAGAAACTCATGTAACCCAGATAATTGGTGGAAGTTTAAGGATATTTGCAATAAATTTCAATTTGCAATATTCTTATACTGTGCAATAACATATTGTATGTCTTAATCTTTAATAATTAAATTGTTTTTGTAATTCTTTCAACATAAACTGTTTTGAGATAATAAACTGTTTTGAGATAGAATTTAAGGGGAATTATGGATATACATATTTATAGTGACAGTGTGTGTTTAACATCTTTAGTTCATTTGTTTATTGTGTAGAAGTACCTTAATTTTCAAACTAAATACCACAAATTCAAATGCCTCTCCTTGATGGGATTTTTTGTCATAGGCATGGCTATATATGCATTTGCAACCCTGGAGCAACTGGAGTAAATTGCACAACAAGTATTGGTTGTGTTGATAAACCATGCCAGAACAATGGAACTTGTAATGATACTGGCAGTGGATACACGTGTTCTTGTCTGAGTGGCTTCACTGGTCAGAACTGTACTCAGGAAACAACTGTTGATTTTAATGGAACTACCCAGTGGAATTTGACTAGCTCTGTTCAGCATATTGAATTTAGTTTTAGAACTACCTTAAAGGCTGGTTTGATCTTGCAGATTGCAGGTTCAAATAGCAATCTGTTCCTATCACTGAGTGATCAGGGACTGAATCTGTTAAATGATTCTGGCCTTGTTCATTTAAGTATTTATGGTGCCTTTAGTGATGGGGCTTGGCACAGCCTTTCTATCTCTGTTGGTGGGAATTTGATTAATGTTACAACAGATGGTAACAGAGCTAGTAAATCTGTATCGATATCTGCTATCACAAAGTATCATTTAGGCTCAATTCAAAGTTCTTCAGAAGTTATAAAGACAGCTGTTCCTGCTTATATTGGTTGCTTGAAGGACCTAAAAATAGGAGGGACTTTTATGATACCACATCATAATGGTTCTCTAGTTGGAGGTACTGTTGGCACTTGTACATGGCAAAATCTTTGCTCCAATCCACAAAATCCATGTCAAAATGGTGGAAATTGTACAGATCTGTGGAATGATTTTAGATGTGTATGTCCTAAAGGTTTTTCTGGTAAAATCTGCTCATATACAACTTGTGCTGGTAGTCCATGCTCTGGAGGTACATCATGTGTTGATGTAAAATCTGGAAATGCAGCTTGTAAGTTCATTTCTTGTTGCTCTTGCAGTTTCAAAGTTGCAGTTTTTGCTGAATTGTATTCCTCTTTTATTTATTAGCACTTAGCAAAGTTCTTCTCATAGATCAAGTTTGTGTCATATTGGCTGCATTTTTCTAAAGAATGCAACCATCTGCAAGGATTCTCCTGGAGCCAGTAAGATGCTACAGTTTAGCTTTATCATAGCAACTTGGTGAGGTTTTTTATTGTGGTAAAGGAGAATGAAACCAGAGATGGCAGAAAAGCTTTTCCCCTTATATTTATAAACCTGTGTTTCTTTTTTGTTGTACATGCATATCACATCTGACTAATTGCTTTTGCTGAAATGTTTTCTGTTTATGTCCCATGTATTATTGATTTATTGCTTGTAGAATTTTTTGAAAAATATTATCTCTTTTTCATCAATGAAAATATTTATGATCACTTTCCATTTGCAGAATGTGTAAGACTATGTACCCACCACTTTTAACAGACAGAGCAGCATAAAAATAATCTTTCTTATTTTTAGGTGTTGTTCCATACACTTTGGTTGAAAGTACAAGTTACATTGTGTTTAGAAATATCACAGCAAGCAGTTACTCTTCTATGCAGTTCTCATTGCTTACACAAAGCTCAAATGGAGTAGTTTTAGCATCTGGTACCAACAGTAGCCATTTTTTGGCCATAGGCCTCAACAAAGGAAAACTTGACATTGTATATCGTTATTGGTCTATGCCAAGTGAGCAACGAGTAAATGGAGGTAAGTACCTGTAATGGCCCAAGATTATGGTATTTTTATAAAAACCTTTTTATGTATCTTGTTGAACATTTGCCAATACTAGCCAGCAGATCATTACTGTTGTTACCCAAGGAAAGTTTTTGAAGTGTGTGTCCAGTGTAATGGTGTACATGAGAGAGACCTGGCCAGTAAGGGTTTAAAATATGTTTCATATAGAGAGAAATTATATGAGAATGATGAGATGGATACACTATGTAGGCCATAAAGACAGATTTTTAAGCTTAGGTGCAGATTGAATCTTGACAATATTAGGAGTTATGTAAGGAGTTTTGAGACTTTTGCTTTAGCCATACTGAGAGAATGGATGACAGTGGTTTGATTAGTAGATCTAAAGCAGTTGAGGTTGCAGATTGAGTTGGCAGAGGAAAAACATGGAAAGAATATATAACAAGAGGTTTGAGAGAGAGAGAGAAGTATGTAAAGACCTTATCAGAGATAGGTTGGCTTGGAAGTCAATTTCTTAACAATGCCATCCAACATATACTACCATGTCATATGGGTCACATGAAAATAGATATTCTGGTGATAATTATGGTGGTGTTTTCTGAACAAATTTAGCCTGTAATATTTTCTACAAAGTTTTATCTAACATGTACTTTATTATTTCATACATGGACAGCTAATTGAGTCACCAGCTTTGCTAACTGTTCTGCTTTCCTTATACTCTGTAAAAGCTCTATTGAACATGACAGTACGAGCTGAAGAAGCATGAGTCGAGCTTACTAGACTTCTACTTACTTACTAGACCCCCCCCCCCGGGCTTACTAGACTTTTTACGAAAAATGACACTGATATTTTTAACATTCATAACTATATATAGACTGTGCAATCTGCTTTGCACATTAGGGAAAGAATGGAACTATTCAGAGCTTGTGTTTATCTAACTCTGTTGTGCTTCGTGACCGTTTTTGTATTCTTTTGAACATCTAAAACCAGTTCTATACTAGCTAAACATAAAATTGTTTACCATATGTAGAGAATGTTGAAAATTTATTGAAGTTTCCATTATTATGTTTCTTTTACCAGCGACAAAGATAAATGACGGGCGCTGGCACGCTATAAACATAACAAGTTTAACAGGAACTTCAATCACTGTCGACTCAGGGATATATGCGGAGCACAACGCTCCAATTCTCAACAGCCACTTTAAAACATCGGTAGAAGAAGACGGTATAACAGTTGGAAACAGTCTCAAACCGTACCTGGATTCGCTGTTCAATGTCAGTTATTACATTGGGTGTTTCGAGAAATTGCTGCTTGGTGGTGACCTTCTGGTGCAAAACACGTCAATGGGAGTGAAAGCTGGTTGTGATGCTTGCGCGAGCAATCCTTGTGTTAGGGGGGCATGTGTGAATACATCCGACGGCCATAGGTGTGCTTGCCCCCAGTTCTACAGTGGGGTTAATTGTAATTTAACGCATAATATATCATGTGGATTCAAGCCCAATCTGTGCCACCTGAGTGTTTGTGAGAACCTTACAGTAGCTGTAGAACCAACGTACAGCCAGTCGGGGAAAGACCTCTTTCGATGCAATTGTGCAAAAGGGTACACTGGATATTTGTGTGACGCCATTGTGGATAATTGTAGCCCAAACCCTTGTGTTAATGGCAGTTGCGTCTCGTCCATCGGTAACTACACTTGCAACTGTATCAGTGGCTTTGGCGGGAGAAACTGCTCGGTGAATGTCAACGAATGTAACAGTAATCCTTGCAGAAACGGTGGCAAATGTCAGGACAATGTGAACGGGTTTGTTTGTACTTGTACCTCTGGTTATAAAGGCGATACTTGCCAGATCTCTGAGTCGGACAGTAGTAGTAATGTAGGCATGTGGATTGGCATTGGCATCGCTATATTAGTTGTCATACTGATCATCCTCTTCTTTGTTGCTCGTTACTGTGTAGGATCAAGTGGCCTGAGTGGGTCTTACAGCCCGACAGGACAAGAGAAAGGCCAAGTTCAAATGACCTCAATGCCACCAATTCCACCAAAAGAGAGGCTCATCTAAAGATTATGGCACTAGAAGGATGTAAACAGTTTCCAGTTATAACTTATATCATTAGTACAAGTGTGAAGATAGAGTGACAATGGAATATGTGACGGTGTCGTACTACAGTTGCAAAAATATCAGATACAATTCGTGCTATGCTATGGGGAGTTGAATCCGTTTACTATTGCACGATTTGTTCGTTCGACTAGTAATAACACAATTGGATGCATGCGTTTGTGTTAGCATATTCGCATTGCTATTATGCTTTTCCCAATCTTCGGGTCTTCTATGAATCGCAGGCTTGATGTGAAGTAGAGGGTTCTTTTTGGGCTGAGTTTACATCATCCTCTTCTTCAAACAGAACATTTCGTGATAATTGTTCAAGAGGAACGTGTTTCATATTGGAACAGAATGGGGTTTTTTAAATCTTTTCATGAGTCCTCTTTCCCTCAAACATGACACGATATCATTTGAATGGGGCTTAAGTAACTCAATACAGTTCTCTGTTACGTTGTCAGTTTTATCAGTCGCGCCAGAACAACCATTCAGCTGTATCACTGATTGTTACCTCGATTACCGTATTTTGTTTTGTATGTATAATACAGCATGTTACATTGCGTTCCAATGTAGAAATATATAGGAAAACAATGGTTTTGAAAAGGCGTTACCAGGTAATGTTCTGTATTTTCAAATATACGTTACGGTATCTTTCAATTTTCGTAGGCAGGTGATGAGAATCTCGATGATGTAGATATAGGCTCCCAAGTAATATACGTCACACAGTCCTAAAAATACAGTAAGCAACAACAACAACAATTCTAATGACTGCAGATACCCCATGATATAATTGCTGTGTCTTTATCATGGACGTGGTAGTAAGACAAGATCTTTAGATCATAAACAACTGTTGAATTTGCCCCTTTCTGAATTTTGAAGAGAGAAGACTTGGTGAATCGTACGTTCCTCAGGGGTGCGTTTGAAGTACATTGCTTTATTTTGTGAGCATGAGAAAATTAGGTACTTTTACTGTCATGAGTAATCATGACGTATATACATGCAATGACTTTTTGTTGCATATTTGAAAATTTCACTCCTTACCTAGAATTTTTACTAGGCCATTTAGATGTTTCCTATTAGGATATTTAGTTACATTTTGTAGTCTTTGCATACATACGCGGGTCATAAGATAGCATACAGGACAATTACTGTGTAGCAGAGTTCCATATTGTGAAATTTCCCAGGGTGCTAATATTGTTGAGGTTTTGCGCGCGGATATCGAGTCTTATTGAAATTGTTGTATTGAATTATTACCGCACACAGAATAGTGTGTGCAGTTCGAGGATAAAGATGTTTTTGATATGCGTTCTTATAGCAAAATAGAGGCGTGCCAGTGACATGTACGCTTTCCATTGCTTTAGTGTTTTTAAATGAATGCTGTTTGTTCTACAGGTAGCTAGAGAGTATTTAGGTAGATGTTGCATCACTGCAGTTTATATGCCTTCTATGTACGAGGATCACTTCGTATCTTTATTTCGTAGAAAATAGATTTCAAAACCTTTTAGTAGTATTCATTTAGTAATAGAACCATACGATTGCACGAACGATGGCAATTTTATCTTAGGTTAATATGCACTTTTTGAGTTACTGAAATCTCCAAAGTCGTAATTACCTACTCCCATGGTGCATCACGATCTCTTAGGTATACAATCGTAGCGTAGATTCTAAGAGCTCTTTTCAGTAACTTCTTGTTTATAGCAGTAGATGGTCATGAAATCAGTGAGTGAATTTGTTTAGAGCATTGACACAAAAGCATGAAAAGTGAATAACGAATAAGAAATATTTTCGCCAATACTCCTAGTCTTATTCAATACTGTTTTAGTCTTTGATGTAACACATACCAACAGAATCAAAATCTTACCTCCTTCCCCACCAAAACATTCCTTGTCTATACTACTCAATTGCCCAAACAGTCTTAGACCAACTTCATCGCTTAATTAAATTCCCATCAGATAGTGGATAAAAGTACATATATCAAATTCTTCATAGATGTGAATTTTTTATTGCTACCAAATTCGTTATGTTGCCTTTTTACACGTAGGAGATATTATTTGCTTCATGACTGTAATATTAATATGATGTAATATTCATGTGATTTATCGAAGCCTTGCTGTTTATACATATGTGAATTATTCGATAGGTTCAGCTAGTTGCAATGGCATTCGTTTTTTGTCTCATATCTTTGGCACAATGATAGGCTTCAACTATTGGATGGTAAGAGGAAGCCAGATGGATTTTTTCTGATCGATGGTGTTGTCATGCAGGCTACAAAACTCGTGGAATAGACCGCTGATGAAATCTAGAATTCCATGTATAACACTCTCTGGACATTTACACTCAGGTGGATTTTCTGCATGTTTACAATCTGATTACAATCAGACCTTGAGTATTTGCAAAACCCACTTAAATACCATAATCCATAAACCATTTCAATTACCCAGTACCCAGCACCCATATATTATTGGAAACAATAAAGTGGCTGCTGATAATTGCAAAAATTCTATGATCTTCAAAAAAATCTATCACTTGGATATTATACCACCCAGTATGGAAATTTTTCTTTCTTTTTCTACTTCAGGAGACATCTGCAAAGTTTTATACCACCATGTCACTCTAGCGTGTGTAGCATATCTGTGTATAGGTGGTTATATACTATAATAATGGTACATAAGTGCCGTACCTACAAATTATCTTAAAAACAGAGCAGCGTTGCAAAGAGAGGTCACACCCCTTTCCGAGATCTAATGTGATGGCATTTGAACGGCGAAGACGATTTCTATGGCGAGGATCAACGCTAATTGTTGTTTCTATGTCTCCAAAAATCGTTACTCGCAGACAGAGTAAGGTACTTAAAGATTTTATCTGTATCGCATAAAATGCATGGAAATTCTACAAAGACCAGTACACTAAGTGAGATGAGAAAGTGTTTGCAACTAGCCTTGCTCAATCAACAATCGAGCTGCATAAGTTCTCTGCGACAAAGTTTTGATCATATCAGGATCTTTGCACTACTGATATGTACGACAACGAAAGGCATTTCGCACACGGTAATGTTTAGATATCAATTCCGTTCGCACAAGGTCCAATCTAAAAATTCCTTTTTAGACCTCTTCTGACCACATTCTAATACTAAAAGCTCCTTAGTAGTGCCATAATTTTAACTGCACATTAGACATTGTATGTGTTCATTGCTAAGGCAGGGCACTACAGACACTGCCAGTTTCAACGGAAACCCGCCTATGAACCATTTGCTAAAAGGGTTACATATGATTTATGGGCATTTTGCTTCTTAATTCTTGATTGTTTGTAGCGATAAAATGGTAGAAATTGAAAAGTTCCCTAGGGATTTTTTTCTTATTAGAAAATTCCCTTATGCTTCTTGGCCTCCTAGATGTACGTTCCTTACAAAGCGATTCCTTACAAAGCACGCGTTTCTTTTGGACCATGCTGCTCAATTGAAAGTGGTGGGGATTTGTTATTGAAGTGAATTCTGCTGCACTTAGCAAAGTGACAGATTAATTAACACAGCATCTAAGTATGTAAATATCTAATATGAAATGAAATGGATGAAGTGCAATGAAAATTTTAAAACTAAATGGAGAGAGGCGTAATTGCTTACTCAGACTTGTTCACAATGTCCATATTGCGTCGTTCCTCTTCAATCAGGATGAAGTCCATTCGTTGCTCTTCGTCCTGGAAAGTGTCCACAATTGTTTTTAAAAATTTTGCAAGACATGTTTCGGATTCATCATCCATCTTCAGTTGCTAAATCTGAGTTGAAATCAATAGAACACATATAAGTATACACATTCGATAAAAGAACGATAAACCGTTATGAAGAAAAAACACACGAAAGGGGAGTTAGAAACTTAATGAGATATCAAAGTGCTTTTAATTGTTTTTAAGTATTCACAACTGAACTACAATTCAAAGCATGTTTTATAATCTTTTCAAGAAGTACATCTCCCGTTCTTTCAATTAGCCAACTTGACTTTCTTCTCATCCCGAACAAAAACTTTTGGGACAATTCCCTTGCCTTACATATAGCTTTACATTAGAGCTAGTGATACGTCCTACAATAGCTAGATCATCGAAGTGTTACATCTCTACAAATGGAGAGATATCAAAAGACCTCTTTGAGCAATTTCAAATACTCCTTGTATGTAATACCTAAGCATAGGTCAATATACAGTAATAGATTGAAAGGTAGGTATTCTTCACTAAGTCTTGTTTGTATTCTGCACGTGCTCGAGGTAATTTGAAATCGACTTACATTGCCGCCTTCAGTATTTCAATTTCTTATGTTAAATGATACTCTTGAAGATTTTCAAACTAATTTCATTGCAAGATTGTTTTATAGCTACAGTGGCCTTCAATGAAGTATATCTTGAGTCGATAGTCTAGCAGCCCATAATCCATCATATCATTTCGGGCCTAAGGCGACATTTTCCTGCATTTGATCTTGTTGTTTCTGCATTGTCATATCTTCACATTAAATACATTGCTTGACTTAACATCTCATTAGATATCATATTTAAGCATAGAACAAGATTTGAAAAGTTTACCTTCTTACTTCTTGCTAACTTATCGATAGAGCGGACCTACTTCAACTTGGAAGACACGCTTTACCATCCCGCCATAACACGAAAACCATACGTCAGCAAAAGATTTCAATAATATTGCATCTTCCTAACGCCCCCAGCTTTTATTTCTTCATCTAACCTGAATTGATGGGATAACGTTGACAACACTGTCAACTATTTTTCAAGTTTCAGTGCTAAAGTGGAAATATCCTACCAATAGTTTCAGAAATATCTACACCAGTCCTCGATCATAAACGACTGCAAACCAACAATACCTCATGATTTTCTTCTTGTGATAAAAGTTGAGCTCGAAACTGCATCAACAGGAAGGAACAATACAAAAGCTTCCTTCTCAGTCTTAATTTCATAAATGAACATTCCTCATAAAAAGCTGTGCAAAGAGAACTTAGCAGAATCAAGCAAAACATTCATAAAAGAATCAAGAGCGAGAGCATAAGAACTAAACACAACATTATCATCACGATGAAAGGATAGCAATGTGCAAATCCTATGGAAAGGGATAAAGGGTATTTTAGGGTAAGATATAAAAATCCGAGTACAATTTCATATTGTGGAAATAGAACAATAGAGCTCAAAAGTCACGGAGGTAGGTACGGTTGATAACAAATTTAGCTATTGCTTTAAAAATAATAGTGCTATTTCCATTTTTTAATATCCCCAGGTTAATTTCTGATTTGAATTCTACTTTCATTTTAACCTTCTAGTATAATATCTGGTGACAGGAGAAAAGTATCAAAAATACACAGAATTGGTTATCTACAAATCCTGATCAATTAATCTTTTTAAACAGGTATCTCACTGATAAGCCTGTCGTACTAAAGGCGATCGCTGCTCTGGAGAAAGATCTCACTACCACAAGATCAACTTACAGATCAACTTTCTTGCTTTCAATCTTCGGGAAAATGTTTGGAAAAGAATGTACCAGTGCTTCAATAGATTTTAAGGTACATGAGTTGAGATAATGACCAATGTAATCTGAGCTCCATAATGGCCACTTAAGTGACTACGCGCTAGCTAGCCTAACAGAGTACATATTATTCACTAGAAAATAATGGATTTGTATTCGGGACATTTTTTATCTATAAACGCTTCTGCTTTAGCTAGCTATAATACTCCATTAAATACGTTGCCACAGCTGCTGGCACGAGAGAAGTTCTGTCTCACTATTATATTAGCTATATCGAACAACCGATTTCCAAAAGGTTTCATTCAACTAATGAAAGTACAGTATTTCGCCATTTCAAGGAATCATTTATCAAGTTTAAAGCCAAACTGTATTCATTTCTCTAGCCCTAAACTCATGCGAATCGTCTTGTCACCACCAAACACCGCTAAGAAGGAGCTACAGTCGGAATGGCGGGAAAAACTATCACATCAGCGCATCAAACTCATGTTATGGACTACAGTGGAAAAATGCTGAAAAATTATGCAAATTTTCAGCTGTTCTTTACAGAGAAACACACACAACATGATAGTATCTGGATGTTTCAAAATTCCAACTTAAGCAGCATATGTTTCGCTTGTGCGGTTGAGACCTTAGATGACACTACTTCTCTGAATGTGCGGAAGAGGAGGATGGTCTCAGGCATTATGGAATTGTTGACAACAAATAGATCAATCTGGCAAATATTCACAAAGCAAAAAGCAACTCTATGCCACACAGGGAATGTATTACTGAAGCTGCTATCAAGTAAGGACAAACAGCTTTGTACACTTGTTATTGAGACACTAGGCACCTTAGTGCAAAGGTCGACAGAAGACAGCACTATCAGTTTATTGCAATCACTAGCTACTGTGCTACGTGACAAAGGGACAAAAACAAATGTCGAATACATGGCTCCATATTTCTGCTTTCTGGGGAAAATACTGCGTAGATCAGGCTCCGCGGTGAAGACATTACTTACTGACCATCATTGGTTATTTGAAATGATTATTGAAAACGTAGGAGAAATACCAGAGAGCCAAGCGACGTCCTATTGGTATATTTTGGCTCAGATTTATAAAAACGAGCATTCTCGACATGTGAACATGAGAAATTCAAAACTCGTAATTGAGAAGGTCGTCAGTGTACTAGGAAACTCTGCATCTAAGGATCTGCAGCTGAACATCCTATCAGTTTTAATGAGCTTTGCAAAGAACAACTTACTTTGTGAACTAATCATCGACGATGAAAGTGAATTTTCTTTATCACAAAATTCAGTCGCGAATATGATGAAAAAACTCATGCTTTCTACTAACTCTGACATCCAACGGATTTCAGTTCAATGCTTAACAGAGGTACTGAAAAGTTCTTCTGCCCATGATTATGAAAAGACCATAAACTTTTCTCAGATTTTGATGGCAAAAGGGCTATGTGAATTCCTCTTTGAGCTCTTAGGCTCTTCAGAGCGCTTCTTAATATCCACTGTACTCAACTGCCTTCAACGTTTCGCAGATATGGATATGTTCTTTAGCGCTGGGCATGTCATATATGGTATAGAACCTATTGTTGAGTCACTTAAGAGAGCCACTACAGCAAAGGACAGATTCCTACTGCACCCTGCTTTGCATCTGATGTTGAAAATTTTGCAAAACATCAAAAATACTTCTTCCATTGAAAAACATGCCGATTGCCTTCTTGAAATGATGATGCAGTTGAGTGAGATGCAAGATACAGATATACTGAATCTCGGTATTTCCTGTGCGACAGAAGTAATAAGAAGCGATACAAGCAGAGAGATCCATTTGACAAATATCATCATGGTTATGGAACAGTTTGGGAAGAGATTGTCAAAAAAATCAGCTAGCGCACTGGGAAAAAACTCAGGTGAGTAGCAACTTCCTTCAATCTATCTTAAACAACCGTGGTGTGTTAGCAAATTTGCAGAATTGCTTGGTATCAGGCCTGCTTGGTATCGTAATGAGCTTAGAGAATTTGCAGAAGTACTGATTGAGTTCCAACAGATAGTGGAAAGCAAAATATCATTTTGCAGCTCTTGGTCTACATAATTGAATTCAATTATTCAGCAAGTATCTAATTTAACAGCCCTATTAATGATGAGTTATCTGCAATAAACAACGAATCCTTAAATAGGTACACGTTCATGGATGGGCTGAAAGATTCCTGCCCTCCGGTCATTAAGCCAGACAGGCTCCCTTTATTATTGTCAAACTCAAAATGAGAGACACGAGGAAAACTTGAATGTAGGTTAAGACAAGAAAGATACTAAAAAACATACAAGGAACCGAAATGACTTTCCATTGTTTTTAGAAGCTAATGTCCCATTGTGGCAAAGTTTCTTATGAAGAACAGCGCTGGGGCCTCTAAGCGCACGGGCCCTCGGTCCACGACCGATTTACCCGACCAGTCAGTCCACTCCTGGGTACGTTTTGAGGGCCAAGATCTTATTACTGTCTTAGAACCCAAAAATGAGTATCACAGAATGGCCTTCTAGATTTCTTCCTCATATGACAAAAGGTAAATTTCTATTTTAGTTTCTTATATAATCAAGGAAATATTCACCTAGACTTAACTGTTTGGATACTGATTTGTGCACTGAAAATCTCCTTCGTTTTTAGCTGATCCTGATCTATTGAACCTTCTCAAAAAAACACTGGACTTTGCGAGGTGTAGTACAAAATTTGTCACAAATGATGGCTCCTATGAAGGAACACATAGAGAATTGACTGAACCTGCCGAACAGCCAAGTGGAATAAAAGAGCTAAGCCTACAGGAAATGCAACGTATTGCAGATTTGTATCTCATTCCGTCAACAGTAATGCTCTTACCGTTCGTGAAAGAGCAAGAGATATTCAGCAGTTTCTTTAACATTCTTTTGTTTCTTCTTGGAAATAGCACTGACAAAGCTTTTGCAAAGAAGTTGTGTGAATCATCGTTTGTGCGAATTGCGCTAGAAGTTAAAGCTGCTTCAATGAGTGACGATCGGGCCAGTGAAAGTAGAACCCTTATAGACAACTTTCTTGTCCTGCTTGCTTGCAAACTAGATGATACGCGTGATGAGATTGGCCTAAACAATACCCTGTCTGAAGCATTTTCGGTTCTACAAACAGCTCCAGGTGAATGGCACCTATTTTTCAACAAAGCTTCGTCAAGCTTAGATATCAACATCGTTCATCCTATACGACTTGCGTGTATATCGTTACTTTACGTGTCAGTAAGATTCGGGGACCCACTATGGAAAAGTGACGTTATTCTTAACTGCATATCAAATTGTATGGAAGATGAATTTCAACTTCATGACTTGCCAACTGCAGTAAAACGACATGTTATTTATCTTTGGGCGTATGCAAGAAATAATACGAAAACCACTGATGCTGAAATTTTACGTGCTGAAAGCAAGGTAGCATCTCTAATTGAAAAAGAGCATACACCAAGCTATCTTTTTATCCCGGAGGCGTGCTTCGTTCACTGGATTATTGGCTCTGCGACAACACTGAAGACAAAAGTATGGGCTTTATCGGAGCTTTTCTCATTGGATAAAAATGCTGGATCTGATTCTGATGGTACGCACATCGAAGATATATCAAAATCTCTAGCTTCATACAAAGATCACCTTGAATTCTATGCAGTTTGTACGGAAATCCTAGCTACTGGAAAATTCTCTGTTGTTAGACAGGCAATTGATGTTATCACTTTTGTGATTGGAGACGGTACAAATAGGGACGTATTTTCTAAGATAAAGATGATCATTAATAGAAAAATTCTCTCACATGGATCCGAGCTTGATCACTTCAATTTAGTGGCTCTCCTAGAGTTTTACAGGCATCTTTTGTTATCACATGCTTCCGAAATTTCTGATGTCGACTTGAAACTAGCGAGTAGATTATGTAGCCTGTTCTTGGAATATTCAATTACAGACATTCGCGTTGCCATCCTCAACTCTCTTAATCAATTTCTATATTATATAAAGAACAATGGTGATTCCTCACAAGCAGCAGTGGTATGCAATCAAATGTTTCTCGAAGAGTTAGACAAGTGTATACCACGTCAGATGACAAGCGAGGGGATTGAAAGTGAAAAACTAGCATCTGCAAGTTTAGTGTTCGTGTCGCAGCTTATAGGCACTATGTCTTCCCAGAAATTTCCAACAGTATGCATTCAGCCAATCATTGTTCAAAGAGAGGTCTTAATTATATCATTGGCTTGCTCAGGCTCCCCATTGATACAACTCGCTTGCTTGCAGTTTTGGAATTGTTTCTTAGCATTGAGTCCAACACATTCGTATATCTTCCAAGGCGTGGAAGAACCTCTATACCTAAGTGAAGATGACCTACAAACAATATTGATTTACATTCAGAATCTACTACTGAATGAAGAGCAGCTACTCCGTGAGGCATCAATGAAGGTTATGTTCAAAGTTGTAGAAGCTCTGAAACTCAAGAACAGCGATTTTCGTAGCCCCTGGAATGCCTTTATACTACTGCAACTGCTTGATTCGTTGGTCCCAGGCTCTGATCTTGAGTTCAAACTGAAAACTATTAATTTCTTGTTAAACAATGGCACTCGGTTAGCAGAAATGACAGTCATTGTACCACCAGTAATGAATCTAATAGAGAGCGGACTACAAGACACCAACATCGAGGTGCTCCAAGCCCTTTTACATCTTATAAGCATTCTTGCAAAAGATGTTCAGCTTTCAGCCCATCAAATCACAGACATGAAGAAATTTCTGCACAGCTTAGAAGATCATGCAAGAGGTCTACTGCCAGAACAGAATCAACTTGAACAAACTACGCGGCCACTATTCGCCATATATCATGATGTTCTGCTCCCTGTATACAAAGAAGATCAAGCTACGACAAACAGTTATTTAGAAAGTATAACAAAATGCAAAGACGTTGTTGACAGGCAGCAAAGAAGTATCGATGATGTAAACAAACAAATAAATTAATGTAAACTTTTTGATAAATTTGATTTTGCTTCTCCTGCTAGGTAGATGCAATCCACTCAGTACAAACACACTATCATCTTTCAATTTACATACAAACAAAACCCTTGTACAATGAGAATATGCTCAGTATAAAATTTTTTAATATTTTATGTCCAAGTCACTATAATCTCTTTTCACACAATGCCGACAGCTAAACTGTCTGAGATTTCAATTCAACGATACAAACGTGAATAGAGCTACATTCCTATTCATAATGGCTTGAAAATTCACTTTCGAATGAGGGAAGAGAAGATGATTTATTTTAATTACAGATTGAGGCATTTTACATTTTTCTGTAGTCTGCAAACTCTTGTCAAAAACTTCAATTGACATTCAGTAACTCAACTACCCCATAACTCGAGCATTCGCTACCTCGAATGAATTTTCAATTCCCCTCCTTTTGGTTTTCTATTGAAATATGAACTGCCAAATCGCTCGAATATTCGATAGGTCTAACTTTCGACAGCCTGACAATTCGATATCTGGAAAAAAATTTCTCGAATGTTAACTGTACTATAAGGTCTACATAGAGATATCAATCTATACTCGTGGGCCAGCCACCTTGTAGAAAAATAGTTGGGGTAAACTGCAATTCAAGTACTCTATTTATAAACAGTAACAAAGACGAAACCTCTAAGAGGGATCTTGTCGAAATATCCATAAAAAGGACCAGCAACAGAAATGCAGCGCTAAAAAGATTAAATTGTGCCAAGTCAGTTGCCAGAACATCCAATGTAGAGCATGATTGGGTATTTCGTATGGACAATGATCGAAAGCTAGAAGGCAAGACGAAATCACAGATATTCCAAAGGCTCAGTTGGGTTCAAACTATCATCACTAAACGAGGCAACCAGCTCCATTGTTGAAAACACAATTCCTATGGCACCGAATACAACGGACACAGCAATAATAAGTATATCTGTTGCTATTTCAAGGCATTTCAAATTTGGGTAATTAAAAGCTATGTGGCAACCAGCGGGGATTATAAAAACAAGTAGATTGGCTGTAAAGTTCCCGACCAGTGCAACCCCCAAACCAAAATGGGGTGTCAGTACTGCGATTAATACTGCGCTCAAAAGGATGCCAGTTCTTGCCAAGTATCTCTTCCTCATACTGGGTGGACGGCCATCTTTCGATTTTAACCAGTTCTCGTCGACAATATGAAACACGGTAAACATTGGAAATATGAAAAAAGTCAGCGCAACGATTAGAAGAAACAGCGAAGAAATTGTTCGCAAAGGGCCATGTGGTAAGTCTAACGTCATTAACGGGTGAGTCATAACGTCGTAGGCAAGGTAGACAAGAAATCCACTGATGACTTTGAAAATTGTCACCAATGTATAAGATACGTTCATTATATGATTAAAATGATCCTTGTTCCGCATGTCTTTTTCTATAAAAGGTAGATATGGTTGACAGGCGTACGTCACAATTGTTATGCCTATAGATAACGAGAAATTCTTCAAATTGAAAGTTGTTGCCTTAATGATGGTCTTCTTCCAATGTACAGAGAAATTCAAACTATAAATGGTTGCAATAACGACTAACACCGTCCCAGTAAAAACTGTAGCCATCGCGATTTTCGATAGTGAACGAATCTTTTCGAGAAAAACAACTGATAATAAAAATACTGAGCATAAAACTGTCCAAACATCATCCGCAATGATCGGAACGATTTCGTTCAAAACACCACCGGCCATAAGCAAAACGAGAATAGAGTGTGCAAAATTCTCGATAAAATTCACGATATTTATAAAAATACTTCCAAAATACGGGTAAAATTTCTCGCCGATATCAAGATATCCTTCATGGACTCGAATTTTCTTTCCACTTGCATCGGTTTCATACAACAGCTCTATCAATATCTTGCCCGTATAGTTTCCCGCAAAAGCAATGATAGGCACTACGAGCAAGCCCCATATTCCAGCACAGCGAAAGACAAACCCCATGGCGAGCAATCCAGTGCCCATGATCCCATTGCAAATACTGAAGTAAGTTTCAGAGTCTGATAGTCCTTCCCCCGTCTTGTTGCTTTCGGATCTAGGACTTTCTTCCTCAATACTGTTCGCAGAATCGTCGTCATCTGTGCCCGAGAAATATTCGTCCATTCCAATTTCTCGTTAATATGCCAAAAAGTGAAGTCGCTGCACTCGAGCACAATTCCATAGAATATGGCCGAAACAAAGCGTTCAAACCTGTCTGAACAAAATACTTAAGCACATTGTCCTCAGTCGATGAACTTGATAAAGCAACGGGTTTGATGATAGAAAGCAAATATGCATAGACCGGTATAGAATACAAAACTCAACATCACAAACTAAAATCATGTGAATACAGACAATGAAGATGTTACTTGACTGATTTAATGAGCATCTTCATTAACTTGGTCCTCTGCGGGCAGCAGAATACTTTTGTCGCTAAACTGTGGCATCATTGAACAAAAAACTACCTCAAACTCTATCGATCCATGTTTATTTGATTGCAAAGTATATGTATCACTCTCCTCTCGAATCTCAAATTATATCTTCTACAAAAAGCATCGGTGACCAACTCAAAGGAGCGTGATTATATCGAATCTACGCGAGTTACGTGGCAATGTAGACCTTGGCTCTCGCAACATGTTCTCATATTCAAATCGTGCACGGCTCCTTTGTAGGTTAGTCAACTGTTATATAGGTGAACAGTAGATACCAGTCATTCATTGATGGTAATTTGTCAATTCCTTGCTACGCTTTTTAGCTGTCTACCAGTGGCGAAACTAAACCAACATGAACGACGGGTAAAAGCATTAGAGAAACCGACGCGACAAACGTGGAGTGTGCTATTTTTAACGGAGACTTTAGGCTCGAAAAGATCAGAGTACTTGCTGTAAGCACTTCGAGAACAGACAAAGAAAGCTTCAAAAATTTCACAAAAATTTTGCGTCAAAACTCCGTAAGTAAGGTCACCATGACAGAACTGAAAACGCTTCTGGTAATCCTTGCTAGTTAGGGTGACCAGTATCTATTTTCGATGATGTCATTGCAAAAGTTTCGCCAGTGTGACCTGTCTTCATGATTTGATTCGTTGGTTTCCTAAAAGAATACTTATACAAGTGTGCGCGGCCAGTATAAACAGTGAGAATATCGCATGAGCTACGAAACCCTAGTGTCAGTTAAACTGGTGAGATGCTCACCATGTCAACTGCTTCTCAGGAATTCCTATCTTCTCAGAGATTTCACTTGCCTCCAAATTTTCATAGTCTTTAATGTGAAATTTTGACTTGTGGTTTCCACGTGACGAGGCCATCCTCGTTCTTGCGTATCATCTCCGATTATTATGCCGCAGACAGGAAGGGTAAGCATAGCCTGAAGAAGATTTACATATTGCTAATAAGCTGCTCCACACAGCCACTTCTTCGGCATCCAGCTTACACTTTTAGCGTAGGTATGGTTACTGCACCGTTGACTTCTGCTAAGCTATAGTTTGCAAGCAGAAAGGTATCTGCAAAAGCTGGGCAGCGGTGTCTTAGCTTGCTGCGCAGGAATGTGAGCCACTTCTGCCGAAATCTCTGCTATAGTTTAGTAAATTCAAGGTGTCATGTCCACATTTCTTTAACCACTTGAGAGTAAGTTCCATGAGTAACACTACTACTATTGGTAGTGCGATCAGAAGTGAGCACGAGCTCATCACTATTGTCCCCAGCAGACGGCTGCGTGCAGTCAGCAGAATTCAATCAACCGTTCATATACTTTTTTGTATAAGAAAGTGCTCTATAAGAAGGAAGTACTCGAACGCCCAAAAAGTCAAGAAAGCTCAATACTGGATTGTTGAAACTGCAGAAAGTCGATAAGTCATACAACTCTAAAACTCCTATATTCATGCAAGAATTATCATCTTTACATAATTTCTATGCATTTCTAGTGCTAATTTATGTACAATGTACAGTTTCAGTACTGGGCAATAAAAAACCTTACAACCAAACGTGTAGTCTTGATTGTGCCATCCAGTCTATCTTTCTATACTGTGCTGTGACCCAATAATGGATAAAAAGCACAGTCCTCACAACCTCACGACTAAATACGGGGCGCAGAATAGGCCAGAATATGCTACAATATGGACAGAGATGATATCGTTTCGAACTCCCTTAAATCAAGGGTATGATGCATTTTGAAAAGGCAACTATGCTAATACTCGATACAAAAACAACTGTTGAGAATTTCTGATCGTGCTGGGCATGACAAGCACGATCTTTACCCTCTACATTGATGTTTACATGATACAAAATCAAGTCAACAGGTAACCATTCACTCAAAACACAGTATCACTTTGTTGCCAATCCAAAGCTACTTTGAGGTATGAATATCCCAGTAAAATTCATGAGATTCAATTGGGTGCAATTGATCAAGCGTCAAATTCAAACAGAAATTTAACACAGTCAAAGAGCTCAATTCTACTAATGGTTTGATTTAGAGGACAGGAGGAAAAAGCATCCATAGCTACAACCTGTTTTTCTGACAACAGCATTTAGTTTAATCAGATATCTTAGAAGCTGTGCGTGCACAACACCCGGCATAAAAGCAATTGTTTTAGATGTTTCACAGACCCTGTTAACCGAGTTCGACCAAAATGTGAATGACTACCTTCTTCCATCTGAAAAGTCCAAATAAATAAAACATTCGTATGTACAAAGGGGTTATTTAAAATCTTGTTTAGAAGTCTTTATAATGCCTAACCGATGGACTAACGGACTGAGGTAGTTGTGGTGAACTTCTTGGCTCACTTATCAGCGCTTCACGAACCTGGCGTGTAGAGACCAATCATTCATCCACTCTCGAATGTACTACGCTCTACCGTATTGTAAGGTGGATAGCAGGGGGGTCATGCCAGTCACACAAAAACGAGCACACACACACACACACACACACACACACACACACACACACACACACACACACACACACACACACACACACACACACACACACACACACACACACACACACACACACACACACACACACACACACACAAGCACAAACAAACACACAGAGTATATTTCATATACTAAGATACATACATACATAAATACATACATATAAATATATATATATATATATATATATATATATATATATATATATATATATATATATATATATATATATATATATATATATATATATATATATATATATATATATATATATATATATATATATATATATATATCACTATTATCGTTCTTTTAGAGTTACAATTTGGCATCCCTATTCTATGAGAATAACGCTATAATTTTTCAATCGCTTCCGTTGGATTTTCATCATCTATCATAAAAGACATTATAAGTTCCATCAGTGAAAAGACTATGCCAATGCTACCGCAAACAGTTGACGTAAGCAGCAGTAACGCATCCAAAATAAGTGCCCTGTATGTCATAGTCTTGTAGTGTAGCTTGATGTGACAGGAGCATGGCAATATGAACATCAATATATTTGCCGTGAGATTCCCAACTAGAGCAACCCCAAGGCCAAAATGTGGTATCACAACAGCTGTTGCAACGGCTGTCATTAAAACCAACGACCTTACGAAGTGCCTCTTGGCTGATAACTCACTTGTTTTCATACTTGGCAAGTTCTCGTCAATAATGCTATAGACAGTAAACATTGGAAAGATGAAAAACGTCAGTGCAACAACAACAAGTAACAGAGAACACAAGGTTCTCAGAGGTCCACGTGGCAATTCAGATGTCATTATTGGAGGAGTGAGATTCAGATAAGTTACGTATGCAAGCATACCACTGACAATCTTCAGTATCGTTACCAATACATACGAAATATTCATTATCTTTCCAAACTTCTCTCGATTGTTCATGGATTTTTCAATGAATGGCAAATAAGGCTGACATGCATACGTCACAATAGTGATTCCAATTCCAAGGGAGATTGCTTTCAAGTCGGAATTCGCATCTATTTTGAACGATTCCATCCGTAGTTTGATTTGCAAAACAGAATGAACACAAGATATCACGACTAGGACTGTTGCCACTGTCACTGTAACAATAGCAATTTTCGATAGAGAATGGATCTTTTCAAGGAAGACAATGGGTAGAACTGGGATTACACACAGGACAGTCCACAAATGGTCCCCTAAAACTGGGACAATTTCATGCATCACACCGCCAGCCAGTAACAATACCAATACAGAATGGGCAAAATTCTCGATAGTGTTTACTATATCAACAAGGTACTTGCCAAATCTGGGAATTAGCAGTTCACCTAGATCAAGAAAGCCCTCTCTGGACCTGTGTCTTATACCATCTTTGTCCGTCTCATACAACATTTCCACTAGTATCTTGCCAGTATAATTACCGGCCAAGGCAACAGCAGGGACGATGATTAGGGACCAAAGCCCTGCACAGCGAAAGACAAAACCCATTGCCAAAATTCCAGTTCCCATTATTCCATTACTAATGCTAAAGTATGTTTCGGTATCTGATAAGCCATCCTTGTACTGCTCTTCTTTCAACTCCTTGACGTCATCGTCTAAGTCAGCAGTGTATAGATCCCTTTTTATAAAAAGCGGTACGATAGCGGCCATGGTAAAAATTCTATCGAAGAACCTAGGACGATATCAACAAGGGCTGACTCGTTTAAAATGGCCAAGTTCTACTTGAAAACCATCGGTAAATGCGCAACTCTAACTGCAGCATATTCTGCATTAGAGATCAGAGCATTTTGTTTCAAAGCTTGATCTTCAAACAACCTGCACATTCAAAATGAATGTACAACCTGTGTATAAATCGATCAATTCTTCCAATGGTGTTTGAGAATCGACAAATGAAACGCTTATCAAACCAAAGCTCAGTGTTTTGTTGCTGTTGCTGTTACGCGTGAGCAGTTTCTTTCATAACGGCTGGTGCTGCATTCATTCTACGTCGAATTTCGCATCGCCAGACTGTTTTTTGTCACAAAGGCCTAAAAATGCTCATGCTCTTGATAATTGTTTTACATTTTCGATAGTCCAAAAAGACAGTAAGGGTAAATATTTAATTTTTTTTAAACTCCAAATCTTTGTAATATGTCAACTAAATAGAATAATATGCCCTACTAAAATAGGCAACGTACAACTGGCTGATAGGCTTCAAAAAACAGACATAAATGTATGAAAATAAGAAAAAGGTAATAATATTAAAAAAAATAACGCATCTCAACAATAATAATAATTCGAATATTTATACAGGATAATCTATCAGTGCAAGAAGGTACTGTTATCATTAAAGCCCTGTTCAGATAGTTAAACAAAAGAAAAGTAGTATCCTACAAGAAAACAAAATAGTTAAAACTTATGTTTATGCCTATTTAAAATGTTCTAATGCTTTCCTGAAAAATGCTCTGTATTTTACAGTCCTAACTTCAGTGGGTAGTGCATCAAATGTCCTAGCAGCAATAAAATAAAAATGTTTCCGTCCGGTCTCAAGCTTTGCTTTTGGTAATTTCGCTGAATTATGATTGTTTCGTGTTGCATGTTTGTGGTCCGTTTGCTCGAAATACTTTTCAAACCGCTCACAGATGGTATTATTTAGACAATCTGATACTATAAAACTTGCTCTCTTTTTAACCAAGTTTGATACGGATGGAATTCGTATCTCCACATTCTTTCCAAGTGCAGTTGTAGCTACGTTTTGTCATCTTTGCTCTATGTTTCTACGATCTTTTTTACCTTAGAATCAGGTAATCCCAGTGACAAAGTACCGCAATAAGTAAACATTGGTAATACCATCGTTCTGTACAATGTTTCAGCAGCATCCGGTGTAAGACTATTTCTTCACTTCCTCATCATATTTACCCTACTTGCAGCCTTTTTACAGGTTTTATCAAAGTGTGTGGCGAGTATCAAAGGAGGATCTAAATGAACTCCCAAATATTTATAATTTGTTGTTGAATTGATGAGCTTTCCATCTACAAATGGAAGGATCCGAAATGTTTATGCTAAAATTGTCGGATTGCTTAATTTTAGCAATGGATGTGTGTTAATGTTATCTATATTAATGAACATTCATTAAAAGCATCATAACTTTGTTTGTCGTCGATTTGGTTTCAAGATTTATCGTAAGCTGTAGCTCCCGATCAGTCTTCCAAAAATTCAACTAGCTCTGCAAAACAGATTCCTCTCATTGTTACAGCATAAAAGAGGTGATTTGATTTTGACTTTGATTTCACTGCAGTTCATTTAAACCGGTAGGTTGGATATTAAGCAGTTGGTGAATGTATATGAAACACAACCTGGTGTCTCAAAAGGGCTAAGGTATATATGACCACGGAGGGTATGATCTACAGGTATATCTTTCGTGAACAAGGAAAATTTCAGAGACGTGATCGCATTTTCAAACAAAAATCAAACTTGTCTGTCGAATAAATCTAACCACAAAAATACCATACGAAGTTAAATCGACTGAACATGGTATGGATAACATATTGATATTTATGAAAGGTTGGATTTGCACTGTGAGTGTCACATCATAACTCAGATGGTTTTGAATCAAAATCAAAATGGTATGGTAATTAGGCCATTGAAATATCAAAGCTCTACCAAGGCTACTCAGCTATTATTCATAACAATTAAACTCGTTGCATTATTTAATAGCACTTGGAATATATTGAAGTGAATAGCTCTAGCCTTGAATGGCTTTAATTCTTTGTTCATAAATTTTCAACATTTTATTATTGTTCACTAAGAGATATTTACCTCAGATATGCATCAACAATTCAGTAACAAGTTATTACATTAAGAAACAAAATCTCAACATTTTAATAAGTAATTTTACTCTCTCATTGCACCATGTCCAACGTCTCCTTCAAAAAGTTCGACGGATCTTCTACCTCAGATAACAAACCTTAAACCAGAAAGATAGCAGAAGTGAAGTTTCTGCCTTTTAATCCATGACATCTCTAAACGAGAAAGCTAATGTCTACCATATTTCACTGAAAAGGGTATTGACACTGCAGTAGGCAAACCAAATATCACTGACAAAAATGACTATAGTGAAACACAACTTTCCATGAAACTAAGGTTTCTGCTTCCCAATGCTGTTACAGTTGTAAAATACTGCTAAAGAAACTTCATTCTAATAGAATGCACAGAGAAAGCAAGGTGTTTTCCATCTGAAATAGCTCTAATCTAATAAGGCCGGCAAAAAGGAAATTTCATAACAAAAGTACAAAGCAATATTTCACAAAACTTTGTATATTTTTTAACATGGTACAGAATATCATCTTCATAATCTTTAAAACCATAACTAGTAAACACAAAATCATACCAGCTACATCGAAAAACTCCTCAAATGATTCACACGGCAAAAGCTCGTTTTCGTAAAATGAAAGCAACTGCAAATAACAAAAAAAGTCAATAAAAATTACTCATAATTGATAACATGCCTAAAAAACACGAGAGAATAGAGCTAATCACTTAGGCAGAGTGGTGCAAGTTTTTGTAAGTGGAATTCTTCTACATACAACACATTGTGCAGCGATATTGTAACGGTGTATACATATTCCTTACACCAGAGTTTACGAGATTCGAATCCGACTTCAATCGCCTTAATAAGCAGCGAATTAGCTCCTTCGGAACTAACGACTAACCGTTCCATAGGCCAGGGTGGCAGATAAGCAAATAAGAGCAATGCTATGTACGCACATCTAGCGGTATATTAACTTCGGTTGACAGTCGGTGCTAAATAACAGCCAGGCAGTTGGCGGGATTGCCTAAGAGCAATGAACCCACACTACCTACATACTTATCTGCCTATTTAATCACGTGATATGATTCAAAATAAGAGTATCCATTGAGAAAGAGAGAAAAAAAAATCTAAAAACCTTCACTAAAATAAATTAATCATCCTTCTTGGGATAGGGAAGCCATAACCTCACTCTTTCCTAAATGAAATAATTTTGCATGAACGTATACAAGTACAATAGTAGAAGATTCTAACCTTGTCAGCTGCTTTGATAATCGCCTCATCATTGTTCCGTATGTATGTCGACATGGCGCTTGCCCAATCAGTTGCAGAGGCTGAAAGCTTGGCCTAAAGCAAAGAGTATAACTAGATAGACGTAGAGCTCGAAATATTGCATCAATGCTACAAAAAGTTTAATGAATGGCGATTGAATGGTGATTGAATGAAAGTTTAACCAAATCCCAAAGGAAGTTTGAAACATTCTTCTATGTTGTGATCATATCGAAAGGTTTTGCTCTACACAAAAACTGCTACACTGGGAGACCATCATGCAAGGAAGATGTATCAATTTGTCATTCTACTTCCACTACTTGTTTCTCTAGTCTACTTGAAGAGCAAACGTGAGATGAAAAGCGTCCTATATTTGAAAACATCAATGGGTCGGCAACTTTACTTTATAACTATCCGATCTGTCAATTGTCAAATTCAGAATAAAAAAGGAATCAACCAGCAACGACAGGTAAATAATGCAACAGATAAATTTATCTAAAAGCAAACCATCACACCTTAAACATGAGATGGAATTGGTTTGTTAGTTCGTAGAATATCAGCATTGGTTTGTAAATCGAAAATTGCTTGGGAGCATTATCTTCTGGCCACCTAGAAGCAAATTTGAATTTCATATCATTTTAATCAAACGAAATGAGCAGTAAATCGTAGGAAGTTACCTCCCATTAAAACAACTTCCATAAGTATTATAAAATTAATTTTTGCTATCAGCATTCTTCATTCTACGTCATGAATTTAAGGCATTTGAAATAAATTTGGTTTTAATGATTCTGAAATGTCATTTTATACATTGATCAATACGTATCTCCTTGCCTTTTGTCACCGCTTATACACTTTCAAATTTTTGAAAAATTCGGAATGCACATCAAAATTATATTGCAACTGATAAACAAGAACTGCAGTATGAAATCCGAGCTACCTTCTTGCTAAAGATTGCTCAGCTAAGATTCAACAGTATGTAGTCCCTGAGAGAAGTTTGGTATAAGACAGGAAATGACTTGGTGTAATTAGTATGATGGCGCTAATGAGAGAATAATTATGTTAATGAGGTTTCACTAAACCAGCGGGAAATCAACAAAAATGTTTAACATGAAAATGGTGGCATGGACTTACTTTTTCAAAGGCGTTGCAGATAAAGACCGAGCATGCGCAACCACTATGAGCCGTCTCAAAAATAACAACCGTTTCTCGTTCCAATTCTCGAGCGACATCGTGAAAAGTGACAAAACTGTGACAAAATGGGGGCCGTCGACCTAAATGAAAATCCAGATCGGACATATGAAGTGTCTGAACCAAGGATTGGGAGTTCACGAGTATAATTTGACAATCGCTGGACAAAAAATTTAACTATTGTACTATGTCACTTAGCGGTATTCAAAGATATCAAAAGATATAAGATATAATATGACAAAGAAAAATTTTACAACAAATACTGAATAAGTGTAACATACTAAAAACACTATAGCAAAAATGGAAGTATGATAAAATATCACTTGAATATAACAAGGAAATAAATTAACGAGCAAGTTCTGTACGGGTTGCCACTCTTAAAAGCCAACTCATGTCACAAACAGTTATATTGAACCAAGTTCGATCCAGGTTATCATTCTCGAAAGACAGCTTTGTTATGAACAGTAATTATCCGGTCCTGCCTGGATTAAAGACAAATGACCCTTGCGAACTCACTTCATTTACAATATGAATCCTACTGAGGATCAGAACATTCCAGGAGTTAAATTCTGTGCAATATCAAATGTGAAGGCACTCTAGCTCTTCATTGATTACATGACGTGCAAAGGACGATACTCTTTTGTACGAAATCAAATAGGACTCGAAGAAAAAGTTGAAAATTCTGTAGTATGAGAACTCAAATAAAATTGACGATATACGACAGATTCACGATTGTGTCCAAATTCTCTGTAAAACATCCTTTAACAAAAACACAAATTTCACCTATCGAACCTCACTATTCTGATGCTACACAAAAGTGACTACGTTGTCAAACAACACTGCCAGGAATCACACTTAAGGAAGAAAAAGTAATCCGGAAGAAAAATGAAAGACGGCCTGAATTAAAATACCTCATATGCCGATTCAATCCATTTATCAACGGTAGCTTCGAGAAAAGTTGTGATGATTTTATCTTCGGTTACATGAAGACGTGCCCTTTAATCAAATGACAAAAAAATTAGGAAAAATTCATTACTGATTCTAAGCAAACTCTAAATACGAAGGAACTGGTTAAGTATCAGCAGAAAAGAGGAAAACCGCTTTCTATAAATATGCAACAAATGGCTCGGTTTTTATTACACCATTTTACCATTTCAAAAATGAACTATTAACTTACGTGTTCAAAACGTAGAGTGCAACATGAGCAGTGTACGGGAATAAGTAGATGTTGCTGATTCTACCGCCACCACCGGCTTCATCGCTGAAAGATTTCTCTTGAGCAAAGCGAAGCAATAGCAGTTTCATATCGTGAACAGTTGAATGAAAGGTTGGCTCATGGAAGCCAGTGCATTCTTGCAAATAGTTGTTGTGCCTACATATAAACAACGTGAAAGAGTAACTTCATTTGTGCTTGCATTTTTTCAGAATGTATGCAGCTGTGAAGTGCTAGATAGAATGGTCTCCTGGGCAGGCCGCTGAGAGCTTTCATGGGGCCCAGGGGAAATGGGAATACGGGACCCAGGGGAAATGGGAATACGGGACCCATGATGGCCCAACGTCAATATGAAATTTAAAAGCCACCAAAGAATCATTCCATAGCTTCTGGGAGACTGGGGCAATCTACCTACTACCCCATATCAACGGTCCACATCGTTAATGGGGGAAGTAATATCAAATACCTATTAATGGCTATTCCATAGTGAAACTTAAAGACGCAAACACAAAGCGCCTTTAAGTAGAAAACCAATAAACCAACTGCTACTCTACATAAGACTTATAGCAACTCATAGCAAAAAGGGACATATCACAAGTAAGAATCAAATTAGCCGAACTTGCAGTGAAAACTAAACGGTTGTGCAATTAAAAATAGAAATCGTGTAAAGCCTTTCAATTTATAAAATTGCGCATCAAAGAGCTCAAAAAGAGGTCAGAGCTATACATAATATTGAAATAAAGGTGACATGTGTGAAACACTAACCTGGCAAGACAAGTTGCAAAGGCAGATTCAGAAACCTAAGAGAACAATAGACAGGTTCATCAATAAACACATGATAAATGGCTTTCAAAAATATGATGCTAATACACGAAATATTATTTTCCTTATAATTGGGGGGGGGGGTGTACATTACAAACAGAGAACTAAGGAACAATTATGATCTATGAAAGGTAAACTAACACACTTCCTTGTACCGAAAAAGGCAGTGAGAAACTTCACACACACACAAACACACACAAACACACACACACCACACACACACCCACACACACACAAGAAGGACAGAAGTGTTAAGTAGTAAAGTACGCTCAACGACTCAGATTTCCCGATATTGTTCTTAGGAGAAGTCTTGTATATTAAAGCACGTCGATGGGCAAGGCAATGTCTAGATTGATGGAACAATTTCAATAGAAGCAAAAGGACGGGGATTCGGGGAAAAGGGTGAAATCAGACTTAGAAGAGATGAAGGAGGAAACGAGTCGGGTCACTAAGGAGCAAAGAAACCAGCTCAACAAAAGGTGCTTCAACCGTGGAGCCAACCGTGGAGCCAACCGTGGAGCCAACCATCCTAGGTGCCCATGTTCAAGCTTGCACTTGAATACGAAAATAATGTAAAACATAAAAGATGAACAATAGAATGTTCTACACACATTCTAAGCATCATGGAAATTATAAACGCCAAAGCACTGTGACAACAAGGAAAATGCAAGGAACTATCAAGATCGCATATTTAATGACAGCCCCAAACAGAATTTTGCGCGGTAAAGAACTCAAATAATAGTTCAGTATTGATGATATTATATGCAGTAAAATGCATTTTTGCATATTCCATTAAAGCACTAATTCAAAATCTGTGGGTAAACTATGCAGGATATCAAATTATAATTGAAAGGAAGCAAGCAATGAATACTATCTTCAAAACATACAAATAATTTGACGGATCTCTTTCGTGACTGATCGTATCAAAAAGTACTTTTTGATTTGCTAGAATGTGAATAGATCATGGGGGGTTTGGAGTTAATTGGAACGTATATAAGCAAATGAAGAAGATTAAGGTACGAATATTTCCCTAAAGAGTTGATTCTAATCGCTGACTAAATTACATTCAGGAAAATATATGTATTGCAGACAGAAGAAAACAAACAGTGTGTAACTGATAAACAATGCAATATCATTATCATTTGGTGTTGAAATCAAATTAATAATCAGGCCACAATAATCAGTGCGGTGAATGGGCCAATCAATTTATAGGGAAAGTATAATGGAGATTTGAGTATGAACGTCTTACTCTACAAACAATATTACTTTATTGGTCAAGTGTGAAAAACGAGCCCGTCAAAAAGCTTGATTAATAGTTGTATATCTCTAAGGACTAATTAATATGCTAAAGCGATTCATTGCCTCAATTATCCTGTGAGGTATTTATGTGGTTAAACTCAGTTAATTGGCAAGAGCTCGCTACGTATCATCTGCCAAAGGCCACCGAAAGCCCAGAACGTCATAGATAATGTATGGTTTGTTCATTCTAATAATCCTATTCCGGTTCAAACAAGCAGTGTTCCTCAAGTTGGACAAACCTTAACATTGACCGAGTAACGCTAAAAGAGATAGTCACGAAATTCAAAAGAGGCGCAACGTCTGTTGGCAATCATAACAGTAAAGAAATGAAGTTCAGCATTGAAGAGATACTGAAAGGAACTAACTGCGAAATTAGAAGTGACAACAACCACGAAGGTATGATTTCTACTTGCAAGGATAAGAAAACTTATCTCTCTTGATATTAATATACAGTCGCACCCCTAATGCCATCGATAATACCACTTCCACTGCACCTAGAGGGGGGAAGTTTTCATGCTAGGAAGTTGACGTGAGATACAACAAATTTTCATCCCATCTACAACAAACAAAGGTTGAATGTATAGTTTGCTTTGACTGCAAGTAGCTCACTACTAAGTTGCAGCCTGCTCACTTTTCAAGATTTTTCCACAATATGTAATAACTTTGTGCGCTAATCAAACCACTTTTCTTGATACTATGAATGTTATTACGGTTTGCAGGTAGTAATTTTCCAGGTGCTACCACAGCAACCGACCTGGTTGAAGATCATTGTAAACAGAAAATATCATCATGATTATTATGTTTTGCTACCATGTATTTGAAACAAAAAAGACGCCAAAATGGTCAGTGTGTTTAACTACAACCTTATGCCAAGTAACTCAGATTCAAATTCTCAAACAGACCCTTCAAACGGCTTTCACACTTTCCTACAGAAAATGAGAATGTAACACGTGTGTGAATTTGAAATAGGTGAACCATGTGGTACTATCAATTTAATGAATTACACCATGGTTAATAAAGAAAGTATCGATTAATCGGATGGATGTGATTCGTGGATTTACTCATAGAATATTGATCAATCCGGTCCATCGCAAAGCTGTATGGGAATGCAAGAGAGAAAACATACCAATGCGTGATTTCCCCAAATAGATAAAGCGGGAAATTGCCCGGTGCTTTGTAAATAAAATAGGGAAGATGAATTTTTAATTCTTGGTCATAATACTTCCGCAAATAGCATTAAGGTGGTAATCAGAAATTCAAAATAGACTAATCCCATCAAAAAGGGGAGACTCTCATAATAAACCATGACGTAATTTACCGAAATAATCGAGTAGCTTTATGGCAATAGGGCGCTTATAACAAGCTAAGGTATTGGCAAACCTGCAGCTGAAAATCAACGGTACTTTCTGCTATATAACATTCATAAGGACTGACTGAAGAGAATTCTTGGGTATGGATCCATATATTTGAAGATCAAAGCTCGATTTAGTCCGCATTATATTCTTCACACAGAACAGAAATAATCCTGCCAAAAGGCAATAGCATTTCTTCCAATATATATTGGGCTCACAAAACAAAATCCTCTAGAATGGCAAGCTTTCAATCAGATTGCAAGAGTTAAATCAGCCATTTATGAAAGAAATTTGTGGGGGTAGTTGTGAGTTAAATCAACCATCAGTTACTAACATCAAAGGATCTCTTAAACCGCAATTGCCATACGATCAGCATTCCAAGATGCTATGAATAAAAATACCACAGTAAACACATGAGTTGATGCTTTACAGCAAAGTACGATATGCAAGACCAGTATAAGTGTTATTATGACTTGATTCGAAGAAAATCATCACCAAAGAAAGAAAATCTCTAGTTTGCAATCCATGAAAATTTCAAGGCATTGAAAAAGTATGATTTCTATTAGCAACAACAGCAATACTTTATCTCATCTTCGCTTGACCACTAGCATGTAGCCGTAACAAATCATAAACCCTCACAAATATTTGGACTTTATCAAATTTTAGATGCGACACACATACAGGCATCTGAAAAATCTGACATCAAAGACGTAGAACACCAGACTACTGAGACAAATCAGAGACAGGACGCATACAGTTCAAGAGGTGTGGATGATGATCTTGAAGAGAACATGCCCAGGCGGGCAAGAACAACCATTACAGCTTGGCAAAGACAAGAACTGGAATGCCTCTTTACAAAGCAACGCTATCCAACGTTTGAAAAAGTTGAACAATTAAGTGAACATCTTGGATTACCACAGTATGTAATAAAGGTAATTGAATTTTCTTGTTACGTCAGTATACTTTTCATAAACGCAGTTTACAATTGTCCTCTAGTAAAACGTAAGAATCACGTGCACTGCCAACAATATATAAATTAAATGTGCCTCCTTGCATAACATGGCGACAGCCATATTTGAAATAACTTTGTCGTGAGCTTTCACCTCGCATGACCTGACCTTTATGACACTGTGACCTTGATGATACTGACCTGGTGCAATACATTTAAATTTAGAAGAGAACCAAAAGAGTTTTCAAAGTAAGGAACATTGCTTTTTAAATGGAAAACATCTTATAGCCTTTGTTTGTTGGCTTTGAAGTTCTGACAAAACATTTTCTAGTCTTTTAGCAACAAATCATCAAGTCATCTAAATAAGACTGCTCCAAAAATAATTTACCACCAAGGCCAGCAGATTTTCTACTGCGGTGGGGGTTGGAAACGTCGACATACAACTATGATCGTCCTCACAAGTCCAACATATCTCATTTTTTTTAAGTTTCATCATGGTGTCTTGCTTCTTAGATAGTACAAGTGTCTCACACATGTAAACTATATAAGAACTGTCAATTACAAAACCTTAGACGACTTCAAAAAGAATAATATAATTTTTGGATAAACCTACAGTCAAATATTACAGTGCAATGTGATGCTATTTGTAATCATTGTTCAGGTGTGGTTCCAGAATCGGCGAGCAAAGTATAGAAAAGAAAGTAGGCGAAGGACTAACAATTTGGCAATTGCAGCGGTGAGACACTTTTCTGCCTTGCAGAGAATGCCAATGTCAATACCGATACTACCGCAGAGAACACCACGAGTGCCTGCAACGTTCTTGCTGCCGAGAAGCTATCGGGAAGGTGCCCACAGCGAAACATCTGTAGGAAGATATGAGGTGCTACAGAACACACAATACGTTCCACTGGAACAAAGTTCGCATGATTCGAGGTACGAATGTTACGAAAGGCATCCCTACAGTAGGCGATTGGATGAAAATAGAAATTCATCGCAGAGATATAGTCCAGATTTAACGCTAGCATACGGGAAACAAAGTAACGAATATCAAAAACAAAGCGTGGTTTTCATTGGAGAAACCGACGGGAAATCTGATCAAAAATGCTACTGCAGAGACTATGAAAGGAAATGATTTGATTTACAAAAACTACAACGTTACATGCTAAACAACAATAATATTAGATTCTAAAAATGTTCTGTAAATAGATCTTGTAAAATGATGAAACAGAGAAGTACTAAATTACATTATTCAAATTTCCCTAATCTTTAGATAACAAGATATTGCTAATTCATCGACGAACAAACTAGAAATGTATTCAACACAATTGCGGGTAATCAATGCAATTTTATAGCCAATATGTGAACTATAAGAGTAGAGAGTAATGAAGAATAGAAGAAAACTGAAGGAAAACATCCATCCCTGGATTTATAGCAATAAGCAAAATACAAGCAATGCTTAAAAAAGCTAAGTAAGTAATGAGACACCGCTTGGTCACAATGGCTCACTATTACTATAGAAAATTTCTCACAAAAAGTCATAGCGCATTGCCGAGATTAATGGTTCTGTTGAGAATTGTGGATACACTGCTCACAAAAGAATATCCGTTGCTTGAAGCTGTTGTAATTCAAATCGCCCAAATAAGCATCAAATGTAATGCTGTAAGGTAATTAAAAATTTCCAGCGCAAAATGAGACCATGCTACTAAGGCGATTTTCCTTTCTGTAGTTTATAGAGCAACAAACTAACTTTAGGGTGCTCAACGTAAGTTCTCTTCAAATGACTCTAGTGGAGGGCAGGTCATGAAACTGAAACAGATAGTTGAGATCGAGTCGATTTCCTGATGGAGAAAAAATTGAGAGCTATCGAGCAACCACGAGGGTAACAACGTAAAGCATTGTACCTTTGGGCCCCAAATTGGCAACAGTCCATTGCATTTTGTATTTGCATTTTGCAAAGCTGCACTTTCCCATTCATCCCTCGACCTTGCATGCCTGGTTATAGGAAAAAGAGAGAAAGAGAAATTACTATGTACCCGGGCTAAAGAAAATAGCTGAGGCGATAAAAATGAGAGAAAAGTCTTCGAAGACGAGGGCGAAGTAGGCAAAAGAGATATATGAAGAGACATATGAAAAGATATATATATATATATATATATACTAAGTCATGAGTGGGCTACCACAATTGGAAAATTTCTTTTGGCCCCAGTGCGGATTCGAACTCACGATGTTTAGATCAGAAGACACCTGTGCTAATCAATTGCGCCATCCAGGCACAAAAGAATAGCGGTGGAATCTTAAGGTCATTCCACCGTGAGTCCCTCAACGCATCTAGGGCCTTCTCTATGTTTCGGCTATAATGCCTTCTTCAGAGCCAAGCGTACTATGTTTATCTTAATTCGGCTAAGGCTGACATAGGTAAATACTAAGTCATGAGTGGGCTACCACAATTGGAAAATTTCTTTTGGCCCCAGTGCGGATTCGAACTCACGATGTTTAGACCAGAAGACACCTGTGCTAATCAATTGCGCCATCCAGGCACAAAAGAATAGCGGTGGAATCTTAAGGTCATTCCACCGTGAGTCCCTCAACGCATCTAGGGCCTTCTCTATGTTTCGGCTATAATGCCTTCTTCAGAGCCAAGCGTACTATGTTTATCTTAATTCGGCTAAGGCTGATATAGGTAAATACTAAGTCATGAGTGGGCTACCACAATTGGAAAATTTCTTTTGGCCCCAGTGCGGATTCGAACTCACGATGTTTAGATCAGAAGACACCTGTGCTAATCAATTGCGCCATCCAGGCACAAAAGAATAGCGGTGGAATCTTAAGGTCATTCCACCGTGAGTCCCTCAACGCATCTAGGGCCTTCTCTATGTTTCGGCTATAATGCCTTCTTCAGAGCCAAGCGTACTTCATAATATTAATTCGGCTAAGGCTGACATAGGTAAATACTAAGTCATAAGTCTTCTGATCTAAACATCGTGAGTTCGAATCCGCACTGGGGCCAAAATAAATTTTCCAATTGTGGTAGCCCACTCATGACTTAGTATTTACCTATGTCAGCCTTAGCCGAATTAATATTATGAAGTACGCTTGGCTCTGAAGAAGGCATTATAGCTGAAACATAGAGAAGGCCCTAGATGCGTTGAGGGACTCATGATAGAATGACCTTAAGATTCCACCGCTATTCTTTTGTGCCTGGATGGCGCAATTGATTAGCACAGGAGTCTTCTGATCTAAACATCGTGAGTTCGAATCCGCACTGGGCCCAAAAGAAATTTTCCAATTGTGGTAGCCCACTCATGACTTAGTATTTACCTATGTCAGCCTTAGCCGAATTAAGATAAACATAGTACGCTTGGCTCTGAAGAAGGCATTATAGCCGAAACATAGAGAAGGCCCTAGATGCGTTGAGGGACTCATGATAGAATGACCTTAAGATTCCACCGCTATTCTTTTGTGCCTGGATGGCGCAATTGATTAGCACAGGAGTCTTCTGATCTAAACATCGTGAGTTCGAATCCGCACTGGGGCCAAAATAAATTTTCCAATTGTGGTAGCCCACTCATGACTTAGTATATATATATATATATATATATATATATATATATATATATATATATATATATATATATATATATATATATATATATATATATATATATATATATATATATATATATATATATATATATATATATCTTCTCCTTGGATAGTCTTAACTGACGAGATAGTGCTCAATGTACAAAACCAGTACAGAGCAAAGTATACAGCTGAAGACAATTAAAGAAAAGACATGGTATCTGTGACTCTGAGTTTCATGCTAGTGCATTCATCAGACAGACTCTATTCAGAATAGAGAAAGAAGAATAGAATAGAATAGAGTCTGTCTGATGAATGCACTAGCATGAAACTCAGAGTCACAGATACCATGTCTTTTCTTTAATTGTCTTCAGCTGTATATATATATATATATATATATATATATATATATATATATATATATATATATATATATATATATATATATATATATATTTACATATAAAGAGAGATGTTGGAAGAAATAGGTCTATGAAGAGATATATACAGTTCACGCTAGACCAGAAAATCAGAGCATTGCCCGAGTCTCAAGCAAAAGACTAACCTGATGGCCTCGTTGTGACAATCCACATGAATGACATTGAAGTGAGACACCGTTGAATATCCCTGTAACAACAGACAATGTCTAACTTCTCCCCAACATGAGAAATATACAGAAATGGACAAAATGGTAGACAGCACGTTAATGACAGAATTTGAAAAAATAACAAAGGCTACCGTTTATAAAGAAAGTGACTGAGAAAAGCAAACGAAAAAGCATTCATAAATCTTAACAGAAAGTAATACATATTCCCTAATACTATGGCGACAATGCCACACAGTTTATACTCCAACCTTGAATGATATCTGGAAAGATGATAATCCTATGGGGAAGCAGGATGCACTCTCAAAAGTATTGAGGACCATCTCATTAGAGACTCTTCAAAGTCGCGAGTGGTCAATAATAACTGGCATATACGCAAGGCAATGTCAACGCTAAGTCGTGCAAAACACGATACAACATTTGTTAATCATACAACATCACAGTACAAAGAGTCAAAATACAAACTTGCCAGATTTCTCAAGATATAAATATACCTGGTTCTTTCTGGGCTTATTCTCAAATTCCTCTAAAACGCATCGTGTAGTGTATGTATAGACGCCCAAAACCTGCAAAAAGGACAATACACAGTGTAGGCCATGTGAGTTTCAGTGCCCTGCGCATTTTTAATCGGTTGGTGGAATAAAACTCTAAATGAAAACTTGCAACGAAAACTTCTGTCAGTCAATATGATCTCCATTTGCAAATCTTGAAAAGCATTTCTATTGAACAATGCTTATAGAATTCCTCGGGTTAGAGGTGACACGATAACGTATGTTTTTTTACTCTAATTCAGCACACTTTAAATTCATGATGTGTTGTTTGTTAGTTTTAAATTGTATTTTTATGATAATAAAAAAACATATTTCATTAGTAATACCTGGCCTAACAAGCTCGAATATTATCAGAAAGGCTGATACTGCGAATGCGACTGCGAATGCGACTGCGAATGCGAATACGAACTACGAATGCGTTTATCATAACATAATTACTGCCGAATTTATTACCAGTTCTGAACATGACACAAAATGTATGTTATTCTGCAAGCTATGTATGCATACCACTATCATACCGGCTGCTGCATACCATGCTGAAATCTAAAAAAACCTGGATAAATTATGACTATCAAATAATCAGTAGCCATACCTTTTTTGGATGAAACTTGTATCCCTCTCTGCAGATACAGCATATTAGACCTTTTTCCTCGAGAAGTTCTTCCATTTCCTTAATAACAGACGACGGTTTTGCTTTTATCTGGCCACCCTCTGTCACCTAAAATCGAAACCAAGCTAAAGAAAGCCAGCCACAATTCAATACAACAAAAATTTTATTCTTTTTTGAGCATAGGGCGAAAATAGTAAATATGCTACAAAAAGACGAAAAATGGGGAAGAAATAAACACAACGCTGGCACTACTGAACTAAATGTCAACAAACACTAGTACCTTTTACTAAGTGGCACAAAGGAAATACTTTTGTAACGAATATGCAACAAGGAAAGAGACTTGAAAATATATGCACTATGAAAAGGAAATTTAATGTGAAAGTGAGAAAGAAAACTAACACAATGCAAAGATAGTAGGCATAACACAGTAAAATTCTCTAAAGTCTTCATAACGTACCACCATGCCCAAAGCTTCTAATTGTTTTTGCCTCATTGCCAATGCCATTTTCTTCTTATCCTCACGAGTCTGGCGTCTAACTGCTTGAACCTGAGCAAAATATTTCTTATGAAGATAACGCAGGTAAGAATAGGACAATTCGGTCTGGAGCCTATATAACTGGATATTCAAAATCGCCAACAGGAAATGGCACCTGGTGGTCAGCAATACAAGCTAAAAACTTGGTGCTATGCAAAGAAAACTAACAGGAAATATGGATCGGAGAGTAATTGAGAAGAAAATATGTTCAATAATGCCATCACTAAGGTTGAACTCTTTGGTCATTCCATAACAGATGTAACAAGTACACTACAAGTGTGCACAAGTTGAGAAACAAAATCAGACAACAATCAAAATATTTTCGTGCTATAGTGAAAATCAGTTATGTTGCCTAGAGATCAATGGGCTAATTCTCTAAGAAAGAAACTTTCCTACCTTCTTGGCAACTTCTGGGTTCTCTCGCAATGCTTCAATAAGATTCTCAGCGAGCGAGCCAACACTCTCTTCAGAAGAGACTTGTTCAAGTCGATGGTGCATAGCAATGTTCTCCTCCGTACCAACGAGATTCTAAAAAGCAAGGTTATATATGGTATAAGTTAGCTTTGGATATGATGAATCAGGAGATCAATTCTTTGATTGCAATGATTCTGTAATGGACCGTTTATCTATCTCAAAACTCGACCTCATGAATTCTTAAAGCGATTTCATAGTGACGATGTCTTCAGCTAGTAAAATATTTGATATGTCCTCTATAAACATCCAGTGTGTACATACCAGCAATCAAACGAAACGACAAAGAGAAACTAAAAATAACTTAGATGGAATTCTAATGTCTTACCCTCATCACTACAATAGCATTATAACTGCTTCAAAACAAACTAAAGAGAAGTTCTACAACAACGAGAGAAATTCACTACTCTTCAAACAGAGAGTTTGCTCTTCTATTACAAAAGCTTCCCGAAAACTCCCCTCAAATAGGAAGAGAGGTCCCGAATGAGTTTCATGAGGCAATGAAACTGTGACATTGATCAAATCGACTAGATAAATATCTCACCTGTGTTGCTTCGTGGCCTCCAACGAGACCTGTCAAAATTCGAAGGACGTAAGGCAAGGCTGGTTTCACAAGAACTTCTTTCCATCTGTTTGCATCAAGGATTCCAGAGGCGCTAAAAATGAAGAAGAAAAATATGCCATTTCTCAGTCAAACTGTACATCGCACAAGGTATCACGTGTTCTCTTTACAAAATTAATGGGACAAAATCATACTTCAATTTAAGCATGCTGACCTGGGTACCTTTCGAAGGCACTTGGAAGGCAAATAACAACGTTCATCTTGAAAATAATATGCTTGTTGAATCGATACATGCACACACTACTTGTGTTGAATCGATACGTGAACACGCTGCTTGCTAAGTTAGAAATCTTGCTGTAGAGAAGATATGATGAAACAAATTCCTTCAAGTTTCAGTATTACCTAAATGATTTTGGAGGTGTATGCTGATTTAAATACTGAAGAGCACGCTGAGGTATGCCATGATCGAGTATGAGGTCTTTCAATCTTGACCCACTGGTTGTATTCTAGGAAGAAGTAACAGAATTGCAATGTAAGTCACAGTCAACTACACAATAGGCTACGCAGATAGACACGCGAGCGGACATAATACGCGTGCGCACATAGACACAAAACACACACACACACACACACACAAACACACACACAAACACAAATACACACATAAACACACAAACACATATGTACATAGGCACATACATACACATACAGTCAGTATATTAATTTCAGATGGTTGCTACAGAAAAACAAATGTCTGATAAAGACGAACCGAAATTCCATTTGCAATAACGCAAAAGCACTCCAGGTATAACGTTTCATTTGCCGATCTCTCTTCGTCAAATCTAAAACAGGGAATGAAAGCAAGAGACAAACAAACAAACAAACAAACAAACAAACAAATAAATAAACAAGCAAATAAACAAGCAAATAAACAGTGACTTAATCTTTTGTCAACTTCACACCCATGAAATACATGACTTTGTTAGTAAACTGCCACACAATCAACTATAACGGAAAAGAAAGCTATAGTCTAAAGTTTGTCACATAATGGCCGAAGTAGATACTGGATGTTGGGTACTTGGTACAATTCAAATGCATCAAACCTACTATCAAGACAGAGCCGCAACCTTACGTCTAAACTACGTGGTCCACCTGGGTAGCTTGAGCAGAGGCGATGTCAAGAAATAGAGCAAGAGATAAAGACAGTGGGAGAACTGGACACATAAGCTGACTACTAGAGTTTTGTACATTATATAAATTATACAACAAAATTTACCTGTTGAAATTCAAATAAGGGATGAAATGGTTAATCAGTGTTCGCATGCTTTGTTCACTTCCAAATGATAAAGATGGTATGAGACGCATCATTGCTTCCAGAACATTTGGATTTGCTCTCTGAAAAAGGAGAGTATTGGAAATTGGCCAACCAAGGAGTGAAAATTCAAAATGCTTAAATTTGTTGGACTTTATACTTTATAAGAAGGAGCTAAGATAGACTTAAATACTTCAGAGTTTTTTTAATTTTTGTCACTATTTCATTTTTTAGAGATAAACAGTCAGTTCAAAAGTTTTTGTCAGAACTACACTTGAATATATGCTATGATCATATGGCCAGAAAGTTTCTTCTCTCCTATGACATTTAATTAATCTTTTCCTAGGAATTCTTTCTCATTGTTAAAGTTTGATGTCAACCGATTCAATGGAAATACATATAAAGTCAACACCAACTCATCCTGAAAAGATATTAATACTTGATAGCTTGCCAGTCTCTGTCTGAACTATTCCCAAGAAAAAGATTCATCACCAATGGCTCCTTAATTTATTTCTTTGACCATTAAAAACACAATTTTACATTCTCATTTCCTCTCTGTATTCCTTCATCAAAATATATTTTCACCGACCTCTACTCAAAGACACTGCAAATGAATTCATGTCTGGGAAGAAAAAGGTATACAAAATGTCACTTTAACAAGAACTCAAAGCTGTCGCTAGTACTTACAACGTAAGGGCTGGTGATGTGACCAAGAAGCAGTTCCAACTGGGACTCCTCACCAGGAAAAGATGACAACTGTTCGAGGCAAAAAGAAACTACATATAGAATAAACAAATGCAGATACACAAATTGAAAGTCGTTAACCGAATAGAACTCACATAGAAGTAACGAGCAAATAACTATGGAATACACCAATGGAATTCTAATGTCCATCTATAAAGCAAAGAGTCAAAGGCACAAAGCCAGCGCTGCAAATATTGGGGGTAGGGGAGAACACGAAACAGAGATCCAAAATCCCAAAAAATCTTAATTTTGCTCCCATCTATTAAGTAGTCGAAAGAACAATCCTACTGGAAGATGATCACCAGTGCATTCGCCACACACTGCTTGAGCTATGTCAACTTTTCCCAAGTTTTTTAGGCAAAAATATCCATTTATCTTAAAATTGCTGGACAGGCAATGAGGTATAATATCTTTTAGTCTGGTGGGCAATGGTCTCCCCGTTGGCTTTGAGCTTGATACAACATCATAGTGAATCAAAGGTAACATAACACACATACCTGATATTGGTCGGCTTGCTCACTTGCTTCATGTAGTACAATTCCCATTATTTTCAGTAATCTTTCTGCAGTCATTGCGCCACCACTTCCTGAACCCTTTTCCTTCTCTAGTCGCAATGCCTATTAATCAAACGACAATGTACACTGTGTGCAATGTTCAATTATTCATGCAGAGAAAGTTTAGCTTGGACATTTCCCTGTAAATACAGACAAATTTATTTTGCAAATGTGAGTAATTAAGTTATAATATCAACTTTACTATCATGTCAACATGTGAGCAAAGAGGGCAAAAATTACATACAACTTGATATCATAGAAACTTAAAATTTAAAGGTATTTCAAGCCTTTGAGCTATGCTTAGCCTACCAAATTCAGTGTGCCGAGCATAATCTTCAAGGAATTCACAGAATGCTTGCCCAGATACTGCCGATTGACCTGAAACAAAAAGCAAAGTAAAATCAAGCAAGAATGATAAGAAGAAGGCATATCATCAAATTACATAAAACTGAAAACAAAAAACGCTTGAAGAATTGATTTGCTATTAGGGAAAAATGTCTATTTTTCTTCAACAAAGTAAAAAATTTGTATAAAAACCGTCTTGGCATTCGTATGATAAGCAAATCTATTAACAAATAAGATAATTTTCAGGTAGAGAAACTGACATAAAATTAGAGATGAGTAACACACCTTTACTTTTACACAATATTCCAGAAGTTTGAGCATAACGGATATCAGCTCCTGAGCTCTTGACAGATCACGAACATATGACAGCCTATAAGGACATATAGTTGGGGCATCATTAAAGAGAAGAACGCTCCAGCATGCTGCAGCATTCCAAAAAGAACTTTTCTAGCGTGAAAGCAAAGTATCTTCTCTACGTTATCCTCGTAGCATACAAAAAATCATATATAGCAAAGAACTTAATAGTACATCCAAGCAAGCAATATTGAATCTGAAATAGATGGAACTATGACAAATGCATATATTTCACTCATATTTCATTGCGTTCAATGTGCTATTCAAATTGATGCACCACTTTTACCAAATCATTGGCTTTCATACGCTAACTACAATAAGTATGCAAAACTACACGGGTTTTACCATCGAAGGCCGCGACTTGTTCAACAGGCAAAGAAAGTACAAAGTCCCCAACGTCACAAACATGCTCCCCTTCCCCAAATACACCAACTTCTATGATATCTACGAAGGGGAGGAAAATCTTATCCCATCCTTCTGCTAACCTTTTCAAGATTATGTCTAAGCCACCAACTTCTGAAATCACTGCAGCTTGGCGATATTCATACTCTTCATCTATGTCTTTATCTGAAATATAACACATTTTACACATACTAATTAAAACAGCTACAGGTTTTCTTTTTATAAGAAAAAAGTTTATAAGAAAATGAGGCTCAAATGGCCAAAATCTTAAGAAAATCCTAAGAAAATCACAAGGTTTAAGTTCAAGAAAATGCTAAGAAAATCACAATTCATTTTCTTTACATGCCAGAAATTGATATTGGCTCATTTTTGCAAACTCTCGTACAAAGCTCTAGACTAGTGGTGGCCCAACAAATACAGAGTAGCCTGTTTCAGCCATTTTATTCCTGCAAAAGTTGAGAAAATCTTAAGAAAATCTCAGCCTAAAATTCGTGAAAAGTTAAGAAAATTGAGCCTCAGGAAAAAAGTGTATTTCTTATAAAAAAACGTGTATTATAAGTAGCCATATTGTGATAGTAATCCTTTGCTCGTATCAAGACTTGCGGAAGAATCGAGAGCTTCATGAGTATAGATGCTGAAGATTCGCAAAGTGATACAAAAAGGTTCTCTACTTAACGCTCTAGCCGCAAAAGAGTGATTGTGGACGTTGAATGAATTCATGTAAGTGAACCGCTGTTTTTGTAATATATTTATAAACAGACTTTCCTAAATATAATCACAATATTTATTTTTCTTATCTCATTAGGTGAGTAATGAAGATAAAATTCAAAACCAACCGGGTTAATCATACATGAATTAATGACAGAGATTTAAGTTGTGTGATTTAATTAGAGGGCCTTCACATGACAAATTTCAGGGGCGAATTGAACAAGCAGTATCAATGCAAAACTGCATCCTGGGATGGAATTATTATGCAAAATAATTTGTGAAAACACAAAAGTGTTGCTACTGCTCCTTGATGTGAATTCAAGCCGGTTTGAAATATCCATGTGAATGCAAAAGAAATTAGCCCACCAGAAATGAACTCAGGTCGGTGTCAGTTTCAAACCAGTCTGAAATTTCTCATGTGAAGGCCCTCATAATATATGAAGGAGAAAACACATCACTCGAAGCATAAATACCAAATGAGATATAGAATGGCATACCTTTGTCACTATCTAAGTTATCAACCATATCTTCAGTTGCATCACCAAGGAGTCCTATCATTGAATCAAAGACACTTTTGACAACGCAATAAATACCCAATCCTTAAAATACCTCAAAATACAAGCACCCTAAATCATATACAGGATTTTCGGTGACGAAATATTTTGGATATGCCAAGAGATCAAATTACAGTCAAATTCGCCTAAGTCGGATCGCTTCGGACCAGGCAAAATAGCCCGACTTATGCGAAGTCCGACTTACACGTAAGTCGGACATTTCCTGACTTACACGTAGTCAGGTATTTTCCGATGTAGCAGAGGATATAAAGAGTAAAAGCTAAAGATTTTAATGAAAGCTTCCACTTCAAAAACAAAAATAATAATATTTATTACAACGTAATAATATTTATTTGAAATAGCCATTTATTGTTGCATGGTTCAAACGTTTTGTCATTTCCCTAATTAGTAGTGTTTCTATCCTGGTTGGCAGAGCTACCAGATACCAAAGCTAGCATGATTTTTTCTTTTGCTTTAATCACATCAGAATATGTGTTTTGGGTGAAATTGTGAATTTCTCTGCGACATCTTTCTTCTTTACGCCAGGGTGTTCTTCAATATATTTCAAAATCTCAAACTTTTCTTCGTACGTTCCTGTTCTTAATTTTCGCTTCTCCATCTTCTACCCCTCTACTCCAGTTGATATTGGAATTCGGAGACATAACATGTATCATTCTGCATATTTCTCTCAGCTCTATTGACATCAAAATCAAAATCCGACTTACACGACGCGATATAAGATACAGATGCTCCGACTTACGCAAATATCCGACTTGTAAAATCCGACTTACGTATAGAAAAAGTATAGGATTTGTAGGAAGCGGACCGGGACCGCGCAAATTCATCCGACTAGTGAAAAATCCGACTTATGCGAGTTTGATTGTAATCTGCTATCAGAACGTCTAGAAGACAGCTATTGGCCCAACTAGGTAAAAGTAAGGTTCAATTTATGGTTTTCCTAACGTAACAATTTTCTGATAGCAAAAGGGCTTCCAAATGTGACAAAAGAATTAAAAAGGCTTCGATTGCTACAATACTCAAAATGATAAAACAAACCTCGCATTCTGTATACAATTTTCATTGCCTCTGGCCTCTGCGGGGGAAATTTGAAAATGAAATTAAACAACGGTATGTCCTCCCAGAAATCAGAAGAATTTCTTAGCCTACAAACAACTTCTAGCTACATAATTATATAACAGAGAGCGAAAACTAAAAAAATGAACAAAGATAGCACTAACATATGAGTTCTGATAGTATCGTTTCCAAATCCTTGATTGGGTGAGAACTCTGACCATAATGTATTGACCATTAGCAATTGAAAAAGCGACAAGTTTTTCGTCGAATTCGTGAATATTCGTTAGCTTTGATATTCTCTGGCAATGTTGATTTAAGCACAACTAAATGTATGCATTTGATAGCAGTATATTGCTTGCTCCTAGATGTTCCATTCAACAAACAATATTTATTCATACAAAATTAAATACTCTTTCAAAGTAAAAAAATTTCTCATAAAGGACTTCATTACTCTCCCTGGTCAGTCACAGAAAAATCCCCAAGCAACTGTAAAGCTAGTCAGCTAAAGCAAAATAGATTTTCACCTCTCCTTTAGCACACCATATCTTCTTATAAACATCTGCAACCGGCAAATCGAGGCTGATGATCTTGTTATTCACTAACAGCTGCAAAAAGTTAAAATGTGCAAATAACAATATCCAAATATATCAAACGAAATATCTAAACAAAACAAATAATGAAATTACTTGGAGCTGCAAATGTATGAGTAATAGATATTACAGTCGTCCGAAAAAGTTGTCCGAAAAAGAAATGACTCTCACACACTAGAGTCGCTGAAAAAGAACAATTATCTGACTCAATGCATTTTCTCCTTGAGCGTTTCCAAACGGCAGTTCATGCCAAAGGAATTACAATAAACAATAAATAAACAATTACAATAAATAATAAACAATAAACAATAAACAATAAATAATAAATAAACAATTACAATAAATAATAAACAATAAATAATAAACAATAAATAATAAATAAACAATTACAATAAATAATAAGCAATAAACAATAAACAATAAACAATAAACAATAAACAATAAATAATAAATAAACAATTACAATAAATAATAAATAATAAACAATAAATAATAAATAAACAATTACAATAAATAATAAACAATAAACAATAAATAATAAATAAACAATTACAATAAATAATAAACAATAAACAATAAATAATAAATAAACACTTACAATAAATAATAAATAATAAACAATAAACAATAAATAATAAATAAACAATTACTTAATAAGAAAGATAAAATAATAGTGCTATTATGAGGTAAGCCAAAGATCAAGCAATAAAGTTAAGATTGTTTGTAAGTAGGATATGAGCTTTGAAAAACAGAAAAGAAATTTGTATTCTGATTAAGACCGGCATACCTCCATTCCGGTGTCATCTTCAAGAAGAGCAACAAGTTCGCATTCTGCAAAAAAACACAAAAACATATGTGACAATATACGCTTTAAATACTGAAAATCAACCATAGTAGAATTTGTCTTTGAATCTAACTATAATGATAAAATATTTGGAAAGATTTAACATTTCAACAGAGAACTAATACTTACAATAAATCACTATAAAACTTGCTCTTGACAAATGATGTTTGTTCAATCAAAGCTTCTAATATCCATTTTTGTCCAGCAAATGCAGGACTTTCAAAAGTCTCACTTGGTCTTTATTTCTCAGTTTGAAAAGAACTAATGCAGCGAGACAGTAGTTATGAATCGTATTCAATACCTGTGCAAATCTTATTTTTAATGTCCCTCATAAGTGGGCCAAGTCCAGGCTCTTTCGATGAGTAAGGATTTCCAGACATTCTTCCCTGCAAGAAGTCTTCTTGTTGTGGGTCTTTTTCGATTATAACAAAGAACTCATTCACTTCCTTCTCCTCCTGCAAAAACACAACTGACACCTTTCGCAAAATGAATAATCCAAAAAATTCAAACAAAAAGTACTCTCAGCATAGTGTAAAATGATTCCGCTTTTTCGCGCGACAGCGAAATTCTGTAGTGATAATAGACTATTCACCAAAGACTTCAATAAAACAAAATTCCAAAGATGGCTAATCTACAGGGGCGACAAAGCTTCCAGCCAATGTCATGGCTCTATTCAAAACCTAACAACATTAATTTCGGCAAATTTTGCACTGAAAATAAAGAAGAATTATGAAATGGTTGCCGCATTTCAAAAGAAATGTTGCGTTAGGTAGCCTACCTGCAACGTAAGGTAGCTGATAAAAATTTATGGAAAGTGACGTTCTACCCAGTCACTTGATTTGAAAAAACCACGTACGCACCTTATGGATAATGTTACATAGACGCTCGTATATAAACACCGGAGTTCGTATGTCACTGATGGGATACCTGACAAAAAAGCAGAGAGTCGTTACATGACGAATCAGTTTGAAATATCTAGCACATGTTCTCTAGAGTGCGAATGATATGAAATAATGAGAAATGGTAGTTGTTGGATGGCCTAAAGCGACAGTGGCTTAATAAACATGCATTGAAAAGTGAGATATGATACTATTGTATGCAGCATCGTACTTATTCGAGGCGGGTGGTCAGAATGTCCTTCTGATATGCAGAAGGACAATGGTTCACGCCACGTCTCGCGCAATAACTGGACGTTTGTTCACTGTCCAACTGGTGGTGAATGGGGAGCTAGCACCCACACTGGGAGAAAACAACCGATGAGAGAGAACCTGGTCAAATTTCTCATTAAGCGGATGGTCTATCCCTCTCTAACACTACCCAATATAGGAATCGTGTATCAGGCTCGCAGCCAAGTGAGGCCTAGGGGCAAGGCCCCCTGGACTTGTGAAATTTGACTCTGTGCCTCCCCTAAAGACAATAATTATATAAATATATGTATAATATATAATGACTGTGCCCCTTGTGAATTCAAGCTGGCTACGGGCCTGTCGTGTATAGGACTAAGCTAAAACTTCCTGACAACTAACCTATCTTATAAAAATACTCCAATAATGGAAATCGATCGACAACTTCCAAGAAGACCTTATCTAAATGAATGAAGCAGCTACATATTACAGAGTTCTGTCAAATCGATGCAGTACCTTAATCATAACACTCCTTCACTCTATTCTTCATGTAAAGAACATCTAAGCAACCATAAAAGTCAGGTGTGACAATACAACGCTGTAAATCCCGCACAATATGTTCTACTTACTCCTTTAACGCAGAAATGCAAACAGCCATGAACGCTCTCTCCTCAGCCTCAGTTCCTATGAAGAGGTGACAAGATGTCAAAAGCATCAAATACCCGACATAATTGAAACATTGCATTTCGAAGATAAACTTAGAGCACAGTTAACTAGAACATACTTAGATATTCCCAAAAAATTCCTAAATAAACCAAGACAATATCTCTTTACATTTTGAAAAAATTTGTTTCCTGTTTCTACCAAAATTTGAAACCAAATTGTAGTGGAACGAAACAACAATAATAAAAATAATAAATATCAAAAAACAATAATATAAATATAAAATATATTTAAATGTAACAATGAAACACTAGTAAGTACAACTCCTCGATTATTCATTAAATTGGGAGGAACAATCTACCAAATATTACGTCTTTGTCGGCTCTTATTTGTTTGGAATACTCAAAAAGGGAATACCTGTGGTTAGCTCTTCCAGCAATGCAAGCAGAATATCTTGGGCAGCATCTATGAGTTTGGTTCTTTGAACAACAAGACTAAAACAAAGCAAAAGAAAAAGTGCCAACATAGCTAATGGTCTTACTTAATAAATAAAACGTACATCACTTAATATTTATCTGGAATATTTCATTAGAGAGAAACAAACCAAAACAAAATACGGGTAAGTGTTTTCTATCCTGTTCCACAATGATAAAGAAATGACAGTTATTTGGCAGACTTGCTACCTTTCAAACGGACGATACATACAGGGAATATTCAACAGAAACACTGACTTCCCCTGATGTGTGTTACTCAAACAAGAATCATTGAAGAACACGTGATTAGGCTGGCACTCGAAAAGAACAAAGCCTGATCCATCTGCAAAGTATACATAGTGGAAGACAGAAAGAGATTTGAATGACAATGTCAAGGAGAGAAACGAAGTTAAGTTCACGACATAATATCGGATCTGGAAATTCAGCAGTTAATGAAACAAGAAAGTAAGTTGACAAGGGAGGATGAAAAGCGAAGTGTGCATGTAGAGCATCAAACAATGTGGTGTCTAATGATAGTTCCAAGGTTTAATAAAATGCTGACAGTTGGCTTTGATTATCACGTCGACTAATTTCTGCAGTTGAGGTAGCCAAATAGACTCAAAGAAAACAAGACTATGCTAGAATTCTTAGAAGAACCTCTCTGGCAGGCACAGGCTTGCAAAGGGTTTAGTTGTAAATAAAAAACTCGATTCAATGAACTACCAACGATTATTCATCAACAAGTTTGAAGTAATGCATATGAGACACTAGTTTCGCAAAATAAGCTCAATCCCCTGTTTCCTCTCACAACTTCATCATGGAAAATTCTAAAGATAATAAGCAAATCTATGAAACCATCCTCCAATCTAGTACCAATTGATAGCCATGTACTAAGCGCGAACGTAATTAAGCAACGAGAGTTTACCCTCGCTAGCTAGAGCTGTGAACATAACTTTGACAGAACGTGCTTCTCTGCCATTTAAGCCATAGGCCGTTAGTTGATAGTCCCTAAAGAACTAATACAGTACATTGCTTTAAAAATAAAAGAAAATACAATTAAACTGGCTGCACCATAATTGTGAAACAGAGATAGAGTCAATCACACTATTTCTGCAAGAACTATGACTCCATGCTATTTAGACATCAAAAATAAAAAACGCTTAGAAAACCAAATGACTTGTGCAATAATAGAAATGAAACCGTAATTGCATTCGAAATTACTACAAAATTGTTGGAAATTACATCAAAAGAATACTACTTCTTATTGAAAGAATACACCGAGGAAGCATAAGTGATGAAATCTTTCAGTCCTCCTACTGCTATACGCAAATCATGTGTAGAAAGTGTCAGGTATCAGATGTTCAGTGATACGTCTGTACCTATTTAACAAAACCAAATACTAATGAAAATCAATAAGCAACACGCAGATTCCAGACTTCATCTGTCTTCTTAAGTATACCCGACCGAGTTGCAGTCCATACTTCCTTTCCGGACGCTGATAGCGTCGAGTTGCTTTCCGGGCTGAGTGGTAGCTTAGATGTATCCTGCACAACGAAGGATTTTTGAAATGATGCCTTATTCCGAACTCTCTCCCATTCCGAATTTTCGATGTGAAACAATTCAGCAAAAGGGTAAAACGACATAAGATAACGGTTGTCTTCATTTAGGCCATATATTACTCTAGTTGTGACATCAATGCCTTGTACGGATACGAGGCGAGTAATCCCATACCAAGCAGAGCTTTTGTTTTCCTGCCAAAAACAAAATATCGAGCCTCTTTTTGAACGCTGTACTTCCCGCAGGCAAAAGAAAAAGTCTCCACTCAAATTATTATATACCATACTGAGCTTCTGGCCATCAAAACTCACAGACTTCATTGAGTTACGTTTCCATTCAGTGATTCTGCACTTGTACGACAACAACGTACCGGCAGTATACACCAATGTCCCGTTTACTTCATGCGAGTTGGCTAAGTACCTGAAATCAACAATGAAGACTCCATTGCACCGATGGCTCTTCACCAATGCTTTAGGGATTGCCATTTTTAGCTCGATAGTATAATGTTGATTATGGTAGTATCCTAGCTTGTCTGTATGAACGTGGATAAGTCCTGGTTTTGTTAAATTACTGTCCGGTGGTCGACTAAAACGGTCCATCTTGATGGACTTCATGGACTGAAGCTGGATGAAACTACTATCATAGTAGAGAAACAACTCGACATCATATGCATTCGCATGACGTCTACACAGGTCCCCGACGACATGAGTAAGTGAAATATTGAGCTGAAATAACTGTCCGTCAACTAATTCTTCAGTTCCGAAGTTTGTAAAATTCAATTGTAAAATGCTTTGGTCGTTCAGCATCCTCTGCGAACGCCTTGGAGAGCCAATGATGATGATTTCTTCTACAGTTTCAATACTGGAGATGCCCCAAAAACTACTGGCTGTTGCGTCTAAGCCAAAGACCTGCAAATATAACCTAATTATACAAGTTCGTTTTGTACTGAATTAAGTATGATTTATGAAAATGGCCTAGATCGCAAAAGTAAAGCAAACATTAAAGGTAATTTTGACTGAATACGTGTAGATTTTGATGCCAAAAGGCTAGGTCTTCAAAATTTTTCAAAATCCCTCCACCCACACACATTCAAATTAGACTAACCTTCGTTATATAGTAAGTGAGCACAATCTTGAATATGTAAGCAATAGATTCTGCACTGTTCAGATACTGTGTACGTAATGGAACCAGTTGGAAAAGGCACTTGCTCAAAACTTACGCCTTTAACAATAAACGGAGGCAAATTGTGTCACCCTTATATAAAGGAGGTCTTGATTATATGGGGGCTGGTCTGATAAGCTAGGGTTTACTAAAGGGGGACTAGCAAATTGAAAAGCCAATAATCGTTTCTGTAGTCAAGAAAAAGAATTGATACATAATATCAAAATATACTAAAGATTTTGAAATAGTGAAAGAGTATTTCCCGCTTCGAGTACTCGTTCCAAGGTAGAATGATTCAGAAACAACATTGGTCCACCATAGGCCTTACTCTGGCCACAAAAGCTCGATATCTTGGTCACAATATCCTCAAAAAAGTCTGGATTGCTTGAGTTGGAAACCCATAAATATTAAACATCCTTTGTTATACAAGATGTATCAAGGTGTTTGTCAGCCTATTAACAGTTGTGAAACTTACCTTGGTAGCGAAATCAATCTTAAACGAATAATCGTTAGGCTCCACAATTCTGAACTGAAGATACCCCCCTGAATCCATTCCTGTCTTCTCATTAGTTGTTACAAACATAGACATTGATTCGGTCCCCAAATTTCCACTGTCATATCGACAATTACCGTTCAGTTCTGAAATAAGTAAATCAATGCTGGTGGCCAAGCTCTGATTATCATTGGATGCTGAATACCCATACACTATAGACGAATCATAATGCATCGTATAGTATACGGACGAAGATCTGTTGAAGCACGTACTGGTATCATTGTCGTTGGCACCATCATACATGAAAACTGGTCTTTCAAAGGAGCATCCATACAGCTCAAATCGCAAGCATGAGGTGTCGGAAGTTGACATTCTTCCAGTTGGAACTATTCGAAGAAACCGTAGAATAGTTCTTTCAAACCAATTTACCCTTGTTTCAATCGTACTATAAACGCTCAAACCATGAAACTCTACGATCCGGTTTTCGCTGCCTGCGTAATATGACCATATGGTTTTATCAATACTGTGTTGTAGCTTAAATTTTGTGACACAGTGAGCCGCCGGTGTACCGTGGCATTGCATGGCAATGCCAGTTACGACTTTTGGAGTACCAAGATCCACTTGTAAGAAATGCGACAATGGAGAACCGCCACTCGAGCACCAGCCCGGAGAATACTCATGTAATCTAGCTCGATAAGGCATATGGGCGTGGTGGTTGTTTCCCCACACAGATTCAGCTGAAAATCTGGAGTTTGGAAATCGTCGTGTATGTACACCAATTTCATTTGAGCAATCATTCCTTCCTTTTAAATCCCTAAACAAATACAATGTTGTTTCCAATATTGATCCACCAGTGCCATTTACATTGTAAACTGACTTTTCCCAGTCCTTTCTTTCTGTGCCTGTATAGGCAACAGTGGCCATTGAAACACGCACTTTAGGTGAATTACTCCTTGCAAACTTTGCCGAAACTCCAAACTTTTGAAGTGCGGATGCGGCACCGCTATCGAAGAACACTGAATCCTTACTTGCCATAAAGATAATCTTACCAGGAGATAAATTGTCCAAAAAAGTTGTTAATTTACCCCTTTCGGACTGATCACCCCAGACATCATAGCTCGATCTGTGTTCGTACAAACCGCTTCGATAATCAAATACGACGATGTTGATTCCACGAGTATTGAGACTGTATTGGAAATCATTAACAGTTATGAAACCCTTCGCTTGGTCACAAGTGGATCCAACCGGAAGATCATCACAACTTTCAGATACTAATTTCACTCTAAGTATGTCTAAAAGATAGATTGTATATGCTAGTATTACGGTATCATATTTTCAGTCAAATATATTACATTTTAGTAGGAAAAACTTCGATAGGGATGTAAAGGAGTTTAGACTAGGTTTTATATCAAGCGATAGGGCTACAATATACTTGCATATATTCAAATTTGAAGTCAATAGGCTATAGAATACATTACATCCATTTCTATCGATAATATACATCCCTTCTTCTAACAGCTTAAACAACCTAAGGTAAAAAAATTGCTAAAGTAAAGTATGATTAAAAGGTACTATATTTTTTTTGAACTTGCAAAATACTTCTTGCAAAAAAACTATGCACCAATTACCCTAACAAGAAGGATGAAAAACTCCTTTTCTGAAAAGATATCTTTCTGAACAGCATGTGCCATGGTTGGATTTTGAAAGATATATCTCTCAACGAGAAACTTTTAAGAGATATGCATGAATAATTTCTACCTTTATCGTCGAGAAAACTGAATTTTTGATAATTCCCGGCAGTGCATGGAGCTGCCACTAACATGTCGTAAAGTGGTGGGTTGAAGTGGCCGCTGCGAGGCTGCACGCAGTGAGTTGCATTAATCCGAACAGTTGAGTTTAGATGTGGCGTAAAGACGGCTGGTGACAAACTGCAACTCTTTTCCAGTTTCACGTAACCATTCGAAAAAGTTACACAATGGCCAGTTCTCACTCCCTTCAAACGATGGTCAGTTTCGTAATGAAATCGGTGACATGCTGAAAATCTTTTCAGCTTTATTGTCAAGTGGCTACCATACATCCAACATAGGCCTCCAAAATGCCTAATTGTGTAGTATGCTTGCTGTCTAAAGTAGAATTTGCTAGCATTCTCGTTGCAGGCAGATTTCAGAATGGCAGCCGTGCGAAGCTCAGTGTCATTCGTTACTGTTTCAGGGTGTAAACATCGTCCAGACAACAAGTGGATAATAGTATTCTTGGACTCATCGTATTGAAAAAGGTTGCTTGTGGAGGTGCTTCGGTTCGATAAAACAAGATAGCCACCATCTTCTGTCGAGTTGGTACCAGCCCATTTACCACTGGGGACATGAAATAACTTTGCACCTGAAGACCATCGGAACTTCTCTCGACAGATTGATGTGAAAGCAAATACACGGCGAGTTGGGTCATACTCCAAGCATTTACCAAAATAATGCCGAATATAAAATATCCCTGGTTGAAATGTAAATTCGTAAAGAGCAGCACAAGGGAAAAGGCACACTATGAAAAGACATGGAGCGCGAAAAATAACATTGCTAGCCAAGTGCATTGTTGCAGACTGATATCAGCAAGCAGCTCGGAAGTTTGTGAATGTCACTGTTACACGATTAGTATGTAAAAGTGTTCCGAGAGAACATCATGAAAAATGCATGCGAGTGCTGTTCACCGGTTATCAACTACCAAAAACAGTAAATACATAAACAATGTCATCAATCAATAACACAACCTATCCGGAGAACTTGCCAATTTTAAGTATATGCATATGTGTATACAAACATAAAGACGAAGATAGTAGTAAATCGAAACATATACATATATATGTGAGCCCAGCAGCTTGCGAGCAACCAAGATTTCTATTAGATGTGAGCACATACATGTCTATCAATTATATGCATCTATATCAATACATATATATATAAATATAAATATATATATATATATATATATATATATATATATATATATATATATATATATATATATATATATATATATATATATATATATATAATATATATATATATATATATATATTTATAATTATAATTCATAGAAATTCACGTGCTCATATTTTATAGTCCTTGGTAACTAGCAAAAGCTCTGTCTTAAGCCCCCAATCTCAAACACAAATCTAGGACAATTTAAAGCTTAAAAGCACAGAAAGAATACTGCAATCTCTCAGATTATGGTAGTCTACGCATACAGAAAGTGAAGGGCTCGTTCTGTAACGAAAAGAGAGTTGAAAAAGACTAAACTTGATATTTTATCAAACACTAAACAACCATTCTATCATCGACTAATCAGGAGTCTATCTGGATTAGCAGCGTTGATAAACTTTTAGTAGCAAACAAAAACTGTTTACAACAATTCTGAGCCGGTTGGCTTTTGAGATCAGGTTGCTAACATTGTTTGGTGATACAAGACTGACCGTATGCGCCATTACCTCAGCAGCAAAACTGCGAAACCAGTTAAGCAACAGAACCACACTAACCTACTATGACGATCTATCGATATTTATCGAAACACAACAAGCGGTGCTTTGAGCGTAATGGGCTTCAGAACGGAAAAGCATGCAAACTAAGAAACTATCTTGCAATAAAAACAACAAACCCTGAAAAGTTTAGAAAGCACAAAAATCATGCTTAAAGCTGAGTGACATAAACACAGGTTCAAAGAAGTATGGCAGCAAACGAGGGTCAAGAGACGATTGCATTTCCACTGATCATAAACAATCCAATGAAAAAGTAGCGTGCTCTTGGAGTGGAAATTCAGAAATAAGCAAATTCTGCTCTTCCAAGTTCCATCCTTTCTATTCTTTATCAGTTACAATACTTGGTTCCATTTAATAAAACATTCTATATGCGAATATTGTATGATGTATAAAATTGAAATAAGTAATCAATTCTACAACGGGCTATGTATCTCTCATGGCAAAAATTTTCAAGCTTACAGGTATAGTTGTAAATATATTTCAGTGAATTCCTACTTCATTCTGCAAGCATCTAGAACTTAAATGACCTTTGTAAAACTTCACATGACAGGCTTCTCTACGCAGATATATCGTACGCAATAATACTTTCGTCGCAGAATGCTCACCACGTGCGCAACAAGTCATGGGTTTCATCGTGGACGAGTTATACTAAAGATCTAAAGAACAGACCTACCGCTTAGTGACATGAAAGGGCATTAAAGTGGGTCAACCTGGCAGAAGAATACTTTCTCTCTGTTAAGCAGATTGTATATACAACCACCACTAAGCAAATATGTGACATTGTTAACATTATAATTGACAATATCTGAAAGTTTGTATGAAAAAACATACCGTCTAAGGGATAAATAGCATTGCAGAACGTGACCAACAAAGGTTGACTTGTTGTTAGCTTTCACAACCTCATCTTCAAACAACATCTTAAGGATATCTAAGTAACAAGAAACAAAAGTGTAAACCGGATGCTATTCGAAACAATGCGACACGACGAAAATGATTTTTGACAGCATCAAAAATGTTTTCCTGGTTCATTGCCTAATGACAAAAATGAGATAGAAAACTGTGTCGTCTGATAAAAAAGACAAAATTTGAGCCGTTGAAGAATAGAAGTGCACAATATAGAAATGTGTAAATATAACAAGACATAATTTAAATATATTTCTATATGTATACACATAGTGTTTAAGAATAATAAGACCAAGGGTATAACTACCTACCTGCCAGAGCATGAAGAGCAAAGCCTTGAGATAGGTCAAAACCAACCGTCTTATTTTCCAACGAGTTCAAATAATCTACTTCCTAGAACCAACAAGATACGGTTAAGAAAGAGCTTAATGTAAAAGCACTGACTATCCACAAAAGCAAAGGAATTTCTACACATTCCAATTTGTGCTTGATAAAGACTTAATAAAAAATGTGATCCGAAAGTCATTCTGATAAGTCACAGTAATGTACATATTACCCTTTGCTCAAAAATATGTTCAAAAAATCGATTCAAATTCAGTGAACAGGAATTATGTCTTTTGACTTTGTCACATAAGTTTAATCAGCAGTTTATTTGCTGCAAACAATATTTTTGCACTCCTTATGTTTGACCGACTGCTAGCATTCACAAACTCCTAGAAAACACATTAACATAGCAGGGAAGTGCGTATCATTTGCTAAAATGCATGGAAACAACAAGATTAAACATTCAATCAAGTAATCTGCTTATACGCTCACAGTACCAAACATTTGTTCATACCTTAACAATGAGACCTGTAACTTTCTCCAAAATGCCACATGCCACTAAATGTCTCTTCCACTCTGGAGGCTTTATCAACAATTTGAACAGGTTGAAGAAATCATTTGCGTTTTCACCAGCATCGTGAAGGTGATCAAGATAACTGCACGAAAAGAGTACGCAGGACGTCAACATTTAACTGCTTTAGATAAGAAACTGCTGGCAAAGTGATAGTCAACACACGTACCAGGCTCAGCCATAAACCATTTGAAAGATTGACAACCAATACGATTATGATGCATATATACCAAAGCATAAAATATCTCAAAACTCAACTGAGCAGTCTCCTATGAAAACAGTAATAGTCTAGAAAATTTTAGTATAAAACCTGTACAAAAGTCCAAGATTATGTATACACAATCTGACTGACACGCCAATTCACAAGTCTCATATATTCCATAGTCGATTATCATAAGGGTAAATACATGCAACTAACATCAAATGTTACTTAAATCCAATCCTACATTCCAGCTAATCAAAACTACATGACTTTAATGTGCATACCTTGTGAATATCTGCAGCATTTTCTCTTTCTTACTTTCCATCTACAACAGCACAGCAATTTTTATAACATCAAATTCAAAATAAAAAAGCTTACACTAGCTAAAACATAATTAGAATTGCATTTTATATTGCTTAAACCATGAATTAAACATAAAAGCTGAGTGCCTTTGAAAGTAAAGCTAAACAAATAAATTATAAATTAATATATCCTGAGAGAGGAGAAATAGACTAACGTCCACTGCATTTCGTCTTGAAAGATGGACAACAAAAGCCGTAGACCATTTTCCAATATTATCAATGGGAAGAAACAAACATACCTTGCACAAGTTCTCTAAAACGCCGCATACAGTCTCTCTAACTGCTCTGGATGATGGTGCAAATAGTAACAGGCGTAACCAGTCTTGATTGCTGAGGTCACGGGGCTTTCGCTGCTTTCTGCTTGTTTCGACTTTACGCAACCAAATTCCTGCATACTTCTCAGCTATCGATTCCTCCCTTGTTGGAGTTGGATTCTTTGATCTCCAATACTTAAGGGTGTATCTTGAACCACCTTCCAGCCAATTAACAGCATTAACACCGGGAAGAGCAACTTGGTGCTCCTTGTCACCCTGTAACAGAGGGTTTGGAAACATAATTTTAATACCTGTAGTTCAAAGTACTTTGTAATGATTAGCGACAACATTCAATGGTTCTGCGACGTACCAATAGTATGCCCAAGCGTTCAACAGAGTGCAATATATCTCACTTGTACAGCTATGAGAACATGCAATTCTGCTAGCTGGTATTCATGGGAAGTACCATCGAAATAAAAGCTATGGTGTTCTTTAGTGTCCTAACGTAGTCGCCTACACTACCTTTTCATCCAATGCTGCTGACGCCTTTTGAATGCTGTTTGCAAGAATTTTCAAACAGGGCAGAGTTACATTTTCCAGGACATCGGTGGTGCTTTTTTGCATTGAATCCAGGAATAAGCTAAAAACTGGACAAGAGAAATATGATCAAACTAAACACGATATGATGAAGAGCTACTATGGTCGCCAAAAGTCCTGGGACAATTGCAATTTTTATTCTGGAATGATCTCTCACTCCCCTCCTCCCCCTAAACAGCGTTGGTTTTCGGTGCGATAGCGGAAAAATTTAGCGTGCGCAATAAGATCAAGTATCTCGTGGAGCAACAAATATTGTTCTAGGGGGATGGGGGTGCCTGTAAGTGTAATGATGAAGACGATGAGAGGGATATGGCTTTTCATCATTTTTGTAGGTGTCCCAAGGACTTTTGGCGAGTATTGTACGTTCCCAGCCAAAAAAATGGTATCAAATCATACTATATGCCAAATACAAAATCACATAAAAATAAAGACAGTGTTTACTTTAAATGCGCTGAGGAGTGAGGTCTATATATTTACACTAAAACCCCTAAAAACTCTCTCACAATGTACAAAAGTTCTTGTGTACCCTGGTCTACCTCCTAAGTGTCCTTGTTTGGGAAAGGAACAGCGCTGATAAGAATAGTAAGACTGAAGAAAATCTCACAACAGCCGTAAAAATACTTGAACAATAAACTTCATATGTTTTACCACAACGGAGTCGATCATTCCAATATTCGTCTAGAGTGTTCAACGAGAGACCAAGAACAGACATTTGGCTCTGCAGAAATATGTCCTGAAACAAATAAATATGAACGTCCATTAGAAATATGTCACGAATAAAACACAATGTTTGCTTGTGTGTATGTGTGTGTGTGTATGTGTGTGTGTGTGTGTGTGTGTGTGTGTGTGTGTGTGTGTGTGTGTGTGTGTGTGTGTGTGTGTATTACATTGCATACACTACGAGATTATATGGTGTGCATGTATGTGCCTCTGTATGTCTGAGTGAGTGAGTGAGTGAGTGAGCGAGTGAGTGAGTGAGCGAGTGAGTGAGCGAGTGAGTGAGCGAGTGAGTGAGCGAGTGAGTGAGTGAGTGAGCGATCCAGTGAGAAGCACAACTAGATTAACTCACTGATATCACATTGGCAGCTTTTGATTCAAGTGACAATGCCACTTGTTTCATTATCATCTCATTCAACTCATGTGTTGCTTTAATGTTTCCAGTAGTAATGAGTATTATTAACTTTCTAGCCAGAGACGTCACTTGTATCTTCTTATGCTGCAAACTATGTTCCAACAACTCATGCAGTAAACCCTGTAATAGTCAAAATGCAGTCTCTTCATACCAAGTTAAAATTATAGAGAGACTGCAAACGTGCAGTAGCAAGAAAAGACAAAAATGGAACAAAAGTATACCAAATACGATCGTACAAAATACATGAAGAGTTAATAACAATATGCTTTAGTAGTCAAAATGAACTTCATATTCTCTTAAAAATATTCTTTAATTATACGGTTTCGCTTAACAAAATAAATTTTGGTGATTCAACGTCTGCACAATTACATCATTCTAAAAATACATCTACGTTCTTTATACTGTAGATACAAAAACCTGATTAAGCATCCAATTGTGTGACTCTTTGATTGTAGCAAAGGCTCTAAGGATTGTTAGGCAGTGTTCCACAGTAAACAACGCACAACCATAGCACTTTCCCATTGTATTTGCTTCCAAATTCTCCTTGCTGCTCCGTTGTAAAGACTGGGAAGAGTCAGGGAACGGGGAGTCCCCTTTTGGTATTGGAGATGCACCTGGGCTTGTTGCAACAATGGTTGAAAGAATTTCCTGCTGTCTCTGGTCATAACCAGACAATTCTTTTCTCGTGGCTGTCACTTTCTAAAAGGAAAAATTAAAATACACAATGATATACAAAAAGGAACATAACTCTATCTAAAGACCCATTCCACATCGTGTAGTAAAACCATCAATATATACTATCAGGGATCTCAATAAAGAAATAATTTAAAACTACAGTTGAATTCCAGATAGGATTACTGGATTATTGGGAAGGAATGTTGTCTTTCCACCTTTGCCATTTGGAATAAGTCTAAATTATGATCAACAACCCTATTTTATGTAGACAGAAATAGTTCGAGCTCTTCTTTAGAGTCCTCAAAAAGATGAGGAACGAGTGGGCTCCCACTGGCCTAAATAATGAGCCAACCGATGTACCATCTCCCGTTCTAACTGTAGTATAGATCCCATTTGGTTATATACTCTTGTTATCAGAGATTCCATACTCTAAAGAGTGTCGGATGATACAAGTATGCCTAATAGTATATCCACTTTTTCGAGCAATACTTCAAAGGTAAATACCACAACAAAGCAGCATTTAGCCAATTTCCAAATAATAAACTCACCTCAAAGGCTCTTTAAACAAGTAAAGTCACTTACTTCTTGACTATTATAACTCATTTTGTGGCTAAATATCTTATGTGAAAATAGAGGTAATCAAAAGCGAGCTGCATCAATAAAGGCAGTAATATGGAAACATAAGGGAGGCTTGTGAAATCCTAATAATACCTGTATGATTTTGCTCAGCTCTTCAAATGATGTTTTACAATCAATACAATACTTCTGCGCAATGGTTTGAATATTCTTGTTGACTTGAACAACATTGCTTGCGGAAGATCCAGAAGAACTAGATCCTGTACCTCCAGCCTAGGAACCGAAACAACAATCAACATATAAGTGACAAGCTATGACGTATTCAGTGAGTAGATGCTAAAGCATTATGGGACTGAAATGATACTGGAAGCCGCAATGAAAGAGCAAAGAGAGGGAAAGTGGGAGAGGAGGGAGAGAAAAGGCAAGAAGAGAAGGAGGGACAAAAAGAGAGGGAGGGATGGAGGGATGGAGGGATGGATGGATGGATGGATGGAGAAAAAGAGAGGGAGAGTACAAGGGGAGAAGGAAGAGCGGGGAGAGAGGGGAAGGAAATATGAAGAGAAAATGAATGGAGAGACAGTGATGGGGTCTTGAAAGATACCAATCCAATGAAAGCATGGGTGATGACAAAAGGGGTGATAATACAATTATGCTTCCTATAAATTCTTCAAAATTATGAAAAATTATGAGAAGGTGAATAAAACTTGCTTTTGATGTGCTTGCTTCCTCGGATATACCTCGCAAAGACGATTCGAGCGATTGTTTGTGATTCGACAACTGTTGGTAAATCTTGTCCGCTGAATCCAAAAGATTGTTGACAGAATTCAAAGCCTACAAGGGTAAAATTAGCCATCTAATGGTGTTCAGGCATCTCCTATCCAAGCAAGGTACGTTCGATCAATCAATGATCGCAATCAAGTGACTAAAGATGCTTAAGAATATGAAAACAAAAATTATAAAAGTGGAGAAATGTGAATCAAAAATTTCAGTTGTACGTTAATCAAGGTGTTCTAAAGGCTCTATATTTTACAATGTATAAGTGTAGTAAATCCTAGAAAAACCTATGGTAAATGCAATGAATATGAAAAGAAAATAGGAGCATAAGCGTAAGTTTACCGCTTGTCTTTCAGTTTCATCATTTACCGGCTCAACAGCATAACAGGGTCGTGTTACAAGTGTATATTCAAACTTTGCATATTTGCAAAATCCACATGAGGTGCAAAGAAATGGATCCCTCTCGTCATAATTGATTGCCCTGGAAAGTTAAAGAACACTTTTGGCAGGCAAACAAAAGACTACTGATATGAATACGTCAGCAGACTAGCTGCTGAAATCTAATTGAATCGAACTGAATCTAATTAAAACTTAATTCAATCTAAATAAATTACTTAAATCTATGAGCATTTAAATGAATCTAAAAATATTAATAATACCTGCATTTGTGGCACTGATAAACATTTTCACCACAATTGGCACAAACTCCTGGGTTGGCTGGCACACTAGCACTACATCTTGGGCATTGCAAAGACTCAGCAGACAACTAGAAGAATATAAAAGCACTCTTGGATTTCACATATTATACAACAGACTTTCTAGGCACCTACCGGTGCTTATCTAGACTATGATCAAAACGAAAAATTGTGAAAATATCATATACCTTGCCGTACCTACAGAAGGGAAATTTACCGAAGAAAAGTATGATATAAAAAGATGTTTAGATCAAATGAATTACCTGAATATTGTCGTAAAAATCCGCATATTCAATCATAAGATTATAGGCAACGATGGGCAATGTGAAATCCACCTTGAATAACAACAAGGAAACTTATGGTCTTGATACCAAAACGCTCGTTCAAAGTCAATTAATGAGGAAAATTACGTCAAAATGTTATTATAACATCCAATCTGTCTGTGTAAGACTTCAAATAGTGCAAAATAAGTTTTCGCTTGTATAAGAAGTAAAGAAGTGAAAAGAATGAAAAAAGTGGAAAATTTGACTTTATTCTTCCAGATTCCCTTAAATATATATGACGGTAACAAACCGACAGCAACTAAAGCTCTCTTTAACCTCGATGTGAGTCAAAGCAACTAATAGATAGTCAGTATAATATTAAGAATTCCTGGATCATGGATCAGTGGCAAGTTGATGCATAGAGGAGCAATATCAACCATTGTTATATTTATATAAGAGCACCTTGACATCAGTTTGGTCAGTGGTCAATGTAATTCTCTTTGCTTTCTGCCAAATATTCCGTCTGAAATGAAATGGTAATCTCAATTCATTATAAAAAAAAAGGCAGAGACAAGACCCATAAAAGATTCCGTTCGTTGGGAAGTGCCTGCTAGAGAGGAAACTTATCCTGAGCCGTCGGCACAGTGAGGTAGGGTGGCAGTTCTTTTCCCCGGCGTCTTTAACTTCCCCGTTATTGCCACCAGGTACCCATTTGCTGCTGGGTGGACAGTGAGCGAGCTTCCCACCTTTGACCAGAGGGTTCGGCTCGAACCATCGATGATCCGCTCAGCAGTCAAGCGCTCAAAACCCCTTGGCCACCCGCCCCAATTCCTAATACTTCTCCTCAGAAAAACAGCCTACCACTTGTAACTGTGCACTGTTTTGTGAACTATTGCAAAACCACATAATCGGTATCACAACACACTCATTAATTCAAATAAGAAAAATAATGCATATAAAAATTAGTCATGCAAATACATCATTGTAAAAATGGGTTTGTATTTCCCATGAATTTTCAGTTTATGTCCTCTGATTCACCTGCACAAGTATGTCGTAATAAATCTGCCATCAGTTGGGTTGTACTTCATATCGGGTATGCTGGTACATAGCAATGGAATGAGAAAACCTTCATGAGGTACAACGGTAGAAAACTTATAAAATACATGAGACTCACTTGTTTTTAAGCTCCACTACAGACGGAACAGGTTTGTTGTTGTAATAGATGTTTATTGTCTTCACCTTAGCAAAGAAATGCGCATAAAATGAATGCCTTGATAATCAAAAACGAGCTGGAGGTGACAAGACATGCACTACTACCAGACAATATAGAATGGGATTCATCGAAAAAAATCAATTCGCTATGATACTACTTTGCAATTATGACACAACAGTGGTACAAGCTATAAATTTCCTATGATTTTCATGGCAGCTTAGGGAAAATTTCACAAATACAAGAAAAATAATCTGATGATAACAGAAAATTTTAAATTATAATAGATTGAATAAGCATTCTAAGTCCATGACATCGTTATTATCAACATATGAACACTGGTTTTAAATACGACGTACCATCTTAGCGCGTTTTATGTCCGAGATGCGCAGTAAGAGACGAGAAATCGTGTAATTTACGTTCAGTTTCACAAGCTGCGCCGTTGTTGTATATCGAATATCCGACTTGATAGAAGTAAGCTTTGCATGCTGAAAAAGACAATTCACTTTATTAGGGAATGAATACAAAGTAAGACCTCCAGCAGTATATCATCGCGAGTCAATCTGCGACGGTTCAGCTAAAAAACTGCACCTGACAGCTTCGTAATGATTAAAGAACAAAGAATGGAGATTTGAAGAAGGGCCTATTCACATAGCGTCATTATGTGTGGTATAAATCGACCTCCATAAAGTAAACTGAACCAAGTCTGCAACTTATGGTGATTGTAAACGAGGCTTTCTATAAGTTAGCAACAGAGATGAGCCAACAACGCACGCAAAACACAGAGAGTTTCATGTAAAGCATTCCTCAGAAGTTAAGCTAAAATTCAAGCAAGTTATGCTCAAACAAGACATGCAAAACTACCACTCTGAACTAACAATAAAAGTTCTGACGAGAAGAATAAGTGCCATTCAGTATATCTGACAGTTCCTGAAAGGGGAACTAGTACATGAAAACTAGAAAGTACCATCCACTTAAGCGGTAAAACTCTCAGTAATCAGCTGCATGAGATTCTGCATTTAAGCAATGATTCTCTTTACTTATAGAAGGAGAGAGCATAACATCTCAAATAAACATTTACCGTGAACGGGATCTCTGGATTGTTGCAGACAATGCAAGGATCGTTCTCCAGATAGAATCCGTTGACTTCAACAAGACTCTGAAGTCGTCTAGAAAGAACCATGTAATAATTTATGAGTTAAACTGGTAATCATCTGTCAAAATCGCCAGTGAGAAATACAAAGATACAACGCCCAAAAGAAGTCGAATGTAATGTTACCTGTAAATGCTTGCATTGGGATGATTCATTAGCAACTTGTTTGAGAATTCCAACAGGGAAAACACTGTGCCAGTGTAATTCTCCATCTAAAAAGACGTACTGTTGTTATCAATAGAAGTACAATAATAAAGTAAACATCAAAAGGCACAAAAGAAACTACGATAATATAATATGGACAACAAAAACTCCATTAAAGAATAGCAGAAGATTTTCAAAACAGTTGGCGTGTATTTTGGTACATATCTGATAGCAGAGGAAGTTATTAAGACTCTCTGCTTTCTACAGTTGGTAAACCCCGAACCATGTATTGATACTCGCCAACTGTCCAAATAAGAACGAATTATTACCACGTGACCACACTGGAGTGATAAAGATTGTAAGGAAATGAAAAGGCCAATCTTCTTCATAAGTCGGAGGCCCCAAGATCAGAGTGCCCTCAAATTGACACATTACAACCTATGGATCATACGCAGGACTAACTATTACCGCCCGGGGCCACAGAACTGATTTAGAAGCCCTAATAAAAATTGAACATAAAATCTTCATTGTCTGGTTGGCCAAGTTGTAAATGTAAACCAATCCACGTACAATTGGCATCCGCAAAATGTTTTTTGAGAAACGTATATACCAAAACTATCTTCACTTGAAAATATAAATAGTCAAAGGTCAAATGGAGTATATAGCATAGCCGCCAAATGTTTAAGAACCCTGCCAAGTCTATTTTCTCCCGATCTAATCAATCAATCATCATGCAGGATTATGACCACACATGCTAAGGCTAGGCCCATTTTGCATGCTGATTGGCCAATTAGGTTGGGAGAAAATAGACCTGACAGGGCTCTCAAACATTTGGTGGCTATGCTGGTGTGTATATATATGTGCCTAGATAGGATACTTCTGGAGGCCTATCTCGGACTGAGGCACCAAGATAGCTTGCTCCCTTGTCCCCTCTCTGCGGTATTGATTGCCGCAATGATATAAGTAGGGATAGAGCTTGGCATGAGGTAACAAGAGGGACTTCTTTAAGCTTTATTAAAAGAGCAAATGATAGAAGGCACTAAAAACCTTGTCTTTCACTTCAGGTGATTTAACCGTAAAATAACCAAGAAGATCAACAAACTGCGCAGCCTTATGTCCAGAGAATGGAACATAGCTCCAAAGCTGCCACATCAGCTCAACCAACTGGACCCGCTGTTCTGATGGGATGTTCCTGCAAAAATCAACAAATGTCACTACCACTAAACATAAAAAAATTATCCAAAAACAACGTACTTTCATTGCTTCTTTGGGATTAAATGCGATCATCTCACATCAGTATGGGAGAACTAATAGTGTGCCATGCAACAAAACAACAAATACAACAGAAGAGGAAAAACAATGGTTCCTTAGTGGTGCGCTGAAAAACGTGGTTCGTAGGAAAATCATGGTTCCTGTTGTTATAACAGAGTAAATACAGTGGGAAAATATGAAAAGTTCACAGCTACATCATGATTTATGAAAAAAGGCAAAAAACTATATTAAATTCAATCTTGAGATACAAATTCAATTATCTAACAACATGAGACTCTTTCAGCCTGCATCATGGGCGGCATTTACACTCTGACACAAAGATTGCTACAAAAGATAGCTGAAACTCTGACAACTCTACACTTGCAGCTAGTCAAGATATATAACAGGACAGTGTTTGTCATCACATAAACGTTGACAAAACACTATTCAGTCTGACTGCGGAGACCAGTGCTACTTTACTACAGACAACATATAATACGAGGTATGATCTTGATGCTAATAAGCAATATGAAGTAAACTGTGAGGAGGAGGGTAGCTCGGGACATTAGAAACAAGGGGCCTATATTATAACTAACGGACTTCAAACGACAATGATTAGTATCCAGAATGGCCTGACATGGGCAATCAACTGCAGACTTGAATTACTGTGTCACAATCGTTTGGTTTCGATTCCTCTGTAATTCTATTTCCTTGATACATATACTCAATAAATGATTTTCACCTGAAAATTGTATGCAATAGCTCATGAGCTTTCCATCTCAGACTTGTTGAATTTGACTCTAGCAAAAATGACTTGATGAAAATGAACAATAACGAGCTGTAGCATTTGTCGAATAGTAAACCAACAAGTTCTGTCAAGTTGTCTGAAATAAAGGGAGAATTCAAAACATACAAATACACTGGTCTTTTCAAGAACAATTCCAAAAAAATAACTCCAAAACCAACTTCAAGGAATTCCAGAACCGGTGACCACCCTGTTGTACACTACAAAGGATGATGGAGTCCATGCAATGGTAACAAATGCGATAAAAGTCTTTTATAAGAAAGCAGTACCAAGCAGCTCAGAAAGTAAAGAAAATTCAGTACCAGATTTCTGAAACCTAAGAAAGTTGATAAGTTGGTACACGCTTGAAATTCCAATTTTCACGCAAACTCAATACATCTTTTCAATTTGCACAGATTCCCTATGCAAATCTATGTATTTTATTCATATGTTTGTGTCTGACCTGTCTGTATTTGTAACACTGCAATGGTACACACACTCGAATATTCTTGCTGAGAAAATGTTAAGAAAGTTTTGTGACTGGGCAAAAAAACTTTCTATTAAAAGACGTGTATCAAGGCAAATTATGAAAAAATTACCTTTACTCAATCCCTTCTCCGCTTTGTCATCTCCCTTTGCCCCTGATGATTTTGTCGATGTGCTGCCGAGCGCGAGGCCAATCAATTGCAAAAAGATGCCTGATACATGTTCTGATGATAAGCGATAGCTCGCTTGCACGAGAAACGGAAGGACGCCTGCAAAAATACGAAATATGAAATAAACTTTTCTATACTAGAAAGATAACCTTTATTGATAGATTGCGTTTTCCACCTGATGTTCCGATGATAACAGCTGTAGTTCACAGAATGCACACAATGCTAGCCTGACAATGAGAATCCAATGATATGGTTATCTATACATCAAGAAAGATCATCATCTCTCCTCAACATAACGACAATCAAAATGTAGCAACAATCCAGTCATAGTAAGTAATGGATAGTGAATGATATGGGATGAAAAACCTTTCTCTTGCTTGCAAAACATCTGCCAGTTGTCAACTCGTGCCATAGCAATATCTGCGCATGCTTTGCAGTTATCAGCCTAGGGAAACAAGGAAGGAGTAGTATCTACAAACATCGTTGTTATGCAAAGGCAACCACCAAAACAAATAGGATTTCTACACAAAAGAACAAGCAAGAAGAGAACAATAGTCTAGTTCAATTTAACACTTACTAGTCTTACAGTCTCTTCATAGGAAAGGTTTGTCTGTGCCTCTGATAGATTTCCTCCTGGCTGTAGGATACTCCTAAAATATAACACACACACATCAAGCACTTAGACAAATCACGTGGTTCAGTGATAATCAACGTGAACAATGAATGGCAATTCTGTGAACTTTAAAGGCAATATAGAAGACCTAAGTTTTTGAACAATTTCTGTGCTAGGTTTCTAACGTTCCTTTTACTTTTCTTTAATATCGGACCCTTATTGATAGCAGTATCACATGTACTGAAAAGATTTATCCTTTACAAACATGTATATTATTTTCTGAACAATGAAAGTACGAGAAAATAACCGACCGTAGCGGGATTCGAACTCGCAACCCCTGACTTTCTACGTCAAGTGCTCTACCAACTGAGCTATCGGGCCACACTTCCAAATCGTTGCTCAAGGGAAGGTCATTTGCTCGCACCGCCCCTCTCTTAACCTATTTGAACAGGGGAGCCACCGCAGCTCTATCGCAATGTGCATTGGACTTGCTGTTGAGAGAGGACTGTTCACACCAGGGGGGCCATCGCAGCCCCATCAACTGGATAGAGTTGAGGAAGTTTTTTTCTATTACTGTTACTAATCAATTCTCAATGAAATACCCCATAGACAAACACCCCTCCCCCACTCAAATCCAAGTTGGAATGGGCCGCTCCTTTGTACGATTTTCCAAAAAGTAGAAAAATAACTCTCTTCTGATATCTATACTTATCTAAATTTATTTAGCAACCCTATAAGGGAATCCCTGTCAGTCACTTTTTTACGTTGCTGTCACAAATTCATCTTGGATGTGAAATATATAAACAAATATCAGGGAATTACCATTGGATTGTAAACACCGATATATTTACCTTATTACTCTGACATGTGCTTTCAAGGCGTGAAGATCTTTCACATGCCTGTACTTCTCTTTGGAACCACATAACACAAGTAGAAGCTTGAAAAATGAATGAAAGAAAAATGGAATACCATGACCAACATAGGAATTATACTGGCAATATCGCCATCAGTCTACTTTACGGTATTGAGTTACACATTTTTTATATAAGAAACAACTTTCTCCTTTCAGTCTGGATGTTTCTTAATGTTTTGTCAAATCCAGCCTTAAATGTTTTTTGCTTTTCAAGTTTACTTTTGAAACTCAGCCTGCCTGTGTTTCTTAATTGTTTCTTAATTTTGGCCTGATTTGAGACTCATGTTTCTTATATACCTGTTTATTATAAAAAAACATGTAATCGTGGTTGGAATAGTCGTAAGGTGTGGAAGAATTCCTGTAATCAATGCTACAGTGGATACTGAAAAGGGTACTGTTCAGTGGCCGGAAATTTGTCCATAGTTGATGAAATGGGAGACCAGAATCTGGTGCGCATGATGTACACTAATCCATTCATAAACATGAGGGAATTTTTTAACGACATAAAAAATTAGCGTACCCTAACTGCCACTTAACAATAATGGTCCCGTAAGAACTAAAATTGCAGTGCTGCAGTTGATACTGAACATTAAATAGCACGATAAGAGAGAATATCTTTTCGTACATATAATCCTACAGTAATTGAATGTAAACTGAACTTCATGCTAACAGATATACCCAAAGACACACTCGTGACTACTCAGCAACCACAATATTCAAGGTCTAGCAATTAGTATTGTAGAAAACGGCGCTCAACCAAAACTTAGCACGAATACAACAGAATCTTCACTTGAGAATGGTTTACATACCTTTCTTACATGCCTTTTAATGAATGGAGTTTCCGTTGCCATCATATACTGTAAAACGAGTATTTTTAGAAAATCAACAAAAACTCCTAAAAAGTCAACCAATTGAATGTTTAAAAATCAATCGCGTTAAAGTTTCGGGTCTAAGTGCCTTGGCAATTAAATGCTACAGGTACAACATTCTTAGGCCAAATGAAGACGAGAACACAGTTTGAATAAGGATACAAAACCAACTTTGCAAAGCATGTTACCTCGCAAAGGCAAAATATCCACTGGCTGCCAAATACATCACTCTCCAGGTCACTACTACTGTCGAGTCTTTTCCTAATCTAAAAACCACAGGATAACCATGCAATTACAAGAGGATTTTTTCCCAGCAAAGCAAAAAATACTGACTGCATTGAATGGCAACAAATAATAAACTTTATATAAGTCATGTGACTCACCTGATAAGGCATTCGTAGTATCATCTCCGTAACAAGCTGTGGAAAAGCTTCGAACAAATCACTGGCATGGCTCTGAAATCAAATAAGCCAGATTTAACACAGAATATTATTACCAGCTGCTTGATCATCATCTGAGACCATTATACGATATATTTCCGATTCAGATAATGGTATTACATTTATTATCGTGTTTGAGTGGTGGATGGAAAATGTGGAATGAATACTGAATTACTCAACAAGAATAGTCTCCGTCACAGTGACAAAGTGTGGATGGATAAATAGGTAGAGCAAGTCCACTACAACTCTGGTCTGTTTAGAACTTGAGCAGGAAAATATGGTGAGGAGGTAATGTAAGATTATTTATATGCAATGGAATCAAGACCTTTTGCTACAAAACACTGCTTATGCATTAGTTGTAAAGCTTTGAATGGCACTGACATACCGCGTGTCATTAAAGGGTACTTACAAACCAAAAGTTGCTGTGTAGCTCATATGGTGGATGTGAATTAAAAGCTCTGTCAGCTATGTCAACATTTGAGCTGGCAACTGAATGGGTGGCCGAGGCGGTTTCTCTGGCAGAAACCTTCCAGATATGGCCGTAAAATGTAGAAGTTAGTATGTTCAGTAATGCAGCAAATAACATTGATGACCAACCTTAACATACTGCTTTAAGAAGAATGGTGACATATCTGGTGGATTCTGAGTTGGCTTTGGCTTCAGTAAGACTTCATCATCTTCAGTTGAATCGGCCTAAAATAGGCAACAATTGCAAATATATAGGCAAACACAAGTTGCATTAAAAGATTGCTAACAGCAAAAATGTAGCGAAAAAAAGTTGATAAGGAGTATGAAATTTCAGCAGCGACATTTCTTGACTTACAAAGCAAATCCTTTCACCTCAACTTTGCTTCCACATTCAAACACTCCAGTTTATCATTACTGCTACTAAATTACTACGGATTTGGCAAGATTGGGTATGATAAAAAATGATTGACATGGTAGAGCAAAATGAGGTGAAGTGTGACTGTAAATAATCAGAAAGGCCCTGTTCAATCAAATAACAAAACTCTGTCTTTTTAGACTAGTCTCTTTTATTAACTATACGGCATATTTGTGATTAACAGCAATCATCGTAATTATAAAAGACCTACACGGCTGGCTGCTTTTTTGGTTCCATTTACAAAATGAATCATCGCTTTCTTTATTCCCAAGCTATACCTAGTTGAGTTGCCATTTCCAACGAGTGTTTCGATCTCAAAAATAATCAAAAATAGAGATCCGTGAGCTTAATCTCACTTACGTTAGAAGTTGTCTTTACTTCACGCCAGTATGGAAGGAGACTTTCTAGGAATTCTAGACAGTACTTCACAATTCCTTTCTCAGCAAGTATCTTTGCGACTACTTTTCCAGGTTTAGGTACATTTCTTGTTGCCTGGAGGCAAAAATAATGAAATCAAAAGATCCCTTAAAACTCGCAGATTTTAGACAATTACTACTTTATCTGCAAGAATCAGTAAAAAATGTGAGAGTAAATTGAAATCAAGCAATGAAATGAGAAATAGAGCCGTTGGCGCTGTAATTTTCAGTGCAATACAACACAATCTTTAAAAAGCGACAGAAAATATGACATTCATCAAAACAAAGTCAATATCAAAATGAAATTTTTGCTGATAAGCTCTTTCCCCTATTACATACTATGCGTTCTATGTAATTCAATGTCAATGCAATCCAATGCAAATTACCTTTTAGCATACTAGAAAAAGTCATTGACATACAGTTCCTCGCTATAACACACATAATTACAGTGTAGAGTTCAGAAGAGTACTATTGAAACAACCACAAATTAAGAAATACGTCTATGGATTTCTGCCTTTTGCATTGCATTCATGCATTTTATGCACAACATATACATATAAACATATGTACATATATATACATATATATAAATATATATATTTATAACTATATATATATATATATATATATATATATATATATATATATATATATATATATATATATATATATATATATATATATATATTACTAAGCACATTTACATACCTCTTCATCAGTTTTTAGCTCCTTTACGGATCTGCTTTGTGACAAAAGAACGCTGAAGAAACGGATGATAACTAGCTGAACTTCCTTCTTTGAATCTCTGTCCGCAATATTATCAAAATTCTATAAAGAGATAGATGACAAAATCCACATTATATCAACGAATACAATTTGAAGATGTCTAACATTGCACTAAGGTTTCATTCTGATCTCTCTTACAATCATATGTAAGTAATATGTGTCTCAGAGTCTATCTTCTGTCGTCATATTCAATGAGATTACACAACACAAACTTGCATGCAAGGCTACGAGAGCGGTATAAACTGCAAGGCAAATAAAGCAGCGAGTCTTTCAAAACAATTCCATGGGAGTGGCCGCCTCTTGCCCCTTGCCCCTTGCTCCCTACCATTTATCCCTTGTCCTTTATTATTATTACTATTGTCAAATATTTATACAGGATAATACAGTCAGTTGTACAATATAGCAAAATATTTACACTGTTTTCAAAGTAGTCCTGTAAAACAAAAAGCTAAATAAATAAATTTTAAGTAAGATAGTCAAAATTTGAAATTGGTATTTTACTTAAAATAAGTAGAAACAAATATAAATATATATAAATTGAAGACGCTCCATGAGGCGCTTCGAACAGATAGCTGGCTAACAAGGTTTCCTCGATTAAAGTTTATTTAGTAAGACTTTAAATTTTGAAGGACTGCTTTCAGTTCAAAGTTCTCTAGGTAAATTATTAAAAGCTAGTGCTCCTTGAAAATAGAAGGATGAACGAGCTGCCTAAAGCTTTACTTTTGGAATTCGTGTCATTTTTCCATTGCTCCGTGTCATTTTTCCATTTTTCCTTTGCCCCATGCCATTCAACACCCAAATGGTCACCATTGATGTTACTATTCTGTTTATATTAGCAGTGTCGTATTTACAATGGAGATATGGTTCATATGCAGATTCCTGCTCCCAGTAGGACCGTATTGCAGTTATTTGTTCGTACATATTTAAGCGAATATAACAAAACGACCAGATTATTATCAACAAGCAATGTAAAGCTGCAGCAGGAAGAGACTCCTTGATCGATATTGGTAACAACTACACAGAGCGGCCTAGAAACATTCTGTTGACAGACAGAACCAGCTTTCATATACAATGACCTCAATAAAGCGTCAATGAAGAATCAACAATCGATAAAATGTACCTTTACATCGAGCTCCAAAATTTCGAGACAAGCTGTTACTACCCTTTCTAAATCCTGCTGATCTTTCTCAGAATCAGACAAGCTTGAGCAAAGCATCAAAAGGACCTGACAATGAGGGAAAACGTATTCTGAAAACTACTTCATGATTAAGAGACTTGTCATAATTACACATTTTTTTAACAAGAAGGCTGTCTTTGGCACAGGATTGAGACTTTCTTGGTATTTTCATGATTTCAGTACCATAATTTTCTAAAGACTGTGATAGCAAGGTTGTTTGAGTCTATGCAACGCTACTGTGTTAAACAGGCAAGCATTAAACAAACTTAACATTGAAATACATAAATCAAAACATAAACAATACATACAAATATATACAAATTAAAATCAAAGAGATGATGGGCGTGCGTGAAAATGCTAATTTGTGGTGGAAATGATCTTATTGACTTTTCTTACGTTTCAACAATCCTGTAAACTAGCTTTTTGAAAAGTCGAGCGCTAGTTTCTTATAAACAACTTTCCTACAGGAAATGTGTCGAACACCACAAATGGAGTCACTAATCCCATACCATACGAGAGAAGATATGTACATAAAATGTCCCATTTCCGTCGAGCAAATTGTCAAAAGGCTCATTTTGTAACTACGGTGACCAACCTGGAGATACGGTATGGCTTGTATTCCGTCGACGGACTTCAGATCCTGTAAATGGTCGATGAAAAAGTTGAATATTTTACTCCATGAAGCTTCGAGAGCCGTGTCTATTATCTCAACAATTTTCTTCTTTTTTGGCAATGCTGGGCATGACCTTTCTGAATCGCGTGACGATTTTCGCTCCCTTCCAATAATATCATCTGTTATAGCTGCGTCCTCTAAGATTTCATTTGCATTCGATCCACTTGCACCGGCATTTACTGCTAAAAAGATAATCGAGTCAGTTCGATGATTTTTCAATGTTATTTTTTTATATTTCTACAGAGAAATCTCCCTAACTTAAAAAGCCATTATGAAAGCATATAACGAAAAGAACCCCCCTACCTCATTAAATTTCAGAGTCAATTAAAATGGAACGAATTGAGAATTATCTCAGCACCATTCATATCTACTTTAGTTTCACCGAAAAATTACAGCATATCGGTGCATTTCAATCACACACTCGGCTTCAACTTCGGTAACTAAATTTCGATCAGTATCTTAACATGTTTCATACTCTGAAGAGTGTCGGTTAAAATATTTCAAAGACACTTTGCATATCCTTGTTTACTTCACAAAAATACTGTTTAGAATTCAAAGACACTGTTTAGAAAGATATTATGAAATTAATAATGAGAACGACGACATATAGAGACACCTTCCTTCTTCAACATTGCACGACGATTTAAACAGTAATGGTGCCAAAAAAGATATAACGAATAACCCCCTACCAATAAGCGGTTGGTTTTCTTGCACTAGAGAGTCAAAACGTTGGCTAGGTAATGGTGCATCTGTATCGTCTTCAAGATCTACATCATCGCCATCATCTTCGTCATCTTCATCATCAACATCATCATCGTCATCATCATCGAAATTCTCGTTGTCTTGATCCTGCAGGCTCAAAGCAAGAGCTAACTCCATCACTGCATCATCACCTACAAGACATGATAAATAACAAATGACAATGCAGCAAGCACGGGTCAGGTGATAATCGTGTGGCAAATATTCGCATGTAAATGCACATGCATGTAGAACTGTAAATGAGGAAACTAAAAAAGAGCAGGGACAAGAGCATTTCACGTTATTAAAGGTAAAGGTCAGCCCTATGTACCATTCCGCACGTTGGGGAGTGCCTGCTAGAGAGAACACTTATCCTGGTCCGTCGGCATCGTGAGGTTGGGTGGCCAGTTCCTTTCCTCATCACTTTCAGCTTCACCAGTGTTGCCACCAAGTACCTATTTACTACTGGGTGGAAAGCGAGCGAGCATCTTAACTATGCCCCGAGGGTTACCCTCGAACCATCGATCTTCCACACAGAGGTCAAACGCTCTAAACAATCTGCCACTAACCCATTACCTTGGTATTACAATGAAAGTGTTTTATATTAGATGCTGTATTGTGTGTATCTCAACTTGTTTTATATCGATTCAACAACGTCTAGCTTACAGTATACATATATGTACACGTGCACTATGTTAGTTCAATTATCGATTTAAATTAGTGTATGTGTACGTGTACGTGTACGTGTACATAGCGTAAGACACTTGAATACCAACAATAGTACACAACATGACAATGGCTCGAAAAAAAAACTTGAAATCATGAACAAAAAAATTATGAATAACAATTTCGCATTATACATCTTCTACCTATACAAGGATCCATCAGGTGTAACAGTGAACTTAATAAACATGTAATGACGCAACAGGTAACAAAAATTGTCCTAAAAAAGTAATAACAGTGTCGTGAAATTCCATAGCTGGAGCTAATGAAGCAAATAATTCATAAAAATAATATAATTATCCAAACTGCGCTAAGAAACATGATCACAATCATACCACAAATGAATTGAGACTACCTCCGAGAAATGCCTGCAACCCGTCTTGTTGTGGCTCCAAGTCTTCTATGACACCTTCAGCAAAGGAATTTATTTCCTGGACATCACTGTCTACTGTTGGCTTCAAAAATATTAAGAATTGCATACTTTAGTAAATAACTTTTCCAAAGGGCAAAGGCATGGTACCTAGTTACTCTGACTTGCCGGACCCTCATGTCGGGCCTTGAAAAAATCTCACTTATAAGAACTATTAAAGATAAAAAAGAGCAGAATGGCTCTGAACTAATACCTTGACAAAAACGAAAAGCGTGTCCCTACTTGCGGTCTCAACAGGGGTTGCATAGGAGATTACAAAACATTTACCTGTTCTTCAGTTTCTGCAGTTTCTGCTCCTTCGTCTTTTAGTGCCTTATCTTGATTCAGATCTTCAATGCCAGGGCTTTCACTTTGAGTTGGACTTGCATCGGTCACAATGCTTACTTTTCTTCGTATCTGCATTGCTTGCGATAAACCTTGCTTTACCGCAAAACTAATTTTGGAATCCTTTAGTGAGCAGGAAAACAATCTTAGCAAATAAACTAGAAAGTGCCTTTTGGGATAAAAATACACATGTATGCAGCCAAAGAACAGTACTTATTTCAAACAAATACGCACAAATCTGTCCCCTAAAAGTTTATTCGAGATACGAAAGCAAATCAAACAACTTTCCATTCTAAACTCCCCAGTTGAAAATCCTAAAAAGGACACATCAGCAAAAGATATGTTATGAATTAGATTAAAAATGCCCATTTCGTTATACACGTGAAATATGATGCTCCCTCCTAAAACTGAGCTTGCATTAGGCCTATGGGTGGTGCACAGCATGGCTTTCTACCATCACCATAAACGACACTATCTATATGCAAATGATTTAGATCATCTAGTGTATATTCTACACCATATTAAAAACACGTGTATACTCATGAATAATTGAAACATTTAGCTCGTTTACACAAAACTACCTTGCTAAGCAAAAGCTTGACGATAATTTCCATGAGCTTTGTGAATTGCTCTGAGTCACCGAGCAAAACAGCAAACAAAACTTCAACCAGAGCCTCAATGCTTCCATCTAAATTGCCAACAGCTTGAAGGGAAAAATATGAATAATTTGATAGAAAACTTATTCGTAAATGGGAAAGAGTAAAAATAGCAATGGCAAAATAACTAGGTTAAGAAAAAGCAGAAGAGAATAGAACAAACAAGGACAAAACTACTTTTGATAGAAAGATGTATAATAGACATTGTTTCCGTAACCTTTACATAACACTCTAAGTGATCCTTTATATATCCGACTACCTACATGTCTATCAATCCGCAACCAAATGATAGCCCCTAAAGTTTGATTGCTAACAAAAATAATCCAGGATCAATACAACAGCAAGTTATGAATCTATAACATACTTACCTCTGGCCTCGATTGCAGCTATGACATAATTAACAGGTCTCATCGCATACAGTTTCCAAAAAGAAGCCATCACATCATCAAGGAAATCTCCCTCCATGTCAAAATCTGAAACAGAATGATAAATGAACTGAAGTAGGTGAGTATGTAATGTAGGTCGATGGCTCATGCGCACCCTAATTGATAACTATTTTTTACCGCTAGAGTTGCACATACTATTACTCTGACTTGCCTGTTTACCACTCACGCTATCGTGCAGTTAGTTGGTAGTTCTGAAAGAGCTAAGATGATGCTACGAAAGCGAATCAGAGTGGGATTCAGAACGGGTACACCCTGGTTGTAAAGCAAAGGTACACAATACAGCACTGTCACTGCATTTTCAACATATTTCGTAGAATGACATCAAGTTCTGAAAACTCAATCATTTACAGTCCAATATCATGATATTTATTGGATATCTAATTATCAGAAAACAATTTCATTCTAACGAACCTTTTAGGGCTTTTATGAGGTTTTTGGGTCTCACATTGCCCACTGTCCTAGCCACACTCAACAACTCTTGTACAGATTCAGTAGACGGTGCAGAGCCAGTCGCTTTATATTGTTGTAGGGCATGCTTAATTTGAGATTCGTCCTGCAACGTAATAAGATACAAAATCAGTTTACATGGATTCCTGCTTGTAAAGGAAAGAAAAATTCCTAAAACAAAAAGAAAATAGGAAACAGCCTGAACCAAAAGGAAACTAACGCAAAAAGGTCTGTTTTGCAAATACAGAACACGGCAAGCTAGCAATCCCAAGTAGATTCCCTGTCAAATTTTCTTCGGCAGGAATCATAAGTCCTTTTGCCCTGATACACAAATCTATCAAAGTCTGACAAATGCTCACTCACAGACCGTTTGGCAAGCCCTAATTAAAAGTCAACAAAAACTTTAAGTACTGAAAAAGGCGACAACAGCTACAATGCAACATAAATCACCTGCTACCAAAGCAAAATTATTCTACGACTTTTAAGCTAAAATATCTCCATGTTTCGTTTCTTTTGGCAACCATCGATAACAAACAGAACAACTCATGTGAATTTACACAGGAAAAGGCAATGACAAAATGCTCCCTAATCGAAGTAAAATGCTAAAGGATGGAAAGTATCTGCACCTTCCAATCGAAAAAATCGTTCTTTGAAGCAAACAAAGAAGCCATCAAGGTCCTAGCTTGAGATTGTATCTTAGTTGATCCCGAACGAGTCATCAGGTTTGTTGTAAAGTCCAGCAGTTGCTTGCGAATCTTGGAATCTTCGTCGATTGGAAAACACAATAAATGATCATTCAGAGTTTCAAGCAGCTCAATGAGTAAGCTAAAAAATCAAAGACATTAAAAATCAACTTGACAGTTAGCAGCATGACTGCACCGAAACAATACAATGATCTTTATCAGGATGCCCAAACCCAATCCAAATCATTGGATATAAATTAGTTAACAACAAAAGTTAGTCTGCCCAACAAAGTATAAATTGATTTGTAGGTTCTTCTATTCAAGCTACTTATACTTGCTTCATGAATGAGGAGTGTGTAAAAGCACACAAGATTTAATGTTCTTGCAGTCTCCAATAACCAACGAAGGAAAGAACTTTCAAGCGAGGCTGTCCAGAAGTTGTCATTGACATGCGTTGGGTATAATGTTCTTATTCAAAATCCAAAGTCAAATTTGGTGCAAAAGGCGAAATTCGCATAAACAAAAAATAACAGATCTACAACGTAGCAATGCCAAAAACAGATTTTCATGCAACTAGAGAGATATGCTCCTACTCTAAAACCTAGAAGCAAGACTAAATCAACATCAACAATGACAAAATGTCGCAGCAAACGTGTAGGACGCAAACCAAAGGCAGTTTTCAGGCTACCAGTGCAGAAATACTTACGGTTCACTTTTTGACGCATCAGTACTTTCATTCAATTCGCCAGATGCAACAACAGCTGCTGTAGGATGATGAACATCTACAGGCTGGCCAGTGGATTCCTGCGCATCTTCAGGCCATCCAAAGCTCTCCTTAGTCTTGCAATACACTTTGATGGAATCAATCATGTTTATTCCAGATGAATCAGATGACGGACCAACTGGAAGTAAATGAACACGCTCTTAATAAACAACTGAAAAGAGCATTTCAAGATTGCACAGTTATGACGACGGATGTCCTAAGGTCATCAAGACAGAAACACTGACGTGACTACTCCAGTTAAGAAAACCATAATTTTGCTTTAACTCTGAATTTACCAGCAGTCATAGACTAAAGTCCTCTAAAAACGTTACTACAAAAACCCATTGTTTAAACCACAGATGTCTTAAGGGACAAAGAATACATCATAAACCACTAAATTTTACTACAAAGAAGTTATAAGTACTTTTCTGTACTTTTGTATAAGAGTAATGAATGTCATTTCTTTCTGGAGTTATTTCATCTGCTCAGTACGTTACTCGCTTATATTTTCCATATCATCTTTTCAATTCTTTCCTGGTAGATACTATTTCAACTTGTCTAAACTACTTCCTTTCAGATGACTTCCAAAATCGTCCCCCGCCTAGTCTTACAACCGTGCTGAAAAGTTTACACTAAAGTCTGCTACTAGATCCTAATAACACACAATAAACCAGCTCATACTAAGTTGAAAAAGACCCACATGTAACAGTTATCTTTTTGTCCGCAGTTAATGACTCGGTTTTGGTGAACGGCATGTCAAACCAACGGTTCCTACTCAATCTCAACGGGATCATTCGTCCAAATATTTCAACATAAGTGGGAGTCTTCTCAAGAGAGCGCATACCAAGCTGAACTCTCAGTCCAACCATGACATTAGAAGTATTGGTGTTTGTAATTTCGACTTTGAAGCCACTAGCCTGAAGATCAGTAAACACATGTTACAAAAATTCCCAAGAACCCGATACGTATTTCACTTGTAGTACATTCTACAGATATTGCAGCGTTTTATTTCAAAATAAATATCAAAGTTTCACTGCTGCTATTCTATACCTTCGAAGTTAACACTCCTTTACTACAGAAGTTCACTTATAATACAGTTTAAAGACATTTCACCATTACTTCTCAAATAAATATTAAAGCTCCATTTTCTCCCCTGTAATTCTTACTAAATGTTTAAATTCATTTCTATTGTAGAAATTTAAAGCAATTAGGATAATACCGCATCCTAATTAGGAATTAGCACATCTTTAGTTTTAATTAAATTGTAAAGTTTCTTGACATGGTCCCTCGAAAGGCAATCCAATTAAACTGAAGGGGGTAACCATGTATAAAGAACTAAAAATGAAATGAAATGAAGTGAATGACTTCAGATACAAGTATAACCCCAATATATTAATACGCCACTTCGGCTTACCGCGCTAGTAGAATCGACTGGGTGCATTAAAATGCATTAAATTGTGCACAATTTAAGGGGCCACCTTTCACGTTACTGCGCACTGTTCAAAATAGGTTGAATACTACTTGAACACATGAAACATTACTTTATGCTATACACCTAAAAACTTATGACCTGCAACAAAGCCTATAGAACAACAAATATTGATACGCTAACGAAACAGTCCTGCGGGCACAAACATTACCTTCGTGCTTGCGATGTACATTCCGGCTGTATTTAAACGATGTTTGACCTGTTGACGATTATACACATGTAATACGTCACTACCTCCAAATTCGATGTCATTCGAAGGTTGGCAATGCTCGAAGAAATCGATAGGGAATGACGTCACGTTAGATGGCATGGACTGTGCAACAGCTCTTGTTGCTTTCGTCTTCTTTGGCGAAGGATGGAGTTGTGGAAAACTAAAGAGAATAAGAAATACTCTTGAATCCCGCATAAACACATACTCCTGCTAATCAATATTTCGAAAAAAATCCACCCATGACATCTCTATTCCAAACCACCGTCTAATAACTTTGAGTCTATAATGGGATCGAGTATTAAGCAGCATGAGAAAACCCATCCATAGATATTATATTAAGAGAAATGTTCCACCTGATCAGCAGTGGGGGGTGCAGATGCAGTACCAGCAAAGAAAGGGAGCAGAGTTGGAACTAAACCTATTACTTACGCTTTCGGCCTGAATTTTCTTTGAAGCCAGTAACTAACAGTGTCTTTATGCGCGTTATAAATTCGTAGGCTTCCATCTTCCAACAAGACAATCATTGTTGTCTTCTGCTGAATAGTTGTATCTGTGTTTCGAGTTATAGGAAAGGTATGGTAATAACAAACTGCATCTTGGATTTTCGATTTCAACGGTGCTCCCTTCAGTTCTTGAATCTAAGGATGATAAATTGTTAATTATCAAATAGACTCTCGTAAAGAATTAGTCCTAGAGATTCTCATTAACACTCATGTATGTGCATCGCATAACGGATGATACACAAACATGTTTCTTTACCAATACTTTCAGTTGTTTAGAAATGTCCGTGATCTGCAATAAGTACAGTAACACTTGTTGATATATACTTGCAACACAACCAGAGGATACATAGATTATTTTACTGTCGCAAACAACAACAAGAAAAATGAAGTAATACTTAAACAGCAGTCAATGTGTTCATAAAATGATGAGCCAATCTAGCTACCTGATAAGCATACACACAAAAAGTGCACGTCACAAAATTGAAACTCCCTCAAAAAACCGATGTATAACCTCTCTTCTGTTGTTTCTCATTTTCTTGCATTTCAATTCAAGACTGATGTAACAAGACATTTCGGTATTTTGCTAACTTCTGCCCGGTCTAACTGGGAAATGAACATTTGAAGACACGTAGAAAAGCGTTATCTGCGCTGTAAAATTCAGCAAGACTGAATAAACACATATTAATGAACGCAACTTACTGATATCTTATCAGGAGTCACCATAACCAGAACTGGATTCCCCGATGTTTGATTAATACAGTGCAAAAGACCAGGCTGCCCCGTTATTTCATGCCAGTGACAAAGAGGTGCATGGCTGGCAACAACTGGGGATAAGTTAAATACTTTGTCCATTTCAGAGAAGTTGTTGCCCAAGACTCCAACGAAACTCTTTCCTGTAAACCAAGGTTGCACTCACAATAATGTATTTAAAAGATCACTCTCAATTTCGTAACATTCTCAAGGGGCCATCCTTCTGAGAGAGCTAGTAGACTACACGGATCGCTTAGATCACTTCATTGAATAACAAAACAATTAGTTAACAAAATACTGTACAGTTTGGAACTGAGGAAAGGATAGTCTTATCTATACCCTCTTGGTTTCTCAGAAAAGGAAGAAATTTGAGCGATATCTCTTATATGCCAATAAAAATTCGCAAGTGCATAACGAATCAACAAATATCAGCTCAGCCAAGCAAAGCAGAGGACCTGACCTTGGGAATAGCTGAAGAACATCAACTTCAGAACATGGGAGTAATATAGGGATACTCCTCCGCCAGCAATATGCCCATTGCTATCAGTCAGGGCTGGATGCGTCACCGTCACAGCATTTGTCAGAAAAAAGGCATCACTTTCAGCACAAGTTGTTTCATTCATGACTTCAGTGTAAATATGTCCATGAGATGACATCACAGCAATGTGTATTGCCGTGCCATCATTAACGAACGTGGCATCTCGTACTTTACCGCCAGGAAGCATGTAGTGGTACTGTGGTGAAGTGACCGATTTTGACAAGTCATACACCTGAAGATGATGCACATGGAGAGTATAAATCATTCAAAAAGCATACAATAAAAAGCCTTGCCACGTTCCTCCACACACTATATTAAGTTATTTAGCAATAAGAATATTATGAAGCCTACAAACATTGCGAATGAAAATCCCTCTCTAGTGTCACGAAGATGGTAAAGATGAGAATAAATCAAATACCGTAGGGGATGGTGCTTTTTCTTAAACTATTTGTTGCACATTAACCCCTACACAATCATCGCATGCAAATGGGCTTTGAGAATAAAAGAAACCAAAAACAAAAAATTGGTTTCCAATACATTCTAGAGTGAAAGAATTGACATACTTCAAAAGAGGAGCCTAGTTTCCAGTTGCTAAAGTGATGTAGAACTATGTATTTTTCAATATCGATGCAACAAAGTTCAATTTTATTAAGTGCATCATCTTATACAACTTTCAAGACATAAACGATAATTTAATAGAGCATTAATAAAAAATTAGCCCAAATATTGCTCTATTCCCAAGTATAGGAAACATAATTGTCCATGAATCATTGCAGACTTCCATCCACGAAACACTCCATGTGAAAATTTACGTTAAATATCTGCCTCTTGGTAATAAAAATTTTGCAAAAATCATATCCACCAACAATAGAAAAAGAAACTCTAAAAGCTGTGCAAATTACTTACCTTAACAAAATCTGCTGTAAGTAATGCAATTTTGGTTTGCTCGCCTGGAACCCAGACTGCTTTGATAACAAAATTTCCAGTCTCAAGTTGAAGTGGCAAAGCAACATGGGAAACTACTGAGCCAGCGTGACCATAAGTGATCACATGGCAGTCTTTAAGGCCACACACAGCAAGGGCATCTTCGTTCTCCAAGTTGCTTTGAATCGATACGATTGTGAAGGGGAGTGTGGTAGATGATAATCTGCTGAGGGTTAGTTTCCTGCTTGAAGTATCCGGTTGCTTTAGCAACCCAGCCAGTTGTAATATTGTGATCTAGGGGAAATACACATGGTTACAAAGGCAATTCATACGACAACTATTGCTTGAGCCTTGAAAGAACCTTGAAAGAATGAAGGCAGATTCTGCTATACATTTGCTTATTTTCCCATACCCTACAGCTACCAGTGAGCTAATTTTGGTGTGTATTCTATTCACAAATTAGGACAGTTCTATATAACAATTCCTGATTTTCTTGAAATAGCCACAAATGTTTTAAAAAAAGTTGTACCTGCGGCTTTAAAATTCGCTACAACAATTGATGGAAGACGCTAAGTGCTTGAAATAAGTGCACAAATAAATGAAGAGTATTCAAAGCAAGAGTGTACAGTTATTGAACGCAATTGCAGGAATCTGTAGTACATTCATTATATCAGAGAAGCTCATCTGAATTCATACGCAGTTTGCCTCAGGTAGAGATTAGCAAACAAGTTCTCAAAGCAAGCATGGAACAATATTAACAAATCCTATGATGTTATACACTTTTACCACAAAAACGTCAGTAAGCACTGATGAACATACATACCTTGCCTTTTTCGTGAGTGACTGCAAGGTGTTGCCTTTTACCATTCGCAGATGCCATCAGACACATAGCCGAGTGTCTTAGGACATGGGCGTTTATCAACTGCCTCAAAGTCTGGCCTTGCTCTCCACTGAAATTTAAGCGGACGCTTTCAAATGCTCCTTCTTGTGAACCTAAGATAGGTATCTAGAAAAACAAAACAGAAACCTCTGAATTCGCATTTGTTTATAATTCGTACAAACAACTGTCCATAGCACCCCACCACATAACGGCCACTACCCCAAGCCCCCGCAGCTTCTAATACCCGTTGCCCCTATTCCCACGTGTCATGCTATCTTGAATCGGAACTCACAACCCTACTAAAAGCAATAGAGCCTTGCGTGAAGTCATTTGAGCGCTCAGCTATAGATCCTTATTTCCACAGGTTACATACAAGGCCACTGCTGAACCAAGAAGTAATGTTACCATGAAACCCCCATAAGTACAAAGCATTACTGGCATTCAATAAAACGAAAAGACAATGGCTCATACCATAAGTTGATCTGATGCCTGGATGTCTTTTTCCTTGTGATACAGCGAATCCAATGCCTGGTGCACTGTTTGCAATGCTGCATTGTTCACTTTCAGATGATTCTCTACATATTCCTTGTAGCTATATATATCTTGCAAAAGTTTCATGTAATCCTCCAAAAGTGTCTTGTCCTTAAGCTTATCGAAAACTTCCTCTTTTGATTCCTGCAAAAAAACGGTTGGAGCTAGTAATAACTGTATAAAATGCAAACAAAGGCAACTTTCAAAATTAGATAAAGAACTTACCTGAAGACCTGAGAGTCTGACTTTTTCTCGTTTAATTCAAGTTTGAGCTTTATGTCAGGTACATTTATCCGTTTTCAAAAATGCTCTTGAGCTTCTTGTAGTCGCATGCGCAATACTGTTAAATTGCCGCTGGCCCAGGCGATTTTTTGCCTACCGAGATCAGGTGGAGAAGTTGAACTCATTCTACTTTTGCTAGCGAGCTTCTTCTCTCGACCTTGATATCCAATCAGATGTCATGAAAATTTAGATGCCAAACAGCATGACTTCTTTCACCTACCTGAACACTCTATGGCTAGGGGGTCAGTGTCAGATTTAACTCACTGTCTAGTGAGAAAACAATATGCCAAAAAAATCCAAGAAACAGTATAAACTTAAAGAGTTTCTTCTACAGAAAGGGTGGTCTCGATTTCCAACTTAAGTATGAGTCAAAGACAGGAGCAAATTGATATCAAAAATATGAAGAAAGGGTAATAGCCCCTGTATTCCTACAGAGCCTTTTTGAACAACGAAGCAATGTGGCCGAAAGGCAATACCACTGACGAGGAATCTCTTTAATGCTCTTGCGAGAGCAACAAGCTCAAGAAGATTTTTGTTTGAGAGGAAAATGCAATCGTATGGAAATATACCTTAACTTAACATGAAACGAAAATGCAAGAAACATCAAATGTTGCCAGTATTCCGGGGGGTATATATTCCACCAGTTCATATTCCGTGCAATGCACGGTTTTTTATAAGAAAAAAGTTTATAAGAAAATGAGGCTCAAATGGCCAAAATCTTAAGAAAATCCTAAGAAAATCACAAGGCTCAAGTTCAAGACAATGCTAAGAAAATTACAGTTCGTCTTCTTTACAGGCCAGAAATTGATATTGGCTCATTTTTGCAAACTCTCATAATTCGTGGATCTTTGATATTCGTGGATATTCGTGGATTTTTACAAACTCTCAATCATTCGCCTCAAATTCGTGAAAAGTTAAGAAAATTGAGCCTCAGGGAAAAATGTGTGTTTCTTATAAAAAAAACGTGTAATTAACACATGAAACTTCTCCAATTATAGTTCTGGTGTAAACGGGAGCTTCATCAGGTGAACTACTGCTGAGGGACAATTAACCCAAAATTAGCATTTCTGTATTATCACTTAGTGCCATTTCGGTGAAATCGTTCTTTGTAGCATTCCGGTATTATTCTAACACGAAAGTCCAAAGATGTCATGGGTATCAAGCTGGAAAATGGATAAATCAATGAATCGTTATGATTATTTAATTCAATAGCTCTCACCTTTAGGAGATTGCCAAATAGGTGAATAAAATGGCTGTCTTGGCGCCAAGTCTCCAAAGAATGCTTTTTTTCTAAACTTTTGCCTCGCTTCAATTCCGGTTTGACTTCAGAAGAGGCTGCATTTCGCTGCTTCGATTCAGATCCTTCAGTACCCGGTGTCCATGCTGTGAAAGGGGAGGGGGGAGCACTGCCAGATCCAGGATAACCAGTTATCGGAGATCGTTTAGTCATGGACTAAAACACAGAAAAGAATTCACGGGTAAAGCTATGAGAATACAGAACACAATTACTCCATAGTCCATACTACGTGTACTACATGAAATTCCTGATGAAATGAATAAATCTTCCAATGCACTTATATTTCCCAATGAGAAACAATTATATAACAAGCATGAGACTTAAATCAGGCAAAAATTAAGAAATTGAAATATTTAGACAATGAAAATAAAGCTAATGAAATCAACTGAAACATTGAAATTCCTATTCGACCTCGAATTTCAAACCCAGTTCGAAAGAAACTCAACTACATGCTTGAACTACTTCACAGAAATGACTCTATTTCTCGTTACACAGTTGCCTAATTAAAGTCGGTGGCGTCGTTGGCAAATTGAAGGAATTTCAGAAACATTTACCATACGTTTAGAGCTCATTTCGACAAAATACTGAGAAACATCCAGATTGAAGGTAGAAAGCTGCCATCTTATGGGAAACACAACGCGTAAAACTGCTTGATGTAAAAAAAAGCTCTGGTAACTCAAATCTACATTAAACATTACGAATATTCCCCAAAAAACAACACCAATACCTTGCAGCTGCCATCTTCTTTGGCTCCACAATCACAAAAAAATGAGCCGTACTTAGCATAAGTGACGTCATGATCCTTATGACATACTTTGGCACAAATGGTACAACAACCAACATTATCATTCATTTTGCATGTGTGACAGTGATACCAGTGCTGGTTCATGAAGTCTCTCTGTGTTGTTGTGAAGGTACAGAGTTTGTTGCAAATAGAATCTTCTTCCTACCAATTAAGGTAAGGATAACCTTCAGTTCAGAGAAAATTTTTGGGTTAATTACCGGGATTCCTGGCTGGATATGTGAATAGATGGATGGATGGATGGATGGATGGATGGATGGATGGATGGATGGATGGATGGATGGATGGATGGATGGATGGATGGATGGATGGATGGATGGATGGATGGATGGATGGATGGATGGATGGATGGATGGATGGATGGATGGATGGATCGATGGATGGATGGATGGATCGATGGATGGATGGATGGATGGATGGATGGATGGATGGATCGATGGATGGATGGATCGATGGATGGATGGATCGATGGATGGATGGACAAGCTAATAGGAACTAGATAATCCAATACAAACCGACTCCTCTCCACCTGAATCTTCATCATCTGTATTTATGTCATCATCTGCTTCAGCTTCAGGCCGATCCCTGCTCGCGTAGTCAGACTCTGAATAACTCAGCTGGAGGGTCAAACTACTGCTTTCTTTTGGAAAAAATTTTCTCATACATGTCAGTACTTGATCCAAGTAACGAAGCAAAACAGTTGTGCATCTCATAAGATCTTCATCCACACATGCAGAGTCCTCTTTCACTTTACTGAAATTTACTGCCAGTGATTCACGACTAATGCAAAGAAAAGTAAAGAAATTGTGTTGTACTGATAAAAACAAGATATCTTCAAGAGAAAATTAATTACATATAATAATTACATACATTAATTACATACAAAGCTGATAGTGGGATTTTGTATACTTGCAATGGTGAGTGATGTCCATATGATTAATACATGAAGCTCTCAACGCATTGTGATAAGAATTGTCCTATCTAACGCTTGTACACCATCCTAATATGATAAATCTGTACATCACGCTATATCATGTTATGCTATGTTTTATGCTATTTCATGTAGCTATGAAGGTAAGGTAAAGTAAGATATGGTTATGGTTATGGTTATGGTTATGGTTATGGTTATGGTTATGGTTATGGCTATGGCATGGTATGGTTATGGCATGGTATGGTATAGTATGGTAAGGTATTGTATGGCATGGTATGGTATGGTGTGGTATGTTATGGTATGGTATGGTAAGGTATTGTATGGTATGGTATGGTATGGTATTGTATGGTATGGTATGGTATTGTATGGTATAGTATGTTATGGTATGGTAAGGTATTGTATGGTATGGTATGGTATGGTATGGTATGTTATGTTATGGTATGGTAAGGTATTGTATGGTATGGTATGGTATGGTATGGTATGGTATGGTATGGTATGGTATGTTATGGTATGGTGTGTTATGCTATGCTATGTTATGTTATGTTATGATATGTTATGTTATGTTATGTTGTGTTATGTTATGTTACGTTGTTATGTTATGTTACATTATGTTATGCTATGCTATGTTATATTATGTTATGTTACGTTATGTTATGCTATGTTGCGCTATGTTATGGTATGGTATGGTATGGTATGGTATGGTATGGTATGGTATGGTATGGTATGGTATGGTATGGTATGGTATGGTATGGTATGGTATGTTATGGTATGGTGTGTTATGCTATGCTATGTTATGTTATGTTATGTTATGTTATGTTATGTTATGTTATGTTATGTTATGCTATGTTATGTTACATTATGTTATGCTATGCTATGTTATGTTACATTATGTTATGTTACGTTATGTTATGCTATGTTGCGCTATGTTATGGTATGGTATGGTATGGTATGGTATGGTATGGTGTGGTATGGTATGGTATGGTATGGTATGGTATGGTATGGTATGGTAAGGTATTGTATGGTATGGTATGGTATGGTATGGTATGGTATGGTATGGTATGTTATGGTATGGTGTGTTATGCTATGCTATGTTATGTTATGTTATGTCATGTTATGTCATGCTATGTTATGTTATGTTATGTTACGTTTGTTATGCTATGTTATGTTTGTTATGTTATGTTATGTTATGTTATGTTATGTTATGTTATGTTATGTTATGTTATGTTATGTTATGTTATGTTATGTTATGTTATGTTATGCTATGCTATGTTATGTTATGTTATGTTGTCTTGTGCAGTGCTATGGTATGCTTTGCTATGATATGATATTGTTATGCTACGTTGTGTGCCTATGTCATATGTTGTTATGCTACGTCATACAATACAACATTACATCCCGAAATGTTATACTACACTATGAATATTAACTCCACCAAGCCACAATATCTACACCAGATACCTCTGACTAATCCAATTCTTGACTGATTGCAACAGCTTTAGATGCCCTCTTGCTCCCACAGTAGAACTGATATTGACAAGAACTTCAAAGAAATCTGCGAAGGGAATATTCTCTGCTTCCGATGGCGATAACATCCGTGCTTTTATTAGCCTCTCAAATAAAGTAATGGCTGTCTCCAGTATATATTCCTTGTCAACCCTGTAAATAACAACCAATGCATGTGAAAACATAAAGATTATAATTGAAGGCTATGCCTGTTTCCTTGCATTTTCCTACGGAGCAAAACAAAGCACTGCTTCAACACAGCATTGCACTTGCAATGTGCATCAGCTGTGCTAAGCGCAAGTTTTTCGTGCAGGAAATATATGCATAGAATTCATTAAACTGAATTAGCAAGAAGAGTCCTAGAGAGTATTAAGGTGCAAACTGATCACTAAAAATTCTGTGACGAGCAATTATCTGCTTAACTACTGTCCACAAGGAGACCGACATTTCATCCAATGATTTCACAATTGATTGCTTCTAACTGTCTGCACAGCTGATTTCATGCTTTTAATGAAAACTATTCGATTTAAAGATTCTATGTGAGAAACTCTTCCCGTGACGCATCCATAAAAAAGAAAAGCTAAGCATTTCGACGGTGCAAATATCTCAGATAAGAAAAGATCAGCTTCAAGTGCTAATTGAGCAGGGATGCATAGAAGATTCAAAGGAAAAGAGTAAGGCCAAAAAAATATCTACATAAAGTACAGCATAACTGAATGGAAACCGTAATTTCATGGGCCAACTCTTTACTTTTCCCCGGTCACAAAACCATCTCGAATTCAGGTTGAAAACAATGGGCTGAAGCATGATATTCTGACATTAATACTACATATTGTGTGCTCTAGACTATCTTTCAATAATATAATATTTTCTTGCAATCGACACGAGAAGCTAGGATTCAAACAATGATACTCCTTCCAACTTTCCCCAAGATTCAAACTTGGCAATAATTCAGTTATCAAACTAATTTTGAATTGATTCAGACGGAATCAAACTAAACTTCCTTCAAAGCGCTAGTCCTTTCAAACACATTGTTCACACAAGCATCCTTCGTCAAAAAATCCAACTTGTATGTCTAGTTTAGTCTATACCTATCTGTTTAGTCTGTTTATTTAATACACTTCTTTGCAACTTAAATTTCTGCCACTTTTCTACTAAATCAAACAATAGCTCCTTTGCTGGCATCTTTATTGATATATGTTTTACATCGCTCATGCATAAATAACAGCAATCTTGGAAGTATGCAAACAATCATTAAGTCTAAGGATATTCTAATTTCTGAGTCAATGCTCTTGAAAGTTGAATCACTGCTTTGTTAAACTTGAACCACAGATAGACCAATTCCAGTCCATGGATTCCTTTTCCAGAGTCACTTCAATTTCACAACACCTGCATTGTATGATTAAAAATGACGTTATCTTCCAAAATAGCTCCCTATCAGCCACGCTTACAGACCGTTGGCAAATATTTTGGAAAGGCTCAAAAGGGTTCGAAAAAATAACGAAATTCAGACTTCTCCAGACCACGGGCGGCATTAAAAATTTTGAGCATATTGATTCAGCCGTACACTTCTGTCATACATAGATAGTAACTACTGAAAAATGAGTCTTATCTAGACACAGTTCGTTATTTCAGAATAAAGATTAAAAAGAACAAAAAAAGCAAAGATGTCGAATGACATGCTTCTATGTAACTTATTCTGAGCCTATTCTCGCAAAGAGGACAGAACCGTAGTCGTTAAATAGAACCCAGGCTGTGAACAAGGAAGACCGGGCCTTAGCATTGACAAAAGACAATACATAAATACATAAAAAAAAACATACTCTTTCTCTTGCATAGCACAATTGACGAACTTCTGCAGGGCGGGTATAGCTTGATGTGTCGTTGCCACTTCATTACGGTCACCTGAGTCTGACATGACTTCACAGCGCAACCACTCTTGTAGATCACTCGAATCAATGTTGAAGATTTCGACAATTGCCTTATGAACACTGTTTTGCTGCCCCGTTTCGGCTGTGAAGGAGAGCTAGTAATTTTCAGTAACTGTACCCACGCAGGTGATTTGAATAGGACATTGTGTAATCATGGAAAACAGAGCAGACTGTAGAAGATCCGCAGAGTGCCTAGCACGCAGTAAGTACAAAGTCACGCTTGATGACAAACGTTCTGTTGAATTAGTCTGGCAACAAAATATTGCAGATATCGTTAAATGCATTGCTGATACTAATATCAGTTTGAAACTTCCTTGCCTTGCAATGGATATATGTATAAAATTCAAAAGCAAGTAAGCTTCTCACATCTAATTTGTCAAACTTCTCACATCTAATAGTTCAGGGCATATTCCTGAAGTGGGGATGGGCAACTAATTTCTTTTATGCGATACATAAGGTAATGTGAAGCAACCTGCAAAAAATGTTGGATTCAATTCTAGACAATAGCAATTGTATTTCTGTGCACGTGAACGAAAAGCAACTGCACAATGCAACAGGTTTAGCTCAAGCACGAGATGACACTCTGTTTATTTTTGAATTTCTAATCAACCTTTCACGGGCCGGTCAGGGTCTACCAAGGGCCCTTATATAGCCTGTGGGCCGTGTATCGCCCAGGTCTGTGGCGAAGGACTTGCGACAAAAATGCATCAGCCAATAAAATCATGAATAGTTGAGTCGTGCGTTAAGGCCAATTGGAAGCTTGATGATAATAATAATGATAATAATAACCTAAGTACTTCGACTAATATCAAAGTACGATCAATTAACAAATATACGCCTGGTGCTAGAGTAATTAGTACCTGTTTGTCTTACAAAAGGTGAAGGGCACGTTTGCATCAATAGAACTGGACATTCTAATTGACAATAATTGACGAGGTTCGAGTTGAACAAGGATTTGCTTAACATACAAAATAAAAGATTATTTGAATCATTGAAACAGAGGAAATGAAGGAGTATAATTCGATACATATTCAGAGAAACGACACTAATAACTGGCTAAACATATAAAAGCAATTGATGGAAAGAAAAGTAGAGTTCACTTCACGGTAGCAAGTGCCAAGATCGATTGAAAAGGGGTGAAAAGGGGGAAGGGCGTGATGGCCGAGCCTATCAAGCAGCTGGGACACTGAAAACTTCAAAAAAAAACTATAAACTTACATGATGACAGAAGACATGAGAAAATCTGCAGCACTTTTCTTGCGTAGTATTTACTGAACTTAGACAATCTGATTGAAAGAAGTATTGAGGCAAGCTTGAAACTGTATCCAGAGCTAAAGTAATCAGCAGCCGAACACGGTGCATCAGGTCGCTGAAGAGATTTCTCGATGAATCCCAGACACTGTAAAACTGTCTCTTCAGATGTGAGGAAGCTAAAACAAGTAGTCATGATTTTAAAAGAAGTGAAAACATAGATTACATACACATAGGATATTACGTATGGTTAGATAAAGATAACTTGCAAAACTGTATTCTATTGGGTTCTCAGATGTGCTAAGTGCTGCTACACTGACATATGTAAGTAGCAAAGATCAACAGGGATATCTGGATCAATCGTGCCTGCAGAATTCAGGGTGTATGGTTTTGTGCCTAGAAACTATTGCCGAGTAGTATAAAAAAGGCCATACATTAGTAGATATCACCAAAGGAGCAAACCTGTCTACTCTGTTGATCTCTTCATCGACAACAAAGAAACAAAGTGACAGCAAATGAGAATGGAGGATCTCCTGTAAACGTTCGCTATCACTGCTCCCTATAGTGATCTCCAAAATTTGATTGGCCGCATCAGACACGTGATCAACTATGGAATTGGTGACCAGATTAACAAAAGCTGTTATCGCGTTGATTTGAATCATGTGAAACTGCTCTTCCGAATTGCTCTGCAGCCATTTCAAAATTGTGTGCATGAAATCGATTGATGACTTAAGCAGGTGTTTCAGTGTAAATGCAGGTTTTTCAAATGAGATTCCTACAAAAAGAGAAGGACAGAAGGTTAAAAAGATAGGACAGAAGGTCAGAAGGACACCACGAATAACAGTATCAAAACACTGCTTGAAAACAGCAACTGCTAGCATATCTCATTTCAAAAAAACGCTGACTATTAATGATAACCCAAAAGGCGGCGATCCTTACACTTCAAAATAGTCTTGGAACGCAGAAATCAGTGTAATGAGTAATTTCCATAAACAGGATATACATGGTCAGAGGCAGGCTGACAGACTCAAGTTGTACAGGCCCCCTTTACTACGTCAAAGTGAGCGATACGAAGACTATTTCAAGGGCTATAAAATATTCCAAAGATTCATACCTGTTACAAAGACTGTCACGTGTGCAGTAAGGAGACCGTCAATATACGTTGTTAAGTCAACAATCTCTTCTTCGCTAGACTCATTAAGTATGCGTTTTGGGGATGGAAACTGTGTTAATAATATATCCTTCCACTTTTCAGATGCTTCTTTGATGTCTTCCGGCAGGCCTAATGTCAAACATAAATGCAGCTGATAACAACACTTGGTGTAAATGAAGGTGCAAGTAACGATGGAAAAAATATGAAACTTCATTGCAAGATGCCCTAAAGTCATTGCTCCTCCAAATATAAAAAGGAATGAGCGAATGTGTACTGCATGTTTCAAGTAAAACAGGTAGCTTGAGAACAGGCAGAAGTTAACGCTAAATCGTTTAGCAGAAACATTTTTCTGTCTACAGCATCATTCTGGTGAAATGCGTCCATATGATCTCTGGTACAGCAGGCCGCTTCAACTTAGCCTCATGTGTTAGGAAGAGTATGAGCCCTGTTAAGAGTTTTTCATTGTCATTTAACCAAACTTCAGATACAGTAGGGTCTGACGGGGTAAAATGGGTAACCCGGGGTAAAATGGGTAACCCGGGGTAAAATGGGTAACCCGGGGTAAAGTGGGCAAGTGAATATCTGCATCATTATTATTGACTTATGACCATGAAAGAACAAAGTCCCATTTTTTAACTTGGTACAATACCTCTCTACAAGAAATCACATAAATTAGATATGAAAGAGAGACAACAAGTGATTAACTTGCGAAATGGTCAATTACCCATTTTACCCCGGGTTACGGTCATACACCCATTTTACCCCGGACTACCCACTTTACCCCAACAGACCCTACACAGTACAAATTTTGATACTGGCAGCTATCGATGAACCAACCATCCATATATGACGAATATCATTGGACTGAAAAATGCAATCATTTAAGCACACATTTATTGCATTCACTACAAATGACAAAAGCAATTGGCAACTGAAGTAGAAATGGGGTAAAATAATGTCCTAGTATTTACTATACGATTGTTTCCCTCATTGAAGATTAGATCATCCATACTAGCACCTTGTTTCAGGGCTGAGGTAGATGCCCATTCAAGGGGGGAGGGGTACTCATTTCAGAAGGAGAATCTGCTAGGAAATTAAGATTAAGATAAAATTTGTAACAGCTAGATTCTCTTGCAGTAGAAAAAACTAAAAAACCATGTGAAAAGAAGTAAATTCTACAAGGGATAAATAAACACCTTTACTAAAATTAATTTCAGCAGCATCTTTAACATTGTGTGAAGCAGTGATGCCAATCATCTTACTGTAGACTTCTAGCACATCTTTATTCGGAATTTCCCCACGATGTGTGATGACAGCATACCTAAAAACAATCACCAGCCAATGTAACGATTAAAATGACAAAAAATTATATGGCAAATAGAACCGTAGGTTCATTTGAGAATTGCTCAATTGACCGACCAAAGCTATTTCAAAATCAAAGCACCTATCCTGGCGTCCATCTTAGGATTCCTTAACCGCAGACCTCATAATCATCACTATCATCACCACCATCATCATCATCATCATCATCATCATCATCATCATCATTATCATCATCATCATTATCATCATCAACATCATCATCATCATCATCATCATCATCATCATCATCATCATCATCATCATCATCACCATCATCATCATCATCATCATCATCATCATCATCATCATCATCAACATGATAACAGCATCCTCATCATCAATTTATTCATAATAGGCTAAATATAAAATTACGTTCTATCAAAATAACAGCTAACAAAGGCGTATTTTAAACCAAACAAGCTACAAGCTAACTAGCCTGAATGCAGACTCGACTAGCCTCCTTTAAAATATATTAGTTGAGTTGAATTAAATAATATGTTTTTAACGGAAACCTGTCGAGTATGCACGCAGGCTAAAGGCTAAAATGTTATTTTACAATTCGCCGTCTTTTCAGCAAACTAACGTCGAATAGATACCAAAGCTATTGCAGCTATTACAATCATCAGGAATCAATCCATAACATTTAGATTTATCCATAACATTTAGATCCTCTCAGATTCAGTACCCAAGGGAAATCTGCCCCCGGCCCCTTCTCTCGGTGCCCCTATGTATTTCTCATTTTCAAGCGTTAAATGTAACAGTCTTGGGGTAGACATGGACTTCAGTACTCCCAAAGAAATGGTAACGTTACTTATGGTATAGCAAACTCTATTCTCGTATAAACAAGGTTCCACAAAAATCATCACACTCACTTTATTCTCTTGTGGCATGAAATAATATTGTTTAATAATATCCACGATAGCTTTGCCATTCTCTCCCTCTCTTCGTCGTCTTCTTGACCCACCGAGATGATGCTCTCAAACAAAACACGAAGCAGGCACGACAATGCATCAACCAGCAACATCCTTGTCCAATCTGTTTTCCCGCAAGATTCACTATCGCTTTCTTCAATGGATAAATTCGTGGCTATATCAGTAATGTACTGCGTCTTTGCACATTCATTACGTAGCCTTTCAACCAGTTCTAGGACATCTTCAGTGACTAACTTGTCAAAAGTGTATAATTTCTATGAAAACGAATTACATCGAAAGCACAACATCTCAAGCTTAATTTCTAGACACTAAAGGCATCTTAACTTAAACCAGGAACCAACTTACAAACTTTGCCAAAACTCAACAACAAAATCAAGTTTGCACGATAACCTCGATGGAAGAAGAAAATCTCTAGGACGAGGATAACCTCAAAGAAGGGGACAACCTCAAGCAGGAGGATAACCTCAAAGGAGGTGGATAATCTCAAAGGAGAAGGATAAGGAAGACAACCGCAATGGAGGAGGAAACCTGGAACTCAAAAAGATGATATCATATTTGATTAAATAATACATTTTAGATCAAGGATCCTTCTCCATATCACAATGTACCTACACAAGACATCAGCTCACTATACCAAACTAACTGCAATCATACCTTTGCCAAAAGGCTCGTTTCAATCTTCAGGTTGACAAATACTGTTGGCATCACTCTTAGGAATAATAATGTCAATTCAGTTGACTCCATAACCTAAAAAAGTAGACAGAAAAAACACTTCACTAAACAGTCTGTAACAAAGTGTTAATTCTCAGGAACAATACATATCTACAAAACAGCATAGACAATCAATATTGTGCATACCTTGTCAGGAGCAGTTATCTCATTCAACAACAGAACTGGCGGGGGTAGATACACCAGAAACTTCCAAATATGTTGAAAACAACTTCTAGCTGCGACTACTTGGAGAACTCTTTCTTCGAGAGCATGATTCTTGTCCATGAAATTAAGCAATGAGGAACAGAGTCGTAAGAAGGCCGAATAAAGACCCTTGTAGCTATCGCTTGCAATATCGCTCGCAATGGCACTAAACACCTGTGGAGAACAAGGAAGCATAAGTAACATTATATGAAAATAGAAAAGATAGAAAATAGAGAAAGTTTGAGACCCCTGATATATACAACAGTTATTATTTTTTCATTAAAGAATATAAATATACAGCATTATTCTGAACCGCCCGTAGCACAGAAACAGACATAACATCGTCTGGTTCTAACTACGGACAACATTAACAAATTCTTCTAACATTAATCATATGCAGATACAAAAACATTAATAAGAAACAAACAACATAGCAATCTGTGTACAACTATGGTACGACTGCACCATGTCATTAAGGAAGGCGATAATATGCGTCAGTTGGGTTGTTGCTGATGAGAAAGGAGAAATGCACTGGTACAACCTGTAATGCCTGTAATGAATTATGATCACATTAAACCACGAGTGATACCATGGTTCACAGAGGGCTTCTTTGACGCGTGTAAGATCGCTGATTTAGGGGTTAGTTAAGCCTGTTTATTATAACATTTGACTACCTACCAAAGGATGGATCAAAATGCCGTAACATATCGTAAAAACCAATGTTCGTTGCATAGGCCAAGTGTAAATTTCAAGAGAACAGAAAGTGATACTAGTCAAAAAAGGGCATTGGCTTTTACAATATTGTGACAATACGTGAGCTAGACAGGGTAACACAAAATAAATGGCTCAAAGGCTAAACATAACGATAAAAGCACGAGTCGTGCTTGAATTAATGGGGCTTGACAATGCATACGATGGATAAACATAATCAAAAATGAAAACATATCTTCCATGCACATTACCATGACATTTAAAGTATCAGCGATGCACACAGAGGCATAGGTTATAAGGAGATGAAGTAGCACAGTCTACGATTATCCTAGAGGCATGCCAAATAAACAGCAGACTAGCATCCACGTATGGCGTTACCTGCAATGTTTTATTCAGACAGAAACGAAATTATAGCCTATCAATGTTCATCTGAAAACCTCCTCATCAAATGAAAAGCTATTGGCAAGATATCTTCCGAACGTTCTCTTCACGTCAGGTCAGAAGGGCCTATGCAGCGGTAAAAAACAACCTCGAAAATTACCTCGAAATCAGAAGGAAGCTTGTTAAAATCGTCGCTAATTAACTCATAGAACCGTGGCTGCTGCTGTAGTAGTGCGCTTTGTAATATGTTTGATTTTGCCCTCTTAACCAAACTGAGGAAACTGTCTTCAGCTTTGAATGAACTTCCAATGAAATCAATTTGTCGTCCATCCTCGGCTTTCAGGGCAACATTTAGTACATTTCTTGATAGCTAAATCAAGAGACAGTGGTAAAATATGTTATAATGAAAACACAGCTACATGGAATACAAGGCTTCTTGCAATCATTTTATTGGCTTGATAAATCGTAATGGCTTTCCAGCACATGAAAACGACGTAAATAGAGCGGAATTTTCGTAAAGATGGGGAAATAAGGGGATTTTGCATTTCTCATCAAACAAAACTGATCACCTTCATATATTGAAGTCAAGAATCGATAATGTATATATGACTCTATTGAAATAGTATCTTACAAATAAGACAATACAATAATAACAATTGAATTTGCAACTCTAATGGATCAGCATTTTCAATGAATTTGAATCCATACGAAACATACAAGAAACTAAAAGTCAGTTACAGGGCTCATTAAAAATGTGCTGTGCTTACGAGCGCATGTCCAAGCACGAAATATCCCTACAAACTAAAGCAGGATGATACGTGTGTTTAGATGCATATAATTTGCAAGGCTGCCTTTTAATGACTGAGTTCATAGCTTTGCTATGTGCTGTTACACTATCGCTTATAACCAGCAACAATCAATCGGTAGATTTAGACCAATAATGCCTGTAGACAGTCGGTCAGTGTATCATTTTATACCTGCCAGCGGCGGCTCACGTGCTTGCTTGCGTGCGTGCACACTTAATGAGCCTACGCAGTTAATTGACAGAGCAACTTCTAATGACAGTCAATCTGTAAACATGGAATCAAAGCGACAATGTTGCGAATGGCATATGGAGAGCCTAGCTCCTACATTGGGTTGTATTATCGACAAAAACTGCCCTCAGTATCACAGTCAAGTCTTATTTGCATTTACAATCCACAAAAAGTTTACGGTCATCCGAAGAAACTTTCACAGCTACTATGACTGTTATCGTTTGTTCAAAAACTGATGTAACAGCTTACTTGTTCAAATAGTTTGTATGGTACTTCTGAAAACGCTCTAAACATGAAATCAAGGATGATTACAAGTCTGTATGCCCTCAATGGGTAGCCATCTGATAAGTTAGCCGATATGTTTGTGATTGCATCCAAGCACTGCCGCATCAACTGCATCTTACACTCCCTAGAAAAATTGACAAACAGCGAGGCCAGCAACTGTAAGTGCTCGACGTTGAGATCTAAAATGAAGAGAACTTTGATGAATGAAATTGGTATCAATTATAATATCTTGTCGTCAGCAATGAAACTGCCGCCTATGAAACCAAAGCTGCAACAAACAGTCACAACCAGCTTCAAGTGAAGGCACATGTCTGCAGGAATACCTGCAGGCATCTACAGTCACTGGTATACTGGCTCTTATGTATCTTAATGCAATAATGATATATAGCGAAAATGCAAACATCCATATGGTCAAAACAATGAGGATAATAATTGGTAGCACATATATCAAAACTATCACATGAAATCAGATCGCATCGCATCGCACCCCATCAGATCACATCACAATACATTACATTACTTCACATCACGTCACATCACATCACACTACATCACATCACATCACATTACATCATATCACATCACATCACATCACATCACATCACATCACATCACATCACATCACATCACATCACATCACATCACATCACATCACATCACATCACATCACATATCAATCATACAACATCATATTAAGCTTAAGCTCACAACATATCAAAATATGTTACAACATATCACAACATACTATATCGTCATTCAGTCAGTTCAAATTATCAGCAGCCGTTATAACATACCTTTCTCGGTATTCATTTTATCACCACCATCATTTGCTTTTTCAAGCTTTTTCAAAAGCCTTTTCCATGCATTTATTGCCCTAGGTGTATCTGCAGATGCATTTCCCTTTCTTAACCACACCTGTTGCTCCGTCAATGCCAACCTGCCAAATAAGGTAAGCACCGTACACGATACGTAGAGCGGCCATTCGCTGCTTTCCTCGTCGTTAGCCACACCCAGTTCAGCTAACAACAATTCCTGAAAAACGGACAATTTCTGTTAGGCAACAGCAATATTTCATAGACCGGAATTATGGCACTCATAACGGATGAATTACAAAATGAAGATGGTACAAAAGGAACTATGAGGTTTCTTGCAATATGAAATAGCCACAGATACTTGAGGGGTAAGCAGATTTTGCTTCTCAATAGCGAAACAAAAACCACTCTCCACAACTACTTCTCCATTCTCAATAGCACAAGAAATCTCAATAACTACTTCAAAGGCTGGGCAGAGAAGTCGTAAGTATCTGTCCGAAAAGTCGTACATAACAACAGGAAATAAGCTTTGGAGTGTACAATAATAGGCTCTTACCAGCTTATCTTGATCCAAAACCTTGAAGGAGTACAACATCACGAGGTACGATCTGAAGTAGAACTTGATATCTTCTTTTACACTTAATTCATCAGCACTGCTATCAACTTCATTTATCATACTGGCGAGTGATTTTATTCCGTCCCTACTGAACATCCCACTGACAATCTCATCGAAATTATACTTCATGCACAACGGAAACAGCTTTGTACACAGATCCAATATGTTATTTCCAAGCAAAACAAACTGTAATCAAATTTCCAAGTTAAATACAGATCCTACCAAATCAATCCGTTAAAAATAGATTCTATTTTCAAGAACATGTAATATCAAATTCAAGCACTGAATACATATCAAAATTCAAGACCCCTTGTAGTTTGTTTACATATCAATCAATATTTCCACTAAACCTACTGCACATTCCTCTGTTGAATCTTCATCATAAAACAGAGAATTCATGGTTGAACTGCTGTGGTTCTTCTACATGCAGTCCTGCCCTGTGCCAGCCCAGAGATTCCCATTAAACTCTCCTAATTTATTCCTTAAATGCTGTCACACAACCGAGGGTTATTGTCTCCTTTGAACACTAAATGTAAAGGCTAATAATCGTATTGTCCTTGCCATTCGTTTCCTTCCCTTCTACTGCTACTTTCCACTTCTTTGTGACTTCTAATCCTTTTCTGCTATTCATACAACCTCTGCTCTGAACAACAACCACTAGCGTCCATGGAAATTTGCAAGACATAAAAATAAATACCAGATGTGATTATAAATAAGGAAATATCACAACGAAGCCAAACTCACAATATCCAATGACTGTGTATAAGCAACTTCAGATCTAGCGTCATCGGCTTTATCTTTCTTCGCTTCATGCCGGCCGGTTGTTGATTCCTGCAAAATGTTCTCCAACCATTGACCAAATACAGACCCTTCCTCTGAGAAAAAATGTGCGTAACAAGTAATGGGCACCGAAAGTGCAGATTTAATTAAGAATACGGTTTCTGAGCCAGAAAATCATAACAACGCGCCAGGGAAGCAAAGACCATTCTTACCATTGAAACTTAAATGTACAACAGCACAAAGATACAACTACGGTACTTTGATCAGAGTAATACCCAAGGACATTGCAATGAAATAGGTCATATACCTTCACCACTGTCATCTCCTCCAGATGTTCTTGCACTTTCAGTAGACTCGTTAGAAGTCTCGTCTTCTTTTTCCACAGCCTGTGTTTTCTTCATGCTCTTAATGGTGGTTGCCTAAAATGATGTTGAAAATGAATTACAAACAAGCCAGCAAATACTTGAGGGTCCAGATTTCCAAACTGAACGTCCGATAGTTCAATTATCAGATCAACAAACAAACACAAGAAAGTGCGCCTCCATACAATTTTAACTCTCTGCTTGGAGAAAAAATACTTCAAAAGAAGAGATTATCTATAACATTTTAAGAAATGCATATTGGAGTAAACTTCGTTCACTTAAGCTTGCAATTTTAGATACTACAAACAGCAAGACCAGGTGAAAGCTTTGAAGACATTGCAATAGTTGGTTATTGCATCATAGAAGTATTTCCAATGCACAACCAAGAGAGAATGATAATCAAAGACTTGCCATTGAATATGCAGAGCAGAAGAGTTTCCACATTTGTTGTGGGAGATTATTCCTAGCAAACAGCCACTGCATTCTCTGCCATGCTGAACACTGTGTTGATACCAGTAAATAACTAATAGCATGAGCACTTTCATCAGAGCTGGTTATTTGTGGAACATCTTCTAACTCCAGGTCTTCGATCAACGCTAACATCAGCGTTGCTATGCGTGAAGCCATTGTGACCAGCATGATGTTCAGACCAGAAAACCTATTTTAAACAAAAAACAATTGAAGCATACCAAAAATCACGTCTTTACGAAAAATTGTTTCTTTCGACGATACTATATAGGATATTATGCATGCATAGATACATACACACACGCACGCACGCACGCACGCACGCACGCACGCACACGCACGCACACACACACACACACACACACACACACACACACACACACACACACACACACACACACACACACACACACACACACACACAACGGCGCAAGACAAATATGTAGATTTCTGAAAGAACCATACCATTTCCATTTTGCAGATATAACTTTGCTTTCTGCCTCATCAGAACGTGCCTTCTTCTCACCCAAAAGAAGAGTGAATCCATTCAATATGGTATCAACAACAATGGCTTGAAGATTCTGACATACACCTCCACCAAAACGGGTAGATCCACTGATAACTGTCAGTACTGACTTGAACACAGCAAGCTATGTGGAGCAGAAAATAATAAATTCAATGCAGGCTCAAACTGGTACACAAAGACATTACTTTCTAACCCAAGTTAAACAGCTGAAACATTCAAAAACTATCATTTGGTTTTATATCCCAAAGAAGCCACTTTGCACCGCCAGTTAGTCACATTAAAACGATGGCTTCTATGAAATCCGATAAAGTTAATAATTTCAAGACTTTCAATAAAACTGTGAGGAATTAAGCTCTATCTGGAATTCGATAAATGAAATCTCTAACTTTCAACAAAATAGCAAAAATCCTTAAATGAGCCTAATTCTATCTATTCGGTATTGAATTATAGCTAGCATACACTTGTCTCTGTTGCTTTCCATGCAAATTTGCGACAAGAATCTTCAAGACTGCTTTCGATCTTGGCACCCCATTTACTGTCATCATCAACAGTCACTTCATATCGTCCAATGGCAACAAAAAACGCCGCCTTCAGACATTTGCACACCAAGGAACAAAGCCGTTGCAGCTGGTCTTGTTTGACGGCAACTACACTTGGCATTGTTACAATGCTGTTCACCAAAACAAGCTCTTCAGACAAAGTCTCGAGTCTATAAAAATTAGAGACAAATAAGCAAATAATGCAAACGATATTTGGGTCCACTAACCAGTAGACCAAACCCAAAATTATAGTTTAAGTTCAAAGCAACATTGGGATTTGTGCATCGTATAGGACTGCAGATGAACTTATGTCATTGCCTACTGGATACTGCAACTGTACAAATATATAGTGTGTTGTAACAGGTGGTTTGCTGGAAAAGTTTTGAAACAACAATCTCAAGCTTTATGACCAGTAAATAAACAGCCAGGATGACAATAATAAGGCAGCCATATTATCTAATGTGATCGAGCTATCAGCCTCATTCTCGCGACTAACTAAAATGAGGACATAAACTCTGGCACTATCCTATGGTATGAGGCAAGGAACAACCCTAATACTGTCTATTGACTCGAGTCAGTATATGGCCTCTAGAATTCTCACTTCTTGATACTTCTGCAGTAAATTAATGCCTTGTACAACAATATATATCGTATGAAAAAGTGGAAAAGCCTCCGTGCATGCAGAGAATGCACTTTCGTTCGAAACTCGTCGAAGTATGAGAACCGCTAGATAATGATCCAAAGGTGAATAGAAAAATACAACCAGATGTTAATAAATATACGGACAGGACGAACATTATGAATAATTCGCTGCTTTCTTCGGCCAATAACAATCAATAACTTTACCGTTCCATCAACAACTTTACTTATATGTTCAAGGGAGAAATTGAGCGCTCTATGTGTACAGAAGACAGGTTTTTGAGTGGTGAAATAGACAGGTTGTATGACACCTAAATCTAGCTCTTCCTATTCTCAGTTATAATAACTAGAGCTAATGGAGATTCTGGAATATCTTATATATGTACCTTCTGATATTGATGTGATTTATATCAGATGAATGGCTAGAAGAGCCCCATTCATCAAAATAGCAATGGAACAGTGTTAGTGTTGGCAAGCAAAAAGCATATTCAAGTAGCGTTGATCCTCCATCAAGATTCCTTACAGTCTGAGCACAGTGCACCTTGTATGCATCTTGCCAATCTGTTCCTTGATTCAATGACTGCTGGCTGTAAATTGATATCAGAACAAGATTAGAAAACATGACAAAATTGTTAAGAGAAGAGTACATTATATGGCGCAGTACTATCAAGTGTTAACATATAAACCATAGACTGGTGTCCTCCATCAGTCAAAATCAATCTGTTTTTGATCTACATAAACCAATCGATCAGTGGCAGGGAATACAACAAATTCTCAGATGGTGCCAGAGCAAGCAAGCAACATGAAATAACACAGGAAATATAGTTAGACAATCATGGTGTATTGGCAGACAAAACAAGTGGACAGCATGAGATGATGCTGAATTCATACAATCATTGGCATACAGAACAACTCAGCTGGGAAATGCAGTGATACCAATCTCAAGATAGTTCTGCTTCAATTATTTTCAACAAATACACAGGCACCTAAGCATAATACATTTATTTGAAAACAAAATGTCATTAATACAACAGTTTAACTCCATGCTATTATTATAAATTTTCACCTCTGCTGGAGAATCTGGAAAGGAAATGCTTGTGAAGATTGAACAATCCCAAATGTGACAGGGGTTTTCTCGGTTTCCAAAATTTTCAATGAGTCAGGTATCTTCAGGCTATCAAATACTTCTGAGATTTGAGTCAGCTCATCCTTTTCTAAGCACCCTTTTCCAAGACAAATTCCTTCAACCATTTTGACAAGAGTTCCCTGAGAGAAAAAAGTTTATGGGTGGCATAATTGCTACAAAGTATAGATACCTGTGCATTCACGTATTGACCATAATCTGGAGATCAATTATTAAAAAAGAATTTGAAATATGCAGTGATCATAGCACAATGAAGTTGAAGTTGATTTGGTAATGTCCCGTTTTAATGATTCTATGTATCATAATATACTCAAAGTTTCAATCATTCAAAAGCACTCAAGTACAATATGTAACATGTTAGTGAATCACTAATACCATAAATCCTACAATTAGTCCCCCGGGGGCTTATTTATTTTTGACACTTTTTCAGTGGGGTTCACTTGAGGGTGGGCTTATTTATGGGGGCCTTAAAACATTATTTGACATAGTGTACTAAGTGACACTACTACCTTGAAAGATGCAAACATGGCCAGAATATAATAAATTCATTGTTGAAATAAAAATGCAATAAAAATGCATTAAAAATGCAATAAAAATGCTGATAGAAGATGTAATCGTGCTCTTCCGAATCTGCCAAAACTAATTTTCAAAGACAAAAACTTTCCAGATTGCTTTGTGTGATACCATCTCTTGCACAGGTGGCTGTGTAATGTCTCATTTTCTTCTCCAACACAGGAATAACAAACCAAAGTGCTTGAAGGTTAGGGTTACATCATAGTCTTGCTTGTAGCCCCACTGAGATTAAATTGTAAATCAAGCAAATTAAATTTGGGGGGCCTGTTCTTCATGTTTCCTATCCAGGCTTTTTGGGACAGGTGTGCAATCACACTTGCATGCCCTGGCAAAAACCTACAACTTATCAGGTGTGCAAAAACATTGCATGCCTTGATTGCTGTTAACTGGCAAGCTTTTGTTGTTAGCTCGGTGCAAAATAATGATAAATTCAATGAACAATGCTTACTTTCTCTGGCACTTTTATAGGAAGAGAAACCTCATCATTTCTAAGTATAACCACTTTAATCTTTATGATGTGCTTAACATTTTATAGCATTAGATAAAATAGTGAATGATTATAGATTATATCCACCACAGTTAGATATGAATGTGATCTATTGTTTACTGGGTAACAGAAACACGGGAGCATTGCTTTTGAGCTAATTCCATGTGTAGATATGGATAGTAAAGGCCTTGTAACACCACATGCCACCATACACCACTGCACACTACCATACATCACCACATGCCTTGCCCCCACATGCCACACCATGCCTCCACATGCCACCATAAGCATGGATGATTTTAGGTTTGTGAAAGCTAGCACTACTACCATGATCTTCACATGAAAGCCTGCTACCCATGAAAATGTTGCCACAAAGAGCAAACCGGTACATAAAGTAAACACTCGGTTGAAGATCAAAATGTTCCAAGCATGAAACTAAGCCTTGAATGGCATTCTCTGAATAATCAACTGATGTTGTAAGATAAGATGAAGTGTTTGCATGCCATAAATTCTCTATCAAGTTCCCTGGGGGACTTATTGCTTTCAAGCACTATAGAGGGGGTTTATAGGAGAAGGGGGCTTAATTAAGAGGGGAGCTAAAAAGAGAAACTATGGTAGTCCATTTGGAAAGATAAAGTCATGCACAAATAGCAGAATTTTTTGTGCTCTATGATGTATACATGATGACATTCAAAGCAGTATTTTCTTGGCACCACATACACCAACAAGTATCTATTCTAACAAGTAACTTTGAATTGTAGAACCAGGATTGTGACAAAAACAAAGACATTTCTTTGTCTTTAGAGATGTTTCAGTTTAACAACATATACTATTTAAACTATGCCATAATTGGTGTTAGACTTAAAACTAGTGGCATATCCAATATAGTTTAACATAAACTAGTGACATGGACCTAAACTAGTGACATAGAAATTTCAACTCAACCATGAGCCATCATCAGTTAGGGATAAGAATAGGGAAAGTAAAGTCATATATAGTCTAGGCACAGTACCTTTGAGAAAAATGCATGAGATTTTGTGCTATGGATTCGGCTCAGGCAGTATGATAGGATAACTCCAGCTACTTTCAATGTCAAGTCAGTAAAACTGGAACCTGTAGGGAATTGATGAAATTGACATAATGAAACATAGCGCAATGGCAAAAGCTGCCAAGAAAGAAATAGATTATAAAAGTGAAAAATATCATTCACAAACTTCATCAGGTAATTTTCATGTCTATCTAAATTGACTTAGTGCCAAATTTGCACAAGAGCTACTATTGAAAAATTTGATTGGTATGTACAGTATATGTAGCATATAAAACAGTCTTGGTGATTCCTAAATAACTATACTCTAACAATATATAGACATTTACATAGAAATTATATGTGCATCAATTTAATTTCTTCATATGCCAATTCAGAGTAGTCATTTTGATAATGATAAATGATTTTATACACCATAAAGACCATGTAGATTATTGCTGGAGTTTTTATGAGATCTTGTGCATGCATAAATGTATTTACCAGTTGTGCACATAGGCAGTTGGTTTATAGGCAAAATACTATGAATGCAAATGTACACATATGGCAGCCATTAGCATGCACACATATTTGTCCAATTGCAACTGATTTTCAGTAGCCTTAAATATTGTGCAGGCAGCTGTCATGTTCCTCATTCCTCATTTTGGCATGAAGACATACTGCAGATATATAAACCTTATGACTACTCAAAATATCTACAGCAACACCATAACATTAATTTCATCTCTTCCTCAGATGTTGAAACAATTTAAACTCATATTATTGTCTTTGCACTGCTGTCAAGCAAATAAACACACTAAAGAAATATCTGAAGAAAGTAAGAACCTATGCACAGAAATCAGTTTCTAACAGAGGAAACATAATTATCTGGCAAGGTCTGGTAGGTGTCAACTTTTTCAAACAAAATAAAAGGTCTGTGCAGGACCTTCATCTACTATCAATGACACCTATGAGCAGTTACAAAAAACGCAGTTGAATAGGCTAAATCAGGGTATTCTGACATGAAAGCTTACATAAGTCAATCCATGTTCCTATTCTGTGTGCAGTCACAGCAATAAGGATAGAGTAGAACAATTCATCAGCATCCTCACTGTCTAGAACTTCGTTCTCTCTGCAAAGAGATGTGAGAAAGTACCAAATTTGAACGTATGAGTAACTTTGAGCAATAACCTGGGAAATTAATAAAATACCTAGGCCTATTCTACTAAGGAAATTAATTAATACAAACAAATAAATAATTCCTTCTCTAGCTAGCTGGCAATGAAGTTTCTACATACACAACGCATAAAAAGTCTACTCCTGTCTCTTGTCTTAGTCTACGATTAAGACAACTGTCAAAATATTTTCAGACGAATAAACAATAAGGGTACAACGACCCTTATACCTTTCCGTTAAAATACTGGAAATGAATTCTAGTGCTTCGGCATGTGTCTTATTATCAGTTTGAGATGGGTCACTTGATGATACTAGATCCTGAATTCGATTTGTGAGCAAGTTGCCCTCGAGCGACACCTCCCCACCATCATTTTCCTCCGCCATTTTGCAATGGATTTTGGAATTGAGAGATAATGAGCCACTGCGAGGACATTTAAACAGGGCATTGAACTATATGAAACAGGGCCTCCTTCCCATCCTCATTCTCGTTGTTGCGTCCATTTAATTTTCTGTTGCCACTATACAACCTCCATTCCATTATATTACATATTGAAAGTATTGCAAATTTGACCTAACTTTAGATACAAATTGTAAAGTTTTGCAATTTTTCCCACATTTGCCACTATACATACAGTAAAGTACAATGCTTGAAAAAGCTTGCTATAATACTCCCTTAGTGTAGCCAATGTCAAAATTTTGAGTAAAATTATGTTTTATGAAGTCACCTCACACGTATCGAATAGGGCTTAATATGGTATAAACTGTGAGATGTGATGGTGATTGGAGTTGTAAGAATCACTAACGTGATCAAGTGAAATCATCTACATCTATGTGTACATAGTTGCCTGCATGGTATGGGTTTGCACTGATCCTATTTCTGTTGGAAACAGAGATGCTCTCAGCCAGTGACCCGAAATGGAATTACGGTTCTGTGGAGTCGTACTAACTAGCGTAGCATGGTGACACAAGGTTGTACTGTTACCTATCATCGAGATCAGGGGTTAATTGACTCCTGTATGAATATGCGCACAACATTGATCGCATTTCTTGTGCTAACGGTCGATATACGACCATCTAAACATAACCTTCTAGCCGTACTATCGTGAGCTTACATCCCGCGTTTTGATCGTCAATTTACAGAGCGCCTTCGCAGTTACTACCGCCATTTTGAACTTAAGGGGGTCCACTGCCCCAAAACGTAAAATTTTTGTTACGGTGCGTAGAGTTTTGAAAATTGGCATGTAGGACACACTCAACAGCCCTACTTAGAAATTGGATTGAAACTTTAAAAAATTTGATAGGTTTCCATGGTAACCATGAAACAATGTAGCAAAATGAGTATAACGAGAACAAAAATTATACCTACAAAGTTTATCACAACATCACCTTCAGAGGTGTCAAATTAATCCTAGATACCTGCAGAGTGCAACCATCTAGTTCATTTTGTCCTAGCATGTTCCATTATCATTTTACAATAAACTTCATAAAAATGTCCATTTTCACATTATATTTACAATCTTTTAGTGGTCTTTACATGAGCTAGGTATCACCAAATAGAAAATTGAGACCATGGTGGCACTCTTCATTTATCAAGCTCCATTTTGGTATATAGCTATCCATATTCTAATGAATACAGTACTCACACTTTTTGCACTAGGCATAAGAACCTCCGCAAAAAGTGAAATTGAGACAAATCCCTTTAAAGATTTGCAATGATTGCAACAAATTTAACTGTGTGATTAACGCATTTTGTAATATGCAAATGGGCTATATTCTTTTGCATATTTTATAGCACTAACTTTATAATACAAAAATGGTCAGAATAGCTAAATATCTATGAATTAAAAGCCCCAGAACTGTATGTCTCTCCTTCACCATTTTTGTTCTTTTCATCTTTTTTTAGTTTGTTATATTTTAACTGCTTCCGTCGACTTTTAACAGAAATTTTGCTACACTTTTCAGCCTTTTTTATTCTTTTTATGTCCTTCTCCTTTGATGTCACCCTAAGCACTGCACCAGGCTCCATACTCATTAATTTGCACAAGAGAATCTTGAATGATGCACCCATTGAAAACTGACAAAGTGCTAACATTGCGGCAGTTCTCATTGTCCTCCTCCCAACATATATGGCTTTTGGGCATATCTTCCAAATGAGTTGGTGGAATGACTCATTTGGATTTTGTGTAGCTTTTCTAGAGCACCTTTTTAGTAACTTTTCATCAGAAAGTCTCTGAAAAATAGGCACCAGTTTTGTCCCAATCTGTGGTGGCAATGTTTCATGGTCTTCGTGAGAGGGAGGTGACTCTGACTTGGCAAGGGCCCTTTGCCAAAAGCACCAAGAGTGTACTCCTGGAGGGCAGTGCATATGTTTTGGCATCTTATCTGTGCTTGACAGATGAAGAAGGATTGCCATGATTCTCTTCTTTAGCAAATTGATATCATCACCAGTATGGTCTTTAATGGCTCGTCCATAATAATTTTGTATCTTTTTTATTTTGACCATAGTAAGCTTTCCTTTCCCACTGATAGATTCTTTGCTAGCTTTTGATGAGGCAACAATGTTCATCAAGGCTGTCCCCATCCTCTTTGAGACATGATTTATGCAATCCTCCTTTACTACTGCCTTCTCTTTGCCATAAACCTCAAGGGCCCTCACAGCATCAAATGCTTTGCTATCACCATCACACAACATAGCTGTATAACGGAGCCTGTGGTCTTTTTCAGACCTTTTCCACATTCGCAGTGCAGCTTCAACCTCCATAGCACCAGAAGAGCCCTCAAAATTCTTTGAGCAGGACAAAGCATGTTTCTGAACAGAGTCCTCATTATCTGGCTTGTTGCTTAAAATTGCACATTTGGAGCAATAATTAGATAGAACCTCATAATCTATCGGAAGCCCAGTGAGGAGATCAATGACTGATGCTACACAGTTGTGTGATGTGTAACCACGCTTCTGCCATGATCCATCATAGGAAACAGCAATATCAAGGATACCATTTTCATCCTCTAGCACTCCAACTGCACTATATGCATCACGAATTACTGACCTTGAATGTTCTTTAACAGTGGTGAAAGTTTTAGTTGATGCTTCCTCAATCTTATTGTGAGCTTTGGTATAAGTGTCTTGACTAGGTACAAATGGCATATCCATAATACTGCCCCACTCTTTCATCGCTGAATAGCCACATCCTACACCTCTAAATGCCAGCACTGATCTAATGTTTATGTCAAAGGGGGCATTCTTTGATGTTGAATTTGCCAAACGTTCACAAAGGTACCCTTCGCTAGCAAATTCTTTACAGTTGCTACAAGAAAGTTTTGCATTTGCAGCAAATCCATTTTTGTCATCAATGTTTATCGAAAAAATTACACCTGGGTACTTACAAATTGGGCAGAGTAGCTCACTGATGAGAGAAATCAAAGCTGTTGCTTGTGCAAAAAAGTAGCAATTTCCAGGTCCGACTTCTGACTCAGCAGTATATGACTGATTTAAATCGCTATCCAATCTAAAGGCATCAAGTTTCTTTGCACTAGCTGAAGATTCCGGAGTTAAAGAAGCTGTAGGTCCAGTCGTGGAAACATCGTTGTCATGTCCAGAAGTGGTGCTTTGATTCACAAGATCTTCGATGGCTTCTTCATTCACAATTATCTTACGCCTGTATGCTCTTTTCTTACCTCCAATAAAAGGTTTTCGCGATCGATACTTTACTCTTCCCATTTTGTATCACTCCGTAAAATCCGAGAACAAATTGTAGCAAATGAAAGCAAAACAAATCGATGTTCGAATGGCAATATGACTTCTAGCAACTGTGAAGATAGGCCATTATATAACCCACGTGATCTAGCTAGCCAATCAAGATCGCGTATTGCCCTGATTGACCAATCAAATCTTAGGGGTCAGCTAACGGAAGTTTGATTGTTCTGTAAGTCATCTATTACCTCAAGGTAGCTCAAGGAAAACGATAATAACAAATCATAGGTAGCTCAAATACAGGAATAGAATGCGGCATCAGACTGACGGGACATAGGGCTTTCAAAATATATATAGTTTGTTGTGGTTCCGATTATAGGAAAGCTGTTGCCTCTATGTGCGGGAGGGCTTTTGTTACATAGTCATTATGCTGGAGAAAATCAGCTGTGTTTGATTCAGCAGAGTGGCCCTCAGAACATCCTTTCTCAAAAATAATCAGTGCAAGATACTAATATTCTGTTAACATAAATACATTCTACATTAAATTTCCTACACACCAAGACTAAAAGAAAAAATTCGAATTTTTGGCCAAAATCATCTTAGATAAGGGCAGTGGACCTCCTTAAACAATTTTCCATCCTGCTGTTGCGTCCAATCCACTGCTCCAACCTAGTCCAATGCACCTGTAATTCGTGCAGCAACTTTCCGTAAATACTCCCACAGGGGGGCTGCTCCCATATTTAGAAGGGGCTGTTCTGGCTACTTTGTCGGTCTATGATACTGATCTCACTGGTCTATAATACGACCAAGTTTTGGGTTGTTCATTTGCAGATTTGCTTTTCTCGGTTCATAAAATTCTGACTTACATCTTTGTTCAATAATGTGACCACAGTTTAAAAATAGGGGCAAACGTAATTTACAAATCAGATATATTATTCTCAATCGATGTAGGATGAAAGTAATTGCGTATTGTGTCGAATAATCGTCAATATAGCGCTCGCTACTGGTGGCATGAAATCCAAGAATTTCTCCCTAGCTCTGCTCCCCGGGTTTCTCTTCCCCTCGTACCCCAACATATTCTTTTGGCACTCCTTTTAGTTATACCTCCACGTCTCTTGTGGTTGTGCATTTGGAACTAAAAAGATAAGAATCTTACCTAGGATTGGCATTCAACTATCTATAGAATTATTGTACAACTCAAGGTAATTTAAAATATTTACTAGACATTTATTTAGCTAGTACTTTGCAGGTCCCCATCAGCTCTTCTGAGCTGCCTTAGCCTGGCCTGCATTATCAAATAAATCTATGTATGTATCTATGTATGGTTATTGTTGATTTAAGCTATTACTGAATAGAATGACTGTTTGCAAACACTGCAAAGAAGTCTAAAGTTCTGCATATTCTTAAAAGTCCTTTTCATTTTTCTTTTCAATACGTGTATTGTCCAATCAATGGAACAGAGTTTTCTTTGTTACTTTTTAGGTGTGCATGGCAAGGAAACTTATTCTTTTGGATCAAATTTCATGTCAGAACTTATGCGCACAACCACGGAAGGTGCCCTGAGTATCTACATCCCTGCTCGTCTGCTCAAAAGTATGAAACTGGCTTTTTGCTTGGATACATTTCCACATTTTTGTTGTATTTTTGTTAAATTAGATATGTCTATAGTTTTCATTAAACTTGAGAGTAATGTGAGATCATGTGGAAACGAGGTCTTCGAGCGTCTAGTTAGTACCTACTTCTTTGGGCTTTAAATCTCTCTAAAGCAGGGATCACCAACATTCTCGGGCCTCCGGGCCAAAATCACTATATAGAAATTACTCTTGCCGGGGTCAGAGCTCTATTTTAGATAGTGCTGTTCAGTTTGGGGTTGCTGTGGGAAATCTTTTTCGGTGAAATGAGACAAAATGGAAAATACTTTACAAAAAAATACGCACTCTTTCAATAGCTGGGGCCGGATTGGGTAGTATCCGGGACCTGAGGTTGGTGACTCATGGTATAAAAGCTATGAAAAACACGTAGGAATAAAAAATTAATCATGAAACGAAAGCACAGTTTTCCATAGAAAGGGCATTGTGTAACCTACCCTTCTCCCACTCAAGGCAGGGCATTAAATATCCTGAGTATAGGCTGTGCTAAATCTGCTTAAACAGTATATTTACCTAGCCCTAACTACACCTCACAGATTACGATCCCACAAACTATTATTACAGAAAAGAGCTGTTATGTGCTTATAGAAAGTGCTTGCCAAATTGTCACATGAGTTCAGTCAAACTCCCACTCATCCGCATGCGGCCCCTTTGTCTGTTCCTCGTCTGGTGTCCACACCCAGTGAGAGTGGTATTGAGGCCGAGAGAAACATGAAAATGAGACGATGACAAACTCGAAAACAAAGCCAGAAAGACTAAGTAAAGAAATGTCAGCAACTTCCTTTTGACGAGAGTGATGCACGCCAGACTTCTCTTTTAGGGTGTTAACAGTGGTTCGGACGAAGCTTCGACGGATCTCCAAGACCGATGCTGAGTCAATGGATGACGCTGATAGGACCCCACTGGAAGCAGTATTGCACGAGATAACGGCAGCTAGCTAGGAAAAGTTACTGGAAACACTAAGGATGGATGTTCTATACGAGGTAACGATTCCCTTATTTTTCTTACTTAGAGAGAGGCCCAAGAGTATGATCTGATAAGAGTATTTCACAGGTAAGCCCTGCGTTGTGCACAAGCTATCATGTGTGCTTTGGACAAAATCAGATGATTTCATTTTATGACAATTTTATGTGACCTTTGACTTAAAATCAATTGTTGCTAAACATCGAAGCGAATCTATTGTACATTTAGCTAGTACTAGTGTGCTGCCCGGAAAGCCAAGGCGAATGCCTCAGAAGGCCCACCAGAAGGCCCGTTGGCTTTTTGAGACTAGAATCGATGCAGGAAATTTAGCATTTGTTGTTTTATCACGACAAATTGAAGCTATTACTGATGTTATGTTGTTGAATATGGTTAGTTGAGGTGTCACGTCAGTTGACGCAAAAGTAGGCTTTAGAAAACGGGCTTCCTGTTCGTTTGTTTGGTATGTGCAATCGGGAAAGATGTACTTTGACCAATTGATTAACCCAGAACTGGATGTTTTACACGTACTATTGCGTAGTGTATTAGCCTAGATGTCAGTTAGAAATTTCCATGTAGTAGCTAATTCGTAAAAACTAGCAATAGTTTTTGAGAGTTTGTGAGTGCAGTGTATTCGTGTGAGTGTCTTACTAAATGAAAATTTACTTGTGATTTATTATTGGCTAAATAAAACAATGTGAGAAAATTGATCCCTCTTTTGCCATCTATCATCAACTTTGAAGATATTTGAGTTAGACTCTTTGCATCTTTTGTATTGCCAGCCTTACCCCTCTTGTAACTACTTTGGGTCTCCAATCACCATCCCACTCAAATTTGGGGTTTAATGTTGTGCACTATGTTCTCTCAGATGAGTACTCCCTCTGCTATTAACACCCTTCAAAAATGAATGCCCTCAGTGAGTGCCTCCTTTTTAACAAAATTTTGAATGACCACCATTCTCTAATGAGTGTCCTTTTACAATACATGTAATTCTCCAATGAGGGCCTCTGTTGAGTTAGTGCTGCCTTTTTGATCAAAATCTTCAATACGATTGCAATGAGCATCCCTCTCTGATGAGCACCCCCTCCAATAAGCACCCCTCTCAAATGACCTCCCTCCAATTACTATATCAACAGACAGAAACTAGTAAATCCATCTTCCATTTTACTATTTCCTTCCTGCATTAGGAAATTGTTTAATTATATCTATCCAAGTGATAGATTAATGTTGTTTTATAGCATGTGCATGCTATTCCTAGAATAAGAGTGTTTTGAATCTGCACCATGGCTCTGCTAGATGTAACAGCATTGCTCAATATCTTGGAATTGCATTCACTGCTATGGAATAGCTATTGTTTTCACTTTGTTTGGCCTTTATGTATATTTGTGCAGAAATGACAAAGGAAAGTTATTTCTTCAAGTTTATGAGGAAATAGTGCTCTTCCTGCATTACCTGAGCTATATGCATCTGTCTTCTTGTGTAGCAAGCTGGTTTTCAAAACATCAGTATATTTTTCCTAACTTGGTACTTACTAAATTTTACTGAAAAACACCATATCCTACTTTATAATTTCTTATAGGGGTACTTAGAGAAATGCTTGAGCCCTGATGAAACAAAGCGAGAATGGAGAAGACGTTATTTTGTCTTAAGGAAAGCCCTTGGCAGTGGTACACAGACACTAGAGTATTTCAAGGATAAAGAATGGAGAAAACAAGAGCCTAAGGGAGTACTGACACTATTTTCAGGCTACACAGTTTGCAAAGTTAATGATGCAAAAAAGAAATTCACTTTTGAAGTAAAGACTATGGATAATTACTTTGTCTTGTCTGCAGTAAATGAAGATACAAGAGAAAAATGGATTGAGGTGCTGCAACAAACTAGTTCAGGTAAATGGTTTACTGTTACTACAATGTTGAAAGCATTGCAAGTGGTTTTTCTGAGTAGAATATAGATTATTTTCTTTGAGAAAAACAAGCATTGCCTCTGTGTGCTGTAAGCCTTTGTTTCTTTAAGAACATGTTGATAGATATACCAAGTTTTCTGCCACATGTATGTCAGAGCACTGGCATAACAGAGACACTGGAAGTCCTCAGGAATGTAGCAAACTGGGGCCCTCATGTAGGGACTATAAAGTAGAGTGAGCTCTATGGTGATAGGTGATTTCACTTCAGTCACAACTTATAGTGAATAGGCAAGGGTGGAGTGAAGTTATGAGTACTGATCACTCAGCATTTTGGGGATGCCTGTAGAAAGCCTTTAAGCATAGTACAGCCCAAAAACAGACAAAAGCTAAAACTGGTTGTGATCCTTTGGTTGGGGGCCCTTAGTTCTTGAACTAAGGTATCCTTACCTGCATTACTGTGTTCAAGGCTTTGATCTTCACCATTTGTTTGATGTAAAGGTCAATGAAATGATTCTTTAGTTTATGCCAGTCATTTTTGTGCTATTAATGAAGTTGATATCTGTGCTGCAATTGTATTCCCTGAACTCCACATTATATCAGCAATTTTTTCTGTTTAATTCTTTTAGATCATGCTACTGTTTTATACTCTCAGTTAGCAAAGCTTTCAGCATATTTTAGTTGTGCTTGCCAGGCATGCACCTAGGAATTTTTGAATGAAGAGGTCTAGCCGGCTAAAAAAAGGCATACTAAGAATTTGCTCAAGAGGCTACAGCTTGGAATAGCATTTTCCAGGTTTAGAAACAGAAGAAATATTGCAGGATTTTGAAGATTTTGTTACTGTCATGTTTAGTTCTGGTTATAAGCAGGTCTAATTAGCAGAAATAAAATGAACAGTTTCAAAATTGTCCAAAAAAGGCACTTTCATACTTTTTGAAGAAAGCAGCAGGGATTTAGACCCCCAGGACCCCATCCATAGTTGTGTGACTGCTTGTAGTTGCTTGTTTCACAGCCACTGTCTTGATATAGTTTGGCAACTGTTTAACAACCAGTTTTCTTCATCTCTCCATGCTATGTTTCATCATAATCTTAATTCTGAATGTTGTTTTGAGTTCTTATCAATACACTTTTTGGGTACTGTACAAACCAAACGTATTTTGACATTTTTATCTTGCAGTGCGCTCATTTGCTGTTGCAGTAGAGGAAACTGCAAAGTCGTTGGAGCTTGGCTTCAAAAACAAAGAACCGTGCAAACTTCAGATCACATCATCAACAGTGATATTAATGTTGGAGTCAAGTGTTCCAATTTCGTGGCCTTTCAATTGTATTCGACGATATAAGTGTCATCCAGGATCATTTTTGCTTGAAGTAGGACGCAAGGCCTCAACCGGAGAAGGCACATTTTGTTTCTTCACACAAGAAGGGCAAGAGATCTTCGAAGTCTTAGGAAAAACGGTTGCAAATCGTATGAATTCAAAGCAGGAACCAAAATCTGACTCCACAAACTTGTTTGCTACAGTTTTAAGTAACAGCAGTGAAAATCAGGGCTACCCCTTACCCAGTGGGATATCTGGTGTGCAAAATCCATTTTTGGACTTCACTGGAGGTGCCAGTGCTGGTGTTAGTGGTGGGGATGGAGTCAGATTTGTAATGAAAAGACGCACTTCCTCGCCTCCTCCGCCAACACCAAATGAGGATCCCAAATCACCTCCAATTGAAAGTGAAGCTGGTAGTTACAGTCATTTGAGGTTAAAGAATGAAAAATCATCAGCTGGAGATGAGTCTACAGATTATGATCAACTAGCAAGAGCGAAGGAATGCTCAAGGTTTAACAGGACAAGGTTGTCCGAAAGTAGTAAGCCTAGTTCGTCCAACAGTAAGGCGCTGAAGGTTTTGGGCCTGTTGAGATCTAGCAGTTCTGAAAATGTCCAAACGCCGGACAGCAGTAGTTCAGAAACGTGTGATTTGTACTCACATTTGGAATTTGAAAAGCGAAATTTGAAGAAAAGCCAGTCTGCATCGAATATAGTTGATAATGAATCAAGTACTTGGCTTTTTAGCAATCAGAAAAGCAGCGAATTGAGCCAGCATCAACCCAGTGATTTATACAACCAACTGAATTCTGACATTAAGAAGAAAATAAGCGATAGTCAACGTGAGAATGCGTATGACGTTCTAGGAGATGCTAGTTATACCGATGACGTAACAACCCCTGCTGATGATAGCTATGACAAATTAGTTGCACGCAATGTCCCTGGAACTCATCGCCATGCTCGACCAGAACCAATTATGATAACAGACGACAATTACAATGCCATCAACTTCACTAGAGAAAGGGGAGATGACGGTTTTAGCAGCAAACAATCCAGACCCCAAGTCAATGCGTATGAGATCTCCGCTCCACTACAGCGGGCGTTTTCAGAGAAGTTTCCGCACGTCAGTGAGGATAACAGTAAAATTCCGGAGAATAAGCCATCAGTAGTAAAACCCGCACCTCCAACAAGTACAAAACCAATAGTTCACAAGAAACCTGCACCTATAAAACCGCCAAGACATGCTGTGTTGGGAACACCTCTTAGCAATGGAGACAATTTGGCTGAAAGTGGAAAAGATGTCGGCCTCAGCCGTGCCAGACTTGGAGGGAATGATGTAAGAGAGAACCTGATATCTCAATTGAAGAAGAATTTTGAAATTAACGACCATGGAATCACAAGGTCTCCCTCATCTCCACTTGGCACCCCACACTCAGCAAAAAAACTTGTGGAGCCATTTTATGCAGTAAGTCCATTCGGCAGCGGCAGTAAACCAACTCAAGTTGTGCCAAGTGAGTACGATGTACCATCAAACAACGCTCTGAAAGTGGAACGCTCTGTACCTGAGAGTAAACAGCAGATTGATTTTCTGTATGCAGTCTCGCCTTTTCACAGTGGAAGCCATAAGGAAGTGTCGAATGTTGATCAGAACTTGTACGACACACCAAGCATCCAGAATCGACAGCCGGTTGTTTCAGATGCTCTGAATACATATGATACACCATCACAGAGGCCGGTAGCAAGAGCATTGGAAAATCTCTACGACACACCAAGTCAACAGCACATGCCTAGGATACAACAGGAAGGCAACACTCAAGACCGTTTCCCTGCCTCAGAAAGGAATGTACAATTCACATACGCAGTTTCACCGTTTGCAGGTGCACAGAGCAATGCAAAAGAGATAAGGTTCCATGACAATGCTAGGTTTGAAACGAGGAACGAACCTCATGAGCCTACGTATTGCGAAGTGCCTGAAGTGATGGGCGGATATCGATCCATTGATGGTTATGATCCTGTTGGAGGCATTTTACAATCAGGAAAACCAACGAATGAGCCCCTTTACGCAAATCCGAGAGATTAGCAGTGAATAGCCATGCTGTAGATGTACTTTCTTGTCCGTTTGGTTTGCCTCAGTGAAAAGTATTAAGATAAGGTCCCTTGTCGAGCCCCGCAAATGGGTCATCGTTAAACATTGTATATGCTTTTAATCAACTTTCAATCCACTTTCAAGGTATTGCAATGAGCTTTTTATATCGGTTGATAGTCGGCATACAAGTATCGTCGTACTTGCAGGCATTAGTAGCGCTAACATTCAATAGGTCACGGGTAACATGACTCACTTGGCAATCCATGTGGTATAACGAATTATCCGGTGAGGCTATGTCAGGTTTCCGTGGTCCCAACTGGTACAGAAAGTGCATAAATTTGCACACTCGCGCGCACGCACATGCATTTCTTCAATCTGTAAGAAATATCACTATTTCATATCAAAACGCAAAAGTAAACAACGCTATCTGTACCGAGATCTAAAAAGTTTGTTTGTATATGATCTTTACTTCCCCATATTGGGGGTGGGGGCACGCTAGTTGTGCATGGAATCAGTATCTACTGTTTGTAAGTTGTTAAGTATAATCACCCAAATTTACCTCTTTCTTGTGCATTAAAATTCATGCACTGAAACCTAAACTGTATAGGAAAAGATCACCGACAGAAATAGATACATACTTATTACATCATTATATTGCGGAAGGTTGGAAAACGTCAAAAAAGAAGATCGGTATATTTGGTGTTTGTATTCATGGCCTTTGCTTGCATTGTTTAATTTGTTCTTCTCGATTGTCTTTCTTCAAATCCAAAATGAACAAACTTGATTTGATATTTCTTTCTACTTAACCTGTCCCTTTTCTCTTTCTTAGCTGATATCCAATAGGCCTTTCCCCAACATAACTTACTAACAAAGTGGCTTGGCTATAAAAGGCTGTCAATTAGTAGGTCAACCACAGGATTTTTAGATGGAGGGACCCTGGAAAATCAGCATCTTTGCTGAAGGGCCCCCTCCGTAAAGAATTCAAAATAAATGAAATGAAATGAAAAGGATTGAAATAGATGCTTCTGAGGGGGGTAATTTGCGTTCCTGCAGACAAATCCAACATCCAGTAGTCGTAAGTTCTCTATACATGTAGTGGAATGATAATCTCTGGTTTTAAGTGTACGATATTTCTATCATATGAAAGAATTATACTGTAAATCGTCGATTTTTGCACTGAAAATATTCATAATTGATTTTGTATACAATAGCATTAATATAGTCTATGTATGTAGGTGATTGGAGACAACACGAAAATATCCACCCCTTGGTAATAGTATTATGAATAGCTTACGTAGGAAATGGTATCGAGTCGTGTAAATTGTTCGGAAGTAGTATACTATGTTGAATCTAGCTTGATTTGATAAGAAATCTAGAACCTTCTTTAGCAGAGCTTTGGCGTAGTTTTATTGAGGGATCATTCTTATCTTGTCCGTGTCTCCCCGATTTAAATACTTTTTTAGAGCTCTGTCTTATAAGTAATTCTCGATATTGCAGTTTATATCATTTATAGACTAATTGTATGAAGTATCGTTTTTATGAACACAGTAATCTTTAGTATGCATAGATTGTAAACAATTTGTTTTAGCTATCGAATTTCCTATGATAATATTGTTTACTATAGATTTTTGGCTGATGTTTAGGATTGATTTTAGTCCATGTTGCTGTCTGCATAACTACCATACTTGTAATTACCTTCATTTTTCGGAATTAAATGAGACATACTACTTTCAAAACGGAGGATTTTCAGTAATGTTAATCACAGCTCCTATCAAGGCACAACACGACGAAACTAGACAAGAATTAATATAATGCAGTCAGGAAGAACTGTCGCAACGAACAGGAAGCTTGGATAAACCTGAAGCTGGAAAAATGATTTCAAGTATCCAGACAAACATCTGAAAAATCGAAAGGAAGGTCCACCTTCGAATTGCAACAAATCAAAAAGGAATCCTAAATAGGATCAACAAATATGTTGCTCCTAAATTACAATCATATTTTAAAAGAAAACACCACTGATTTCAAATGCCAAGTATGCACCTATATTTAATCTGGTACACAATAGAGACAAATTTCCTTATGAATGTTAAAAGTTCCTTATCTGATCGTCTAAAGGCCGAGTCGATATAACGAATTTGGGCGTAAATGCAGAATATCATACAATTAACCGCACCAAGTCCAACTGTTCAGACAGTTCTCTGCTCCACTTCGTGTTCTTTTCTTAAATGCATACAGGTGCATGTAGAGTTCATAATAACAGTACGGATTACGATGAAATCCACCGTATTTTAAGGAATTCATGTCACAAACAGAATTCATCTATAAGCACGTTGGTTTTGTTAAATCTTCAGTCTTTTGATGGATAACTCATTGATAGCAACTAATTCCTTGGCTAATTACGTGAGCCCTAACACGAAACCTCCCGTACGAACAAACTTGTGCCTTCTAAGTATCAGTCGTTTGGACAACTGTGCCATGTAGTGAGAAATAATACAATTTTTAGATATCATTGATCTGGAAAAACAAATGCTCATTATGTATATTGAAAAACAAACTTTGCAAATGATATAGTCTGACTTTTCTATTAATTAAGCTTGCGAAAAGGCTAGTATACGTGGGTGCCTCTGAAAGGAAGTTCAACTTATTGAAAAATAACGATATAAATCATTTAATCAAATTTACAACAGGACACTTGGCAATTAAAACTAGAACTCAACTATACGATTAAACTTCAGAATTTTCATACTCAGATTCCTGCCTTCCTAAGGTCTTTACAGGTAAGGGGTCACCTGGTCTTGGTACTGGCTTTGTAGGCAGGGGACTGATAGATGACTTTGACCGAGACGGAGGGAGTGGTGGCGGCTCATCGCTAACTGATGTCGATAATGAAGACCTCCCTCCTGCAGTTCTCCTCTGCTTCCTACCAAAACTGCTGCTGCTGTTTGCTCGTGGCGGGTACGATTCGCCCTCGGGAGGACTAGCTGTGTTGGTATATGTAATTTCACTTGTATTTGATGCAAGGCTGTCACAGCGTTGTCCAAAAAAACGGCGCTCTTCTTCGTTGCCATCATTAATGTTCGGAACAGATGGCTCATGGTGTAATATAGGGTATAAACCAGGTGACCCACAAGCCTCACTGTCAGGTATACTTGGAAAGCGGCTGTACGCACCAGAGGCCTAGTTGAAAATATAGCAGAACAGATTAAATCGCAGAGCAACAGACCACATATTCATTTACACAAGTACTCTCTGGTGTAAATTTAGAGCAGGAGGTGGAATAATCGTGAGATTGAAAAAGTTTGCGAGTAACTGATGGCATGGGGGCCACAATAGATAGAGTGAAATTTGCTAGAATTAGATAGTACTGGGGATCGGATATGCGAGAATGGGGCAAATTTCATTCATAAGAAAGAATAGTAAAGTTTTCCAACATTGTTCTGGATGAAAATGTTACCGACGGAACTAGCATTTTGAAGAAATGAAAGTAGGGGGATGTAATAGGAATGATAGGAACATCATGGGTTGAAAATTTTCAAAAATTTACTCCTGGAGAGAAGCAGTATTGGCAGCCATAGATCACTAAGCAAAACTAACATTGGGATTGATGAACCTATGGTTTCCTGGGAAAACTAAAACTCAAACATATGGACAGTAAACAATCTCAAAAAATCTATTTATCAACTCTACGTTTCATAACCGCTCGCACAAACATAAAGTTGAACAACAACAATAATCAACTTCTTTGAATCAAGAAAAATGTACTTTGCTATAAAATAAAAATTGCATATATTTACAAACATCAACAAATAGTGGATAGCTGACAAATGACACATGGCTCTATTGCAAGCAAGTAAGATATTTTGTTTAAGGTAGAACGGATGAAAAGATCTAAAGGCCCCTCCCTCCCTCATCCACTACCCCCACTACCACTCCAAACAAGATAATAAATAGCTCATAAAATAATAATAATAATAATAATTCAAAGAGTGTTAAATACGCATTTGACAAAATATTGAACTGTTTTAGACACGGTGTTTTCTGCAAATAGTTGCAATGAATTATGGGTATTTAGTAAATATTCAAACAAGTTACGTAAAGGCTCCCTTTGGAAAATGCTTTTCATTGAGCCTATCTTGTGTTAGTGATGAAGAAATGCTACTGTAGTATGTTTACTATTCAGTCTTTCTGTTTACTGTACAGTTTTGAATGATGCAAGAGGCCGAGAGTTTCAAAACAAATGGCATGAAGAGACTTGCTTCACCTATAAATCAAAACGAAAGAAATCGAGGAGATGAGCAGTAGCTTACCATTGATCCTTGATCAGCAACTGCTCTGTCGAGATGATCGTAGTTGCCAGAGAATGAGCTCCCTTTAGACATATCCATGACATTGTATCCACCATCATCTACCATACATTTACGATTCCAGCTAGCTGTCCTGTCCAGTTGATCGTATGAACTGGGAGGGCAGCTTCCTAGGTCATCTGGAAAAGAGCTGATTGCACCAGTTCTTTCCAGGTGGTCATATGAAGGTGGTTGGTCCGGTCTCATTGCCATTGGTTGAGTTGTCCCTCGCCCATCGAATCTTGAGTAGCTGTGCACATCTAAGCAGTAAACGGTATACAACTATGAAATAGGAGGTAACGGAAGTAAAGATCCTAGTGAACTGTCTATAACAGGATCACCAAATCTTTTCTATTGAAAGATCACTGAAAGATCGACGAGTGCGACCCGTATAATCAGCTTGCTATATACCTACAGGCCAGAACGACAGCTCTGGGAAAGCGAAACAAAAACATAAAGAAAAGGACACAACAACATGAGATACGGATGACTACGAAAGACAGGAACCAACTGGAACACAGAAACAACATTTTATACGTATGTACATACTCATAAAACAACGATAAAAACTAATACTTAATGCAAAGTCTTTAGTACCACAATAAACTTTGCAAACGTTCTACAGAGGCATTGTGGAGCCGCACTTTCGGTAATGTTGCTCTATTTGGGGCTGCGCCAGTTTAACTGAAATTGATCAGTTGCAGAAGCTTCAAAATCGAACTGCTATGATTACTACAAATAGCAGCCACGACGACCCAAGCAGACCTCTTATTGGAAGGCTGGGATCGAAAACTGTTTCCGAACCAATTACAGTTGAATCTAAGACAATTGGTATTCACGCCCCTAAATGAGCTGCCCCCATGATACCTCTGTGATCTCTTTACCCGCAATTTGCAATGCTCACCTTACAGTCTTCGCAATACGGAAACACATTTAAAGTTACCAATAAAAAGATCATCAAATGGCTAGAGATGTTTCTCGTATAGAGGTGCAAAATTGTGGAATGGCCTCTCAGCCGAGTCTAAGCAGGCATCCTTCCTGTATGGTTTTAAGAAAACTATTCAAAGTAAGGATTATTTTTTCATTCTTCTTATTTAACAATTTTGGTTTTTATAAATTTGCTTTGAGCATTGTAAATAGGATTTTAGGGTTTAGTCTTATTAGTAACTTTCTAACGTACTTTTTTTATTGTAAATAGTGTTGTAATCGGAGGGCCCTTGGAAATCAATGAGCTGAAGGGCAACCATCTTTAAAAAATAAAATATGAAATATGAAAGTATAGTTTTCTACCATCAAGTAGCGGTTTTTTAACAATTAAAGAAACCTAATGTCACAAACGACAGCCATTGAATTCTATTGTACCACTCAAAGTGGGAAACGATACAAAGTCATCTAACCCCTACTTTGGATGGCACTTACAATTTATTATTTTACTTGATACGTAGATGCAAAAAATCGGAATGAAAGAGCAAAATATTTTCCAAAATTGCCCTATGGTTACAGAAACATAAAATCAATCAAGCTCCAAACACATACCATCAAAAACTTCCATTGGTGGATTTCCTAGCACACACTCATGAAGCTTATCGTACGCTTGTAATATATCGTCATCTGTAACTTCAGCCTTCTGCCTCGAACTGACTAAGTCCGATTTTGCTTCCAGTCTGGCAGAAACAAAAACGTCTATCACATGGAACATATTCTGATCATCTCCTTCGTAAGTAAAAAAAGCATATTTTCCTTCACCCATCGGTGATCTTCTCCCAGCTTCAAAAATAAACTGTTGGAACCCTGTACATTCATAATTGCGTATAGTATCCAAAGGCCAGAGGGCGAGGACGGATCTTGACTCTTGCAAAGCAAGGGTAAGCCCCCATCTTGTGAAATGAAGCAAGCATGCTTGATCTTTTGCTCCAATTCGTTGCAATGGCTTTGTATTTGCTGCCTTAACATTGAATATACGACCTAAAAAGAAAACCATAAAAAGTATTGGGCGTGAGAATCACGCAATGGGCGTGAGAATCACGCATGTGCGTCATTTCTCACTCTCACACGCAAAACGAAGAAATCTCACCCACTCTTTATATGTCTTTATGTACTCTGTCTTTATGTACTCTATGACGTAGTCAGAGGGAGTATGGGGAAGAGATTGTCTCTATTTTTGCAGAAAGATGATCCTCGCGATTGCCACTAAATCAAATGGAGGGATTTCTCTTCAAAAAAGTTCTGCTCATATTACTCCGTTATATAGAATAGTTGCCACAAAAGTGCCAAAGTTCCGTATTGCTAGTCCCAAGCTTGATATTTGGGAGATGCACTCCACGCCAAAATAAAGGGCGGGGTTCTTGAAAAGTTTGCTCGGAGCTACGCCCGAAGGCCCTGTTTGGTTCTTCTTCTCACAACTTCATTTACTCTCTCCAAGCCACTGTATTTTTTTCAGGATGTTTTTCAGGATCACCGATGGGCATTCCACCTCCTTATGATTTTTTGAAGCCTCCACCTTCAGGGAAATAGAATGATAGTGTATTTCTAGCCAATCTGAAGATGTTAGAAGTGCCTGAAAAACTTTGGGACAAATTTTGGGACAAGATAGCAATACAATCTCACTTGTATTCATTTTTGCAACTTAACAGCTCTGGATACCTATCCCTCTACTCTGGTACTCCTAAGTGCATGCATACAGCTCACTGATGTACTTGACTCACTGTAAACAGGTATGTGGAAATGTCCTAGTTATCACTACTTCTTCACTCAAATGATCCTCAGTAAGTATATAATATCACAAGGGTGGCACAACCCCTCTAGTATATGAGCCACATACAATAGTATCCATATGAATGAGAGCAACACAATATGAATTAAAACTGATTTACACATTTTTTACATCTTTCAACATGGTAATAATGAACTATGAGACTCTCTATGAAACTGTTACTTATGTAAAATCATATTTATGAAAACTAGGCTCATAAATTGTCAATTCGATCCATTTCTATGTTTGAAAAAATTTTCCTCACTATCTGTTGGCTCAAATACTTTCCACAAGCCACAGATAAGTGCTAACAAGCCACATATAGTCAAAGAAGAATGGGTTGGCTGCCCCTGTAATATAGCAAAGAATCACACAGATGAATATTATCTCTAATACACCATAAATGACCAAACCATCCAGTATCAAATAGCCACTCCTGCCTGAATAAACACCATGGGGTAATTACATGTAGTCTGCATTCTGCGATTCCCCCTCCCCCTTGTACACACAATAAACTATTCATCCAATTCTCATCTCCATAGTTGTGCATAACTATTATATGAATGACCACAGAAACTACTCTGCTGGCAGACAGATAGGGTAACTGATATCAGTTGCTTTACCATACATGCATAAGATAGGGAAGTCACTCTTTTCCAATACTGAAATATCAAAGCTGAATTATTAGAGGGGTCAACTTTGGTCATTGCATAAAAAATAGACACTCTACCACATACTGAGAAACTTATGAAACATCAGAATGACCAAAAGTGAAATGCAACATATAACCAGACAGGGATGAATTCATGTGACAAAAGAAATATTGCAACTGATTGGCCACATCATTTGTCCAATGGTCACCCACTCACTCCTAACTTAGCTGACGAATCCAAGGGAGACAATGAACAGTCCATGGAAGCAATATTATTGAGAGTGGAACTACTGCAGAGATAACAGAATAAGGTACTGACCTGAAATAGCTCTACTCAACTTTGTCTGCATTTGTATCTGTATAACCCACAAGTCCAGGACTTTCTGATTTTTTGCAGCTAAGAACCAACTTTCAGTGTCAGTACTAACTTGAAATGTAAACTCTCTTCCCTTCAGCTCATTGGTTTTAGCAACTTGGTACTTTGGAAATAATTCTAAGATCCTTTTTGGCTTCTGCTTTGCAGCATTTTCTTCTTTGTCATATGCCAGAAGCAAAATTCTGTCTGTGTTTTCCTCATCTCTTCTCAATACAAAAAACTTCTTTTTCCAAGGTTTTGTTATATTTTTCTTTAGCCAGTTCTTAGATTTTGTAGCAGACACTTCAAGCCAGCCCTAAAAATCGAACCATATTGTATTCTGGTCAGTAGCAGATAATTAATAATTCATAAGATGTATACTTTGGACTGTGTTTGAAAAATTTCCCTGACTTTTCCAGGTTTTTCCCAGTACTTTTTGATAAACCAAGGAAATAGTTTGGTATGTGTATCGACAATGAAAGGGGGAAAATAACAAGTGTGCAAAAAAATCCTTGATTGGACAAAGATTCCCTGATTTTTCCAGGTTTTCCAGGTTTCCAGACTCCTGAGAATTCTGCAATATAGAGTACTACAAAGATGTCCCTTCGCAGGTGATACAATTATCATTTAGGGGAAGTTTTTGCAGCCTTACCTAAGCCCACGTGTAATTCAGAATTGTTTCAGCACAGAAACCTAATGCACAACCAGAAGGTACTGAAACTTTTTGCTTGACACTATTCAGAGCTTAAATAACAGAAAAGTGATCAAATTGAAATTGCCAAAATACATATGCAAAAGTAGTCCTTCTAAACAGTGACAGAGCACTTTATGATTCTATCTGATTTGGCAGTATCGTCATATACCACAAACAAAGTACTACAGAGTAATTAATATAAAGTAGAACTTCTAAACAACTTTTCTTAGATACACTTTCCAAATTAACAAAGCTCTCCAAGACCTGTATCCAATATGCTGCATGGCTCCTGTCAAGTTATCTGTTTTTACAGTGAAAATGGGCATCTCAGTGCATTTACTTAATGAATGATGTCGCTGTAATCCTCATTTTGATCCACTGTAATTACGGAATAAAACCTGGCCCTCATTAAGGATGTAGCTAGTCCACTATTGTGCAACTTCGTGGAGAATTGTATACCATCCTAAACGTAAGATCTACCACGACAGGTCATGTTCACTTGGGGAGGAAATACACAACTAATACAAAGAAACAAAAAAATTATGAAATTGAGCTTCATAACTTCCAAACAAATTCGCCTCTTTGTTTATCAGTGGAGAGTAAGTCATCTAGGTTAATGCAGTGCTATGTGGTGGCGCAGAATGGAAACAATCGAGAGTGCTTGCATAACACCAAACATTATAGGCACAGTGAATCTCTGTGCGCATCCTACCCCAGTTGTTTTCGAAACAAACGAACAATTGGTTTGACTGAATGATACAGCACAAGTCAAAAACGTTAAGCTCTTCATACTCCTGTTGTTGATGGCAACAATTATAGAGTTTATCAAGAAAGCCGTGAAGCTTTGGGATATCTATCATTGTGGGTCATCTTCAATGAACAGGCATTTAACCTCGCTTGAAGCTGTTAAAAACAAATATCGCAACAAATTCTAGCTACAGTACTAGGCCCTCGTGGAATGTGAAATGACTGTCAGGTCAGCCACTACTAACCTGGTGAATATCTTCCATACTGAAATGATTCTGGGTGCATATGCTTAAGAGAAACTCTCACGATTCATTCACTGGTTTTATTCATTATAACTCACTTAAAAAGGCTGAATGAATATTGAAAGTCCTTGACTGAATAGTCTGAGTCACTGAGTTTACTTCCTCCCCTTGTCATCAGAGACGTAATGACATGACGACTTAGCACCACTATGAGGCTACTGAACGCAAACTGTCTGCTATCAGACTGTTGATAGTTCACGGTTTAGCAAGAATTACTAATTCATTTGCAGCTAAGACTCTCTATCAAACTTTCAGTACATTCAATACACACTGTCAAACGTAACATTTGTATACCTTCACACTATTATAGCAGTTAATTGCCATTCAATAACTGGGTTAAATGAGTCTGGTTGCATGTTCAGGCATAATTAGGTCTCTTGAACTCGGAAAAAGTACCAGTGATCTGATGCGATTAAATATAAATATATATAAACAAGCCACTGTGATCTAGTGATTACGAAGCTTGCCCGGAAAGCAAGAGAGGTGGGGTAACGACAACTTTGTTAAGTTCAACCAAGAAAAGACAACACAGGTTGTCATATCACGCAAACATCACCAAGATTTCCCTCCTGTTTTCATGAACGGTCGTGAACTGGACATTTCATCTTCTTTCACTTAGCTTGGTCTTTCTATTTCATCTAATCTTACTTGGAAACCCCACATCCATTCCATTCCTAAGCACCCATCTCAGAAACTTGGCTTTGTATCTAGAGCCTGTGGCTATTTCTCACCTTCTCAGCAGTTGACTATGTACAAATCCAAAATTCGACCTCCTCCAGAGTACTGCTATCATCTTCTCGACCATAAAGTCCAGTCTAAAGAAATCCGTCTCATCAACAATCCAAACCTCACCAAACCTCTACAGTCTCTCTCCCATCACGTCTTGTTGCAGATCTTTACATTTTCTACCGATATCTTCACGGGCATTGCTCTCTGGAAATCAAGAATATTATTCCCGGTCCAGTGAGGCGTGTTCGAACAACGAGAAGCTCTACCCCATCACACCCTTCCAAGTTACGCTATCTAATCCACGAACTCTAGCTCATAAATCATCTTTCATTCCAATCACCTCTCAACAATGGAAAACATTATCTTCAACTACTTTCCCCGAATCCTACAACTAATAATATCTTTCAAATCTAACATCAGTAAACTTGATCTTATCTCTTTATCTACTTAAGGGGCATTGCTACAGGCCCTAAGACCTTTCCCTGTCATTACATACCAAAAAAACCATTCTCAAGAAAAGCTATCTGAAAAGTCCAATTCTAACTAATTATATGTAGGATTGTCAGTCGAGATAAACACTATTTGTTAACTAATATTTATCAATAAAAGTGAAAAATTTACTTCCCATTGAAAACTAAGTCTTTTCAGAAAGTAAATAAATAGCTCTACATAATTTGACATTTGAAAATTCTTGACAACATCAAAGAGAATAAAGGTACTAGAAGTCTTTTTGAGCAAATAATAATCTGTAGTACTATAAGACTGTTCTGACATGATTTAATAACTAAGGACAGCAGTGAAAGCCTATGATCCCATTGCATTATAGCTTACACTTCGTAAACTAGAGCCAAATCGCAAAGAAAGATCTGCTCAGTACTCAGCAACAGTGGAGTAGTTGAATTCTGACAGACATTTTACGACATTTATGGCTTTTGTTACTTTGTCGGAATGTTTTATACCACAATACCTTGTCGGAAAATTTTTGAAATTTGCTGCGTAGTCTATTTCTCCCTAAAAATACCTCCCTTTGCGCCCCTGCTCAGCAACTAGTTTCAAAATGCAAGAGATCAGGTTGAAATCCCATGAACATGAATTAAAGGCCATTCGAAGACGACAAATTTGCGAAAAATACAGCTGCTTAACTTTACAAATTCACAACCTTTCTATTCCATCTAGCAACTTCTATGTGTAATTTTCACGACAAATTGCTAATATTGTTTCACATGCAATGAGCTGTTTTACAAGTCTCCTATCATACACTACCATACCTATGACTGAGCTAGGCATTCCAATGAGCAAAAAATTTTAACCCTTTACCTATCAGACACGAACACCACAATATAAGACAACGCAGTTTCTTACAGCATGATCTCAATTCCAACCTGGGTATTGCTACAGACTGAACTTTGTATCTGGCCCACAAAGGCAAAAATCTGCAGCATCTTTCCCAAGTATCTATCATTATCATAACTAATAAAAAGTTGCGTTTTCATAAAATCCTCTTATGCATGTGCGAAACAATCAACTTCTGTATTTAGTGTCTTCCTACACCTGGGAGCTAAAGTTCTTAAGGGAGACGAATACAAACAGACATGCATCCTGCTTTAGAAAGATAAATATCCAATAATTAATTAGTATGTTATAATATAGCAATTAATAAATTTTTGTGGCTTATCCATACCGATTTAAGGCCATCTCGACATACAGTTATGGGATTTCGGATTTGAACACGTTGCTCGTGAATATCTCAAAGTCGCGCGATTTGCGAGCTTCGTATCCGTAGTCCGAAATTTGGATTTAAGAGGAGATCGACCTTAAGACCCAGGACATACGGCGTATTTCACATGTGTCCAACTCAACTGCTATATTCGAGATACAACTGTTGTACTGAAGTTGACTTCAATGATTAAATACAATAGATTTGCTTCCATTTAATCAGAGAATACGACACTATTGTATTTATATGCCAAACGCCGTATTTAACATGTGTCGAGTGAAACTGACACTAAAGATTTGATGCTAAAACTCTCCTCAATAACGTATGCCTTGATCACACGCACCAACTTTTTCTCAACAATGTTACTAACGCCCAAAATGAAGTTCTCGAAGTACTCAGTATATGACAGTCAAACGCAAAAAGTCAAGTACGGCGTTTTACATGGAACAATTTCCCTCCTAAAAAATTCTCATCATAATTCAATTGAGTTGGACACATGTGAAATATGCCGTATGCCCTGGACCTAAGAAAACCGTACGATTCAGAAATCCCATTCCCATTCAACAGACAAAGATACCTCACTAGAGTCGACGGCTTTGGTGACGTAGACCCAATAAGGTAAAAATAAAATATTCACATATAAAATCTGAATTATAAGATTCGTACTACCTAAGGTTAGGTATTGGTTCACCATCGTCATTACCATCTTCAGTACGCTCAAAAGATGCATCTACATCCGTTCCCCGCTCCTCTATAGCCGACTTTTCAATTTTATTAAGCTCTTCTAAATTGCTTCTTACTTGCGAAGCCAACTCATTGAACATATCGAGCTCCTCTAAGGAGGAAAAACAGCCCGCTGCATTGCATATAACGTTCTTTGGTCCATGCAACATGGCTTCTTTGTCTGTTTCACTTTTCGGTTCATTACTCGAGCTGCCACCCATTTGGTCATCAATTTTATGGTGCAAACTTTCACTGCTTTTTAATGAATGCTTTCTTTGTCCCAAATTGCCATGGAATATTTCATGCTCAGAATTACTTCCACGATCCTCAAATTTCTCTCTAAAATCATCCAAAACACCCGTATCTCCTTTTTCTGCTTGATTCGTACTTTCATAAGGAGCTGATTCACCCCCTGAGCTATCTGCAATGTTTTCTCCCTCACCTTTTCCTCCCTCTGCTTTCTCATCAATAACACTTTCCTTAATTTCTTCGATTTTGTCTGATATTTCTTCTTGGCTTGCTACCGACCCACTAACCTGATCCTCTTCAACTATACGTCCTTTGTCACTCTTTGTATTGGGATCTTGAGCGACAGAATGAAGAGGCTTCTCTGGTGTGTCACTTGGACCAGTACTTTTGAGACTAGTTTTATCAAGTTCGAGAGCATTTGTCTCAAAAGGAATCATCTTCGTTGTGATTCGAACATGTGAAGTCCCTTTGTGAGCAAATGTTGAGAAAGTTGTCTCGTACTTGACTAATTTCCCCTCTTCATCTCTACCAATGTGGCTCTCTGTTTTGACAGAAGTCTAAGCGAATGAAGAAAAACAGCGAAGATCAGCCACAACGAGTTGTAAAACACGGTGAATACAGCATACACAAGAAACAAAAGTGTGTCAAGTCTGTAATGACATCATACAAATGCATGATATGTGCTAACTGTGTAGGATTTATTGATTCAATCTATTTTGGTTTGGGGGTCAATAAATAGCGCTCCTACCCTTTCCGCGCTAGCTGGTGTGTACTCTTGAGTCCTGAATAAACGTCCCCCCTCCCAACCGGTTATTAACTTTTTGAACAAGATCCCCCCAAGGACTTTCTTATAATAAATAAATTCCAGACACCACGTGTGTTTGTCATTCGATCGAGTATTAAGTAACGTGAGAAATCGTGCTTTTCATTCTGTTCACAGTTGAAATGAGTTACGAAACTCATCCAATAGCTATCATAATTAGAGGAATTTTCCACCCTCCCTGGTTATTCCGACCCCCGTCTATTCGGGACTAAAGAGTATTAGCTAGTGATTTTAGTATAAGCAACACCTTGTTTACCCAATTACAAAAAATATTCATCATTATTATTATCTTTATTCAGTAGGCTGGTTTTTGTCACTGATCGTTCACAGTAATAAAAAACTTCAGAACTCACTAAAAAACTATTCAAGCAATACTCCTGAAGCTATCAGGAAAACAATACTGTTCCTTCATTATCAATAAAGGATTTCTAGCCAACTAGGATTGTGCTTGGAGCAGTACGTAATACCAATTGGTGAAAATTTTTGAGATATTCCATCCTCACATTTAGAGAGGTCATCGAAAAGTTCAGGGAATTATCAAGGGATGAATAAGAATTCAAAAAGGTTCGGTGGAATGTCAATTAAAAAACTGTCAATTTCATTGTCTAATCGTACCGTAAAACTAACGAGAAATACAACACCAAAAACAAATATGGGAATTCACAGCTCAAATCTAGAATAAATTGAAGGTCTGCAACTCTTGAGGCAAACAGAAGAGCATAGAGAGCAATTTTAAAAGAGATTTACGTTGCTACGAAAGCAAACAAGACATCTTTGCTTGCCAATGAATGAAAAACTATTGTAATAAAGAAATCATCCTGTTTCCTCGCATAGTTGCTCACTGAACGCACTCCATAAAAATCTGCTTCAGCCTGTCATATTTTAAATCATATTTAACTAAGGTGCCAAAATATTCTTTTCTGGAATATCTAAAACGGGTATGTCTAGAATGCGGAAAAAGACGGCAAAAGACCAATGGTTGAACATAGAATTTCCAGTGAAATACCCAGAGGCAAAGAGATGACATCATACTCAAACAGAGTCCTGTGTGCCATTTAATTAGAACAGTCAATATTCCAATAAGTGGAAAGTAGTATGGCAGAAAAGTGACCCACTATAGCTGATCAAATGGTCAGAAGAGTTGACACATAGGCAATTAATTAAAACTTGCCACTGTCGCATCTTCATACATGAAAACACTCGGCTTTTTCTCCATGGATGATTCCATTTTATCAAGGACGTTTTCACTATCTGTCTTCTTCATTGCTTGCTCCATGCTGCCAGATTCAACTGCATCACTTGTTAATTTCTTTCCATCATCACCAACACTATGGTCCACTTCCTTGGGCACATCAAATGGAGCTGTGGATGCTGAGCTAGTGGATGCTGAGCTAGTGGCTACTCCATCCTTTCCCCCTTGCTTTTGCTCTTCTGATGTCCCACTTTTACTAACATCATCTGCTCCTTTAGCTTTTTCTACAACAGAACTGCATTTCCTAAATTGCAATCTACTTTATTTCGAAGAAGCAGTCTTAATTGGAAGCAAAGATTAGCGTATAAAGGAACTTAAAACATGTATGTAAAAAAAGCGAAAAAGTGCCAATCCCCTTCTTGAAAACAAATAACGATGAAAGAATGCACAGACAGAATATGCAGACACAATACGCATAAAGAATAGGTATACATGTAGGCCTACAGAAAGACACAAAATAGACTGAACAAAGGGGAGATGGAGAGACAGACCGAGCATAAATGAATGACTCACTCGCTTGATCAAGAGTGCCTGCAAGGCGAACATTCAGTCGGAGATTATGGGTATTGATGTAGTCTTTAGCATGATTCCTCATAATATCGCCGTCTTTTTGGAACAAAAACACAGATGGAATCTTGACATCTTCAGAATGACTGTCCCCACTCATGGCAAACATTGGCTGCACATTGCTGCTTTGTTCAATATTGTCTATAAAAGACGAGGTCATTAAATGAAACATAAATGATTCGATCTAAGCACCCTATCAACCAATATATAAATACACTCTTGAGTGCCTAATAGATGTCCCTTTGCTAATTGATTTTCTAAAAAATTTCCACCAAGGGCATTTTTATTTCAACCCCCCCCCCCGACTACTAATTTTCTAAGTTAGTTCCCATCCAAGACAACTCAAGGAGGAAGTATTTTGGGGTGCAAGTATAAACTACCAGTAAGAAAATTACGCAAATCACACTTGTTCATATGTGCTATGTGCTTGATTAGAGAATCCTACCGAAATAAAGAGACATAATGGAAACATGATTATATGAGTAAAACATAAAATGAATCAAATCAAACCATGGATCCAACAAAGCGTAATTTCAAAATTCCTCCAAACAATTTAGAAAATGAGATCGTTCTTTGTGCCTATAACTACGCATTACAATCAACAAATTGTGAGAATGATGATTAAATCAGATGGCCTACCAACAATGATCACTCCCCTTGCACCCAGCTTTTGCGCTCTCCGGACCTAAAAATTGAACAAATTCATGGCTCACTTGCTATGAACTTTCCTGCCTCTATATAGATGCAAATAAAAAACATGAGCGATAGTAATTTCCAGAAACAACAAGCAGCCCCTCTATTTATAAATGTTTTAATCTCGAAAAGTCTCATTGAATAGCAAAACAGAAATCAGAAATGCAATAGATACGTACAACTATGTACTGAAAATTAGATATTGTGTCAAGATTACGCCTACAAATCTTAGGGCTTTCCTCCTTTTTCCAGGAGTAGAATGGGGCGAGATAGCACGATGAATAAATTGCATTGAAGATTGCGTGTGGCACATAAAATTGCATATCTCACATTATACAGTAAGTGATCAAACAAATAGTCTATATATGTTTGAAATTTCGTTGGAAGATCACAAGTATCGTTTCCATACACGAAGCTATTTTAAATTGTCTTAACTCCATGCATTATATTTCAAAACCATTCAATATCTTCATACTATGTTTGCAGAAACTACATGCTAAGAGCCAATGAGTGTCACAGATATTCATCGTATGGACTTCGATGAAAGTATCCAAATGACACATGACAACAATCAAATAGCAGAAGATGAGTTTGATGTGACTTTCACATGTAGATTACCTTATCAATGAACATACAGCCGCCTCTCTGCGCGATTGCAATTCTATCCTGCAGTTCCTCTTTATTTTGAATTTCACTACACGCATCATAGGGATCAATCTCGACAATTTCACCTTCCACCTGTGAGAATACAAAATAAACAGCTAATTGCATCTTTCTTTTGTGAAAAGAGTTAAAATGATTTGTAATGCAACATTAAACATACTACAAAATTTACTTATGACATCGCAATACAGAAAAACACTGATTAACAAATATAAAAGAATAAGGAAACAAAACAAAAACCAATATAAAAGTGGACAACGAAGTTCACTCTCAATTGGTTAGGATACTGTATTCGCTAATAAAAATAACACTTCAAAAGCATACATTGAAAAGGACAAATAATTTCTTGTCTTAGGCTACCAAACCACTGGGGCAAACAAGGACACTGTACTGTAGTTATCAATTGACGAATAAACTGCACAAGTTTATTAAAGAGCGCTCGTTTATTTCAGAAACAAACAAATAACCTAGGTAAAACTCCACAAGAAACTAAATATGAGAACACACCCCGGCATTATTTGATATGTCAAGTCCAAATTGAGCTGCACCAGCACCAAAATATAAATCACCGTTAAATGGAGGAGAAAGAACTTGCACAATACGTGGCTTTATGGAAGATGCTACGAAAAAATCATAGTGTATTAATACTTTAAGGCGATCACATTTAAAATTAATGCATTACAGGATTAGGGCAGCTGCAATGAGAAGCTATGCGATAAGTGGAGCTTCAGACTGAAATAGAAGCAATCCTAAGTATTAATTGGTTAATACTCCTTCCTAGAGGTTGGAGCTTTCTTTATTCTCTTTAAATAAAATCTGATGCATGAAACGTGCTCGTGCTCAAGTTCAAGCCTAAACCCAATGGAGGAAAAGGCGTGTAACAGCCAGTGCCAATGAATAAGGTTTTTCAAGGGAAAATGGCCTGTACAGGTCAGCTGCTGTGGAAAGTACTATACTATGAAATCCAAACTAAGAAATGCTCAAATGCAAGAGGACAAGAGGAGTGGGGACGGTATGAATGCCATCCTCAAGCCCTTGGTAAAATTACAGCTTCTCTACAGTATTTGAAAATTACCCTAATTGAAGCTCTTCATGGGGTCACACTGCCAAAACAATTATTTATCTTATTCATGCTTTATTTCATTTTATTTATTTACTTACTGTTTTTTGTTGATTAACTTAGCTTTGCTAACATACTAACCATTGTAAGTAATACCTATTTATAGGTCAATGTAGAGTATCATGAGATAAGATAAGATAAGACTGCCTGGGAATATGAAAGAAAATACGGCTAGTAGTCACCTTGATCTCCTTTTGACTTTGATATCTGAATCATGTCCTGCATAAACTTGATGCCGTCCGAAGCATCATCAGCCGTTAGGGCCTGAAAAAGAAGGACAAATTTATTTAAAATTACAAAAATACTAGGGCAAAAAGAAACAAAACATTCTCTAGAAACAATTGCTAGGAACAGTGAAAACGGACAATAAAATAGGCAACAACTAACACAAATTTAAAAGACCTACAATTATAAGTACTAAAAATTATTAGAACTCTATTGGGGTACTGTGTATATGCATTATTTCAATTATACGAAAAACTTAAGCAGCATGAAATCTGGTATTAACAATGTATACAAAGGGAAGAAAATAACAGGGTAAGTCATTGGAGAACTTTCAAATGTTTTGTAGTTCTTTTTTCCAATGGAGTATAGACTACTAAAAAACTTGAGAGGAAGTTAGCCAATACTATCTCCACAAAAAGCACGGAGCAATTAATGAAGAGAGTAAGGGAGAAGAAGACAGGGATACAAGAGCGGCAACTTTATGTTGTATCACCACTACAATGAATCACTCAGAGCACCACGAGATACACGAATAGACTGCTGTTGTTGTTGTTGTTGTTTACTTTATTTTGAGTAGGCTGTTATATCTAGCATTTTCAGCTAATTTACGCCTACTGTGCATGCCGCATCCAAGCATGGGACCCCTAGTATAACGTCCCTTCCGAAGGACGGCGGAGTGAGCTGATTTGGTCGTATGTCTAGATAGTCGCCCATCCAGTTGCTGACCTAGCACAGTCAAGCTTAACTTAAGTTAGCTAACGGAAGCCAACTGAACCGCTTGGCCACTCACCCCTAGACTTGCACCCACATACAAGGTAGACAAATAGGATTGAAGTGTCAGAGTGCTAGAGAGTGGAACTATTATTATCGGAATTCGTGAATTGGAGATTATCTATTGGGATTATGGTTTTGGATTATTGTTTTACATTTGTTGTACGCTACTATTCCTATATATACTACTTTGTAAATATGTTTGCTACTGTCTAAAGTTGCTGGTTTTTATTCGCACGTTCTACCGGCAAAAAACTCGGCTCAGCCAAGCTACATTACACGAAACCAAATATAGATACAACATAAAAGATAGAGCAGTGCATCTTAATGTGGCACAAAACAGCGGGAACATTTTTTTAGCTTACTGAAAAGCTTTTTTCGTCCGACACTCGTCAGAGTATGAAACGTCGAATAACGACCGAAAGGTGAACTGAAATATATAGCCAGATGCGGATACACGTGATATGATCAGAAATGCATCTATATGGCCCTATGATTGGCCAATTAGCACATATTCACCATTGTTTACTTGAAGAGTCCAAGTGAGAAAATGAAAACTTTTTGTTTACACAAGACTGGGTTTTGAGTCCTAATGCTGGCTCGTATGTGCAAAAACAATAATTCTAAAATGACTTGTGATTCGGCAATACGACAACATCTTATTAAAAACCAGAATGCGCCAAAACAATACAGACGATAATTTTCGAATCATTGGGCAAGCAAGATTGCCGTTTCATTTAAGTATTTGGAATCAGTTTACATTAAGACTCAAAACCCAGTCTTGTGTAAACAAAAAGAGTTCATTTTCTCACTTGGACTCTTCAAGTAAACAATGGTGAATAGGTGCTAATTGGCCAATCATAGGGCCATATAGAAGCATTATTCATCATATCACGTGCACCCGCACCTGGCTTTATATTGCAGTTCACCTTTCGATCGTTATTCGACGTTTCACACTCTGACGAGTGTCGAACGAAAAAAACTTTCAGTATGCTAAAAGAATGTTCCCACTTTTTCGAGCTATAGTGAAGTTCAGTAGTACCAACAGACTTTTCACAACTTAATGTCGTCAAAAGTTAATAGGCTTTAATATAAATCATAGGCACACATATTAATTTGGTCACCTACTTTCAACAAATCGATATATCCTATTTACAAATACTAATGTTCTTTCTACAACAGTGGATCGATAGCTTCAATTCAAAGCCCCACAGAGTGAGTCAGATCGACACTTATTTAAAGTCCTACTCTTAAGGGAGTGTTCATTAATCTATATATATATATATATATATATATATATATATATATATATATATATATATATATATATATATATATATATATATATATATATATATATATATATATATATATATATATATATATATATATATATATATATATATATATATATATATATAATATATATAATATATATAATATATATACTATATAATATATATATATATATATATATATATATTATGGGACTTAAAGTCTAGAGCGCAACAAATATTAAAGTCCGATGAAATACGGAACGTCCATTAAGATTTTCTATAGCTTCGGACACCCTCATTAAAAAGTGATACGGACAATTCATGCAAAATTTTTTACCGTTCCTGCTTGGTGAACAAGTTGAACCTTGCCATCATTGGACTGAATAACAGTGATTCCCATTTCCTTAAGCAACTGTATATGTTCTGGATTACCAATTTGAAAATTTTCTGCACGAAGCTTTGGAGTCCTAGATAAGAGAAATAATCAATTATAGAAACCAACAATTTGACAACGACGATTGAAAAAAGACAGTTAAATCGCAACAAAGGATACACAGTAAGAATAAAAGATTGAAGGAGATTGATTGATTGATTGATTGATCGATTGATTGATCGATTGATTGATCGATTGATTGATCGATTGATTGATCGATTGATTGATTGATCGATTGATTGATCAATTGATTGATCTATCTATTCATTTATTTAATACTGATTGATCAACGGATTGTGCGATTCCCTCAACTCACAAATTAGCATACATACCTGTTTGGGTCGGAATGCAAAGTGGATTCCTGCTGCTGCTTTGAATCTGAGCTTGCAGGAATGCACATAGGTGTCACTGCTTTTGGCCTGCGATACCCTTTACGGACGATTCTTGCAAACTCCCGCATACTGAACTTGTCTTTCGCGTCATTTGGGCAGCTAGATTGAGCATCTATTCGGACTTTCGAAGGTTCTTTAACTTTTGTCACATTCTATGAAAAATAAAGAAACTGGGTGAATACACCACAAAGCAAAGGTAGGTAGTATGTTAGTACTTTAGCACTAAACTATTGCTCCAAAAAGTGGCAACATTGTTTTAGTACAGTGATCCCACGTTTATCGCGAGGGCTACATTCCAAAAATAACCCGTGTTAGGCAAAATCCGCTATGTAGTCATCTGAATTTTTCAAAATCATTACATATGTTCTACGGTTGTAAAACTCCTCACCACACACTTTATACACTTTTCTTAGACATCTACTCGCATCTCACTCTTTGTTAGACACTCTCAAAGTTCAAACTTTTGTAGATATTTAAAAAATAAGGACAGTATTATAGAATGAGGCCAGAGATCTGGACGCAGAACACAATGCGCATTCACATGCTGAAAAGTATAAATCATGCAAAATTGCACTAAAAAATCTGCGAAACAGCGAAACAGCGAAACAGCGAAACCGCGAAAAGCGGACCAAGATATAGCGAGGGATCACTGTAAGTTGAAAAGCTTTTTCGTCTAACATTCGTCAGAGTATGAAACGTCGAATACAACCGAAAGGTGAACCGAAATATATACCCACGTCCGGGTAGACCTTGTCATGCGAATGTATCCGCATCTGGGTATATACTCGGTTCACCATTCAGTCGTTATTCAACGATTCACACTCCTCAGACAAAACAAGCTCTTCAGAATGTTACAACAATGTTCCCACTTTTTCGAGCAATAGTACAACAAAGAAATCAAATCCAATGATATAAAATAAATTTAGTTCTAAATTAACAATATCCTACTTTCAATAATCAAATTTTAACCCGAAGAAGGAAGTAAAGTCCTAGTCTAAATGGAGCCACGAAATTCTTCGATGAAGAAATTCACGCGCGAGTAAATGGTTTCCAGTATAAAGACACTGACGTAGGACAGGCCATCCCACGGATCTTCCCCATTAATCAATTAACTATATCTTCCATTCACTTGCCGTATTCTTTCTTGTATTCCCAACCTCTCTAACATTGTCGCCTCTCTAATAAACCTTTCTTTGTTCTTTATTTCTAATAATTTTACCCCGCCTCTATAATAATCCCGTATGTTAATTTGATGAGAAAAGGAATCCGATATACAACAAGGCACACAAATATACGATTATGTGTAAAGAAAAAGTTACCAAATATAGATTTTTTGCTCAAAACTGTCACGCTAAGTGGCTCCATGTTTCAAGATAAAAAGCTAAAATAAAGCCATGAAAATTCTCCAGAAAATTTCCAACCATGACAATCACGCCCCTTTAATGATCTCGCAGTAAATTAAATTAAGAAGTTGAATCACCAACCCTGCAGCGGGAACACAAAAGAGCATACGGTATTCAGAAACTACTAAGTATTGCTATCCACAAGGGAGAAGCCTTCGAATGTAAGGTATAGACGTAAAGTAAAATTTCTATCATCCAGTTTCTTCGCCAATTCGCTCTTAGTGTGAATGCCCCCTTATATGTAATAGCCACTGGTTATGACATAGATATTCCTCCCTTCCAGTGGTATCGTTTGCAATGTGTTGTAGTTGTTGTGTAATTCGATGTAGAACTTTATGTCGAAATCCCATCGAATTATAACAGGCTTTTGAAATAGGATATAAAAAAAGGAATCATACTTTGAAAATGCGCTCTCCTTTCTCATTTAATTTGACATTTCCAAGAGTTAACGGCAACAGGTGTGCCTCAGTCGTAAACACAAATTTATGAATATCCAAAATACGTTCTGATTCCTCAGAAAAAAGCAAATATAAATATTTGAATGTCTCCGCCAGGACATATGAATCCATCCTAAAATGAGAAGAAAATCACTTGGAACATTGAAATATTAATGCAAACATAAGCATTAGAAAGTCATTACTTATATATAGGTGTAATGATGGGATAGAAAGGCTAGGAGATACAATAGAACAGTACGGAAAGAGATGAGAATTATAGGTTAGTACTTGTCTTCATGAGCAAAGTTCCGCAGATCTTTGATGGCTGCAAACCCACACTCCACTTTAGCATGCTCTTCCAATGTCTCCACTATGTGCTTGCCAACTTCAAGGTAATATGGGTCTTTTGTTGCCTACAAAGACCAAAACTTCATCCACAATGCTGACGGAAGAGCAGTGTTTTGGAAATCAATTTAAAGTTTCAAAACATTCTGAAAATCCTGACAAGATTTTTGACAATTTTAAGATGAATGTCTTCATGAAAATTTTCGCCCAAACTCATTGTCTTTTGTTAGGTTTTATTTACAGCTGTTTATTCGCTAAGAATAAGCTTACTACATACGACAAACATCTTGTGCGAAAAATCTCTGTAATTGGCAATAGAAATTCAGTAACCAACGAAGTCTAGCTTGCCAGGTAAACAACTGTCCAAGTCAGTCATACTTATTGTGATACCGTCTAAAACAGCAACGCTTCTGACCCTATTCTAAGCATACAGTACTTAACCTACTAGACTATCCGGTCGCTACCGGTCACAATCTTTTTAAACGAGTGTCGGATAATCCAAAAAGGACAATTAAGCAAAATCATACTTTTGGGCATCGGTGCACAAGAAAAACGCTAAGATAATTAGAAAGTTTTCTTATCATACTCTTGCAAAATTCTCATTAAAGTGCTATGACATAAATATTGAGTTGACTTTATCAACAAAGGCATAATGCCCATCTGCTTTCATTTCTCCGACGTTGACTCATGGAGTGAAACTCATTTTGACGTATCCACAAGCGAAGCCTTAGGCCGATTACGGAGCCAAGTTAAGCAATCGTCAAACATTTTTGTAGCCTATACGTGAGAAATTGGGCAACTTTCAACATATATGGCTTCTCTTATATACGAATAGTCACGGCCAGATAATTGAGGGACGGCTAGTCGAGATACGGCAAATCGAGGAAGTACTGTATTCCTACTGTATTCCAACTATTAGACGCATGTCAGATCTTCAACGGTCGATTCTCTAAAAGTTCGTGTAGGAATAGGATGCTAGGTCTATGTTTGAGAACTAAACATTTAAATCCCAAAGAATAATTAATAACAAATCATAAAAATGGCAGCCACAGATCTTGACTTCCAAAAAAATTGGGAACAGTAACAGGAACAAAACTGGGATTAGAAGCAGAGCAACGATACCTCATATAGAAAGTAGGTACTCTCAGCAAATTCGGGTCGAAGCGGATGTTGTGACCAATACAGATCGAAGTTTGTGGTAAAAGCCTGTTAGGAGAACAGGATATTTTCAGCGAAAATGGTTGGAGAGCTACACACAATAAGAACAACTTACGTCAATAACCTAAGCAATGCAGCCTGAGAATCCAATCACAGGCCTAGAGTAATGGTTCAGAGGTCATTTTTTTAAAATTTTTTACATCAAAGTTCAGCCTCACAAAAATGTCCAGCACTCGTACTGAAGAAGTAAAAAGATAGGAGACATAAATTGGGAAGCAAAGCGCTATGTACTCTTGAGCATATTTACATAAAGTCCTACGATCAGGACAGCGGCATCATGTGTCATAGAATAAAGTACATGCTTTGGACGTAGCAGAAAGACACAAAGGCGAAGATGAGTCTAAAAGACAAATACACAATTATGAAATACCTCAGGAATAAACTTATGACGCTTTGCAACTTCATAGAGCATCTCGTGGGTTTCGATTGCTGGTTTTAAATCCCCCATCAAAACCTAAGAAAAAAGGAGGAGTAACGTCAAACACGAATTAGAACAATACTGGCATTAAGACTAAAACAATTAGCATTTTCACTATAATTAGCAGCTTTACCATGGTTCACAAGTGCATTTGTAAGCTTTGTGTGAGCGAGGAAGCGAAGATAGTATTGAAATGGATGCATCCCAAAATAATTTGTTCCGTACTGAATAGAAACAGAATATCACTGAAGAAAGGTGCAAGGAAAAGAGCATTCCATGCATAAATTTTGCTGAAAAGTTAACTTTGAAAGTAAAGGAGAAATAACATTGCTCATCAAATGAATTGAAAGTCACTTATTTGAGGCCAAAAAATCAAATTTAATCTCAAAACTGGATTGCTTATACCACACCAGCTACACAATCACTAAAAATAAAAAAGAATTTAAGTTTATCCTGAAATAAATTCTGCCGAAGTATAGGTAAAAAACAAAATTAGCTAAGTGTGATGAATTAAGGGTATAATCCATCTCCGTCCAAATAGAGTACCACTTCCAGTTTGAAAGCAAATAACGAAATAGAAAGCACGTTTATAAAACAGTTATGATCTACCTGCAAGCCTGGCCAAAAGGCTTGTAAGGAGTCGACAAATGATCGAATCGGTCTGTCAGGCTGATGCATTAAGACATCCAACATCATCACGCCTTGTCTTATGTATTTGTTTATCGCTGCATAATGCTAACGGGAAGCAAATGGCAATCTCAACTTAACAGCAAATTAGCAGTATTCCCCACATCACGGAACAAAGTTAATCATGAAGACAGAGGTTAACAAGGCATACAAATAAATCTACGGCTTCTATATACTTTGCGATTAATCAAAATTCTCTGTAATCAACTTGTATGCAGTTATTTTAATTAATCTATTTCATTTCGTCATCATGCTCTGCCTCAAAGACACAGTTCAGGAATGAGACCATGTGTGAAAGAGCAAAGGTCAAAGATGCCATTCAAAAAGCTACAAATATGAAGAGAAATGAGCTGGACATGTTGAAAGAAAACAGGGTAATAGATGGAGTAAAATAAAACGGAGTGGGCCCCCAAAGGAAAGCAAAGTAACAAAATGAAGCTGAAGAGAAGATAGTTGGATGAAACTGAACAGAGAACTGGCAACAACTAGATGGGAGAAGCGGAAGACCGGGTAGAGTGGAGACAGTTATGGAGGCCATCTTCTAGCAATTGAGTGACCTGGTAATGAGGATGATTCTATGACTATCAGGATACAACAGAGAGCATCATTAAGAAAGAAGTCAATCTGAAGTAAAGACTATTGTCAGGCAAATAATCCGACCTAAGGAATCTAAGAGAAACTGATAAGGAGGCACTAAACCTAAACATTCATTGCTCCTGATTAAAATGTAATACTTTTACATGACCTATATCAAAAGGACTGTATTCAAACCAATTATATCAATAAATATTTCAAAATTATAACGAAAATTCAATACTGACAAACTCTAAACAGTAAATTGAGCTTAATTCAGTCACAATTAAACTAGCACGGTTGCCCATAGCAGTGAGTGATAGACCAATAAGTAACTTACTTTATTGAACTTCTCCAAATAGGTCGTGTCTCCAAGCAGGATATATGCTTTCAAGCAGTATTCATAGTATGAGTCGATACCAGCACCGATACCACTGTCTGGAAATCAAAAAGTGAATAGCTGTCGATCAGAACTAGAAACAGCAGGTTTGGTTGCAGAATAATTTCCTACTCAAAAAGATTTATTCATAAAATGAAATGAAAGCAATTGAAAAATATTCTGAAAAGCGTAAGAGCACGCTGAAATTTCAACAAAGTACGAAGGTGATCGGATATCCAGTTGAGGTCACAGCAAAAACTCGGATGTAAATTGACAGAAAAGATGCCAATATTCACTAAGTTTTTTCTTCGGAAAGGGCTCCCACATTCGTATCACTTCAAAGGCGTATGCTAGACAACGAAGCGGGTAGATCCCAAAAACAATCCAGCGCATAGCGATTTCTCAAGACATAAAAATGACCAACTTCATCACTATTTGGCAGATGAAAATTTCGTATGAAAACAGTCTTATCACTGTACCTCTTCGTATCCAGTCTCCATTATGAACATCAATAACTGTACCAACCAAGTCACTACTTCTACTTCGATAATGCCAAATTGATTCCATAGCTTTTCTCGCTTTGTCCTAAATCAATCAACAAAAACTCGATAAGCAAAATAATTGAATGCAAGTACCACAATGGACAGAGCTTAAGTTGAAATCTATGAATCAGAATAAACTAAAACCACTTCCTAATATTCATCTTCTAGTATAGAATAAATATATATTGAATTTTCTCATCAATGCTTCCAGTGATGTGACCTGGCTGAGGCGTCTGCTACTAGGTTTGTTGTTCCGGTTAGATTCTGCATTACAAATAGCAAAGTTGACATAACTTTTTTTGATTTTCCAAGCATCTTATTTTACTATTGATATGGATTAATAGAACAGGAATGGGTAGATCTGGTCTGTGAGCTCACGTTTTACGCCACGATTGTCGACATTCTTCATTCCCAGATATTCATGTTAATATGTCTCAAGTAGCAGGAAAAGATACAATGGAAAAGCTACCTCATAAATTGAATCACCAGTCAATCTGCTTAATGCTGCAAACTCCATTATCATAGTTCCACCACATGCAGTGCATGTGTCTTTCTCATTGACGATACGAGACATGGGGTGGTGTATTCCATACAGCAGGTTAACCTGCAACATAGGATGGTAATGACAGCAAATTCGAATCACATAGTAAGCCGAACTTCACTAGCAACGTTATACTGATTTTATTTCTCATTCTGTAGAGTGTCTCACTCATTCATTAAACTACAAAGAGCACTGCATCAGTTCTGATTATCTCAGAGAGCCTCTGAATAGGAGTATCATAATCATCATCATCACCATCATTTTCCTTCTTCTTTTTTCTCATTACTTCTTTCTCGTCACACCCCTATGGGCCTGAGACTGACCCTGGGGTAAGTGGACCACCTGCCAATTGCTTAGGAGAGGTGACTGAGTTGGCTAAACTGAATCCACTCAGAACTGAAGCCTGAGCTGCTGAGCCTGATTTTCACAGAAGGGGCCTGGTTGGACAGATTGTCACCGGTCATCAAGATGAGAGTATCTCCTTCCTAGTCTACTTCTCTCAATTGGTCAGATATACATCACAAACTCTCCATCTTGCAAATAAGAGCATATTTGTCATCTGTGATCTGCAATATCTTAAGATGTATGAAGATCCACTGTCCAAATGCTAAAAATGCAATGGCCACTTGCTTGAATCCTATTCTTGATTGACTGAAAGCTGAAGCAAAATGCATTTCAAGCTACATATTGATTCCAAGAAGAATTCCTCTGTTTTTACATTCATAATAAAATGAACAAATGTATTGAATGACTTAGCAATTCAAAATGATTCATTCAAGTTTAATGACTTCCCACTCATTACTTACTCTTGAATATGGTATGCCTGTTGTTGTATTAAATGCGACCAACAATCTATCTGCAATGTCAATAGCCATATCGAGAAGTTCTCCATTGTACCATGCCATTCCCTTACCTTCCTTCTTGAGAGCTAATGATACTACATGTCCACCAAGCAAACCCCTAAGGGAAAACAGTTCACATACTATCAGATGCTTATCTATTTGTTCATACAAGTATCTATCTATCTGTCTGTCTATCTTTTTATACAACATTCAAGGTCTACATCAGTTTACCACTGAAGACAGTTTACTCTAGGCAGGATTAGGATAAGCATGCCAATATCTATTTTGCATGGCATCTCACATTAAGTAAAAATTTGGAACTGAGATAAAAGTTGAACTTTTGGAACTGGGAAATATTGATCACTACTGTTTTACGTTTTCTGCATATCTTAATAAGTAAAATTTACACTATTGATGAAAATTTACCAGATTTGTGTTGGCTTACTCAATAAATCAAACTCAATAATATGTTGTATCTATATGACATTTTCAGAACAGTCAATTTAGGTTAAACTACCAGGCTTGACTTGCTGTGAATCAACTATCCTTACAATTAAATCAGTTTTTTACATATGCAACCAATATGTTTATTCCTAAGCATGATTTATAAAAAATCTGAGAAATACGTCAAAATGAAAACAGAGCAGATTCCCAAGTAAAGAGCTGTAAATACTGATTTTAAATAGGAAACTTTCTCATACAATATACCAATAATTTAAACTAATTACAATGTAAATTCAGTGCATATGAATTTAATTCAGTCTTTAAATACATATATCACCTGATATTAAACCATACATACCCAAGAACACGTATATTAGTCTCAAATACCGAAACTACAACATCAGTGTCAAATTTGACATCCCTTATCACTAACTTGACAGCTTTTTCCAATTCAGTTACATTCCCAATCACCTATAATTAAAATAAGAAACTTTCAAATAAAAGTATTTATCAATGGAATACTGTCAGCTCAATATTACTGAAAAGCTATAATCAGTGAGGTGAGTGGCCAAGCGGTTCAGCTAACTTCCGTAAGCTAACTGAAGTTAAGCTTGGCTGTGTTAGGTAAGCAACTGGATGGGCAACTTTCCAGATAAACAACCAAAGCAACTCACTCCACCATCCTTTGGACGGGATGCTAAACTAGGGGTCCCATGCCTGGATGTGGCATGCACAGTAGGCCTAAATTAGCTGAAAATGCTAGATATAACAGCCTACTCAAAATAAAGTAAACAACACCAACAACAAAGTGTACCAAGTCTCCATAATTTGCAAAACACAAAATATCAATGACTAAAAGCTACAACAGAAACAAAAGAGAGGGAAATAACCTATCAGCAGTTTAAATATTTAAGTACCTTACTAGGTAATAACACAAAAGATACAAACTGCAATTTAAGCTCATACTCACAGCTAACGTATCCAATGTGTCAATAAGTGTTAGAGAGAAACTAAAACAAATATTTGATAATCATCAAAAGTGAAAGATAAAGTTCCACCAATTTTCAATTACAACACAGGAAATTAACTGGAATCCTTAATAGGTAAATGAAAATTAGGGTAAATTGAGTATTCTTATATTCCCAAGATTTGTGGTTGATAGCAAAAATAAGAACAACAAGCAGTAATGTATCTAAATAACTTGGCTTTATGAACAACAATGTATCAACAGAACATATAACTATTATATAAATCAAAAAAGGGAAAATGAGAAAATGAAATGGGTGGCAAATCAAATGCCTAGTTCTGAGGTATGTCGAGGGTATAACTTTGTATACAAAGCTACTTTGGATAATTAATCCAAACAAAATCACAAACTCACTTCCCAAGAGTTTCGTCAATGTCTCCTCTGTCTGGTTCACTCCCACGATACCTTCCTTTGCAGCTAAGAGGCATCAATTCATCAGCTGGATATGCATATTTCTGCATGAGGAAAGAGGGCAATTTTACTACGGCAGCAGTCTATGTCACAAACAAATAGTGTGTCAAATACAGCAAAAACTCCAAATATCACCTTAATACTCAACACTTCTAATCAATACCTTCACTCGGCTCAGTAACACATTTTCTTGCAGAAAAGATGCCTAGCAATTCTTATGGGGATAAGACTTGTTTCAAAAGCTCAGAAAATAAAGACAAGGACCAATCTGAAATTGAGGGGGTCATCCACAGATATGTGGCCTACAGGAATCCTGAGTTTGTTGTATGCTGGCATACTGTAATAAGAAAATAGATGTTATGTATGGAATTAAGTATGTAAAGAGTATACTGACATCTATAGTTTGAACATCTGGTGCAGATAGGTGATGCACAAAATTGTCTGATTCCACAAAGGGGCATGGATAAATGTAGACTTTGAAATTTGTGTTCCATGCTGGAGATATCAGTCTTAATCAAAAACTAGCTGATCTGCTATAGTACATGCAAATTTAGTGGCAATTGAAGCAGGCCACCAAACCACAAGCTAGATATTCAGACAGTTCAAACTAAAGTAAATAATATACCATATAAGAGTCATAAGCATGATAGTACATCTTCAGTGTCTTGTCCCTGCAAAAGACACGAAATCAATAACCCAAAGTAATATGTCTGATATATTTTGTCAGCAGAATCTAGCCCCCTAACTAATATTCAACTAAGTCATCTATTGCATAAGATACAGAACTGTGGGAAACAATAACTGAAATTGGCAAGTCTAAGTGCAATGAAAAGTTAAATTTGTCTATACCTTCGACTTTCCCTAGTTGTTAACAATACTGAAACAGAAGACAGCGCTGTTTATCTCCGCATGTAAAAATCTTCAGTTAACGATTCTGTACAGTTGCCGGTTAACAATAGTGGGTCACTTTCTTTCACTTAAAGTACTTTACAGCATTTATTCCCTGACATCATTTCACTTTGACTCATAAAAACCTACCTTAGCTCGATTTTGTCCTCCTTAGTCACATCGCAGTGTACTAAGCTAATAAGTTGAAGAACTACAACGCAGATTAGCGTGGGCCTGCAAATGACACGGTCCCAAGAAGCACCCATCTTTGTCCAGATGCTGAAAGAACCTTTACAAAGGAGAAAGACTGAAAGCTCAAGAGGACTATTGTTACTAGAGCTACATTTTCTCCCTAAACGCCTCCATCACAGGATTTAATGGCCCATCAAAGGGCCTAAGTTGGTATCGCTGGTGACCAAACTTGATTCAGAAATATGACGGACGTAAACAGCCCGAGCTCGGCCCAGGCCTTTAGTAAGGAAACGGAAGTTCTGTAGCACATGCAAAGTGCACCTGGTCAGAGAACGGCATAAAAGAACTTATTAGTAAGCATGCTTTGAGAACACTTAGACAATATATAGTATGTTATTCTATAAAATGCTGGACAATATGCTCTCTGAGAAAAACCTCAACGAAACAGCGTGATCGAAACTAGGAACAAGTCAAAGTAGACTCATTGCTGCAGAAGGAGACTGCCACACTCCAAATCATCTTTTCTCTTTCGGCAAAATCTTCGTTCGCATCCACGTAGTAGGAATAAACAAAACGATCTTTTCGGATTGCTTGTAAGCTCTATTGTTATCTATCACAAAAGAAAGTAGAAAGTGGTGGGTGCACGCCATAATCACTTATGAATCATAATGGATAGAACAAATGTCAAAGTAGATTGAGGCACACCCAAAACACATCATTGCAGGAAAGCTAAACACACACACACACACACACACACACACACACACACACACACACACACACACACACACACACACACAACTGAGGCACACCCAGAACACATGATTGCAGGAAAGCTAAACACACACACACACACACACACACACACACACACACACACACACACAGAGTGAGAAATAGCAGTTAGAGTAAAAGCATTCAAAGCAACACTTTAATTAAAACCTACTAACGCAAAGTGGGGCTTCTATCCCAATTTCAAAATGGTCATCAAATTAAAAATAGCTTCTAAAGGCATGAACGACATGTGATCACAACATGGTAACTAGCAGTAGGTGAGGAAGAACTCGTGTGTCCTCTAGATTGGACATCCGTTTAAATGAATAATCGTCGTCCTCAAAAACTTGAAAAAGTCACTCTTGAAATAAGAAGCAATTTGCAGAACATTTGATTCTAAAGTTATTCAAAAGTAAGAACATCAAATTTCGGTAAAAATGATCTGCTTTTTATAAAAAAGAAAGGAGAGCATGTAGCTTAAATTATTGTTGCATTATATGCAAATTCAGGCCATTTGAAAACCAATTGGAAGGATGAAGGATAGCCACTCGCTGACTGACCAGGATGTATGGGGCTGCAAAACCCTACTATTGCTAAACGCTTTGATGATCTCATTCGCTTAGTTTCAATAGCAGTGAAATGACAGCCTCGTCCAGAACTTTCTACCTTTGGAAAAAACCATTGATAAAGTATCTGCACCCTAACAGAGTGCAAGAAATAAAGAATTTCCGGCAAAAATGTAATACGTATATTCATTTTTTTCATCATCAGACTATTCAACTTGTCTGCTAACTAAGCTATTTAGCTATCTAGCTACACAAAAGCCATTTCTTCCAACATTCAACACATAAATATAAGAGAAGAATGGCTGCGTGATGTTTCCTACAAGACAAGGAATTTTCCGACAAACCCACCGTCTAGCTCTGTATGGGGTTTTTGCCCCCCCTCGACCCCATCTACCCACGCCTCTGCTTCCCAACAACAAATTTTTAACCCGAAGTCTGTCGCTGATGACAACATAGTCTTGCATGATTACATCATCTCGCAAAATATAAATCCGTCGGAAATCTTAACCATAGTCCATGAATTGGTGCTAATGCCTCTCCAAATCAAGCAACACTACCTGTTATACTTAATGCTAATCCAGCCACTCTTGCGTTATGCTTGACATTACATCACGAATAATCTAATTATGACTTTTAATATGGTGCAACAATGGAGCTTCTGTCTATAGCCCCATATTCAATCAACTCGTGAAGATTTTGACTCGTAAGAAGAGCAGATATTGCGGAGTGTATGAGGAACCCAGCTCTGGCCTAGCAGCAAAGAATTGAAAGTAGAAGACCTGCAAGGTAATCCTGAGATCAAGACATATGGTTTTCTGGAGCTGAATAAAGAATAGCTGAGGAAGTAAACTTAAATAAGGTAAACAATGAGAGAGCAGAACATCAAATTATGGGCAATATGACGATATGAAAGACATTATGGTTGTAGGTCACATTGTGTATAATTCATATAACATAATCAATTGTTCATTCTTCAGAATATTGATTTGCAATCAGACTTCTGCTCCCTGCAGATTTTCGCTGATTCGAAAGTGATCATGTCGAGTTAAAACATGCGACTAAACGGCTAGGTCATGTGTGTTTGTACACTAACTCGCTAAATACATGCACTTCATTAGCAATGCTTGTGTGCATGGGCAAATCAAAGCTCCTATGCAAACCGTGCTCTTCAACACGACGGTTAGTATATATATTGCAAAACCCGAGCTCAGGTCCAAGAGCGGAGTGTTATTTTTACACAATTGAACAGCAGTCCGATCGCAGGATCCTCAGTGCTTCAGGGTACACAATGGACACAACAATGTGACGTCCTTTTCATGATTGGGAACCAAATTAGCCCAATCAAGTGTACATTCAAATGGCCTGCGCCTCCATTTGAAAGGCTCAAAAGGAGTTCGCAGGGGCAGAGTAATCTCGTAAAGAGACGATACAATGTAGACGTAAACGGAACGTTAACCGCACATTAATTTGCCCCTCACAAGCATGTCCATTAACTGTGTAGCAGGACGTCCATAATTAGATGGTAATATGTACATTGGAAATCCTGCACGTGCATTTCGCTACTCCTACGCAGTTCCTTTGTTCTAAAGCAGAACGAAAAGCTTTTGGGATTTTTAGGTTCCACAAAAAATGCTGAGTAACTCTACTGATCCTCCCCTAGATACAATCAAATTTGAAGCTGGAGTATTGGCCCTAGATTTGGAAACTCCAGTGAAGTGCATAGTATTGTCTTCATTCTAGAGTCGCAAGCTGCAGCCTGTTGAATCATTAGACCACTGGCTGTACTCGATGCGAGGAAATATTTAAACCTTGTGTAGGCGAAAGCAAAAGAATAGCCCTATGGGAGAGAATTGTATTTGCTCAAAAGTGGTGTTTTGCAGTAAACCCATTTATTAGTTTGATACACACTATAATAAGTGGACATACACGAATTGGCGGTTTTACACTCGAGTTTGTATAGAGGTCGAAGAAATACACGCCGAAATGTAAGTTTGCTGCTATAAATTAATTGTTGTTCTTGGCCAATGCCGGAGACTGATTTGAAAATTAAAGTGCTTTTTGTTTGCCATGTGATAAAATATTTATGATCGAAATGGCTTAGCTTTTTTGAGGAATAATCTTGCCATAACACATGCACAGTGCTATAATTGTCTGCAATATTGTCAGTTCGTGACAATGCTAATAACATATGCATGAAACCAGTGACGTTAATAAAGGATATTCATCGATTACACCTAGTTAACAGAAAAACAAGCAAAGCATCATTTCATCATGTTCCGCTTTGATTATTTCCTATTTCGCGAGTAACATATGATATCTTTCTTAGGAATAATCTTACATTTAAAGTAACATTCCGGATACTAGGAAGAATGGTGTGGAGACGCAAGAACAGGAGAAAATCTGCAGCGGTAAGTTTCATTCTCGGTTTACATTCTATTCTTAATTGTCATATTGTGCATTAGAGATACGGCATACTTGTGAGCACTAGAAAACAGTCCTCTCCTCCGAAAAAATTCATGAGATTTTCAAAGAAACTTAGACTATAAAGGAATAACAGTTCTTTCAGGAAAAACAAAGAATATCCGTCGACATCTGAAAGCAATATTCTTAAAGTCGTTGAAACAATTCGTCGTTCGCGAAAAGGAGAAGTAGTTTGGCGCGCATACAGCATTAGATCTATAAATCGTTTTAGTTCTCTAAAGGGAGGGGCTTTAAGTAAGATTAAACAGAACTGATGGGAACCAAGATGAGGTGTCCTTGCTTCTAAAGTAGGCAATCCTAACACACACATCTGGAGTGTGGGCTCATGAAATACCACAGTACTCCCATGCAAATACTGAATTCTTACCAAGCTGACAGTCCTCCTCAAATATTTTAAACTGAGCTTCACATTACGTGGACGAAGAAATCTAAACGATATAGTTTGCACAATCAAAACAAACATTAGCATTCACATTTGCCATTTTATCGTTCGCGTTGGCGATTTGTTATAACTTCTGGATTGCCTCCTTGCTATAGCTTCTCACATGTGATTGATTTATTATGGCAGATTAAGACAGATGGACCTCAATTGCTCTCAAGACACTTCATAGCATTGTATAATCCACTTGTTCAAATTGTAATGCAATGTCCTTAACAGGTTGTTGTGAAACTTCATTCTGACTACAGTATTTAAGATTACTTACTGTAGGCAACATAAATATTTTCTTCCAAATACTTGTCTCAATATTCTGCGAAAAGGGCGTGCCATAATTCTAGCTGGCTGACTTCTTTGGCTAAAGTTATTTCCACCTTCGTACTAATTATCAATTTTTATCTTGACAATCAGTGCTATAGGTCTGCATTTGACTTTTCCGCACACGATATATAAATACAAAGCGGAGGGAGACTACCGCTCTCCTTGTTCATTCAAGCTAACAGTTTGCAGCCCCTAAACTTTGAGTCCTCCTACGCTCATGGCGTCCGTGGTCGACCATACATGTATAAAAGTCAGCCTTCACATAGCCATAAACGAATTTCCTGAAACCTCGGCCAACCAATGCAATGTAGCCAGCCTCGACTGCGATATTGCTCAGCTTGTTGTGGCCGTGGTGGTGGAGCCAACCGAAAGGGGTATGAGTAATACCAGTACACTTATCACCGAAACAAATAGGCCATGGCAATTACCAACCAAGTATAGACGGTAGCCAAAAGTCATTACAAAGAAAATGAAGGCAATAGTATACCATTCCTGTACTAGGAGCTACTGGGCACCTACAAATTCGTATTTATAGAAAAGTTGTTTATAAGACAGTTGTATTCGACTGCTAAAACAGTTAAGAAAGTTCAATACTGGATTTTGAGACCCAAGAAAGTTGCTAAGTTCATGCACATTTGAAATGCCAATTTTCAATCATAGCCATCATAGCCACCATAGCCAATTTTCAATCATAACCTTTATTTAAGTTATAGATACTTTCTGTGGTAATCTATGCATTACAGTTCTATGTTTGTGTAGGTCCTGTCTGTTTAACACTGTAGTGACTTTTCCTAAGAAAGCTATAGTAGTACTGAAGTCGTCAAGAAGCTTAGAAAGCTTCAGTATTGGATCAAAGAGAAATTTTCTAATAAAGGACGTGTATGGTTAAACCAAGCATTGAAGAAATGGCAATGGCTCATTATCATTTAGAAGGAGTATGCCTTGGAACAAGCTTCCAGACGTAAAAAAATACCCCAGTAACATAACCTAGTTTTTAAGAAAATAATAAAAACATGGACGGTTTTACTTTGTAACTGTCTACCTTGCATATGAGTTCTTCCTCATCTAAGCACAATGATTAAATGGTAATATATTGTAATCGTAAGCATACCTGTCAAATATCTGAGAGCCCTGTCAGGTCTATTTTCTCCCAATCTAATTGACCAATCATCATGCAGAATAGGCCAATCTTAGCATGAGTCCTACATGATGATTGGTCAATTAGGCTAGGAGAAAATAGATTTAACGCGGTTATCAAACATTTGGCGGCTATGCTGTAATCGTATGTTGGCTTATTGCTTATTGGGATGAGAAATCTATATTCAGTATGCTAAAAAAAACGTTTCTAAAATTTCATCTAATAGTGAGATATGTCAGGGTCTGCATTTTAGTACATCTTTTGCCCCTTTTCAGGCGTAGCTTGGCCTGCCCGGCGAATTTATCTTCTTGCCCGTTCGCTCAATTGTTGTGGGCACGAAAGGGGATTTCACCATAATACGTTTGAGTTGACTGAACGCTGAGAAATCTGTATACATGACAATGCAGGCACGAGACTACAGCAACAACTTCCACCCGCTTGCAAAGCAAGCATTGAATCTATTTTTACGCATTCTATAGTTCTATTCATGGACTCTTCTTTCTGCAGACTGCATCGCAACAGGGCTCTGCTTCATCATCATTTATCGGCAGAAACTTCATATCTTCTGTTATCAAAACAACCATCTTGTTTTCTGCCAAGAGATAATGTCCACAATATCTTACATAATTTGCCTAAACCTCGTAAACGTGATCGGCCAACATACACAATATAAAGTGCATGTTAATTTGATTACGTAATAATTCCTCATTACTCACCAAATTTGGCTAAATTTTACTGGGAAAATGGGGACTGGATATTTTTCAAATTACTAACTATAGCTAGGTTAGATGGTGTCGTGCTTTGATGTCTATACTCTCTTTGTTTTATATGAGCATGTCTTACAAAAAAACTGCCGCTAGAGTTGCCAAACAAAAATAAGAGTAACGCGTTAGCAAGCTAGATGAAAATTTCGCAAGCGGCAAAATGTCACTTACTATTTAGAGATTTTTCTTGAAATTTGCTGCTGAATTCGTGTATTTAAGCCGCCGGAAGCTCCCCCCTCCCCCCTTCTAGAATCTTTTCAGAAGATCTGATTGCATTTAACCACACTGTGAATTCATAGGTCCCAATACCATGGGGACCAATAGGCTACAATTAAATTAGGTCGAGCCTTCTATGAAAGAAATGCACGTGATAAGATGAACGCTAAGATTATCTCCTATTTTGTATTTGATCACCTCAGTTCCCATCAACTTATTTTCAATAATCTCAGGAATTCCTCACGAGGCTTTCACGCTACTTTAATTGGTAAATACGAGCTAGTTCACCGAGACGATATGACGTAATGTACTATGTTGGTATCCAAAGCGAAACCAGGACACAAACAACTTCCTGCTAGGCTATTGAGGGAATGTGACCATGTGGGATTTGAAAGGTAGTTAAGCTCAACTAGAAAACATATTTTCAAGCAGAAGTTGTTGATCAGATGTCAGAATCAGTTTCATTTGAGAGAAGCAATATCAAGATGTTGGCTAAGGGACTCTGCATTTTGAATAAATACAAACATAAAATGGTATGTCGAACAAAGTACATAACCTGATTTCTTCCACTTCTTTTGTACAGATTGTTGCACAAAGCATGATATTATGATTTATCACCTAGGTTTTTTGCAACTAAAACTATGATTGTGTTTTCTAGAATTTAACTCTATTTCTAATTCCCACCAATTCCAATCCGTGGTGTACTGTTTATGATTGTGTTCCCCAAGAGCAGTATTCACCCATATGGAGTAAGAAGGAAATAGTATTAATAATAAAGAATAATGCTTTAGCCATGGAATAAACCGGTAGAAACACGATAATGACAACATGTCATCTACAGTAAAATCCATTAGAGAGGTGGTCCATAAGGTAGTCCCTAAATAAGTACTGGAATAAAAGACCGCGCAGCATACTCCAGCGTGAAAATCTCCTTGACTCCTACAGCTGATATTCGAATTGTACACGTCTTTTTTCTATAAGAGAGCGTTTTATAAGAAAGTTGTACTGGCCTGCTGGAATTCTGAGACCAAAGAAAGTTGCTAAGTCATACACGGCTAAAAGTCTAATATTCATGCAAGGCAACCATCTCTTTTATTTCAATTTGCATGGATTTCTTGTGGTAACTTGCGTATTAGAGTGTTATGTTGGTGTAGCGCCTGTCTGCTCGCGTAACACTGTAGTGTTAAGGGAACTTGACTATTCTTGCAAAGAAAGTTTTAAGAAAGTTTCAGTAATAAAACTATGAAGAAGCTAAGAAACCTTGAGCGCTGGGTGAAAAAACCGTCGTAGAAAAAACTTGTTATTTCAATAACCATAAAATATTAAAATCAATCCTCAGCTCATTGCACAAAGAGTATCTTAAAATGCATTTAGATAGAAGATATTGTATAACTCAAGCACATTCTCGCTATGCAAAAAATGTGCTTAGGACTGAAATATCACTCCGGCCACCAAATTATGTTTCAGATAGGGGTAACCACCGCTATCTTTTTTTCACTTTGAAGTTACCTCCGAGTTATGGTGTCTCTTGTGTAGTCTATGTAGCTGCGAGACTATTGCAAAGAGAATTATGTTGGAATAAAGTTGACAGAGAATGCTAAACAAATGTGGACTCTGGTGTACTGGGCTTTCTCCCTGAATTCTCAGTATCAGTTACACGTGTACATGTGTCATTCTTTAGATATTTGAAATCAAAATGGAAGAACAACTTTCTAACATTCAAAACTAATGACATCACGTAGAAATCATGCCGACATTGTAGAGAATGTATAAGCTTGATTGTCTGAGATTAATCTGTGTCTAAGCATTGTTTTTGTACAGAAACGTGCTCGGAATTCTTCATTGATTAACATTCTTTAGGCTCTGAGAAATAATAACTGGACAAGATTCAATCTGAAAAGTTACTTGAATCACGTTACAAATTTGCTGATAACTATAACGAGCACAAAAGACCGAAACAAGGCACTAGCGTTGTCTTAGGCAGTCATGGCGCTATGTGGGAGTCTGGGATGATGCGTCCAATTAGTGCGGAGGGAGGGTTCAGGAAGTAATTACCTGACATTGCTTGGAACGCTTTGTTTTACTTTTTGATCGTCAATTAACTATTTCCTCAGATGTTGATACCCACATTTGTATGGTCAAAAAGTCTACTCTGCATTTCAATATGCTTCCCTTGGACGCCGTTCTTAAGATCTGCTTTCTGAAAGTTTCATCTTTGACTGCAGATAATTTTTCTAATAGATAAAGAAGAGAAGTGATTTGGAATATAATTAAAATTTGCTTCAATTTCATTTACCCTAGGTGAAAATACCATCGGTAAACGTAGTGGTGTTTGGTTCTGGAGGTGTTGGCAAAACCTCGCTTGTACGCAGATATCTGTATAACAGTTTTCAAGAGAAGTATCAGCCAACAATAGAGGATGATTACCGAAAGGTCATTTCATACAAAGGAAATCTTTGCGATTTGACGATTTTGGACACGACAGGCACGCATCAATTCCCAGCAATGAGAAATCTTGCAATAAGGAATGGTGACGGATTCATAATTGTTTATGCAATAGATGATAAACTCTCCTTGATGGAAGCGAAAAGACTTCATGACGAAATTATCGAGGTGAAGGACCACAAAGAAGTGCCCGTAGTGCTCTTGGGAAATAAGAGCGACAGGAGCCCAATCGGTAATAGAAGAATTGAGCTAGATGCTGGGAAAGTGGTTGTCAATCAATGGAGTAATTCCTCGGTTCATATGGAAACGTCTGCAAAACTAAATCATAATGTCGTGAATGCTTTCAATAAAATTCTCGAACTCATTGATATGCAACCGGCCTACGAAGAAGTGACAGACTGTGAGTCAACACCGAATCCATGGCGACCATCCAGAAAGGACAGTATTCGCAGAGGTGTTACTAACGCCTGGCGAATAGCAACCTTCTGTTTCCAGCGCGGTGGGAAATATAAATCCAAAAAACAGAGCAAAAAAACTAGCGAGAAGTGAGAGCGCTGGCTATCATGAAGAAATCATCAAAATTTCATGGTAAAGCGCAGAGCTACTCTTGCTAAGACACATATGGCATCCGCAGCATTTCTCTACACATGCTGCATTTCTCAGCCATGCTGCACTATGACTAGCTTCAGCCACTTGAAATCATTGCTATCATACATACCTTTGGTTAGTCAGACGGAAAAGATGTATATCAAGCAGAGTGAGGCAATGAAATGTGACAAGTGGTATGGCTGACTGGACCCTAAGTATAATTTTGGGGGCAGACTTCAGCCGTGAGCGAGCTACTGGTTACCAAATGGAAAATAAACCAAAAAGTTCATATGCCATGCTCACCACCCGTTGAAAAGCGAGATCAGTAATGGCAAAGTGAACAATAAAAACAGAACTCGACAATTTATATATACGACTACATATGCATTTAGCATCTGACGAAATTACCATATTTATTCTTGGATACAAATATACACTATAGAATAGATAGAGGTAGTAGAATTAGGAATAAACTAGCAATAAAATGCTGGTTAAAATTTTGTGGTGTAAGTTATTTGTGGCCACGTAAGGTAGCCTTGATTCCCTAACAAGCTAGTGACATCTCGCTAACTATCATATCAATGTGAAACGAAGAAGCGAGCAGAATGAAATCTAGCTTAGTCTTCAATCTGGCAATTATAGAACTAATTGTCTTCCTGGTCTCCGAAGATGATATCAGGAGCACGGCTGGTACCATGCCGCCCATCCATTGCCGGCGCACAACTAAGAGTTTTAGGCGCTAGGGATCGAATCCACAAACAGGGCTGGGGCACGCTAAAACTTCTATAAATAGGATATAGCTCATAGAATTGATTTTCAAATGGTACAGGAGCTTTTGTGAGTTTGTTAATTTCAAGGCTAATGATGATTATAAAAATATTAACTTTAACAAAAATACAATTTCGCATTTTTCTAAGAAAAAGGGCAGTTTACCGTTTTGGGGAAAATGGCAGGGATCTAGATGCCCAGAACTCACTCTCCGTAGTTGTGCGCCTGCTTTTGGAGTAGGTTAAGAATCGCTATTAAATAATCATGAAAGCATGAAAGCTTTTCTTGTAAAATGTGTTCCCTTGGATTTTTAGCGCGAAAAAGAGGTCTCCTTCAATCATTGGTACACGTAATCAAATTACAGCTGACTACAGTTTTAAATGCCCATTTGTATATGTCTCATAGGGATATTTCTACATATCGAAAGCTCAAGGTAGGGGAGATCTTTCCTATACAGGATATCCATCTCCTTGTGCATCCCAGCAACGTAAACTTGTGCCGTTACGTCAAAACTCAAACCAAAAAAGAACACCTCAAAGGATGTGGAAAATGTTATAACTCCCAATAAATTTGGCCACTTGTCTGACTTGAAGTCTTAATCAACAGATTCTGATTTCATCTGTGTGCAAGAAATGTAGTATCGTAAAAACATCGGTGAGAATTATGTTGTATTTAATCATGTCACGAGACTTAAAATTCTATCAGCGATAAAAAGCTAGATTTTAAATGTATAGAAAATTGCTAATATTTATTGATCATATATTGAAAATTGATACTTATATTCTCATATTCTCTGGCTTGCCAACTGCAGTAGTTCTCATACACACAAATGGAATGGGGAAGATCGTTATGAAAACTCATACATAAATCCTTCCCTGCTTGCTCCTATGCGATCTGCCAAAGGACAAACAGGAAATCAAAATAATGAAAGATGTTATAACAAATTGGACCTTAGAGAAATGAAATCATTACTCTACACTTATAGGAATTTTGGTAAACAAATGAAGGAAAAAGACACAGTGCATATGAAAACAGAGGATATCAGCTAGCCTCCGCAGATTTTTGATAAAATGAATTTTCATAGAAGAAACACATGACAAAGTCATAAATCCTTGAGAATTTTGGACTTGAAACCTAATAAACATAAGGAATACAAGGCACACCTAATTTTAGTAAATGATTCTGCGAAATGATAAACGGTACAAGTTTGCAATGACAAAGCCACTTAACTCCTCACAGTTGCAATCACGTGACTTTTGTAGCAATAGCGGTATTGGTTGAGATATAAACTGCGATACCAATGGGAAACCAATGCTTATTCAGGCAACTTTGTTGAGAGTTGGTGTCATTCACATTAACGCAAAAAGGGCGAGGTCAGAGACGGACTCTGACCAAAACTTGACATGCTCAGTGAAATGTGCGGTAAAGAATTTTTGTTACATTTAGTTATGATGTTAGGCTGTCACATACACATTGCAACACCTAGATGCTTTACAGAATTCAGCTATACCAACAGCATCTGCAATTATTTCAAAATTATTTCCAAAAGTAACCTTACAAAAATTCTTTTAATTCTAAAAGTGGAATAAAATGGTCTTTTATTGAATGAAAATGCATGGACATTACTGTACATAAAAATGGCAACAGATTGTTACTATAGGCATTCTCTTGTAAAGTCAATCTTCACTGTACGCAGGGGGTGGTGATCTTGGTCTTCTATCTAAAAGAGTGAGTAGCTAGGCAATAACATATTCTCCATGGCACAGAAAATCAAAATTATTGTAAAAATGATGATAATAATTATGATGTAGATGATGAAGATTATGAAGATTACAAAGCTGATAACAAAGACTGCAGCAAGAACATGCAGAAAATAAAACAATTGCCCTCATCTACCATCATCATCACTCACCAACATCATCAAGATCAATAGGTCCATTGATCAGTCAATCATCATCATCAATCATAAACCATCATCTACACTAAATTGACCATAATCAGAGTAAAGCATGGAAATTGCAACCATCACTGTCATGCTCAACAAAGTGACGAAGTCATGCACATAAGTTAAAGATACTTGACATAAAATATACCTACAGCTGTAGTAAAGAGTTGATCCATACTACAAACTTAGGAACTTGCCAGACTAGAATGCTACTGCTAGAAAGGGGCTGACCATGCCAAACTCTCATCATTCTAACAAGGGGGGGTGAGCCCCCAAGATTCCTTCCATGACACCCCTGCTATGACCAGAAGGAACATGCAAAAATAACTATAAAAATTGTGCTGTTATGACTGGCTTGGGAGGACAGAGGGCCAGAGACATTTTTGAGATCGATATCTAATAAAAATTCCAACAGAGTAGAGCATATAACATGATTTCTTTAATGTGAGTTCCATCTTCTATACGCCCTATTTCCAAACCTCATTTACTAGACACTCAGCATGGAAATTCTTTGCTCTTTTCTGGATCAATATCCCTTTTCAGAAAAGTTTTCTCATAAACTTGAGTAGGGAATTCACAATGAGAAGCAGGGGTGCTAGCTCTTTCATAGTGGCCAGGACTGGAAAAACTGTATGACTGCATGACCATTGGTTGAAGGCACATATTCTAATGCACTAAACTGGTGGCACTTTACATCATTTTATTGAGTTCAAACTCTCTACTGAAAAGGGTTTGTGTTGGTTATTTGACACTATGGATGCATTTTGACAACAACTTTCCATGTTTGGAAGCACTGAAAAATCTTTTCCAGTCTTGTCAGTGCCAACACCAAATTGAATCTAATGGTCCCAATAGTCTGTTGAATATCACAGATCATTCTCTTAGGGCCAACTTCTCTTTATCACATAAGGTTAGAAATAAGGACAAATACCTTCTCTTAAATAACCAGCTACTTCTATATGCTCTTCTGGCACTTCATAAAAGGGTACAACTGGACCACCAGGGCCACCAGGCACTGGGAGTGTCCTCTCAAAGTCAGGATTTGAGTCTATGCTATGCTCTGTTGATGATTCTGAAAATAAAGGCAATAGATCATCAAAAGAGGGTCAAAGGTTCAAAATAGTTCAACAGAACCAGCCTGAAGTTTCATATAAACAGCTAATTCTATATGCAGTTTCATCCTGACCATGTAAACTGATGTGTAGTTTGTAATGCTCTAAACTCCCAGTTATAGAGGAAAACCCAAATGATCACAAAAGGTCAGAAACAGTTTGGCTAATTTGGCAATGTTGGTCAAGGTTGACCATGAAGAGCACCATTCTCTCATCAATGTTAGTATCTTGCCATTTCCCCCTGAAAAGTAAGAATTTCCCACTATGAAATGAGTTCCCCTGTGTAGGGTAACATGGTCTAGACTTTACTTCCTCATTAAGATTAATCTCTAAATCTATATACTTCATATGTAGGGTAAACTATATCCCATATCAAAATAAGAAATCTCATAGAAATCCCTACTGCAGAATATAGCCCTTTCAATGAGATCTCAAGTGTACATGTGCAAAATGTCAGGTGTGCAAGTGTGTACTTGATCTCAGGGGTGCATTTGCAGTGTCTACTTGATTTCTGGCATAGAAAATGTAACTGGCTAGTTTAGTTTCTGTTGTTTCACACTGTGAAAGGTTCTGTACCAAACAGCATGCACATAAGCAGAGCAATTTCTACTTCATTATTATCATTATGTTAGTTGGAAAATATTCAAATTAACAAAACAAACCATGCCCTGTCGCCTTTCAATACTCTACAATGCCCATCTCTGGTGTGCATTGTCATCTGTGACAAAAAATCTCAAGTGTGCAGTTTCCAAACTCTGCAGTGTGGTTACAGACCAAGGCAAGAAAGTCAAACAAGAAAATGTTACACTTCAATTCATTTTATACTCTTTATACAGGCAAACCCCATCAGCTAAGGCTGCTCTACAGGGGGTCGTGGTAAAAACTCACAGTTCTAAATAAACACCTACTTAATATATAAGTACAGTAAAAGTAACTGAGGAGCATGGTAGTATACAACGAGGGTTCAAGCGTGCACACACGTATTTGGTAGGGGTGTACGCTTGCAGGTACTATATAGGATGAGAAGTACAAGTGCATATATACAGCGTTAAGGCAATACTTCAAAAGAAACAATATCAAATGTGCAGCTATCATGCTCCTCAATATGGTGACTCTGTTGGCCTGTAGTCAACCAAACAACCTACCATAAAAACATTTTTTCTTTTGGAATAAATCAAGTATCTTTTTCAGTATGAAAATCTGAGTAACATTTTGCCTTATTGCTTCACAAAAATTATCGAAACCTTCCGGTCCTCTATTTTTGATAATATCGAGTAGTCGCTCGGTTCTCCGCTTCCTTGTCTTTTCCGCTTCAATTTCTTCTTCATCATCACAATCTAAGACTTGGCAAGATCTCAAATATGTAAATAGTTTGTGTGGTTCAAGTTTTTCTACAATATATGGTCTCAATTCTTTTAATACTTCACTCTTCCATTCAGAGTAACGTTCCTCTAAATCCTCGTCGTCCATGTTGCCCTGTTGTTTTCCTATTTCTGTCTCAGCTCCTCCTCAGCAGTACTGCATGTCTCCGCAACCAATCCAATACGTACTCCTACTTGGGACCCTGCTTGCATTCTCCGCCTCAGACCCTTACCTCGTTTAGTGAAGATGTAACGTTAGTCCAGAATTTCCAGTGAACATGGCTTACTTGACAGTAGGTTGGTAAACAAAACTGTGTAAATGACTCGTTAACAGGGTCCCTATACATGAAAACTTAATACAAAGACGGTTAGTAGAGACTTACTTGAGACCCAAATTAATGTACCCCCATTTATTATTTTGCAAACCCCCACCAAGGATATCCTTATTCCAGAATTCTGTCTATTACTTTTGAGCCTGTAATCTGATCAAGTATTAAGTAATGTGAGAATATCATGCTTTCATGTTGTTTACAGTTGAAATGACTTGTGAAACTCATCAACAGCCATTATAAAAGAAATTTTCCACCCTCCCCATTTATTCCAACCTCCTTTATTTGGTTTATAGGAAATTTCCAACCACCCCTACAAATCCAACTCCTATATATTTGGGACTTAGGAATATGACTTTCTGCAAAAGTCTCAACCACCACCAAAAAACCAGCCCAGCGCGAAGTGACAACCCAACTCGTAAATCCAACTCATCAGCAGTTTGCTTTTAAGTTATTGAAACTGTCTGTAAGGAACATTAAACAATTTGTCTCTAAAATGGCTTCAAGGCTACAAGAAATAATAGAAGGTATGACTAAGATGTACACCATAATTGTGCCCTTAGCTGGCTCAGGCCTCCCTCAACAAAGGTGGCGAAACTTTACTCAGGCATTGCACATGATAAAGGCCTTAAGTAAAAGAAGGAAGTCAAAAAGCTTCACAAAATGCGTCAATTTGGCTATTGTTTCCTCATCTATTAATAGTCATCAGTTTTGTTGTGCTATCCAGTGACAAACACCTTTAATGTTAGAATTAACACTAGGAATCTTAAAATCAACAGTGACCACAAAACACTCAAATACAAACCCTCTGTCAAAGGGCTAGCTAATGCATGATAGCATTCTATACGTAACTGCTCTACGCCTCTTGGAATTTCTTACCACTGATTTCCTCAGAAGTGTAAAACCCAACATGTAAGCATGAAATGATACAGAACCCCTTTCAATTGGTTCTTTTCCCTAAATACTATTACTTTGGTCCATTCACGGCCATCAAGTGATGATAACTGAGCCAGCACTTTTCTCCATATATGGTAGAAGACAGAAAGCAGACAAGGATTATCAGAAGAAAGAACTCAGCATTATTCAAGATGAGCCATTATTTTCTATTCCTTAACAGCATACTTCCTCAGACTAAAATGTTGGTCCCTTTTGCTCTGTCTCAAGGTCTTCAATGAGGCCTCATGCTTGGTGAGAGCTCGTCTCATAGCACGAGTCTTCTTGGGGCGCAAGTCCAATGGCAAATACTTCTTTTTCTTGTAGAATTTTCTCAAGTTGTCTCGTTGAGTCTGGCTGATAACAGTCAGCACTCTGGCAATTGACTTCCTGACAACCTTACTGCAAGTTAATAAGATAGCATAACATAATTAAATTTTCCTGGAGTTGTTGAGGGTAACTAACCTAAGTTGCAAAGTTACAGAATACTTTGTACATAAAACAAAGGAAAGATCCAGAATGCAAGTGCCTCATATAGTTAATATACATTAAGTGATATAAATATAGGTTTTGTTAACTACATTTGATGACTAGTCAGGCAATTTTCTGATCATGTGGGCACTAAGCAGGCATCACTGCATAAGTCTGATTGATTGGAGCTTTTCAACTATCTATATAAGCAACTAAATTGCATTTTCAACATAACAATACCAAACAAACATAGAAATGGAAAGCTACGAGAGTGAAATCTTAGAAAATGCACAGGGAGGTAACAAGAAACAAGACAAAGGACAAAGAGTGAATGAGGAAATCATGTAGGAGGCAGAGTGAAGAAGAAACAGTGAAGGATTGAATGTGGTTTTCTGCATATGGGAACAACTCTGGTGCAGATAAACACAGCAATGACAACCAAATGTAATGCACAAATGGTAATCAACTGCCAACATACATTTTAGATAATTTTGATTGTTGTCCTCCAGTAACCTTTGCAACATTCAGCTGCTGCAACTCTGTCTTTAGTTCATCAAGTTGCTTAAGAAGGTCTTCCTTCTTTTTTCCTCTCAGTTCATGGGCCTTGACTTTAGCCTAAAAGAATCAGGAAAATAATCAAATTAATATAAGAGAAAGACTCCTTGCTCTGGAAAGGTAGAGAATCCAACAAAACTATAGATCACTTAGCACACTGTCAACTACTACTATGGCCACCTGCTGTGAAATGACCAATTGTCAGCTGTGTAAAATACATAACATTTGAATATGAATCAATGAGAGGAAGTGATATGAGTGACACAGGTTGAGGTTACAGCAATTCTTAAGGGTCTCCTGAGGCCCCAAATAGCCTACAGGGAAAGGTCTTTTGCATTTATTGCTACAAAGAAACAGTTAGTAAGTTGGTATTCCCACATAAAAACAAAAATCACTAGTTGTTATTTTGTTTCTAGAGATTCATGGGAAAACATTTTACGCTTCAAAATGTCCAAAGAAAATACTCTTAGGGGCCCCAAGCTGTTCTTGTACACCACTGCTGAGTGAGAGCAGCTTTGTATTCAACTACTAACTCTAATATGCTTCCTTGAATCAGAACTAACATATGCCACTTCTTCATGCTATCTATACTGAACATTACAATCTGTTGTAAGCCTTTGTGAACAAAAAATATTTCTTTCAACTAAAACTCAGTGTAAACTGAAGCAAACAGCAAACCCTTACTTGGTATAAACTCTAAATGGTTACAATAACAAAATCAGGAACAACCAAATCATACATAAGAAAAAGCTAAATCCCAAGCCCATTGACTCCAGCTTGAATAAATGAATTTAGATACTCAGTAATTTCTTTTTATTAGATTAATGAACAAGCACTTTAGGTGTCTACAACATTAAATTTCATATGTATGTATGTATGTATGTGTATGTAATAACAATATGGGTTAAACAAAAGTTGAAGCCCCATCCTTATACAACCACTTCATTGGGTCTAGTATGTACACAGCTCTGAATAGATGTGGTCAAATTAGTCATTAAACAAAAGCTATCATTGTAATAACTTGTTGTTGCCACTAGAAGTTGAAAGTGGAATTTATTGTTGGTATCAGTAAGAAATTCTACAAAACTAGGGGAGTTTAAAGATGTACATACAGAGGACTACGCATTGAAATTTGCTTTATACTCGTATAAATAATTGCATATTAAGAAAATACTAAGATTTTAATTCAAATGTATTTCATTCTAACTGCAATTTTATCAAAGTAGGGAACTTAAATTTCAAGTCCTAACAATTAGCAAATCCCCCTACCTTATGTGCAACTCGATCACCTCTCACCTCCGATTTCAAGTATTCTACTAACACCCTAACCTCACTCTACGCAAATCATTGCAAAGATATTTATGGATTTTCCTCACAGGCTGTAAAAAATAAGTACTTTGCATATAGCTGTAAATATTATCACTTGCAACTTACACGGGCAGACAGATGAATGAGTGTAAGAGCTACCCTAGCAGGCACAGTAACAAAATAAGACCTCATAAGACTAAAAAAATTTGTCTACATAGAAAAAAATAGCACACTGCTGACACTAGCTCGTTATCCGTACGTATTGCGAAGGATTTTATCCAAGTCATTTTCGACATACTCACCATCTTGGTGGATAGTAATTGGAAAGAGACTGAATAAGTGGGAGAATGGAAACGAAACAAAGCAAGAGCAGCAACAACAGGGAGATCAATTAAAGATGGTGGTCGCTTTCTCGCAATAAGTCTTAATTACTGAAGAACTTTATCAACAATGAACGAGAAGACAATGAAAGTAACCCTAGAATTTAGGTACTTGCTTTGATATTGCAGGGCTCATCCCAAACTCAAGGGCAGTATGCACTAGAATATAGTTAGTTGTCACCCTTCAGTCTTAGGCTCACCAACAAGCCGGCCAGGTAAACCAAAAGCTAGATTGTGTATACTTTAGCGGAATGTTATTTTGCAGTTGTAAATATGTGCATAGGGATTTTTATGTAAAATTGATTTGTCCATATGTTCTCATGTGAAAACTAAAAATTTGTGTTCTTATAGTGGAGGGGCTGAGCTCCTATTCAATAAAGTGAAAAAGCACAACATTTCGTTACCGGTTGGATCTTCAAAATGTGAGTAATTATAAAATATCTATGTTTTAGGGATGCCTATCAGATAAATAAAAGACAGATTTTGCTTCAGTAATCTATATGAACCTGAAAGTTTTTCTACCGTTCCCCCCAATGCTTTATACACTGAAATTATTGTGTCGTAGGGAACATAGGACATCTTCTCACTTGGATCCGAGACAATTTGCTGAAAGAGAGACCTGAACTGTTCATCCAAGGTGATAGTGTGTAAGCATGTGTTACCAGCATTTGAAGTCTGTAAAAAATGCTACTATAGAACTACAGTTAGTTTTAATGTATTTCAAAATCATCTGTTTCCATACCAGCTATGGCAAGGGGCACAGAGAATGCACAGAAGTCTTGTTTCTGCCATATCAATGATATTAGGCCAAAATTCATATGGATAAAGCTTGAACCAACAAGACTTTTCTTGTGTGTGGTATATTTCAAGCTGTTTGCTAGTGTCTTCTCTTCCCCCTATTTCTGTTCTGGTCATTGCTTTGCCGAATTCTATAGCTCCCTTGTAATAGGATACAAAGTAAATTTACTGAGTCTTCAATGAAAGCAGTAAGATAATATTCCAAAATTACCTTGTTTCTCTGGGTGGCTGTATATCTCATTGATTTCCAGTTGCATTATTATTAACTTGCATAGGTAGGATTGTTTGGAATAGATGATGACTGAATATAATCTGCAAGTACTCAGTGTTCCAATTCCAATCTATAATCTTTGGTTTTGTGTGACAGTTGTATCTGTTTGTCAAGATTTTGACTTTATGATTTGCATGATTGTAGAAAATGCTTTTAGATACACACTTTGTTTTAAAATCTAATCTTTGATTTAAGTCATCTTGAGTGAGTTTATTATATATTCCAAATTTCTAGGCGACCAGGGATTTTGGTTCTAGTTAATGATGCAGATTGGGAATTAGTTGTAAGTGCCAATGCTATACTTTAGCTAACCTTATTTTGATTTCTAGATGTAAGCATTGCTCCCATTCATCTTCTTTTGAGCCTGTTTAAGTTGAGTTAGACTCATGAAAAGTGGCAACGTAGTTAAGGGCTAAATGTGTGACATGACCTTATAAGTAATGGTGAGCTTGGATATTCTGAGGTTATTATCCTTTGTGCCCTGATGATATAAGAATGTTTACTACAGTAGCATGCACAAGGGGGAATGGAGGAGTCTGGGCCCCTCACTTTCTTGTAAGACAACATTAGTGTGAATACAGTTGCAAAATATGGTATCATTTACCATTGCTATTTTAGTGAAATACTATAGGAGAACATTCATAGAAAACCATTTCCTTGCATTTGTAATAATTTAGGAGGCGTTGTCCACAGATGTTTTTTGGACTATGGCCCTAGACCCCCTCACATATACCTTCCTGGATATGCCTCTGGTTTACTGCGCTTTGGTGGATACAAATTATGCAAATTGAAGCTTTATACTCTCAGTTGCATTATAAAATCTCATGTAAAAAAGGTAAAAAGTAAAGGTGAGGCCCATGTACAATTCGGTACATTTGGGGAGTGCCCATTAGAGGGACACTTATCCTGAGCCGCCGGCATAGTGAGGTAGGGTGGCCAGTTCCTTTCCTCGCTGCCCTTAACTTCCCCAATGTTGCCACCAGGTACCCATTTGCTGCTGGGTGGACAGTGAGTGAGCATCCCAAATATGATCCGAGGGTGCTGCTCGAACCTTCGATGTTTTGCTCAGCAGTCAAGCGCTCTAACCACTTGGCCACTCGCCCATCCATAATCTCATGTAATACGTATATTTCAGGAATCTTCATCAATAACATTATCATCTTCATCAGTTATTATCATTTCTGTTTGCAGTACATAGACATTTGAGCTTGATTTTGATTTGCTTTGTTGCCGTTCTTATGAACGTCATCAATACCACAAGGTTTATGCTTGTTATGAACATAACTTATAATTAGCATTATTCACATTTTTGAGGGGACTTAATAGAGAGGGGGCTTAATAGATTTTTCCTTCTGTAAAGGGGGTTATTGGAGAGGGGAGCTTAATTGAGAGGGGGGCTTAAAAGAGAAATTACGGTGGCTTTAGCACAAATCAGTATCCAGATGAGAAGATGCCACAATGAGTGTATACATCTCTTGTGCAATAGAATTGTCATTGATGTATGTAAACTGTGTGTACTGTGGCAAAAGTAATACTTGAAGCAATAAATATATTACTCAAAGTGGTTATTTGCTGCATGCATAGCAGATAGCTTATCAGAAACTTTGATGACTATATTTCATAAATATCAGCGACCTTTTTTAAAAGTGGATCTGTGTGAAACACCAATGTTGTTTTACGGTACAGTATAATCTCATGGCGAGGTCTATCTCTATGGGATTTGTGATGAATTTGTCTAATGCAGACTTATTAGTAAACACCTTGCTTGACCTCTTTTTATCAAGGAATTCTCTTCCAAATGCTCTTAAAGCTCATTTGATTTGTCTTATACTGATACTAGTCTGCACGTTTCTTTAGTATCATATCTCCAGTCAGAATGGCAAAAAAGAGAACAATTTGTGCTCGAGATATTCACTATTAATATACTTTCTCTATTAAATTATTTCCCAAAATAGATTCTATGTTTGATAACATACCATTTGACGTGGAAAACGTTAAGATATTGTTCCATTATCTTTGTTTTATTTTCAGGGCGAATTGGAATACGAGATTCAAGAGAATGATAACATTACATTCATATCTACGCTGCATGGTGGATAGCAGAAAAATAGCGAGTTTTGAACAGCTGGACAACTGCATTCCCCACATCCATATTGTGCAACAGTTTGGTGCTGTTCCGGACATTTATAATCTGTACCAGCTATTGTCACTTGTAGAATACTAGCTTTCCCTGCTGTTTACCTATTATTTGAAATGGGACATCATAGCAAGTTGATGAGTTAATATGGTTCCCTGAGAGGCTTCCTAGCGTTGCTACAATGATGCCCGAAGACATCTGTTACCTTAGAAAGCTACCTCAAAAAGTCCCGAAATCGTTGGGAATTTAAGGAGTTCTAGTAAGCAGGTCCCCATAATGCTCTTTATGATATTTTGTTCATTAAAAGAAAAAGGTCTGAATTCGATGCATTTAGAAAGTTTTTGTCAAGTCTGCAAAGTATGAGCTACTTATTTAAATTATTCGCCTGCAACTGGCTATCAACATTGCGATCGAAAATCTAGCATAAGGTCAATAGGAAACTGCTTAGAACATAGGTATTTGTATCTCACATGGTTTTCTTTAGTAGCCGGGACGGTATTATGATGTTTAACAATATGGAATCAAAGAGGCATATCGCCATAGCAACTGTACTGCGTCAACGACCATTACTGTTTTGTTTCGCATTGAGAGAAACCTGTATCCTGTCCTTCATCATACTCTACAGCAAACACCATGGCCGAAGCAAACAGCTGTTCCGATTCAAATGTTGCCATGGCAAAGTGATCTTGATTTGGCTCCCATGCACACTGCGTTGCCATCTTGATTCCGCTGTCTTTTATCTCGCCTAAAAACACCAACGCGCTGATCTTGTAGTTCTTTGCCTCCGTATTCAATCTACTTTTAACAGCTTTTTCCAATACTTTACTCAGTATTCCACATTTTGAAGACGCCCTGTTGCTATCATAGTTCTCATTTCGTAAATGACTATCAAGCACGTGTTTAATCAACCCGGTCAACTCCTTGCTACGACTGTCTTGTTGCATTGAGTCTCCCCTGGACCCTGGGACGCTCTTCCTTTCGTCATGAGCACCAGGTGAATCCGAGCGCTGCCGTTCGGTTTCGTGCAAATTTTTTAAGGAATCAGAACTTGATGAAGCTTGCCACGAGCCTGATCTAAGTCTATTTACTAGAAAATTTTTGACAAGGGAAGTCTTTTTCTTGTGCTTTTTCTCAGAATTGTCCAATGAATTTTCGTCACATTTGGCAGTTTTTCGCTCTCTAGTTTCATCGTCTGTGTTTGACATAGAGGGCGAATCTTCAGATCCATCGAAGATATTGTCTCGCGAATAACGAGACTCTCTTGCTAATATGGGGCTCGCCAAGGTTTGCACTATAGATTTCCCATCAAATAGCTGATTGTCTGTTGATAATGCACGAGAGAGTTCCATTCTCCTCGGTATTGGGGAGGAATTGTTCGAACGACTTCGTCGCACCTCTTCGCGCTTTTCAGATTGCGACGGTGAAGACTGCGCACTTCGATTCACAAACAAAGACACTGTATCAAGTGACAGTTTGTGAATAGCAGCCATTTTTGACATCTTTCCTGAACCTTTCAAAACTGAAATGAAAAATGCACTTTATCAATGCCATCCAGGATGTTTCTGGCATTTTTATTTGCCTGCGTTTTCAAATGAATTGGAAGATTATAACGGGCAGAAAACAAGAAAGCCGGATCAGGCCAATATAGGATCTTTCTTCACTGCTTCGAAGGATAGAGGCTTTAGTGTCTGTTTGGTTTTAAGTTTCACCATGATATCTAATTTGCCTTATTAGCTCCGTGTACTCTTGTTTTGTTTTATGGACTTATCTGGGCTAACTGCTGTCAAATATACCTTAAAGATATATCATATGAAGTTATTGTGTCAATAGCCCTTTCGCGGAAAATGTTTGCGCACGGTAAGCTATAGTAGAGCTCATGACATTCCTTGATATGAGCTAAACATGATTTAGAATCAATACAACGTTGCGTAAGTTGATTGATTCAGGTGCTAGAGTGGCAATTTTCACCATGACGTCATCCGTATTATTGTAGCTCGAAAATAATTCTGTGAAGCTTAAGGCCCACGGTTCTTTTGCATACTGACTAAAGAACTTTGCTCGTTAGTACTCTGTGTAATATGCTTAGGACCCTTAATATGGTAGCAAGCTACAAAAACTACCTGCAAAAATACGAAGTTCTTTTGACTGGTGACTTGGTTCCGTGGAAATTTAGGCCGGAACAAGGAAGTAATGTGAAACATGTTACTTATATATAGCAAAAACGTGTGAATTCAAAGTGACTTATGCTGCATTGATCTCCACGGCTCGCACCGGTAATGCCACTTGCCCAAGAAAACATTTGGTTTACAAAAAGGTCAGAAGCAAGTTTCATCAATAATTGTCACGAGTAACAAATAGAATGTGCCTGTTTACTGAGCACTTATAAACGAACAAGAGTCAAATTCCTTGTCTGAATTTACGTTTGCTAGTAAACACGGAAGAAGGCTACATAACCATACACTTACCTTATAGTCTATTGAAGCCCAAAAGTTCTCTGAGCTTTGTTTATCGTCATTTTCGCAGAAGCAGGATCTTTCAAATTGGATGTATTTGAACAAATTGCGTACTTCTGCTTTCTGTCAGCACGGTTCACACATCAAATAGTAAAACAGTGCCAGTTCTATTGTGTGGCCATAATGAAGAGTACATGTAGATAACAGTTACATCTGAATCTTTAGTAGCAAAAACAAAGATGAACCTGCTGCTCGGAAACACTTGCCGTTTTTAAATGTTTAGCAGCTGGCAGGGTAATCAGGTTTCTCAACATCCCTTTTCCTATAATAAAACATGAAAGCCAGTTTTTCGCTGTTTCCTCATGGTGGTCCTACCACGCTGCATTCAGCAATGGATACAGTTTTGCCGAAGAGTACGCAATAGGACCTGTATGCTTTCCTTTAACAACATTATTAAATCATTCTATTGCTGGGGGGATAACAACCATACAGATGTTTATTCTCGCATCCAACGGCTAGGGATACTAACATTGCATGATAAATGTATAAGAGGTTTGGGCCACTTTCAATATAACCTACTTTAGCTAGTAGACACCAGCCGGTAATTAGACAGCCAATTAATTTTGCAACAGTCATTTAAGAAAATTGATAAAACAAACGGTTCTTGCCAAGAGGAATTATTCTTGTTTCGGTTAGGTTACATACTAAATCCTCCAAAGTTAATTACCGGAGGTCATGATAAGAGCGAAGGGGTTAAAAAAAAATTGCCAAAAACTAATTAGAGGGGTGACGGCAAATAGGTATCATAGAGTATTGGCCAAATTCTGGAGGAAGTCATCAGATCAAACTAACTAAAGTTCTTCAGAAATATAAATGCTCACTTAAAATACAACGATCTAGCTTAAAATTATTAAAGACAAGTTCGAGTTGATCACAATTCAACGGAGCTCAATAAAAGTACCCCTTTTTGATTAAACTATGAATTTCCAATATCATTTATTGATAGCCAACCTGAATTAAAAGGGAGACCAAATCCCAAATGGCACTGATCTTTGAGGGACCTAATAGGACGAACTTTAGTAAGCAATAAAAGGACCAATATGGCATTGTAAGGGCACCGTAATAGCGGACGACCACGCAGTTTTTTCATTAGTTTAATGCCGGATGTGGTCCACGAGCCTTGAGTTTCGCACCTGTGTGCTGAGGTCTTGATCAAGATCTGATGTGTTTTTTGAAAACTCTAAGGTTTGCAGATGTTTTAATTTTATGGGGAAACACTTGCCATAGCTGCAAATTCGAATCAACATAGCAATAGCTAACTTTTGACGGCAAATCGTGCAATGCAGTTGTTTGAGGCAATTATGTTTGCTAGAAAAGAAACAGCTACAACTTTGCTTTAACAGCTTAACTTGTTATGAGTACAAAACTATCTAACTACACGTGTTTTCAGAGGAGAATTTCTCTACTTTGTCCATGATACTAAGGCACATCCTTGTGTTACTGAGTGGAATCTTTCAAACTTGTATGTAACTAGATAAAATTCTTAGTGCAATTTATAAATAAGGTGTATACTCTGGCTAAGTCTCTATTTGTTCTCAAGTTTTCGCCAAAATCCAAGCCTATATTAATATAAAAAAGGATGGAAGACTTTGGCCTTCATGGCCACTGCATTACTAACTGTTTTGTTTGTGGGTCTAACATAGATTTTTTCGTAGTTGTATCCATTTACTATAAGGGGGTTTGGACCTTACTTGTTTACCGATAAAGAACGTTCAACTTTACGGCAACACAAGCAAAATTTTGAATAGTCCAGCAGCAGATAATCTCAGGTGACTTAAAGAAGACAAATCTCCTGGGATTTCAGAATGCATGTGATAGCGAGAAACAACCAAGCTATTCATCCGTAGATTTTGCGATCAAGAATAAAGAATATATGAAATAGTTCTTCATCAGGCGATCAGTTTTGTCCATTGAAGTAATCTGCTTCGGAACTGTTTTCCAATTGTAACTTTTAAGAAACTTGTTTACTTACCTGATAGCAGGTACAATTCTTGAAAGCTTTGATCATAACGCACAGCTGACTGGAATGATGCAAAATACTCATTTGCTATTGCCAATGCAGTGGCCTAAATTGTGACTGGTCGCTCTCACGTGCAGCGTTATATTCAACAGTAATTGATAAACGGTGAGAACTGCATCTTGCCCATACGGATATTGCTCTACTGTGCTCTTAAACACACCTGTTGTTAATGATAAATGATACTTCGAGCGATATGTTGAACACGTGTACGGAACGACAGATGACAGTGACAACAACCAAGTAACTCCCATTGGCCACCATGTGAATAGGAACTTCAACATTTGCAAGACGTTCTGGACAAAGTACCCCTGTGTTCTACGAATCCTCATGAGGCCTCAATCTGACGAGAGGGATGCGCATAAAGGATGTAGATGCGCAATGAAATTCCAGCATCTAGGCAAAGAGAGTGACCTTTTGATTAGAGAATTACGAGAAATGCCGTCAAGAAGGGCCATTACACGCTTTTTTTTATTAGGAACCTACATGTAGAATGCCCAAATATTTAAAGACCTTATATTACTAAAGGAAAATTCCCTAAGGAACTTTTAAATTGGAAAAATTTTTGATAACAGAAAACAATCAAGAATTAGGAGGCTGGTTCGATTCATTTGCAGCCAAGTGCCGAACTCCATAGGAATGGGCAGAAAATGGATGAAAGCGAAAGTGAAGGGACAAGAATTTCTATCGTTCTTTGTGCATGGAAAGATAGTGTAATGTAAAGTGTCCACGCATAGGTTGTTTGCTGTGCTTGTATCAAGTGCTTCATGTTTCGCTGGTTTTCAGTTATAGCCAAAATTAAAGGCAAAACTAATAATCAATGTTTTACTTCTGTTTGTACCATTTGCATGGTAGTAAGTGTGGAGTGAAAATTAAGGAACTGTTACGGAACTTTTAGTACTACAATTTAATAATTGGAGGTCTGAAAATAAGGAACTTTTGGATCTAGGTTCCGTATGAAAAAGCGTATAATTTTGTGACCAAAAGTGCATTGATTTCTTTGGAACATATTTAGCAGGATGTTTTGTTGAAGTTCTAGATATAAATCAATATATGGATGGGGGGTATAGTGATTCGTGATATAATGTCCCTTTTATCATATTTTTAAAAGCTCTTAACTCTACAATAAGCTATAGATGAAAGTAAAACATTGTTGTACAAATGCTGTAGCAGAGGTAGTTGCGAAAAATATGATACAAACAGGTTAGGCTGAAAAGGCAAAAGACCAGACCACCGTTTCTTCAATATGTAAAATTCTGTGCCTTTAGACATTTTCTTACAAAAATACTGATAAGAAATTTACGCGAATTAATTCTAAATTATACTTATGCTATGAAACATTACATTTCTACGATGATACTTAAAACTAAGAGAGTGCATTTTACTTCTTCATATGGTGTTGCAATGACAATCAATTCCAAAAGGTCAAAGAATGGTCAAAGCTTGCTATGGCTATGCGGTACGTAGTGAAGGCCATACACCCATGCGACGGAGGTTCTACACGAATGCACTCAATAAACTGATGGTGCAAACGCCCAGGCAGAAGTCGCAAGCGATCTGGCCATGGTTCTGGTAAAGTACGGAAAGACTATTGAATACTTTTCCAAGTAAATACTATATTAGCAATGAGCTATTTAATAAGTATACTTATACACCCCGTCCCAACATAAACCCTATAGCAGATGGCTATTCGTGTTGTAAAACTGCAAGCTATGGTTCTCTACTATCATCATATCAAGGGTGCAATCCAAAATATGGGGGTATGAGCAGCAGAAGGGGCCTGTGAAACCTCCTTATACAAAGAATGCAGTACAGTTAGAGAAGAAAGCTAAATGTACGCCGGAAATAACTACTAAACTAAACTAAAAATCAAATAATTTATCAAAATACGTAAAAAGAGGTTACAGGGAATTACAACTGAATAAAAATTATAAAAACGAAACTTAAAATGTGAGGAGATAAAGTATTACATCATTTACAACAAAACCTGCGTCTACAAAATAAGCTTTGAGGAAAAAGTCGATTAAGCAAACAAATCTGAATCATTTTATTAGTATATTATCAATACTCTTACCTAAATTTGGCTCCTAAACTACCCGAACATAACATATCACATAAACATAGATAGGATTATATACTTTTTACAATTATATATATTCACATAATTGACGTCACTACAAAGTTTCTGTTTTTCTTCTCTCAAATGAACACGAATACTTGACCAAAGGATTTTCTCCAACTGCGAACTATCAATATGGTCGGCAAAAGGAATATTTTTCTTTCAAAATTAAGGGAAGCAATAACAATCTTATCAAAAATACTGTCTAGCTTCCATTCAAGAATCTTATTAAACAAGTGCCGATTCCTGTTCTACAAAACATCAATTCATGATCTTCACAATAACCTTACTTCCGCAATTTTGAAGATAAATGATGAACAACAGCCCCCGAAGGCCAAAGACAAATATATGTTTGTAAACAAGCGCAAGCCCTAAGGTTCCACGTGTACTATTCAGCACAGTTTCGATTTTCCCCCACAAATCACAAACAACGCCAATTTGACTCAGATTCCAATTTCAGATTCGGATGCTAACTCATGGTTCTCGATTCACACCCGAACGTTTGTGCACGTTCGGATTAGGAACGGAATCAATGTGCTCTCACCCGAAATTCGAATTAAGTGGAGATGGTCCCTCAACGGTGATAAGAAGGTCCATTGAAACGTTATGTCAATATAGAGAAGAGCTAAAATTGTACTTATAGATCTCAGTTAATACACATAATATTAGAATTGCTCCATCAAGCAAATACCATATATAGCCCCGTTGAGTTCATCGGGGATCTAAATCTATGTACACAAGGCGACAGCCAACATGCTCGTATCTCTTTGACTGGACATCTTGACAAGGCATCCAGGCGAGTCAAACAAAAAGTGTACATGGCAAAGCAAAAGCCTGCCCGCGTCGGTTTAAACTCGAATTCTCCTTCAATCAAGCGATATAGGTCGACGGTTTCACCTTTGCATAGCACTCAATGTGCCGCTGCACAGCAGCTTTATTCTTCCTTCCTCAAGAAGTAACGATCTTACCGGACAAATATCCAACAAGGACCACTTCCTCGGCCAATATTTGTCCGTAGAGACGATTCGTGGTAAGGAATAAATTCAACAGACCGACGATTCAGAAGACTGAGGTGATGTAGACCAGCCCCCTGGACTTCGTTTGGGTGAGTCCGGTGATGGGGTAAGTAAACTCCCAGCCACTCCACCGTCTTGTGGTGATATGCTTTTACCAGGTGACGACACAGGGAAGCTCGAATGTGTTGATGGTGGCGTAGGGAACTGCGAAAAGACTGCCTCCGCATGCAGCTGCCTTTGAAACTGAGTGTCTCCAAAGTAGTCAGCAGCACCTGACATTTGCATTTGCATGTCATGTGACTGAGATAATGTGTCCATCGGTCGCACATTGTCGGTGGTGCTAATCAACTGTCTGTAATGGCTCGATGCCATTGTTTCACTATCACGTAAAAACTTTGCCCTAGCTCCGCTGCTATCAATGTGCATTGTAACGTCACTTAGTCCGATCGACGAATTCGGCAACGGGGCGTTGATATACAACGATTCATCCCTGCTCACGTTAGGAACACTCTGTTGATGAGTTTGAGGGTTCAGTGGAGTTCCCTCATTGTGCCAATTAGAGGGGAAGTCTTCGAGGCAATCGTTAGTGGCAAATAAGGACAAACCTTCGAGAATATCTTTCTCTGATAATTCTGGCAAAGCGCCTCGACTAAGAGTCGATGATCTATCAGTTGGACCTTTAACCAATCTATTAGGAGGCACTTCCGCGCGCGGCGGAGACAATGTTGGTGCTGTACTCATTGTGCGAGACAATGACATATTAGGAGTATAACCGCTGACAGGGACTCCATTTATCGTATGTGCACTCAAGTCGTATCCGTTAATTTTTGCTCTAACTGGATGCTGGGCAGCTTTGTTACACGATTTTCGCTTCCTTTTGTTCGGCATACGTCGGGCACCGCTACTCAAGCACTTGTCCGGCAAGGTAGAAGGGCAGCCTTGCGACTCTGCCTGACTATGAGGTGGCTGCGCGTGCGATCGCGGTATATGTGACATTTTTGGTGCAATATTATTCATTCTTGGCCTTATCATATTAGGCGGAGATGTTGTGCTTCTTGGAGGTGTTGGGTGGCCATGATGATTGTGTGGACTCTTTTGTGATTCCGGAGAAGTAGGACCGGGCACCTTCGGGGGCGAATTTGCGCCTAGGGTCCAATCAGATATCAATTCAACAATATCATGATGGCCTCTTTCGCGAGCAATTTGAAGTGGAGACTGATCCATATTATCAGCAGCATTTCTGTTAGCGAAGTTCAGTAGTAGAATCTTCGCTGATCGTAAACTCCCTTCTCTTGCCGCCAGATACAAAGCAGTTTGACCCTGAAAATCGAATTTAAACGTGGTGAGGTTAAATTTTACATTGTTCAGGGTTAAAGGTAATCCAACAAAAAATGATCAAAATACATTGATTTAGGACCACATACACGAAGAAAACTGACAAGAAAGCAGTCCCTACCCTTAGTGGAAAACACAATACTTTCAATCAATCAGTCCAATATGAAAATAAATCTTCTCAAGGAGTTTAAAAGAGTTATATTCCTCTCTCTGATACAGCAAAGGGAGGTAGAAGATGCGCCTTGCGAAATTTGCAATTGAATATAAACGTGAATACTGTGTACTAAATTCTCTCTTCTCTATTTGCAAAGCTCTTGCCAAAGGTCCATTGCAAATTGCCAATCTAAATTATTTCTCGTAAACAAAAAATGCACAAAATCCATTTCTTTCTGGAAGTTTACAATAAAAGAAAAAAGAGTCAATCATAAAGGATTTTGCTTTGAAAACAGAATTAGATTTCTAGATCTTTTTAAGTTAGAATGGTGATCAACTTCTTGAAACTAGATGAATATTTGATGCAGGAGTCAGATGCTAATCTACCTTGGTTCATTGCAAGCAGTTCATTATTGAACAACAAAATTTATACATTTATGCACTGAGGACTGAACAATTCTGTGCGAAGGGGAACATTCGAGACCATCTATGATTTTCGAGTATAATATTTTCTGCTTAATTTGCATATACCTTCTAAAAGACCAATTCGTTATCTATAAAACGCTTTCAAAATCATATGCTCTCAAAACTGTAATGGAATTCTTTAACTCGATAGAAATAGTGGGGTGATTCCCCTTTAATCTGTTTCTAATACTTTAATGTAATATAAAACACCCCAAATATTCTATTGGCTGTTGAAATAAATGAAGAAGTCAGTATGGACCACACGTCACTTAAGATTGCAAATTCGAACCAGGTCTCGGTCACATTCGTACATGAATATTTAGCTAAGCTCAAAGATACACCGTGATAATGACCCTAAATGCCAAAGAAACATATATCAGGTGAGTGTGAGTATACAGGGAGTCACTTAAAAGAATAATAAACAAGTCTATATCGACCACTATTGACTAGGAACAGTACCTTATTGTCGGCAGCATCAACCTTTGTACCATTTCTTGTCAATATCATCGTGGCTACATCATTATCGACAGAGGCCGCCCAATGCAAAGCTGTACGACCTAAAAGAATGGCAAAAAACAATCTTAACTCAATTTAGAATTGAATACAATTGGATGGAAGTTGTACTATGTCCTATAGTAGGTATAATCAATCATGTACTAAAAATATGATACATAAATAGAAATGGAACTGTTGTGAGATAAGCAGAGAAACTTGCTCTACACGAGCGAATTTACATACTTAAAGTAACTATAACTCTATCAGTTGATTGGTCAAACTGGACAAGCAAATCACATGAAATACTGCCAATTGTCGAAAAATCTGACAGTTTCCCTAAATGACACATAATTGATCAACTGGATGCAAAAAATCAGCAAGTATCTTTACCTTGATTATCAACCATGTTCACTTTTGCGCCAGTAGTGATGAGATCTTCTACCATTGAATTTACTTCAAATCTACAAGCATCCATTAAAGGTGTGCTTCCATCGTAGCTCTGGGCGTCAATAACAGTAGCCCGGTGCTTTATCAGTACCTATAAAGTAGTCAGTGAATTCACAGTGAATATCATCTCATTTTATCATACTGACGATCACTCAAGTCTGAGTCGAAACGTCTATAAGTCTAAACAATGGGCTATGTCATAATAGGTTAGATCTAAATAATTAATATCATGGATTCATCGCTTAGAAGTGTCAAATAAATAATTATAGCACAAATACTTACTTTTTTGTCGTCGCACTCAACTTAAAATTCATACAGAAGCTGTGCTTCCCAAATTCAACATGAATTCAATATTATTGTGAGTAAAGTATAGTACACGTATATCAAATGGAGGACCGGTGATATCAAGCAATATGCTGGACAATAGATTTCTGAACTAGGGTCTGACATAGAAGAGTGTTAATCCAAAGTCAACAGCAAATACCTACTACCTACTAGCAGCAAACGTTACAAGTTAAAATCAAGAGGAATCTACCAGTGCACACTTTCTGATGATACAATCACCTCGATTGACGTGATACCGAATTTAAATTATGCCGAAATTTGGTCTCACCTCACCTAAACAGCCTGGTATATAGATAGCCTGGTATACGTTATTGGCCTCTGATCAACAAGAATGAAATTAATATCGAATATTACCACCTCTCCAATGAATAAAGCAAGAAGCTACTATTGACAGTGCATGGTCAACCGATTTAGAATGCAATTCATTCCTAAATATGGATTAGCTGAGGAGGAGCACATTAAAAAGTGTATTCGTTTTTGTATCGGCACATTAACCACGAAGTACTGCTTATGATACCATATTCAATATTTTGCATACGATGATGCATCCTGAAACAACCCTAATTCTAACAAGTAGTTGCATTACAATTCATTTCCATATAGAATTCACAGTTACTCCTATGTGCAATTCCATATTGTTGAAATCATCGTGGCAGATCAAAAACCATGTTGCCACACTAGATGAACTTTTGAACGAATGAATAAACAAATGAAAGAAATAACTTGAACTATAGTGGTTTAGCTATCAAACGGAGTGTTAAACAAAACAAACTGAATATACCCATACCTTGAATGCTCCAATGGCGTCTGCTGAAACGGCCAAATGCAAAGGAGTTCTTCCATGAATATCACGGATGTTAGCATCTGCGCCAGTTTCAAGAAGTTTCTTCAGTCCCTCCACGTTTCCATGTCTAGCAGCAAGATGCAATGGGGCCTCACCTTGAATGTCAGTTCGGGCTGAATGATTCGCACCATTTGATAAAAGACTTTCGACCTTAAACAAAACGATGAAAACAGTGTATAAATGTGCAGAAACAATAACAGTATGCATCAGTCTCAAGTACAATACTCAAAGCGCCTTTAAGAAGGTCTATAACCTATGGCTTCAAGCATTCAGGAGCATGAAAATATTAGTACCTTCAAATAACACGAAAAAGATTGGTTCTGTCAAAAGCAAACAAAATCATAATTTAGTACCCCTATTGAATACGGGAAATAACATAGTGGTCAAAACAGTTTAGTTTCTCTTACAGTGGTACAAAATCCGAAAAAATCAAGCTACAAAACAGACTCATATCAGCTATCAGGGTGTAGAGATTGCAAACAGAACACATTTTTGGCTTCTTCGCAACGAAAGAGAAGAACGATAAACAATAAAGGTGTTCTACTATAAGAGTTGAATCATGATATTTTATCATATGCACATTCTTATCTCCTTTGAGAATACAAGTAGAGCATTTTCATGAAGTTGCGATTGTGTAGAAATTAAACACACGATAGGCAAGAATGGTGTTAAATATCAATGGAAGTAAGCTAGAAGTAACAGTTGACAGAACAAATTTTTAGGCCACAAAATGGCTTCGGAAAAAGGCAGCCAGGTACAAACACCAAAGAACATACCACCGATCCTTCAGCGCTATCTTCGCTGTCCTTATCATCATCGTGATAGCTATCTCTAAAATCAGTTGAACGGCAAACTGCAACATGCAACGGAGTAAGGCCACCGGGGCCTCTTACATTAATGTCAGGGTAACGACTTGACGAAGCATAAGGACCTTGTGGAGGAGTAAGGCCTAAGTGTCTAGAATCTGCTGCTTCTCTGTGCAAACTTGTCCAGGTTCTATCGTCTGGGATTTGCTTACATCCTTCCAAAGATGAGTCAAGACCTACTATTTTTTGATCATGGATACTTGATGGACTTGGCGGTGTATTCCACGAACACGCGGCAGATGCTATGGACTCTGCTGATGAGCAGTCCCCAGGCTTTATGGGCCTAAAAGCAAAAATACATTACAGACTAAGACACAACTCTCACTCCTCAATTGAAAAGTCCGGTAAATAGGCATGATGGCTGCAAAAACTATCTCTACGAAATTACAAAAATAAGTTGTTTCAGAGTATCTTGTTCAAACAGCACAATATGATCTGAAAAAGGCTCGTGAGCACTACAAAGAAAACACGTTGAGAGAGTTGTTCAAGCTATACGCTGAACCAAACGACAAGGTGAAAGGATCTCACTGGCGACGTAAAACGACGCTACATCCCAAATGAAACAAAAACATACGATTCTATAAACAAAATAAAACCTTAGACGGAAGATTAACGATCCTGATTCGAAGAAAAGGGAAGGCTCTTCAAATGCAGGAACCTACAACTGGCTGTAACCAAGCTGCAATAGTCCAATGAAAATATAAAAGTCAAGCTTAACAACATACTTCAAACTATATTCTTGACCAACAGGATCTGATCGGTCTGTGCTCGGCAGTACACCCTGTTCACGTCCATCTGTGAGCACAAATCCACCAGGGACCCAAAGTCGAGTAGAGCACTTCTTTGCACCAACAAGAACACAGAATGAAAAACATGGGACGCTTATACAAATCAACAAGATCCATAGAGGTGCTAATAGAACTGGCTCCTTAGTCGGTTTATCAGTCTTGCGCTTTCCACCTGCAGGGGCACAAATGTTGAATATATATAAATATAAATATATATATATATATATATATATATATATATATATATATATATATATCACGAAAAAGCGGTACTATGTTTTAACCATACTGAAAAGCTTTTTTCGTCCGACACTCGTCAGAGAATGAAACGTCGGATAGCGACCGAAAGGTGAACCGAAATTTATAGCCAGATATGCGGGTACACGTGATATGATGAATAATGTGTCCAGTTAGCCATTATTCATCATATCACGTGTACCCGCATATCTGGCTATAAATTTCGGTTCACCTTTCGGTCGCTATCCGACGTTTCATACTCTGACGAGTGTCGGACGAAAAAAAGCTTTTCAGTATGGTTAAAACATGGTACCGCTTTTTCGTGCTGTAGTGAAGTTCTGTAGTACCAACAGACTTTTCATATATATATATATATATATATATATATATATATATATATATATATATATATATATATATATATATATATATATATATATATATATATATATATATATATATATATATATATATATATATATATATATATATATATATATATATATATATATATATATATATATATATATATATAAATTATAATAATAAATTATAATACAAAAAGAAATGAGATTAATAAACGTTACTCTTGCCACTAACTAATGAATACAAACTACATTTGGCAAAATGAAACAGATATAAGCAAACGAAATTTCTCGAAAGTCTCACCTTCAATTGAGTAAATATTGAGGTTTGATTGCAATTTTCCTTTTGATTGTAAGGCACCGATGTAATTTGCAGCCTACAAAGACAAAAGCTAATGAGTTCAAAGTTTCAAAGAGATATTTGCAAGAAAAAAATAAGTTCTCTGCGTAAGGATGTACCAACAAAACCATTTGTAGAAATTTATAGAACCAACTGAACTACATCAAGCCAGAGAAGAATAATGTTAAGAGTGGTACTAAGATAACCTTCAAGAGTGACACAGGAGATCAGCATCACACTTCTTGACAATGCAGAACAATCTACTTATAAACTGCTGATCACTTTGAGTGTGATGTGAATTGGGAATTTATCCTACTTGGTATTTCTATTCTTGTATAGGATAAGTGCATATGAGCTCGGAGAAACTTAACATGGATGCTCAGCTTACCAGACTGACGTTACTAAAGCAGCCTTCAGTGCATTCCCGGTTATCCACGCCAAGAAGAATTTCAGTCCTACAAAGAGATTAATATATATATACATATAAATATATCTTCACTACAGCACGAAAAAGCGGTACCAAGTTCTAGACATACTGAAAAGCTTTTTTCGTCCAACACTCGTCCGAGTGTGAAACGTCAGATAGCGACCGAAAGGTGAACTGAAATATATAGCCAGATGCGGGTACACGTGATATGATGAATAATGTGTCCAGTTGGTCGTATGATTGGCCATTTGGCACCTATTCACCATTGTTTACTTGAAGAGTCCAAGTGAGAAAATGAGCTCATTCTGTTTACACAAGACTGGGTTTTGAGTCTTTATGTAAACTGATTCCAAAACACTTAAATGAAAGGACGATTTCGCTTGCCCTATGATCCAAAAATTATCGTCTGAATATGTTTAGATTCATAATATTTATATTTATATATATTTATATTTAAAAATATAAAGTTATATAAGTATTTCAACAACAAACAACATTTACTACCAATTCCGTAACTATACTTCAACAAAATTACTCAACAATTCAAGATCAAACAATAATCTTACGATAAGTCATAGCAATTCTTTTTCAACCACAAAATCCTATAGACGTAAACTCAGCAATACAGCAGCTAGCAGGAGACTAAAAGCAATCCTAATCCAAACACAAAGAAGTATAGTGTACAGCTCTTTTCCTAGTGAATTCGAACACTTGAAAACAAACCTAATTTGTATTAAGCAACAGGCAAAAGTACATGTATAGGAGTTTCTCAGCGAACTGTGGACTACCAACCAATTGAGGTGTTGCTGGTAATTTGTACTTTACGGCAAATAACACTAATTGATGGAGGAGATATAAATTGAAAGCGAAAATTCAAAATAATGCCTAAGGAAGCATTGAAAAAAAGCTCCGAAAAAGAAAGGGTTTAAAAGACGCTCCAAGGCGCTTGACTCATTGGATAGACAATTCTACAGACACTTAACTAAAAGACCATAACGAACAATAGGCGGATAAAAACTACCAAGAACTGATATCAAACCTGTTTTGTTTTGGTGAACCTCTTCGGACCCGGCCGAAGGACAGCAATGCAACAAGTGTCAGATCACGACGCTTTCTCCTACTAATTACGTCATTGGTCAGCTCGCGTATCCTCTCGACGTTGTTCTCATCTCTCAAGATAAACACATGGGTTCGGAGCTTGATGCTCAGATTGCGTGAAAACAATTTTGACTTCCTTCTTACTTCAGCTTCTCCAGCATTGACAACTACTCGTAAAAGACCTGGTAGCTACGGAGAAGAACATACGGCCATTAAGCAACACCTTAAAACATGCCCTTGACAACAAGACAAATTATTTCGATCGACTAAATTGTACTGTTTGCCAAAAAGACAAAAAACACAGGGCTAGCACTGCAAACACAACGCAAGATTCAGCGTAAGAAGACCCCACTATTGGGAAATATTAGGCAGTAAAGCGACTAATATCTAGTCAAGTACAATATTTACCAATCTTTGCTTCTCTGTACTACACTCCAGGTTATCATATCCACAAGCTATATTGTCGCAATACTTATCACAGGCACCATTACCATAAGCAGCTTTGCAAAATACTTGGTACCTGCAGAAAGTACAACACAGCGTCCTTCAAAAGTCATCCAGAAATAAATTAGACATATAATTCGGGTTTACAGATAACACCTGCTATAAAATCTGTCAACTAAGGAGTAAAGATAAACAGCACTGGCAACCATGACAGAGAAATTACAAAAGAGTGGACTCAATGGAACTGCTAGAATATTGAAAAAACATTGAATACGACCCATGAGGATTACCACCGAGAAGAGCCCTAAGACTCAAGGTTACTAGCTGTAGCTAGGTCTAGAGGTCAGATTGACCTGTATAGTAACTGTGAGGTTTTTCATTGGGAATAGCAAAAATAATAATCATCATCTTGAGTTTATCTATTCAAGTAGGACGTGAAATGGTTAACCGTACATCAACATACCGGTATTAACTACATAGTCTTTGAAGAGAAATATGGCGCATGAGAAGTGAAATGTATTAGGATTGCATAGCATAACTGAATGAGAGAAATGTCAAAATGAACCAAATGTCACCCGAAATTATCTCGAATGACCACAGAAATGACTCAAAATAACCCTATTTCACCCCCAAATGGCCCCAAATGCTTAGACGAGTGGTCAATACTAACTGGCATTTCTCGACTTTGTTCAGGCAATCATGGCCATCGAACAGACACAATGGGTTGTTGCACTTCTTATCGCAAACGCCATTATCGAAATGCTTCCAGCATTCAACACCAACAGCACTGCAATTGGCCCAAGGATCTCTGCTCAGTGTACAATCTGTACCGTCCCACTGACATTCCTGATTATTGCATTTCTCCTGTAAACATTGAAACAAAAATTGAATTAAATCAGGATGAAAGTGCAACTTTCCTAGAAAATCTAGCACAGGGATGAATAAACCTGTTCAAATTATAACTTACAAATCTTTGTAAAATGATTCGAACTATCATTCGAACTATCAATAATTATATAATAATCTAATCACGTTAAAATTCCAACAAACTTAAAAAAAGTTCAATTCAGGCGCGTACTCCCTTCTATCACACTACACGTTTTTCTCTATATAAGAAAACTTTTCATCCACTACTGAAATCCTGTTGGCTTTTTCGTGATTTCAGTACTAAAGCTTCTATTTACATGGGACTTTCTTAGCAAGAATATTCCAGTAAGTGCAACAGTGCAGTATTATATAAACAGGCAGGCACTACACAAACAAAGCATTGAAGATATATTCTAGATTATCACAGGGAATCAATGTAAAGTAAACAAATGAGATGGTGCGCATGAGTTAAAATCGGCAATTCAGATGTGCATCAACTTATCAACATTCAAAGGTCCTAAAAATGTAGTACTGACTTTTCTTTCTGAACTTTTTGAGCAGTCTAGTACTGCTTTCTCATAAGCCCTTTACTTCTATACAAAGACGTGTATGATGAGGAAGGCAAGCTATTCTGTTTCTCTGACGACACAATCCTTGTAATGAAATCACAGCAGCAATTCATCAACCCTAACTATGAGTAATGAATTCATGAATATGGCACTTCGTAAACCTGCCATGATGATGATGATGGCAAAGGTGATGATGGTGATGGTGATGATGATGGTGATGATGATGATGATGATGATGGTAAAGGTGATGATGGTGATGATGATGGTGATGGTGATGATGATGGTGATGATGATGACGATGATGATGACGATGATGATGATGGTGATGATGGTAAAGGTGATGATGATGATAATGACATAATAATTGTGGTGGCGATGATTATTATCATTATGATGAAGATGATGATGTAGCATCCTCCTGTAGGGGGGATAATTGCAGCCAAGAGAAGTCATAAAAAAGTCGTTAGAGTTGATTAATCTTTAGAAAGGATGTAATTGTGGGACAATACACTATAATATCCTTAGGGTCCGCGGTACAAAGATATGACCCCTCCTGGGTGTACTCCAAGTGGACCTTAGGTAGGCAACTTATAGTAATTAGCCTCAAATATACTCCTACTCTCTTTACGTAATCCTCACCTAAATGACCTGCAAAACGCGTAGGCTTAGAGCACTATTCATCTGTTTCTACACAACATATTTCGGCTGGATTTTAACACGCAATTGTCATACAATACGTACGTAAAATGTAACTGGATGGCAAAGGAACGAAAGTTTGCATGCCCTAGCGATTTGAAATCTTCGTAGCTATTCTTTGATAGCAACGCTTAGCTTTTACATAGCATATATTGGAAGTCCGTATCTTTCCGTATTGGAAGTCAAACCTTGCTACGTGGTATGGCTCTATCTGGTTGTGACAAAGCAGTAATACCATGAACAAAACTCAAATAACATCATTTCCGCTGGTACTGTTTGGCATATGAGACCAATTTAATGAATAAGTCTTAACTAGGATGAAAGGTAATCCACTTGAAGAATTTTCTCAGGTCCCAATCTATGGGGCGATTCACGGTTTGGTAACGAAACCCAAGACGTGAAGTCGAAAATAGCATAATTGGAATGAAATTACATATATTGAAGTAATTTAACTATTTCCATAAGTCAAACAAGGAAATGTTCTCACGCTCCAGCTTTATACTTTTCGGCAGATGTTACTACTCTCTAATCTACATAATATTGTTAAGAAAACCACATGTTATAGCCTGGTGGATTGTCTCCTGTGTTTCTCACTGTTTTCAAAAACAACACCATTCAGATCAAATCAGTTTTAATATTAAAACCCAATTCATACAAACACACATAACTCTGATTTCATGCGTGGTCCAAACATAACGTAGTAAAAGCACACGAGAGACCTATATCCTACACCATAGGATCCCGTATCTCACTCTCTCCTAAACACTCACTAACCCACTCTCTCTAACACACACCACCACCACACCATACCATACCAAACAAACAAACACACACAAACAAACAAATACCAAAAGAAGTAACAAACAAACAAACAAAAAGAAAAACACACGCACGTTCACACTCACACTTCTGAGGTATTCAATATAAGACAGAATACTTTAAATGAAATTCAAACTCTTTCCAAGTGATACAGATACCAGTGTATCAGACGGACTTGGCAGCCAAAAGAACAATGTAAGAGTTTATATGGCGAAACATAAGTGCTTTTTTACATCATCATCATCATCAGATAATTCCTGGCCAAAACTCAGGGATTCTCACGAATGATTTATACCATTTCTACACCATTATTCTGAGCTATTTTATCCACAACAGTCCACACGAACGTCCTTTATATCCAGCAACATATAATACATCAAAGAAATTAATAAAACTCTGTATCTGATATTAACCATTGCTATCAAAACATTGGAAATAGCACTGACTGTAACTGGCCTAGGATTGCTTGGTATGCAAAATCCTGGGAACGAGAGAAACTATATACCATGTGCTAAGAGATGAGAATAACTTTGCGTAAACAGGTGAAAATGACCGCCAAAGTACTATAGGTCTGTGGATACTTAGAAAGCAATGTACCGAAAGAATTCGTCTGCAAAGATTTTAATATGCATATGATCTCTCCAGGACTGAACTTCCGCGCTTGCAAGGGGACAGCTATCGCTGGAACATAGGTACAATTGACAAGAATTGGAGCTGATCTTGAATAAAAATCTACATGGGTAGCGTATCGGCCTACTTACGAAAAAGAAAATGTCATTTGGATAGCCACTTAATGGAATTGTGTTCTGCTAGTTTCAAGAAAATTCAAACCCTTAAGCTGAAGATCTCGGGGAAAATTTAATAGAATGGCGGGCACAATAAAGTTTCTGTCTCCATATCTACACATTTTGTAAAGCACCTAGCTCAAGGGTGAATTCTTAAAGTTCCTTTTTAGCTCCTTAATTCTAACTCCAAGTCTACAACTGTATATATATATTATAAGGTTTAAGTGTTAGGAAGGGGTAATATAGACCTCACAGGTTTCAACGAAAACTATGAAACACTGCTACATGGACAACACAGTCAATTTCGTCGATTTCGTCGATTTTGTCAATTCTGAGCGAATTTCACTGCAATGAATGAAACTTCCTAATGTTCAATTTTCTGCAGTAACAAAAAAAATACAAAACTGGCATTTCATAAGGGACTATGTCTCTAGTTGTAGATGTTCCTTAAATTGTCTGGCCTATTACATGCAAGCTTTTACAAAGCAGTCCCTTACTAAAAACGTGTATTTGAAACAGAGTGTCAGGATCCACAATGCGCTGTTCATTGCTACTCTTACAAATAACTGGAGGAAACGCAAATATTAGAAGGTGAGAAAATTATCTGGGCAGAAAAACGGAAGACTAACTTAATCCACTAAGCTTAAAATTAGAAAATGGCAAAATCCGCGATGATTAAGGTAGTGTTCATTCTATGGTTTCCATTCATTAGCAAGCCGCCTCTTTCAACCATATTTCCATAACAAACGTTATCGTGGTTGAGAATCAATCTTGTGGTACTAACTCACCCAGTTGAGGTCAGTTACTGCTTCTTTTCATGAGAAGTTATATATCTGTAATGGAAACTTCTCCAAACAGCAAGAAATAAGCCTTCCTGAGCATAGGCCTCAAACCTTGATCGGCTGTTAGTGTGATCCCCAATCAGGGAATCTTCTGCCATATGGACCAATCAGAGGGCCAGAATAAAATGGCTGCCCGGCTGAAGACAAATGGTCAGTAATAATCCCTCCGTATCATAATTCATGGCATTCTATAATGTCACGAGCATTCGGAGACATTCCTGCAGAGCTAGGACATACAATGGATCGCAATACAATTCTATTTTTCCGCATAACTTCATCCTTTGAATGAAAAACTAAAATGCTGTTACAACCAACCTCATACGCCGAACACAAAACTGTGAATATGCTCATGCAATTGGCTCTATCAGACATAAACAACAATATCTGGTAGCAATATGGGCCTGGCTATAAGGAGGCGAGACTGTCTAACCAGACGGGCTGGCTCGTAATCGAGGAATTATACGACCCGTCTTCACATGATACTGCTACTGTACTTCCTTGATTATTTGGCCACTACCGGACACAACCTTTTTAAACGGCTGTCGGATAATTCAAAAAGGTCGGTTAAGCAAAATCATACTTTTGGGCAACGGTGCACAAGAAAAACGTTAAGATAATTAGAAAATTTTCTGATCATGCTCTTGCAAAAATTCTCATTAAAGTGCTATGACATAAAAATTGAGTTGACTTTATCAACAAAGGCATAATGCCCAACTGCTTTCATTTCTCCGACGCCAACTCATGAAGTGAAACTAATTTTGACGTATCCACTAGCGTAGCCTTAGGCCGATTACGGAGCCAAGTCAAGCAATCGTCAAACATTTTTGTAGCCTATATGTGCGAAATTGGGCAACTTTCAACATGTATGGCTTCTCTTATATAAGAATACACACGGTAGGATAACCGAGGGGCGGTTAATCAAGATACAGTAAATCGAGAAAGTACTTGCACTACAACCTAAATCACCGGAGTGTTCATGATCATTTCGCGTCAAAATAAAAAGTCCGCGTCTGGTAGCGCATGCGCCCTGCATGTACCTCTATCCTTGTTGGCTAGACTGGTTCACTCGCCTGTACGAAACGAGAAGTTCTAATCTCAGCAAAGGCTACACTTACAAAAGAGAACTCAATCAGTCTACCTGCATCATGTGAACACTCGAAGAGCCTCGACTGCAAGGTGGGCCTCAGTTTGCTCTTGAGGGTGGCCTACATGAGATCCCTGCTGTTCTAAGTGAGACCTCTCTTAGACGGGCCAGTCTCCCAAAACAAAATATGCGTGCTTCGCGACTCCTCCTAACTGTTCTGACAACTTTGAATAATCGTAATTGTATTGTAGACTGTATGGATCATGGATTGGCCTACTAAACGATTCCAAAAGACACACAAAACACCTGCATTTGAGTGTGACTGCGAGAAGTTTGAACAGCTGTTTTTGATATCAAAGTGAGTTCACGAGAAAAGTCTTTCCATCCACTAGATTCTGCCTTATACCCAAATTACCAGGATCTAAACCAACCACAGGGAGATACTTCTGCAATTCCTGTCCATTGGAGGCTTACACGCTTTTTAAATAAGGAACCAACATGTAGAATGCCAAAATATTTAAAGAACTTTTCAAAAAGAACTAAAGAAAAATTCCCTAAGAAACTTTTCAAAAATAGTTTTATAACACCAAATAATCAAAACTTAGGAAGATGGTTCCATTCATTTGCAGCCAAAAACCCGTATAGATCCTTTGCTATGCTTGTGCTAAGTCCTTCATTTTTCATTGCTCTTACGTTACAGCCAAAAGTAAAGGCAAAATTCGCAGATTTCATTTTTTACACGTGTCTGTATTATTTTTATGGCACTAATTGTGCGCTGAAAATTAAGGAACTGTTAAGGAACTTTTAGTACTACACTTTGATCATTGGAGGTGCAGCAATAGGGAACTTTTGGAACTAGGCCTTGAGCTGGGTTCCTTACGAAAAAAGCGAAGCGTGCAATAGGAGCAGACTTTTACATCTATTCTGCAGGTACTAAAAGGCAATAGCACTGCCAGTCTACTGTAACTTACCTACTCACTCACTTATTTACAAACTTACTCGTAATCCGTCTAGCAGCAAAGACTATTTCATAGAGCAAGTACTGCCCCGCAGCGATAAGGCTGACAAGCTGAGTTACGTGTCCAAATGAAAGCGGACCATTAGCCACTCTTGTCAGATTAAACTCTGATACGGCGAATTCAGAGCCATTCTAAATAACTAGGGTAGCCTAAGGGATTTGGGCGTAAAACATAACACATATTGCGAAAGCTTGATTATATCAGCGAGTTGGCAAACATTTGATTGGGTCAATTGCAACGCCATATTGGATCATGGGAAATGCAATTAAAACACTCAGAAGGCGTAATTAGCCTGGTCGTTGTACATAAAACACCCGATCATGAACCTACGTTAGACGCAGTTGGCAGGGAAGATTGGATTTCATGCATGGCGTAACGACAACTCTGATATAAAAATTTTATGGCATCAAGCAATTACTGGGCAGATAAAAATTTAGATTACGGACGGAACGTAATCTAAATTAAACCGCACGAAATCCGGAATGATACAACTTGAGTTTGTCGGTCAAAACTTGCGATTTGAATAACTAATTCGGTTGAGGCGAATTCGTGAGGCCATCGGAATTTCTTCTAAGTAAAAGGATTAAAAGATAAAAGAACATAGAAAATTGATTTAGTAACAAATAACATAAAAACATCCTGTTTTTGCATTACAATCTAACAGACTTACCAAACATTGTCCTCCATCGAATTCAGTTGAGCAATCGCTGTGGGGACAGGATGTACCGTTCAGAACTTTCTCACATACACTCCCCGTGAACCCAGCTGTTTGGAAAAAATGTTGAATTACATCAGACTTAAAGGATAATCCGAACAGTATTAATTTCATTTTTCTAAGACGGGATCAATTTAATTAAGGAGAAGCTCACACAGACAAGGGGTTTTGGGTCTATGGTGATGCGGTCTGGCAAACACTAATGAACGGTCACCTAAGCTTAAATTGCTGCTCAATGGGACACACTATCTTTATACTAAATGAAAATTCCAATTTTCATTATGGTCTAGTAGTTTTTTTCGTCTAAGCGATGACGCAGTGCATCAGGTATAAGCAACCATAGCATAATCAACTGCTATCCTATGAAAACACTCACAGGGGCAGAACTAGGGGAGGGCTAGGGGCAATAACTCACCGTCAGAGCATGCAAGCCCCCGCCCCGCCAGAAGGTGAAGAACTCTTTTTTCAGTGGTATTTCAACAGTTATAGTACTCTCATAACCTGACCATTCACTCCTGCTGCCATCTCACTCCTAACCCACTTCTTTCACATTTTCTCTGTATTCCTATTTTTCTGTATCCTTATTTAATAACTTCTAAAATCTGCTAAAATGAGAACAGTTATGAATGAGAATGATCTACGAGAGAAATTTCATCTTCTTCCTACCTGGACACCTGCACTTGAAACCAGATGGCGAGGTAAAGCAATGTCCGTCGTTTAGGCAAGGTCTCTTGCGGCAGGCATTCACATCCTCCGAGCAGTTGACTCCCTGCCAACCCTGAATGCACTGACAGTGGTACCCCCCAGGCGTATCAATACAAGTACCATGCACACAAGGGTTAGAGATGCACGCATCCTCGTTGTATTCGCAGTGTGTCCCCTCGAATCCAATTTTGCAATGGCACATGTACTGATTCCCCACCATGGAGCATTTTGCCGCGTTCAAACACGGCTCATCGCTGCAGGTGCTTACTCTGCGATCACAGTTTCTACCACTGAACCCCCTGGGACAGGAACACGTGTAGTTGCTGATCCCATCAATACAGTAGCCCGAGTTCTTGCAAGGATTGCTGAAACAATCATCCTGGTTTATCTCGCAGTTTTCACCAACAAATCCATTCTTACATATACATGCGTAACTACCGGGGGTATTAATACATTGACTGGTGCCGTAAGCGTAGCATTTTCCCTGTAAACACTCATTCAAATCAGTTTCGCAACGGGGACCAGTATACCCGATGGGACATTTGCAATGGTACCAATTTGTTCCACTGGTACAAACACCATTGTTATAACAGGCGCCCGCGTGACAATAGTTGTGTCTCTTCGAGCAATCGGGGCCTTCGAAACCTGGCTTGCACCGGCAGATGTACCCATTGATAACATCAATACACCTTCCAGAATTATGACAAGGATTAGACACACATTCGTCTATTGGAACATTGCAATTGTAGCCAGTAAAACCATTCCGGCAGGTACATTTGTAGCCATTAATGAGGTCAGTGCAACTTCCACCATGGAAGCAGGGATGTGAAGCACATTCGTCTATGTTTGTTTGACAATGCGACCCAGTATACCCTGGTACACACCTACAAAGATGACCATAGGTTGTATTCATACAAGTGCCACCATTCTGACAGGAAGTCCTTCTGGCAATAGCTTCTGCACACGAAATCTTAGGGACATCGCATAGTCTTCCAGTCCAGCCTGTAGTACATGCACAGGTGAAATTTGCACCAGACTGTGAACAGGTGGCCATATTTTGGCAAATCCCCTGGGCACACCAGTTTATATAGGATTCGCAATTGACCCCTGTATACCCAAATGGACACTGGCAGACATAGCCACTAATTTTGTCATGACAGTTTCCACCATTCAGGCAAGGTGAAGAGCTGCATTCGTTAATTTCCTTACTACACTGTTTACCTGTGTAGCCAGCAGGGCAGATACAATGAAAGGAATTGATACCATCTTTGCACTGCCCTCCGTTGAAACAAGCCCTGTAAATAAGATAATGATAGTCAATAAAGTACGCATGTTCTGTCTCAATGACATATTGCATCTATGACCATAATGCAATCGATTGACAACTCATCTAGTTAATCCAAACTAAGAGTCCCTGAATCTACGTATAAGACCACTTCACTGAAGCCTAATAACTGATATCAAATAAATAAATAAAGATATATAGAATAAATAGCTTCAGACATCTTAGTGGTGTCATATATATATATAAATATATATATTTATATATATATATATATGTAAACATGTTTATTTATATATTTATATATTATATATTTATGCATATGGCATCACTAAGATACGTGAAACTACATGAAAGGTGCCTTGAGTCACAACAGGTAGTGATGAGCCATTCCAGACAGTTTTTTCTGTTGTTGTCCAAACCCCTCAGCTCTGTTTAAGTCCCTCTTCGCATACTTTTCCCCACCTACTTACAATTCTAATTTTGACAAAACCTTTCCTAACCTTTTCTCATGGTGCTCTGCCACATAAATGAACTGAAACTGAGAGTAAAGAACCTACTAACTACAATCCCAGTGTACAATTGGAACATACCCAATATAGCAATCATCAACATCTTGGCTGCAATTCTTTCCAGTGTATCCATCTTCACATATACAATGATATCCATATGCCAAATCTGAGCAGTTACCATGGATACATGGATCTGGGATGCATTCATTGATATTCTTCTCACAATATTTGCCAGTGTAGCCTGATGGGCAGGTACAGGTGTAACCGAATTGGTTACTATTGCAAATGGCACCATTCTGGCACTGATTATATGTACAATTGTCACTTCCTGTTTCGCATCGTTTCCCTATAACAACAATAAGACTCGCAAGTCAAATATGAAACTTTCTTTACTAAAGAAATACGACATATAGGGACAAAGAGTCCTATACTTAAAGAGGTTGAAATACAAATGGATGTCACTGTAATAATTGTAAGAATAGAAAAAACAAACAAATGTTTCTGTCGATTTGTGAAGAGTATGCCACCCACCTCTAGGATTTCCAAATTGGATGCAAAAACACAAAGCTTAAAGGTAAAACATAAACCTGTCCTGAGTCATCGGGCTACGACAGCAGCTCCTCACGCCAAGAATCCCCGCATATACGCTTCATGCAAACGCTAGGTGCACGAGGATACGAATATACAAGCAATACCTGCTTAAACATCTTGTAGTTGAGCAACACAACTCATGATGAAATATGCGAGTTAGCAACGAGACGCGCAAATACGACTAATAGATGAAAATAAACAAGGTAACACTCACCTGTAAAACCTGGCGCACACGTACAGTCATAGAAACCGAGTTTATCAAAACATGTGCCACCGTTCATACAGGGATTCGACAAGCATTCGTTTATCGGCTGATCACAGACACGACCTGTGTAGCCTAGCTTACATTCGCAAGTGAACTTGTCAATGCCATCAATACACTTGGAACCCTGGAAACATGGATTCGATGCACACTCGTTGATATCAATCTCACAATTGACACCTGAGAAGGAAACAGCAAATATCACTATTCAGCTCTGCCCCACGACAACGTGTTGTTCAACAAGAAAACCAACACAAATAACAATTCTTACATGCAAAATACCAAGAACAATTTTTGCATTCAATCCCATTTATTGACTGAAATACAAACTAAACATCGTCTAGCAAATAATAAATAACCAATTGCTTTGTAGCTCCATTAGGTTACAAACATAAATCAGATCAAAATCAAGTCCACTAGTCAATTATAGGCATACCTGGGCTCAGTACCAATAAAAAAATGATGAAGGGCGCTGCAACGATTACAGGCATGACAGCCGTACCTGTACACGATTTTTCTATGGGCAGTTTCTTTCCCTCAGTACTGAAGCTTTCTTAATATCTACATGATTTCAATGCTGAAACTTCCTTAAAATTTTCTTATCAAGGATATTCGAATTTGTGTAACATTGCAGTGCTACACAGAATAGCCGGCACTACCTAAACACAACACTCTAATACATGTGAAATTGAGCCAAAACGACGAGTGTCTTGTGTGAATATTGGCTTTACCATGATATCCAGTACTGAATTTTATTGCCTTTATGAGCAGTAGAATAAAGTTCTCTTATAAAAAAACGTGAATAAAGATATGTAAAAACACCAAAAGATTAGAAGCTACGTTAACCATAAAACCATTCATTTGATCATAGGGTATATATTGCACACCTGTAAAGCCTGGTCGGCAACTACACTTATACCCGCCAATCAGCTCGATGCATGAAGCCCCATTCTGGCACGGGCTCCTATCACATTCTCTAACATCGACGTTGCAGTTTGTTCCAGTATACTCCTTTGGACAGTTGCATGTGTATCCATTAACACGATCAAAGCAGATACCATGAACACACGGATTTGACGCGCATTCATTGATTTCAAGTTGGCATTCGGGACCTGAATACCCAGGTAGGCACTGGCAACTGTATCTATCGATAAGGTCAACGCATGTGGCATTATTCCGGCACGGGTCGTTCGAACAAAAATTTATCTTTGTATCACAAGTGGTGCCGGTATAGCCTGTAAAAGAATGATCGTTATGCCGGTATGTATGAAACAAACAATTATAAGCTCAACTTAACATAGGGATCCTGATAATTGACAATGATGACTTGCATTCATACTGCTGTTGTTCTACAGGCGCGCAACTACGGGTAGATAGATTCTACGGGTCTAGAACCTGGCCCTTTTCTTCAGAGGTAAAAGTGTTCTTTTCTTGAAGAGTTTTTAAACTGTTTATTGTATTTTTGTTAAGCAGGCCTGCAAAATCCTGAAACTTTCCTTACAATTTCTTTTGCTTCCAAACCCGAAAAATAAGATTTCATGGGTGTATAGTGTGCCCTGTTTTGTTGATTAGACCTCTGTCCCCAACAAATTCTAATTGCGCGCCTGTCTTACATGTATCTAGAATGGGTGATTGCAGCTGCAGACAATAACAATAAATGAAGATAATAATGACGAAAATTATCGATCACAATGATGATGTAATGATTACGATTACGATTACGATTATAATTTTGATTATGATGATGATGGTGATGAAGATGATTATGTTAATGACATGGTGATGGTGTTTGTGGCATTGAGCAGTAATTCCATTTGGGTGACTATACGATAGTAATGATCAGTGTTAGGTAACGATGATGATAACAGTGAGTCCCACTCAAGACAATAGCGACTACGATCAAATTCATCACCGCAATCACACTTCTGCTAACAATCACTATAATCACAGAAACTTTTATAACAACATCAATCAGAAAAACGGTGAACGGCGAAGAAAAGTAACTTCAGCTTCAAACGAATATCTGCAAATTCCAAATCTGAAAACCTGACATAGCCGCTGTTCTATGCAGACTTAACATCAAGCAAAAAGCTAGCCTATCAAAAAGACAGCTGAATCGGATAGAATTCTAAGACCACCCTATCTCCGACTTCGACAGTGTCACAAAAGTGTTTACGGACTCGGCACATCTACTCAATGGAAAAAGGTAAACACGGAGAGAAAGCTAAAAACAAGCATTGTAGCGGCCAGAGCGATCTCATCAAGATAAGATTCAACGTTCATTCCGCTGCCATATACAGCGTCTCCTACCATAAACATCCTTTATCATTACGAACCAATTGAGCGCACTCCTCAAAAAATGTATTTCAAATCAAGCCGTGGCTAACAGTGTTCCTAACATTATGATCTGAATGCACATATCATATCATATCATATATATATATATATATATATATATATATATATATATATATATATATATATATATATATATATATATATATATATATATATATATATATATATATATATATATATATATATATATATATATATATATATATATATATATATATACATATATGTGTGTGTGTGTGTGTGTGTGTGTGTGTGTGTGTGTGTGTGTGTGTGTGTGTGTGTGTGTGTTTGTTTGTTTGTATGTGTGTTTTACAGTTCGAATTACTGCGCATGACCAGTGGACAGGCATAGCAGCAGGCGAATTCATTGTGGAATTCAGAGTATAGCTAAAAGCGATATGAGACAGACTTGAAGGGTACATTAGTATATTAAAAATAGCAAGCGCTACCAAATTGTAATAATGTGGCAAAAGACAATATCCATTGATCATGTCTTTCTGCTGCCAGAAAAACAAGTCTCTGACATTTGATATCAACAACACTGACTGACGCGCTGCCAACATAACTTTCAATAACAAATTTTAATTTCCACACAATCTGAAGCATGTTTTGATCACATATTTTTGCATAATGATCCAATATTCTGGTATCTTTTAACGGATGAATCAAGCGCTCATCACAGATAAAGATTCTAAATGAGAGGTAATGATTTTGCAAACACGTAAAGGGGCGCCGATATCAAACAGAATAAAAAGGCGGTAGACAATTTTGTGGGAGAAAGATACTGTATTGTGTTATGTTTGTTACGTTAACCGCATATGACAAGCCAAACTTGATAGCTATCATGTCATATGTCCCCAAAGAGGCTTTCCATACTAAATACACTAGATACACTACACACTAGATACACTTAATACACTAGATTTTAATTGTGCACATACTACGTAAATCACTGTTCCAGTCATATGACATGAAGTTATTAAGGCCCTTGGCAAGAACGCTCTTCATCCACTTTAACTTATCATTGGCAGAGATTACAAAATACAGTTAAGGGATCAGTCATCAATTCTTCCAGGGGAGGGGGTGGAAGACATGTGGGAGGGGGTACCAAAATTCTGCACACTCAGAGGGCGGGGGGATGAAAAATAAAGAGCATTTCAAGAGAAGGACTATGGAGTTTCTTCTGAAGTTCTGGAGTGGGGTTCAAAATATCTACATAAATCTGAGAGGGGGGACGAAAATACCAACAAATATATGAGAATGTCTTCCACCCCTTCCCCACAAGTAATTAATGACCCGTCCCTAATAGTGACACATGCCTATAGGATCCCATAGCAAATGCTGAGGGCTGAAAGCTGTTCCACATTCAGCTAGCACCAAGGACACTCCTAATCTTAGAGCTTGATTGCATGAAGAGGGTTGGTCCTCCTACCCGAGACAAATACTTTCTGCCCACATCTCAGCACTACTAAGAAACATACTCAGATTCGAGATTGCGATTACATGAAGACAAGGCCAGTAAGGTAGCCGAGATCTAGCCTGCTCTAAAGAGGGCTGGCTCTGATACCTGGGCCAGAAGCGCTGTGTCTTCGTCATATAACCGGTTTAATAGGGCTAGAAAGAGGGCTAGCTTTACCAAGCCATATCTGCGTAACTTAGTGCGCAGGGATAACAGATAGCCCGCAAGATTAAATTCCCTCATGTACTCGCAAACAAAACTCTGCCTCGGGTACCAGGGCCACCCCTCTTGATAAGGCCACCCTTCCTCATGTAATCAGGCCCTTTAGTTCCACAGAATCTTACCTGCTGTGCATTTGCATGTGAACTGATTGATTTCATTAACGCACTGTCCACCATTCTGGCAAGGGCTTGAATTGCACTCATTTATCTCAATTTGGCAGTTCGTGCCACTATAGCCCGGCCGGCACGAGCACGTGTACTTGCCAATATCATCAATACATGATCCGTAAATGCATGGATTTGAAGTGCATTCATCGATCAATATATCGCATCGTTGACCTAAGAAGGGATAGTCACCGTCAAATACTTAACAAATACAAAAAGGATTTAGGAAAAAAGTCACAGATCTCAAAATGCGCTAATGAGAACTATATAGACCACTCAACTATAGTCATGCAACAATATTATCAATAGGAAATTGAAAACCATCTCTGACAAAGATTCAATCACAATAATTCCAAGTAGCATCCCTGACAGATCGCTGTTATTTTCAATTAAACGTCAAGGACTAACACGGGAGTAGGGATGTTATTCAGGGCCATAGGTCCAACAAAGAGCAAAAACGACATTACTCACCCGTATGTCCAACTATACAGTTGCAATAGTATGAGCCGTTAGTATTCACACATGTTCCATGATCACATGGTCCGTTTACCGAACTGCATTCATCAATATCTTGGTCGCAGTTTACACCCGTATACCCGCTGTCACATATGCACGTATAGTTTCCAAATGCATCTGCAATGCATCTTGCATTTTTTCCGCATGGGTTTGATAAACAACTATCCACGTAGTCACAAGTCAACCCTAGATGGAATTGAAAATTTATAAATTTTCTAATACTTGGCAAATCCCTACTGAGATCTAAGTGGACAGCGGGGAGGTTTTTTAAAATTCCACATAAAAAGCTAAAATTCTTAAAATGACCCATGTGACAAAAACATCTCATCATCCTCAGCTTCAATCTTATCATTCCTAGTTCTCCACATTTCCCAATTTAAGTCTAAAAGCCAGAACAATACGCAGGATAACTTCAATACCCAATTAAACCACAGTGACTGCCCAACTGATTTGTATCTCTGTTTCAAAATTAAAATGTCCATGATTCGAATCTTATTACACTACTAACTGCACAATGGACTGGCTTGGTAGACGGGCACGATACAGTAATCGTATATCACCAACTATAGTGAAAAGTTCACTCCTCATCGAATAAAGAATACAAGTTTTTTCATAAGAAAATTTCTTTCGCCTAGTATTGGAGCCTCCTTAGCTTTTTCATGATTTCAGTACTGAAACCTTCTTCAGACTTTTTACCAAGAGTAGCTGAGTTTGTGGAACATTACAGTGCTACACTGACAGGCAGGCACTACACAAACATAACACTCCAACAGATGCATTACCACAAGAAATCTATAAAAATTAAGTAAGAGCGACGGACAGTCTTGCATGAATATTGGAGCTTTAAAGGTATATGACTTATCAACTATCTTACGTCTCAGAGATTTAGGACTGAATTAAGTTCTTGAGCAATCGAGTACGACTTTCATTTAAACCACTTTCTTATAAAAAAACGAGTGTTCAATGCTTACGATGCGATGGACTGTCCAATGACAACAAACTCCCGTTGCCTACTTAATTACATGCTGGATCACCTACTTGGACTGTTATTGTCCCTTTCAATTCTAATATGCTGATTGCAGTTTCTTGTGAACTATGTTTCACCATTTTATAGTCACTCTTGTCTCAGGGTCAGAGACCGATTGGCCTATATTTTGCATATAAATGCTTAGTTCAAGTTAATTTTATGTATGAGGCTTGCTTACAACTGCACAGCCGCCAAATGTTTGAGAGCCCTGTCAGGTCTGTTTTCTCCCAACCTAATTGACCAATCATCATGCAAAATGGGCCTTGTCGTAGCACGTGTGGTCAGAATCCTGCATGATGATTGGCCGATACTTACTAGCCAACATTAATGAGCATCCTCTAAATACAAAACCATGACAATCTATCAGTCTACCATGACAAATATCATCTAATATTCATAAAAATTGCAGATACTTACCTGTGTAGCCAGTCTGACAATCACATTCAAATTTTCCAATTCCATCAATGCACGTCCCATTGTTTGAACAAGGGTTAGGCGTGCAATCGTCCGCATTTACTGTACAATTCTGACCTGTCCACCCCCCTTGACAGGAACAAACATATTCAGTTGGGAATAAAACGCAGCTCCCACCGTTCTTACATGGCTTGCTGGCACACAAGTCTACCAGGTGCTCACATCGTGGCCCATAGTAAGTAGGTGTGCAACTGAAAGAAGAAGAAGAATATTTAAGCCGACAGAAGAAAATTTCTGCCGTGGGAAATGAGGTAAAGAAAATCAGCTACCATAACATACTAAAAAATTATCTCCATGCTTGTTAGCTTGTTCAGAAACTATCACTTGATCAACTCCTACTCTACCTAATAAGTAACAACACCATTCTGGAAGAAAATACGTTAAATTGATGCAGAGAGCAAATGGTTGATAAAGCTTCAAAATTCGGTTGACCATGTAGCAACTCTCACACTGCCTGTCAAAGTGCAATTAGGTGCTGAGAAAGATAAATTAATGCCACGAACCAAAGACGGAAAGATTATGAATCTGAATGCGTATTGACTGCAAAGAAAGCATGGGAACGGACCAGCGCCTCGCATTCACTACCATCACGCATGGTCGGAGGACTGGAGACTTGCATTCCCTGCCATGAAGTATTAAGACGATTGAAAAGCATAAACTGAGATGAGTGCCACTGGGTAAGACCTGTAACCCATAAAAACGGTAACTAGAGAATGCGGTTCAGTCGAAGGCAGTATAGCTATTATTTCTTATCCTATGTCTCGCAAACAAATTGAGAAACGACGCACAATAAGCAAAAACAATTTCTGGATGCACTAGAAAGAACAACTAGAAAGAATACGAACAGCCAATAGAGCTAGTTCATAGAAAAAGCAGATAAGAGAATGAGAAGCTTCGAAGGCAACACTTGACCAATACAGTAGGACAGAACTGAGATTCTTTTGTGGCCTAAGTTAGCAAAGCACAAACAAGTTTAAAAGCTGTCCATTACTAACCACTAGTAGGATCTTGGTGGGATGAATGGCATCGAATTACCTCACTATCCAACAACGAAAAACGCGGCAGTCGGAAATGGAGTTAGGCATTTTAGGACAATTGAAACAACGCAAGATTAAAGGACTTTGGGCAAGAATCTTTCACAGACTTGGAGATTAGCTACAATCCATACACTTTAAAAGCAACTGAGCGCATAAATGAATTTCTTCGAAATCCACAGAGTAGTTTCATTGTAACGTAATACCATAAGCTGACATGCTCCTACCGCCAATTCCCAATCGTAATCCGCTCGGCCCCGTCACCTTCTACAGTACTACAATTTGATGCAAAACAACGCAAGTCTTAGAATGTTGATTTGATTATTCAAAGATAGTTCTTCTAGGTCAACTTAAGCAAGAAGTACAATGGAAAAGCTATAGGTTCCTATTTTAGGTCCAGAGTTGATCACACTAAGACCATTGCGACGAATACTTTAATTTCCCGCCAGAAACAGTATTAGTAAAACAAAAAGGCCCCTTCAGTAGGAGGCATCAACACGAAAACGACCAACATACATGTCCATGACAATGAGCCACATTAACAACAGGGATCGACAATTAATCCACTAAGAGAAAGGCGTTGGTGACTTGTAACAACATTCAGATATTTCTAAGCCAAAGAATGTGAGAATCAACAGTCTACACCTATAGCACAAATTACCCAGTGGCTTGCAAGCTACCCACACAATTAAGAGTCGAGAGACACTGGCTCTGGGTATTACACAAAACTCTCCTCTGATTGCAGACTTGGGAAATTGCGCCAAATTTGTCACAAATACGCAGTAATGTGGGACAACAATCCAATCCCTATCCTAAGTTAAGAAACAATCCGAGTTGCCATTTCGTTCTCACGCTACGTACAGAGAAAAAGTCACTTTAAAAAGCTTTAACGACTTAACGAATAATCAAACCTGTCACAATGGAACATTGATGCTATTAACTTGAAACCACTGAACGTGAATTGTATAAAAAAAGTTGTATAGAGACGATCGAATAAGTTCTATATAATAAACGATAGGGAACATAGAGCAAAACAAACCAAGAAGAAAAACAAGCACGTCAACTACAACAGCAAACAACGCATGGCGTTTTCGATGGGTATCAAACACAAAACATCACAAACAGTGGTGTTAAACTAAATTGACAGCTAGATGGGGCTCTTTCATGAACATATTTTTACAAGAAACTAAGAATAAAGTATATATGTGTAAGAAAATGAGAGTATGCTGCAGTAAAGGACGGGTTTTAATACTTCAAGCTTTTGTGACTTTTAATATCTAAATTAGAATGGTTCAGTTGCAAGCATAAAAATACAATATTTCCTAATGATATTTGTAATGCTTATATAAATCTCACTTCCAATCTATTTTCCGAGGGCATGGGGCTGTGCCCCCTTTAATTTACAGCTAGGGGTTCTGAGCCCCATAGGCTCCCCCTCTTCTACACCACTGATTACAAACGAAGTGTGAGCTTACATAAGACTGACTTATTCAGAGCTCCTTCAAAGTCAAACTCAATAAGCAATAACAGATAAATGACCACAGATAACGACTCTCACTGGTAAACCACCACGGCCCAAATCCAATTCCCAATGGTACATTCGACTATGAAAAGAACTGAGTACGTCCATTTATCTTATCAAACATGGCTAGAACTCTAAATATAACAATCAAGACAACACCTACATTTACCAAAGTTCTAATACCCTAATTGAGATGCAATTTTGAAAATATTTGAACCAGCCTCAGAACGGATCGGCATCTTATCTGAACCATATAAGAAATGGTGGAGGAATTTGCACAAACAACTTAATAAACCAAATCAAATTAACGAGGTTGATGGCTCTAGGATATAAATAATGGGCAAGAACTCAAAAAAAAATTATCGGCAATTCAACATAGTCTTGATCTCGATCTAGTTCATATGAACCTTGCTAAGTACACATCATTGCATAATGGTCGAGAAATCTCTTTCCCAGTCTGGCATCAATACAATGTTACCAGAGGTGTAGAAGTAAATTGATAGCTAAGGGGGCTCTTTGCGTCCCCGAGTTTTTATAAGAAATTAAGAACTTTGTCCAAATAGTCATATAAGAAACTGAGAGAGAGGTCTGGTGAGGAAAGCTTTAACACTTGTTACACAGCTATAATATTGTTGCCTAATAATACTTGTTTCATGTTAATACCACTTGGTGAGCAAGACACTAGCTGAGGGTGAAGGGGGCTGCGCTCCCGCGTCCCCTCTTCTACACCACTGAATGTTACTATATCAACGCCCAAGCTTTGAGCTCGTTAAAAACGTTTTGTGCAAACCCAGAGCCGAAAAGCAATGAAGTTCACTCCTCTCCCTTTTCTAACAATACTCGGCAGTAAGTTGGCTTCTGGGAATATCAAAAGCTAAAAATTGCACGTTAGAAAGCTGCATGACGCGTGATAAAGTATCGTTAAAGCTCTCTTTGGCCCACCTCTCACTAAAGCACCCCTCTCTTTCAAGCTCCTCTTCCGGAAGATCAAAAAACTTAATAAGCCCCCTAGGTTTTCTAGAGCTTTTACGGTACCTATTGAGCAAAATGAACACAAAGGTTGCGCGGCGTACTCCGCAATAAACCATTAACACCTAAGGGAAAATAGTGGTGAAGCTTCTAAGCAAGTGAGATCGCAAAAATATCTCTGTGGTACAATTACTCAATTCTGAACAAACTGAAACTGACAAAGGAAGGCCAATATTTAGAGAGGCAATCCTCGTGGCACAAAGGCTGTTTGATACCCCATTTCTAAAGTTTAACATTCCCGAGTCTTAATTTAACTTTCGAAAAATACCTTAATACAAATTCTACCTGTACGGGTTCAAATGTCTGTTCCGACCGCACACTGCAGTGTTGGGTACGTTTCCCAATTTCTACAAAGGGCTCCTTCACTAATAGTTTGGCAGTGAAGAAAGCTGATGAAACTATATGAGGAAACATTGATTATCTAGAAATTCAAAAGGCAGCCTTGAGCTAAGTCCCCAATCATGCATAGGGATTATCCACTTGTAAGTGCAATTTTGCGAACCGAAGCAAAAATATCTTCCCAGAGGGCGAAGAATAGACGGGGAGGAATTATATTACTGTCTGACGCAGAATAAAGCTGCGGTTCATGAGAGAGTCTTCGTGTGTATTCCATTAAGAAGTATAAAATTGCGTAAAATAATTTGTCCATTCTACAACCATGCAGTAAAGTTAATGTAGCCGCATTCCGTCCACATTTGTGTTGCAAAATCAGGATGGCTAAGCCAGGCTAGAGACCTAGCTTCTTTACAGATGTCAAAAATAAACAGGGAGGCAATTGCTACAAGAAAATGCTGTAATAACTACGAAAGTTATATTAATTTTCTGGAATAGGTATGGAGAATGAATTCACGCCCCATTTTGAAGGATGATAAACCTGAGGTTTCCTCTAATACAAAGCATTGCTTTTATTCGTTTCTAAACAGCATGGCCAATAATTAGGCCAATCATATAGGATTCGCTTCAGATTAGTCGTAAAGTTAAAAATTTTCCCAGAGACACCTGTGATGCTATTTCAAGGAATTTACAAAACAAATAAGCCGATGCCAACAACTCGCTTTCAGGACAAAAGCTGTGAGGAGAACCTCAAGAAACATGAGAGGTAAAGTATGGTGACCTAGCAATCACGGCAACGATGCAATCTTCAAAACATTTCCAACCATATCAACGGACTAGTTGTTTTACAATATCATATTTGCCCTAATGAGATCACTTGGAGGGCCAACTGGCTGGTAAAATACTTTGTCTAGCAATCATACCTTCCATGCCATGGCATTTGATACGAATGTGGTAAAACAGGTGTGTAAGCAGGGAAGATCCACACCCGGTCTGAAACTTTGCTTTCGCATTCAAGGAGCAACTAAGCCATGGATGGTGCAGAGCAAGTGAAGCTGTGGGTGGGGAGAAGCATCAATAGCCATAGATATTCTCTATTGCAAATGGGAACCGGTGGTTGCTTATTGGGAGGGGTCACCAAAAGAGAAAAGCTCTGAGTAAAACCTCTAGGGACAACACCACAAAAATGCACTTTTCCTTAAAAGTATAGTGAAGGGAAGTGATCCCCAAGTGCCTGCCACTAATGAGAAACAAACATATATTGCCCTTCCCATTTTAACACAGATGATCTGAAAAATTTCACATGAACTTATATAACAACTAAAAATGAAACCAACCTACCAGCCATTGTGATAAGATATCGAATTGGGGACTATAAAATTATGATTATGATAAATATACAATATTGTTTATATCACCAATTAACTCATTATGAGGACTTTTTTCATTATACATATTCAATACAGTTATTCACTTCCCTTAGATAAGGTAGGGACAAAAACATAGTGACATGTTTTGAAAAAAGGCCCATCTTGATCCACTAAGCTGTGGATATTGATGTTATTTTCAATTGAGACAATTCTCAACTGTACAAAGAGCCCAAAATATCTGTGGTTTAACATTTAGAAAAAGGAAAAGAGGCCTCTATATATATTTTGTAAATATTATCTCCTGTTTGGCAAAGACCATTGACCTAGACTTCTGTGCAAAGATAAAAATAAACAACTTATGTCTCCTCACACTGAGGCCAAAGATCCTGCAAAAGAGGCAAAAGGGCTGGTGAGCTTGTCTCAGTAGCTGGGACTACTTTGAAGTAAAGTATAACACTTGAAAAGTAATGAGCAGTTTTTACCCTAGCAGTAAAGTGAAAGTATGAGCTGCCTCAGTATGACTGTTTGGTAATGAGGACAAATGATGCACAAAGGAATTTTCAGCCTGGTAGTAGGGTTGGCACACAAAAATTGTTTGTACAAGTACAAATGTGCATATGATGCAGTCTGGTATCCAAGATGGCTCTGCTTGGTGAAGCAGGTCAGCTCTTGCACCAGGACATAAGGCTTTCATATAATATCAAAGCTTAGTTTTCATTAGATCATAAATTAAGTTGAGAGACTGCTCAGATACCAAGGTAAATGAGAAAGAATTCTGAATTGCTTATTTATCAAAATAATTATGGATTTTGAAGAAGACTACCTTGATTGTAATAGAGCTTACAAAAGTGAGAAAGCCAAGCATGACACAGCCCTCACTTTCTATCAATGTTAGAAAAAACAGAAAACAACAGCCCTGATTTACTAGGTGAGGAAGTTCCTTGAGGAATTCTGCCACAGTTAAAAAAATTGAAAAGACCTGCTTCAAGTGCTTCATCTTTTCAAAGTAGCATTCCCCTATTACATGCAAATTCCTTGATGTGATATCAAATATTCTAAACAACCCTGCAATTACTCCCATAAGTAACAGAAACTAGTTGCTTGGAGATAAGAAAGAACCAAGAATTCCTACCTGCAACTTACTGTACCATTGACTTCATGGCATGTCCCACCATTATGGCAATGCGTTGAAGAACAACTGGATGCAGCTGAAATGAGAAATAAAACAATTAGTTCAATAATTAAAAAGTGCCTTACTACTGGGAACTGGAAATCACAAAGTAATCCATTCCAAAAAGCATCAAGTCAAAGGTTTCCACCTATATGTCTTAATTTTTCCTATAAATAAAGGAATGTTAAATAATACTGAAAATTTTTAGCTAAGGTATAAAATCAAAGCCTAAGTAAAATCCTCACTCATTATGAATGAAGAGTAGATAGCCAAAGAGTATAGAACTATGAAAAAACACTATTGACGCAAGTATTCCACAAAATGCACTTTGTAAGTGAAAGAATGGCTTCCATCCTTGATCTGAAACCCCTCCCATGCAGAACAGCACCACCATAGGAGAAAGTGGAGCTATTTTGAGAAGCAATTTGACATCAATTAGAACATAGTGGATTAAACCCAGACCCTCAATAGTCTGCACAAAAGAGAAAAACCCAGAAAGGCCAAAACGCCAAATATGACCTCCCATGATTGCAATGACTGTCAACAAGTTCACAAAAACGCCTGAGACAAAAGCTTGGCTCCCTCCAGTAACCTTTCAGGTAACACTGCATTTGACAAAATTGAAAGAAAGGCTGTCAACACACATATAAATGAAGAAAATAACAGTTGTATGTCTGTTCAGTTCAGTTCAATTCATCTCATTCTAAATTCACTGCATACAATTTAGTGAGAATAACTACACAAAAAATCAAAATAAAAAATTTTAAGATACAGACTAATACAAGAAGTTCAAATACTTTATTGGAACATATAACAAACTAACTGTCTCTACACATAAACAATTCTGAGTCCATTCTTAATAGAATGGAGCACAAAAATTAGAATACTATCCAAACAACAGACATCATAGACTAATGTATACAATAAACCCGCCTTCCTCTCTAAACTCAGAAATAGGGGCTAAATTAGTATGGTCCTAACCTTTTATCCACTTCTACACATCACCTCACACAAAATGCCTCCTCTCATGTCAGTAAACCAAGTTTACCTACAAAGTCTATTCCTTAATACCAAAACTATATATTACACATGCGCGAGTTTAAATTTGGCCCAATATCAAGGCTTCTTATCAACAATGCTTAAAATAAAGATGCAGTTTCGAACATCTCCCTCTAGAACGCAAACGAATTGAGTCAGGATTGGTAAAAAACGACCCTTCACTGCTACTCTCGCAGTACAAGAGAAGCATCATTCAAAAACTCTTCCTTTCCGATAGATAGAACTCTTCTCTAGTACCATGCGACTTATATTGGTCTTTGAAAAATCACAGATAATTAACTCTGTATAAAAGAAATAAATCTAATAAATGACTTCGTCTATATTGGTCCACATGTTTTCTCAATGACGATCATTTAAAATAGCTTAGGGCACGCTAGAGTAAAGCTATTGAACCAATTAGCTCTTAAGTTTAAAACTCGCTCATTTAGAAAGCATTGGTTATACTGCAAGAATACTGTCTAGAACCATGCCAGAGCGAGAAACACAAGCAGGAAGACGACGTTTCAACCAATGACCATACATTTAGTCCTGTCTTACAGCCCTGCCTTGTAACACGATATCTGTTTGCATCGACAAGGCTAGAGAAAACCTCGGCCTAAAACGATTCGCAAAACGGAACCTATATTTACGTGCGAGTCCACAACAGCATAATACACAGTTTTAAGCATCTGGCCCAGATAGAGTACATAGTACCTGAGACTTCGTCTACAACTTATGCTAGGGGTTGCTGGATATACTAAAGTGACTACTACTATCATGCGTAACAAGGCTTCCTGGTACATGGGAATTACTTATAATAAACTAATGCAAAAAATGAATGTGAAAAGACATCAAAGATCTGATGAGAAAATATAAATGCAGTAATATCCCAACCTTGATAGACAATAACAGAAAATACCACATTTGAGCACGATGTTCCGCATTATCTCTGTTTTCGTTAAGAAATGAATGATAAAACTACAGGCAAGTATCGTCTACCTGTGTAGTAACTGAAGCCAGCTACTTCTAGACTGTGAAACAGTAGGCAAAACACTTGTTAGGTGAGTTGCTGCAAAATGCTACAAAAGCAAGCTCGAATAGCCCTTCCTGCAAGGCATGGCTCACTAAAAAAGCTGTCGCCACCAAAGGAATCCTAGACACCAAACTTTCTGTTACGTGAACCTAATAAATTATTAACAACACGGATTACAACCTACGTACGTTAACGGTCGCATATTTGAATGTCTCAAAAATCCGCAAGTGAGCAGTACACTACTAGCCCAAATCAACTAAAAGAGCAAATCTCTAACACGCCATCGCTCTAGAAATGAGCGCACAACAGTGACATTGAAACTGCTGTGCAATAAACTCGAAGCGGTTATGTTTGAATATTACCGTCCAACGATTCCGTTCGGCTCAGTAAAGTGATCGTGGAGACACAAGGGTATCATATCCACTGTTAGTCAAGATGTCAAGTTGCTTCAAGCATACAGAAGCTCCGCGAAATTGGCTAGTTATATACGCACGAATTGTGTATGAGGCTTCGTCACAGTTACTTCTCAAAATAAGACAAATATTGAAGAACTCACAAGCTAAGGCCAGTGCGAAAATTTAGCGGAAGAGAGGAGGTCGAGATTTTACTACATAAATGATGGAAGCTTACCATAATTGCAATAGAAAAGTACTCCGAAGCAAACTAAATGTATCCAGTTATCCATTTCCTTCTGTTTTCATGCTAAATACCCAAAAACAAGTACAAAAATCAGCTTGAAATTACACATTCCTTCATCTCCATCGATAGTAGGTCGCATGCTTGGCTAGTTCCACAGCGGATTCATATTTGGATAATGTTATTGCCGAACCAAGACGGGGGGTTGCAAATTACTGATGCAATAAACAAAATCTTCTGAGCTATTGCATGCATTAAAATTTACAGTCCTTCAGTTATTTCTGTGGATAATGTATATGATTCTAGAGCTGTGAATAGTCTTATGACTAAGTTGAAATAATTTAGCTCTTTTTGTGTGGGTTCACTATTCATGCACCCCCCGGTAACCTGAAGTTCTGTGATTTCCGGAAGCTCCTTGTCCTCCACAGAGGCTTTTTCCAAAGTAAAAAGGCGCAAATTGTTTCACTCAGTTGGGGGGCGTCACAGCAGACCAATTTGTAGCCAAGTGTGGGATTTGTTGAATTTCACTCGCTACTCATTTTCTCTTGCCTAGTGATGTGCCGCTGATAATTACAGATCAGATTCTCACAGAAAGTGAAAACATTATCCCAACAGTATGCACAGTGGCTATGGGGGTTTTGCTGTACACCGTAGTGATTCGTTGTTGTAGAAAGCGCTGCTTGATAAACGAATCTGAATTTAATAATGTTACATGAGGTTGCAGGCCACGGCTTTTACCGTTGTAAATACAGGAGAAAGTTCCAAAAGTCCCAGGTTCTTGGACTTAAAACTGCTCTACGCACGGCAGAAGACAGGCCTTCTTTATCAGTTCAACTTATAGCAGTACCAACTCTTCACTTTCCAAGAGAAAAAGGACGAAGAAAGTACTTGCTTAATTTAGATTCCTATATTTTATGAGGGTAGGCCTTCAAGTTCAAGCAACGCCGACTTTCAAGGAATCTTCCACAATAAATCTCTCAAAATTAAATATCATAGAGTTTAGTAAACCTAGATACCATTATGAATGTGCGCTGATACTGCAACAGTCCTAATATACTCTAAGAACAGGGGTGGGCAAACTACGGCAACGCGGCACATAGCCCGGCCCAAAAAGGAAAATTTTGTGGCCCGCGAGGAGACAGCCCAATTCTTTTTAACCTCTTTATAGTGTAGAATGATGTATTTCTATGTATTTGTATTGCGTTCTGACTGATGCAAATTGTGCATAGTTTAGTGTGCCTTTGGTCCGCTTGACGAACAGATCTGGGGACTATAAACAATAAACCTGCTCGATAGAGGCTAGAAAAATGGCTGGCTGACACAACGTAGGGGACTGAAGGTCCCCAGCCCCCAGCAACACCGTGCTTGTTCTTAGCAAGAATGTTCCAGTTAGTGTAACCATGGTGTAACACATCAGCGCTACACAAACAGAAACTGCAGACTTGTAGCCAAGTGGTGGCCCAGGGGGGCAAGGACCCTCTTGAAATTCCATAAAAATGACTCAGTCCCCCTTAGGAATGGAGCATTCGAAACTACTTTTTGCATTACTTCGTATTAATTGTCAGACTTTAAGCCTAAATCACGTAATTCAATGCATTTTGGACACTACTGGGGGCTACCAGACCACTCAACTGATTGATTCTCACTGTGTTCAGATTTGTTACGAAAAGGAGGCTCATCGCCAGTTTGCACAGATTGAGGAATGACGTTATAACTATTTCAAAATTAAATCGCAACTGCTGGTGCAATAATTGCATCAGAAACCCGTAGGAAGAACCAGATTGGACAATTTACTGTTAATTCTTATTTTTACTTCATTTCGTAATCTATTAGCTGTGAGTTATAAACGGCGTAGTTTTAGAGGTAGATAAGAGTCTTTTTGGTTAGAGAGAAGTAGACGTTCTGCCAAGCTGGTATTATTTTTTAGAAAACTCTGATAGTATAGCGTAGGGCACATCAAGATTGACCCGTTGAATTCAAGAGAAGGTCCTTGCCGATAGATTCCTGTATCAAGCCTTCAGGTCGTAAGTTTTATTCTTATTCGTAAATAGAACGTTGAAATATCGTACAGACTTTTAAGAAATTGTTGCCCTAAGAACTCACAGTTGAGCCCCTTCATAAAAGATAGGCTTAACAAGTGGTGCCCCGTGTGAGGATAAAAGCTGAAGAAATTGAATGGTTATAGACAATTTGTATAGTTTTTATGCTGATATTGACGTATATGTAGAGACGTAAACTGTGTTTGAAAGTTCGTCAAGTGACACATCCGAAGAGAAGGGAACAGACCGTGCGAGTAGAAAATAGAGAATTTTAAAAGAAAAGTCGTGTAACTCATCAGAAACTGTGTGTAATATCTACGGAAAGCTACAAATTGGTTTAAGACTTACAGTTTATTTCTTTGCGAGTTCGATTGCTTTCGATTGCATCATCACACGCAATCCTGCCGACGCACGTACTGTTTGAAATTGTAGTTTCATAAAAGTGTTAATTCAAAATGTCGCTTGACCAAGCTCAGCAACCATTAGTACTTGAATTGCAAAATGAAATGTCAGCCATGCAAGCAGCTTTAGAAGGTAATTCCCAAGCTAGTCTTTTTAAGCCCAAAATGTTTAACGGGTTTCCAACGGAAGATGTAAACGAGTGGCTTCTACAGTTCGAGCGCTACTCCAAATTTTATGGATGGTCCAACTCTAAGAAGTTAAATGCATTGTCCTTGCTGTTAGGAGGTTCTGCGTCGGCTTGGTTTCAAACTTTGCCTAACGAGACAACTTCCGATTTTAACGAATTAGTGGGAGAACTGAAAACGCGATTTGGATCTCAGAATCTAGAATTTTTCTTTCGACAAGAGTTGTACTCTCGAAAACAGGGTCAAAACGAACCGCTTGCTCTGTATACGGAAGACATCATTAAGAAATCTCAGCGTCTTTCTTTGTCCGATAAAGATATGATGAACATTTTTGTGAACGGCCTAAACGATGCTATTAAAACTCACGTACTCCTTAACCAACCAAAAACATTTGCCGAGGCAGAAAACCTTGCGCGTTTACGTGATTCAGTGTCAAAAACCAGTGCTCATACTTTTCCTCTAGCACCTCCATCAGTACCAGCTCAGGAACAGCGCATAAAAGAGCTTGAAGGCCAGGTAAATCTCTTGTTTTCCCTTGCAAACAAAACTCCCCATCAGGATGCTGCCCAGTTAGATGCCCTAAGTGCAAACAATACCATTGTAACCCCGTCTCAAGCTGCTAATCCTTCCGGTGACTTCCAGGGTCTGAGACATGAAATAATAGCTGCCATTCAGACAGGTTTTAGACAAGAGGCACGAAGAAGTAACCATGGAAACAATCAACATAATTGGAAAGCAACAAACACTTTTGCTAGGGGTAGAAATATCCGCACGAGCGATGGGCGGCCCATTTGTAATGCGTGTAATCGCGTAGGTCACGTGGCCCGTTATTGCTGGGATGTTCCACAAAGAACTCAGCAGCCCCCGTTCCGTGGAGGTTCCCGTAGTTTTGCAGGCCAACATGCACAGTTCCAATACCAGCAGCCGCAAAATCGTAATGATGCTTCTTTAAACGGCACAGGGCCCTCTCAATGGGGACAGTGAGGGCCCACCAGCCATTCCCGAGAAACCAAAAAGTCCCGCCAGCTTTTACGCAAAGAAATAAAAAAGTCAGTTCATCAATGCCTAGTAACAGAGATATCTCAGAGGTTCAAAAGTTTTCCCAAGGAACCCAAACCGATTTTACGGACGAGAATTTTGCTATTGAACGTGAAGTCAAAAACACAATCAGCCCATCTTTACAAGTACATTCTAAAACATTGCATGCTGTATCGACCCCATCTAATGTCTTGATCTGGGGAACTATTTTAAAGCAGCATTTTAAGCTATTGGTAGATACTGGTGCCGCAGTAACAGTCGTTAGTGAAGGATTTTTTCATGATGTTTTGAGATGTAAATATGCTTTGACGCAGAAACAGCTTTTTGAGAGTATTAAAACCGCAAATGGGGGCACAGTACCTGTAACCGGTGCCGTATCTTTTGATCTTTCGATTGGACAATGTGATTATGATTGTAATGCTGTCGTTGTTCCGGACTTGTCGTATAATGTCGTCCTAGGGAGAGATTTTTTACAGAAATATCGCGCAGTAGTGGATGTTGGTAATGAAAAGGTAACGTTTGCCGGAAATGATAGTGTATGTTTTGCTAACGGTGATACTCCCCCGCTGACTGCTGACGTTAGAATAGCAAGAACGTTCGTTATTGATGGTAGTAGTGAAGTTGTTATTCCAGCTGTCTTAACATCATTTCCCTCTGAACCTGCTGTAGGTTTAATAGAAGGAGTACCCAAACTTTCTGATCGTTATCATCTACTTTGCGCATCTACACTTTGCCAGCCCGATAGTGACGGTAAAGTAACCCTGCGGCTGATTAATCCTTCGGATTCTCCCGTGTTGATCCATAAAGGTGCTACCATTGCAAAATTTGAAGAGACAAAAGTCACCGATGACATTATTCCTCTTGATTCAGACCCCTCTGTTTCTGCCATGGACTCCCATGTTAATACTGCATCAGGAATGACTCCTCTGAAATTCAGTTGTTTGCCTAGTCGAAGTCTATCCTCTCAAGAAAATCATAAGCTACAAACATTGTTAGACCAATATTCTGATATTTTCGCTAAATCCACCTTAGATTTAGGCCACACAACTATAGTTCAGCATGGGATTGATACAGGTAATGCTATGCCCATCAAACAACAACCATATCGCGTCTCGCACAGCCAGAAGGCCTCTATTGAAAAGCACATTAATGAAATGCTAGATCAAGGCATTATTGAGGTTTCTTCTAGCCCATGGAGCTCTCCAGTTGTACTTGTCAAGAAGAAAGATGGGGGGACCCGTTTTTGCATTGATTATCGGAAACTAAACGCTGTAACCCGTAAGGACAGTTATCCACTCCCAAGAATCGATGATGCTTTAGACTCTCTCGCTGGAGCCAAATATTTTTCAACCTTAGATCTTCAATCGGGTTACCACCAAGTTGCTATGCATCCGGATTCTAAAGAGAAAACTGCATTCATTTCACATGCTGGATTGTACCAGTTTAATGTTCTTAGTTTCGGTTTAACCAATGCTCCCCCACAATTTCAACGACTTATGTCCAGAATATTGCATGGCCTCGAATGGAAGATATGCCTCGTTTACATAGATGACGTCATCATATTTTCATCGTCCTTTTCGGATCATTTATCTCGTTTAAAAACTGTTTTCGATCGATTCCGTGCTGCCAACCTAAAATTAAAGCCATCAAAATGTCATTTCGCTCAAGATTCAGTGAACTATCTTGGATTTATCGTATCTTCGTCGGGCATTGCCCCTGATCCGCAGAAACTCGAGGCTGTTAAGTCTTTTCCTACGCCAAAAACTGTGAAAGAAGTTCGCAGCTTTCTGGGCCTATGTAATTATTATCGTCGTTTTGTCGAAGGGTTCTCGAAGATTGCCTCACCGTTAAATACTTTAACTCGTAAAAACATCTCGTTTGTTTGGACTCCAGATTGCGAAACTGCCTTTTCAGAGCTGAAAAAACGCTTGTGCTCGCCGCCAATTTTAGCATATCCAAATTTCTCTGCGCCATTTCATCTTTATACGGATGCAAGCCAGACTGCATTAGGTTACATTCTTGGTCAGATAGTAGATGGAAAAGAAGTTGTTCTGGCATATGGAGGACGTGAGCTTACTGTAACAGAAAAACGTTATAGCACAACAGAACGTGAAGCGCTGGCAGTAGTTGATGGCATAAAACGATATCAACCATATCTTTCTGGAAAAAGGTTTTTTGTTCACACCGATCATGGGAGTTTGTCGTGGCTGATGAAAGTACGGGATCCAACTGGCAGGCTTGCTCGATGGGCACTACAATTACAACAGTATGATTTTGAAATAATTCATCGTGCCGGTACTCTTAATGGTAATGCAGATGCCCTTTCTCGCCGTTCTTATGCACCCCCGCAACATTTAATCAAGCCTGAATCTATTCCATCGTCTTTAACACGTCCTGTCGCGGTAATTGAGCATCCTTGCCCGCAACCAGACTCACTAGCTAAGCTACAGCGAGAGGACAGGGACCTCGCTGATATCATCAGATATCTAGATAATCGTCCAGTTTCAGTTCCAGTGCACGCAAATCGTCTTAAGCCATATTATGACCCGGCTGATCGCCCTATTGAACCGCCGAATGACGACCTTATAACACCGGATCTCCAGGAGTCAGATTTACCGTCGGATAGCTTTGTCTCAGAAGTCTTACCAGATGTTCCTAGCACTCTCTCTGAGGGAAATTCGGTTCCAACTCCATTAAATGTTGACAATACAGAAGACTCAGAGCCGCCGATTACGCGTCCAGAAGATCGATTCCAGCCAGCCATAATTCGCGCTATATAAACTGCCTATGGACATCCGTCCCCAGCTCAAGCCGGGAGGCTTGTCCTAAAAGGGGGGAGTCATGTTACGAAAAGGAGGCTCATCGCCAGTTTGCACAGATTGAGGAATGACGTTATAACTATTTCAAAATTAAATCGCAACTGCTGGTGCAATAATTGCATCAGAAACCCGTAGGAAGAACCAGATTGGACAATTTACTGTTAATTCTTATTTTTACTTCATTTCGTAATCTATTAGCTGTGAGTTATAAACGGCGTAGTTTTAGAGGTAGATAAGAGTCTTTTTGGTTAGAGAGAAGTAGACGTTCTGCCAAGCTGGTATTATTTTTTAGAAAACTCTGATAGTATAGCGTAGGGCACATCAAGATTGACCCGTTGAATTCAAGAGAAGGTCCTTGCCGATAGATTCCTGTATCAAGCCTTCAGGTCGTAAGTTTTATTCTTATTCGTAAATAGAACGTTGAAATATCGTACAGACTTTTAAGAAATTGTTGCCCTAAGAACTCACAGTTGAGCCCCTTCATAAAAGATAGGCTTAACAGATTACTTGTGCCCCCCTAACAAAATCATGTTGGTTACGGGCCTAAAAGAAAGGCACTACACGCACAAAATACTCTAACTCAAGTAGTACCACAAGAAATCTATGCAAATTAAATTAAAAACGATGGATATTCCTGCATGAATATTGGAAATTGGAAGGTATATAACTTTCATAGATCTCAGGAATCCAGTACTGAAATTTCTTTACTTTTTTGGGATGGGTCATTATTATTACTTGTAGGGAGGGGGTGGAAGACATTCTCATATATTTCATGGACGTTTTATCCCCCCTCTCAGAACTATGCAAAAATTTGGTCCCTACTCCAGGGCCTCAGAAGAAGCTCCACTCCTTCTTTCAAAATGCTCTTTATTTTTCGTTCCCCCCTCTGAGTGTGCAGAATTTTGATCTCCCCTCCTAGATGTCTTCCACCCCCTCCCCTAGAAGAATTATTGACCAGCCCCTTAGCAGTCGATCACTACTTTCCTATAAACCACATACAAAAAACTGAGTACTGCAATAATGAGTAGGAAAGAAGAGCAATAAAATGCAAGTACTTCTGCAAAATGTCATTTAAGTTTGTTTGCAGTGTCTTTGAGACAATTTATAATATAAGCTGCAGGCGGGTATGTGGACACACGACGAACAGCCATGTTAGAAAGGCAAAGATTGGGAAAAGAATCAAAAGCAGGAGCAGCAAATTTGCTGGGTATAGAAGAAGAAGAAGAAGAAGCCACCACCGAGAAGAGAAGACGAGCTGGACCAAAGCAGAGGTGGTGGACTGTGCTAGAAAAGGGCTTGAAGTAGTTGGAGAATAGGAAGAAGAAGACTGCCTCAGGGACCTGAAATGAAAGCGAAACGAGCACGAAGAAGAACATGAAGATGAAGAAGGAAGAACAATGTCATGACGTCTCAACATCGCTATAGCGAAGATCGCAAAGAATTCTTGGGTAGAGCTGTGATTCACAAAAAGAGTTTCATAAGATCCTGCCAAGTGCCCTATTATTTTCTTCAAAATAACTATACTGCTCATTAGCTTGAATAGTTATTCTTTATTGATGTCAAAATTTGACACCTTGTCTCATTATTTCACCCGGATTGACGGCCTTCATTGAATGATCTTTGTTGTTTTCTTCAACAAACGTCACATTAGACATACTGAGTTGAACTATTTCAAAAACGTTCTTCGACTAATAATATACAAGAAGTTGAACATAACTTGTTCGCCCACAGGTTTTCGAAATAATGTGTTATATTATCAGATTAAGAAATTTGAAAACTGTTCGATGGAATTCGTTGTTGTTTACAGTTTTTACCGTTGTTTACCACTGCTGTATTACAGATAAGGCAGTCGAAAATTGGGCTCTGCTAATAGCTAGTGGTTGCTAGGTGCTTTCTAATTATTGAGAAACCACTGTTACTTTTATAACGATAATAGGAGTGGCCTTCGTGTCCTATCTAACCAGGAGATGAATGAAAGGAAGCAAAGGCAAAGACTTGAGTGTGCGTATAGCACAAGGCAGCCACTTCTTGGTATGCAATGTATGAAAAATCAGAGGCACATATTCTATGTGAAATATGCGATAATGAGAGAGAAAACTATAGTACTGTACAAGCTCTCATCTTTTTTAAGCCTTCCACTGCAATACACACCCTCAACTCACGCACTTTTGCAATAGGCCCTCTCCTTCTTAGCGCCCCAGATATCATACGCCAGAAGGATTGTGAATTGAAATCCATATATGTAGCTATAAATAACTAAATCCTCATATTTCTCGTATTTCTAATTTAATTTGTCTTAGAGTTGACAGTTTTTCTTGTCTAGGTCTGGTTTGAATCATTTCAATATTTTTTTCGACATTGAAAAGCATCAAAAGAGTATCATCGTTTATAAGGCACTAAACAGCGTATTCATACTGACACTTTTCTAACTTAGTCTCCCTTTCTTTTAAGCCTCCCGCCTAGAAGATCGAAAATCTAACAAGCCCCCAGGGTCTTGTTAGAGGGTTTTTTCGTCCCCATGCGGTAAGTTAGACTTGAATGAACGTACCAGCGCCCTGTAACTGATATAGAACCCTCTTACGGTCTTCAAGCAACAACATCAATATGATCTAAGATAGAGCACACTATGAAGAGGGTGTTAGTTCTCAGGTAGCCAAGCTGTATGTATCAGGGTAAATAACTACATGGCTATAAAAACTGAATAGCTCCCTGCCTAAATTGCTCAATAAATCAATACATATAGTGAAATTTTCCAACATATAATTTTGATCCTTTTCGATTCTTGAATGAAGTAAATTTTTAGCTTTCAAACTCAACTTTTCCAGAGATATACCAGATACCTTACAGTCGCTTTTACGTCCAGCGCAACATCCAACCATCTTTAATTGCCTCTCTGTCAAGCATCCGAGAGTAAAGATACATATATCAAAAGATAGCCACTAATACATTTGCTGTTCCTGTTTGTCCTGTGCCAAATTCTCTATTTTTCAAAAGCTGTTAGGCAACAACGTAGCTTCATCTTAAAATTGCAGCACAGGAAAGAAGGCCAGCATCTTTTAGTTGGGGGAGCAATAGCCCTGTGCCCTCATCAGCACCAATCCTTACTGCAACAGAGACAAGTGTTTGGTTCACAAAGTGGAAGGATGGAGTAGTGTCGAAAGAATTCTGTTGTGAGGGGGGGGGATAAAAATGAAGGACTAACAAGTTCTACGAGTAGTATTAAAAGTCCTTCACTAAATCCTACGTACACAAGTTCTTTGCTTCATTCTGGAATACCACTCCATCTCAGATATATATTATTATGAAACTTGAATTAGTTGGTAGGGCAATTAAGTTTAACATTAGAACAGCGATTGCCCCTTTTTTGCTCCATAACATGGCAACGCTACTGAAAGGCAATCAGGCGTGATGCATACTGCTATTCAGTACATGGAGCTGCAACAGTAATTACAGGAGACCCACACTTTTCATCCTGTAGTAGGTACCTCACATCCTATCTTTTTTGGAAGTCCTACTTATCAGGATCACTAATGAGTGGCCCGACGCTCCGATGCAGCTGATATATTCCAGTCTCCATTTACCCCTTCCCTCATGTTACTCCAAAAGCTGTTATTTCACATACGCCATCCTGCGTACAATTTGCTAAATATTCATTTGGAAGCATTATGTTCTATAAACGAGAGCAGGACGGCAAAGATATGTCAATAAAGACCGGTACACTACGATGTGAAATCACTTGACTGAGATTAATGATCATAAACATAGCGACGCCGAATCTAGCAATATCTGATATTAGAATTTACAAATAACGTGTAGCGCTTCTTATCAAGTGAACTACACCAATGAATGTTAAGGACATTTGTGGCCAAGCTGGTCCCTTAAAGCATGCAAATGATTAATCACCAATCCTGAACACATAGCATCTGTCTTAGCCTGCTTCCAGAGTTTACACGATTGACCAGCTGGCACCCATCTTGACAATATAAATCGTCTTATCTAGTCGCTGCACTTTTTGCAAATTTTCTCAGACCTGCAGATCTTGAGCAGGCACGTCTGTTTAGCAGTGCATCAGCTGATGCATTTGCGAAGCTATTGTGCAAGCGGATGCGACTTTATTTACTCCTTTGGTTTTATGGCCCATTTATAGAAACATGCATTACTAAAACTTCTCCGTTATCTTGACAGTTGAAAGGAAGTTGAGAACTGTAATGTGCTGGAAAACACCTTTCAAAGGATTTGTACTGAGTAGGCAAAATCTTGAAAAGACCCCAATTTCAAAACAAATGGACAAATAACACTTCCCCGTTAGGCAACAAACACTGTGAAGTCTGAAAACAGGGCCTAACATAAGGGTGGGTCTTATTTACATAGTGGAATTGGAAATCGAAACTGTAGATCTGTAATTGGGGAAAGCGCGGTTTTGTAGATTAGGGTACACAAATTCATAGATTACACAACTTAACATGTGTTTTGATTGGATTTATTAAGACTTATTAATTCTCAGATAATGTTAAGACTTGTCATTTTACCCTTTTTTAGATAACCTGCTAATTGCCAGGCTTAGTTTCTGACGGGGATTTTGTATAAACTCCATGAGAAAACCACACCAACTTTTCACAAGTATAGATCTGTAAGTATTTTATGCGTCAGGTAGTACCCACTTATTATAACGTTAACTGCATGGCTGGCAATTTATCGTGTAACCCGATTATTAACTTGCTAGATAGATACAATATTATAAAATCTTTAGATTTTCGATCGGAATATGGAGTTAATAGAAGTACAGAATGAGGTTTCTAATATTACAGGACGACCAATATTCAATAACTCATTACGCATGCTTGTTACGTATACTTGCTACGCATTCATTTGTTCATAACCGTGTAAATATGTAAACATAATAGTATCGAATGAAATGAGAGGTAATGACTTAGGAAACAATTGCCCAAAAATGTCCATGCTATTACGTAATTGCAATGAAATAGGTTTTCGTAGTATAGTAAAAATCCACATACAATAACCTCCATTATTCACTATAGCACGAAAAAGCAGGAACATTCTTTTAGCATACTGAAAGCTTTCAGTATGCTAAAAGAATGTTCCTGCTTTTTCGTGCTATAGTGAAGTTCTGTAGTACCAGCAGACTTTTCAAACTCACTTCTATGGACCTAGGCTAGAAGCGATCTTAAAAAAGATATATGAATAAATAATCTTGGTTAGTACTTAGTAATATGCTATCGTCGTTTATTGCGCATAAATTGGGCAGAAAAGAAAACTAATGAATGGATCCTGAATAAGATGAATGTAAGCGAGAGATTACTAACAACTATAAATTGTAAAAAAATGGCTTTCATTGGGCACATACTAAGGGGAAAGGACATAACCAGTGACTTAATACTAGGAATGGTTTATGGCACAAGAGGGAGAGGAAGATCAAAAGTTAGACTTAGCGACAACATCAAAGAGATTTCTGGTGAAAGGAGTATGATTCAGCTGTACAGAATGGCACAGGATAGAATGAAATGGAGAGCCACGGCGGTTTATTTTGAACCACCCATTAGATGATGATGAGTTCATAATAAAAAATATTGTCCTGCTCAGTATGCATTGAGAAATTGTCACCTTCTCTTGAAATAAGACTCCCAGTTTTCTTGCTGAACCAGTCAAGGTTGATATTTTGTATCTTGTGTATAGGAATCTGAAAAATTTTAGGGTTCAGGTTCTTTAAATTTGTGTTTCTTTTATGCGGGTTTTACTATATATTTTCCGTCTCGAGTTGTTGATCTATCGACTCCAGTTCACAAAAATGCTTCTTTGTTCGCTTCTAGATTTTACGTAATTAAAGCAACTGTTCAATTGTCTATCTCCATTCCAACGAGAGATTAATAAGAGCTATTGCGATGTGTATGCTTCTCAGCCGAAATAGAGGCATTTGCACTATCAATCGAGCAGGAATTACACGTATAGGCAAGTCATATTAATTTCATAAGGAGAAGACTATCATAATTTCGCAACTGCAGTTGGTTAATGTTGTGAGTACGTGCGCAATTTAGGCTGAACTTCCTAACTCTCAGGATTTGATTTGACCAACGACTAGCACTGGGACCAGCTCCCCGAAAACAGACGATCTCTTTAATGTGACCGTCGGCTATTATCGTCATGGTCTTTCGTTATCTGATTCGCGAAATAATCCGCGGACCGCTGTCCAACATGCATCTACCAGAGAATGGAACTTATCCAACAGATTTTGTTGAATTAGATAGAGCTTCAATTGACATTGTTAACCACGAACAGACTTCAAACTGGTGGGACTATAAATCAGTACATGTGTTTTAAAATGTTCTGAATTGCCATTCAAGGTAAAAAATCAGATAATTTGTGAAAATGCAAACAGGCGCACGTGTACGCTCCGTATTAATGAGAAACTTATAGATAAGTGATATGGTATAAAACAGACAGGTGCAAGTGAAGGAAGCCGCTTAGTGTTCTATGGGGCTTCGTTCCTTTAAAAATTGCTAAGGAATTCCCTCACCGAACATCGTTTAAACAGCAATAGAAGAAGTGTCACTCAAACAAAACGTGGCGATTATTTAAAGAGGGAATATCGAAAACAAAAACTGAATAAAATTACTATTGTAAGTATGCTTAAGCGCGAAGGAAGACTATAGTCGATAAAAAAAAGGAAAAACGGTTTTCAAAGAGCATTTTGCAAGGAAATAAACAAAACCAGTTGTACTGTAAGATGCAATTTGGGCGCGGCAAGATCTGAGCATTGCCATATGTAAACATCAGTTAGATTTTCTGTTTTCTCGTAAATTGAAATACGGACAATTACCATGAAATTTCACCAAATGCCTTTCAGGGGCATCTTGTATTAAAAAAAACCAAGGAAAACAAAGCCGCTATCAATCTTGCTCTAGCGTTAGTCCTCGGTTCTGTTTTTGTCCATTAGCTATTGAAAAACTAACGCTTTATTTGCATGAAACAGCTATTTAGTATATTGTACACAAGTGCAGCGCACAATGCAATAGAAACCCACACATGAGAACTTGCATCTATTAAGAACATACAGTCTGAAAATGTATTTTTATTTCGTGTAATTAGAATTATTTCAGCCTGATATTTTAACTAGGCCTCTGTACTACTGTGAGATAAATTCAGTCTGTCTGCCAATCAACCCTTTTCATGGATGCTCAAAAAAGATCACGTTCATAGCTGTGATAAGCAGGATCTGCAAGGATAATGTTAGTGTTACGAACTTGCCCCCTGATTACTGGAGTTACTTCATCACATTTAAGAACATGAACAGGCTCATTTCAATGCCATAGCTTCCTATGAGTGGATTTTTAATGTATACAATAGGCAATACTGTATACATTAACTGCAGATGTAATACCTGTAGATTATAAGTTTGTTTGCGAATGATCATTCATCAGTCACGGATTCAGGCGGATCGCACGCGAAGGACAGATGTGACCCATAAAGTTACACTAAGAGCGAAGCTTAACTGATCGAGAGATATTCCAAAGATTACTAGAATTCTTCAAAAGCAAGTCAATTTGTCAAATTCATCCAAACCTATTCTAGAATGATGACGGGCTCATAAACAGCATGGTACTGACGTCTAATGCACAATTCATACGGTGTAACTCAGGGATGGTTTCTCTCTTGTTGGTTAGAAGTAGACTGTTCAACTTAAAACCAAGTCTTTCACAAGCACAATCTAAAAATGGGCAAATGCATTCTTGCATGTTGTCTACTATACATGGACATATAAGGTGTTAAACACATAATAGATATGGTTTACTTGCGTCTTTGAATCAGCTTCAATAGATCTCAATTTTATCATGTGCCCTTCAAACAATGAATTATCGTTCTCAGATTATTAATTGATACGTGAATATGCCCACCTAAATCGCACATCAAAGTATACCCCTTACAATGACTTGCCTATTCTACTTTGCTAGTATTTCGCTGAGGTTTGAATGCTCTCACCAGTCATGGCCAGCAGCCGTTGATTCACGAGCCTCAATTACAACCCAAGATTCAATTTTACGTAGTTTCACAAATGATGAGAAACTTGGGCTAATTACAGGGTTGAACAAAGGGTCGAAACCCCATGAAGGAGACCACTATACTCAGAAGAAAGATCGTAAACAGAACTGATTTGTCCATGTTTACGAGAAGGGTTAAAATCATTCCTAAGCACATTCCTCATCCAACAGACAGTTAGCGATGAACAATTATAGTGACAGGTCTATTCAAAGTTGTGCACCCTTCATACTCTAGGGATAAGGATACAGCCCAATCATAGATTTCAGAATAACCACTAAATCTGCTTTATTTCTTTCAAGAATTGAGAAGAAACTGAAAGTTTTGCATCGGTCAACTTGAATACATGTATCATGCTCATGATGAGAAGAGCACTTGATCAATGCTTGTGGATAAAACTTGCTTGCTATACAAATGTATATAGGAAATGGCATTAGATTCTTGCAGGTCGTCTCATTGCCTCGTATTGCAATATGTATTAGGTTACCTATCGAAGATTTAACCAATACGATGATCATCTCGGAAACAATCTAGCTGCAATACTACCCACGGTCTCTATAGATTATTTCCCATCAACTGGTTACCGCTCTTTCTAAGAAAGTCACTATTGAAAAAATGCAATGTCTTGAACCAAGTTTCTGGAAAGTCAACTTCAGTACATCAATTCAATAAAAGCATTCAATCTTGGAGTAACAGTAGCTCCAATTGGAGACTATGCAAGCAGTCTGTTTATCAAGTGGGCTTGCCATAATTCCACGCTTTTTAAAGTAAACCTAGAGGAATCAAGTTCTGTTTCTTTTTTACTATTTGGAAGTGTAAATATTGTATGTCCCTCTGTAATTAACTTGTTGGCTTGAACTAGCTAACTTTTAGCTGTACTAGTTGCCAAAGTAAAAGAAAGTAGCTAATAATATTGATATCAAATATTAGGAGAAAATTAATAGATCATGAAAAGAATTTGGGATACTTTTTCTTGACTCATCAGCTGGTTGTTAATGTAATATATAGTACCTATCTATGACTAACTTAAGAGCCAAGAATGGTTCTTTACTTCCAATCGATCGTTGTTGCTATAGCCAGAGTAAAAAGAGTATAAGCAATGAGTAAGTGGATCTTTCCTGGAGGAACTAACAAGAGGCGAGAAAATGGTCGAGGCCATCAATCTAATATGCGAATATGTATTTTTGTGACAGCCTGTGATTTTGCTGGGGAAAGGGGGGCAGAGATATTCTGAGCGTCGCGAGCATCAATCAACTAGGCTGCCTGGTAGCCCAAAGTGATGCTCATTTTGTACTAGATTATATGACTTGGTTTAAATTTTGACATAAAATGCGAAATGATGCTAAAAGAGTTCGCTTACTCTATTTTAAGGGGGGAGCACTGAGTCATCGTTCTAAACTCCAGAGGGGGCATTAACCCCCAAAGCCACCTCTTGGCTACAGGACCTGAAAGCATGGCACCAAGTAGTTGCTTAAAGTCGCACGGTTCAGATGACTTTGGTCCAATCTAGCGATTGTACGGAAAATGAAAACAATGGAAGAAATGATTACTGGTGCATAAGAATCCATATGGGAAATTCTCCCACGAAGTCTTCTTTGAAGAATCAAGGTGTGCTGAATGGAAAAGATCATGAATTGACATATCAAATGTTATCGTTGATAATAGGCGACTCCGATAACGAAAATTGCATTGTTATGGTAGATTCAGAGAGAGGATTATGCTCGTCCAGAGGTTACCATATGATATCGGTTGGATGACAACAATTTTGAACCTATTGTTCGTTCGCAAAAGAATTAGAGGTTATCTTGTGATAGGTGAACCAGCTGGATACAGACCTTGAGAGAGAGAGAGCTCAAAGCAACAACACTGTTGATATTCTCAGATACTTCAACACCTCTATCTACAGTCTCTCTCACATCTCGCCTCGCTTTCACTTGTTCAGATAATACCTTATGACAGGGACATAATGACATGGTGTCTAGCGTTGTTCTAGTTCATCGTCAGAATATCGATTGTTTTTCAATTCCATAGTGTGCAGTCTTGTTTGCTACCAATATCATTGATATGAAACTACAAGTTTTTACGTTCAATTAGCTTGTCTCAAAAGAGAGCTCTATTTCTAAGCGCCGTGGCGCGTGCCATTATTACGATCCTTTCATTCTGCAAATGTAGCTTTTTATTATCTTCAGTTGTACTGGCAGATCAGAATCTTTTTCTAACAACAGTAATTGTCCGAGTAGTTGCAATAATAATCAATGTGTTATTCAGTTGTAGAAGTTAGCGATGATAAGGTGTAATCCTAGCAGTAATTAAGCTTCCCACAGTTCCAACACTAAAAAAATCTCCCAAAACTAGCAGATATTCATAACTATTGCTTTATCTCTCCATATTCTTGAAGTTCGAGCAACCATGATACTGTAAATATGCAAAACAGCTTGATTTGCAAGCTATGCTCTGTAATCATTGCTGCAAACGCTCATGAGCCAGTGACAGGTGCCTTTTTCTTATCATGGCCTTCTTAAGTTATATAAAAACCGGTTCGAAAGGTATAGGGGCGAAACTCCTACCCTTAGAAATTATCGAATTTCTCAGTTTTCCGCAACTAACTCCGAATCGTTCTTTGGAATTATATCCTACCTGGTTCTTTCGTGCCGTGGAACGGTATGAAGGTATCAAGCATACTTCTTAAAATGGGAGACTTATTCGTGGTTGTCCAGTAATATTCAACCTTGAAGTTCATCTCGAGGCAAGCATGTAACTGGAGCCATGGACAAGTGGTGAAATTTTTGGGATTTTTTGGATACAAGGGATTTCCCAGTAAATACAAGACAGGAGATACAAGTGGTCTACTGTCGCATCATATCATTTCTAATGGTAGCTGCTTCTCGGTGTAAAACCCTTTTCAGACCTGCACCAGACAGAAAGAGCATGCAAAGCATTCACAAAGCATTGAAGATTCACACATGTGACCGTATCACACAAACAACCTTGTAAAACGCAATGTATAACATACCAACCTGCAATAGCCAATTCTTGTACTATTCATGGAAGACAATCAAAAGCTAACTTACCATAATCTTTACAAACTTGCCCACAGTCTTCGTCGCAAACGCACTTCTCGCTTTCCCCGCAGAATTTGTCATTTTCACATTTCGTAACGTGACTACAGAGTCTCTTCCAGACTTTCGGTCGCAGTCTTGGCTTGCACTTGTCCAGCTCGATTGATAGGAACTCCTCAAAAAACGCTAAACGGAAAGAAATCTGGTTACCGATATGGATGCACGTCTGAATACATGTTAAGCTAGTTAGAAATACGCACAATGTGCATATATGCTCAGCTGCAAGAGTCTATGGTAGCATACATTAATTTCAAACTTCTGTCACAGGTTTGATTCAAGTGGTGCAGAATTAACCATGAATTTAGGCATAGCTGTCCTATGCGGAATGGTAAATCCACGTCTCACCTTCAGAATATCACAGTTAGTAACTATGAAATATTGCCATTGGATAATGGGAGTATCGCTTTACCAAGGAAGACGAATATCTACTTTGTATCCTATGAAGTACCAGTTGCAATTCACCTGGCCTGGGAAAAATTGATGCAAGAAACAAAGACTACGCAAAATTAGCCCCCACTTGACGTCATAGTTTCCAACATGACGATTCTGTTTTTGGATCTTGTTCAGTAAATGGATTTGGCTTTCGAAAGTAGCTATGTATGCGCCAAGTAGTGAGTGTTTCAAAATTTCATTCGCAGATACAAAATTGTCATTAGTTATCCCTTGAACATGTGAATATTCAATTCACATGCCGTTGCAAAATACTCCAATAAGTTATAAGTCGTGGCGTGTCATCTAACTTCAAGGTTCTGTGTCTTTCTAAAGTAAAAATTTATGAAATTTCGTGTCTCTACTTACCAAAGGCCTCGATAGCAATATTGGTCAGCACGATTAACCGAGTTAGTGTTATTAATTTCATATTAAGCTAAGATATACAACAGCATACAATTTCCATCGTCGAAAACACTCCTTCCGTATGACCGTAGCATTCCTCAATTACTACACCGCGCGACTGAACCACAAAATGACATTACACACAGCTGATTCCGAGCGGCATGTATCCAATAATTTGCCGCTTTGTCAAAATTTTGATAACGTAGAGGCGAGAATTACCGACCAATTAAAACAGGAGGAAATGGGTGAAACGACCAATCATAGAGGCTGGTGGAGAATACCGAACAGGTGTGTATAGAGCTTGTGTACAAATCCCGCGCCGATTTTCTCAGAAATGCAATAATTCAATGGTCATTTTCTATTGCTTGATTGCCTTTTGTTTGGCGAGTAAAGCAAAATAAAGACCAGAGATTTATCTAACTGAGTTTTAAAGCCATTTAAAGAACGAGGCCGTAAACGCATGAACACGACGCGTGTGCTTTGTCAATAGAAAGCGTGGCGAGCAAAATTCGGAACAGGTGGGGAAGACACGTGCCCAAATCAACAAAACTGGTCGACGGTCAAGATAAAAACATAGCAGTTGAAGTGCGATTCAGCCCCAAAGTGGGAACTGATGATAACAAGAGAATGTGTTACATATCACACATTCGGCCAAAAAAGTGACCGCGTTCGAACAGCCATGCAAATGAAGATGTTAGGAGATCGCCGAGATTCCCACAGTGCCTGGGAAAATTGAAATGCGGAGCAGTGCTCTAGCGCATCAGCTGTGCGGGAATGTCTATATGGAAGATGGTGTTTAGTCCAGATCGCTATGAAAGGACTCTAAATCATGACATTGACGTACAATGGGTTTTCATGTGAGAAGTGGTCTATAAAAGAAGTAAGTACTGACTCCATTTGCCAAGATTCCTATTAGTAAACCACCAGAGGCGACATTTGTAGATACAGTTTACACTATTCATAGGCCCGACAAATGTTTCTTAGGGGTTGATTTACCTTGGAAATGAATTCATATTGTATTTCTTAGTTAGTGATAGTGAAGCAAAGCAAATCGGATTTCTCTAGCTACTGACTTCATCTGAAAAAATGATGAACACGGGCTGGCGCCAGGAGTTTTCCGATAGGGAGCTAACTCTTGCGACGGAGGGGCTAAGATATGGTTAACAGGGTATTGGAACTGCTCGGAAAAAAGAGTTCTTTCTTCATCTTCCGACGGGGGGCTAGTATGCTCACCCGGGGGGCTATAGCCCTCCCAGCTCTCCCCTGGCGTCACCCTTGGATTAGCTCAACATATATCTATTTACAGTGGCGCGCCGAGGGAAATTTAAGTGGGGGGTGTAGCAATAGACAAGTCCCCAGGTTTGAACAAGACCTCATGATTACCCACAGTTTTTCATTTAATTTCCATTTAATACTTCTATAAATGACGTTCCTTCAGTGTTTAAATAAATAAATAGAGGTATATACAAACAAAACAAAAGCAAAACAAACAAGTGTTGAACTGTTCTGCCAGGACGTCATGTTTGGGGCTAGTTCATGGATTGTTTATTTTTGCATTAATTTTACTTTACTGGCCCAAGTGGTAGGTTTTCATTTTTTGCTTGAAAAGCTGAGTAGATTCCACATTTCGTATATCGTTTGGGGATATCATTCCAGTTGCAGATTGTCTACATTGAGAGTTTCGCATTTTGAAATACTAGTTCTCCTCGTAAACTTTCTCTTAAGATTTTGGCACAAGGTACGTATTATGGCCGAGATTAACAGAATATAAAAAATACTAGAATGAAACAGAAACATATTGGGGGATGTATCATGAAATTGTGGCTTATCGGTGGGTACGTGGTATCTGACTAAAACCTGACCATTTTTCTGGAGTTCTTCCAGAGGTTCTAGCATCTATATAACCTGACGGATCACCCCCTTCATTACTAATCATTAGCCATCATCAGCCAGTCATGATCTCGAACCAAAGAATTACCGATGGACTCTGCAAAAACGGGGGAGTTTAATACACCAAGCCCCTATCTTGGCACATCCCTGCTGTATGGTCAATGAACAATATAGAACAGAAATGATACTTTGGATATATATGCTAATTCTTATAGCCATGACTGAGATGGGGGACACTAGGACCACCAAGGGGATAATCAGGACCAATGATATTTGAATACCAATACAGAGAAGGATCTGCTCATCCCAATGTGTTCCCTCCAAAACATTTCTGTACAACGGTCCAAGCAGAAATACAGGGAAGAATGGAAGCCTATGATTTGTCTAAATGCGCTCATAGACTTTGCATTGGAATCTGTGGAAATCGGGGGATATAAATTCCACATCTTAATGGTAAATTTTTGTAGTGTCAGTCTGAATGGCTCCGTCAAGGGATCAAACGTGCTAATCAAGGAGCTGCAACCTGTCCAACATTGTCAAGTCAAGACTTGCTCAAGAGTATAACACAGACTATCGATTTTCACACCTAAAAGACACTCAATGTGCCCAGATGCACAAGCTCAGACTACCAAAAGCTCTGTTATGACGATGTCAAGCGAAAAGAAAGAATTAGACCTAAAAACTACTTCTCAACTATATATGATTTTCTAATATAGGGAATTATGAGTTAAGATTAGGGTAGCTCTCACCGTCAGAAAACATTTGGAAAAAAGCAAAATTGTTCCCTTCAATAACATTATTATTGAAGGCAACAGTTTTACTAATATTCATACGATATAATGTCTAACAAAAGCATACATGTTTTGTGTTTCTACTCATCCTCCAACCTACAAATACAAATTGTATATTATACAGCGGACGTCAACAGTGTGGCTCAATCTGCTAAAGATATTGTTTAGTTCTGGGGTGGTTTGCAAATTTAGATTGACAATAAATTGCAACATTGCTATAATACTCAGGTTTCAACTCTAATTGTTTAGATAACATTGCCGCTGTTTACAAATGGCAAATAGCACTTGTTTATCGAATATCAACGGTAAATATAAACAACAGGACGGATCAGATGGACTTGAAGCAAGAAAAACAACATGGAATGAACAAGTCTCTGTATAGAAATAATCCAAGAAGCGGGGTCCAGAAAAATATCCTACCTTCTTCCAGTCATTAATTCTTCATAAGGAAGCCTTCCTAATTTAAAAAGATTAATATTAGCAAAGCTTTTGAAATTCTATGCACTTTTGATGTCTAAATATTAGAAACTGGTTCCATACTTCGTGGTAATGGTAACATCCTATATATATTACCTGATCTAGGATGGAAGTTCATTAATCAAAATCTTCCACCTTCCTCAAATGTGACATAAAAGGCAAGATCTACCTCCGGCTCTGTAATGTTGTAATGTATGCATGTCACGTGTATGGTGGCCCATCAGTATCAACAGCTATCTTATATACAAAACCAAACTTTTTGTCTACATGAGTAATTAATTTCAATATTAAATGGCATTTACATTATCAATCAAAAAGTAAATGTGAAATCATTTTTTATCTTGCATTTCACTTTTGTTAACAACTAGAAAACTGATTTAAATTTCATATATGTTGTAAATCATTTGATACTTCTGGGCCATTCGTGTGGACCATCAGTATCAAGTCTGCCTCGTGATCAAATTGACCTCGGTTGGAATAGCGCAAGTCAAATGGCACATGTTTCGATTATGAACCTATTTCACTTTCGCGCGAAGAAAGTAGGGGAGAACAGTGTATCGTCGAAAAAGCTATGTCTGATAGAAAAAAGAAAGCAAAGTGGGATGCATTGGAGAAGTTAATGACAAATAAACGTACCAAGGGGACATCAAAAGACAAAAGTTCGAAAAAAATTCCAAGCTGCATTATGGTGCAGCGAATGTCATCACAGCCAACTGGTAGGCAGAAAAAGTATGAACCCCTGGATACAAGGGACTTTGAAATCTCGAGACAAGTAATCTAGAATCTCTGAGCGGTGTAAATTCTGCTTAACATATTGAGCAATATCTTCCTTTAATTTCTCATCTTCTTTCCAAGCACTGCGAGCTAGATCCATTTCAGCACATAAAATCCATTGAGTACAATTCGGTCTTCCCAGGGCCTACTCAAATTCAAGGAAACCCAGGTTCAAATGTCAATCACCATTAATTCAACCGAGGTCAATTTGATCACGAGGCAGACTTGATACTGATGGTCCACACGAATGGCCCAGCAGTATCAAATGATTTACAACATATATGAAATTTAAATCAGTTTTCTAGTTGTTAACAAAAGTGAAATGCAAGATAAAAAATGATTTCACATTTACTTTTTGATTGATAATGTAAATGCCATTTAATATTGAAATCAATTACTCATGTAGACAAAAAGTTTGGTTTTGTATATAAGATAGCTGTTGATACTGATGGGCCACCATACACGTGGTAGAATAATTAGTAGACACATGCTAGAGTTTGATAGAGTCTTGGAGAGTAAGAGAAACAGAGAAGAAGATAGAGCAGAAGATAGAGAAGAAGATATGCTAGATAAGACAAAAACATAACAGGCTCATAGCTGTGGAGCCATGACTTTTTCTGGACTCTTCTAAGAGGGAGACCTAGCTATGCGCTTAAGCACCTAGTTTTTAAATAAGAAATATATAAGTTATCAAGCTCCAATGGTAGAGCCAAACTCAGTGAAAAGAGGTTTTCCTCGTCGAGATCCAAAGGTGATTTGGAAAAACGTATTAAAAATGAGGATGATTTACGCCAGAGTACATAAAAAGTACACCGAAAGTGTCCACCCATACAACATTAGCAAGCATCCAAAGTAAAATCTCGGAAAACGAGGATTTCGCGTGCTTTTAGTATACATTAATATAGCAATGATCCCGACGCCAAAAAATGATGATCCCCACTTCCCGAAAAACATTATTGGGCAGCCCCAGGTTGGAAAGTTGAAGTTGTGAACCAATATTAACCTCTACAGCGTATTCTAGTATTGAGATATAACGAAAATTTATGAACAAATTCCATTTTTTCAGTGGTGTTATTATTAATAGCATTAAAATTTATGGTCTATGTACAATCTCTCTAATGATAATAATGCATTTTCAGTAACAAAACTTCACTGATCTTTTCAGACATTATAATATTGAAGAATTGCAGCAGTGAATCATTTGGAAACATCAAATGAACTTTAGGCCTGAAGAAAGCGAAGTACAGTTGTACATCAGCAAGTGAGCATCAGTTAGGAGACAAGAATGAATGCATACATCTGCCGTAACCACAGTGGATGGAAGAAGGAAGAATACACAAAAGAGGACGGAAAAAAACCGTGGAGCAGTTAAAAAGTTAAAGTGCATGGTGGCAAATTGAAGCTAGAATTCATCAATTCTCATTCAATAGCTGAAGGTGCAACGAGTTTGTCTCGAAACGTTCCAGTTAATATGGCTTAATCTTTTTGGACATGTTCACTTTAAATAACTAAGCATGTCATAGCCTCTAAGCATAGCCGCCAAATGTTTGAGAGCTCTGTCAGGTCTATTTTCTCCCTACCTAATTGACCAATCATCATGCAGGATTCTGACCATATATGCTAAAGCTAGGCCCATTTTGCATGATGATTGGTCAATTCGGTTGGGAGAAAATAGACTCTATCAGAGTTCTCAAACATTTGGCGGTTATGCTTAGCCTCTAATATACATGGACTTGTTGGATTCAAAGAAATGATCTTCAAAGTTGATTGCTTATTCTAGCTCTAACTTACCATGGTTATAGCCATTCTTTCCAACATATGCTTGATTCCACAATCGCTTTTTCTAACATATCAAATGATCATTTTTCGTGAAAACAAAATCCACCAATGACTTACCCAAAATAAAGCAAAAGCTAATTTAATTTTCAGTTTCTTTGCATTTCAAAACAGGGGCCTGAAGACATAAATATTTTCATTATGGTGAAAGGCAACAATGAATAAATATAAATAAATAAATATAAATTAAGAAATAAATATAAATATTAAAGAGCTACTATAAATTGTTAACTGCAATTATAATTGCAATCACCAATTGTAAGACGATGTTTTTTAAGTAAAAGCATGGTACATTAAAATTTTTACACGAAAACAGGGTAAAGACTGTGTAATGTTTCAAACATTTCTAGGGCAAGATGTCAAACTGAATGAGTTATCTTTTGAGAACTGAGAACTGTAGGTGACAGTAATCCTTTCTCAACACTGGTTTCCATCTTCACAGAGGATTTTCTACCTCTGCGAAGCGGGTCGCAAAGCTTCATTATTCGTGTAAATATTAAAAAAACAGACAGCTACAAAAACGATAACACGAGGAGCATGGAATTGCATAGCAACCCTGTGGCCATTACACAAAACATAAGAATGCAAATAAGGACAAGAAAATAAGTAAATGAATGGATCATTCGCTCGTTACGCAATTCCTCTACAAGGGAGGGAAGGCGCCTCAAAAATTAATAGATAGCATTTCAAATTCACACTTGGGGCCATGCTCTGAACTTTATGAAAAGAGGGAGTGACGGCCTCCAAAATGGTAAATTAGCGTTACGTAACGGAGGAATGATCTTAAATAAATAGTTGGGTAATACAAATATATTAAGGAAAGCAAAGGGAGACAGGTGGTAATAAGACAGTTACATATTCACTAAACAAGTAAAGAATTTTAAGAATATTTGGAAAAATTACTAGTGGCCAATCATGGATGTATTGTATGGCTGGTTTACTTTCGTTGCAATGGAACCAGGCCTTACGATTGAGTAAATTTAGCAGAAATCAGCCTTCTGGCATACTTAACAGGCATAGGAGCTTCCATTGCTCAGCTCTTGAGGACTGGAATAACCACCTATTAATATACGTGAAAACCATGACTAACCACGTTTAAAAGGCAACCGAAAACGTATCTGAAGAGCAACCTTAAATACACACGACCCCCTGGAAGACCAGCTTTAACTTGAATAGGTTAAACAAGTATCAAATTTGTCTCTTTATATATTCATTTTCAGTTCTAAATATATTAGATAGTTTATTGTAATTGCTATGCTGAAGAGTTTTCGTGCATAAACATTTATGAAATGAAATGAAGTGACATGAAACAAAATGAAAAATAGGACCAGATGCACTATTGCTACAAGCATCTGCTTCTCACTCTCCACGACTTATTTATATCATTTTTTATATATCATTTATTCCTATATTATTTATTTATATATTATTTATTTATATATTTCTACGGGGAATAAAACAAACTTGATATTACGCAATTTCCAAGGAGCCAAGCAAATGCGGAATAATGCATTCTATAAAAAACAGGTAGGCTCAAATTTTTACTTTGTGTCTAGAGGTCGTAGCAAAAGTATTCCTTGAATGTGGCTGAAAGGGGGCCAACTTGCGGTCTCTCTTGAATTGGTAATGAAACAATGGAAAACAAATTTACAATGAAATAAATGCTCCTATACTACTCGTCAACTGAAATCCAAAGCAGGAATGCAAACAGCTGACTTAAATCTGGGCGACGCTTACACTCAGGGGGGAAGACAGGAAAATTCATTCGAAGGGCAAGAAATGAAGATTTTCCAACAAAAACTGAAGCATATTCGTTTGTCATGATCGATCTATTTAGCTATTCAGTTAAATAGAATCCTTTCCTTTGAAATTCAGAACTATGGAAGGAAAGGAAAACTACTGCGTCGTTTCTCCGACAAGATAAGAAAGTTTCCGACAAAATGCCAGTCTAGCTCTACAGGAGGTTTTCGTCCTCTCTGACCCACCTGTAAAGATAAACTGCCGTAAGATTGCTTCTATCTATGATACTGTCTACACTGTTCCGCTGTCGTTTCTCTCCGTTTTTGAAAACGCTACCCATTCATACTGCTCCTGGTCAAACGAATGTGCTATGCATTGGTCAAACGAATATGTTATGCATTGGTCAAACGAATATGCTATGCATTGGTCAAACGAATATGCTAGAGAATCCATATTGCTTCAGGAAACGCTGTTACCAGCCTCTTCGTTAAACAGCGGCCTGAGAAACAATGTTCACAAGACTTGATCAAATCTGTGCTCAAATGTTTCTTAATTTTTGCCCGATCTGAGCCTCACATTCTTACATACTCGGAAGTGGTTTCTGTTGCTTGGACGATGTTGATTTGTCTTTTGAAGTTTTGAAGCTTCTTCCGTTGTCTTGCCATTACTGAAGCGTCCATAATTTCATTTTCATTTCATTTCGAAATTCTGTAAACAGGGCAATTTTTACAATGAAAAGTTGTTTACAGAATTGCCTAGTTATAGTTTAATTGCATGAATAACTGATTGCATTAGTAAACTCGCTTCTCCATGGAATCCATGATCATGGCCTTACGAAGATGCATGGTGTTAAAAGTGAAAGCTCATGATGGGCAAACGACACGCGACATTATTTACCATGCTACTGTAAACTGATGTTGAGCAGATTTGACACCATGATTGCACACTGCGGTACCAACGATCTGACTATGGAAGGCCAATTGGTGCAAAAGTCAAGAAAATGTATTTTCAACAAAATCAAGATATTATTCCAGGTTCAAGAACATATTCAACGTCAAGTGCATAAATCAACCTCAGTGATATAAATTAATATCTAGAATTCAACAAAATTAATCAACATCAACAACATTAATCAACGTCAAAAAAATTAATCAACATTAACAAAATCAATCAACGTCAACAAAATTAATCAACATCAACAAAATCAATCAACGTCAACAAAATTAATCATTGTCAACAAAATTAATCAACATCAACAAAATTAATCAACGTCAACAAATCCCAAGATGCCATTCTTCACCATTTTGGCGCGAAAATTTGCTAGGTGGCCATGATAACATTTAAGCTAAGATGGATTCCGACAATAGCAATCGAACTTTAGAGCAATGTGTTCGTCAATGTGTGAGAGAAGAATTACGGCGATTGTCTTCTGCCCACGGGCAGCAGGGTAGTCTTATTCAACGAACCAGACAGCTCATTGCAACTTCTGTTACCGTTTTGTCGAGGGGTTTGGTTGGCAGGTCTCCGTTAACTTTGACTAGTCCAAGGTCAGCCAGTGTGCCTGTTGAGCCTATTGCAACAGCCACAAGTAACAATTTGCAGGCCCCGTTGTCATTAGGAGCAAAGAGGGCAAATGTGCATGTACCAGGGCATAATCTTCGTTACAAAAAAAAGGGGAGGCAGCTGCGAAGACACAATTTATAGTGTCAAAGAGCGTTTATCTCCTGGATGAAACTGAGCAGCCTGTTTTGATCAAGACTACACTGTAGTTGACGATATGATTGTTTTAAAGGGTCAATTTGACTTATCATCTGATTTTACCGAAGATGATATTCGAGCTGAATTAGTTTCCTTGTTCTGTAAAAAGTTACCCTACATCAACCGGCGGGATTTTGATTTTGTGGAAAGAGAAAGGAATCTAATTTCCTGGCCAGTAGTAAAAGATGGCCATCAATGGGATTTTAAACAGATTTCCAATCTCAAATTTCGGCCTGCCAACTTTTCCACTTTGAGCCACAGGTGGTGCATCCATAGGATGAAATGCAACACTTGAGCAAGAATCAGAAAACAGCGATGCATTCCTCCAGCCAGCTGATAGCAATCTAAAATTTCTCAAAAGTGTCATTAGAACATGCCCGGACTCACTAACTCCTGGTACTAATGAGACCAATTGTTGCAAAACACTAACTGCATTTTATAAGCGCAAGCCTGCTACCTCTAGTAATTGCTGGTTTGTAGCACACTGTGCATCATCAAGTATCTCGTTAAGGGATTAAAAGAAATTTTCCCAATCTTGTACCGCAATTTCAAAAAAGTAACCTTGGCAAATTTTCGCGCCAAAATGGTGAAGAATGGCATCTTGGGATTTGTTAACGTTGATAAATTTTGTTGATGTTGATTAATTTTGTTGACGTTGATAAATTTTATTGATGTTGATTAACATTGTTGACGTCGATTAACTGTGTTGATGTTGATTAATATTGTTGATGTTGATTAATTTTGTTGACGTTGATTAATTTTGTTGATGTTGATTAATTTTGTTGAATTCTAGATGTTAATTTATATCACTGAGGTTGATTTATGCACTTGACGTTGAATATGTTCTTGAACCTGGAATAATATCTTGATTTTGTTGAAAATACATTTTCTTGAATTTTGCACCAAATGGCCTTCCATATCTGACCTCAAATGCAAACGCAATCGAGGAAACTGAAGAAATCCTGCAAGTTGCAAAGCAGGAATTGAGCAACCTGAAAACAGGCATACTCAGTACTGTAACGATGCCTGCTCAACTTGGTATCAAAAAGAAGGTATCAAAGTTGAACAAAAATGAGAAAACTTTCTACAATGATAATGGTACTACGCTGACTGACCACAGCAACATCAACGATAATTATCTTGCCGTAAAGCGGCTGTGTCTAAGCAGACGAGGAGATTCTTCTTTAGTTAGTAAATTCTTAAATTTATAGAGTATCGTTGAATTGCAGACGACTCTCTGCAAAAGGTGACCATTTAAAAGTGTCACCAAGCCTCTGTGACAATCAACCCAATGGCGACAGCATATCTTATGGCCCAGAGTAACTTCAAATAAATGCCGAACAGGATCCCTTTGTTGAAATGAAAGGATTGCCACTAAAAATCTTAATAATATCAACATTTTTTTTACCAAAGATTGAAAATTTCACCAATGTGATTTTAGAGTAGTTCGATATTATCATCATAGCAGAGACAAAACGTGATGACACAAACAGATTTCACTACCTGGGTTCAAAGCGCCTACTCAGCTAGACTACACTTCAAATTCAGAAGTACTGTTGGGTTTGATTAAGGAAATACTGTATTATTCCCATGGAAATCCAAACCATAGCAGTCTCTGGTGATAAAAGGGTATCCTTATCGACTTGAATATCAGCAACTCTAAGTGGTTGCTTTACCAATCCCCACTTTTAACATGACATGCTTTTTCATAAGAAACCTAGCTCAAGGCCTAATTTCTGGCCGCATTTTAGTTCTAAAAGTTTCTTAGAAGTCTCTTAATTTACTGAAAAAGATTTCAGTGAAAACAAAAGCAAAACGTAAAAATTTTTGTCTTTTGTAGTGTCCACAAGGCTTACTAGCTTTTAAGAACACAAAACATACTGTAGCAGACACTTTTAGATCTTTGGAGGAAAAGATGTGTTTCGGGAACTGTGAAAGATGGCACAGGAATTTCCAAGGTTTCTTAACTCTTTCTTTGTAATTAAGACATCAGATGGAAAACGCAGCTTTATTATGAATTTGAGGATAATAGCCACGACAGTTTGTCGTACAACTTGATTAGGTCTTAATTGGTTTGTCATGGATGTGTCGATGAACTGAACTGAAATAAAAGATCTACAAATGGCTATTCTTTTCTGATATATCTGTCATGTGACTCGTCTTTCTTTGTAGTTCTAAAAGCTTCTTAAATTTTAAGCTGTCTAATACTAGGTTTCTTATAAACCGATTTCTTATAAAGAACACGTGTGTAAGTTGCTATTATTGCAGTTTGTACTTATGCACACAGTAATATACTCGTAACAGTGTCCTCTGGACCTGGCTACAACTAGTATCCTTCGGCTTTGGGGTTCCTCTCGATGATATCTGCTACCATTTTCTGAACAATTTCTGAGCTCTGTGAAATCTATTTACTCCCAACCTAATTGACTAATCCTCATGCAAGATTCTGACCATATATGCTTTTAGCTAGGCCCATTTTGCATGATGATTGGTCAATTCGGTTGGGAGAAAATAGACTCTATCAGAGTTCTCAAACATTTGACGGTTATGTTCTATTGTATATTTTCAATTACTCATGATGAGTTTAGTATAAATGCATTCTTTGATCATAACCTGTAGAACGTGGGTGGTGCTGTCCTAAAAAGTTAACAAGGGAAGCTGTACCGCGGGCCATTCTGCGGAGCTCATCAATGACTAAACCAAATAATCCATTCCAAGCTGTTTAGCATGAAAGTTATTTACTTAAAGCCGTTGTGAAGGGTTGATTAATATTACCAACCTAGGAATTCACAAAACTAGTATACGCTTATTGAAAGGGAGGCAGAGCCTCCCAAAGATTCTCTTCATTGTAACAAGGGGGGGGGGTGAACCTCCTGAGGTCTATCCACAGAAGCCCTGTGCAGTATTATGTATAATTGTCATGCCTTATGCAAGGAAATTTATTGATTCTATTAGTAAAATATAGTTGCCAAGTGTTCCATGTCCAAATGCTGTAGAAATTGCAACGACAGTTAGCTTTGATCTAGCTATCAGTTGGTAATATAATCAATCAAGGCACTACTTCTCGTTTTCGTAGGGTATCTGTGTGTCATATCCCCCTCCCCCCAAATGAAAGCAATGAAGTTTCGCCCCAGGTCATGATAGATATGAACCATGAAAGTGGATCTATGAATCATTACTGTTCTATACGTTTTTTTATAAGGAACCTTGCTCAAGGCCTAGTTCCAAAAGGTATTTATTTTTCGACTTCCAATGATCAAATTGTAGTACCAGATGATTGTAACACATTGAAATCCTCAATCTTACCGTTAATTTTGGCTGTAACGTATAAGCTCTTTAAATATTTAGGCATTCTAAATGTAGGTTCCTCATAAAGTGGTTCCTCATAAAAAGCACGTATTTTCCACGTGCTTTCTATGCTGGAGATTTAGCAGCTGTGGAAAAGAGCCTCATCTGATGTTGTACATAGCGCCTGTAGGAAAAATTGCCCTTTATTTTGTTGCTGGATCGCCAACTAAGCTTTTTACGCCAAAGTTTATTTCTTTGACAGATATTGGGGCTTTTTGATATCATCTGGATCGCCATAATTTTTAAGTATAAACAAATCTTTTTTATAAGAAAGTGGGTTTTAAGAAAGTAGTACTAGGCTGCTCAAAATGTTAACACAATTTAATAATGGATTTCTGAGACCTGAAAAAGTTGATATGTTGATACACTTATTTTTTTTATAAGAAACAAGATCAATGTTGAGTACTCCAGTTTCTTAATGTTCAGGAAATTTCAATACTGGCTCTTAAAGAGTTTCTTAAGATGAGAATCATAAGAAAGATGACATCATAAGAAAGAGTTTCTTATGATGTCATGAATTTTATATCTGGGGTTCCTAACATTATTAGACTTGTCGATCCTTCTACTGCTATGAAAGTATTCTATGTTATGGAATGTTCATGACATTTTTTATCAAGTCAAGAGATTTGCTTCCGTTCTGATGCTGTATGTAATTTAGAGGTGTAAAGTATATTTTTATTCCTTGTGTCTTAAGTTCTAGGCCAACAGGGCAATCATGTTCTTGGGTTTTACAAAATTTTGTAGTTCTCAGTTTCACCACGATACACTAGCTTCTTAATTTTTTGCTTCGAGTACTTAAGTTTTCTACTTTTTTCTTGCTGTTCAGTACTCGATTCTTATAGCCAGTTTCTTAGAGAAAAATGAGTGTACACAATTCTCATTCTCACGCAAGCCTGTTATATCTTCTGTCTAATTGGCATATAATTCCTATGAAAGTCAATGTATTTAAGTGCTTTGTGTAGTACCTGTCCGTCTGTGTAGCCCCGCAGTGATACTCAAACTGGATTGTTCTTATGAAGAAAGTCTTAAAAAAGTTTCAGTGCTGAAATAATGAAAAATTTACGAAAATTTCAGTAACTTACTAGATGAAAAGTCTTTTTTTCTTGTTTATAAATATATGTGTATCACCAATTAGAGGACTAATTCTGGGTGTGAAGAAAGGGGAATTCAGAGTCTTCTCTGTCGAAACAGAGATTGGGAGAGACTACAGGATGCTTATGGGCGGTATTGTTAAAAATACATGGCAACACAAGTACGTAGTCATAACCACCGTAATGAGCTGGCATCATGTTGTTTGATGTTTGCTGTTTGACATTCTAGGAATTACTCCATTGTTTTATATTTGATTGAGTTGCAAATACGTCACGTAAGACAACATGCGCAGCATCACACTTTGCTTACAGGTGCTGGTTGTGAGCGGCGGCGGCACGACAGGTTTCATCTATGTGAGCTGGCGCGCGGACAAAAGTGAGGGATATTTCTTCCAAAGGATTCGTGGTACGTGTGACTACTACACGATTATCAATTAGACAGCTTGCAATTGTAGTTTTTGGCGTATAATAGTGTCCGTTTGATAAGTTTACCAGCCAGTTGGGCTATTTGGATGCTAGAGTTCCGAGGCTGGCCTATTAGAGAAAACTGCATTTATAAGCAGTTTGCTTCGGTTTCCAAGTATTTTTTGGCTACACTGTATTATACGTAGATTCTACTGTCAGCGTTTGTAACATCCGCTAAATATATCGATACAGTTTTATGGGTATTTTCATATTATTTAAATTATGGGCATGGAATGATGTTTAGGATCCCACTATCGGCCCACTACAAGTTTCAACGGAAACTCGGGACAAGACGCAATTAATGCGAGTTTCGTTTCTAAATTATCGATTGTGTGCAGCGAAAAGAATACTATAACTTCACGAGGTCCTTTGGGGTTTTATCTTTAGTAGTACCGTGTAGGCCAAATGGATAAGTGTATTTTTCTATAAAATCTCTTTTAAACTAGGCTCCCATAAAATACCGTTAGCACCATACAACTCGAATACCCGGTATCTTCAACATTCGCTACCTCGAACGAATTTTCGATTCCCCTGATTAGGTTACCTATGGGAACACTGTCCAATAACTCGGCGAGATTCGATATCTCGAGCAAATGGCGTTTTCCCGCTTGAGAGCTGGCTCTCGGTGTCCACAATCGGCGCCCTACAGTCTCTAGTCACTACTTCTTTTTATTGAGTCATTTATTCGTATTGGGCCTATTACTTTTATGTTTTCGTTGATATTGACTATCTCCATATCGTGCGATTAATCTACCATTTATTTAGGTTTGCCGTGGACTTCTTTTCGCATAGTATGTGTCCAGGTGTGGGACGGATTTAGACCACTCCGGCTCCCTCAACACACTTGCTTATCAACATCATCGTCCAACAAGCTTGCTCTGTCCTTACGGCATAGTTCATTGGGAATGATACTTGTTCTCTTATGGAGAGAAGTGTTGTATCGGTATGTAAAGCAAATTTTGTCTTGAAATTCTCTGTCAAACTTGTCAGCTCCCAGCTTGAATACAAGCCCGTAGCCAGGCCTGTGTTTTAGGGTGCCTAAATTGTCTTGAGTAATCACGTGCCACAGAATCTGAGAGTTTTTTAGATTTTATATTATTACACTCAAATGGATAAATTTGTGTTGAGGGAAAGAGTGAACTGTCTGGTAGAGGCCATAGTTGGGATCAACCAAAGTTTCAGGAGATCTCTCCTTAACTACAATGATAAGGAAATGATAGAAAACTGTAGAAAAATTTCTAGGGATGGCAGATAGCTGTCCTCCTGTTGTCTAGGGGTAGCATTTGCCACCTCATACCACCCTATGACTATGGGCCTGCGTTTTTACGGTTTGTGTACCATTTAGGCCTCTTGTATTCACCACTGGGATGAATATGTATGGCTGGGTTTGGGGGACTTTCATAATGTGAAATGTGTTAGAACATCATTTCTCCGTCTGGAATATTAATGAGGATTTGTTCGCCTTTTAATGTCACTTTAAAATACATTATTTCATAGAGTGGACCTTTGCAAAAAGGGGGCATCACCCGACCTCCCGACTGGTTTGTCCCCACCCAGGCTCAAATGTTCATATATAAACACGACAGATGTTTATCTATATGGAACCTAGCTCAAGGCCTAGTTAAAAAATTTCCTTGTTTTCAGGCCTTTTGACCTTACTTTAGTTTTAAAAGTTCCTCAATAGTTTGATGTTGCCCGCTTTTACCGTTCAGGACTTTTAGGATAAAATAGGCCTTTTGACCTAAGGCAACCATCTGCTGTAGTGAATGTATTACAGGGGGTATTTTTCGATATGTTTGTACTTTCAGGCACTTCATATAAGGGGGTTGGCTAGATATTTTGGGATTTGGGGCCATTGCTGACTTCCTGTCTGTACGATTCCCTTGATTTTAGCTACGCAACTTTTGAATTATAAAAGTTGTAGCAGTGCCTAATTTAACACGGTATTCCAAAACCACTGTTTCTGGAAAAAACTAGAACTGGGGATCCGGGGGCTTACCTCGGACAAAATTTTGCAACATCCTTCCATTTGTGGGAAAATGATACCACGCCTAGTTAGTATGTTTAAACCAAGCAGAAATATATCGCACAAAACTTTGCACCGCCATTGTCTTTCATGTTTGATTTTTTGCTGCTCTTTAACTATGGAGGCTTTCTGACAGGATGTCACCATGGTAATGGACAACAAAATGTGATAATCACCTCAGTGGGATAATGAACAGTGATAAGCATTTCAAAACGAAAGGACTTTTGCGAACAAGAAACCTATCAAAGCGATGTGTTTTGTTTCTCCTCACTGAATTTGGTCCATGGAAGACCCCGATTACTGTAGTGGCCAAAGACCACTCCGAGTATGGCAGTGTTTTTAAGTGTCTAAGGGAAAGTTCTGTCCAAAACTTAGATTTGGTACGTTGTAGAGAATGTTGTAAAAGGCCCAGGTGCGGAATATTATAGCTCTTACTTGCGTACTTTCTTTGATATTCCAAATTGTTTTTCTTCAAATCGACCTCGTGTTAGGCCGCCATTCTCAACCTCTTGTCTTCGAGGAAGTTGTTGTTGCTCTGAGACTTGTAAGCAATGTTTATTGTTACTAGTAAGACACAAATGCGGGTATATTTGACTTAAATTACTTATTATAAAGAAGCTAAAAGCCCTACACATCTAAATCCTTAAAAGTGGCGGGAGTAGTGAGAGCCCTAGCTACGAACGCAATGCATGGGTGGCGGTTTCTCTGAAAAAATATGTTGAGCAAAACAAGTTTTGATTTCAGATCAGCGAGTTTTATCTCCAAATGAAAGTATGGTTACCATTATTATCAGAGAAAAGTTTCGAACTTTGTAAAGGTGCTTGCAAATAATGAGCTAGTATCGATTTCTGGCACATAAAAGAGGTGAGTTTTGGAATTTGAGCCTCATGATTTTCTTAGGTTTTTCTTTAGGTTTTGGCTTTTTAAGCCTCATTTTCTTAGGCGTGTAAGCAGAACGTGCTTCTCCACTGAAAGGTTAGTCGTGAAAATCGAAAAATATTTGCTGGGTTGATTGTGAGGCTACGTTTACACTAGAACGGATCCAAATTGATCTGTACCAGTTCTATCACAGATAGGCTTTGCGTCCGTCTACACTAGATCTGCTGGATCCGTACCCATTTGGTCTGCTATTTGGACCCGTTTGGGATGGCTTTCCACAGTGTACGCACTTAGGACTGTTCACATTTTGGTCCAGTGTACACGGCTGGAACCGATCCAAACAAGTACACTTCAGAAACGATGCGTGCAACTTTCTATCAAAGGTCACTTCTTAGCACCCACACTGCTGAAATATTGAAAGGACTCATGATGGATTCATCAACATCAATGGGAGGTGAAATAGCTTGAACAGTAGGTATCCGTGCTAAAACGCGATCTTAAGTGTATCCTTTCTAGTTTAGACACCAGCAAAAGTGGGCACTGATCCAAAGTTGATCCGTACTCATTCTGATCCGTGCTATTGTAAATGTAACCTTAATATCTTTAGCTCACTGCACATGGCAGATTTTTGTCTTTCAACGACGATGATTTTTTTGCACTTTCAAGGACAAAACCTGCCGTGTGCGGTACCCAAAAATGAATGTTTTGTCTTTCAAAGACGGTCTCCGAGATTAAACACGAATCTCACAGACCATCTTTGAATGTCAGAAATCTTCGTCTTTGCGTACCGCACACGGCAGTTTCTTATGTCCTTGAAAGACCAGAAACAAAAATCTGTGTCTTTGGAAGACAAAATCCTGCCGTGTGTGGTGGGCTTTTCTCCTCATCTCCATGAAACCCCCCTCCCAATTATTGTAATGACCGCGGACTATTTAATCTCAGACTTTCTGCAGACGCCTCGCTAATTGGCACCCCCTTCTATTCTGGACTCAAAGAGTAGCAACCTTGACTTCAACCAACTGTAAAACAAATCCGCCAAAACATGATACATTTAGATGTGGAGAGTCTATTGTGGCTAAGCCATACTACCTGGACAAATCCATAGTTGCCACTAAGTTTTTCTCTTTGCACAAAATATCTTCGTAGGCAATGTGGTAAGCTGCCACTGAAATAGAACTCGACGACACATTTAATAATAATAATAATAGTAAATAATAATAATAATAAACCATTTATTTACAGTTGGTTAACTGAAAAGTCTATTGGTACTACAGAACTTCACTATAGCACGAAAAAGCGGGAACATTCTTCTAGCATACTGAAAGCTTTTTTCGCCCGACACTGGTCAGAGTCTGAAACGTCGGATAACTACCGAAAGGTGAACCGAAATATAGGTAGTTAACTACCTACTAATAGCTGATACTCATGACAAGGTTGAGCTAGTAAAAACCAACCTAGGAAAACGTAAAGACTATAACGTTACATTATTTATATTAAGCGTGGCGTGGCTTAATAACTGCGTGAGTTGGTTGCGTGAGACGTCCGTATCACAACATTTACAATCAGCGGCATAATTTACAAGTACATCCTTCCCCGGGCCATGTTTAAGTTTTTTTGCAAAAGGAAGTTATCTTTTTACTTGTCATATACATGGGGATATTGTAATGCAGACCAGAAATTAAAAAAATACTAAATTATGATCAAGCTTACATATACAATTGACTAAAAATATCATATATCGATATACATTTGCATACAAATATCATCATATACAGTACCGTAATGCTTCGATTAAACGCACGGGACGTTTATTAACTTTTTGATATTTTACGGGGGCGTCTACTCGAAGGGGCGTTTAAAAGCGGGAGGCGTTTATTGAATTTTTGTACCTTTTCCTCCTTAAGCAATATATTTATTTATATATGTAATGTATATATATATGTATATATAGAGTTTACAAAAATATCTAAATCTAGTTCAAAATCATCATCAACATCGTCTTCCTCGATGACGTTAAGAGAAGCAGCTTCGGTTCCATTACTTTGAGTAGGTTTTCATGTAAGCTTCCCTAATAAAGATATTGCATTTGTGCTAGCAGCAAAGCTCTCCCATCAGAACACTTGTTGCCTTCTTAGCAGGGAATCATCTCATCTTTGCTACTATCTACTGCTAACGAAATAGGGGCGTCTATTTGAGGGGACGTTTAATATAAGGGGGCGTTCATTAAAAAAGAAGCTTAAAATGGGGCGCTTATTCAAGGGTGCGTTAAATAGAAGGGGGCCTTTAATCGAAGCATTACGGTATGCCATTTTTGACAAGAAGCTGAACGTTAGAATGCTTAGTGCTTGTTCGCGCCCACTTGCGGTGGAAGTTTGATAGGATTCCGACGCGCTTCATCGGCACCAAAATGCCACGCATACTGGATATTGTATGTCATCCATGGAAGCTCCATCATCTGCCCGATGTTAATGCAAGGTAGGGGAAAGAAGGCGATATCAGAGATTGCTTGAGGCGTGAACCGAATGGTGAGTCTTGTTGTACGTTTTGTGAAGTAGTACAACCCGATGTCTATGCTTTTCTGTATTGTGACCATAGAAAGGTATACAATTTTAATAGTTAATGGCCTAGAATACAGAAAAAGGGAAAGTTAGGGAGTGCGTCCAGTAAGCTTACAAAAGATGTGTATGATAACACAAGAAAATTTTATCTAAAAAGAATATGAGATATAGAAAACACTACAAGAGCTGTCATACTGTAGCATATTGGTGTTCTATGTCTTAGGTTAATCTGCGTTTTATGTCCCATCGCTTTACTTTTGATGTTGTGTTTTGAAATGGTGCGAGTGACGCCTAAGTGACCTCCAGATGGACTACTATGCAAATTTTGAAGGACAGTATTTATCAGACCTTGGGGAATAACAACAGTGTTCTGTGCGAATTGGCGTTTTTGCTTAAAAGATTTCATCACTAGTTCATTCTCCATTCCCAACAAAGTGCTCACTCCAACAGTTCCAGTAGGCATATAGCTGGTTGTTACTTTTCCATACAAATAAAAATAAATAAATGATAATAATAATAGTACCAAATCTCAATTTCGGAGCAGTTACTTTTACCCAAGTGCACTGGGGAAGTAACACAGGTAAATGCAGGGGGTTGAGGGAAACCTTACTATATGCCTACTGGAGTATGTCATTTATTCAACCTAGCACAAATCCATGGTCATCTCGCATTGTTCTCGTCAAAAAGAAAGACAGCTCCTACCGTTTTTGTGTTGATTACCGCAAACTCAATGTGGTAACAACAAATGATGCCAATACCTCGAGTTGATGATCTACTAGATGTAACTGCAAGAACTGAACTCCAAGGTTGCCAGGTATTTTTTCTCTTTCCCGCACAAATATACTTTAAAAACAGCCCAAAAACATGCCCAAATTCAATTGAAAATAGCCCAAAACCCACCCAAAACGTAAGTCGACAATGGATAATCAGAAGAATTAGGTAAAATTAGGGATGTCTGTGTCGTTCCTAAAACGAGACTTGTTTTTCTTTTGTCAATATGATTGTTTAAAACGAAATTGTAAATGCAAGCACTAAACAATGACGTCATTGAACCGATTTTGAAAAAATACTTCTCGAAAATGATTAGAGGCGATTAGAAACTAAAAAATTGGAGAAAAGAAGTATCCGTAAACAGTTTGTCAGTGCTCTTAAAAATTCTCTGAAACATTGTCTTCTTGATTTGAATTGCTAGTAGCGTACCTTTCTCATTGTTAAATTTGTCGAGCAAAGCTTTGGTGGGCAAGAATTCATAGCAGTAACTGTTACTCCATGCCATAAAATCGGTAAGTACAAATGACATCAGTTAGGGACGGGTCATTAATTACTTGTGGGGAGGGGGTGGAAGACATTCTCATATATTTGATGGAATTTTCGTCCCCCCTTTCAGATTTATGTAGATATTTTGATCCCCACTCCAGGACTTCAGAAGAAACTCCATAGTCCTTCTCTTGAAATGTTCTTTATTTTTCATCCCCCCGCCCTCTGAGTGTGCAGAATTTTGGTACCCCTCCCAGATGTCTTCCACCCGCTCCCCTGGAAGAATTGATGACCGCTCCCTTAGGTGTATGTGTGCTTATGTTGCAATATGAGGGGGTTCCTTTTTTCCATTTTTAATTAGTTTCGGACATCAAATAGGTATCTGTGCTGTTTTTTTCATATATTGGGCCATATACTAACAATTTCAGTTTCAGTTTCAGTTTCAGTTTCATGTTTTAAATTCCACTTCATACAATTCATACATAGTTTACCATACTAACAAAGAACTAAACTTTAAGGAGATAAAACAAGTACAGAAAGATAATGAATTGATACAAAAATAAATATATAAATATATTCAACTTGCATGAAGGGAATTACTTAGAGGAGGAGCTCTCTCAATAGGTAAACTAATCGAGGAGAGAGCACCCCCTGCAATCCTATGATGATCTCAAATGATTTTGGTCAGATTTATACAGTTACAAACAATAAAATAGAAATCATGCAAATATCAGAAAATAGCTCAGGATTGTTGATCGGCAGCCTTCAATAAGTAAATTTTCAGTTGCTTTTTGAAGGATATTTTAGATGGAGTATTACGGAGTTCTACTGGTAATTCATTCCAGAGTTTAGCACCAAGATATCGAATTGACTTAAGACCGTATTGAAGACTGTCCTTACAGAATAAGTACAGATCACCTTGACTGGCCTGTCTTGTGGAATACCGATGAACAGATGAACTGAATAGATAAAAGTTATGAAAACAACAAGGTGAAGTTTTATTAATAGAGTCATAAACAAAAGTTAAAAGGCGGACTTTAAAAATATCAAAAAGCTTGAGAAGTTTAAGATCTTTAAAGATTGGAAGAGAGGGTGACAAGCGAGGCTGAAATGAAATGGATCTGACTGCTTTTTTCTGTAATTTAAAAATTGGATCTATGTATGATGCAAATGTTTGGCCCCAAACGATAAGACCATATTGTAGGAAGGACAAAAACAAAGCATTGTACAAACAAAGCAAAACATCTAATGGAAGTAAGTTTCTTATTTTGAAAAAGATTCCACATGTTCTAGCTAATTTCTTAGAAAGTTCACTGAGATGGTATTTCCAGCTTAGATGCTCATCTAACAGAAGTCCTAAAAATTTAACAAACTTAACTCTTTTAACATGTTTTTTCCCTATTTTTATAGTAAACTCAGAAGGAACATTCCTAGAAAAAGAATGAAAGATAATATAGTTTGTCTTATCCATGTTTAATGATAATTTGTTAGCGTCAAGCCATCTTTTTATTAATCTAAATTCTTTGTTAACAATTTTAAGTAAATTAGATAAATCTTTGGATTCATAGTAGATATTTGTATCATCAGCAAAGAGATAAAAAGTAAGTTTCTTAGAAGCATTTGGTAGATCATTGATATAGATTAGAAAAAGTAACGGGCCCAGTACAGAACCTTGTGGCACACCACAAGTAATTGAAAGTAAGTCTGAATTACTTCCATTAACAGAAACATATTGCTTTCTATCAGACAGATAAGATCTAAACCATTCAAGGGCACATCCACGAACACCATAATGTTCCAATTTGGATAGCAAAATCCTGTGATTAACTGTATCAAAAGCCTTTTGTAAATCAATAAAAATACCACAACCAAGTCTTTTGTTATCTAGTGTATTTCTTACAGCTTCTGTCAAACTCACAAGGGCATGATCAATTGAATGGTTTTCTCGGAATCCAAATTGTAAAGAATAAAGAACTTTATGATGTTCAAGGAATCTATAAAGTCGCCTGTACATTAGCTGTACATTAGCTTCTCCAATATCTTGCTGAAAATGGGTAAAAAAGAAATTGGCCTATAGTTTGAAGGTAGCTCAGGATTTCCTTTTTTAAATAGAGAGATCACCTTGGCAATTTTAAGTTTATCAGGGAAAATACCAGACTGGAAAGACTGATTCACAATAAGAGCAAGAAAAGGGGAAACAGAGGGTCCAATAATTTTAAGCAATTTTATTGGAATACTATTAGGACCTACAGATTTAGAAGGATTTAAACTATTGATTAGATCATTAACTTCTACCACAGTAACTGGAGTGAGGAAAAGTGAATTACATATTCTGTCAGATAAATAATCAAGAGGAGATTTTGGTGTTAATGGGATTGTTTTTGTTATAAAAATCATTAAAAAAAATATTTGAAACTTTAGAGGGATCTGATGTTACATTCCCATCTTTGCCTTTGATTTTGTTGATTGAAGAAGAAGTGGAAGACTTATGAGAGATTATTGTCTTGATACCTGTCCACAGCTTTTTCATATTTTGACTATTGGTAGAAAAATAACTATGAAAATACCTTGCTTTACTTTCTTTTAATTCATTTGACACACGGTTTCTAAATTGTTTATACAGTTTAAGGTTTTCAGGAGTATGCTGCTTTTTCAATTTCTGTAAAATTTTGTCACGGATTCTCATCATCTTTTGGATTCTATTATTTATCCATGGTTTATCTTTGAGTTTCATTTCCTTTCTACAGCGCCTTCTGACTGGAGCATGCTGCTTTGTCAAAGTATTAAGATCTTTCAAAAATCTATCATATTTAATGTTCACGTCCAACTCACTGTTTTCTAAATAAGTAAAATCAATCTGATTGAAGTCCTCAATAAATTTATCTTCTTTAAATCTGGAGTAGTCATATCTGAAAGATTCAGATTTATTATGACTAACTTGAGTATTTTTCAAAATCAAAAACTGGGGAAAATGATCACTAATTTGCATCACAATATTGCCACTTGGTATATTAGCATTAGTAGCGTTAGTGTATATGTTATCAATAACTGATGCTCTTTGCTCTGAGACTTTAGTTGGATGATGAATGCAAGGAAGAAGGCTATGGGAGAAAAAGTTATTAACAAAGTCACTTGTTGGTGTATGAGAAGCATAATCTAGAAGGTTAACATTGAAATCACCCATTACAAATACCAACTTGTTAGAAGATATTTTGGAGAGAAGATTATGAAAATGAGATGTAAGGTTATCAATAGCTGAATTAGGATGCCTATAAACACAACAAATTAAGAAATTTTTGTCATTTTTGTTATCAATTTCAACCCATATGGTTTCAAAATCATTTGTGCAAGAATCTAAATCAGCCCTTGGGTTGGAAGTAAGAGACTCTTTAATGTATAAACCAACCCCACCATTCTGAGTTAGTGACTGAGTCTTAAAAAAGTTATAGCCAGGAATATCAACATTTGATGACAACGGGGTTAACAATGCCAAACCAGCCCAAAAACCGCACACCCGCCCAATGCAAAAAATCCCGCACAAGTAAAAAGAAACCAGCCCAATTGGGAGGGAAAACCGCCCAACTGGCAACACTGCTGAACTCAGCTAACTGACTGAATCAAATACTAAGTAACATAATATAATCGTAAGCACTGTACAACATTCGTTACGTCAGAACACAATACACGTTGACAGGGACAAACACATCCCCCAGAAAAGAGTGATACTGAGGCAGCCTTTCCACTGACCCGGGTAAAAACAAAAACGGATTAAAAGTTATCCGTTTTTAATGTGAGTCAATGGAAACGGCTTTTTTCCAACACTATTTTAATCCTCTTTTTGAGCGTTCCCACTAACCCGGGTTAAAATATATCCAGGGTATATCCAGCGTAGAATATTCGAAAACGACATTCTCACTGGAATGAGGCTGGAGCTGAGCCCGACTGAATCCGGCGAGAATGTCTACGAGAAAACCTTCAACGAATGAAGGAGCTTTTATCTGGTCTGATGATGAAGCAGAACTGCTCTTGGATGTCACTCTTGAATATTGTGTACGACAGACTGCCAAAGGTGTCGACTGGGGAAGTGTGCAGACAAAGTACGTTGATATCGCACACAAGCTTCGATTGGTGATACATAAGTCAAGGGAAACCGGAGAATTAGAAAAAGATTATCCCCATGCACCTGCAGAAATAACACAAGAAAAGGTTATGACAAAGTTGAAGACTATCAGGAAGAAGTATAGAAATGCAGTCGATACTTGTAAAAAAAGTGGGCAAGGTAGAGTTGTCATGTTGTATTTCAGTGAATGCGAAAAAATTTGGGGAGGTTCTCCAGCAACAGCAAAATTGCAAACAGGTCTTGAAACTGTAAAGATCAATGATAGTTTGCCAGACACCCAATCAATAAATCCTGACAAACCAGCTGCAGATGACGAAATTGAATCTGAGATTGACAGCTCAATAAATAGTCCAGGTGTTCTATCAATTGCTACCCCACAAAGTACAGACCAAAATGCAGACCGTGCAAAGCGCAGAGCCCTCCTCGATAAGTCTTTAAAAAACCACAAGAAAAGGAAACTTGAGAGAAGAGTGTCAGTAGATAATCAGTTATTATGCTTTGCCAAAGAAGAGCTAGATATCAAGAAGGAGCTCATTCAGCAACAAAAGATTTTTGGTGCAGAACACAAACAAACAATGCGATCACTTGCAACCAAGATGGAAAAGCTAAGCAATTCTATTACAGTTGGCTACAGTTACAGTTACTACACGCGAGTTACCTACACAACAGGAATTAGCACAAGCATGCTATTCCAAAACGCAACATCAAAAGTAAAGCGACACGACATAAAACACAGACTAATCTAAGACATAGAACCAATATAATACAATACTATCTCAACACCCTTTAAAGTCATAAATACCGTAAATCCTCGAATAGACCCCCCCCCCCATTGAATAAGCCAGTAGTGTTGTACCCTTTATCTCAGTGATTTTTCTAACGTGCATGAGATTTTCATATCCCAATGCACCCATGTTGTATTTTGAGCGTAACTACATGATATGATTCTTTATAACAGACATTAAGAGACTGAAACACAATATGTGGTTCTTTTTGTACACGAATATAGCGAATATCCAAACCCTTAATACACGATGAATTCACCAACGGATAGCAAATTTACTAACGAGCGACTAACTGTGACTATGAAAACGAACAATTGACTACGAATATGATTAACGGTATGTAAATGTAAAACAGCGGTATCTCTAGGCAGAATGACCACAGAGTGTCCATATTTTCAACAACCCACAGGGAGTTTCTCCAGAAATTTGTGATGTTGTTCAAAGTTATTTTGATGAAAATGACGTTAATCTTGCCAAAAATGAGAACCCATCAAAGAAAAGGAATTCAGGAGGGGTCCAAATTAAGGGGGTCCACTGCCCCAAAACGTAAAATTTTTGTTACGGTGCGTAGAGTTTTGAAAATTGGCATGTAGGACACACTCAACAGCCCTACTTAGAATTTGGATTGAAACTTTAAAAAATTTGATAGGTTTCCATGGTAACCATGAAACAATGTAGCAAAATGAGTATAACGAGAACAAAAATTATACCTATAAAGTTTATCACAACATCACCTTCAGAGGTGTCAAATTAATCCTAGATACCTGCAGAGTGCAACCATCTAGTTCATCTTGTCCTAGCATGTTCCATTATCATTTTACAATAAACTTCATAAAAATGTCCATTTTCACATTATATTTACAATCTTTTAGTGTTCTTTACATGAGCTAGGTATCACCAAATAGAAAATTGAGACCATGGTGGCACTCTTCATTTATCAAGCTCCATTTTGGTATATAGCTATCCATATTCTAATGAATACACTACTCACACTTTTTGCACTAGGCATAAGAACCTCCGCGAAAAGTGAAATTGAGAAAAATCCCTGTAAAGATTTGCAATGATTGCAACAAATTTAACTGTGTGACTAACTCATTTTGTAATATGCAAATGGGCTATATTCTTTTGCATATTTTGTAGCACTAACTTTATAATACAAAAATGGTCAGAATAGCTAAATATCTATGAATTAAAAGCCCCAGAACTGTATGTCTCTCCTTCACCATTTTTGTTCTTTTCATCTTTTTTTAGTTTGTTATATTTTAACTGCTTCCGTCGACTTTTAACAGAAATTTTGCTACACTTTTCAGCCTTTTTTATTCTTTTTATGTCCTTCTCCTTTGATGTCACCCTAAGCACTGCACCAGGCTCCATACTCATTAATTTGCACAAGAGAATTTTGAATGATGCACCCATTGAAAACTGACAAAGTGCTAACATTGCGGCAGTTCTCATTGTCCTCCTCCCAACATATATGGCTTTTGGGCATATCTTCCAAATGAGTTGGTGGAATGACTCATTTGGATTTTGTGTAGCTTTTCTAGAGCACCTTTTTAGTAACTTTTCATCAGAAAGTCTCTGAAAAATAGGCACCAGTTTTGTCCCAATCTGTGGTGGCAATGTTTCATGGTCTTCGTGAGAGGGAGGTGACTCTGACTTGGCAAGGGCCCTTTGCCAAAAGCACCAAGAGTGTACTCCTGGAGGGCAGTGCATATGTTTTGGCATCTTATCTGTGCTTGACAGATGAAGAAGGATTGCCATGATTCTCTTCTTTAGCAAATTGATATCATCACCAGTATGGTCTTTAATGGCTCGTCCATAATAATTTTGTATCTTTTTTATTTTGACCATAGTAAGCTTTCCTTTCCCACTGATAGATTCTTTGCTAGCTTTTGATGAGGCAACAATGTTCATCAAGGCTGTCCCCATCCTCTTTGAGACATGATTTATGCAATCCTCCTTTACTACTGCCTTCTCTTTGCCATAAACCTCAAGGGCCCTCACAGCATCAAATGCTTTGCTATCACCATCACACAACATAGCTGTATAACGGAGCCTGTGGTCTTTTTCAGACCTTTTCCACATTCGCAGTGCAGCTTCAACCTCCATAGCACCAGAAGAGCCCTCAAAATTCTTTGAGCAGGACAAAGCATGTTTCTGAACAGAGTCCTCATTATCTGGCTTGTTGCTTAAAATTGCACATTTGGAGCAATAATTAGATAGAACCTCATAATCTATCGGAAGCCCAGTGAGGAGATCAATGACTGATGCTACACAGTTGTGTGATGTGTAACCACGCTTCTGCCATGATCCATCATAGGAAACAGCAATATCAAGGATACCATTTTCATCCTCTAGCACTCCAACTGCACTATATGCATCACGAATTACTGACCTTGAATGTTCTTTAACAGTGGTGAAAGTTTTAGTTGATGCTTCCTCAATCTTATTGTGAGCTTTGGTATAAGTGTCTTGACTAGGTACAAATGGCATATCCATAATACTGCCCCACTCTTTCATCGCTGAATAGCCACATCCTACACCTCTAAATGCCAGCACTGATCTAATGTTTATGTCAAAGGGGGCATTCTTTGATGTTGAATTTGCCAAACGTTCACAAAGGTACCCTTCGCTAGCAAATTCTTTACAGTTGCTACAAGAAAGTTTTGCATTTGCAGCAAATCCATTTTTGTCATCAATGTTTATCGAAAAAATTACACCTGGGTACTTACAAATTGGGCAGAGTAGCTCACTGATGAGAGAAATCAAAGCTGTTGCTTGTGCAAAAAAGTAGCAATTTCCAGGTCCGACTTCTGACTCAGCAGTATATGACTGATTTAAATCGCTATCCAATCTAAAGGCATCAAGTTTCTTTGCACTAGCTGAAGATTCCGGAGTTAAAGAAGCTGTAGGTCCAGTCGTGGAAACATCGTTGTCATGTCCAGAAGTGGTGCTTTGATTCACAAGATCTTCGATGGCTTCTTCATTCACAATTATCTTACGCCTGTATGCTCTTTTCTTACCTCCAATAAAAGGTTTTCGCGATCGATACTTTACTCTTCCCATTTTGTATCACTCCGTAAAATCCGAGAACAAATTGTAGCAAATGAAAGCAAAACAAATCGATGTTCGAATGGCAATACGACTTCTAGCAACTGTGAAGATAGGCCATTATATAACCCACGTGATCTAGCTAGCCAATCAAGATCGCGTATTGCCCTGATTGACCAATCAAATCTTAGGGGTCAGCCAACGGAAGTTTGATTGTTCTGTAAGTCATCTATTACCTCAAGGTAGCTCAAGGAAAACGATAATAACAAATCACAGGTAGCTCAAATACAGGAATAGAATGCGGCATCAGACTGGCGGGACATAGGGCTTTCAAAATATATATAGTTTGTTGTGGTTCCGATTATAGGAACGCTGTTGCCTCTATGTGCGGGAGGGCTTTTGTTACATAGTCATTATGCTGGAGAAAATCAGCTGTGTTTGATTCAGCAGAGTGGCCCTCAGAACATCCTTTCTCAAAAATAATCAGTGCAAGATACTAATATTCTGTTAACATAAATACATTCTACATTAAATTTCCTACACACCAAGACTAAAAGAAAAAATTCGAATTTTTGGCCAAAATCATCTTAGATAAGGGCAGTGGACCTCCTTAAAGCTTGAGGCAGCTATTGGCAAACAAAAAATATAAAGCTTAAGATTGTGATGATATTGATTACTGCAGTGATAGTGATGATAGTAACAGTGAAATGAAACTTTCTGATATGACTGATATCTAGTTGAAATCAAGGAATATTACAGACAATTAAAGCAACAATTTCAATGATTTGATATACTTTAGGAGAACACTTCATGTTACTATTAATGGTCCCCCTATTTGCAGCTTATTTTTGATGACCCCCATTTTGAAATTCAAAACCTTTTGGTGGTCCCTCTAAAGATCTTCCAGCCCCCCATCCTGTATTAATACCGTAAATCCTCGAATTGGCCCACCTCGAATAAGCCCCTCCCTCGAATAAGCCCCTCCCTTGAATAAGCCCCCATGCTAGAGTTTCACATTGTTAATAAGCCTCCCTCGAATAAGTACCGCCCCAGATGACGATGAAGACTTTGACAAAGACTAATGCTTAAATTTAGACTGTTCTTGTAGTAGTACGGAGAAAAGGAGCTTTGACAGTGAGCTTTTTACACGACATTTGTCAAATAATTTTTTAGGCCCCCCTCGAATAAGCCCTCCCCTCGAATAAGCCCTCCCCTCGAATAAGGCCTCTCCTCGAATAAGCCCCCACCCAAAAAGCATCAAAAATAAATAAGCCCCACAGGGGGCTAATTCGAGGATTTACGGTAGTTGAAATGGTTTTATTTCAATATTTCGATCCTTCGCAGTTGACGCCATCTTTGAATTTACAGTAAATTCACATCATATTTAACATCATCATCAAAGTTATGCAAATAAATTTCCTTGCATTTGATGCACCAGCCTAGCTTTCTCGCGAAGAGCTTCAAGCAAGATGCCATCTTTTGCTGCACAGGTTTGGAGAGGCGTGGCCACTGGGGAGGCGTGGCCACTGGAGAGGTGTGGGGTGTGTCACCTCCTTCTGTTTCCAGCGTGACAATTCTGGGGTATTTTCTGAGCTACAGCAAATTTAACGAGAATTTATCGCATTGGAAGAGCTTCTTTCATTGCCTAATATGAAACAAACAAATATAAATGGCTGTATTGAGCCAAAGCATGTGAACAAGTCTCTTGCACGTATATTGCTATCGATCTGAATTGACTTTCCACGTACAATGTGTTACAATAAGTTTTGGCACAGCCCCCCCCCCCCACCAGTACTTGAAGTATCCATACACGCCCCTGCAAGTAGGGCAAAATGTCACGGATGACAGAAGATAGATATTGCTAAGGCGATTGAAATCTTGTAGAGCTTGGCACTTCGCCTTAAAGCGAGGCACTACCTTACGTGCCTGACTGGGTCGAGAACATTCGCTTTTTAGTTGAAAAGGAAGCTAGTCATTTGATGGCTGTATTTCATGTTGAATTTTTTGTGAATGAATTTTAGCATGAAAATAGAGAATTTAGTTATCAGCATTGTCATTCCTTTGTAGTATTTCATTGATCATACAATGATACATTTTTAGTGTAAGCCTTAGGCAGCACGACTTATCTTACTGACCTTCTCCATTCCCTTTTATGATCATTTGGGTTTTGATCTCTGTTTGAGTGTATGATATAAAGGCATTATTATATGCACAGTTACTGACGTCAGCCAGTGTCGATCCAAAAATAGTTTCCATGCACTTTGGCGAATGGGCACCTCTATAAATGCGTCAAGGATTAGGCCATGGAACAAAAGTAGTCCTATAGGTTGTTGTGTCACCCACATAATTCCAGACTATGCTTTGTGTTACAGACATGAGTAGATCATTTAAGTATATATCATATGAGAAAGCTCCTAGGGTTGATCCTTGAGGTACTCTGTAATCGCATCCTTAACAACTAAAAGAAGCTCTTTGATGTGACGTTATTGATCCTGTGTAACTCATCTCCAATCTCTTTAACAGGGTCCAACCATTTCCAAGAAGCACCTGTTCAAGATGCGGCATCCACTCGAAAGGATTTTATATAGGCTTCGTAAAGGAAGGGTTAGCTTTTTGTGCCTGGTTTTGCTGGCAATGACGACTGCATTGTTGGTGCTCGTATCGTTGTCCATCCAGAAGCAGACTGGAATGGCGCTAGATGAAGCTATGAGATTCAAATCGGAGGCTTCAAGGCCAACCTATATCGAAATCGAAACCACCAAACATTTACAGAAAATGGGAATGGTTAAAAAACATACTAAAAAGGAGCATGTTATTCTTATTTATACAAAAATGTGGGGACGGAAAGTTTGGTCATTTTTTGACAAGATTGAAAATTACAAGGATCGACACGGTGAGTTCGTTGATTTTGCTACTTTTTCGATTTTATTAGTAGAATCCACTAGAGTCTCTAGATATTGAGTAAATGTTTAATGATCTTAATAAGACAAGACAATAGTATTCCAGATACTGGAATAGTGTAGTAATATCCGGTACTCAGTATAAGGGATGCACTGCCAATCTTCTAGCTAGTAGGAGAACCTGAGGAGGAGAGAGAGGATCACTCCAAAACAATCAAGATATTAATGGTATTTGTCATTGTCAACTGTTGAATCGAATACCCGGAAACCGATTTGTGAACTGAAATTTCTTCAACGTTGAATATCAACAAAGATATTCAACACTAAACAATAATCTATCATCTACCTATTTTGGTTTATAAATGATGAATGAATGAAAAAAAGGAATACGTATAGAGGGTTTGCAAAGTGTTTTGCTTATGCAATGAATTAAAGTCGCAGCAGTACAATTGTTGAGAGATAGTTGATGGGTTTGCCTTCTGGCAGTAAATTTGAATTGACTTTCCCACTCAGAAAACGCTGAATATGAAATTCACGATTTGTTTTATAAGCGACCCAGGATTTTGATCAGTTCTGAAGTGGCTTATTTTAAGCCAAAATAGGAATATTAAGTTGCTTGATGGATTCTTAATTTTTCAACTCATTTTCAGTAATTATACAGAAAAGGGAGAATAAAAAAGAAAATGTTGTCAGGGTGCGTTGTATATTCAGGGTGGCCATTGATTTTCTCAAAAAATTCAAGGACTTTTCAAGGAGTTTTCAAGGATTTTCTGTAAACTTCGTGGATACGAAAAGGGGCGTATCTACGTGATTTGGATTAGGGGGCGCGAACGGGGCGAGCGTGCTATGGAGCTAGAGTTCAGGGGGCGTCTTTAGACACCTGGTAGGGTCTGGTACGAAACCCCGGAAAATTTTGTTTCTTTGCTTCTGAGTCCTCCAGGATGCCAGATATTTAAGTTAATTTGACAGCCAAAATCTGCAATATTTTCTACCGCATAGTTCAAATTATAAAGAGTTAAGCCCTGTTTGAAGAAAGCTGACGAAATGTAAGTCTATGTCAATCATCTCTACAACAAAATAGAAGTTTCAAGTAAGGCACATCAGAGAAGGAAAAGCATATTTTGTGTCCACAAATCAAGCTAGTCAGACTGGCATCACGTGGCGACAAAAGTCAAGGAAAATTCAATAAATTCAAGGGCAATCAAGGAACTCAAGGACAATTCGAAGAATTCAACGAAAAATAGTGAATTCAATAGCCCTTTTTGACACTATAGAAAATTCCAGGAGTTTTCAAGGAATTCAAGGACGGGTGGCCACCCTGATATTAATCTAGGCAAAGACATCTGTGTAGACGTCTTATTCTGAAAATGTATGTTTATTTGTGTACATTTATGTTGTATGATTTACATTGTTTTGGTTTGAAAATGACTCTTTAACTAGAAAGGGGTTTTTATATTTGCTTAGTAATATTTCTATAGTTGCTTATGCTCGTATATTTGCAGAACTGACATTGCTTGATAACTTTTGAAATTGAGTTCAGTTCCTTATAAAAAGAAAATCGTGTAGTAGATATTCAAGGAAAATGCATGAAGAGGAAAAATAACTTGAAAAACTGTTGTTAGTGTTCAGAAGCTGGAACTGGCTAGCCATCTGTGGATATCAATGTACCAGGAAAACAATTAATATAACGAGCAAATAAGAAATGAGAGATTAAATTCAAGGAAAAAGGTTTAATAGAATATGATAAAACGAAAATAGGACAGATGAGGATTCACTCAGGGACGTAGGAAGCATCTAGAAAGTGGGGGGGGGCAAGTGCTAAAAGGGACACATTACCACGTCCATTTTGGGCTTCAAAGGGGCACTTTTGCATAGTTTGCGAAAAAGTGGATTCACTCGTTTCGTGAAAAAGTACACCAGATGTGAAAGTGCGCAGATTTGTTGTTGTTGTTGAGGCATAACTTGACTGGCTACTTTTACACGAAAACTCGATAATACCCTTTGCGAGCAAAGGTCATGTTCTAAAATGCAAAGAATACGGTGGGAAATTTTCTTGCGTAGAAAGCATACATACAGACAGCCATCCGAAGCGATTTAGAAAACACTACACCAGAGCGTCACATGTGTTCTGTTGATTGTTTATATGTACTACAATGTGAATAGGCACTTGAAATCTCTTTCACAATGTTGTTCTAACCTCAGATTCTTACTTAATTCCTTTATTGATTTCTTTTCTAATGTCACAAGGAAATATTATATTTACAGGTCTGTTTATAAACTGAATCACGTATCAGTTGAGTCTTGGCAATGTTTTGATGGGAGATTAGAATCTTGCATGAGGAGGACTGGGCCTATAAAAAGGGCTGGCTTTGGTGCCCGAGACAGAGTTTTATTTGCGATTATATGAGGACATTTTAATCTCACGGCGTATCTGTCATCCCTGCGCAGTAAGTTACGCAGCTATGGCTTGGTAAAGCTAGCCCTCTTTCCGGTCCTATTAAACCGGTTATATGACGAAAACACAGCGTTTCTGGCCCTGGTAACAGAGCCAGCCCTCTTTCGAGCAGGCAAGATCTCGACTACCAGGGCAGGCCCTGTCTTCATGTAATCAATCTCAAATTTGAGTATGTTTCTTATTATACCGAGATCTCGGCAAAAAGTGGTTGTCTCGGGTAGGAGGGCTAGCGCTGCTCTTGTCTTCAGACTCTAAATTGGTTAGCCTTGCTTTCGCTACTTTAATACTTGACAGTGGAATACTCTCGTTCAACTAGTAGGAGAGGCCTAATGTTTCATTGAAATACATGCGAAAGCCCATTTTCTAAACTGAAAGTTAAAAAAGTTCGCAAAATGTTATTATTACTTTCATACTTTGGTTTGTTTGTCTGATTCCTGTAAATATTGTTTACTTAGTGCTTTTCTTTTATCATTAATGGATTATCATGCATAATTATCTTTCATTTAAATAAAAATATGAATGAATGAGCATTTATGGTCGATAACAGATGTGCACGCTTCTTTGATTAAATTAGGAGAAACATATCAAGATTTACGAATCAAGAGACTTAGGAGAAGCTATTTTTTGGAATAGAATTTCACTAAGTAAATGAAAACTTGAAGTAATTTGTCAAGATTTTATAATCATATATAACATAGTATCTGAAATGACTATGATTAACTCCCCGAAGGTAATCATGCTTGTCGTGTAGCCGATCAGTAAACACTTTTGAGTATAGGGAATGAGCGTAGTAGCATCATCTATGACTGAGCCTCAATTTTTCTTTACTTTTTCCGAAATTTAGGCTGAGATTTTCTTATCAAAGGAAAGTTTCGATATTTGTAAAGGAGTTTACAAACAATGAGCTAATATCGATTTCTGGCACGTAGAAAAGATGAACTTTGGAACTGGAGACTTGAGGTTTTCTTGACTTTTTCTTAGATTTTTGGCCTCTTCAGCCTGCCTCATTGTCTTACAAGCTTTTTTCTTATAAGAAAAAAACGTGTAAGGAACTTGAAGGAACTGTCCAGGCTCAGATGACGAAACAAACATTTTTTTGGTTAGAATATTAAGTACAGCACAAATAGAAAAGGATATATTGGAACTTGTTTTACCGAAAATTAGTTCTTTACCACCAATGTCCTTTAAGGATAGAAAGTAAGAGCTTCTATCTTGTTGGAGCAGCATAGTGGACAAATCTTGATTGGCTGTTAGTGCGATCCCCAATTGGGGAATCTTCTGCCTTATTGTCCAATCAGAAGGCCAGAATCTCCAATTTTACTACACCTCCTTCAAAAAACCCTGTGTAAAATCTGCTAAGATTTGTCCACTATGCTGTTGGAGCACTTTGAATTCACTATTCATACGAGTGAAGTAATGGATAACTCCAACGTACAAGCTGTTTTTAGATTTTCATAGCAAATAACAGGATAGAGAACTTTGAGTCTTTTCTCTGTAACAAGTGAGTAATTTCAGCAGGTTACTTTCTCAAAAAACGTATAATGAATATCTTGAGATGAATTCTGTGGAACAGGGGTGCAAGTTTTTCATTTAAGTTTATTAATTATATGCATCTCATGAGGAAAGTCTAATTCATCCAATTTCATGTGAACCAATGATAAAATTCCATGTTCCCTAACGGTATAAGTGTTTGTACAGAAGTGCATTCGTCTATCAATCTATAGCTTGGTATTTAAATTTTTGCCTAATTTTCAGTTTAGCAATATAGCTGTCCAATGTTTGAGAGCCCTGTTAGGTCTATTTTCTCCCAACCTTATTGACCAATCATCATGTAAAATGGACCTAGTCTTAGCATGTGTGGTCAGAATCCTGCATGATAATTGGTCAATTAGGTTTGGAGAAAACAAACTTGGCAGGGCTTCCAAACATTTGGCGGCTATGCTCAGTTTGGCATGTTTTTATTTTTAGGTAATAAATGCCCTGTGCAAAACTGCGTCGTTGCATATGAGAAGAATGTGTTTCACAAGGCAAGTGCAGTTGTGTTTCATGGCCACGGGAATGATGCAGTCAGCCAGTTAGAGCTAAAACTGCTATCTCGCGAGCGCAAACCAAACCAGATATGGGTGTATTTCACACACTCGCCTCCCCACATCAACACACCGCATTCATCATTCTTCAATGGTTTCTATAATTGGACCATGACGTATCAGAAGAACTCAGACATTGTTATACCCTACAGCTGGGAGCTTGGCACGTGGGAAAAGAGATCAAAGTTAGACGTGCCTCCTACATTTGTAGACTATGCAAAAGGCAAAGATAGCTTGTTGTACGCAGATATAAATAGCTGTGGCCTACTGCGGGATAAGTTCATAATGAAACTCCAAAAGTATGTTAGCATCGATGTGTACGGTTCTTGCTCTAAAAACTTTCATAAAAATGTTAAAATGATGCCCAAAAATTCGAGGAAGCAATCAGATTTGAAGAAGCGTTATAAATTCTACCTAGCGGCTGAGAAGGACTTCTGTTCTGATTTTATGTCTCAGAGATTCTATCAAGTACTTTTCAACGGTAATGCAGTGCCGATAGTGCTGGGTGGTGCCAATTATAGTAGGTCAGCTATTCCTATGTCTTTTATTGATGCACTGAGCTTCAACACCGTCAAAGAATTGGGTGATTATATAAATTTCCTGGACAAAAATGATGATGAGTATAGGAAGTATCAAAGTTGGCGACAATATTACATTTTAGGACCACCGTTATCTTGGACTTGTGAAATGTGTAAAAAGTTGAACAGCGAAAATTTTACACCTAAAGTATATAGTAATTTAGGAGATTGGTATAATGAGAAGAACTGTGGAAAAGGTATTGATGTATTGAGACGGTTGTTAGAGCGATCAGGAGTTGGTGTTTAGTAACGTTTACGGCACTATAGTTTACGTTACGAGTTCCTTTCTTTTTTTACATTTGTCTTTCCTTGCTCTTCTCGTATATTGGTATTTTAGTTAGCTTTTAAATGTAAAATAGGTTAGATATATTTTCGTTTATGCAGGGCACATTGTAAATCAGTTCATTACTGAGTGTATTGTATACCCTGTTGAAATAAACAAAAATGAAATGAAATGAAAATGAAATGAATTGAAAGTGGATGGCTGCATTCTGTTGCAGCGCTAACTCTGTAATTTATAAATAATAGAATGGTCCCTTAAAATTTCTTAGCAAACATGGGCAGCGGAGCCGGTGGGGGGGGGGGGACTGTAGCCCCTCCACTTTTCTCGCAGATTTACTTTAGTACTCGCTGTAGGACTCTATTGCCCAGTGTTTTGTTTGTTTGCTAAATTCCCGCCGCCTTGGCAAAAGACGAAAGTACATTCTTTTTTAGAGTTTCCAACACTTTGGTATGAATGTTCACCGCTGCTTTTTTGGCATCATAAATATCTTTCGCCACCGCGTTGCAAGTGGTTCTTGTCTTATTTCGAAATGTAAAATAAATTTTGCTTGTATAGCTAGGTGAAAGATATTTCTGAAACGGTCAAAAAGTTTAGAAACAGTAGCAGTGGTTATGTGGTATAATTCTATTGTTAAGTTAGGAAATGTGTTGAATCATCGACTAGGGGTTGAATCTATGCAAATCTGCACTTTTTTTTGGGATTCGAATAATCCTGCTACGAAAAGGACAAGCTTAAGGCGCGTGGCAGATTTTCTAACTTACGTTTTCTAGCTCACGGAACATAAAAAATAGTGAAAATTTCCAAGCTGAGTTATTTCAGCTCCGCAACACGCGAGATTCAAGAGCCAACACCTTGAAATCTATGTTTCAAATAGGAGAACGCCGATGAACTATATAATTAAACATACTATTTGCAGAAAAAGGATGTAATTAGGGAGTTTTCTTCATGGAGATTTTACTTGTTGTTTTCATTAATATCTGACCTGTTTCATTAGAGTATAATATATTGTCAGACTTTCTCCATTATTCGATCTCCATTTTTGTTTATTGTTTTTTAAACGTTTTAAGATTATGAAAAGGCTACCAAATTGTTTATGAGATAACTTTCTTGTTTTGTTTAGCATTTCTTAGTATAGTATTTATTGCTTTGAAATCACGAATGTGTCATTATATCAAAGTTCTTTTGTTTATAAGTTTCTTTCTTACAGAATTGCATTCATATTGCAGACCAGTGGTTACTAACTTTTTTGGCTAATGCCTCCTCATTATCACATCCAAAATCTGGATGACGTCACTTGATAATGAGAAGAATTAGCTACTCGAATGACACCCAAATTTTAGACTACTTATGTTAATCCAAATGCCTGAAGGAAAATCCACCAAATTGGAAATCAAATTTGGGATTGTGACTTCCCCAGTTGCACTGAATTGCCCCCTTAAAAATAAGACTGCCCCCCTTGTTAGGGGTAAGTCCCTTGTCGGGAGCTACTAAAGCAAATATTATGTGATCAATTATTTGTGTACGAGATATCTTTGTTAGTCAATTAAGAATATGTTCTTATGTGTGTTAGACATTATTCGAGTTTACAGATGCGTCTAGGGTATTTCTGTACGCAAGTTGATAATGATATGATGATATACTTATTTTATACACGAAAAAGCCCTTCAGCTTAAATTTATAAAATTTACTTATAAAATCTACACTAAAAATATCCTAAATGCTGATCTTCCAGGGTTACAAATAGAGGTACAAATGTGTGTTGTAATGAACCAGCTAATTTGGGGCACCCCAAATGTAAGTGGGTCTTACAGAATCTATAATAAGCTGAGTATGTCATTGTCTGTCTGCTATCTGTACATTGAATCCTCTGGTGTGAAACTATCTGATTTATTTACGATCGATTGATGTACTAATAGTAAGCCAAAATATGGATCAAGTAAAGAGGTTGTTTAGATAAACATCCATCCGCCTATTTCCCAACAAAATTACCGTTTGGGCGTGTCGTTCTCTTTTGTATCAGATGATGGCGACAGGTGAAAAAATAAGACAAATTGAATGAATGGGATTCGGATGAGAAATATATTGCAATTGAAATGATAAAAACTAAGATAAATGTGTACTGTCAATCGATTCCTTTGCTTTATTATACATAAATACTTGCATGTGTGTCATAGACACTAGAAACCTTGGGACAGTGTGCCAAAATACCCCCTGTTCTCAAGGCCCACAACGCATGTGAGGAGGCTACATAGAGATTTAAAAAAGTCCAATGCATTAAGGTCTCAACTAAAAGCAGTTTGGAAAGTTCTTTCATAATTTGGAACATAGTTAGCTAGGACTTGAATTAAGGGCCTGTACTTTCCCAAAGCTATTTTCTTTTCTGCTTATTTAGGCCCTTTGTCATTTCTCCGACTTTAGACTATATTAGGTTGGCTAAATCAGCCACGGTAATGCTTGCATCCTCTTGTAGTTTCGGGCATCCTGTCATCATGCCATATGTTTTAAAGGGAAAACTTAACAGTGGTAAAATTAACGAAAGTTGACCTAGTTTTCTACACATTCCTAAAACTAGCCTCGCAGGCGGATTGACACGTGTGGGCGACTACCTACTTTAATGTTACCCAATGCACCGACAAAAAACCTGAGCGGTAGGCTTCGTCTTGCAGACAGAATAACATATTTACACGTGAATTTACATTGAAGATGCCTGTGATTTTAGAATCTTATGTTCAAGAGTTACTCTTGACTTAACTTCTATCCCTTCCATTTGTTTGTTCATAACAAACTAATGTTCATACCAGCTCCAGATGTTTGGTCCTCATTTTTAAGCTGCGATTCAACGAGTGTCGATCAGTCCTCCAGCGGCGACCAATCCTCATCGTGTTGGCTAAAATATGGACTAATTACCTCTCTATTAGGAGCAATATCGCTGTAGTTAGTTTCAAGACAAATCGAGTATCTTCCAGCGGGAAAGCACAGTTCATCAAGATTTTGTGAGATTATTGCGACTCCAACCTGGACAGCTTTTGTGGCAAACTGCACCTTATCAGCCTTGTCCGTTGTCACTGCGATCTCTGATGATTGGCGCGTCCCATCTTTCATCCTGGTCCTAGTCTCTAGGTTCGCAATAGAATTCCTGATATTTATACAATATCTTAAAATACAGTGAAGCTGATCGTGGACTTTTTTCATGTCTTCATCTTTGGTCACATGAACAGTCCCCGCTGCTGATACCAGAGATTTCAGTCTATTCATCAATTGCAACGAGTAACCAATCAGTTGACGCTGACAGTGGACAGCGTTCTCGGACACTAGTGTCGTAGGATCTTCTGTCAAGAGATGCTCATACCAGGAAGCCTTTGAAAAAATTTTCAAACCAAATATGTCAATATTCTTTACTATGAATAGCCATTTCCTCCAGGTCATTACATCCACAGTTCCAATTTCGACTGGTACAATTTATAGGCCGCACAAGAGAAAGGGACTTATCGGCAGTGGTGTGAGCAATGCAAGGACTTGGAGGCATGATAGAAAACAGGCGCAGATTAGACAAATATGAATGCGAAAGAGAATGTATCCGAACGATTAACTGAACACTACTGACACCATTGGGAGTTTGTTAGCCCTGATTATAAACTTGCTCGATTCAATGTTTCAAAGTAACAGGTTACTATAGCTATCTAAAGATACGTAACCTTTGGAGCTTCCCAATTAATACGAAGAAATAAATAAATAAATAAATAAATGAATAAATAAATAAGGGAGGAAGAAGGTTTAAAAACTTACGAAGAATTCCTTGATGCACGAGAGCATTGTAAGTGAAGAATTAAGGAGATTCACAATCTGATCCAAATCAAATTCAACCTGGAAATAAATAAGTAAATAAATAATAAAAACAGAAACACAAACACACACACACACTGTCACTACCTGACAATGCGCTGCAATGATATCAGAAGAGCGTAGATGCAGCCAGAGAAAGATTCTTGCATTGCACTTTGCAAAACAGTCAACAAATCTGGACAAAATATAATGAGATTACCAAAAGAACTATAGGTAGAGTTCTCAATTACTTAAGTTCAGCTTCGCAAAAACAATAGTTGATCCCCCCCCCTTTGGGTCAGTGTTGAGTGATAGGGAAATAACTCCATGGCATTTGGTCACCAATGAGTGAGGGGGAAGGGGAAAATGTGAAAGCAATGCTCATATGTGCGAAGCTGTCAGTTTGTCCCAAAATTTTTGTCCAAGACTGTAGATACTAAGCCATATATTATTACGATGTGATTTCTAATTCAGATTTAACTACAACCATATGTGAGGAGAACCAGTCTACAAGAAAATATATATAGCTGACGAAAGACAGCTATCTACGAGGATTGAAAGAATGTGAATTGAAACATCTGGTCAGCCAATAGCAGATAGTATCCTACGTTTCCTTTACACGTCAGCTGGAGACTTCGCAACTTCTGCAGAAGATTATCAACTTCATTCGACCAATTCCCGATAATGCCAAACAACATATCTTGCTGGCCTCGTACAAATGATTGGTAGAAGAGAGGCTCCTGGAGAATGAAGATTAAGTTATGACTTTTATCCATGTCATTGGGTTTGACAACTCAAAACAGGCAACAATTAGATGATGACTAAACGGGCAGCAAGTAGGTCGACGTAGATACAGACAAAAAGTTATAGAATATCGTACATGAGAATCAATAATTTTATGTAAGGTAAGACAAAATATGAATGAACGGTAAAATGAAATCATCAATATTGACTTCGTAAGCTTTCATTCAACTACACATACAATTTCTAGACTCATATACTTTCTCAGTTACTTGGAATAAAAAAAATCTATAGGCATGTATGGAGTGCTGCAAGGCTTTTTGTAAAGCCTGCAGAGGTGAGAGTTTGTGCATAAGAAATACGGTAGTTCTAATACCTGCACTGGACACAGTGTGAAATCTGCTTGTCTGTCAATATAGTCAACTGATATTAACGATAACTTTCCAATGCACGACATGATCTTTGCTAATGCATCTGAAATACCTTCACTTGACTGATTTTCAAGCGCGTTCATTGGCTGGATAGACAACAATAACATACACTAGCAAATGCCCCAACAGTAGATAAACATGTCACAAAACATTAATAACCACTCGATTAGACAGCAGCTGAAGGAACTTTCCTCCTTAGCGAAGAGAATGAGATAACATTTTCACTAAATTATATGAACCACGACGAGGCACCTTAGACTTTGAAGCAGTGAGCAATCCAGTGTCTATTTAGATCTCATTTCTATTTGATCTTTAATTACGACTAGACATGTTAAGACACGTCCGAGTAAGGCAAATCCAGGTAATGACACATTAAGTTAGATGAGAATGTTTCGAGACTACAAGTCCCATCTTCAGGATTTGTCCTATTTGGATGTATTGTCAGCATTTTTGGTTGTAAATAAAGATCATACACATGAAATCTAAATGATAAACTGAATTGTTCACTGCTTCCAAGTCTAATGTGGTTCATCATGGTTCTTATAATCAAAGCTGCGCTTTCCTACGCGAATATGCCAATTGTCACACAATTGTGTAATTTCAATTTCTGACTACTCCATGAACAACCCTATGGGTTCGTATACATCCTTCGTAATCTAACATTCTTAGTAGCCTATCAAATAAGTCTGTGGGGATAAGTTCTCTATGTGATGGGTAGAAAGGCTTGATCGTTAAAATTCTGGCAAAATACCTGCAAAAATACAAAATACTACTGTGTTAGGTCTATTGGACTCAATGATAAATGATATATAAGTGCTACAAAACCCCATTTGTGGTAATCTGCCATAAAGTAACGAAAATCTTCCAGAAAAGCTGATAACCCATTGGATTCTATCATTATAGATAAATATATAGAGGAAAAAGATGATTTTTACCTTGAAAAGTGTCTTACATTTCAAAACCAATTTGGAGATTTCATTATTAAAAAAAGTTATCTCATTTCTGACTATTGTAGAACTCTTAATGACACCCTGCATCCTGTCCCATGTTCTCCCAGATTCTGCTAATGCGGCCAACAAAACAGGAATATCCAGCAAATCCCTTGTCCGGGCAAAGGCTTTCTCTCCTTTATGTGAGATCCTCGTGACTCTTTCATTGATTTTGTGTAGTGTTGTTGACAATTGGCTACAAATCGAGCCACCTTAAGATTAAAGAGAGAAAAATGAAATATGGCTATCATTCAAAAAACATCAAAATGCTAAAAACGCTTTAAAATAGGTAAAATCATAAAAAATTGATCTTCTAGCTACAATACTCCCATTGGGAATAGTAAAAGAAGCTAAAACGATGGTTTTTAGACGGCTTTCATGTGGCAACATACAATTTAGTCGAGATCAATATTTTCAAATTTGTGAATGATCGTAAATCATAATAATTTGTAGAATCTTGAGCATTATTTAGTATAAAAACTCGAGATTAATCATACGTTCAATTGAAACAGGCAATGCACATTTGGCTGACAAGTTTATCAGTTGGGGTCCATCTTGAAACAACTGGGTACAACAACAAACTAGTTCAAACAAGCGACAAATATACCCAATATGAATGTAGATACGATGATCTCATTGTCGTATAACGTCAATGAGTCATATAACGACTAATTCGTAGACGTGCTAAGCAACCATTCTACAGAAAATGGCTTCAACTTATGTAACATGCACCACGACAATACCTCTGTAGTAAACAGTGATTTCCTTTTATGGGAACTTGAAAAGTACGTTTCAACAACAATAGTTAACTAATATTAGTATTTCCAAAATTTCTCGATGTTATAAAAGTAGATATGAGGCGAATAAACACGACAATATTTTTCAATTTATCAAAGCATATTTTGTAAATTGAGAAATATTGTCGTGTTTATCCGCCTCATATCTACTAATAGTAGTATCATTTTCAAAAACATTATCCGTTTATTGAAAGATATTTTTTATTTCAATAGCTAGAAGCCAAGTAAGGCCAATAATACTCAGCACAACCTAATTAGCAGTCTTAGGAACACTACTGTTCAATTCATCAACGAACCCCAAATCCATAATGTAGAGTCTGTAGAAATTGAAGTTACATGTGAATCGAACTTCGATTATTACGTATGCTGTCTATTCTAAAAAATTCACAAAGTCCATGAATAGTTCAGGGGTGTCTTCACGACTGGTGCATATTTTCTGTACTATCTTTCTGATGTGGCTTTGCCGTTTCCCTGCGTCAAAAAACAATGAGAAAAGTTTCTGAAGTTTTAAAGCATCACCTTTCTCATCAAATGACTGGATGTTATTAATTCCTTCATAAACAGCTGCCAGAGTTACAAGTTGTTCCCGATGCCCCTCTGAACCTGGTGTAAAATTAAGACAAAATTCTCTATTAGAGCTATTTCAGTTAAGTTTGGACATGAGCGAGCAAGTTGCCAAGCGGTGAATGTAGCTTAGTGAGTGTCCTTCACATCAAATTCTGATGGGCAATATCCAGAAACACTAATCATGTTATTGTATCCCTACCTTGAACTCCATTGAAAACAGCTGAAGACCTTCTTCTTTTGGAAAGCTGCAGTAAGAAAAATCCAATTGTTACTTCATATTTGACGCTCTTTTAACACACTGATAAAATTAGAATGTGTTAAATGGGAAGAAGCGTGGCCTGAGACGCACTATGATACAACTAAAATTTGAAAACAGAGCATGAGGTTGCAAACAAGAAGCTTTCTTCAGTTCATAAATAAGGCAAATCTACAAATGTGCAATTAAAGCTGGAATATCAGTTCACCAGGCTGAGCAGAAATACGGGAAATGGACAGAACGCATTACAGGAAAAATTAGCTGTGCACGGTGTCGTTTATGATTTAGACAAAATAATCGAGACTCGATAAAGTACTCAGCATCATCTGCATTTGGCTGTAATAAGTTGGGCACCCAATGGTTCTTTACAAAAATCATTGAAACGAAAAATGTAAATGATAATCACAGATTGCCATGGATTTGCAAATATGAAAATAGGCAAACACAAACCTCTGATAGCGAAGCATTTAGATTTGTTAGAAGATGTAGAGAATGGTTTAAAGATTGTCTTCGACCAATTGACATTCGCGAAGAACTAAGATTGAATTTAGACATATATGAATAAAAATCAATGCCCATAAAGGAATTCAGCAATTTGATCAAGGATCACTTAAAATTCCTGATCATTAGTATAACATTATTATCAAACTATTCTTGAGTGACAATATGTGTGGTCATGCTTGAGAGTGAAACATGAAAAATTCAAATATTTGTTGGTTTGTTACTTCATGAAAACAAAACAACAAAGCAAAACAATCAATGCGGTATTTTTACAGCACAAAGAGATTGAAATACAAATGTAGGTTTGATGAAGCTTCAGCATTGCAGTATGTTTTAATTTACACTTAAATTTTAGCATTTTCGAGCCTTAATATCTTTATAGAGTATATTCTCGTTTAAAATACGTGTACCATACAATGAAAGCGTAGAGGAATACGCACTACCTAACATAGCCGCCAAAATGTTTGAGAACTCTGATCAGGTCTATTTTCTCCCAACCTAATTGACCAATCATCAGGCAGGATTCTGAACACACATACTAAGACTAGGCCCATTTTGCATGCTGATTGGTCAATTAGGTTGGGAGAAAATAGACCTGCTCATAGCTCTCAAACATTTGGTAGCTACGCTGCACTTACCTAAGGTCTGGCATGGTGGGAGAATCAAGCGTAAAATCATCCATCCACTCATCTATTGAGTCACAGAATGGATCTTCCTCTCCCTCGTCCAGTCTGCCGTTGGCCTAAAAAGAAAATACTATCTCATTGACGTCGTCGTCTAACAACGAATTGAAGTTCTTTGGATACAGATGGACGTTGATAAGTTGACAAATGGCATCATCACCGCTGCGGCGTTGTATAATGTTACCTAATGTGGGATGTGCAGTTACCCAATTGGCCGAACAAAATTGTCTTCCACCCGATAGCTTTAAGATATGTCAAAAGTAAACAGACGATTGTTTAATTTGGTGTGTTCAGTATATTCCACAAGATAAATCTGAGAAAACATAGTAAAACGAAGAAAAGTAGCTTGAAGGGTCAAATGGTTATGGGTACCTGAAATGGAAAAAACCAATGGATTCAAATATGGAATAATATTCATTGCTTTGAATTTTACCTGATACAAATCCCTCATTTTGCCAACCATAATTTCAAACTTCTCCAATGACCATAGTGTTGTCCTTCCATTCTTTGTATCATTCAACCTTATTCGAATCTCAACCTACAATTAACCATCTAGAGAATTCAGTAATGAAGAAAAGCTAGCCATTAGGTAAAGGGTGATCCTAAATGACGTCACGGATGAGTGTCAAAACAATAGCCACAGCAGCGACCTATTTGCTGTCAGGACGATCAAATGTTGTTCATAACATTAAACGTCAGCAATAATATCGATTATAATTTAAAAAATCAGATGGAAGTTAAAATATTAGATGTTCATTAAAATATTCAAAGTCGCATAAACAATCTAAATTCATTTTAATACATCAACTGTCATTCAAAGAGTTGAATGTCCACACTACATTCCATAGTAGTACTTTTCACAGCCTGCCACCGAACAAAGAACAGTACCTTACTGCACTCTGAAGGCCTGGCTAAAATTTCGAGAGAAGTATGATTAGTTCAGTAATAACATCTTCAAGGTTAGTAGAATGAAAGTATGGTTGTTCATTTATACTACCTCATTGTCTTCTAGAATATCATCTCTGCTAAACATCTGAAAAAAGAATTATAATGCTTGTAAGTAATTCACTTTTAAAAACTTTGAAAAAGTCATTCACAAAAATACAACATATATATACAAATAACTGAGGCAGTTGCAAGAGCAATGATAATGGTGCTTGTAACAACAGACATAGTCTGGATCAAAGGGTTAAGTATGCGATGGTGTTTAGCTCTTGCACAGATAAAGTAATCTTGGGTATAAATTTATCCTTTTGGGTAAGACACGAACAGCATTGTAAATATGGCATGTATATAGGCGTTTAAATACATACATACATAAATATATAAATAAATAAATAAATAAATATATAAATATTAAGATCTTCACTACAGCACGAAAAAGCGGCACCATGTTTTAGTCATACTATGACTAAAACATGGTACCGCTTTTCGTGCTTTAGTGAACTGCTGTAGTACCAACAGACTTTTCAAATATTAAGATACACTTTCATCAGTCAATATATATATATATATATATATATATATATATATATATATATATATATATATATATATATATATATATATATATATATATATATATATATATATATATATATATATGTATGTATGTATGTATGTATGTATGTATGTATGTATGTATGTATGTATGTATGTATGTATGTATGTATGTATGTATGTATGTATGTATGTATGTATGTATGTATGTATGTATGTATGTATGTATGTATGTATGTATGTATGTATATTTCAAACATCATAATATAATGCAAAGCCGATAACTGAATCATTGCAAAACTTACAATATTTTTCCTGAGCTTCTCGCTGATCTTATTTGCCTCTCTCAGTAGCAATGCAATCTTTAGAAGATCCCTTTTGCCTGTAGTTTCTAAATACATATAGAGACTGGATCATTGGCATCGAAAGTCAACTGAAACAACAAATCCAACGAGAGAAAACAAACAAAAACTTATGCGTTCTATCATCACAAATTTGAGATAGAAGTACTTTCCTGAGTAATTCCCGATATTCAGTAGAGTTGACTATATGATATCATAAAATCTCCTAGCGTCAGAATAACCAATATTGAATATGATTCTGGATTTTCTATTGCGTCATAAATCGAGAACATTCTCAACTTTCCTTATCTCATTCTTTTCTTTCCTTTACTCATCAATTAGATCTATCTTCATATTTGCATGTTAAATGTATTCTCAAGTATCAAAACCAGATATAGCACTCAGGCGCGCAACTACGGGATGGTCCCTGGGGGTCTAGACCCCTGGCCTTCTCCTGTAAACGTAAAAATGCCCTTTTTGTTGCAGAATTTTAAAACTGTTTCTTATATTTTTGCTAAGTAGACCTGTTCATAATCTTTGTGACTAGTGAAGGTAACGAAGTCCTGAAACTACCCGTACGGTTACTTTTGTTTCCAAATTTGAAAAATATGACTTCAAGGTACGTTCTCTCTAGAAAGTGTATGGTGTGCCCTTCATACTTGCGCGCCTGTAGCACTAGACCAAAAAGCAGACATGACTTAGAACTCTGGACAAGTTGTTGTAAGAGAAATTTGCAATGAAATCTGAGCCATCTGGGAGTACATGTACATGCACTGTTATTGACAAATGCACTTACTTTCTCCATTTGCTGAAGCCATGGCTGAACGAATCTCGTTCCTTACAAGGTTTCGTTGAAGCTGTCAAACAAGCAAGAACATAAAATAAGTGCAAAGACAAGCACTTCTAATTTGTCACCTGATAAACAAAATGCAACTTAAATCCTTCCACAAGTCGTTGAACAAGTTTTATATCAATAGCAAACTGATGAGAAACGCGACACGTAAAATAAGTGTCTTCGGTTGGTGAAAGAGAATCCTTGATATAATACCTATGTCACAGCTATATAATGTACAATTCACTTGTATGTTAGCAATCTGGGGATCAGTGGATATTGCCTATGAAATCCCAAAATTTTTCCCTAACTGCCATGAATAAATTGGGTAAGATTACCTTTTTCAATGCCATTCTATATATTTGCATTCAGTCACGTGGAACAAAAAGATAGCTTCAAATTTCAAAAAAATACAAATTACGAATTTCCCGACGTTTCCAAACTTTTTCTAATTTCCCTCATTCTCCCCTGACTTCTATGATAGAAATTAGATTCCCTGACAGTCCCTGATCGCTGGTCACCCTGGTGATGGCATGGCTGTCTCTGTATGGAGGTGACATACAGAGACAGCCATACCATCACCAGGGTGACCGAAAAAGGAAAGCAAACTAAAAAACGATTTGAGGTTTACATTGCTATGGTAAAGTGAACAGCTTTGAATTCAATGAATGATATCTAGGAACAAACCTTTCTGTTTTTTACGTTCTTAACATCTTCCTCGATTTTCTGTTTTTCGGCCTCTAGCTCAGCAATTATTTGCATTTGACTGGTCCGCGTTTCTTCAAATGCCTGTCAACGAGAAAATGAAATACAAAAATAGATGCTAACAAGTGTTGAATGGACATGCCTATACTTGAGCAAAACTGTTTAAAGACAGCGACTAAAGTAAAAGTATTCCTGCAAGTGCAGTGCTACCAAGCGCAGGGTGTACTCTCATGGATGTAGTCCTTGATGCTGCCCATTCAAAGAATGACTTGTTGTATAAAATGCAGACAGTTTCAGAGAACTGCTATATAGTGTGCTTTATTCATCAGAAATTGACGGAAAACTTCTTCACTGAAGAGTCTTCTTTGTGCAAAATTCGAAGCTTCCACAGGTTGTCCATTGAAATACTCATTTTTGGAATTTGATGTGAGGCAACTAAGGCCGCTGTTCATTAATTTTCTGTTTATCGTCAAATTCATACCCAAAAAGACGCACGACGCCGTAATTTACAATTATTGCCATCGTAGGACTGCTTTTCATGGGACTGCTCTTTGTAACTCCGAATCAACAGCACATGTAGATTTGCCGTCTCATGTTTAATATCAGCCCATGTTTTGACCCAACAAAAGCTGCGTCGAAGTAATTTCATCCATCACACGCACACTTGTTTGTTTTAAATAAGTTTTGATATGAACCGCACTACGCGACACATGTCTGTTGCGCATGTTACCGCACGAATAAATTTCGTGGCGTAGCGAACCTCGTGCCCGATCATCACGAAGGGCAGTTTCAATATCGTGCATGCCATTGAAGTATAAAAACGAGACAAAACAGACAGAAACCAAGTCCATTTCCATTCGCTTAGAGAACGGCGTTCCATCGAGCTGGCGCGCGTGACCAAATATGATCAGCGGAGATGTCGCCATCATTCACGGAAACCACTGGTTTGTTGCAAAATGATTGCATGAAAATAAATGGGAGGTGATGAAGTGATATGTTGTCGTGAATAGCAAAGCATTTGTTTTGATGCGGGAGCATCGATAATTATGAACGATGTGCGGTTATTCTGGCCTGAAACACCGTTGCGGGCCCTCGACGAAAAACAGAACTCACTTGCAGCGGACTAATGACAAGAAAACAAGCTTAAAAATAAACAACTATCAAGTCTTATCAAGGTTAGGTTCATAGGATGAATAAAAACAACCTTTCTGGCAGTTGCAGCTTCTTCTTGTAATCTTTTCCGATTATTGTGGATTTCTTCCTCTAAAGCCTTAGAAGCAGAAGTCAAATATACACAACAGGAGTAACACAGTAATCATTAGAGCACAAAAAGAAGAGACTTGCTGTTGAGCTTTCAGCTGGATTAGCCTATCTTCCGCCATGCATCGACTCCCATTCTTCCATGAGCTGTTGGCCTTAACTCAGGCGAGGCTCACTACCGAAGGAATAAACTACAAGCAGAAATCCAAGTACGAAAATGGCGTCTCAGTGACCAAGAGGAATCGAATGGATATATTAATGATAGAATAATGACAAAATAACAGTACTAGCTTACTTAGGTATTCATCTAATTTTATAAATTAGATCGATAAACTAATGACAAAAAGGAGCACCGATATAATATGCAATGTGTTAACTGTGACCAAAATGTCATATGAAGCAGTCAGACTTTCGAAATTATCTCAAAAATAATGTACTGACTAGAAGATAAGGTAGTTAGCGATTGTCAAGGAAGAACAAAGATACAGTTCTGTTTTTGCGATTTGTGAAAGCCGATGAAAAACGAAATGAGATTGAAAGAGATGCCATAAATTTGAAAATAATTTATTGTAGACGACGTCCTCTTACTTGCTGTTGAGCTTTCAGCTGGATTAGCCTATCTTCCGCCATGCATCGACTTTTCTCGGCAATTCTTCTTTTGCATTCGGCTTCCTCCTACAGAAACAGTTTTAGTAATGAAGTAGCTAGTTATCTCGAAAGAAAAGAGCTAGTCCTTTGTCATGGAGTAAAGGTATATAGATTAATTTAATTTTGCTACTTACTTATAGTCTTAAATTTTGCTTTTAAACTTAGTCCTAGCTTATATAAACGCCCAAAGGGTAGCACGCTGACAACAGAAAATATATATTTCTGAAGTGCCACACCTGTATAAACATTTGTATTTATTTATTTATTTATTATTTATTATTTACTTATAGCTAGCTATGTAGTTTCCTTCACTAAACTACGACTAGGTCCTTTGCAAATATAGATTCTACACATATATATTGAGGCTATGCAGTGTCACTTAGAACCTTCTAGCATTTTCCAGCTAAAAATGAGACGTTTCCAATGTGATATGGGAACTGTATGTAATAATGACTAAACCTATGGCTCATTGAACTCCAACTAGAAATAACGCTACTTACCAAGCGTTTTTGTAATTCAGATATCTCCTCCTTGTCAGCTTCTCTTTGCAATGTCAACTGCTTTTCAGCTGTTTCCTACGGCGAAACAGTTTTTCTATATGCACCTAGTTCATACAAACATTAATACGAAACAAAAACGATACCACTGGGTGCAAAGGTAATACGAAACAGTTAATATGGAGCTTAGAAATCACTGTATTTTATCTTAACGGAGAATAATTAACTTGATGCCAATCATTACAAGTGACGCGCAGAAAAGAATGAGATGCTTCAGGGGTACCTAGGTAATAAAGCTAATTGATAAAAGGGTAATAATCAAGATTGTATATGCATCTATGAATCAAAAAGTTGGAGAAATCATATCGCTCAAGGCTATGATTGTGAAGCAACTACAGGTATTCTCTGTTCGAAGTATAACTTTCTTACTTCAAGAAAAAAGCGAACAGGATCATTCGTTATTATGGGGTCACTGTACAGTGTACAATTCTATCTGTCCTACCTTTGCATTTGTAATCAACTCTATCAGTCCCTCTTGTGCTTTTACTTGAGAGTCATCTAACTCAGCTTGCAATCTGAAAGGTGATCAAAAGCGCTTTTAATAGTCTTGCCAGCACGAACAGCTATAGGCAAAGATATCGCAGCCAAATGGGGGGGAATTAATACAGGTATACATGACGAAAATCGGTCTCCAATTAAAGACAAAATGATACACAAGCCTAGGTTAGAAATACAGTGATATTCATATGCCCATAATGGATGGTATTAAGTAGCGGTGCATTTCACGACAACCATAAGCAACTTCAAACAGTTGATAAAGTGAGTGCAAAGCTTTTAAACGAAGTAAAAGAGGGGATATAGTATCTGCTATTGACAGGGGAAATTGAGGGAAGTAGATGGGTGAGCATATGTGAACAGGAAGTGGTAAAAGCAACACAGGAAAGGGATGGGTAGAGATCTATGATCGTTAACGTCCTTGTTGAATATGGCACTATGAGAGAAAAGTCTACTAGGATAAAACTGGAATAAGTTCTCAATACAGTATTGTCCAAGTAGTACTATATATCATATCAAGAAATAGAAATGAACAAATAGTATATAGTAAAGGAAATGCATGGAAAAGAAAACTCAATATATATTCGAAGAAGGAGAAGTGTCAGACGATACTGCTTGGCTGGTGGTATTTCATATTAAGAAACACACTTCAATGGTAAGTTACTTGCGGCCATCTAACAATGCCAAAAGGGTAAAATCGAGAACATGGTACTAACTTAGCATTTTGCTGTTGAGTCAGTTCCCTTTTCGCAAATTCAAAATCTCTAAGCGTTAAACCGTCCCACTTTCTTCGAAGTTCACGTTTAGATGGTTTCCTTGTTGGTTTCTTATTAACACTTTTACTCTCGGTGCAACTGTCTTTGCTGCTGGCTGCAGGGTGATTGAACCTAAAATATACACACCACTTGATCAATAATGACTACTAGTGGTTAAAACAACATAAAACAGTGGAATCAAGGTATTACATAAAAAATATGTTGCCGCCTAAAAACAGAAATGGGAACTGCCTCTTAACCATAATATGTTAAATCTAAAGGGAGGGGGACGGGGACGGGGACGGGGACGGGGACGGGGATGGGAGCTGCATGTTGAAATGATGCTACTTTCCTGTTATATCTATATACATATAAATTTTATTCCAAATTGTGGCAGCCCACTCTTGACTAAGTATGTACTATATGTCAGCCTTAGCAGAAAGAGGTTATACATATACATATACATATACATATACATATACATATACATATACATATACATATACATATACGTATAAATATACATATAGATATACATATAGATATACATATAGATATACATATAAATATACATATAGATATACATATATATACATATACATATATATATATATATATATATATATATATATATATATATATATATATATATATATATATATATATATATATATATATATATATATATACACAATCAGTTGCTAGCGAGTAACCAGGATTTCTCCTTTTTCGGTGCAAACAGAAAGGTTGATATAATGCTCAGAAAAACCAGGAGAAAATTAAAATTTGCCACCACCTGGGAACGAACCAGGGTCTCTCGCATTCCGGGCAAGAGTCGTAACCATTAGACCACAGTGGCTTGTTTTAACTCCCCTGGTTTTTAGCACCTTATGGTCACTTTCGGCTTTCGCCTTTATCAAGCAGCTCTAATACATACAATCAGTATATATATATATATTATATATATATATATATATATATATATATATATATATATATATATATATATATATATATATATATATATATATATATATAATATAAATATATATATATACATACGAAAGACCATAAGCAAATTTAGACTATCTGACCATAAACTAGAGATAGAAACTCAGAGATATCATAGGCCAAAAAGGGGCCAGATGAAAGGATTTGTATAACGTGTGGGAAGGTGGAAGATGAAATACATTGTCTCATGAGCTGTAAACTAAACATAGATGAAAGAGAAAAACTATTTTCAAAAATATCGGAATATAACAATACTTTTAATCGCTTAAACGATAAAGCAAAATTTATCTACTTATTGGGAAGTACTCAAATTTGTGATGAAAATGTTTATCAGTTTATAAATCAATGCTTGAAAAATAGCTACTCGATAAAAAAATGAAAAAACAGAACTTTTATGATCTAATACAAATCGCGAAATCGGAACGGGTTGCACAGATATCGACTTTAAGATTTAGATTTATATTTAGATATATAATGTAGTAACTGTTTGTGTTGTCTTCTTTATGTTCTGTTTATAATGTCTGTCATTAGCTGCTTGACATATACAATAAACCATTGTAATAAGGTTTTTGATAGAAAATGAAATTGAAAATTGAAAATTGAATATATATATATATATATATATATATATATATATATATATATATATATATATATATATATATATATATATATATATATATATATATATATATATATATATATATGCGTAGTACGTAAATCGTAAGATGCTTTGTAGGAGTAAAAGAGAAAAGGAAAAGAAAAGAGGAAAAGAGGCAAATCTTCTTGAAAAAGAGTAAAAACAGAGAGAGCTGAACGAATTCATACCTATATACCTAAATAAAAATAAGTTACAATATATTCCATACAAGACTTAGAGCAACAACTTCAGTCAAAGTTATTTACACTTAAGAGTTACAATGAGTCAACTTGCCTGAAGAAATGTGAACCTCCAATGACAATACGATCCCCCTAAGAGACAAAATATTCATTCGCTAACTTGAAATTGGAAAGCAGATAGCTCGGGGGGATAGCATTAATTGCGATTTTACAATACTCCTTCAGCTGTACAATATGAAGACACTGGAAAATCCAGTATTGGGACAGACTGGGGATTAAACACCACTATGACGGTCGTCTGTAGGCATTGCTTTGAATATAGTAAGATTAACAGTATTCCAAGACTTACCCCGTTTGCTATCCCTATGCCGGTTAAGCTGCGTACATTTGAAAGGATCGAGCTAGGGTACAAACTCAAAATGACAGCAGCATGGGAATTTCATGGCCTAGCCCTAATGCGGGTTAGGGAATCATGGAAAGTTAACGTGGATTGGCAAAACAAAATCATGTACTTACATGTTTCAAGATAGCACTTGATATAACTTGCTCGCCATTAACATAAACTGGGGAATCTCCTAAAAGAAGAATACAAACCTATGAAAATATATACAAACACACACACACACACACACACACACACACACACACACACACACACACACACACACACACACACACACTCACACACACACACACACACACACACACACACACACACACACACACACGCAAACACACAGACGCAAACACACACACAAACACACACAAACACACACACACATACACACACACACACACACACACACACACGCGCAAACACACACAAACACACACACAAACATACACACATACAAACACACACACACGCACGCATGCACACTCATAAGACGAATCCAACCAGAAGGTATTATTACTAAAAACAGAAAGTGCCAACCTGATGGGGATATTTTGACGTCATCATTCTCATTTGTGATACAGCTATAGATAACGTAATAGAAACAGTTAGCACTGCATAATTGTACTGAAGTAGATCAATGTAACACACACGTGGAAAAAATAATTCCTCTGGGGAACCTTCTGCAAATATTTCCAACCAAAAAATTTCTATGAATTAGGTTCCCAGCTTCCGATACTTTTCCATTTCTGGTAACACATGATTGTGGGTCAGTTACCATATCACGGAAAATAAGCAATCAATACTTCCACAAAACAACTTAAATATTGTGCGATATGCAAGTGATAGGGCTTCTGAGAAACTACTTCCTTCAACAGAGAAATGCATGAAATCATGACAATGAGAGCTGGAGTGAGGATGGTATGGTGCACACTTGGCTCCCAAGAAGTCTCTCAAAAGGAAAATGAGTGAGGTAAATGATAGCTCGAAATTTCTTACCAATGGTTATCAGCCACGAGTGGACCATTCAATTTAATATCATGATCTTCTTGTGACAATGAATTGCCAAATGTTGTATCACCTAGAACATGGAATCACGATCTTACAGCAAGACAATGTGCAGCTTTTGATGAAAATCACAACATTCTCTGCAAATCGGGTGCAATGGCTCGCAATACTGTTACAGAGTGGTACTTATCATGGTCGCAAAAGAGCCAATGGCGCTCTAAAGACAGTAAATAGTAAACAAACTCATCAAAGCACAAATACTAAAAGAATCTATGAAGTTACGATAGGAATAAAGAGGTGTGGAAATCTCTGTTATTCTGAATAAATCAAATTTAAATAAATCAAACCATTCTTCAGAACGTAAACAAGAACTTCGGATAACATCGGGTCTTCATTCAAATTCACTAAGCTTGGGAAGGAATTGTCGATCTTTGATGCAAGGCCAGATTTCTAGATGCAAGAAACGATTATGAATTTCACTATAGAATTATAGAAAACATCAACGTAATTCTAGAACTCTGTATACAGGGTGTCTAACCAGGCGGATTAGTCTGACTCTTTCCTAACAAATTTTGTATTTCTTGCTTGATGTGATGGAGCATTTGACCCCCCCCCCCCAGTTTTGTAGCCTGAATGAATGTGCTGTGGGCCCCCGATAAAAACAGACATGAACTATGCAGAGAAACAAACAAAACACAAGTCAAAGGTATACCACACCACAATGATTGGGCGCCCTCAAAGGCTCTTTTATAAAAAAATTTTGCAGCTCAGCCAAAGTTCACTGAAATTTCCATGATAGTGTTGATCTTCTAGTGATTTCCCTGACATTTCCCTGACATGGCAGATATCACCCTGTGTATATCGGCCTATGATTAGACCACTTTCTACTCAAAATTTGCTTACACACTATCAACAGTGTTAAACAGAAACTCTCAAATACAGATGCTCCGCAACGCATGGGAACTGATCGACGATAGATGAAAAGAATGCAACGAGCACATGACAGATGTCACAGACGTTCTATGAATAAAACTATACCTTGATCTTTTCTGTCTCTTCTCGCCATCTTTCTTCTGATAGCTTCAACTTAAATTCCCACTCTCTGATCAAGAAGTAATGAGATGATATCACTTCTGAACTGAGTTTGTCTATCTATGAACTATACGGCAGATAAAATGACAGACGATGCGTGCATTTTATAACCTCCCTGATATTATCACATTATCTCAAGCATTGCTAACTTTGGGAAGGTATGCTACTGTTTAGTTATAAAGAGTAAATTGCTTTAGAAGAAGGCATTGGCCGAAACCACTGGTGGGACACTGCCCCACTTGCTCCACTAGATGTGCCACTAGTTGGGTCGATTTGAATGAAACTCATTTCCAATGTTTTTCTTGTTCGTTTCAAGTGAGAGAAGATTGTGTTGAGGTACTAAGAGATTTCTGTCCTCGCGAAAGTTGACCGTCACAGTGAACGCTGGCGAAGACATTTCAGGTCACTGGCCGTTTTTCGGCGGTACCTGACTGGTGACCGCTCCTTATTTTGAGCCCTGCTTAATGGAAGACTTATGTTTGGTAATAGAGTTCTGTGGAATGGACAGAAAACAAAGGCTGGAAGCCTATGTAAGCGAATTAGTGTCGATGATTATCAGGGGTGGATTTCAAAATTTTATAAACTCGAACAACCACTAGGAAATTGAAGGCTTTTAATGAAACGCAGGAGACAACAAATACGAGGAAGAAACAACTTACTAAGCACTATAAATTCTATTCATAAATAAACGATTCGAACATAGCAACGGTCCATTATCACCTTTCAGTCTTTATATCGATTATATTTATCAGGGCTTTCAGGACGTTTTCCAAAAAAAATTATCTGACTTTTCCAGGTTTTCCGGATCAAATTTTTAAAGTTCCTAGATTTTTCCCCACATTTTCCACATTCCATGGAGAAAGCAAATTATTTGGCACATGTACCGACAACAAAGGTGTAAAAACAACGAGAATGTGAAAAATTTCCTTACTGGAAAAATTCTTTTGACATTTCCAGCCTTTGAAATTTCCAGATCTTCCATGCATTCAATGACATCATATTTATTTACTTTTCCAGGTTTATGAGAATTTCCAGGACTCCTGAGAACCCTGGATGATGGACTTTTGGCCCGAAACGTTTATTTAGTAATATAATTGATAGTACTGTTATCACCTTGTCGCCTCTGCCAGTTTTGAGTTTGCTTCTACCAATCTTTCCTTCAATATTTCTACCTCAGTCTTTACCGGTTCGATACAGTCACTGCCAAGGTCATAACCTTTTGCTGACTTTAGACGATCTATCTCACGAAGAAGCTCTGAAGAGACAACAAAACGCAGCGTTAAACAGGACATTGGGAATTTAACACTGGTACTTTTGAGATGTTGATGACACAGGCGAAAATGCAGAATATTGCAACGATGACAGCTAATAGCAGTATCATCCCTAATATTGTCTGAAATTGATTACATACTTTTTTTTATAAAAATACCTACTATTTTCGGTGAGCCTTGATATTCTTAAAATTTTTTGATTTTGAGCCCAAGATTATTTATACATTATTCTTAAATTTTAACGATTTTGAGCATTAATACCCATATGGACTATATTCTTATACTCCCTAAGGATTTGCTGAGTTGCAGCATAGAACGATGACTCCAGATCTGCGAAGTGAAATTCACACTTGCCTTGTTTCGCAAAGAAAACTCAAATAACAAAAATCTGCAAGGCCTTGATAAAACTTGAGCCTTTCATTATTCTTGAATTAGCTATAAATTTCAATGACTTTGAGTCATAATATTCTTAAAGACTATTTTATTACAAAAAAGTGTGTAATAAATAAATTAATAGCTGAAAAGGCTATTGCTAATTGAGGCAATTATTTGTTATTAAGATTCATATAGAAGAATAAACATACGCAAAGCATAAAGAAAACGTTTACTGATTTTGCATTAGAAGAGATTAATCTAACGTCTGGCAGATAAGATCCACAGCTCAAATGCTTTTTCTAGTGCCAAACTAGGCGAAACTTGGCTTTAGTCATTATACTGGCTTATTCCATTACATTTGAGACCTATCATTTTTTGTCGAGTTCTATTGAGTACCACGCCCAGGCCTGAAATACTGCTGTTCTAATGAGATAAACAGAGTATTAAAACAAGGCCAAACACGATAAAGGAATTGGCACCGATAGTGTGATAGCTGGCAAGCACAACAGGTAAATGATCTATAGGATCAGCGTATTGGATTAACTTGATTAAGATCGGTAAGATTGAATAATACTAAACTCGGCAGCGCTAGGTAGCCAGATAAAAACATTGAAAAGTGGATTGTAAACAAGGCAGAGAGCTGACACTGTTGATAGCAAAAGCGCAGAAGGAATCATTATCGCCACTGTGTAATAATGCGATAACGTATAAAGACGCTGACGATGCTAGTATGAACTGAGCCAAATATTGTACCGCAAAGCAATCATTTGAAACGTCGGTGCAAAGACTGGCTTATTCAGGATAGGCAGCTTGCAGATTGGCCGCGCTGTTGTACTCTGCGCAATTCAATTTTAACTACCGCAACTTTGTAAACAGCTCGCGCGTTCTTAGCAGTGATGTGTTTCAGTCACAATGTAGTCATCAACATACAAATCTTAGTGTGAAACATATACACCAGTGGGATGTTTCTGCAATGGACACGGTTCATATGCACGACAGAGTGCTATTCACATAATAAGGTAGCGGTCATTAATTCTTAGAGGGGAGGGGGAGGAAGACATCTAGGAGGGGGAACCAAAAATTCGGCACATTCAGAGGGAGGTAGGATGAAAAATAAAAGGAGTATGGAGTTTCTTCTGAAGTACTGGAGTGGGGGCCAAAATTCTTATATAAATCTGAGCGGGGGACAAAGATTCCATAAAATACATGAGAATGTCTTCTACCCCATCGCCAGAAGTAATTAATGACCCATCCCTAAGTTTACAGAAATAAATATTGGAAATATACAATGTCTTATTTCGGAAAATCCGCCCTTTATGTGAAATACCTTCCAAGCAACGGACGTAGTTTATAAATGACTGAAAACTTTTTACAGTTACCGAGCACAAAACATTCTCATATAGAAATAGTTCGTTATACTTGAAGGATGCCATCCTTTGGAACATTTTATCAGGCTCGACAAAAAGCCTGCCCATCACTGCTAGCTTTAAGAGGGTCAATTGAAAAGAGATTGACAGTTGCTCATGTAAAATATGTTGATAAAAAGTCTGTCGAAATTTCACAAGAAGTGTTCTTTATCATAGCTATGTATTTCATTGCAATCATTATTTATATTTGTTCAATTAGGTAGTCTTAAATATGAAACGTAGGATATGATCGAAAGGTGAAAGGAAATATACATAGTGATTGGATTCACGCATATATATATATATATATATATATATATATATATATATATATATATATATATATATATATATATATATATATATATATATATATATATATATATATATATTATAAGTCAAGTATTATACTCTGATCAGTGTCGAAAAAAGGGACCATTTTCAATTTGTCAAAGCATGCTTCATTCAGTATGAAGGTGTGCTGTAAGGATGTAAACAAGATCAAAACAAGATCAATCACCTCTGATCATTTTAGCATTGGCATCTTCGTTCACTCTAACCTGATTAACAATGTTTCGTGCCTGCTTTGCATACCTGCAAAATACAAACACCACACAATTTTGAAGAAAGACCACTTAAAGTATTTTAGCGCAGAGATGAAAAGTGTTTCATACAAAAAAAGCACGGTTCGAGAGTTTCTTTATACATTTCTATGATTGACAAAAGCTATCTTTTACCTTAGCGTACTAAGAGTCTCCGCTACATGTATGTTTGCCGGGCTCACTGTGGCAATCATCGCTGTTCTTGAATTACCGCCTAAACTCTCCTTCAGGAGCCTGTAAGTAATAGAACATATACTTATGTTCGAAGAGTATTGCATCACCCAGGGCTAAAAATTGCGGCTTACAGTGGCCAAGGACCTGCTCCTGACAATTTTAATAACATGAAAAATTTTCTTTGCTTCCTCAGCTTTGAAGTGAAACAAACATTATAGCACAAATGAGATATTTTGAAGGCTGTGGTAAAAGAGTGTCATTAAATGTTGGGGATTTACTAGTGTAAAATGGCACAACAAAATTCTGTAGAAACATTCATTTTCTGTAGAAAAATGTGATATTCCAGTGCTTTCAAAGCCAGAATTTATGAGGCCTCATGAAAGTAGAAACATTTTGCTGAATTGGTTCATTCCATATCAGGTCAGTGACATGTGTAATGGGTGTGTGTGTGTGTGTGTGTGTGTGTGTGTGTGTGTGTGTGTGTGTGTGTGTGTGTGTGTGTGTGTGTGTGTGTGTGTGTGTGTGTGTGTGTGTGTGTGTGTGTGTGTGTGTGTGTGTGTATGTGTGTGTGCGTGTGGCTAAATATGTCAATAGAAATCGCCTGGATCACAATGCTGAACACATTGTATATATATACTATAAAGATAACGACAAAAGTGTACGAGGCGGGGAAACATTCCATAAATGTTGCGTAGATGATAATTTTCAAACTATAAGCAGTGCATGCATATGAATCAAAAATACACACCACGTTAGAGTTGATTCTCGGTAAGGGATAAAAATTTTCTTTTTTGGTTCCAGATGAGTCTCTGAGAGTAAAGAAATAACTTTTCCAAGTGTATGCAATGATCTGTTTATACAACTCCCTTCCTAAAAAAGCAAATGATTTAGTCAACAGTCTGCCATCAAAATTGCAATACACCACAATACTGTACAACACCATGCAACATAATGCAACACAATGAAATAGAGTATCATACGGTACATTATATCAAGTTATAATGGAATAGTCTACGGGGCATTTTATGGCACATTGAAATACGGTTAGGAAGAGAAGAGCAAGGGTAGGTTGAGAAAAAGAAGAGCGTCCATGAATGATTCTTGTAACAACAGGCAGAAAAGTCCAATCACATAAGTATTTCGGGAAGTTAATGGGCTACGTGATGAATACATCGCCATATTAGTGTGTTGAGTAAAAGAAATGAAAGTTCTATTCATGCTATCGAATTTTTGAATAGAAACGGACACGTTTAGCCCAGTTTCTGGCTTTGCATTCGCATTATTCCACGCCAAACACGGAGCTAAATCAGACAGATGACAAAAGCATCCATGATGGGAGCTAAACAAAAACGCACCCTAGTAATATGAACACCAAGAATGAGGAAATTTGAAAATGGTGAAAACAGCGCCAACATAAAAAAGCTTCCAGTGAAATGTGTCTTTGAGGATAAGTATGCGCACACATCATGGATACAACGTAAAACGGAGAAGCGTGAACAGAGAGGAAAAGCTCTGTTTTTGTGATTAAAAAACGAAACAAAGCGAAAACAGGGTAATATGAACGTAGTCTAAGTAACCTTCAAACGGCAAGATATAGTCTCCTGGCTGGTCGGTGAGTCTTTAACAATAACTTGATTTGCTCTTTCACTGCCTGCCAAGTCGATCAGATTCACCTTGCTGGTTCTTGCGTATTGAGTTTGAGTTCCATCGTATAGTTCAGTCTAAAATGAAGTTTAGCAAAAATTGATTGATATTAGAATCCGTCGATCTTAGACCTACTTTTTACTAATACATAAGATCAATAAAAATGTAATATGTATTTCAAAGTTATATATAATAAATAAAGTTATAAGTTGAGAACTTTGATGATGGAGATTGATAGATACCTCAGGGTTTCTATAATTCACGAAAAAGCGGGAACATGTTTGATATTTCGACAGTTTTTTGTCTATTCTTGAGATTCGGTAGTGCCCACAGATACTCACATACTTTAAAGATACTTGTTGTAAATATGTTGACCAAAAAGCAACTGCATGTCCAATGTGTGGGGTTACTCAAAGGCAACTGCTCTGTTCACAAATTGTAAAGTAACCTAGGCCCGACCTTGGTTAAAACTAACCCAGGTGAGACTTCATTTAGTAAAATAGAAAACTTAAGTCGAATAAAAGTTAAACCTCACACATCCCCAAAGGTAGGTTCAACCAAGGTTGCACCTGGGTTAGTTTTGCAATATTGTCTAGTGAACACAAATATGGGTTGAGCTCAGGTTAGTTCTTCAAAAAAAATCATGCGTAGTAGAGCCCGCCAAGTATCACAAAATAGTAAACTGCATATTAAAGCTAACCAATACTCGCAACTGATTGATGTTCACATGAGTTTTCAGAAAGCTGCCATATGAACGAAAACGGGCCGACCCAGGGTTAGGACTAACCCAGGTAGAACTGAAGGTAGTTTGTGTTGTCAAAATGGGGCTTCATGCACCGTTTGGATTGAAAAATTAGGAACATTGCTAGCAACATCATCAAAGTCTCATGTTCACATTGCCAACGCTTCCCAGCTATTAAACAATCTTTCTCAAGAGAGGAAATGGATGTCAAGGAAATGAAATTATGGAGAAGAGTAAATGAAAATAAATACAATACCTTTTAGCGTTAAAACAAATAAAAGGTGATTTACATTTGGCACTTTCAATGGAAGAGAATTCTAAAGTTATAGAAGGAGAGGAGTAGGACAGAAAAAGAGTGAGAGAACAAGTATTAAAATTCCAGGAAAATTTTACTAAAAGTGGGGAATACCCCAGAGAACGAAGAAACTAACCTCGAACTGAGTTAGAAAAATTGTGAATACAGAATGAGATCGACTACTTCTGTCATTCATGCCTGTAGCGGCTGTTGCTCGATTTTTATTGCCAACTGTTAGCCAGCCCTGTGACAGAACAAGTACACAGAAAATAATGTATTGTTCAACTGTCAAAGATTGAAATTGGATTTCGTAAGTGGGGTCGTTATGAACAATGAAGAAGATGGAAATGCGGAAGATACATGGGAAATTTGGCACCAGCTGCTGATTGGGTGACTTTAAGGAAAAAGCAGTGAAAGAAACTACGAGACACTCACTTCAACGTCCTGCCAGCTTGTAACAGTAAATCTAGGACAAATATTTGACCATACAAAATCACAGCAAATATATATGTTAGCATGGATAACACTTGAAATTATACATACACTGGAATGTATACGCGTGTGTATCAACACACAAACACAACCGCACACACGCGCACACACGCGCACACACACACACACACACACACACACACACACACACACACACACACACACACACACACACACACACACACACACACACACATACACATATATTGTTCCTTTGTTTTTATCGTTATATATGCGCTGTATTTACCGGGAATGTAAGAACTGATGAAGGCTTGTGCCGAAACGTCTTAAAAGTTGAAATTTTTTCTTGAGTGTCTATTTATGTCTTTAAAAATTTCTTTATCATTGGAGCTACTTGAGTGAATATATATATATATATATATATATATATATATATATATATATATATATATATATATATATATATATATATATATATATATATATATATATATATATATATATATATATATATATATATATATATATATATACTGTAGAAGACGAAAGTCGAAACGTTTAACAAGTTGAAATTTTCTTAAATTTCATAAAATTAATTCTGCTGCAAATTGCTATGCGTACTGTGAACACTTACTACCCATACTTTTCATAGCACTGCTTCAAAATCTTGTGAATCTATCCACGAAAAAATATCAATATTGTTTCATACTTTGTTCTATTTTGAAACTTGAGAAATTGACAAATCTGTCCGCGCCCAAACTAAGATGGAAGAAGCCCTTACAGTGCGGCGCTTTTGTTAAGTAAAGTATCTAGGCTAGGCCCTTGGCCGCTGTTAGCAGCCATTTTTGCAGGGCCGTGCAATACTTTTCGAAGCAAGTGCATATATATCAGAAAACTACAACATACGGCAAACAAGCATACTTTTTACAAAGTTATGTTCTTCCTCTAGAACTAGAAGTGTTTATCAGTTAGTGATGACGGGATTAAACATTCTGAGCGCTTTAACTGCAGGCAACTTATGGAATATATATTAGGAAAACACGTCTTTACATCTAAAACACACGAATGTCCTCCAGTTTGATTGTAAATGGAGTAATATCATGCTGCACATGTGGATTTAAAGATGGCAGCACATGTTGAGCACAACAATGTTTCAATTGCAAAACACAGGTCGCATATGGAGAACAGTGGATGAGAGTTTCTCACACCCGATCTGCAAAAATAGAGCTTACAAGGTGGAACTAAGGGGCTTGGACTGACTTCCTTCGAACCCAAAACCAACGGACATATCAGTGCAAAATTCTGTTAGCTTTTATGAGAATGTTTATATACTTATAAATATAAAGATATATACAAACTCAACAAGCTATGTGCGTGCGTGCGTGCGTGCGTGCGTGCGTGCGTGCGTGCGTGCGTGCGTGCTTGCGTGTGTATGTGTGCGTGCGTTCGTGCGTGTGTGTGTATGTGTGTGTGTGTGTGTGTGTGTGTGTGTGTGCGCGTGGTTTGTGTGTGTGATATAGTAATTAAATCTACATCGGGCAGGCCTGACATACGGGTAAGTAACAAGAATTCCGTACGTTTCTGCACTCTTTTAAATTACCGTGAAATTTAACAGAATGATAACTGTCACATATATAAGCAAGCAAATTTTCAGTATGCTAATGTAAAAAAACAATGCAAAACAGACGAATTATTCTTTGATGCAAGAGTTTTTGCAATATGTACAAAAAGTAAAGGCTTACATCGAGAGATCTTGAACATACGGTCCTTGCTCTGGGTGTTCCCGTATGCGTAACTGAAACATAATTTAAAGCGTAAAAATGATAAAAAACTTATAGGCAAAAATCTGCCTAAAAATTCTCTCTTGCAGATCCAATAACAGTGCTAAGATGATACAAAGTTCTAACCTAATTGCGTCAAGCAAAGAGGCGCCCTGTTTCCAAACAACAGACAAAGAAGAAGATATTTGGCTAGTGGTTGAGAAGAAAGGTCCCTAAATGTCCGGGAATATCAAATCATACTAGTTTTTATTCATTTTAAATCACTAAGGCTGATATTCCTTGCAAGACATTGAGATGCTTCCATGCAAAGAAAGGGGATTAGTTGAGTGGGCTGGTACAAATGGGGAGTAATGTTTAGACAAGCACGAGCTAGTTCGTGAAGGATCAAATACAGAAATATCATACTTACCTGCTCTGTGTTGTCTTGAGAATATGACAAGAGGTCACGGATTTTTTCATTGTAAATCTCAAAAAAGCTGATTTCAGCTGTGAACCGAACCTAGAGCAGGAAGGATGGTACAGGTCAGGAAACATGCACCACACATCACGTCGCAGAGGGTGAAACAGGTTATAGCTAGACAAAGGCCTATTTTCTCTGAGAGGCTTTCACGTCAAAGCTTATTTGGGAACTGGCCGAGTTTCAATCACATCATCAAAAATCACACGTAGAGACTAAACACGGCGCCCCAGAGCTATCATTTTTAATGCTCGAAGGACCACATGCAAAACTGAAACTGCAATAAGTTTGAGGGAGCTAACATAGCGAACAAAACTGTGCTAAGATTGTTTGCCTATCAAGTAAGATTCCCAACTATAGAGTATCCTGTACGTTTGATGTACACCTGCGCAGATCTGCATCTGCGATAATTTCACTATTCCCCGTAGGATCAAGGGAATCAATATAATAAGCTAGCGTTTCAATCAGGCTGAACTGCATGCAGGCTCGTCAGAGTAAGCCTGCAGCACAGTGGGCCGGCAAGCAAATATTTCGAAATCCTACGATTTTCTTAACAAGAGAAGAACTGGTCGTAATATATTGAGCAGTAATTCAACTTTCCAAGATGGGCTCAACTGCTTTGATACCAAAATATCAGAAAAGTTACGCATCATTAAAGCTGAGTTATTTTGCAATTTCTTAACTGTGCCATATTTGCAGCATGTGTACATTCTAAAGTTCTCTAAAACTATACTAGAGATAAATTGGCTGTAACAGGTATGAAAATGATAATAGTATAAATATAGGTAAATATGGTAGAATATAATACAAAACAAAGATTTCATAGAGGTTTCTGCAAAGAAACCTAGACGCGCAGCTACGGGGTGAAGCCTGGGGATCTAGACCCCGCCCTTTTCATTAGAGAGGTAAAAGTGCATTGTTTCTGAAACAGTGTACTGTATTTCTGTTCGGTACACCTGTTTAATAGGCGAGTGGCCCAGTGGTTAGAGCGCTTGACTCCTGAGCAAAACGATGACGGTTCGAGGCGAACCCTCGGAACATAGTTGGGATGCTCGCTCACTGTTCGCCCAGCAGCAAATGGGTACCTGGTGGCAAAACATGGGAAGTTAAAGGCGGCAAGAAAAGGAACTGGCCACCTTACCTCAATATGCCGGCGGCTCAGGATAATTGTCCTCTCAGGGTAAATGTCCTCTCTAACAGGCACTCAACAACATACGGAATCGTATATGGGGCTAACTTTCACCTTAGACCTGTTTATAATCTTGACTACAGATGGAAGTGGTGAAATCCTGAACCTCCCAGAATGTTTTTTTTAATTCCAAGTCTGAAGACTATGATTTCAAGATACACTCTCTTTAGAAAGTGTTCAGTGTGCCCTTTCTGGCTGATTAGACCCCAGTCCCAACAAAATTCCTTGTTGCACACGTGATACCATATATAAAAAAATTACAAAATGGTATAAGACTCACCAATTGGTCGACCTGAATTCGTTGAAACAGCTCTCTGCAAAATCTTGGTATGATGCCAGCATCTTCACCCTCATACCCAGTCATTCTGGATGGGAAGAGTAAATTACTAAACAATCTTGATAGTAATATGCAATTCATAAATGGATACTAAAAGAAATGTTAAATTCAACTCAAGCCAGAATTCTTACAATTGATGCTTGCATCTTCAGTGTTTATAGGATGCAGTAAATCCTCAGAATAGCCCCCTAGTGGGTGCATCTATGTTTGAGATTTTTGGATAGAGTAATATAATGGGGGAGGGGGGCTTATAAAACTATTTGACACATGGTCATGCTACAAAAAATTTTCAAAACCCTCTCACTGCATAATGAAAAAAGGACAGTGAATTAAATCAAACTTCAAAGAACAGTCCAAATATAAGCAACAGCCTATAGTAAAGTTTATTTCATCTTCTGTGATGGGAGTGTATTTGAATGATACTTTTCAGGGGGGGGGGATTGAAGAGTTATTGAATGTAGCCAAGTAGCATGTAGAAGACAGAGTAGTTAATCAATTGAATGTACATACGTGTATGACTTCCCTGAGCCAGTCTATGAGATGAAAAGCAAAAAAAAAAAACAGCAAGTAATTAAAAAGTGAGCATGATGAAAGAAGAATCTGAGATGCAGTAATACATATTCAGCACTTTGCAATTGATTGCATAGAGTGCAGTCTATACTGTGAAAAAGACTGGTGTAGACTGTTGACTAAAGAACAGTTGGCAAAAAATCTCTTGCAAGTAATGTTCATTGAACATAATTTAACATTAATGTAATTCTATTGGCTTCATTAGCTTTAATTGCTAGAATAAGTACATACATTATGGAGTGATATCTCTGCTCTCAAATACCTCAGTATTCTTAGTAGAGTATAACACCATCATCATGTATCATAAGGAGGTGGTATCTACATACGGTTAACAAAAAGTAACTAAATCCAAGCATTTAATAAAAACCTAGTTATTTACAAATTAAACAACTCAGGCCTTGCCCTGAGCAAAACAAAGCTGCTCTTAAATGAACTCATTGAAAAATTTATGAGCTCTGTTTTGCACCCCTTCCAAGAATGCATACTGTAAATTGCATTCTTGGCTCTACACACACACACACACACACACACACACACACACACACACACACACACACACACACACACACACACACACACACACACACACACACACACACACACACACACACACACACACACACACACACACACACACTTACAAAAACACTTACAAAAACACATATGAGTGTGGGCACATGCACAAGTACACATGCATACAGCTAATTTATATACATATACATCTATTGTTGCAGAGAAATACAGCAAATGGAAGTGAAAAGCAAAAGTGCAAGAAATAACTGACTCAAGAGTGATCCAAACTCACAATCCATGACTTTGTATGCCAAGTGCTCTACCAACTGAGCTATCAGGTCATACTTTCAAATCCATGCTCAAGGGCAAATTATTTGCTCATACTGCCCCTCTCTTAACTACTTGGCATAGGGGGGTCATTGCAGCCCCAACATAATGTGGATTGGAACTAACAAATGCATGTAGATTTATATACCTGACCATAGGCAAAGAGACATGTGTTGTATCCCTTTAATACTCCATCCAACAATGGTTGAACAGATGCAGTGTACACACATTCTTGATTAGCAAAAGAAGGATGCTGTGGGTTGAATGATGAAAAAGCCATATCATAAGTGAAATTGTGGGTATTTCCATTGTTTTCAGTGACACAGATAGCATGATCACACACCTCCACAACACAATGCACATCTCTGTTTTGTTCTTCTCTACAAAGATAAGTACCAAGCAACAAAATTAAATCCAGAAGATTCAACCAGACAAATGTAAGGAAATATAACTGGCATGAAAAATAATTTTATTGGCTCCATGAACAACAAAATTCAGTTTGATGGGTAATAAAATAATCATACAAATAGTGAGCTGAGCATTTGTTGCCCAAAGTATACTATTACAAACACACCAAGTGATGCTGCAAATGTAAAAGATTTAGGGCACCAGTATCAGGCCTTTCAATGAGACATGCACAATCGCACACAAGCATGCAGGCACACACCCAGCTCAGTTCACACGCTTGATTTGTCATTCATACTAGTTCTATGAAAAAGATAAATCTAAGTACTAAGGAAAGCTCTCACAATTGACTGTCTAGCGCACACAAATGATCCCACACATGTGATTGGCAGCACACATCTAATTTACTCATTGAAAGGCCTGCAGTATTATGCAAAGGGCTACATGCTCAATCAGAAGATGTGCAAATTTGATCCAGTGGACAATAATTGAGACACTATAAAGCCTCCCTTCATGCAGTTTACTGGAGCAAAACCTGACACATAGGAGTTGGCTTTCCTGCAGTTACTCAGTTCCACCCATGTATAGAGGCTGCAGAACTCATAATCTCACTGATGAATCTATGTTGTAAGTACTCAAAGGTGAATTGTTTGGTCTAATTGAAAATGATATCAGCACCTTGAATAATGGACACAAGTAAAGAGCTGGGCCATGACATGAAATTTTGATTTCCTATGGGAGTTTGAAATTATAAACTTCAACTGTAGTTGTTACTTTTAGCTCTTTTTCTAGTTGCTTTTTAGTGTGTATTTTGTATTGATCATGGGGCAGTCAGCGCATATTTGCTACCCATGGAATTGTCATTACAGTAGTGTTGTACAACAATATGAGATGTGTTAAGCAGATTGTACGATGCATTGTAATCTAGTTATATGAATAAAAACCAAGTTGAACTGAATGACAGATACCTTTTACTGAATGGCCGAACCCTCACAGCAACATATACTGAGAAATCCCCTGAATCAAAATCGCAGATGGTGTGCTTTTTCCTTTCACGAATTGAGATGTGTAATTGATTGGCAGCTGTTTTGTGCTCTTCACAAGACACCTCATCAGTAAACTCACCACTAGTTCTGCTGCCATCTCTGACATCATATTGATCACCAATCTCCAGCTTTCTTACAGCTTGAAGTGGCTTGACTTCAGCAATGGGGATCAATCCATTTGTCAAATGGTAGTTACGATCCAAATTCGTCACTTCTTTGTGTTGCTGATCTTTATCAGCATCTTCATTATATGCAATAGCAAGTCTCTTCTTTGGTCTAATGTTTTCTCTTTCAAAGTCTCTTTTTGCCTTGCCCTTGTGAGTTCTAATAGGGCTCCTCGTCCCAGCTGGAGTGCTTCGAGGTGTATTTCCAAGCACTCCACCTTTGCCAGATCTAGGAGTATTTTTAATTCCTGATCTTGGCTTATGCTTTGAATTTTCAGTGCTGCTATATGTTAAGGGTCTTTTCATTTCATTTCTTGCAGTTGTAGACTCTGATCTCTGTAAAGGACGGTGAACAGCTGTCTTTGGATTTGGTGTTAAGCAGCCACGATTGTATCTGCTAGCAATGTCGTGTTTCCCTTGCCCCTGGTGAACTAAGTGTCCACAAGACTTCTGTTTTGATAAACTTCTAGGCGGCTTCTTGCCACTAGATAACTCCATTCTGCTTTCTGGTAGAATAATAGACTTTTGCATAGTACAGGCCGGATAAATGGTCATGCATTTGATTCCTTCTCATAACTGTTGTCAAAGGATAGACGTATGAACAATTGGCCTAAACGATACCATGAAGGTGTGGCGTCTTTCTCACCTGCCATTCCGTGTTAATTCCGTAGTTAGATACACCCCTTTCAAATAAAGTTCATGTATGTAATTGCCACATATGGACTGTACGAATAATTGAAAGCAATTCAATAAACTCTTTAAGGATTTTCAAATTAATAATAAAATTTTTTAAGTGCTGCCATTTCCTTCGTTGAATACTGGCGCCAATTCCAGCAGCATTGCATTCTGGGCAGGAGTACACCGCACTGGTAATCTGCGAGCGCAGCGACAAGTAAAGCGATATTCGACAGCAGGAACGTTCAGGAGGTGGGGGAAGGGTTGGGGTGAAGGGCTCAATTTTTCCGACAAAAGTTAATTAACCTTTTTGCATGAGGCTTTTAACTTGAATGAACAACTACTAACATAACTATGCACATTGTCCAGAGGCATCCCAGGCCTCCAGATTTAGGTGTGCAAAAGAGGAAGACTTCCCGACAAACAGCTTCGACTATGTTTTAGTGTAGAGCTAGTATGCGGGTAAACATCTCAACAGGGGGCCGCTGCCCCCCTGACCATGACGCCTCTGATGTAGTCTCATAAATAATGTCAGTTTGGGGAATGCCTACAAACTTCGCTTCTCTGTGTCGCTTCACCTCTCGTTGTTTTTAGGGCTGCTTTTTATCATGCAATTATGGTCCCCCATGGTTGCCACCCCTTTCTTACTACCGAGTATTGTTGTTATTTTTGTTCTATTTTCTTTTATTTTCTTTTGCTTTTAACTTATTCTCATATTAATTAGTGTTGTTTTATTCAGTACTTCATTTAACTCTAATATTTTTTAAATAAAATGAAAACAAATTGAATTGAAATGACTTCATGTACGCGGACCACCGTTGATACAATATAAAAAAATATCGAAAGAAGGCAGTATGAGAACAAAGTTATCAAAAAATGAAACATGAAAGACAGATACTGACAAAGATGACTTTTCTACAGTACAACTGTTGTCAGCACAATTAGAGGGACCTTCGAACTGAACCAGTCCACGTGCCTCTGATGATACGAATCAAATACAGTTTACGTAACCTCAATTACGGTACACTCTCTTCTCTTCCAATACAGCACTGTGACTAACTTGTGGAGAAACAGCATACTGTTTCTTATTTTGTTTTCCGATGAGACATTCAGTGGAGTATAGGTAGACACAGGCCATACCTATCGGCTATAAATGGTATATGCTATTGAGAGGCTAGTGCGCATAACCTCGAACTCGTCTCCTTTCACTCTAATCGATGTTGTTGAATGAAATCGACACTGGGAGTAAAACCCCTATGCTATAACCTGAAATTAATACTTTTCTTATGATTCTCTCTCAGTTACAGTTTACAAGGTCATTTGAGTCATAGCTTCAATTTTCGCAAAAGATTCCAATTTTTCTGATTGACTGGCTTTTCCGGAAAGCTCTAAATTTTCCCACAGTCCTCAGATTTTCCGATCAGACCAAGGACTGGAGGGGTGTCACACTCCCACACCCATAAACCCTGGAATTTACGTACTTGCTCAACATTTATAACATCAACACATCAGAGCAATTGGACTAAAATACAGGTAGAAAAGGCAGTGGAGCTCCCATATCGAGATCCAATGGAGTTGAGACGAAGGATTCGTTATGATATTGACACGATCCCCCATTCGGAACGTATCAAGCTTGATCTGTTTCAGGGAAGGGATGTAGACAAAAATTTTATAGGGTAACGCCCTTCCGTCCTCATTAGTGCTAGGCAGCTCCAGAGGTGAAACTAGTGGGGGGTTTGGGGTGCAGCACCCCCCACTGAGAAAGCACAGTCCATTATGTTGAGAAATTGCTTTGGCTGTTCATTCAACAGACTCTTTCACTGCTAGTTTTTGCACCAAAATATTATAAAAATTTATGAAAATGAACATAAATCTTTGATAGTGTTCGCACTCGTTTTTTTGGTTCGGTATCATTTTTTGGGGCACGATATGCTCTTTCATCAAGCAAGCCACGTCCTTGCATCGGGCATGTCACACCCCCAATGTAAACGATGAAGCTTCGCCCTAGGTAGCAGGATATAAAAAGTAGGGAGTTCCTTTTCAAAATCAGGAAACAACATCGTAACGCCTGTCAGTACAAGTGACTGAAATATCGTCTTCTCTATACAATCTCCGCGAAAAAAGCTACCAGAACAACAGTAGTTCCTTAGGTATACCAAGAAAATTGAACAAGAAGAAGCTACAAGAATAGCAATAACAGTTTGTCATAATAAGATCACTAAAGTTGATACAAATAGGTATCGTAACTGTGATCACGTCCAACGAGATTGCCCCCCGGCCCCGAACCTGAGAGGGACCCCATAAGCTATGAAATGATTCTATGGTGATTTCTAACTTCTTAATGACGTCATTGAGGGCTCCAATCTTTCCTCTTGGCCTGGGCCCCATCCAAACTCTCAGCGAGTCTGATTATGATGATAATTCTGAAAGCTGACTACGGTTCTTGAGGCTGCTTTATTTCTTCATCAGGTCAAGAGACGGTTGATATCCTTCAAACCATGAAGAATACCCTTACAGTGACATCTGCAGAAGAACTTCTCTGGATACATACTTGAAAGCATGAATCAAGAGCTCTTATACCATATCACTATCTTCAACACACTCAAGTCTTTCCTTGGAATTTGTGATGCTTTGTAAATGATGAGTGCAGATCTTTGAATAGATCTTGTTCTCTTTGTGGAAGAACATTGTTTAGAAAAGCGAAGTCTTCTGACGGGCAAATGTCCATCAAGCAATAAATGCCAGAAGAGAAGTTTTTCTGAAAAAGCAAAGAGCACAAACTTTACTGCTAATAAGAGGTACACATATTTACTATTCAAGAAAATAATGTTCAGAGAAATATCAAAGAATAGAGCTCCAACTAAAAATGATGATCAGTGAACGTTAAAAAACTCTTGATATCAACTTCATATATCACATATGAAAGATAAATTCCGTTCTTTTGTGTCTGCAAATTATTGAGTTTGAAGGAAATATGACGTCAAGAAACCAAACTCGAAAATTATTAATCCAGATTTTTAATGCGTCAACAAACTTTAAGAACTCGAGTTGTTAAAGATTTTCTTAAGATTTTCTTATTTAGCTTTCAAATATCATGTGAATAACACCATGGACAAACGATAACGAGGCGATGTTTATGATCATAGGTGCTTTCAGCCAATGATTTGATAACAAGGCCAGCTTGTGAAAAAAGGAGGAACACAACAGTAGAAATTAGAATGATTACGATGAAGATGGTAACGGTAAGCATTGTGATGATGAACATGGTGGTAAGTAATGGGGTGATAAAGATGGTGGTGGAAATAACTATGATGAAGATAATGGTGGGTACTGTGATGATGAAGATGATGGTGAAGTTGGCTATGATGAAGGTGGTAGTGGATATGATAACGATGAAGAAGATGGTAACAGTGAGCACTGTGATGATGATGAACATGGTGGTAAGTAATGGGGTGATAAAGATGGTGGTGGAAATAACTATGATGAAGATAATGGTGGGTACTGTGATGATGAAGATGATGGTGAAGTTGGCTATGATGAAGGTGGTAGTGGATATGATAACGATGAAGAAGATGGTAACAGTGAGCACTGTGATGATGATGAACATGGTGGTAAGTAATGGGGTGATAAAGATGGTGGTGGAAACAACTATGATGAAGATAATGGTGGGTACTGTGATGATGAAGATGATGGTGAAGTTGGATATGATGAAGGTGATAGTGGATATGATAATGATGAGGAATATGGTAACGGTGAGCACTGCGATGATGAACACGGTGGTAAGTAATGGGGTGATAAAGATGATGGTGGAAATGATTATCATAAAGATGATGACGGGTACTGTGCTGAGGAAGATGATGAAGATGATTATGAATGTGATGATGACGATGATGCTGATTATTGATGAATATGTTAATGATGATGAAGATGGTGATTATTCTGCTGAGGAAACTGTTAGTGGGTAAGATTATGCTGATGGCAGTAGATATGCTTATGATGATAAGAATTAGTTTATGTCTCTTAATGTATTTTGTGTTTTTGTTGTATGCTGTAAGTAATTTTAGAGGCTATTGTATGTTGTGGAATTTTAAAATGAACTGAACTTAACTGAAGAGGCAGTTTTTACAGTGGAGCCTCGATGTTCGAACGACTCTGAAGTCGAACAAAACGGAATTCGACCAAAATATTCGAAAAAACATGCCTAGATTTTCGAACAAATGCTAACCGATTACCAGAATTCGAACAGACAGAGTCGATCGAGTGTAGAGTGTGGAGTCACTTGCTCAGTCCAAACGGAGGTTCCACTGTATAATGATAATAACGACGATGGTGACTATTGTGATAATGAAGACATTGGGTATATTTTTCATTGATAGTTGTGATAACACACCAATGAATGCAATAATGACTACAAAAGTTAATGGTGATGAAAACAATGAATCTGATGATTCAGATGGTTCGTGCGACAGTCGTGACTATCGACATTACCTGGCAATCCTTTTGAATTGCATTCGCTGCGATCATACGCAAGTAGTCGGCAAGGAAGTATCGTGCAAACTGCAATATGAAACAATAACACTTTTAGAATAAATCGTGTAATGGATAGGATAAATAAGAGATGGAGAAATCTCCAAGTTACTACTCGCATAAAACCTACCACTCATAACGGTCTTACGTAGCCAAGACCTCTAATCAAACCACATAGCAACTGCTTGTAAAATACTGGTCAAGTCAACCAGAAATAACTAAAATTAACCAATTTTCCCGGTTTTTCATGTCTTCCAAGTACTTTATGAGCCCTGATTGTAGAGAAGTTTATTCAAAATCAAAAAACATTAACTTTTGATTTGCACAGCAAAAATTCGTCGGTCGTTTTCCCAACGAAAGTAGGCGATTACGTAAATCAGATTCCTTCTGTAGCTACTCATAAGATCACAGCCAGAGAGCTATTGATTGAGAGAGATAGACGGAATCTACTGTTCTCCATCTGGTCATTCCCTCATTACATTCAAACAAGTCATTCCTTCCGATGGGATGGAAGCGACCGACGTGAGTAAACACAACAATAAAACTCAAGGAAACAACGATAACATAATATGTTATGATAAATATGTATATTCAAATGAGACAGAGAGGTACAGGATAAGGAAAAACGCTTTAGAGTGCAAAATTAAAGCATGTCGAAAGTAAACTAAAAATGCTATGCACATGCTGGGGACAGAAAAAAATAACGCGACACTTCAGGCCTTCCGGTATTCAATTTTGAAGGCTTTGATAAGCTCTTTTCTGTAAGAACAGATAACTTTTGCAGAAGCACGATGTTCAGTAAGCTTTCGATAATTCTAGATTCAAATGTTCTTATGATTGTTCATTAGAAATTTGAAGTCTACATGGAACAAGCAACCGGATCGTTGGTTGTTACTTTTACCTTACACGTTTTTTTTTTTATAAGAAAAAAGTTTATAAGAAAATGAGGCTCAAATGGCCAAAATCTTAAGAAAATCCTAAGAAAATCACAAGGCTCAAGTTCAAGAAAATGCTAAGAAAATCCCAGTTCATCTACTTTACCTGCCAGAAATTGATATTGGCTCATTTTTGCAAACTCTCGTACAAAGATCGAGACTTATGGTGGCCCAACAAATACAGAGTAGCCTGTTTCAGCCAGTTTTTTCCTTCAGAAGTTAAGAAAATCTTAAGAAAATCTCAGCCTCAAATTCGTGAAAAGTTAAGAAAATTGAGCCTCAAGAAAAAAGTGTTTTTCTTATAAAAAAAAAACGTGTATATAAACATATATGAGCGCGGGTGAAGTCGAATGATATAGTACACCCATCAAGGTGTTGAAACTACTGGAGTAGTGAGCTATGCGCTATACTCTATATATTTATAAATAGCATGGGATACTACTCCTGCGTGTTATATGTTAGCACTGGCTACTATGTGTCATAAGAACATTCTTATTAACAACAAAAATCCTCTATTTCCAAAAATCTCATTCTAGGTTGCATTATGAACGCTGTTTAATCAATAACGAAGACACAATAATCAAAATATATTTTGCTGTATTCATTCGTTCGTTCATTCATTCGTTCATTCATTCGTTCATTCATTCATTCAATTAAATCATTCATTAAATCGTTCATTATTTCAGCTGAAGCAAACTAAGCTCATTCCGATGGGAAAAACTGTCAGTGACCCAAAGCATGTCGGCAAGTAGAAAGCACAGCAAGGCCTCAGAGATTTTAAATAACATTTTGTCATATAACACAAGATCATCAAGATGCAGTAAGAAAATACGATGGATTTTACTAAGGCGGAAAAAGCTTAATAGACAATGAAACTAAATCGAGGATTTATTAACTTAAACTATAGCAAAGGGCGAGTTTTATCAGTGGCAAGCCATTACATGTAGAAATGGTCGTTGGTGTTATGAGCATTGAAAGGTGGCTTTGAAGCAAAGCAATTGTGACTTAGTAGTTAAAAATTGGAGTAGTGCAATAAAACGTTCTTCGTACAAAAGAAAAGCCAGCTAAATTGTCAAGGCTCATGCATGGCCAATATTGGTGCTGCAAAATAATTACAAAGTAACGAGCAACGAATGTACAATTTACATTTCATTCGTCAGCGTGCAGTTACTTTTGACATTGCTGAAGGTAGTTGGCATAGAAAAAAATATGAAAAACTCTATTAGAAATGAGATGAAGTACAATAGGTAAGACATCCAAAAGGGCTGGTGCCAGGGATCAGAAGCAACAGTTGGAACTCGCCCTGTAAGCCGTTCATTCAACGCTATCCGACCGAGGTCAGTAAATAACTTCCCAAGAGAATTTCCTTTTTGATGGGAAAAATACATGCCTGCCAGGTCCAAATAAGTGTATTAGACAGACCATACCCCCTAAGTTAGATGAAGATAAAGCCTATCAACATTAAATAGAAAACTACTCTAACAACACTATCTATCGTTCAGTCCAAAAGATAAAGGTTCTTAGGTTGATACTTCCACTGCAGGTAATTACTTGAGGAACTAATAAAGAGCAAGAAGAAATCGTGAAAGGCAAACGGCAAATTGGGATATACTCTCCACTCTTTTTCTATAAGAGCCAGATAATTTTGCTGAGGCTCGATGCTGTTAACCTTTCAATAATCTTACACTCAAATGCTCTTAAAAATGTTCTTGTCTCACAATTGACTCTTTCCAAATATTTGAGAAACTGCATTTAGTATACAGATTCTAAGATATTCTGCTGAGGCTACTTTTGAAAATAAAGCAACGAATGGTGAGGTTTATTAACAATCAGAATTTGGTTGCGAAAAATGAGGGCTGTTGCGTGATTGAGAAATTCTCACCTGAGACAGAGCATGTTCTAGCAGTGCTTTTATTTTTATGGCAAAACGAGCCTTAGTGCTCCCATATGGTGTGCCCTTATAATAAAATGAGTACATCCCTCCATCTTGAGAAGGATAATGGCAGACGAGTGATGTGATTGATTGAACGTGTTGTAGCATCATGGAGTATAAAACAGGAACGTAAATCAAATAGAAATGCTAGCTGAAGTTCAGCTTGGCTGTGCTAGGCCACCAACTGGATGGGGAACTTTCCAGATAAACGACCAAAGCAATTCACTCCGCCATCCTTCGGAAGGGACATTAAACTAGGGGTCACATGCCTGGATGTGGCACGCACAGTAGTCTTAAATTATCTGAAAACGCTAGATATAACAGCCTACTCAAAATAAAGTAAACAACAACAACAGCACAAGGGTGACAAGTGGATTTTTCTAATGAAATTCGCTGACTTTTCCCTGCCCTCCAATGTTGAATCTGCTAACTTCCCTGGAATTTTTCAATACTATTCATTATCTTTGTGTTCACTCTTATACGACAAAAAGAGAGTTCAATTTTGAAAGAGTACAAAGTGCAAATTTTCTTGATTTTTTTTTAAATTTTTAAACTTCTCTAATTTCTCTCTGATGTCCACGACAGACATTAACTTCCTTGACAATTCCCTGATTTCCCTGATTGCTTGTCAACCTGTAATATCAGCTATTTTAGTTTAACTTGATACTTGTAAGCTGAGCAATAGATTGTTAGATGAAAGTAGACAGAACCTGTACTGAAACGGCCAGGGTTAACGACAAAACCTACATTGGCGAAGCATGTGTAGTAAGACGTTTTTACTCAGACTTGAGTCACCGTCAGTAAGATCATTTCGAAAAAATACGTAAATACAAATATCAGACAGTGTGTTCAAAGTTAGATGATGTAAGAGAAGGTAGAAGATAGCATACACTGATAGATATATCAGATAGTGTGTTCAAAGTCAGATGATGTAAGAAAAGGTAGAAGATAGCATACACTGACGTATCAGAAAGCGTGTAGAAAAAAGTATTGTGTACGAAAGAAGTGAAGAACAGTAACTAGAACAGTAACTAGAACAGTACCAGGGGAATAAATCAGTACCTATGAATCAGTACAGATGATATTACAGATAATATTACGAATAATATTATTGATATTCGAGCCAGAAACTCAGTAGTCAATGCCAGTATTTTTAACAATTTAGTTTACCAGGCATTTTCTTCAGATTTCTTCTCAGATCTCTCTTTTTTGCCTATTCATTTGAACATCAAAATTATAATTTTCAATTGAAAGCGAATTAAAATCTGCAAAGGCTGCCTAGAATAATTCAGATGAAAAGAGTTCAATAGGCTTTCCCTTTTTTCAGTCACCTGGTCTTCGTTTTAAGCCAAATCGTACACTATATTGTACTAGCGCTTGCGCCTGCGAAATAGGGCTTCATCAAGATTGGGAGAGCTTAACATCCCCATACCCCAAGCGTTTCTTTCCTGAGGGGAGGAGGGCATTTATCTTTCCCATGCATCCTGTTACTACGCTAAGGTATTCTCCGTGCATTCCTAAGTATGCGCTGGAAGTACTGGATAAAAAATCTTGGAAGCTTTCAGTCTTGCTAACATACTGGTTTACCCAATGGTGATTTACCGATATAAGGTAAAACATTAGGGGGTGTCGTACCACACACCCTCCCGTAAATCCATCCCTGTAGAGGACACATAATTATTATCACGAGGACGTGATCTGTTTGGCTATGTTGTGGAAAAGCACTGTTGAAGGCATTACTCTCTTGATCTCAACAAATTGAACCTACGGCTACCACCCTACGATCAGTAATCTTGTTATTTCTCAAATTGCTCAGAAATAAAAACAACAACGAACGTTATGAGTTCTATGCGGTCTATCATCGGCGAGGGTCCACCATGGAATTATCCATTCCAGATTTCTGTAAAGCCTTGTTAAAACTGACCGGATTAGGCCGGGATTTTCATCGCTTCTATCCAGCTATGATGATAAAGAGGAAATAAACTACTTTCACCAGAAATAGCTAATTAACTAAACTAGCAGTGGTGATTTTTAATCTATGGGATAGTAAATTTGTAATGAATTTACGTCTTAATCACATCACAACCCTACATGACTGTATCAGTTAGATCATCAATTTTATAAACAGTGTTAAATGTCTACCGCATCACGGCTTTTACCGACGCATGTTTACATTGCCGTGGCAGACGTTCGCTGATCTTCAGCGCTTACATCTCAGTTTCGAAAACCAATGCATAAGTAAATTAAATCGGAAAGAAAACAATGGTGAATATTCGCAGCTTCTTGATTTGATGTGATTTTGTATCATCTATAATAAATATGACATGCAACGAGTGGGTCAAGTAAATTGCTAGGTGTTCAGAGAAACGCCAACGGTCAATAGATTGCCAGGCAGGCCAAGTACAGTGTCAATGACCTTCAGAGATTTTAGTTATGTAACAGTAAAGTAAGGAATTAAATAGCTAAATTTTAGCCAACTGTTGTGAAATTGCTAACAAATGTGGTCCGTACTCTATTCAATAAGGAAAAATGATTGAAATATAGGTTAATACACTTTTCGTTCTAGGGCATTTCAAAACTGCATGAAACAAGTGGAACCATACTGAACATACCTGTTCGTGTGATACTCATCAGAGAATGAACGCAACTTAATAGTCCAGATGTGAAAATAATATAGAGTTCTAAGTGGATACAAGCTCACATGACAAGAGAAATTGCGCGTCTTTGCGGCTACTTATTTTGCCAATAGACACATACACCCTGCAGGATTGGTGTAGGAGTCAAAGAAAGAACTTAATCCATCTTTCTACAATCCTCGCCATAACATTTGAAACACTTTGAGTATTCTCATAGAATGAGAATCCACCCCTCCCCCGGCACATTGTTGAATTACGAAGAATTCTCCCTGTCTTGATGGAACTTTAGTCTATTGCCTGTTAGATGATTGTTTCCTATGTACAAAATAGCATTGTTCAGGTGGGGCGGGGGGGAAAGGAAACGGGAAATGGACAATTAGCCAATGTCGATAAAAAAGGGTCCGAAATTGGTCTCCGGGATGAACTATCCCTGATCGTTCCAAGTTAAATTTGGCAAGTATTGTAGGTCTTTCATCACAATTCTCCATGACTGCTTTCACCAACCTTCTTGAGTGGGTTTGATCTTCCATGCCGATTCTCAGTTCGCCCAGGCTTTGCCTTTACCATCGGTTAGCAATACATCAAAGTAAATGATCCTTCCTTCTCCTCAGCTGGTTCTTCTTCTGACAGTGTAGGTTGCAGGATCATAAGCTTACTAAATATGTCACCAGCACGTCCTACGCAATGAACTGCACACTGACTTTGATTTAACGTAAAACATAACGACTTTGATTTAACGTAAAATGTTTAACAAGAAGTAAAATAGTAAAGAGAGTAAAAGAAAACAAACCTCTGAAATAGAATCTTTGTGGCTTGCAATTTCTTTGTACAACCTGGAAGAGAGAATACAACTGTCAAATGGTTAAGCAAAATTTCAAGAAATGCTATTTGATTGGGCCTAGCAAATGAATGGATTTACTACAAAACGTACGCGCTTGCTATCGATGGCTGATATCCGTCAGGATTACGAACACTACGAGAAGATCTCAAAACAAGTAACGAACACACAAATGCTGGTATCATAAACATCAAATGCTTACTTAAAAATATAAAAAACCTACGATCAGCAATGTGTCGTAACTATGAGAATACAAGGAAATCCTAAATCATAAGTACATGGCAATCGTGGCGTGGTGGGGACACTAGCTACTGCTATACGGCTGTGGATAGGATGCGTGAAATCAGTGTCTGATAAACAAATAGCATAGCACCCATAAACACCCTACGGGGTTGTGGAAAAGCAAAAGAGCAAAGCTCAATGTAAAACAGTGATACCATGCCTGATCAATCGGGAGATTATTACTGAACATTTGGCTGAAAAAGGGTGTAATCGGTGGATCACATAAGAAGCCCTTTACTTTGCTGTAAATGTGAATGACACCAGTTTTCTACAAAATTATTTGAACGGACATTGACTAGTGATTGCTATTGATTGAAAATCGATTAGTGATTGCTATTGATTTGATATTTGCTAGTGATTACTACTGAGTGGAAATTGATCCGTGATTGCTACTGATATCGCAAATGAAATCTCAATCATAGGAATATTTGGTACAAAGGTTGTGTGAACATACTTTCGAGTAGATAAATGGCTCTACCACGGCACACTTTTACTGCTTATCACTGTACAAAACTCTTTATCATTGCAAATATTGGTTATCACTTCATACTACTAGGCATACTTCAAGCCATGGAAATGCAGCATGGCGGCTGTGGGCATCTTGTGGAAAGTATTGGAAGTTAAAGGGAGCCTAAACCCAATTTTCGGCCAATTTCCTTCTTGTGTAACACTTGAATTGCGAACTTAAATACTGGAATTAGTTAGCTGGCTGTTTTGTGTAACCATAAAAACTCACACTAATTTGTTAATAATAATAAACTATTGATAAAGATAATAGATTTGGATTGAATATATAGAACTAATTACAATAATACAAATCTAATAAACATGGCCGTGTATAACTGGCTTGCTTGTAAAGTACATAGTACATTCTCTTTGCCACTTATTAGCTGAGGATGGGACAAGCTCGTCCGAAACCTTCTTGATTATATCGTAACGGATTTGTCTTAAAACCTGATTATGTCTTAACGTCTTAAAAAACTAGTTTATCCCGTATGTGTCGATGAAATGAAATAAAATAAAAGATCTACAAATGACTATTCCGTTCTGATTTATCAGTCATGTGGCTCGTCGTGGCTATCACCCTCAAATTCATACTACAGCTGCGTTTTCCATCTGATGTACATAGTCCACTTAGCATAATGTATTAAAGAACGGTACCTGTTCACAGCTTCCATACAATAATAAAAACAGCGAAGAATTCAAATTATTCAGAAATCTAGGCCCAGCCAGAACGCTGAGAAAAGTTCTAGAGTTTAATAAGGATTATGGGTCATGACGTTATCTTTGAAAGATACAAAAGCATCCTTTAAAAGTTCTGAATTAGTATAGGTAGTTCCCCGGCAAAAGGTGAAGTAACTTCGTCTAGTTGAAATGATGATAGCTTTCTTGATCATTCTGTGTTGCAAAGTCTTATCGAAACGTACCTCATGGAGCAGGGATAAAAGAGAAGTGCAAGAAGAGCCCATACCCCATTAGTGTCTTACAATAGGAAGGAGAGAGGCCACTAAGCAATGAGCTATATTTGGCAGTCGTCAAAGTCAAAGGCAAAAGTAGCTCTAGATGAAACACCATCTCTTACCTCGATATACCATTGCATGCTTTCATTACATCTTCATTGCCATGCTCTTCAGGTTTATTCAAGAATGCAAACTCTTGCAATAGAGCTAATGCAGATAGTTATGGAAAAATCGATTCAGCACCTTGCCACCTTTTCTCATTAAGCTTCTAAAGCTGGAGATGTTTATCAGTAAATAAAGAATGACAAACTAGGCTTCTGCTTTTAGCAGGAGACAGGAAGTATTGGAATGATAATTCAGATGCAAAATATGATAGTGACTACTACAGGGCAAATGAAAGCCCACAGATAGCTAACTTTCACAGAAAACTCTCATAAAAGAGAAGCGGAAAATACCGAGCAGTAAAAGACACATTAAAAGTCATCGCTCTACTTGTAACTGTAGCATGTGTAAATGATATGTTGTTGGTTTGGGCATTCTGTAGCTGTAGATTGCAGATATATATATATATATATATATATATATATATATATATCTTTATATATATATATATAAATTTATATATATATATATATATATATATATATATATATATATATATATATATATATATATATATATATATATATATATATATATATATATATATATATATATATATACACACACACACATAAATCAATGTAAATTAGCTCGAATTCTATTCTATAGAAGCTCAAGTGTTCTAATTTTGTCGCTAACATGCATGCAGATTTTGATTGGTCTTAATTAGCTTTCGGTAGATGAGAAGATAGCATAGAACAAAAGGAATTATTTTCATATAAATATAAATATATACATACATACATATAAGGATATTATAAATATATATATCATTGTAATGTTAGCACTGATGAAGATAATATATCGAAACGTTAACGACGTAAGGAAGGATATTTTTGAATTTCCATATATATTATAGAATATATATACATATAAATATACGTATGTATATATACAAACTTAAGAAAAAGAAATATATACTATATATACAAACTTTTAAAACGTTCGGCACAAGACTTCATCAGTTTTCAATATATATATATAATATATATATATATATATATATATATATATATATATATATATATATATATATATATATATATATATATATATATATATATATATATATATATATATATATATATATAGAGAGAGAGAGAGAGAGAGAGAATATGATGTAGAACATATATATACATTCTAATCTGCACTCGCTAGGTATATAACTAAAACATATAGAAATTCAACAATATGCTGTCTTATGTCATAAGCGTTTCGATTTATTCGGTAATATAGAAACTAATAGTATACTTAGTTTATAGTATATAAGTATTGTATATGTTTGAATTTCTATATATATTCAATATATTTATATATATTTATACATGTACATAAACATTTAGTTATAGAAATTCCTCCTGGGACACGAAAAAGACTTTATACATTGAGAAGAGATATTGAATATCTGGAGTTCAGTCAATGAAAACAACACTCATTGTCAGAGAAGGATACAATCAATAGCAGATCCAAACGAGGCAATCGCTCCAATCATCGCATTTGTATGATTAAATAATAGAACGCTCAACAGCTTAACTTTGATTTGCAACAACTCCAAGCAACTGTAAAAACAAAATATTCTTTGTAAATAGCAACAACGAACTGATCTAAAATTATCCAACAAAAAAATCTATTTGGGTACTATTGGAGTGAAAATGTGAGACAATTAATATTGGTTACCAAAAAGAGGCTACTAAATGATAACATAGTCAGTCATAAACAAGACAATCAATCTAAATAGAAATGAACTGACTGGGGAATGTTGCAATTAGACAAAGTGAGACCAGATTCCTAAATAAGACAGCGTTCAAATCTATGGGAATAAAATACAAATATAATCAAATGAACGTTGGAAATACATGCCTTTATCGCAAGAGGCAGCAAATATCGGTACAGAAAAAGTCCGCATAAAAGAACGACAACATTTAAGAACCTGCAGCCAAAAATTCTTCAGATTTTTATAAACATGATACAAAACTTTGTTGACTGGTTCAGCAAGGACACTTGGAGCTTTCTTTCAAGAGAAGAAGACTATTTCTCAATGCATACTAAGCAGGACAAAGTTTTAATTATGAATTACTACCCAAAATAATATATTGCTATGACTTATATAAGAACCTTCTAAGCCAAGGTCCATAAAAGGGAGGTTCCTATATGCGGTCTTTACTGTATGATACAGTAATTCTAGATACCAAATCTCCTGATGACTATGCTTGGAATGGTCTGTTGTACCGTACTGTTAAAAGCAAGGCTAAAATACTGAGGGGTGAGACAGGATTTGCTGGATATGTCAGATTTCATGGGGTAGTGGGGGTGAAGAGAAGAGCATTGTTAGTCCTTTGCTGCTTCACAATCTTCCTCCATTTATGCCGCTACATGTCTTTCACCTACTGTTCCTACGGTGCTATGATGAGAAGTTTCCTCTTTGCTACCTTGAAGTGCCTACTATTACAAGGCGCATATATGAAAAAGGTGGAGTTTTAAGAATTTCACGGAGCAACTTTCATATATTGCAAATTGTTCGTTATCGCTATGCTTTCACTCCCCAACAAATCGCCATATGTCTAAAATGAAAGGTCAAACACAACACGAGTATCCTCACATTTTGAGGGTAGATACGAGAAGATGTAAGAACGCTTCATTTCCAATCTCATTTTAACTTCAACAGTTGGTATTCACATAATAACATTAATTCAAACAAACCGTCACTCAGTGGCGTACCCAAGGGGGGATGGGGGTCCAGACTCCCCACTTTTCTATAACATGGTCTATATGATTTTGCGTATCTGCACCCCTGGGTACACTTCTTAAGTCACTCCGAGTTCACGGGTAACTAAAGACATGTGTAGTTGTGGCTGAGTAACTGTTTCCCTTTAGGCACAATTGTGTCAGGTGCAGATGGCAGATGATAACAAGCATAGTAGCGTATGGTACGACGTGTTCTTAAGTTTATGAGAGAGAAACAGGCATTTTGAGCGGAATTTAATGCCTCTTATTTCTTCGGGATCTCTGCTGGGAACAATGAAGGACAAAAGGTTAGTCACCTACAAAATGAACCTACTTTTCAAGCTTTAACTTAGTTATTAACAGCTGCAATCAATTGCATTCGCAATATTGTGTTTCATATCGAACTATCAGACGCAAAAATACATGTTTTTCATAAAAAAAGCTTTGCGTGGCTCAGTATTGAAGCTTTCTTAGTTTCTTCATGTTCTCAGAACCAAAATAATCCCAAGACTTGCTCATTAAAAATGTTTGAGTTTGTGCAACAAACTGACAGGCAATACTGAAACAACACTAGACTGCATTGATTAACACAAGAAATAAATACTATCTAAATCAAGCAAGTCACGAGCTTGTGTGAAAATATGAATTTCTAATATGCATGAACTGACCAACTTGCATAACTCTCAAAAATACAGTATTGAACTTCCTTTACTTCTTGAGCAGTTGAGCAATACATTCTTATAGATAACTTTCTTACAAAAAAAGCGCACTGATAAACTTCAATGAACGTCTTTAAACATTTATAGAATCTATGAATCCAAGCGCACACTGTTATCAAAGGCTTCTTTGGATTTTGTGCGAATCATCCCTACACATACCGGCACACTCACAGCTCAACTTCGAGAATGGATTCTACAATCATGGACAGTATATATCAAGACTGCCTGCTCAAGATTTTGACACTTGATTCCCCCTTCCACCACCTATCAATGTTGTTCTCTCGTAAGAATTTAGTGAAATGGCTTCTCCCTGTATCAAGGATGAAACTCTTCGTTTTTGATCTTGGGGTAAGGGGGGACACGGAAAGACCAGCAGAAGTCCAGTAATTTATGTCCAAGATTGCTGACAAAGAAAAGACTCTGCAATATTGAGAACGTATATATAAAACATCGGATTAAAAATTTCGGCATTTGGATACATTTTTGCATTCAAATATCACAAAGACAGTAATTTGAGACTTCAAGTAGTGAAGTTACGTCCTATTACAAACGAACACAGGTTACTCACTGTGCTCAGAGTCTGGGCATTTTGCTCGCGATTGCACTTTAACAGGAACAGGAAAACAAGGAAAGCGAGGTTATTCATACGAATATTTAGCCCAGCTAGTTTCTAATTTCATTTCATTTCATTTAATATTTCAACACGGACATCCTGTCAGTAAGATAAAAGTATATAATTACAGTAAAAAGGAAAAAGGAAAGCAAATAAAATAAAATTGCTGCCGTACCAAGGAGTCGTGTATTGGCCCTGTACTTGCCATTCAATCATGTACATCATGAGTATGTTTTTGCGTGAAATATGTAGGTAAAAGGTGCCGGTCACATAATTTCTAGACGATATGCTTTTTCTAGAACTCAATAAAGCTGAAATAAACGTGGCAAGTTTACAAAAACAGCTGGGTATGGCTTTAAAATGTACTTCTTACATGCAATATTTGATAGAACGTGCGTTTTTCATTTAAAAAAAGGAACTAGTAGTAGGCTGGCAAAAAAATTATGAAACTCTGGTACTTTGCTCAAGGAAAATGATGAAACTAGTGAAGACTATAAATGCTGAACTCTTGTCAGCAGTATTTCTTTGGCTTTTGTCTGGAAAAGATCACGACTTTCAATTTTGATATGCTTGGCCTTGTTTCGTGACGATCAGCGCGGCGCCTGTATCCCTTCAGAAGAGCTCGACTTCCAAACAATAAGGCAATTGTAGGTCCGAAAATTAGACCCCAATTGAGAACATTTTAGTACTGAAGGGCCAAAATATATATGCTAAGTTCAGCAACATTTAATGGAAGGTGCCATTTGAAGTTTCTTATTAAAAAACAACGCATACGCGTATGTAACAGGTACCTACGACAATGGATCTAAAAATTTCAAACTCCTTGATGCTAGCATCCGAAAATCAATTTTTCTCATTCGTTAATCCTTGGAATACATCTTAAATGTCAGCTAACTTTGTACCACCCATCTATACATAAATTAACATTTCACTTGTAGTCTGTCGGACTGCATGCGAAGCAACAACTGAAAAAATAAGCAACTTTCCCAAGAGAGAATAGTAAACCGGCACGCGTGGGCAGTTTGAATTGATAAGCAGAACTGCATTGAACCAGTGCACAATTCCTAGAGATTCTAGACTAGGTCCGCGGTCCCCTATGGGACCGCGAAGCACTTCAGGGCTAACGCGAAGGACTTGAGGGTGTTGCGAGAGGTTGAAGTCGCTTGTTCGACTCGCTATTTTTGTTGAATTGTATCATTCACTGTATATATTTGTTTCCTGTGAAAATATATTTATAATAATATAAATTCATCCCCCCAGGGAACCCTGATTCGAAAAATTATGCTATAGGGGACAGCTATGTAAGAATATGTAATAAGTTTGGGGACCACTGTTCTAGACCGAAAGATACTCGGGGATGGTAGGGACCAGGTCTACATCCCCAGACAGGGCATCTTCCAACATTACCCCACATGGATTCAGTCTAGTTAAAAAATGGTAAAGACTAGTAGGCCAAAAGAGGTACATTTTGTATTTGTACTTAATGTGGAAGACAGCACAGTGGGCTCTCTTCCTGATCCAGTTCAACGTTTACAAAAGCAAAATTCAACGTTTACGGCCTACCAGTTTAGATCCATTTTTGAAAAATGTCTCCTAACAATGAAAATGGTCACAAGTCAGTCTGTCAGTGGACTGGGTACAATACCAAGGGCCTATTGAATAGCCTATCTGTTGGCATACAGACACAGACACACTTTTCATTGCAATTCACCGCTTTTTGGCAGACGCTATATGAGTGCGCATGCGTTTGAATGGGGGTATGCAGCATAGCTGCCAAATGTTTGAAAACTCTGATAAGGTCTATTTTTTCCCAACCTAATCGACCGATCATCATGCAAAATGGGCCTGGTATTAATATGTATGGAGAATTCTGCATGATTAACTGGTCAATTAGGATGGGAGAAAACAGACCTGACAGAGCTCTCAAACATTTGGCGGCTATTGCAAGAGAAGTTTATTTGCTGTGGCTTCAAAATTAGGTTAAGTAAAGTCCTATTGTTCTCCCTGCATTTGTGCATAGGCATTACCAAAACATCAAAGGTGTATACACGAGTTGTCCCTAATCCTTATTCCGTAATTGGAGGCTCATATTGGCTCGGGCCACTAGTCAAATTTCCGTAAAAGATACCCTGCCAGCAGGGGTAAATCAAACAGAATCATTTTCTTCCTGACGTGAATTTAAAATTTTACATAACGAAACATAATACTCCCTTAGGATATTCAGAGTTAGTTGGACATCAGAATAATAGACAAGGGGATATTTGATGAAGCTAGAGTCAAAAGCAATTGACCTATTGACCCAATGACCTATTGACCTATTGACATGGTGATATATTGAAACAAAATGCTAAATGCAATACATAATTCTGTAGGCATATAAGAAGAAGCCCAGACAGGAATCTACTCTTTAATATCATGGACGGATTCGCAAATGGAAAAAAGTGCCAGGTTGAACACGGAGAATGTGGACAGATCGCATCAAAGAGTGAACAAACATCAAAGAATATGGCCGATTTCAAAGACAGGCCCAAGAGTAGAGAGCAAAGGCGATCCCTTTCGAAGACTCTACACAGATAGATAGACAACGCAACTGGAATGAACTATAATAGCTCCACTACGTGGTTATCGATCATTAAGATGATATGGCAGACATGTATAAAAGAATACAGCAATCTTGAAATTTCAATTGATATATCAATCTGCATTAAATCGATTGACATGGATACTTGTAAGAGAACGTTAAACAGGAGAAAAGGTTGCCGTGTAATTGTTAACTGACTAACGAGCACGATTACAATAAATCTAACATACGCAATAATGCTTAGTGGTATTTTCGCTTTTGCATAGATGTGATGTGTTATCGAGAAGGCTATCACTTAACGATTACATATGTTGTGTTATTGCTACCATGGTTATCACAAAAGTAGATTACTGTTGCACTGCCAAACATATCAACCAATATTAAGCTGATTTCAGATGTCGGAGAATTACATATGAAAGGACTGCTCGATGTATGAACGAAGGAATCAAATTCACTTTAATAATTTTCTAAGTAATGTTGTTCCCATCGACAAAATTCACTTCCTGTAGAAAGGATGGATAAAGTAACTAACTACCTAAATAACTAACTAGCTAATTAACTAACTAAGTAACTAAAGAAATTTATTGTCCCTGGGCACCCCATCCCAAACGGCTGGGACGGCTATTCTTTACTCGTCGGCTGTCAACAGAAGATAACTTACTGCTCGAGTTGCAAAGCGTATCGGAGAATAATTGGAAACGTGCACACCCTGGTGTAAAGCAGAGGTACACACCATTATACTATCGCTGAATAGTAGAGTATGAAGTTATAATGATATGTCTGTATAGGAGAAACATTTGCAAATCTAGAAAGGACCGCTAAATTAAACACCAGAAAAGAATGTGCATAAGCTACAGAATACTCGTGGCAAATACTATTGATCCAAGAGGACAAAGAGAAGAAGAAGTACTAGATCTTTCATAGTGGTCAAAAAAGGAATGCGATATGTTTGCGACTGAATGTGCAAAAAGCATGATATAAAACAGAGACCCCAAAAATATAGACCAAAAGGCAATCAAAAGCTAAGTAGTTTTCCCAATCAAGGGACTTACTCACGGGTACCTAATACATGGGGTCTAAATATATACTACATATAAACCACACAAACGCACACACAAAGACATAAATATATATATATATATATATATATATATATATATATTGATACAAAAATACATACATAGTTATGTACATACAAGGGTACATATGATACGTATGTTATTTTAAGAATATATTAACAAGATAAGCTAACATCCTTAGGGTCCCAAACAGTAGAAAAGTCTGTTGGTACTACAGAACTTCACTATGGCACGAAAAAGCGAGAACATTCTTTAAGCATACTGAAATTTTTTTCGTCCGACATTCGTCAGAGTATGAAACGTTAGATAACGACCGAAAAGTGAACTGAAATATATTTCAGTCAGTTCACATTTCGGTCGGTATCCGATGTTTGGTCCTCTGACGAGTGTCGGACGAAAGTGCTTTTCAGTATGCTTAAAGAAAGTTCCCGCTTTTTCGTGCTATAGAAACAGTAGAAGAAACACAAAAAAATGATAAAACAAAGCATGAGATATCGATTACACTAAAGACGTGTAACGCAAAGGTGACACCAGGGGCTTTGTGCTTTTCCCAGCCGGAAAAACTAAGAGACGGTTAATTTCTGCACGAAATGTTTTATTCATTCTATCCTGCAAGATTTTGCAGATGACTTTCATGTGTAAAATTTCTGTCATTGTCGCTCAACCCTCGCCAATAGAGCCTCTTGCCGTCGAAACTATATTTTTATTCATTGCAACGCGAAAACAAACCGAACCGATTCTTACTTCTGTCAGGACCGTACCATCCTTTTCTGTGCGCATGTGCAGGTACAAGACCGAAACAGGTGCTATGCGCTCCATCAAAACCCAAATGAGAAACAATGGATTTTATTCTTAAACCTGTCAACAGCAGTGGGTTAAAATATGATTTCGAAGTATTTAATCTAGCTAGCTACACATACCTACGTAGAAATACCGTAGAATGGGAGAGGCTATGATTGGCTGGCACTAGTAATTAGCATATCAGTGGGCTTATATTGGATACCGTTGGCGAGTTGAAGGTATCTCTCCGTGGTCAAATAACCAGTCAGCTGCGATAAGTTCTCAAGTAATCTAAACGATGGAAAGGCGAAGCTTCAAAATTTCACCGGATTTGATACAGAACTATCTCTATGGAAAGAAGAAGATTCTCCACAGAGCAAATAGCCAAGGTTTAATTGAGGGCCAACACACCGGTAAGTTGAAAATATTTGTGAAATTTCATCAGGTAAATTACAAAACTGTAATAATTACAAAAGTATACGACTCAAACGGTGTCGTAACGGTTTTCAAATGCTCATTAAAAATGTTCTTTTATCTGTGCTGATCATATCATCCTGAGGCCATTTGCTTGATATCGCATATTCTAAGTCCCTAAATCTTGTCTATTTGCGAATTAAGGGGAAACGCTCTTCTAACAGGCTTCTTGCATAGAAAGCAACCAAGGATTGATAAAAGCCTTAACTAACTCTCACATTCATTGCTTTCTAAAGTGGATGTCCCATTAAGACTTTGAAAGAAGAAGGCTTTTAACACACTTTATGATAAGTGTCCTTAACTCATAGAGTTGCGTTGGGAAAACACGAATAAAAATTGTATGAACGCTGCATCTCAAATCTGTCTCTGTACTATACATTTAAGCAAACAATATTAAATCATGTTCTCTCGACGCAAATATTTTCTTTACTGCATAACTTAAGCAAGACTCTGTCTTCAGATCACAAAACAACTTTTATTTTATAAGTCTCATTTTATTTCATTTCAAAAATACCTACCATTTTCTTAGCGCTCGGTAGGAGCAGAGGGCAGTTTTCACGTGCAAGCTGTTTGATATGAAACACAAGAAAATATTTCTAACAGACCCACATGGATTTGTCCCGTAACTCAAAATCAAATGCGGCAAAATCGTTGAATCTGTAAAAATTCCATCAAGCTTCTCATTGGATCTGTAGGATGTAACATTGTCTGTATGAGATATTATCTAATTTTGCAAATGGTCCAAAACAGGAGTCTCTTAAAAAAATCCCAAGCATAAGGTTTCCTTTGATTTTGCATGCCTACGGAAAAGGTAGTGTAACGGAAACTGCTTGTGTTGAACACAGTGGCATTTACACTATGTCATCGTTCACTTATCTTCGTTTCCTACCCTGTAGCTCGATGCTCATAGCACACTATTAGTTGTGCGTGATTCGTTTATTCATATACTAAGATCTTCATCCCTCACAAGACTGTAGAGGTCTCTTCACCTAACAGCAGATAAATTGTATATGCTGTAATGTCGAATTCAATAAAGTAAAGAAAATGGCAACTATTGCTAGGTGTATCGCTAGGGAGGAAGCCAAGAAAGAGCATACTTACTTTCTATATCGTAGTAAAGATGTTCTGGCAAGCATCTATAAATAGCAACCATCAGATATTTTAGAGGTAATCAACTTGTGCGCTGCAAGTAAAACCTGGCCTATGTTTTTGCTTCAAGAGAGAAAGAGGGCCTTTAGTTACACAGTATCTTTACACGTTCCAAGGTTCTATTTTTGATTGAGGTTGTATTTTCAACTAGAGCGAAAACAAAAAGCGTTCTAAAGACAATGACCAAAGTCAAAACTTTCTAATAAACACCAACTATGTTAATTATTTCCACGTACGTTACAAATAACTGTACGAGCTTTACTATCCTAGCTGGGGATGAGACAAACCGGTCTCAAAATAGTCGTACGGTCTAAGATTTTCTTTAAGTGCATTCGCTATCTTAATCTTAACGTGAATGGCTTTGTCATCATTTAACGGTTATGTCATATACCACATCGATCATATATAATTGTATAATGAAGACAAGAACTCCTGCCAGTTTCTGATCTTCTAAACTGGTTTGAACAAGTTTTTTGTCGTCGTTCTGGTCATCAAATAGCCGTCTATAAAGAATGGGACCTATCGCAAGAATTGATGCCAAAATCTAGAACCTTACAAGCAAAACTTTACTTTTAAGTACGTTAGCTGGATACTGTATAGTCTAATGAGAGTCCTTGATATGACTTGGGTCCTTTTAAGGATAGGTCTGAGGGACTCAAGGGAATCAATAGTTATATCTGTACTTTTAAACTTTAAACGTTTCATACTGTCTACTTCATTATTCAATTGACCTATCAATTAATTTATATAGACTTTCCAATTGTTGTAATTAGGTATATCAATGTCGATGCATTGTGTTTTAGGTAGAGGGCTCCTAAAAAATTAACAAATATCGAAGAGTTACCCTACTAAAATGAATGAAACTATATCAAGAAATGAATTGATAAATCAAATCAAATCAAGTCAATCAAGTCAAATCAATTAGATATTTCCTCAAAGAATCAGGGATATCAGGATGCTTATCTTAGTTGTCAAGATCAACATCAAACTCACTTAATATTGATTTAACATTGATTCAATATTGACTGATTGACTGATTGATTGACTGATTGATTGACTGATTGATTGACTGATTGATTGATTGGTTGATTGACTACACACTTTCTTATAAGAATATAGTCTATAAGAATATCAAGGCTCAAAATCCCTGACATTTAAGAATACTTTAAGAGTAATGCAAGGCTCAAGCTTCACCAAGGCTTAGATGTTTTGCCTATGTGAGTTTTCAGACAACATGACATGTGTGAGCTTCACCTATCAAGACTGGGAGTCATTATACTATAATGTGACTAAGCAACTCTTTGGGGAATGTCAGTTAAGCGCTTTTTAGTATAAGAATCTATAATCTATACGAGTATTAATGCTCGAAATCGATAAAATTTAAGAACATTCTTAGGCAAAAAATCAAAAACATTTATGCATATCGAGGCTCAGCGAAAAATTTAGCATTCTTATAGAAAAGGCCGTAAAGGAAATTTTCATCTTCTTTTGTTGAAGAATGCAATCTTGAGACCTCTGCTATGTGATTTTCGATTAAGAAGTGTTTGGGAGTATGTCATAAACCATGTATGCAAAGCATGATTTTCAACAATAAATACAAATTTCGTTCTATATACCTGTACCTTCTATGGTTTTCACCTACGATACGCAAAAAAATCATTGATATGCACAACTCCTTCTCTTGGATTTTACCACCGGTAAAGTGGAAGCTCTGAGGTAGTACACTATCTATGCTTGGTCGAAGGTTTGTCGTATATTCTAAAGTTGGTCCAATCGAGTTAGAAATCAATTTCAGACTCTGCACCCGGACTCTGGTGGGCTTTGTGGTTAAGCAATTATTGTGTTGCTACAGGACAGCTTACTCTCAAAATCAAATCTATACAACTTCAAAACTAATCTTGTGTACTAACACACTAACGCATGCGTCAGTCAGTCAGTCAGTCAGTCAGTCAGTCAGTCAGTCAGTCAGTCAGTCAGTCAGTCAGTCAGTCAGTCAGTCAGTCAGTCAGTCAGTCAGTCAGTCAGTCAGTCAGTCAGTCAGTCAGTCAGTCAGTCAGTCAGTCAGTCAGTCAGTCAGTCAGTCAGTCAGTCAGTCTAAATATAGCTAATCACAATAATAATGTTCTTCAAACATTGCAAAAATACTTGTCTTCAATTATATGAAAACCAATACTTCCCTTTCTAGAAGAAATGTTCAACAACAGTGATCTAATATTGCCCGAACAAGTAGAGATCGACCGTTCTACAATTCCTTGCGAGAAACTAGGCGTATTTTCAACAATGTGGATAAAAGAAGGGACACAAATGGGCCCATTTAGTGGGCGATTGATTAAAGCAACGAATGAAAATATCAAAGAACAGAACAACTATACCTGGGAGGTAAGATTAATTGATTCATACGACTTAAAGTTGACACATATAATCAAAGACAAAGTTCACGATTAGTTTAATATCTTATAGCGTTGACTCTGCATTTCCGTATATGGGCCAGGGCAAAGGATGCTGGATGCTACTGATATAAAGAAGGAATAAAGACGATAAGGTTTGGAAAACAGTCAAATTGCACAAACGGAATAAGAGAGAGTACGGTGTATTTGATATTGCAAATATATGAAGATCAACCACGGCACCTAGACGATGGAAAACCAAACGAAAGTTACCAGCCGGCCTTAAATAATTAATCTTCAGCATTGGTGTTCACATCCACTTAGCTTTGAACATAACAATAATTATTCGGACTTATAGAGAGTATCCGATGAAAAATAACATCCCTAATAAAGATGCAATTATATAGATTGCTTGTCGTCTGCCATTAATGGAGCGTGTAGAGATGACCTTTAATAAACAGTAGATAGGGAAATCTCAACAAAAAACTCTTTCACTATCAAAGCTTCATTTATTATAGCAAAACCGCTCACCACAGCCTTTAGGAATACAGCTCTGTCTCACGAAATCTGTCACTTCTAAAATAAGCAAGTTCTTATTCAAATATATAGTTCAACTACTTCAGAGGTTCTCTGTAATTTATAGCTAACAATCTGGCAGAACATATGACCCGAAGAGTACGATAACGCAGCATCCAGTTCATTTACACGTTCTTTTATAAGAAAAAGTTTATAAAACAATGATGATAAAAAGGCCGAAATCTTAAGCAAATGTCAAGAAAATCACGAGGCTCAAGTTCCAAAATGCACCTTTTCTACGTGCCAGAAATCGATATTAGCTCATTCTTTGCAAGCTCCTTCACAAAGACTAAAACTTTTCTTTGATAATCTTGGCTAACAAAGGTCAAACTTTTTATAACAAATAACAGTAACCTCTTTTGGCCAGTTTAGTCCAATAAAAGTCAAGAAAATATTGAGAAGATCTCAGCCTCAATTTCTTGTAAAAAATCGGGTATTGATAGTAATTGCAATAAATCAATGCAAACACACATGTCAATCAATGTACGAAAATTGTGTATTCTTCTGAGATATAAATTGTCCCTTCAATCTAATCTCTATTGCAAGACAATTACAATATATAGCTGAAATCACAACGTGCGTTTAGTAACAAAACATATGCTATTAATTCCACCTGCAGATATTTGATGAGTACGGGCAAGTTACACATTTTGTTGATGGCTCAGGTGAGCTGAATAAAAACTGGCTGTGCTACGTAAGGTGCTCTAGATTCGACCAGGAACAGAATCTGGACACTGTGCAACTTGACGATAATATCTACTATCGTGCAATCAGAGATATACCTCCGCATCAAGAGCTACTCGTGTGGTACGGTAATACAACAAACCAGTTTCTTGGTATACCAGTATCAAACTCTGACAGTGAAGAGGGTTTGAAGACGAGGACAGAGAAAAAAGGTATAACTTGTAAGACATTAATAACTAAAGAGGGGTGTTATCTCGAGTTATGCCTAACTAGGAAAGTTTTGGAGCCAGCATAGCATTTAGATCAGAGGTCACCAAACTACGGCCCGTGATGGCATTCTACCAGGCTCCCCAAGCATACTTAATGTTAGAATATTAATTAAATCGTTCGCTTCATGGCTACGTAGTGATGTGTGACATGCTGCTCCTGTGTTTCTGTTGGTTTCAGGTTTTTGTAATCATAAACATTTCAGGTTAATGCATCCTTTTCTTTTCCTTCTACATCGTTTTCTCGGAGCTTTCCTTCTGGCTTGCAAGTATTGAGCAGAATGATTATGCGGTTCTTTGTAAAAAAAAGGGTTGGTGACCCCTGATTTAGATCTACGTGTCAATACCCTACCAAACGGCTATCGGGTTTTCTACCGTACATCTTTATCATTTGACTACGACCTCATGGCTAATGCACAGCTTTTTCAGCTTGTTTCAATTGCAGTAAGATCTCCGTTCACTCATAATTCAATACACGACTTTTTCATAAGAAAGTGGTTTACAAAAGGGGGTAAAGTGAGTAATCCAGGGTAAAATGGGTAATTGACCATTTACAAATTCATCACATGTCTTTCTGTCATACCTAATTTATGCGATTTCTAATAGAGAGGTATTGTACCAAGTTAAAAAATGGCACTTTGCTCTTCCATGGCCATAAGCCAATAATAATGATGCAAATATTCACTTACCCACTTTACCCCGGGTTACCCATTTTACCCCAGCAGGCTCTACTAAAATCATGAAATAGCTAAAAAAAGTGCCAATGGCGAATTCCGTAAAACCAGCACAGTTCTATTTCAAGATTCTTCCAATGATGATTATAAAACTCTATTTATTGCAGCAATCCTGAACCGAATAATACGCAGCAACAAAGTAGCCTTGCTGCCTGGCCGTCTACGTTGCACTGTATGCCGCAGAGGATTTAACTCGCGAAGCAATCTACGGTCTCATATGAGAATTCACACACTCGAAAAGCCATTCGAGTGTAAATTTTGCAAAAAGGCTTTCAGTCAGTCCTCGACGTTAAGAAATCACACCAGACTGCACACAGGCGAAAAACCCTACATCTGCAATGTTTGCGATATGGCCTACAGTCAACTGGCAGGACTTCGCGCACACCAGAAGAGCGCGCGACACCGCCCATCTAGCAACATCGCGATGGGTGCTTTAGGTGCTCCAGGCAAAGAAAAAGGAAGGTTCCTAAAGTACCCATACTCCTTTGCGCAGAGGTCGTCACTAATGGAAAAAGACTGTGCACGTCAACGAAATGAAACGATTAGAGCGAAACATTGCATTTAGATAACGCACTAAATTGATTGGACAACAAACTGTGATACGGACACAGGGTTTCAAATATTAAGGGATTTTCATTCAGTTTAATTGATCTTGTAACAAAACTTTCTACCATGAGGTTCATCTGTAGAATAGGACTGTTTCTGATTTCATGTAGCTAATGTATTGGAAATAATTCATACTGCACCATTGTTCTGATGCCAAGACGGACCAGAATTTGAACCATACGATGTGTTTGGAAATTTTTTACATAAAAAACAAGCATTGAGGAAGACGTTTGAAATTTCAAGATCAATACTCTTAAGTGCCTAATTGCCGTCCCCCCGCTAATTAATTTTTGAAAATTTTTCCAACCCCCCGCTCTTATTAGGACCCCCCGGCAATTATTTTTAACATATTTTGCGTTGTCACTTAACTATTAGAATTTGTAGCAATTATCGTTCTTAAGAACGGAAAACGCTAAAAAGATATATCTTCAAAGGCGGAGACATTTGTAAGCAAAGCACAATGTGAGTCAGGTTGACGTGTTCTGAAACCATTTAGTATATATGATAGTCCATGCGATGCAACTATTCTAACAAATGATGGAAGACAGCAATGAGTCAAGCAGAAGAAACTTTGTTCTTCAGTTGGAGAAGTATACATTGGCAGAGAAGCAAAAGCTCTGGGAACGCGTTGAAATGTTTTAAAAAAGAATGCGATGCTCAAGTGGAATGTTTGAAGGGAAAGACTCAATGCGATGCCAAACGCAAAAAGTTTACACCACAGGATATTGAGAATTTATGTTACACTGTCATAGTTAAATAATTGTTCTATTGATATTGTTCAAACTGATTTTCCATTATTGGTTACTTATTATACCGAAATATTGAAGCCATAGTTGCTAAGGAAATTTGCTCCTTAAATGGAAAAAGCAATCCAGCTTAGAGTCCCTTTCAAAATACATTTATTCACATGATTGCACAAATCCAGCCCCCCGCTAAGTCCGACACCCATTAAGTGGAATTTCCAAACAACTCCAACCCCCCGCTAATTCCGAGCCCCCCGTTAATTGAGTTTTCCAAACAATTCCAACCCCCCGCTAATTCCGACCCCCCGGTAATTAGGTACTTAAGAGTATGAGGCTCAAAAGTATGTTAAGCGTAAGGCAAAACTAGGAACAATCTGCCTGTGCGACACTTGCTGCAAAAACAAGAGGTCTTGTTTTAAGTGCGGCGAGCCCAAACTAGGAAAAGCTTCCCTGTGAGACACTTGCTGAAAAACCAGAGGTCCTGTTTTGGATGCGAGCCCAAACTAGGGAAAATTTGTCTATGCGACACTCATTCAAAAATCAGAGGTTACTTACCATTTAAAAGTCGAGCTTGATCTTGCTGGATTGAGTATGCAATGGAGGGCTGCAGATGCGTGAACAGGTGCCAAAATGTCCTTTAAAAAGAAAAATACACGTGGGTACCGACTGTAAATGATCTAATTTACGAACACAAGGAAAACAATATACTTACATAGGCATGCAATTACGGAGTGGATCCTGGGGGTCTAGACCCCTGCCTTATTCCTCAGGAAGATAAAAGTGCCCTATACCCGCAGAAGTTTGAGACTGTTTACTATATTTCTGCTACATAGACCTGCTTATAATCTTTGTTAAATATGAAAGTAGCGAAATCCTGAAAGTTCTCGTACGACTTCTTTCGTTTCTAACTCTGAAAATACGATTTCAAGATGCATTCTATTTAGAAAATGTTTATTGTGCCCTTTTTTGCTGATTAGATCCATGTCCTTAAAATTCCTAGTTGTGCGCCTACAAAAAGATAAAGCTATATAAATACGAGACGTCTGAGTCTGACGTGCTTGGGCAAAAACGGAATACATTCTCCAACAATACGGCGTGCTATTTCTCAAAAATTCGAATAGATCACTGACTGACTGACTGATTGACGACTGGCTGATTTATGAAAATTATTCATTTCTTGGATTGTTGCTGCATAGTAAATGATCTTTCAGATTTTCTTTAAAATGGGCCAGCAATGATAGTTCTCTGACCTCAACTAGAATTCTGTTTCATACTTATATTCCGGGATATTGAAAATCTTTCTTCGTGTATATTAGATTTACTTTTGGGTAGTGAGGATCTCCATTATTTCTTTTTCTATAATTGAAGAGATAACGGCTTAGTTGATACATATCCCAAGACTTTAAGTTTTTTATAATCTTATATACCATTACTGTGCGATCAAAGCGAATGAGGTTCTCAACACTTGAAAGGTTATTTCGTCAGTGACCCTATATCACTAGCTGTTTAATTTATAGATAGGACTCTGTTCTGCATTCGCTGAAGGGCATGAAAGTTGGTTGTAGAGGAACTCCACAAGATGACATCACCGTAAAGTAACTGAATCTCGAAGAGGGGACGATAAACATCATATAGATCTGATCCACTTATTATATCATATAGCTTCCTAAGGTGTAACATACGCCGGCTAATTTTCCAGGCAAAGATTTATACTGATCTTTCCAACTAAGGTCTTCATCTACAAAGTCCAAGGGGCTTTCTTTCGACATTTGCTCTACTTCGCATTCATTCAATTCGAGTGACGGAATGGTTCCTAATTCGCTTAATTTCGTAGCATGATCTATGACTATGCACTCGTTTCTTGAAGGGCTAGGACTCAATCTGTTTACCCTAAGGCAGCCGGCAATGTTCAAGAGCTCTTCTTTAGTGATACTTGTTAGCTCCTCTAAGTCACTCGAGGCTACTGTTGCAACAGGTTGTGTGCGTGTCATCTGCATACATGCGACTGACTGACTCACTGATAGTCTAATAACAGGCAGTCCAAAAATGATAAATACAAAAGCAAGTAACAATTAAACAAACAATTAACGACAGCAAAATATAAAAAAGCTAAACGACTACCTTGGAGAATGCTAATAATGATACCAGACTCTTAAAGGCTTTAGACAGAACACTTCTTTCGACAGTTTTAACAACGATATCCAAAAGCAAGTAAAGAACCTGAAAAATAACTTCAGTTAAAAGTTGTCCATCTCCTGATAGAAATCATTCGACACTCAAATATAATAAATGACAGAAGAACCAATACTGTTATCTCTAGCAAGTTCTATCAATTTGTTTTACTTTAGCTTCTAGAATGCATTGTATGAGTGGTCAGCTGGTGGTTGAAAAAGTCTCAAATATATATGTACATGTAAACGCAAACACACACACGCGCACACACACACATACACACACCCCACACACATATACATATATATAAATATATATATGAAAAGTCTGTTGGTACTACAGAACTTCACTATAGCACGAAAAAGCGGAAACATTCTTTTAGCATACTGAAAGCTTTTTTCGTCCGACACTCGTCAGAGTATGCAACGTCAGACAACGACCGACAGGTGAACCGAAATATATAGGCAGATGCCGATGCACGTGATATGATGAATAATGCGTCTATTTGGCCCCATGATTGGCCAATTAGCACCTATTCACCACTGTTTACTTGAAGAGTCCAAGTGAAAAAACGAACTCTTTTTGTTTACACAAGACTGGGTTTTGAGTCTGAATGTAAACTGATTCCGAAACACCTCGTCCTTTCATTTAGGTGAAATATATATATATATATATATATATATATATATATATATATATATATATATATATATATATATATATATATATATATATATATATATATATATATATATATATATATATATATATATATATATTTATATTATATTCCTGATGATTGCGCAAAACACATGAGACCGATGGTCGCATAATTGAGTATGTTGCATTTTATTTTCCTTTAATCTCTTCATACATATAAATATAAATATAAATATAAATATAAATATAAATATATATAAATATATATACATATACATATACATATACATATATATATATATATTTATTTATTTATTCATATATATATATATATATATATATATATTCACGCATATATATACAATATATATATATATATATATATATATATATATATATATATATATATATATATATATATATATATATATATATATATATATATATATATATATATATATATATATATATATATATATATATATATATATATATATATATATATATATATATATATACCAATAAAATGGACACAAAGGCAATTTGTTTACAATATTACATATATACAATGTAGCAATTTGTACACACACCTTGGGTAGTAAGTTCGCTATGCTCTTCTTCTTATCCTTTGTGTATGTCGTAGAGAACAAATAATCCAATAGTTCTAGCGACACCTCTACTAAGTTTGAGTCGTACATGACTGAGACCTAAAGAGAAAATATGACAAGACTAATTTCGCGAGTCCATTTAGTAGCAAATAAAACCAATGTTCTGCATGTGCAATACAGTTTGCTATTTGCTCATCAGATCGCATGTTTGCAAAGTTGGACACATATACATGGAACACACCTGAATGTATCATCGCTTTGCTCGAGTCTACATGCTTAGCTTGAGAATGTTCTACCATTTTTCTCGCTTAAAATATGGAACATGATCCATATCATTCTAAATCCCATGATAAAGTTGCATTTCAGAGCTGCTAAAAGGAGACCATGGAATAAAAAAGTCCCACAAGTTGATTCCTATCCCCTGATAATATACTGATTATAGGAACAAGGATGGCTACTATATCCGTAAATAAAAAGTTCGAAAGCATATAAATATAGTAAATATAGTACATGCTTAATCTCGAGTGTAAGGCTGTTCCAAATATGAGCACAACGATAAGAGAATGCTTTTTGCCAACTAGACGTTTATGAATGAGGAGAAGCTAATTTGATATCATAGTTCCTAAGCTTGATGCGATCTCTACAAAGGATACTTAAAGAAGATACTGAAGAGATACGCAAGTGAAAGATCATTAACTGATTTGAACTGCTGGATCTCATTTTAATAATGTCAGCGATGTTAGGCCTAACTTACACCATATATTTTAGGATCCACATCCACTAGGACTAAAATTGTACATTATATGTATGTAGTGTACAACAAAAAGGCAGGGCCAGTCCAGGAAGGACAATAAAGATTGCATGTAAGATATTCTCCTATAAGTAAGGCTGATCATTCGTCATCGTTGAGTGGAAAAGCATTTGGCTGTTTGGGCAATTTGAGTAATTTCAACACAAAGCTAGGAGCCCGAACTTTAGTACAAAAGTGAGGCATGTGGCAAATTGTAGCAAATTGTAAGGAAATATAGGTCAGTTCACGAACCAAATGGGTATGGATATCATCATACGGGGATGAATAGTGTTGATAATGCCATCTAATCATAAGAACCCTATATCGAGGCATTGTGTAAGTCGTCAGTCATTCCTCCCAATTATATTGTGAAATATCCCCTTCCGTAATCCTACTGCAAGGACCAAAACGAAGATAATTCTCTTGCTTATTTGCAAAAAAAAATGAAAATATAATTTACAAATGCAAAATGCAGCTGCAAAGAATATCCGAAAGAAACAGCTACACTCTGCGGAACGAGGTGTTCTCTATACCAATAAAGTGAAGCAGCAACAAATTTCTTTTCTAACTGTTGAAAACTGAACAGATGATGATCAATTAGTCATATCATATTTTGTGCTCACAGCTGGAAAATTGATGTTTATTTTTGAGTAGAAAATGCATGGCTAATTAACAAGTGAAGTCTCATAAATCTAATAATTGATAGAACTTTGGATCTGTGCCAATATTTTAACGAATACAAGCCATTGTAAACACAGAACCGAAAAAAAGATGCAAAACTGAACATGATTCTAGATTGCACCAATAAAGTGCTATCATAAAGAGATCAACCATAAAATATTTCAATTAAAAGTTGGCAAAATACATCCAGACAACGCCAAAATATATGTGCTTTCAATTAAAGGGAAGTGATAAACTTCGTCTATTTTAGAGTATGATCTGAAATTCACGATCTCACAGAGCTTACCTAGCCATCGATAAGATAACGAAATTTCATTATTCGTTTCAATACACGCTGAGAAGCGGTTTTTCTTGAAAATACTTGATCTTCAAAAGTGTCAAAATACGAAAGTCTGACAATAGTCATCGGTAGGCTGGTAAATAATATGGTTCAATAAAAATAATACTCCCAGGGGATTGCAAGGCAAATGGTATGAACATCCATTAATTGTCAAATGAAGGCTCTTCATAACCAGCGCAGAATTCAGAATGACAGAGCACTTGATAACACTGCAATTGTGGGAATTTCATAGGCCTAACATCTGCCATGGTAGTGAAGTGAAATACTCCCATAATAGAGGGGGCTGTTTTACTGTTTTGATCCTTAAAATCTGCCCCCTCCCAAGAGAAGAGATAGGCAGCCAAGTACCAAGATTGACAATTGCTAGTTGCGACTCACCAATCGTCTATAAGCAAGTTGAATGACGCCATAAGCCACGTCACAGCTGGATACCTTCACGGAGTGTGCAAGTATTTCAAAGTAGATGTTGAGGTTTCTTGACTCCAGCTGTTCTGATAAACGATACACATACAATAATAACAACTCCATTTACCTGAAACGACTGCATAGCAGAGGTTATGCGCATATGAAATAAAAGAAAACAAGAACAAAAATAACAAATAAAAATAGGAATGAGTAGAAAAGGAAAAGGTATATGGAAATATGACTAATTTAACGGACTTGAACAGTTTTCCAATACGTTGGTCATACTTGAGATGGAAAAAAATTTGTTGGAAAGCACAGTTAAATTAGAAACTGCAGTATGAGGACCACGAAGAATGACATGGTTAGTTCAAGCCAAAAAGAACACGTAAGTGTGAGGATTATTTTATTGAATTCGAAAAATCCAGCTGGTCAAGATGGGATAAGCTCGTCGTCTAGAAACGTACCAATCAACAGCATAGCTGCGAAATGTTTAAGAGTCAGATCAGATCTATCTTCTCCCAACCCAACCGACCAATCATCATGCAGGATTCTCACCGCATGTGCGTTCCACAGCTACATTTAGGCCCATTTTCGATGCTGATTGGTTAGTTATGTTGGAAGAACACATACTTGATCAGAGATCTAAAACATTTGGCGGCTATGCTCCAATTAACATGGTTTGGTCGGTACAGTGTGTTATATACCTAGATTTATTGAATCCAATGACATGATATGCACGCTTGCCTTTTCCTTCTGGTTCAAACTTACTAGGCACTTCTCAAGATTTCTCATGCAACCATTTTAAAGCCTGTAAGTGCACTCAGTCACCTCCAATCCTCATGCTAAAATCTTTGTTCTTTTCTTTAAACTTCTTCAAACCTTTCTGATGATCGCCTGAACTACATTTCTTTATTTCATGATTCTATTTTTATTACAATTTACTACCTTTCATGCAAGAAAGTGAGATATGTATCCCTAATTCTATTAATTGCATTTTAAAGTAAAAACAAAGGCAGCGAATAACTTACTAAGTCGTTTGGTTTCCATAATTGAAATCAAGCACGCAAAAAGTTGTTCACAGAAATCTTTACTACGTAGCTCCAAGGTCTCAGCACAGTCTTTATGACCATAAAGGATATTCAAATACTCCAGACAAACCTAACGAAACCAAATACAAATTGGTCACATACGAAAAGAATTGTTATTCATTATAGGTATCAATTCAAGTGAAAGTCCCCTTTTTCATTGCACGGTTTTAACTGTTTGTCTACGAGCCATGGTTCGTTTACTTAATCGAATATCGAGAGCGTTGGCTCAACGTGACATAAATATACAACAAGTGTTCCCGGGAAACTATCTTCAAAATCAATGATTTATTCAAAAAACAATTCCAGTGTCTGCTTCCGCTATTTCAAAAATATATCCTTAGATTTCAAGTTGTCTTCTTCATGAAATTAAAGGCATGCATAGTTCAGTCCCACAAGCCTCTATCAATACATACAAGGCTACTGCTTCGAAAAAAGTCTTCCAAATGATAATTCGTAGGCCATATACAAGACCTGCAGGCGCGCAAGTGGGGATTATAAAGGATACCAGAAAAATTTTCAAAGAGGATGTAGCTTTGAATACCATCTTCCAGATATAGAAACGGAAGAGATAATACAGGAATTTTCATGATTTCGATATTTATAAGTCTAATTATGATCATAAGCAGATCTACTTAGCAAAAACAATAAAAAACTCAAAACTTTTTTTAAAACGGGTACTTTAATCTTTTGAGGAATGGGCCAGGGGTCTAGAATACCAGGACTTCCCTCAGTGGCGCGCTTGGACGTGAAGAGCACCAGAAGTCGTAAATATCTATAGGTTATACAGTCCACTATTATAGGACAAACCAACATATACAACATGAATTACTTTCAGTTGAAAAATCTCCTTCACAAAGACACTGCTCTTAAGAATATTAAAGTTGGAATTACCTCTTCCTGTAAACTGAAGAGATCACTCTCACTGACATTTGTTTTCATATGGTGCAATCCCTTTTGAATTGCAATGCCAGACTTGCTAATGAGATCTTCAAGCTTAAAATTTCTCAGCATACTCATGAAACTCTGATCTTTTCTAGAAATTGAAAAGGAGAACAGGAACATGTTACCAACAAGCTCCACCAGTCATTCTATCACAGAAAAAACAAACGGAAAGGGCTATTTTCCAATACCTTTGAACTTTGTGCTAAGTCAGAACTTGAATTAAACTAAATCTCGATAACATATGGTAGAAGATCCAAGAAAAACCAAACTTCAAATGTCATGAACTTTCACATATAAAATCCTGAGCTTGAGACAATCTGGAAAGAAAAAGGTATAAAAGGATTGCATGAAAGGGTGAAATTTCTAAAGGGCAGATGAGAGATCCATCACAAATGCAATACCTCATAAAAGCCGTAATAGCAATATGCATACCCTGAACTTTTCATCTGAAGACAAATTGAGCAAACATATCCATAACATCTCAGAGTGTCGTAATAAATCTGCTGATATTCATTCACTTGTCCATTTCTGGCATGGTCCATATTACTATAAATCTCTATTTCATATTTATTGAGTATAGCATCCAAATTGACTGAAAGTAATTTTTCTATGATCGGAAATGTCAGCTGAGAAGCAGTAACAAGGCATTGCCTCTTGACAACACGTGCCTGCAAAGTCTGGAAAGATACATAAACTTATATCTTACATTGATAAGCGTTTTAGTGCAACTAGAATAATACAAATTCTATAAAAACTTGATATAAATAAAAGATTAACTCAAAGAGATAATTTACTTAAATGTAGACGTTCCGATATATTCTATGACTGTTTCATTTTCTCTCAGTACACAGAAAATCCGCCACCTTCCTGGGCTTATCTACGAGCAAACTTCCTTAAGTAAGACCGAAACGTACTGGGTAAAACGAACTTAATTTAGCAACACAGCATCTACAAAAATTTACTGGACCCAAATTGAATGACCGGATGGTAATCATATCTTGAAATAACACCTACTTCTAGGGTACCAAACAATAATGTATTCAGAATCTTGACTGACATCAGTGACAGATTATTCGACATTTCCTCTGTCATCTGCAGCATCTAGAACGACAAGGCATCATAGAAGCTTGGTGATCACATAGACTGATTACAGTTCACATTTGACAAATTTAAATTGAAAAAGTAGACTAACAGCAGTGTGGTTGGTATGCTTCTCTGTTGTGTAGACAGTCTATGGTTGTCCACCTATCAGCAAATAGCAAAGCACGCAAATATTTAAGGGGTTGATCAGATCTATTTTCTCCCAACATAATTCACCAATCATCATGCAGGATTCTCTCCACACACGTGCTCCACAGCTACATTTAGGCCCACATTGCATCGGCTATGCTGCCGTAAATGGGTATCTAATACCAAAATAAGTCAGGAATCCGGTACTCCATTCGTTGCAAATAACAAAATTCATCCAACCAACGACTGATATTCTTTGAGAAGTGTCGATGATAGTAATAGGGGCTCACCCTACTAAGGACATGACAAATCTACTGTATCTCGTGGAAACAGGCTAAATCGAATCAATAAAGCGCAAATGTTACCTCATTTTTCAGCTTGTTAAACACTTCATCATTAGCTTTATTCCTCTTGATTCTAAGTATGAGTATCCAGAGGTTATGAGCGCACTGGTATGCGTGGTGTGGTACATTTACTTCACCCTGCTGCAAAGACAAAGAGAACTATTACTATGAATATATAAGTCACAAGTCTCCAATGGATGGCAAAAGTAGAGACAAGATCTGAACGGAGACAGATGATTAGTCCAGCCCGTGAAAGAGTGAATAAGAGAATGCATGCATAAGAAAACCAGAACAAAAGAAGGAGAAAGACTATATCAGATACAATCTAATAGACCCTATGTTTCAAATAGTGCTTTGGAATTACAGTGTCTGCGTTAACTTGTGTTATATCCGTTTTTCAGGGAAAAGGTGCACTAGTACTTGTTCAGCAGCATTACAGGATTTTCTTTTGCAGTCTATTCCCAATTTCTTTCCAGCATTTGAAAATTGGCTCTGACATATTTGGGTTAGAGATAGTTCTTTCCTTATATGGTCAAGGTGAAGTCTAAGACTTCCTGCCTCCTCGCAAGACAGATAAAAAAGGTTTAGTTTGGAGGGACTAAGTTCGCTATTCGAGCAACAAAATACATACAAAATACCTCTTTTACATGGTCATGAATCATACTCAGAACGCACTTCAAAAGCAGGACAGGATCAATAACTTTCCACACAGCCATTCGATTTGCTACTATTGTCGAGCCTGTAAACTTCTCCAAGAGGTAAAAAATTGCACTATGTATTTCTACACGCCAAAGTCCATTCTAGAATTTAGAAAGCAATATCATACAGTCAGCAAGTGAGAGAATTAACATTCTATATTGAATTAGCTTGCGCATTTACAACAAAGTCAAATGCATCGAGATGCCCTGAAATGATAATTAAAATTAATTCTAAGAGGCAAAAATTTGATCTTTTCAATAGAAATAGGAATTATTTCTGCCTTACTTAATAGTAGTTTCTGGAACAAGTGCTTTATATATGTTAGACAGGAAATTCAATCAAAACTTCAAATACCATCATACTTCAAATACATGACCAATCATGCCGTATGGAAATTGAATTTCTACACTTTAAATAAACAGAGGAAAATGAGTTTTCTTTACACATTTTGTAAACATTAATATAAAGTGTGTAGACATACATAGACTACATATAACTGATAGTTTAAAATCCGTGCAAAGGATAGAATGGATCAATCTTTCATTGACAAAAACAGTATCAATGCTACTTGTCAACGAACTCTGACTAAACATTTAGGCTTTTGTTCATTTTTGCAGGCTTTAAGATAAGCAATTCATATTGAGATTTATTTCATTTCTTGGTACTAATCCACTTATTAGCTATATGTGGATGTGCGCTCTTTTTGCCAACGCTGCAAAAATTCATAGCAGTGAATTTTCGTAAACTTCTTATTCAAGATGACATTAGACATACACATGTAAATCTCTCTATAGCTAGACAGTCTACTAATGGGAAGCAAAGGCTATGTTAGCACTGAAAATGTTACCAGTGGGATTTTATATGCAAAAAATCAAATACTCTAAGTGATACCCCATTCAAAACAGCTCTAGAATATTGTCCTCTGAGCGTGGGGAGTTTTTCAGCGACTTCCAAAACATCAGACTGAAGAAACGTTTAAACATGCTTTTTGCAATACACTCCATTTAGTTTCATTTCATTGCCTATATACAGTTTTATTAAATCAGGAAAGTTCAGCTACCCCCAAAGATCCTCTCAATTTACAGAATTAAGCAAGGAGCTACAGTCTCTAGAAAATATCTTTATCCAGTCGGATGCGGCAAATCTGTCATATGAAAGGAGACATATCCTATCGCCTATGCCAAGCTGGTTTCATAACCTGAAAACTAGCAATATCTTAAACAGATAGGTACAAGGAAATTAAAGTCTACAAAGATAAATTAAAAATATACAAGGAAATTGCAATGGGTGCAGTATATCTAAAAAAATGTCGGCTGCACAAAGGAATTAGGGGCTCATTCATAAGACCAACTTTGCAGCTGAAGAACAGCAAGTGAAGTGATTACCTCAAATAAGGCAGATTTTCTTCCTATGAGCAATATCAGCAATAGCAGTTTAGCTGCGGATGACGCTATCAGCCACTCGAAAATCATCATATTCATAGCCTAAAGGCAAAAGAGAAGGGATAAATTGATGAGGAATACTCTCGTCTTCTACAAGAAGCAAACACCGTTTGTTATGGCCAAGTAGGTGGCCTGCTTTACCATAACCGAAGAAGGAGCTTACACAGTACGACTATCTCGACCGACAATCCATATTTATAAGTTCCTAGGCACGCAAAAGGTTCCGCGCAACCTTCACCACTGTCATTAGTGTATGTAAGTCAAATGTAAAGTAAACTGATGGCTAATGAGAGGCTATAACGCACAATGAGAAAATAACCTGAAAATGCTACAAACTAAGTCTTTAGTTTGCACTTACAATATACCTCCTCATAAGTTTTAGACATTAATATTCTTATGATTTCTAGTCAAAGACTTGACACTTCAATGTTTTTATTTTGACACATTCATTATTTCCATTTTCCGATTTTTTACTACCATTTTCTTACTATTTCGCCTCGCATGCTAGTTTTCAAAGAAAAAGCAACTGGAAACAAATATAGTATATTACTAACGTCTCTGACATGGCTTTTGCGTCACAGGAGAAGAGCAATTTACATATTGCTCTTCAAGTCGACTGTAGTAAAGCTCCGACTTGTCAAGAACTAAGCTTCATATACAGTTGAACATGCCATTCAAGCAATCTTTGCAGACTGCTCGTAAATCATTTTATGAAGTAGGTATTTCTGCATATACCAAAAAAAAGATAAGATACTTAATGTGTATGTCGTAGGACAATTAATCAAAGCCTTATCCGCAAGCTGCAGTTCAAGTTCAAGTGCTGCCAAGGCTAGGCCAAAGAGGGCAATGCCCGAAATAGGATGCGTATAGAGGAAAGGGCTGTAATAAAGGCAGAATTATGTCATATTCACATTACAGCCCCTGAAAATAACTGGTAGTATGACTTCTGAAAAGATTATAAACACACCTCCAGTATCTTACAATACTTGGGCATCAATTCAACGTGAGATTCACTTTGGCAAAAGTTTTCATCATCACGGAGTTCTATATGTTTACCACTCAATCCCAAGATTAATTTCAGTACATCATTACACGCCCCGGACAGCCTTGTGTCAAAAGTCTCACGCGTAGGGTTAATACTCTTCGGGGTTCCAGCTGCACTTTGAGAATGTCCTTCAACCACTAGTAAAGCATCTACTTCCATTTGCACAATTCCCGTCTCATTTATATCAGCTATATCAATAAATCTCTCAAAGGCCACAGAGATATCAGTCCAAACATTGGTCATGCTAATATTTTGAACCAAACAATCACAAAACGCAATCTGCAGGGACTTGCTATCATAAAAATATGGCTGAGCAAGGAAGTCCGTGTTCTCTTCAAACCTGCTCTTATGTTTCGAGGGAATCTTGTCTGGATCAGTCCTATAACATGAAGAAGGTGGTCATCTGATAATCAATGCTTGCACTACTTGTAAAATTTACAAGTCGCAAGTTACACTAATCAGATCATATTAAAAAAGACAAGTCAGCAAGGTAATTTTACGAAATATAATTCTACAAAAGTTCAGCACTTATGAGACAAAGGCAAACAAAATCAAAGAAAGAAAAAAGGAGAAGAGCACTCAGTAACAGGTATTTTGGTTTAGTGGCTCAAAATATGCGACAAAGACTCTCATTTGTTAATCTTCGATTTCTTGCGTGAAAGAAAGCAAAGAAGTTTTAAATGAGACAATGCTAAATGCTTATGCTTGACAATGCTAAATTCCCTCTACCAAATCTGATAAAAACTGATAAAGCATGCTTAAAAAGAGACCAAAAATGCACGAGCTAGGAGAGAAAAGGCCATTTGACAGTCTGAACTTTTAGATAGAAAATAGCATAATTTCCCTTCCAAAAATTTTTCACTGCGTCCTCTGAAAACGCCATGTCCACAATCAGCTCTGGTATGTCTAAACTATGACATAAAAATTGAACGTAGTTATGTTCAGTTGGATATTGTGTTGCTTGCATTGCATTCTGCATGTTGTATTGTTTTGTATCTTATTTTGTTTGACGGACTATTCCATAGAGGTCCCGAGAGGATTGCACCTGTTGCTTAATGTATACTCTGTTGAATTTAGTATTCTTTAATCGTCTATTGTCCTAAGTTCCTTTTGATAAAAGATTTATTGCAGCAAATTAGCTATGAGTAGGCAAATAGCATAGTCACCTTCTGCGTAGGAGCTGTAAATTCTGCATTAGTATTTTGCCATCACTTGCAACACGACTGCAGATTGCATTAAAAAATATACTGCATAGATGTCCCATACTGGCCTTAGAGATAAAGCCCCCCAGCCAAGGCATTTCATTCAGAAAAATACCCCCCAGCTTGACTTTCAACTCTAAATTCTTAGGCTCTCCATCACTGATAGCAAAGTAGGCAATGAGCTTCTCGATGTAAGCAAAGCAATAGCGACATGATATTGTATCTGCGGTGATTATCAATTGACGGGCATAAAAGAGTAGTCCTTCTACCTATGGAAGAAACATACATAATCAATAGAAAATCAACTTGGAGAATGAATAAGAAATATCAATTGGAATAAAAAATCCATAAAATAACAATTTTCAAACTTCATCTCATATGATATTTAAGTCTACAAATACAAATCTTGCTAACGGGCAATCTGTATTTGGCTGGCTTACAATACTACAATACTAGGTAATAGAACAAACAAAAAAAATAAAAAAACACACAATATGTAGAACAGTAAAGAAAGAAGCTATTAAACAGTATTAACTGTATATTCAATAACTGAGAAGCTCGGGGTTGCACCAGGATTTGTTTCTCATACAGAAAATAAAATATGTTGTTCGGATGATAATAGTAGATAGCTTGGAAACAATGACATTGAGATGATGATTATCAAAGCCTAGTTCAGTGCACATTTTGAGAAAGGAGTCTGATGACTGACCAAATATACCAAGGCAGCTCTTGGAAAGAATAACGTTTAACAATGAGGATAATATAAATCTTAAACCGCCAAATATAATAGCGAATTATTTGCTGCCCAAAAATTGCAATTGAACAGTCTATATAGAAATACACGTGTCTTTCGTCGAAGAAACTCGCTGACAATGAGTTCTTTTCCATTATGTACGGTATAGAGTTATTCTGACAAGTGAAGAAAGAATGAAAGATGTATTCATTTCACTTATTTTAGGGTGGCAGCCCGTTTAGCAAAGCTGGTTTTCTAGGCTAGAATTTATCCACCAGCAGCTATTGGTCTTAAAAGCAAAGACAGAATGAGATGTACAATAGTTTCGAATCACTGGCAATGGCTGGTAACTGAAATACTTACATAAAGCAACCAATTTTCAGAAAGTGTGTAGTCAACCACAGAGATGTCTTTTGTAGGCGAAGGCAACAGGAGTTCGCCATGAGAATTAAAAACATGCAGTAGCGGTGATGAGACAAATCCATGATCAATTAGATAAAGAGCCAGACTCTGGAATGTATTAATGAATTGCCAAATGGTCCCAGTAAAATTGCACCTCACGTTCTATCAGAGATAAACAGTACGCAAGGTAAGGTGTTACACTACGAAAACAGGATTTTAGTTGAAGTGACTCAGTCATCATTGAACATGAATCTGCATTAACGAAGACTCCATTGCCAGGTATGATATATATATATATATATATATATATATATATATATATATATATATATATATATATATATATTTATATATATATGAGTATATAAATATGCTTATATACATTTACAAATATATATATATATATATATATATATATATATATATATATATATATATATATATATATATATATATATATATATATATATATATATATATATATATGTATCTATTCATCTATGTATGCATGTATGTATCTTCAGACAAAACATAATATAAAAGCTTAATTCAAAGAAAACGAAAGCCATAACGATAAAAGAATTTTCTCTATTGTTATATATTTCAAAACTATATACTATATATTTTACATATATATATATATATATATATATATATATATATATATATATATATATATATATATATATATATATGTTTGTATGTATGCATATAGAGATATACACGTATTTTTTTTATAAGAAAAAAGTTTATAAGAAAATGAGGCTCAAATGGCCAAAATCTTAAGAAAATCCTAAGAAAATCACAAGGCTCAAGTTCAAGGAAATGCTAAGTAAATTACAGTTTATCTTCTTTACATGCCAGAAATTGATATTGGCTCATTTTTGCGAACTCTCGTACAAAGATCGAGACTTGTGGTGGCCCAACAATTACAGAGTAGCCTGTTTCAGCCAGTTTACTCCTGCGAAAGTTAAGAAAATCTTAAGAAAATCTCAGCCTCAAATTCGAGAAAAGTTAAGAAAATTGAGCCTCAGGAAAAAAGTGCTTTTCTTATAAAAAAAACGTGTATTTCATTTCATTAAACCCACGTACAGGAATTGGAGTTTCTGATAATTAGGTTAGATGAGCCATAACAATCTTAAAACATTGCTCTCACCCGAAGAATAACAGTATGAATTATTGCAAAAAGGCAAATGAAGACAAATTTAACGGCCTACCTCACGCATCCTATCGTCACATCATAATCAATTATAAGTGCAAATTGCAATGCACAAAAAGCTCACAAATACAAAGCTCTCACTTGAGCTGGGTCTGCAGAGTCACTAAATTAGACGGAAATATCATCTTACCTGATCTGTAATCTCTTGGAAAACATGGACCAACGGCAAAATAACATCTTCTTTTAACTTTCCAACCATTTTGACAAAACATTCTTGTTTTACTCCATGGTATCCATTCGAGGGCAAAATGTGAACATTGTTAAAAAATATTGATAAGAGCGTAGAGAGGAAAGATATCTTCAAGATCGTTGTGTTGGTGAATATTCTGCTAATCATATCGGGCTGCAAATCTAAAAATTATAAAAAAGTAACAAAACGGTATCTTTGGTAAGCATAAAGTTAAATTGTATGAAACCATCACCATATCAATACGTTTGAATCTGCATATATTGTACTCTAGCAAATAATAGTTGAATAAAAATTCAGGAGGTAGATAGAATTCAAAGAAAAGCCAAGGCATGAGGTAGAAGATCTACACTGAATAATGAAGTACAAAATAAGATTAAAAATTTCAACAGTTATTAACCATAATTAAAACGGTAATACACTGCGCAATTTGCTTGCAAGCAACATATGGGAGCATGAAAAAGCAGTTCTCTAAGTAATAAACTGTTCGCCAAGAAAGACATAATGATATCTCACAAGTACTATCCTCTACGCAAAAAAAATTAGCGCACCATGAAAGAAGCGACATAAATATCTCAATACAACTATGTAAATCGACTCGAATGTCTATTCCACAAACAAAACCAAGATCTGAGTAGCAAAAATGAGTTGCACTAACCGATTGAAATGTAACAAAAGTGGTCTTACCAAATTTGCTTGAAATATAATTATTTCTGAGATCTTCAAGAAGCAAATTGATGATGGACAAAGACTGACCAACTGGCAAACCAATAACTGCATTTTTCATCCTGTAACACCATTGAGAACATTGAAGAAACAAAGACAAAAATGAACTAGCATTAAGAACAAAAGTCTCGCAACTTCCGGAACACACAAAGACAGACAAACAGACAGACAGACAGACAGACAGACAGACAGACAGACAGACAGACAGACAGACAGACAGACAGACAGACACACACACACAGACACACACACAGATACATACACACACTGCGTTTTGAAAAAATATTGCTAGTTTGAAAAGATTAACAAACAATACATAGCAAAAAAGAATATTACCAAGTCACAGTCAAAATTAAAGCAAAATTGAATTCAACGTACGCTATTAGATAATTCCTACCTGGCAAGAAATATCGAATCCGAGTCAATGTTTTTGTCACAATTCAATACTGCCGAAATCAGCACTTTAACAAAGTCTTCACTCTACAACAACAACAACATCACAAAAATGTCATACTAAATTGGAGCATTTACCATTGACTTCTCTGACCAGTAAATTATCCAAATCAAAATAAACCACGTAAAGAAAAGCAAAGAGCTTAAACTGAAGAACTGGCAAGAAGAAATGATTTAGGAAGTGAGGCAAACAGAGGGCAATTCTGAGTAGTAGCAAAGCGTTAAAATGTGTCTCTATATGGTTAATTCAGACAGAAAATTCAGTCTTCTTTCTGATGATAAAACATTGAAGATTTACATCATCATACCTTTCCCAACTTTCAATATCTAATCTACGAACTCTTTCACACGAAACATCCTCAATTATAAGGACTTGTGACCTATGGAACTGCTTACTATCCTCTTCTTAAAATATGTCTTATTTCAAATCTAAATTCAACATACTTGATCTCTATCTCCTTCACCACCTAGCCCCCCTATTTTCCCCTATGTTACAGGCATTGCTATAGGCTTCTGGTCTTTACCTCACATAACAAACTAAAGAAAAAATAAAACAATGTACTCACACGTCGACCTTTGGAATATGTTTCAGAAATGACGCCAAGAAGATTGCCTTTTGCTTCCTTCAATGCGCTCCTGCCCTATTACAAGTAAAATTGAATTCCTTAATTTTTTGACTCATATTATTGCTCAAATTTGCGCACACTAATTATAGGCTTCAGGCACCCATTGTTAACTCTTTCAAATCGGAAGTCCACGTCCCAGATCGAAGACGTACAAGAGCATTCATTAAAAACACAATTTGAGACAAAAAGTAAAAATGCAGAAGACACTATATCAACAAAGGCTGGGAAATAAGCCCACGCAGTACAAAGGAAAATGTAAGACACATTTGAATACAAGGTGATTTCGTAACCCGACTGTTGGGTATATACTAACAGATCAAGCTAAACGTGCAACAAATTCTCTAGCAGGAATAGATTGAGAATCATTCAATGCATTTTTGGCAGGGTTCCATTGGCAGAAAAGGAAATGTATACTTACTTGGCATAATTTCTCACAAGTCAAAAAATAAAGATATCGAGTCGAAACAGCAGAGCAATTAACCAAACGGCTGCCTGTTACCTGCAGCTACTGGGAACAAGAACTATTCACAGAAAGTGGTATTTGACATTACTAAATATTCAAAGAGATATGGATACAGCTACGTACTTCTGAAGTTTCGCCTGATGTTAGCAAACCTTTAATGATTTCCTCCAATTGGTGCTCCAATAAAGACAAGTCAATCTCAACCAAGTTTTCAAGACAACTAAGAACCCCAACTGTAAGCTCGTCTGATCTAGAAAAGATGGTACATGGGGGATATACGAAAAACATGCATTTCTTTTCTCAACAAAAACGTGTTATACATACAAGATGTGCAGGAGAGTTAGTGTTCTTGAATGAGTTGGGTAAAGATTTATCATAGTGCCATTTGGTTTCAAGTACAAACACATGATATACGCTTCTCGCGTTATAAAGCTTCAATATTCCACGAAAAAGCGGAAAAATTCCGTGGTATAAGAATAGACAATGATACATATCATTATGTAGCATTCTTATTTTCTAGCCAAAATTTGAATCTTAAGCTGCTTTATGGTTGCTTGACTTTTTTCACCTCATTTTCGGTAATTATACAAATGGAAGGAGATGTACCAAAACAAATAATGTTTTCATTATGCGCTATTTATTCATGTTGACAAAGAAGTCGTCGCAGACTTCTTTATTGGCAAGTGTCATAGAATTTGCTTTGCATGGGTTTTGAAATTGACTTTGCAAATAGAGGGGTGTGGTTTTTCCTAACTTTGCTAAGCAATATTTTTGTAGTTGCTGATGCTCATATTCCTTACAGAACTAAAGTTGCTGAACAATTTTTCATGTGTCGCTTATAAAGGAGCTGCTTATAAAACAATCGTGCACCTTGAAAGTACGTAGCGTTAACTGGTCTCTCCCTTGCAATCAATTAAAACTTGGCTGTTTTTAGGCGGGGGGGGGGGGGCAGTAAATCAGTTGACACTTTGGCCTATAATGAGGTGACTTTAGAAACGCAGCTAATATATGGATAGTGGGCAAATCCCTCTAACAAAAATCAGCAAAATCACTAACCATGCCTTCCATAACGATCTACAAAAATTCTCCACTTGCTAATTATCCTACACATTGTTGAGCTTTTCATGCAGCATTGAAATGAATAATAGACTTACCTATAATCTACCTTCTGAAGTATCCGTTCAGTTAGGCTGTGCAAAAATCGTCTATTCTTGTCTGTGTTGACAGTTTCATCGATCACCTGAAAGAGAATACCAAAAATCCAAGCTTTCAAATGCTCTGTTATAGTGCATTATGGAATCATAAAAACTAGAACTACTACAGTTGATCCGGGTATGCAAGCGTGGATCCAAGGGGGGCCATGGTTCCCCTAGTCTAAACGGTAATATTTCGTATCGCAAAAATTTGTATCCAGAGACATGCCACATGAATTAGACAAAAAAATGAATAAGAACTGAATTGAGCACTCTACATATCATTCCAAAAGCTCTAGAAGGGCGTGGCCATAAAAATCCCCCTATAATTTTTTTCCGAAATGTCCCCCCCCCAAAGCCAAATTCTGGATCCGCCTATGCGGGTATATGCAGCAGTTCTCATGCTCGTACAGAAAAGAACTGCTCGGAATACAACATAAACCTAAAACTAAACATATGAGGCAACTAAGCGGGAAGAATAGACTTTCAAAAGTTAGAGAACTGAAAAATTGATATAATTTACGGCACTATAATTCTGTTTTGCACATGGTACTAAAAGGAATTTCGATACTTCTTGGAAATAATGGAAAAATGTTAATTACCAAAAATACTCTGAAATTTAGCAAATTCCTAAGCAATTGGCAGAAGCAAAGTGTGGAATCCATGGGGTCAGTAACAACGATAGCTTCTGATTTCAATACAGCGGTACAAAACTGTCTAAACATCGTGAACTCGAAATGCTTTGGCAGAGATTTACTTTCACTGCAACAAAAATCAGATAAAAATCATGAGATAAGGCAAGGAAATTGTAGGAAACAAACAATGCAGAGAAAATTAGCAGGCATGAGAGATCAACGATTGCAAGTTCCTGTTTGCGTCACTTGACATTCCATGCCATAATATCCTACAATCGTTATTCCAAAAATCACACGAGATGCCTACCACTGATGCTTGAATCTATCTTCGAATTTCACTCTAAATACCTAAGCCCTTAAGTCAGATGCATGGCAAATCAATACAGAATTGGGACAGTCTAGATCAAAAATGGCCAAAAACAAATTTCAATGCATATCTGGTATACTGTGGAAAAGTCATGAGTCTATAGGTGGATTAAAAAAACTTAAAAACATACCTGCTCGCAGTGAGAAAAGTCTGAAACAATTCCGGAATAAACTCAAGCATTGCACTTCTTGTAAAATCACTGCCTTTCTCTACTAATGAAGCTTCGATATTTGAGAACAAGCTATCTAACATTGCAAAATTTCGGCTCGCGTTATCCTCGTTTGGCTCATCTTTGCCGAACAAATGGGCATGTCCTCTAATACCTGACATTGTCTCACTGAAATTAAACAAAATCCAAGCAAAAGATGTAAGTACACAAAGGGTTCGAAATGCATCTGACAGGGCAGTTGGTATCGGATGTCGACAAGAAATAGCTAAAACCAATTGCAGTTTTCCTCTCTTCACAGATTATAACTAGATGCTTTCACGATACAATTCAGTAACAGCATGCGGGTATGTGTTAGAAAAATGACTCGCAAGACAGGGGTAAACAATGTAGTTAAATAGGGACGACAAGTCAGCATCAAGAATATCAAGCTGTGTCCAGGATTCCAAAGAAACATGACTGAACTGAATAGTAGACGGAAAGGCATACCCACAATGCTGAAAAAGCATTGAAGCCTCTAAGTATTTCTATACTTCTCTTGAAAACCACATGCCACGAAACTTCAAAATAAGACAAACAAATAGCAGGTAATTATCTTAATTATAATACCTATTCCAAAGCGTCTGACGCAGTACCTCTTTACTGTGGATCTTCTGCAATGGACTTGCAGTCACTCCATCATATTTCGATATTACTCTGTTCCATATAGCAATCTCTTGTAAAAGTTTCTCATTGAATCCTATTGCGACCTTTAAAACATTAACAAAACCGCATATATAATGCAGAAAAAGAACAAAAAGACGTCATCATACTTGTCTGTCACTACAGGGTGCTAACGAGAAGATGGTAGTATATCTTTTCTAATTAAAAAGTATCCAGAGAGTTTTACTAAATACTTTGCCAATACGACTGAACTTTGATCAAAGCACCGATAACTTGACTCAATGCAAAGTCTTAGCGGGGATATATATTGTCCAATAACTTTGAGAGAAGAGGCCTTCTTGATAGTCTGCCCAAGGATGCCTACAGCAAAGGGGCAATAGTGGCTATTAGTACCCTTGGCCTCAGTTCATGGGGGCAAAGGGGCCAGGTAAATTACAAAATCTGCTATGTTCAGCTAGTCATGTGACTTCATGCAGCCCTTTACAAGACATCCCCTCTCATGAAGACCATTACTTGGTAAAAGATTTTGCGGTAAAATGATTGTAATTGCTTTTAAAATTATTCACTTCCCCAAACCTTTTGAAGATTTGCCTGCTGCTTCTGAAGTTTCATATACAATTGCAGCAAGACCTCTATCAGTTCAAAATAGCTTGTGAGGTGCATCACAACTGTTTCATCACTAGTTGTCATGTGTGAAAGGACTGGAACAAACTTCAAGACACTTTTGAGGAATTGTACCTACAGAACAAAGGAAAAGGTCAAACAAACTAGAATGTATTTTCTATTGAAGTATTAATCTAAAACTATGTACAAAAGCTGAAATGTTTGAATACATCCTTCGATTGCTACATAATGCATCTAGTCTATCCTAGATCTGGCACCTCTACAGCAAAGGCCACCAAGCTCCTCTATGCAAAGAGCTGAAAACATTACAACTCAGATGAATGAGAGCCACAAGAGACTGATAAAATTGATGTAGGCACTTTTCTTACATCATCTACCATAGTAATTAACTATGAGAACTACAAAATATCCTATATATATTAAAGTAATATTCGCACATAGTAAATCTGCTCCCTTCCTAGTATTGAGATAAATTGTCCTTATTATCTATCAGTCTATACTGTACTGATTCAATCAAGCCCCCTCCTAACAATCTGGTAGCCAAACCCCTTGTTTGATTAGACAAGTATTCTTATCTATAGAAATTGATTCAATGGATAACTGAAGTCATTGAAGTGAAAGGAAAACATAAGTAAGGTTAATGTAACTCACTGGGACCAGTTCAATATTTGATGAGTTCAGATATAATGTCACAAAACAGATGACTTACAAACTTGTCATATTTCATGGCTGAACTTCTGTAAAGTTCTGGAGTTGCAAATAAGATCTTGCAGCATTTCACCAGAGGAGCTTTTGGACATTGTGTGGACTGAAATTCATTTACCAACACCTAGAAATATAACAAATTTCATTATGTGCTAGAATGAAGTAAATGTGACTTCTTGAACAAAACAGCAGATCACATTACAAAATATATTTTAACATCATGTAAAGAAGATTGTGCTATTGTATGTACAGTGACCAACAACAGTCTTGAAGCTCTTTAACACAAAATGAGTTCTAACTACAATTGGATGGTTTTTGAATTACACATTTACACAAACATACCACATGCTTTGCACACTTGAAAGAATATTAGCTTATTTGTCAACTGCATTCTACATTTTGCAAAAGTACTAGAGAAATAAAAGCTGGTGTACTTTGCTCAAGATGTATAATTTCAGGCCATTTAAATTCAATTAGAATTTCAGATATATATTAAGGCACTAATTCATATTTCCTTGAGCTTTCTTTTTAACTATAAACTAAGAAAATAGAGAAGATGTGACACATATTTCATAATGGCAATCAAATCACTTGAATCTGAGCAAACATTACCTCAATAAAAGATGGTCGCAGTAACACTGTACTTGTAGACTCTTCAGCTATCATAACTTTCAACATTTCTGTGATTATCTGCCATAGTTCAGTGAGCATTTCCTCTGGATAACTGGGGAGGAAAGAAACCAAAGATGAATAAGTTTCATGTTAAATACATTTATTAACAAGTGTAGTTATTTAAAGGTGATGACCAATGGTTGCACATCAAAAAAGGATGACAATCAAGTATAGGAATCACAGATTTTGTTCATTTCTTTCACTTCTCATCATAGGGCTAGAAACTGGAAGAAATAATCAAGCTTTATGTGTAAGAGAGGCAGACTTTCGAAAAATGGATGCTTTCAGTCTTTGCTAGTGTTAAAGCTGATTAAAAATCACACTCTTGTGAAATTCAGTATGACCCTTAACTACACTATGGCAGTGCTTCATTGTAAAACATGAGCCACTGATATCATTCTGCTAAGACAGATATTTACACTGGTAAAACAGCAAAAGCAGAAACAAAAATGCTTACCAATTATTTTTACTGTTGAACACAAGTTCTTGACAGGCCCATTCTAATATTATATGATTCTTGCTTGGAAATTGGCAATTGATATCCATGATTTGATGAACATATTTGATCTTTATGTTCCATGGTGTAACTTGCTGTTTTAAGGATTTCAGGATTTCTGGCAGAAATGTTAAAGCATTTGAAAACTAGCTGGATTATTGAATTTAGGCGAAATAGTTCAACTTACTGAGTTTTGCCAAAAAGATAGTTTCCCATCCCACATATGGAGGTAAAACAAAAGAAAGATATGTTTTACCATACGTAGGACTTATTAAAGAGTGGTGTGTAGTATATAAAATTCTTCTGTAAGGCTCTTGGCTACTGTAGGTGTAATACTAACTTTTACTTTATAACTATAAATTGAAGACCTGCAAGGACTAAGTATCTGTATTCCCTTAATTTGCTGACAAGCAATTTCTGGACCTGATTGTCCTAGGTTAGCCTGGCATACAATATGATGCAAACCTAACTATTTTTTAGTAAAGTTATTTATGTGCATTCATAGGGGTTTCTGTAGCTGTGTTTTTAAGTTTGTTTTGTTACATGTTGTTCATGACAACAGCTGCAGAGATGTCATGGCATCTTGCACTCGATGGTATAGTCCTTGTAATGTAGTCAAGTACATTCTACATAGTATAGTAAGTAGCTGGTACTTGCAAAATTTCATATTGAATAGAAAAAAAACCACAGGCAACTTTAAACTTGATCCCGGGCAGTTTTATCTAGAGAATTGAGAAAGAGAACTGCCTATTTGTCAGCAGGGGTTGCATCAACATTTCTGGGTTGAAGCTGATTACTTTTGAATGCTACATAATTATCCTCCCAATGGCTAATTTTTGAAATGTTTTCTAACACTGCCCTCTGCATTTGTTCCAATCCCCCCCCCCCCCATTTATTAGCATTGAAGACTTCTTCAGCAAAATTATGTTTTCCCAGGGAGAATTTTCATTAGAGGCTAACCGAAAATTTATTTAATAACTACTTACACTACAGCTACAATTTTCTTTAACTTGCTTTTCATCAACAATTCATGATTAGTCAGTCTGCCTTAGTTATCCTCGCGCGCAATATCCATGTGTTTTGTGTTCCAGCCCACCTATATTTGTTCCAAGCCCACTCAGTATTTTTCGGAACATTTTCCAAAAATCCCCATTTATTCCCATCCCGATTATTCGGCACATCCGCCTTCAAAAGTACAGAAAAGGTTCCGCACGCTATTAGGTGCGCTTCTGGCATAGAAATTGGAGGACTAGAATGCGCGCCCTACTTCTATGATTTCTGGAGAGTGTCACTGAGAAAAAGGCATCAAACAATTTTTTGACACACACTAAAAACAGGCTTAGGTGAAAGACCTAAAAAGCCTAGTTTAAAAACATTCGGTTTTATGAAATGAAAACTGGGGTAGAGGGACACATTTAGTTTTGTGAAATGAAAACTGGTAGCCGGGACATCTTAGCTAATAATTTGAATACATATTAAATCAGTACAATTATTTAGCTTCTTACCATCCAGATTTTTAGTGCTAGGTGTCATTGTCCCACAGTCTATACCTTTGTGTAGTAGACTACTTACTGGGAAAGACCATCGTAGAAATCTAACACCATGTGAGCTGTTTTTGTTGTTGTTGCGAAGCAATCACAATGGCCTCTCTTTGAGATACCCAGTAGAGGTAAAATAAAGATGCCATCACATGCAGCCCACTGAAACATTAACATGACCGACATGCAGATGTAATCTCAGAAGGTTTTTTAAGTTCAGCCCCTTCCCTACATAGTCACTTTGATGAACATTAAGTAGAGATATTGTTACGAAATGACTTGTTGCTGTATCCCTTCCAGATCGTCCTGGATTGCGTACACCGGAGCTAAATACGGAAGTTTTAATGTTATACGTGCATGTGTGATTAGACAAGCAGACACAAACCCTGTTGTGCAGAGAGCGTTTACGACTTGTGGGCGAAGCGATTCCATGGATAATCAATTACAATCGATTTTAAGACCTAATACTCATAAAGAAATCCAACGTAGTTTTCCTACAAAGTGGATTGCTAAAACATATGCAGTTCAAGATCGAAGGCATGTATGGAAATAATTCTCAGAGACTGGGTTGTTATGTGCCGGTTAAATTATAGAATGTAATTTGTGAGCTGTTCAAGTAAAATTTTACAGTTTTTAAGTCGTGTATAATTACCCCTACTGTGCATCTGATTTTGAAATGCTAAAATAACTGATTTGGCAAAATTGATATCTGCCCTCGATCATTGGAAAGTTTTTCTGCTGTTACAATTAAAATGAATTGATTTAAGGATTTTTGCAGTATTTGAATGTAGCAGAGGTAATCAAGCTGCTTGCATTGTATGATATTTGTTTTATAATTTGTAATGGCAACTCATTCATGATTCAATTGAATAAATTTTAAATCCCTCTCAATTGCGAAATTCCAGTATGCTGATGTGCATTACCATTCAGCTATAGAGGAGAAAAAAGCATCTGAATGTGTATATGCCCTAACATATCAATTTTCATTCTGTAGCTTTATCTCAGCAAAAAGAAGACTGTCTGATTCATCATCAAATGATGTCAGTAATGAAATGAAAAGTGAACAAACAAAGGTTACCATACTTAATGACCAAACAGATAGTGGAAGGATTTATTTACCATTTATTTATACATATAGCAAGGTTGGATTCACCATTGGTAAGAACAAAGTAATAGGCTCTGTTGCTCTTTTTCCTGGAGGAATTCTTTCATGGAAGGTAAACACTGTTACTATACTGAGGTCATTTACATAGCATGTATGCACAGATTTTTGAAGATTTTTGCAGTTTCATATTATTATCAGTTTCATATTATTTAAATTCACTACATACAAATTATGATTCTAGCAATACAAACAAGTAACTAAATTACAATACAGAAATTAATACAATGATATAGAAAATTAATACAATAATACAAATACAAATATTTTGCCCTTATCCTCCCTGTATGCTAGCATGCACACTTTTAACTACCCCTCTATCTATGTACATGCATGTTTGCTCAACCACCCTCCCCCTTTGTGCATATTTACTTTGTGAATGCACTCACTTTTTAAATGTGTATTTGATGCAATTGGTTTTCCCATTTAGACAACTTATTTCTCTCTGAGTTCTCATGCCGTACCTACATATGAATATTCTTAAGATCACCAGTATTGGCTGAGACTATTTCCTCAAATTGTGATATTAGGCTGTTTGATTGGATATTTTCATCTGAATAGGCCTGACCAAATGTCTGCTGGTAATGTGTGCTGATTTATTCCTGCTTGGTGTGCTTGTTGTTGTTGTTGTTGTTGTATGACTCCTACACATATAGTACATGTTTAGTGATATGACAATTCTGTAGTGGTAACCAGACTTTCTTTGTGGTTGTTTGGAGTTGAAGTCTTTTTTAATGTGCAGAGGACATGGAGCCTAAGATGGATGATGTTGAGTTAACAAACTGATCTACCGACTGACTATGCAACATGAATTACATTCTTATGTATATATATATATATATATATATATATATATATATATATATATATATATATATATATATATATATATATATATATATATATATATATATATATATATATGTAAATATTGCACAAGCATTTGGAATAATCTCCTAGCCCTCCCTCACTTTTGTGGCACTTGACATATTAGTATACTACCATATTTGGTTGACATTCAGTAAAATGGTGGGGAGATTCGTCAGCTGTGTGGAAAGTTGATGGTTTGAGTCACACTTGGGACATAGATTAGATGCTTGCCACTCTACCTGGTGATGCCGAGAGCTCAGGTTTTTTTCCCTCTTTAGCAGGCACGCCTCAATACATATAAGTTTGTATGTGGGAAAATCCTATGCTTTTGTCTATGATGAATTGTATCATTGATCTTTTAGGTTGCATCACATTACCAGATCACACCAGAGAGTTTAGCAGTGTTTCCCTTAATTTACCCAAAGCTAGGTAAGATATTTAGTGCACTTTTGCTTTCCTAAGCTAATCTATTACATGTTTTAGTTAATAGATTGGTCCTTGAGATCTTTCTAAAGAATGAATGAGTTTAACTAATTTCTGAATGTGAAAATTCTGATATAGATTTTGCTTGTAATTCAATATTAAAGCTGTCAAAGACTTGAGCCTTTGTCATCTTCTTTGCAGAACTATTGATTCTTGGAGTAGGAGACAAAGTAGTGCAAGTTCCCAAGAGTGTCTGGGACTTTGCAAGGATGAAGAAAATTGCTCTTGAAGTATTGGACACAGTGAGTATAACTAAATTCATTTCACACTTCAATGTGTTTGCTATGTCAGTGATTTGATGATCAGCTTTGCAAAGAAGTACATGTTCCCAATCAGTCTACATACTTTAACACAGGCAAGAGTTTAGTTTTCACATTTGCTTTATAAGGTGAAAACATTGTTTTGTAATTAATTTGGGTTTTTGATGACACATTGAAGATGCAATACAGAACTTTAATAATTTTTTATGGTTATTCTTTCAAATAAAGCAGTTGGGAGAAAATCTTTTAAGCACACATCCTTCAGTTTGATTTTAGAGGAATCCTGATGGCACTTTTGCCAAAAGTGGGGTCAGTTGCTCCCTATTCCTCCCTGTGACAATGTAACTGGTAGTTCTGATCTTCAAATTTACCAGTAAGCTGCCCTCCCTAAGTGATGTTTTAATGTCAGTGATTGTTTTGATGGTTTCAAAATTGTTTGATTATACAAATGCACTTTATTCACATACAGTCCCTGCCTGTTTCAAGTGTATTTTCACTCATATTATCAGATGTCTGCATTTCAAAGTAATGTGGTCACACAAATACACTTTTCATTAAGGTTGCAATGTCATTTAAGGCAATATTGTGAAGATGATGATGTTAAGAGTTCTTGTAAGATTTGCCTTGAAGAACATGATTGCCCTGAATAGATGACCCCCTGCTCATTTAACTTTGCGCAATGGAGAAAGCAGTTAGACTGTATTTTGTGTGTCCCAGAGTAGCTGCATGTTAATATCAAACTAGACATGAAGTTAGATACTAATCTCCCTTGTGATTCTCTATGCTTGTCAAATTTTATTTTCTTTTCAGCCAAATGCCTGTGCCACATACAATTTTCTGACTGAAGAGGGACGCCGCACTGCAGCAGCACTTATTCCTCCTCAAACCATAAAAGCTTGATAACTATTTGTCTTGTAGATCATCAACTGATTTCTTGTGTATACCTGTTTCTGGACTCTTCTTTTATGTCATCTATAACATCACACAGAGTGTCAAATTATTTGTCTCATTATAGACCTGTATCTTGTTGTAATTCCATATCAAGAAATTTGCAGTTTGATACAGTTTTCCCACATATATCCCTGCTCCCCCAAATGACCAACAGAGCTGACAATATATATGAAAACAGAAAGGCTGCTATTTTTCAGAGAAGAGCCCTTGCACCCCAAATGTTTGCAAATTTTGAGAAAATGCCCTTGAATGTACCCTTTACCTGGAGACAACATTATGAGTGATGCGCTAGCAAAATCATAGTGGCATTCTTCATCTATTGTTGAACAAATTACATTTCTTTACACTTAATATTATCCTACTGTATGGTGTGACATAAGTGACTTTCAACCCTGTTCTATTCCATCTTCCAAATGCCTCTTGCTTCCCTCGATATTCCTGCAATGTATACACGATTCGTTACTATAATGCTTTTACTTTTTTAGTAAAAAGCTTTAAGTCAATATGTAAATCTCGTTTCGTCGTTCCTCTTTAGGAATCTACATGTTAAAAAATTAGATCAATTTAACCTTTGATTGAAGGCTATGTTGTTACCTTGTTCCACTTGCATGGGGAACTTTTCTGTTGTCAAACGCCTAATAGTCAGGAATGGCACCGTGGAAGAAATGCTGGGCGGTCAAATGCTGCCAACGTGCTGGCAGCGAGGGAAGCGATAAAATGTTAACGGAACACGCCTGTCAGACTGGTTTACAATGCGATGATTCGAACTCACCGAGAGGACAGTGTAGTAAAGAATATGGTAGTGCGAGTTATGAAAGCGCCGAAAATGCATAGGAATCTTCAAAAAGTTAAGTGTCGATGCGGGGGTTAGCTACATTGCAGTAGGGCTACAGCCCCCAAATACCACCCCCAAGCCTGTGCTCATGTGTGCTGATATTGAAGGGAGAGACTAGGAAATACGGGAGGAGTTGTGGGGACCAAAACCTCTGATCATTTCCTCAAAAAGATATTGCCCTCTATCCTCAAAACTTTTGAGTCAAAAGGATAATGTGCTCTCTCTTCTCTAGTTGACAGTACGTTCCTTAACAGGGGCGGCACCAGCTATCACGGACTGGAGAGTACTTGATGGACCACATCCTTTTACCAACTGCCTTTTACCTCCGACTTCCTTAAGCCTTTTCAACACGAAGTTGGACGAAGTGAATAAGTGATGTTGGAGAAACTGAGGGGACATGTCCACAGTCCCCCTGTTGCGCCGCCTCTTGTTCCATCCAAACCTAAATACAAACTATAACCTACTCTTGAGTCCCGTATAAACGTACCACCGCTTATTACGTTTTTGAAAAAATCCACCCAGTATATCCTTATTCCAGACCTCCCGTTTAAAATATGTGTTTGCAGGTTCATTTTGTTTACAGTTGAAATGAGTTGCGAAACTCATTTTTCTCCCGGAAAAGGAAAAGCAAGGGATAGTGGAATATACTGTAAAGAATCCAAATTGATCTATTCTGTGTCCATAGCTATTGTAACGAGAAAAATTTTCCACCCACCCCGGTTATTCCTACCTCCCCGTTTATTAGGTTTTTAGGAAACTTCCAACCCCCCTACAATGCCCCCGGCTATTTAGGAACACAGGAAGTGGTGTCATGTTTACAGCGGAAGAAGACAAAGCGGAACATAATGGTTATGGGCCAGCAGGCTGACATACTGAATAACTTTCGAGTGGAGTCCATCTTCACGAACTCAAGTGCGACCGACTGACGTCAAGTTTGTAGGAGGCTTGAACTTTAAACGAAGATTGTTTTAACAGGTAAGGGCCAAAAGCTTTAGCTTCAGTATAACCATTTAGGATTGGTGCCTGAGTTGTATGAAACAGCCAATTAAGTACACTACAGTGTTATGTTATACTTGTGTCGTCTTCAAAACACTTTGAATGTTTGGATGCCTGTGAATATTTGAAACATTTGACTGTTGTAAATGACTGCTCTCGCATAGTTGATCGAACGAATGACACCCATTTTGTTATCAAAAGTTTCTTACATGTTTCTTAAAGGTCTTAGGTAGTGAATTTTTAAACTTGCTTCCAAGGTAAAGTAAACAGTTCACTCACATCTGGTTGGAAGAATGATAAACGACGGTGTATTAAGTCTCTCAACAACCTTGCCCCACACAACTTGCAAGCAATGTTTTCCAGAAATTCTCACTACTCCACTAGCAGAAAAATATCTCAAACGGGCAAATATCGTTGTCTTACAGAGGTGCACTATTATGGAACAGCCTCTCACTCTACGTTGAGACAAAGTTGCTCTCCTCCCTGACGAATTTAAGATTCTAATTTGACGTAATTATAAAAGTTTCTTAGCTTTATTCATTTTAGGTAGGATTGTTTCTTAACTTTTGAAAAATTGAGCCTACCGTTTCTTATTCCCTGTTTCTTATAGAAAAAATGCGTGTAACAAACGAGCTTCTCACGTTACATGAGTTCTAGTCGAAGATTTGAAATATAAAAATTCTTCTCTTACAGATGTATCTGGTAGGATTACTTTTCGTGTTTGCTGTCCTTATTTCAGAATCAAATGGTAGGTTACAAGGCAGACATTTTGCTAATAGCGTCAATATGTTACGTATGATATAGATTTTTTATGATTTCTCTGTGTGCTAGGAAGGAGTTCTGTATCAATTGGGGGCGCATTTGACAGATAATCACAAGATGTTTTGTTCGAACCCTGTCACTTTCCACTCATTGGTGACACCAGAGAGGAAGACCGGCATTACATACTGCTGCACCAGAACGTCCTAGAGTACTGGTGCCGCGACAGCTATTCGAACTATAGTGTCCCTCTGCGATAACCTTTGAAGCAAGCTCTCCATCCTTCATTACTGCATATTATTGACTTGCGCAATGAGTACTTTCAAATGATTTATAGTTTATATCATATGCAATTTCAACTGTCCGGATTGTGAACATCCGTCTTTGGGACTCCCTGAATAATGCTGGTGCCATTAGCTCAAATTCACCTTGGGTCAAAGGAGAATTTGCACAAGTTTAACATAGCGGTCAGATCAGTTATTGGTTAACAACTTTGATCACAATTAAATTATCCAAACCGTTCCACCCATAGGAGACGACTGTTGTTAGAATGGTAGGGAGTATTTAGTTGTGATCAGAATTTTTAACCAATTAAGGATTTGAAGTCTGTGCATATAATCTATCTGACAGCCAAGGCATGCAAAGCTGGGCAATTTGCATGCAAAAGTGGAAGATGCATAAGGCAAGCATGGAAGTGCGATGGTTTTAGTGACTGTGATGACAATTCGGACGAAATTGGTTGCCAAAAAGGTGAATAGTTTTCCTTCATTCTATTTGAATTCATGTGGTTATTGATTCTCATAACTGTTGATTATGATTGTTGCAGATTGTTTTGTTGGAAATCTTAAAAAATGATCTCCACCTTACCCATTCTTTTGTGGCTTTCATTACCTCCTGTTTAGACATGCCCATCAATCTGCCCATACTGCCTACATCTCTTAGGGGTACCTTGACTTATACATTGAGCGTTCTTTCGTACTGAAAGACATCGCGTTCTTGTAACAGATGCACTGTGCTTTATCTGGATTATTTTTTGGCTCAAGTTAACTTTGTTTTTTCTTTGATAGGATGCAAACCATTAGGTAAATTCAAGAGAGGCAATGTTCTTATCCAAGGGTCGCTGATCAATGGCCAATACTCCGTAGGTAGCGTTGTAAAATATCACTGCAATAAAGCATACCGTTTAGTCGGATCAAGGAGACGCACTTGCCTCGAGAATGGTGAATGGAATGGGTTCAAAGCGAAGTGTGTTAGACGTAAGTTACGGCAAATTATATGTGTGGCTATGGTTATGATATTGTAATGTAAGATAGTATTGTGAAAGACATTGCTTTATGTTCATCATTGATATGGTATATGTGATATGAATGCCTTAGTATCTGATATATGATACTATGTGATATGATATGATATATATGATATATGATATATGATATATGATATATGATATGTGATATATGATATATGATATATGATATATGATGTGATGTGATGTGATGTGATGTGATGTGATGTGATGTGATGTGATGTGATGTGATGTGATGTGATGTGATATGATATGATATGATATGTGACGTGATGTGATATGATATGATATGATATATGTGATGTGATGTGATGTGATGTGATATGATATGATATGATATGATATGATATGATATGATATGATATGATATGATATGATATGATATGATATGATATGATATGATATGATATGATATTATATGATATGATATGATTGATATATGATATGATATGATTGATATGATATGATATGATGTGGTATGATATCTCAAGAAGAGATAAGATGCGATGTTCCATTTCATTGTCAGGAGCAAGTAAGCGTGTGTTCTGTCCGGTCCCAAGGCCCCTGTTGAATGGCACAATCAGTGGAAGTCACGTTTCTGCATCCTCATCTATTAAATACAAATGCGACGAAGATTTTGAAATCAAAGGGCCAGAAATAAGGATATGTCAGAGAAATGGCAAATGGTCACGAGAGGATCCATACTGTCAACCGAAATGTAAGTTGTCTTGTTAACTTTTGTAAACCCAAATTGTTTTACTAGGTTACATGCCTATTTTCTAATACGAGGCAAGTTCAACCATTAAGACCTCGACTGAGAATATTTGTGATTAAACATAGGGACCCTGTTGTTGTTATCTCTTATCAGCCTTCTTTTCTATTGCAGTATGGTAGTATGGTAGTATCAACCTTCGTGAATATTTCATCACCTGATTGTTTTCATCAGAAGTTGTAAATGGATAATAGTTTACTGGCATTTCGCTTACTTCTTTCACGTGAAGATACTGTGGTACATTTGACATAATGCAAATTGTAGTTCAGAACGAATTGCAGTTGAACGATATTAGCACAGCTTATGTATTAGTTGAGGATTTGCATGAAAATCGTACCACATCACACACTCAGGGAGCGGTCATTATTTATGGCCGGGATGGGGACTGAAGATAAAGTATTGTGTGCCCTTAAACAAATTTTACCTCACTATTTTGCTTAAGTCAAATTTTCTTTACCCCACCGAAAGAAGATAGTAAAACTTGGCTGTATTATAATAATAATAATGTAATTCTTTAAAGTTGGTTTTTTGTATAGTTTGTGATAAAACTAATTAAGACCAACTATTTACTATACTAAACGTAGTCTAAAAAAGAAACTTAGATAAAACGAAATTTTAAAACGTAGTGTTTTTGTTATTTACAAATTTTACAGTTACAGTCCTCTCCACTCCATCGTTTTATGCACTTTCTAAAAGAGCATGCGTAAGTTTTGCTTTTAATGTCATTCTGAAGGTAGTTCCTTAATATGCTGCCTCGAAAGATTAATCTACCATTTCCATATCTAGTAGTGTTTGTTTGAGGCAACATTAGCAGGTTTTTCGATCGTAAATCATATTGACTGCTCTTTTCATAGAACATGGATTTTATTCGTTGATGCATTTATAAACTTCAGGCATTAACTTTTGCAGATCTTTAATATGAATTTTGCATTTATTTGATTTCCGTAGAAGTTCTTCAAATGAAGTTCTTCAAATGATACTGCAGTAAATATCTTTTATTGAAGAAGGACAGCTTGTATTTCAACACTCAGCTGGTCAATTATCTCTTAGTAATACACCTTTATGTTTGACATTCTAGACTTAATATTTATGCTTAAGTATGATATACGTGTTTACACTACCCCTGTGCTCAAAAACTATTCTGCTACCCCACCTAGTGCAGCCTGTTTTTTCAATTACCCTGCAATTTTCTCTTCACCCCACACCCCGGTTATAAATACTGACCGTTTCCTTGGCTTCGTGCCATTCAATCATGCTATGCATATCTTCTTTTCTCAGATTGTACCAATCCAGGACCCATATCGAATGGCAAAATTCTTGGAACGAGTTTTGCAAAGGGTCATGTACTCCGCTATGTTTGTAGCCATGGCTATGAGTTATACGGTGAAAAGTCAATCTCATGCCTGGATGATGCCTCGTGGAGTAGCCCCCCACCAAAATGCATTACTGAAGGTATTTGTTGTTTAATTGAAGCATTTCTCAGTCAGTCAAATCGCTTATTGCCTTTCCGTTCGCAGCAATGATCAAAAAGCATTGCTAATGTGTTTCTGTTTAGACTTATGTCATAGTTAAAGTACAAGCTTACTTACTATACCGTATAGTTTTGAATTTTGTAGGATTTCAAATCGTTAATCGTGTACAGTTAGTCATATCATTCATGATATACCCATGTGCTTTGCTCGGCTTAGCTTAGAATAGGTATTATATAGTGTACACAATGCATTTTACTTTCTGCATATGGGTACCCGGCAAGCCATCACAAACAGGCCCAAAATAACCTTTTGTAGGGTCCAGGACAAGTTAACAACCTGAGTTCTTATGTCCTCATTATGCAATTTAATGTTATTGCGATCAGGACAGAATCATTCCATAACTTCGGGATCCCTTCTCAGGTATTGGAACCCTTGAAAGTATGTCCCTTGCTCCTTCTCGGTGCCCTTGATACATGTAGATGGCAGGTCTGCAAACGGTGGAACTGGATGATTGGTTTCTTAAAAAATGTCCTTTTTATTCTGTACAAGAGATATCCCCTAAAATACCGCACGGACTCACTCTGATCTCTTTTCATTCGGCAATATATGCCAAAGTGCTAAAGTAAGGCTGGGTCATTTTTAATTTTTGACATACAAATATCTCGCATTTCCTCTCTCTTAGATGATTTACTAACCAACAAAGCGCACGTAATTAAAAGGAATTTCATTAATAAACTGAAGGTCTTAACAGTTAGTGGTAGAGGACGGTCTAGCCTAGTCAGCTCAGCCCAGGGTATGGATCTGGTATTCCTGCTAGATCATTCAGAAAGTGTGGGAGAGGCTAACTTCAAGAAATCGTTGGATTTCGTTGATTCAATGATAGAATACTTTGGGATCTCTGCCGTCAGAGAAGGCACTCACGTCGCTGTAATTGTTTTTGCCAACCAACCGAAGTTGATTTTCAACCTCGAAAGCGAAAAGGTCTATGAAAAGGAGGTTGCAATTGAAGAACTCTGTGAGTTTGTTATTTCATATTTTCTTTACATTTATTTTGTATTTTTCACATTCATTCCATTGAACAAGAGGGATAATGTACAAAAAGCACACAATGGTTCTTGCTGCATATTTGAGACACCTTTGTCCTTTCAGGCTTCAACTCGACCGTAATGTTCATTGAAAAACATAAAAGTCTCCAGTCCTTGCCAAAATGACCGGGACGTTTTACAGATCCCAAGCACCTTTCCTAGTCATGTTTACTCTCTCCCTCGTACACTAGGCATTGTGTCTCTGTGATGTAATTGCCGTATCCCCTGCAAGTCGTTCAGTTTACATGCAGCAATCGCCAGAAGGTATTCGTGTGTGTATCACATCTCAGTACATTAACATACAGTCTCCATTAGTTTATATTCAGGTATGTCATCCTTAGGACAATTCAGGTACGTTGATGATAATATACTGTCCAATAACAGCGTGAACAAGGATTAACTTACGTGACATACGGGTCTCTACAAGACGTAGTATTGCTTTCCTTTCGGTGGGGGGGGGGGCAGCAGGGGGATTTGGTTACACTCAACAGCTATTTTACTAGAAGTATCTTCTAAGTGAATAGATGGCAGTTTAATCGCAGATATATGTATCGTTTCAAGTATTTTTGGCAAAGATTGTATCTATGTAGATCCTTTGTACAAGCTGTTATTTTAATTCATCTTCATATTTCTTATCTTCCAGCACATGCTTTTTCCTTAGTGAACAAATAAATGAATCAGAAGCTCAAAAATTTACAACTATTAGCTTATGGGTTAGTATCGGGACCTCAATATCGCCAGACTGTTACGTGTTCTGTAGCGAAAGAAATCCGATTTGCATTTCGTCGTCTGTGCTGGTTAACTAGGGAAAAAGCATGCTGACTGTTTTTAGAGCTAGTTACCTTTCATTAAATATTAATCTTAGCTTTAAAGTAATTTTATAATGGCACTTTTGAAGTATTATTTTAGCTCACATTGATTTCTCTGGTGGAGGAACGGGAACAAGATATGCCTTTGACCTTGTCATCGATAATGTTCTCAATCAAACAAGACCTTTTGCAAAGAAAGTGTTGTTTCTTCTCACGGATGGGAACTACAATGTTGGCGGTGACCCGGCTCCCAGCGCGAAGTACTTGAGAGAAAAAGGTTTTGAGATCTTCACGGTTGGAATATCACACTATGTGAATAGGGAGAAACTGGAACATCTTGCTTCCCTGCCTTTCCGCAAGCATGTGTGGCTTATTAAGGATTTTGACATGCTACAGAAACTTAAAGACCTTGTCAATAGTAGCAGTGTAGGTATGTAGCCAAATTTTAATCGTCTTCACTGCACGAGTATGAATGCAATAGCTTGGTCTACAAAGTCTCCATCTGTGATGGATACCTTCAGCTAAAATGGGGTGCCTTCACTGAAACAGGATATCTAGTTTGCTTCCGACCTTGAGAAAGAGAGAGGTTTGTTCAAGAGGGCTAATGAAGCATCCAACTAACATGGTTGCTATAAGTGCCTCCAATGATATGAAAGAGAGACGCTTGTTCAAGATGTGATGAAACAGAGTAGATTGAAACCCATCTATGATGGTACCAATGAGCGTATATTTTCTATATTATAAGTACGTGATGATTAGCAGCCTGTTCTGTGGCATTTCTTACCATTCCTTTAAGTGGCATTGAGTTTTCCACCTAAGCTACATTGACCTGAGATATAGCACTTCAATTGTAGGATCATTTATTGTTGTCAACTGTTGGGTGTTCTCTCAAATATCTTTTGCAGTAGGCGATATATTTTGCTTCATACTATCATGTTCATTAATTGTAGACTACAATTCATGTGGAGTTGGCGGTGACACCCAGAGCAGAAGCTCCCAACAAGATGCAGTAGCTGCAAAGCATGGTGCATGGCCCTGGATAGTTATTATACGCGTAGACGGTAGAACCAAATGTGCAGGCGTTTTGTTGAGCAATGTGTGGGTTCTTACAGCAGCATCTTGCACAAAGTCAATACCATCTTCCAAGATAACGATAGTGACAGGTAGCCAACTGCTTTATATGCTACACACACACACACACACACACACACACACACACACACACACACACACACACACACACACACACACACACACACACACACACACACACACACACACACACACACACACACACACACACACACACACACACACACACACACACACACACACACACACACACACACACACACTTACAAAAGCTCTTCTTTAGTGATTAGTGATACTTATTAGCTCCAGTCACTCGAGACTACTGTCGTGTGGTCTGCATACATGCGACTGACAGACTGATTGACTGATAGTCTAATAACAGGCAATCCAAGAATGATAAATACAAAAGCAAGTAACAATTAAACAAACAATTAACGACAACAAAATACAAAGAAGTTAAGCGACTATACCTTGGAGGATGCTAATAATGATACCAGACCCTTAAAGGCTTTAGACAGAACACTTCTTTCGACAGTTTTAACAACGATATCCAAAAGCAAGTAAAGAACCTGAAAAACAACTTCAGTTAAAAGTTGTCCATCTCCTGATAGAAATCATTCGATACTCAAATGTAACAAATGACGGAAGAACAGTTATCCCTAGCAAATTCTACTTCTAGAATGCATTGTATGAGTGGTTGGCTGGTGGTTCAAAAACGATCTCAAATATATATGTATATGTATACACATAAACACAAACACACACACAATTCTCATTTTCTGGAATCCACATATGCATAAATGCATCTATATTGACAGCCTGTTTATACAGTAATATATCTGCACGATCTTATAAATGGCCTACAACTATTTTCCTCACCAGGAGTATTTAGTCGAACAAAGTTTACTGGTGCAGAGCAGGTGCGTTATGTGAAGAAGATCATAACCAACTCAAAGGTGGTAAAGGGGAAGCTAGTCAAGCTATCAATGTTGAAGTTAGAGACAAGTGTTGTGTTTAACGAATACACCAGAGCGATCTGTTTACCAGATGAATACGACTACCTTTCCTACGTCCGACCGTACAAGTCGGCCTTCGTTGCTGGATGGGGAACTACAAGTCATGTAGGTCAAATTTAGCTTCTGTTCTTAAATTCAATTTCAGAAACCTGGCGTTCGGCGGCTGTATGTTGTTGCAAATTTGAAGCACTTCCTGTGTATGATTGTAGTATGCTTTGATCAAGATTACTCTTATTTCCACTAAAAGCATGCGTTTAGATGTTTTAGCAAGATGTGTACGTATGGTCTTTTTTGTGAGAAGCCTTGCATACACACTCTTTTTTTTATAAGAGCCAGTAAAATTGAGGTTCAGGCTGGGTGTTCTTAATTTTTCGAAGATTTTGAGGCTGAATTGTTCTTAATTTGTTCTTAAATTATTGAGGTGTAAGCAATTTAGACTTTATACAATATAAAGGAGAACATTGGGTGCTTAGGAAACAGATATTATTTTCGATAACATTAGCAGAAGATAAAAGATATACATTCTTACAGGTGTATAATCATTGCTAAAAATCTTGATACACTTATGGCTTTTTACACACTGATGATTTGGGTGTTTCACGGACTTTTGGCAAACAGTGTGGAGCTTAAAAAGTTTTGTATCAGTTTCAAATCATTTTGCGAAAGTGCTTCAGTTTCAGCTTGTTCTTAATTTGTTTATCAGGCTCGTGTACTTATATAAAAAAGAGTGTAATCCTTGTATCCGTTTCCGAGGTTCGTTAGTCTCTACCGAACTTTGGTACCTAAGTTTCTTACTGGGTTTATGTGTTAGTTTTTGAAAATTCTCAGAGTGTACTTAGCTCAAATTGGGACTTTGAGCCCTGAGAACTTTTACTAGCCCACGAAACCAATAAAATGTCTGCTTGTGCATTCTGTTATGCATGTGGTCTTATACGAAAATGAATGTATGAGCACTAGTAATTTGCAATATGTATGCCAGCTCAATGCAATGCCACCTCCTTTGCTTCATTCGTCGTCAAGTTTAAAATCATACATGTCTTCCTCGTTAAATATATATGTTTGTATATATATATATATATATATATATATATATATATATATATATATATATATATATATATATATATATATATATATATATATATATATATATATATATATATATATATTGTGAAATCAGATAGCATAACATATATGTATGTATGTATAGTTTAAAGTCATACATGTCTTCCTCGTTTATGTTGGATTGATGTATGGTGAATTATGGGAGATCTTGTAACTACAGTTGATTTTAATAGAAACTCCATCAATGAAGATTTCATGTAGCGTTAAGATGCTTATTCACACTTTCAATCGCCGTGGTCACATCTGAAGGTATGATTTCGTTGTAGAGCACAGCGCTTCAGCAGCAAGGTATGTTGGAGCTCGTCTTGAACACAAGGTGCAAAGGGTCGTTTCCTAAAGCTAAAATTGTCGACCATCATTTGTGCGCCCGTGAAATGAAGAACTCCAATGCTTCATGCACTGGGTCGATTGGCAGTCCCCTCATGGTGAGCATTAGCATCTCAGTTAAATCTTATATTTACCTCAATACATAGGAGACGTAAGAAGTGGGGGCATTTGGGGCACGTGTGTCCTAATGCTTTCAAATGCTGAAAATGTGCCCTCAGAATAATCGACTGTTCCCTTTTTTGGAGAAATAATATGAGTCCTTGCAGAATTGCACATTTGCTTAAGTGGATTTGGCATAGGTCAATACCCCGTGATCTTTCAAATGCTTTTTACTTCTTTGTATGCATCATTCATAAATACCCTAACAGTATTGTTTTAGGCGATGTGGGTGAGGGGGGGGCGGCTGCCCTCGACACTTTTCAAACACTATGAGATTCTTAGGGCATGGTCGCTTATGTCTAGACTGGAAACCTGCTATTAGTTTGTCTATCAGCTTTATGCACTCTTTCAATCTTAAGACTAGCCAATGAAATTTTTCAATCACGTAAGTCGTGGGCTGTTTTGTTTTTCAGATGCAGAGGACTCGGTTTGTTACTGGAAACAGGCAAATCTATTCATGGATATTAGTCGGCATAATGCAAAATACGGTTGATTGTGGAAAACCTGACTCATTTGCACTGTTTTCTGACGCTTTCTACGTAAAGAAATGGCTTAATAAAGTTATTAGTGGTGCTAAAAGCAAAAGGAACAAGAACACGAAGTAGTGAATTTTGCTTGAAATTTCGTTGATCGCAGGTACTGTAGCGAAACGAAGCGAAAACCTAATGTTGGTATTTTTGTAAGAGTTTTACGCCATTAAAGAATAGACAGTAACGGACATTGTAATGTAGATGTGACAAATTTTCCTAGGCGAAATTTTACGCCTCGTATACAAAAGTTCTGTTTGGGGGAACATCATAAACGTTATTGTCTTAGGTACAGTTGTAAACGCCACTATGCTTAATTTTAGTTTTATGCATTGTTTTGGTAGCCCCTATATTTCCTATTGTCTCTGTGTTTTGTTTATCCTGGGGAAACTTTTGCACTCGACGAGAAAGTTTGTTCGTCTGTGTCGCATTTGATAACGATACGTTTTTGTATAAGAAATCAATAGTCAGTTGCTCAAAAGTTCAGTACTGGATTTCTGAGGCCTAAGATTGTTAGTAAATTGATGCACATTCGAATTTTCACACAAACGCGTCGTCTCCTTGTTTGATTTGCATATACTTCATACGACAATCTATGTGCACTTTGCATGGGGGTCGGAGCCGATGTGGTTGGGGGGGTTGTAGCCCCTCCACTTTTTCTCGCAAATGTACTTTATTAACATTTTTAGCACCCTCTATATCCCAGTGCTTTTATTTTGTCTACTAAAGCCCTCCCCCCAAAATATTGCCCCGCCCCCCGTTTAGCGTTACGTTTGTGTATTTGCTAGATGTTTGTGTAACACTGCAGTGCTGTATAAACTCGAATATTCCTACTAAGAGAGTTGTAAGAGATTCTCAGCACTGAAATCATGAAAAAGCTTGGAAAGTTTTAGTTCATGGAGAAAAAAACTTCAATAGTCGCCAAATGTCCTTGGGGCACTTGGAAGAAACAGATAGAAAACCACTTTCCTCTACATATTGTCATAGTTGCTACAAACATACACCCCCCCTTCCCCCTAGAACAATGTTGGTTCGTTTGCGGGACACTTGAAGTTGGCGTGCACTCGAAATTTTCCCATTATTGCGTGTACTTTCCAAAAAACCAACATTGTTTCAGGCGGAGAGGGGGATGAAAGTTCATTGTAGAATACAAAAAGTGCAAAGTGTCCCAGGGGACTATTGTTGCTTATAAACCAACGCATTTGTATTATTGTAGCATACCTGGTTTCAGCTGCGACCTGCTGTCCAGTGCAGTATCATCAAGTCACACTTTCTAGTTAACGGCAATGCGTAACAAGTGTTGCGTATTCGTCTATTTTGTTATTCAATCCCTGCGATTGGCGTCGAGGTTGAGTTCCATTGAGTTACGCCAGTGGTTCGGAGGATGCAATAGGGACTACATCCCTCCTACGACAATATTCGTCTGAAATTCGAGGTTTTCGCTATTTTCCGGTATCCGGTTAGCTCCGTTTGGGACGCCATTTCACTCTATGCAATCTTACCTATTACAAAGAGCTGCCCATAGACGTGACCATAGGGAACGGCCGTTGCTCAACATTTTGATCGTAGACGAGATTTCCATTGAATTGGATTTCACTTTTCATTGTTGCTAGGATACTAATTGCCTCTGTTTTGCGGTCGTCACTTCCTTGCCACAGGACTGCTGCTTCGTCGGGTTTAAGTTGTGTAGAACGACTCTGACCAACGGCGAATAGCATATGGTATAACCTGATATATGTCGATGAATCACCGTAAGTGAATAACTTATAACGGTTTGCATTAATCAACTCATGACTTCATTTTGCTTAGGCCACTTCAGTTCCCGGAATGACCCAACGTCTCTAACCGACGAGTGATATCACTTTACATATTTAGTATGGGCATAATAAGGCAAGTAGCGATAGTTGATTGCAGAGCTGATTACTGTTAGCGGTCGATGTAAGATTTCGTTGTAGTGGCTGCAGGTTGGTTAGCATTTAAAATTTAAACACTGTAGTTATGATATTGCTTCAATGAGCGTGTTTGCGATCCATGCATTCCTAGCATGTACTTCAGGTCTACGCTGTTTACTAAAGTGTATATTTCATAACAGATGTATTAACATGTCATTTCGCTGAGGGGCTAGAAAATAATTCTGATGAACCTGTTGTGGATAGCCAATCCCGAGTATTATATTCAGGAAGCAGAGGGGATGCATCAATAGTGCCCTGTCTTTGAGAGAAAAGTTCGAATAAAATATTGAACTCGTCAGATCATATCGTGGGTATTCAGATACCACGAATGTAGAAGTACTGAGAATGACTCCACTTGCTCCCTTGCCATGATTTTATTGTCTCTATCATAAAAGTATACTTCTGCTTTACACTTTTAAGCTGTTTTTTGATTACAGAAGTTTGATTGGTTAAGGAAGTTAAAACTGGCTTCTAGACTGGAGGAGACAATGCTGCAAGATGAGCAACTTTGACATAGATGCTGTCATGAAAACTGAAGATAGACGGATTGAAGAGATTCTCTCTATATCACAATTATTGGATTCAAATATAGATGAAAAAGGACCTGTTTGCCCTAAATGCAGGAAAGAGAGAAGTTCACTGAGTAATGTTTTTGATCAGGATTTGAGAAGGTGGAAATTTGTTGATTCAACAGAAAAAAATTCATATTTCAAGGATCACTCAAGCTGCAATTGTAGCAGTAGGTTGGATGTTCGTAGGAAATATGACATCTCAAAAGCAAAGAGAAAGGGGCAAGCTGATATTTTGAAAAGTGACTTAAACAGTGGAAAGGATTTTATAGCACACAATATACGTACATGTAACAGTATTAGATTTAGAGACAGTTATGTTAGTCCAAATAGCAACAGTTTTGTTCACTATAAATGCTCTACTGATTACATAACCCAATATCGCCTTTGTAAAATAGACAAACTGGAGAGAAGTGCATTCCAGGTTGACCAGTGTTTTAATGAGGAAATGATCAGAGGTCTATCAAATTCATCATCAAACTTAATTGGGAAAATTAGCATGGATGAAAGGCCCCCAAAAGGTGTAGCAGATGATGCTCTGTATGGAGGAAAAGACCTTAAGCTAAAAGAATCTAGTCAGAAGCATGCTCAAAGGCTACATTATTTCAGTGACTTTGAGATGTCTCAACAGCAGAGAAGACAGTTAGCTAAGGAAGCTGAGACCTGCATGAGATGTGGGGATAAATTGAAAAAGCATGACCTTCTAAAGTCTATGTCAAATGGATTAAAACTTGAACAGAAACTCCCTCTGAGGTAAGTTGTGTATCTACCAGGTGTCTGGAACTGCTTTTTGCACTTGAAATCATTTTCTGGCTGTACATTGTACAAACAATATATAAGTACTTGCATGGATGTAAGAGTATTTTAAGAAACTTGTAAGAAGCTGTAAGAATCAAAATATGGCCAAAAATTAAGAAAATTTTACTACCAGCCAGGTTTCTTATAGAAAAACTGCATACACAGTAGTGTAAACAGGGTTTGTAATGCACACACTGACATGAGCCTGGAATGCCAGTTAACATTGAACAATGAGAATTTGCCAGAGCGTAAATTCAGCATTTTTCTCTATGAGCTTCTGATCATAGATATGAATTAGATTTCATATAAGAATGATTGCTGAAAAGAATGTATAGGACTGAGCAAGACACTTCTTGAACACTTCTACCTCCCCATGTGTAGGTGTACTTTGTCTCCATCCTTCTGCATAGTTGTTTAAGTATATTGAAGGCACATCTATTTGAAAAAATAAACATAGGGGTCTGTCAATGCACCTTGCTAGTTATTCATAGCAAATTTGTAATATCTAGAGCTCAGGCATGTATTTGTAGAGGTTCCTCAAGTTGTTTTTGGGATGTTATTTGCTTCATGATACTTTGAATCTTTTCAGAATGACCCACGAAAAGTTTGATGAGAAAAAAGTACAAAAGGTAATATGCTTTCGTGTTAATGCAACACTTTCTAACTTAGAAATGTGTGACAAGTCGTCGGGATTAGGTGGGATTTTAGTCAGGTGAATAAGCTAGTATCCTTATCAGTGTTTTGGGACTACATTGTTTATTGCTACGAATAATGCTGTGACTTACTGAAGAAAGTTAGGCATTCGAGAACAGAATAGCCACACCATTATTGTAGACGGAGTATGAAGAACCCGAAAGGTAGGCTGCACTACCTGCCAATCGCTTATGGGACCTTCGAAAAATATTTCTAAGAAAACGTATTTGAGATTACCAGCAAATTTTGGCTGATTTTCAGAACCATTTCGCGACGAAATTACTCGAACCCAAGATGCAGGGCAAGCCCACTTCTGAGTATACATTACCATATAATCTCACCCAAATGCTGTATTGTTTTCATATGTATTAAATATTAATGTTGATCTTGAAACTTTCACTCTAGCTTATCAAAAGGACATCAGACCATAGGCAACGACTCATTGTTGAGAAGCCAGCTTCAGTTGTCCATCGCCCGGATGTTGAACCGGCATTTGCCAATGAACTACAGCCATTTTGCCAGCAGATGCCAATAAAGACTAGTATTTTTGTTGACAAACGGCAGAATGTTAGGAAGGATGACTGGAGAGGACACGCCATTTCCTCAAAGCCGAGGTTTTCTAATGGGATAGCGGGGATTTCGGAAGTGGCAAGAAAAAGTCAAACCGCAACAGTCAGGAAAAGTTCTTTGGAAAATATAGATATTTTCAATTGCTATGGAGAGAAGCATAGGCTACTGGAAGAATCAACATAGACCTGATCAAATTATGTATTTAGAGATCCTGCACTGCACATAAACTGCACAGCTCATAGAAATGGTTGCCAGTTATTGCCTTCAAACCGATCGGGGTAGTGACTAAGCCTGGGGTAAGAGCAAATCATAAGCGATGGGTATTTTGGCACACAAATACTGATGATCTCTTTATTAAATATTAGCATTCATTGCGTTATTTTCAAATGGCCCAGCGGAATGTCTTTGACTTTATATATAGCGTTTCTCAAACATTTACAGAAAGTCACTCTTGAAGTAACAACAATATTAAGAACATTTGAGTCTAAAATTATCAGAAAGTTAAGAGCACCGTGCCTCGGCAGAAATTACCTGGTTATTATGAAAAATGAGTGTATCACTTGGGAAGCGCAAAGGCATAGTTTAGACAGCGCATTTTGAGCGGATCGAATTGTATTATTGCCCATCAAAAAATCTAAGAGTCAATTAGATTCGATCATAATTCGCTGTCTAAATCCAAGAGCGAATTTAATTGTATTTAATTCGTTCCGCTCAAAATGCGCTATCTAAACTACGCCTTAACTATGAATTTTGGAGACCAGAACGACGACAGAAATCATGTTGAGAACTTTTAGAGGCTTGGAAACAGACAAGAGGTCTTCTTGTCATTGTTCATGATGGATAAATGACATAATTATTATTGTTGATAGAGCCAGTAAGATGACAATTCCTTTGAGATGAGGAATCCGTAATCCATACTAAATGTATGAAATAATTTTTATAGTTGATACGTCTGTTTCCAAGCTCCTGTAGGTTTTGAGCATGCATGTTTTTATGTCTTTTGTATACTACTGACGGCAGTAAAAACCAGGCAAGAGCAAAGCGGCCAGCATGTAGGCGTGAAACTCTTGGACCCCTGCTCTTTTCCTCAAAAGATAAAAGTGTCCTTTTTTTAAAGAATTTCAAAACTGTTTATTGTAGCCTTTTTAAAATCTTTATTACACATGCAACAAAATCCTGAACTTTCCCACGCGCATTCTTTTGTTTCTAAATGTGGAAAATATGATTTGAAGATATATTCTATTGTAAAAGTGTCTAAATTTGCCTCTTTTGTTACTTAAACTCCTGGTTTCAAAAATCCCTAGTTGCGCTGCGTAGGCAAGCATAGCCGCCAAATGTTTGAGAGCTCTTTCAGGTCTATTTTCTCCCAACCTAATTGACCAATCTTCGAACAGGATTCTGATCACACATGCTAAGACTAGGCCCATTTTGCATAATGATTGGCCAGTTAGGTTGGGAGAAAATAGACCCGACAGGACTCTCATACATTTGGCGGCTATGCTGCGTAGGCATACCTGTGTAGTTGCACAAGCCTGCATTAATCAAATGATCCTGACTTGAAAGTTCTCTCACAGAGTTAGGTTGATATAGAATTACTGTTGAACTACAAATCTAAGCATTTGTCCATATTTCGATAATTAATGTTGTGAATTATTAATAGTTCACATTGGAGGGAATTATTTCAACCTCTTAACTTGTCACTCAATAAGCCTTTGATAATAGCCTTAGAATTTTTTTACTCATCTATGCAATAGAGTCTTGCCGTCGTAATTGTCATTTGCACAGAATTTTGGTAAGGTTGTTTAGTCAACCACAAATCACTGACCGCATGTAGAATAGAGACAATTATTATTGGTATTTTTAACTTTTATGCTCCATAATTTGTACTATAAGTTCATCAGTGACGTAGACAGAAGGGGTCAGGAGGGGGGAATCCCCTGTAGAGCTAAACTGCGATCTTTCGGAACATTTTCTACCTGGGGGAAAAATGAGGTAGTCATTTTTCTGTGCTAAGTGCTAAATGTGAAAGGCAGTGCGTCTTTATATTTAATAGCTAAAGTCAGCAAAAAACGAATATACGTTTTGCATTTTGTCAAAAATCTACATTTCTTGCCCCCCCCCCCGATGATTGTCCTATCTACGCATCTGTAGTTCATCATTTGTATGTAGTGTTCATCATTCAAATTTAGGGTTCACTAAGACTCTGTAATTGTATCGGCAGTAGTAGATTTTGTACTGTACAAATTTATGGCGAACAATGCCTGTTAATTTCTCTTCTTTATTGACTTACCTCTGAGTATGCTGCTTTGCAATTCAGACCACTGGCAGCTACATTGTTAGGTCTTGACATAATGCTATTCGTTTGATTTGGGTAATGATAGTGGTCCAATTCTGATTCTGTGAAGAGACCCGAGACCCTCAAAAGCCCGAAAGATCTAGGGAGAAACATGGAAACTATAAAAGAGATTTCCCTTTATAAATACGTACAGCTTAAGTACCATCTAATTCAGTATAATCTAATTCAAAATATACTAGGAATATAGCCGAGCTATAAACACAATATAATAACAGTTCCAAAGACAACTAAATGAAAGTCACGAGGTACGAAGACAGATTTATACAAGGCATTGACATTCTTCGGGATTAAAGCATCAGATGAGGATGCAGCCGCAGCGGCTAGTCTATCTGCAGTCCTCCTCCATAATAGAAGAGAGGCTTTGCAGCAGTTGGGTACCATTTAATTAGATGTCCTTACTGGTTCCACAAGGTGTAGATTTGTCTTGATCTGTGCTCTCGGCAAGAGGCTTAGGCACATAAAGCAAAAATGCATGATATAACTACATCTGTCTATTTGTAAGGACTATCAAAAGATGTCAATTTTCCAAACATCATGTAAGGAGATGTAAGAAGCCAACTACTTGAATAGCTTACTACGAATTCTATGCAGGATGGGACTATAGAACTTAATTTAACCAAACAATGCATCAGCATTTAAACAAGCAAGACCGCACGTTACTCATTGCACCGTAATTTCCTACCTGTCCTAGAAGCGCACGATCTGCTACATAGCGAGATATAGGCACAGACAAGATCCTTATGGAAAGATAGACTTTGGGGAACGATTTCATACTCAACAATACTTATCTAACCTATAGCTTTTAGACGACAGAATAGATCTCCCAATAGGAAACAGTGATCCAATGCGGATTCAAAACACAATAAATTAAAATAAACTTTCACTAGCTATATAACATAACAATTTACACTAAGGTTTCATCGCTAAAACTATTGAGAATTCAGCCAAAAACGAGCATTATACAAATAGATATACAAAGAGAAAAGTGCATTACATTATCAAAGCACTAAAGTCTGTGATTATAGTATTATGCAAACGTTGCTGGCATGCTGGCTGCCTCTTGGTGCTGATCTTCGCAAGTTGGCTGAAAAAGACAATGACACCTGTAGTTTCATTAAAGCAATGTCAGTGAATACAAACATAAGAGCAAAATCGATCAAACATTTTAAGAACTGTAAATAGTCAGATACTATTTATTATAGACAAAGAAAGGTAAAAGGGGTTAATGAAATGGACTTGGGAAGATAACCATATTTATAAATACGATCGGTGTTGGTTGGGGATGATAAACATACATTCACTCGAAATGATACACAAGCAGTACTCAAAGTCCTGTCGTCCCAACTCTAAGTAGAAACTTTGTAAGGTGTCGCTATGCTAATAAGAATAGGCAGTTACGAGAAAATTAATACTCATTATTGCCTCACCTTCAATATAAATATCCCTGTCAAACATTGCACCAGGAGGCTGAACACTGCAACAAAGTTCAAAACATTAATGCAAGGTCCAGTTACAACCAATGATTGTAGCTCTCGTAAAAGAAACAGTACTCTTCAAGACCGTGTGCTAAATATTGCAGACAAGCACTCCGTCACTCGCCGGTAAACAAGTCTTAGAGGGGCATTGAGCAATTGTAAGTGTAAACATTTAGAAGTTATATGCCTATATGGAGTATACTTACCTGTCACAAGTTTTATGATACCACCCAGCTACACAAAAATACCATGCACTCAAATTTTAAAAATTTTTGGAACAGAATTCACAAACAGGAGAACAGCACGAAAATGGCAAATGTTTTCAATACGGCATAATTGCTTTTCATAACTTTCGTAAGTGAGGTCTTACACTCGCAAGGAGCCTACTGTGAACTACAGCGGTTGAAAGGCCTAAATGCGACAATGGTGTGCTTCTAATGTAAGCTGTGAAAAACACGCCGGTATTTTGAGAGCATTTAGTCATTAAGGCGAGCAATGTGCACATCCCTAATGTGACCAAGGGGCTGAGCTATACAGAAGGACAATATAGCTTGATCTCATCCTATTTTATTAAACAAACAATTAAATCACAAACTTGGGAGAGAATACAAAGAGGTTCTCGTCCTAATAAGGGCTTACAAAATATTGGTTTGAGCCCGTAGAGTTATAGTTGACAAAAAGACAAGCTAAAAATCAACTGGAGCAGAAAGTTATAAAGTTGAAAACTCGACATACTTTTTTCGAGCAGGTTCAATCTTTGTTTCCATGATGCAAAAGACAGGACTAAAATAAAATGAAATGTAAGTAGTTTGATCGAAGAATTGGTTTAGTGGGACTGATTGGAAGCATTCTCAGGATACGAAACCAGCTTTGGCAGAACAGGAATCATCATCACCATCACCACCACCTGTCTGTTTCCCACGCGCCACCTTCTGGTCCTAGGCTGACCCTGAGGTCATTGATCACCTTCAACTTGTTTTAAAGGGGTGATTGAGAGCTTCTTATCAGAACTGCAGATACCCCAACAGCTTATTATCAGATCTGCAGCCTAAAGCTGATTGGACAGTTTGCCACAGGTCATCAACATCTACCCAAATTCTGAATCTCTGCAAAATGAATTGCTATCAACTTAAGGATAGTGTCTCTCTGTGCTCGCTAACCACCACCACCATCATCATTATCATCATCATCATCATAATTATCATCATCATCATCTTCACCACCACCACCACCATTATCATCATCATAAAACTCTCAGCACTATCATCGCACCAATTTACAAAAACACAGCAAATGGCTTAACTTTGATAGAGTTCAACCCAAACCCAGTGCACGACAATGATATACAAAATCACTCTCTTACCGATGGTCAGAGCATTTTATTGTTGTGCAAGAGTTGTATGCTATCACTTTAACGACGTCCGGTTGTTTTGATTTATAGAGGATTCTATCCTGAAATTGCAAACAACACATTATATAATATAATGGTTAAAATAATCATTTATATTACATTCCTTTCAGAACAGAGATCAGTGGCTTCTCTTGCGCAGAATTGTAAGTAAAAAAACTTGACAAAATGTAAGAAAACATGCTATCAGTGAAGTATTCAAATATGAAATATGAAATTATTAAATCATAAACGCAATCAATAACTGCAAACTTATTCCAATACGAGATCAATAACTTCTCAAAGAAGTAAACGAACTTGCATGTCAAAAACGTACCGTCCAAGAAGGGACTCTTGCTTTGGAAGATGTGTCATAAGTATCCGTATTTACATCGAACTTATACGTGGGCAGGAAATTAATCGGCGCTTCTTGCAGACCATGAAAAATCTTCCCTAGGGTTTAAAATGAAAATTGAATATACTCGAATGACTGGGCACTGTTGAAAGCAAACCAACAGATTAAGAAACTTGGCCATACAAAAACAGGTAGTGAAATGCTAGCCTTTACTGTTGAAAAAAGAATGAACAAACGCCATGTTTTCCGTAATGAAGATGCTCTTGGGTGCGATATCTACCTTTGAAATGGCAATGCTACTCGTACGAGGAAAAGCAGCAGTAAAATTCAGCAGCATATATGAGGTAATGAAGATTGCAGTGAAAGATACAAAGGAATGATTGGGGGAGCTGTGGGGAATCCAGAAGACTTACCCTGCAGAAGTTACAAAACCGCGACGTTACAAAGCCAGAATTGTAACAAACAGTAGCTATGATGCACCTGCAGATGCCCTTATACAAAGGCTAAACTGGCCAGATATCGCTGAAATCATAATACGAGAGACTGCGACGATCGTTTACAAATCCTTAAATGGTCTCGTACCGACATATCTCTCTGATATCTTTTTAAAGAACTCATCACGGGGCACGGTCAAGTTGAGAAACTCCGAATATGACCTGCGCATCCCTCTTTTCAAGACCAGGAATGGGCAAAAATCATTCTCATATCGTGGTGTAAATGTGTGGAACAGCCTTGAACCTGAGGTCAAGCAGGCGCCCTCTTTATTTGCTTTTAAACTTCGGCTTTAAAGCTTGTAGGATAATTATGTTTTGATTTTAACTTTAACTTAGCATTGTTATTAAATTTTTTATTTTCGTTTGTAGATTATATTACCTGTAAATTGTAGACTTTAATTTTTTTTATTTATTTTTTTCACGGCCCCCTGAAAAACGGCCTTTGCCGACGGGGTTACCGTGAATAAAGAATGAAAAATGAAATGAAATGAAATGAATGAGGTAGTGTAATGGATTTAACGTTTACAATAAATAGTCTCAGGGCCACTACCTTTTGCAAGAAGATGACGAAGCTGGTCGTGTTTCTTAAGTTCCTGAAACGAATTTGTAAAGTCATAAACAAATGCAAGGTATTAAACTTGATGCAGTAAAAGCCTTTACTTATCTGTTAATCTTCAAATATATTTGTAAAAAAGCAGGGCCGTTAAATTAAAATCTCCTCTACCAGATGTCCTCTCACAACTTGGGAATCGTCTTGAGAGCTTTGCATGAAAAACTAACGAATGAAAGTTCTAAGATAAGTTGCCACATACATCCTAGACCAGGCCTATAGGTAAGGAGGTTCTTTGACAACATAAATTATTAAGACGAATAATGACGTTATTTCGCTGCCTCTCATCAAAGAAAAAGATATGCATCAATAAGAGGGCCCAATGAAAACGTAAGAAGAGGATTCTAGCTAGAAAAAAATAGCAAAAAACAAACCTCTACTATAAACATCTTTCTTTCATCCTGATCAGCAAAATCTCTATTTGCGAATATTTCATCTGTCTCCGATCTTTTCCTTTCGACTCGAAAGTTGAAATCTCCAAACCAGAAGACTCGATCGAATCTTGATGTCACATCGGCTAAGAGGCGAAGGAAAACATTTACAGTCTTGCACTTTCTGCTCTCATAGGGAGCGAACACTAAGTAACTGATAGCAGGGACAGGTCACACTATCTGCTCACTGCAGTGCCCAATTATAGTACCAAATTTAGTAGGAAAGAAATAATTGTGTTCACAGTGAAAGAAGAGGACTATTAAAAGTAGAGACTGTAACGTATATAATTATTCTTCTCGTCAATAATTTGTATAAATCTAAAACGCAAGCCAACTCGAATGGAGGAGTGCTATCACTTATTCAGCATACTTAGTGTATAATAAAAAGGTAGAGGGGAAATTAGAGGTTGTATTTCTTCTTAAAACGTAGACACTCATATTGTGAAAGAGAGTAGCACAAACGCAAAATAACCGAGATATCATTAAATCAGAAGCAGAAAAAATGGTACTTACGTTCTTTTAAGCTGTTCGAGTCTTCTCCAAAAGGGATATTTAGCGATCGTATTATTGTTCGATAGTCATTTACACGCTCTTTCAGCTTTTCCTGGTTTGCTACGAAAAACAACATTACTTTTCATATGTCTCTGAACTTGTAAAAATTGACAAATTAAGTTCTCCATAAGGAGATTTTGCATGCATTTCTGAATAACCCCCTAGAACAATGAAAAATGATGTAAAAATGTTCCTTTGAATAAGAAGGACTAAGGGTAGTTTGAAACACAATTCCGTACGTGAAAAGTCTGTTGGTACTACAGAACTTCACTATAGCACGAAAAAGCGGAAACATTCTTTTAGCATACTGAAAGCTTTTTTCGTCCGACACTCGTCAGAGTATGAAACGTCGGATAACGACCGAAAGGTGAACCGAAATATATAGCCAGATGCGGGTGCACGTGATATGATGAATAATGCGTCTATTTGGCCCTATGATTGGCCAATTAGCACCTATTCACCATTGTTTACTTGAAGAGTCCAAGTGAAAAAACGAACTCTTTTTGTTTACACAAGACTGGGTTTTGAGTCTTGATGTAAACCGATTCCAAAACACCTAAATGAAAGGACGATCTTGCTTGCCCAATGATCCGAAAATTATCGTCTGTATATGTTTTGGCGCATTCTGGATTTGTTAGAAGATGTTGTCCTATGGCCGAATCACTTTTCATTTTAGAATTAGAGGTTTTACACGTACGAGGCGGCTGTTCTCTTGTTGTAGTGTTTTTCGTCCTGATGCTCGTGGGTACATGTTGTTTTATTCTATCTGCTAACCTCTGCGTAGTGCGCCCTACGTACCGAGCTTCACATCGGCACGAAAATTCGTAAACTACACAACTTTTTTGGGTGGTAGGAACGCTATCTTTTTTAGCAGATGGTAGCATGACCCTCGTATTATAAACCGCACGGGGCTTCACAGCATAGAAACAAGATGTAATGGCTTTATTGATTTGGTTTTCAAATTTTGATGAAACATTTCCAATCCAGGGCAATTTCAGGTAAACCGGGCACTTTTCAGGACCAAACCGTTTTTCTGATGAAATGTTGGCTAGTTTTTCCTTAATACAAGAAACAAGGACATCTTCTGGATATCCATTGTCAATTAAAAGTTGTTTTATTGTGTCCAGCTCAGAATCTAACTTAGTTTTAGAGCAAATCATAAGTGCCCTATGAACTAAAGTTTTGATTAGGTTGATCTTTCTAGCTTTTGGGCTGAAGGAATTCCAACGGATGTATTGACCAACAATTCCGTACGTTAGGAAGTTTTTGTTAGAGAGGACACTTATCATAGGTCGTCGGTATCATGATGTAGAGTTGCCAGATACTCTCTTCTCCACCTCCATATCCCCAGTACTATAACCAGGTACCCATTTTCCGTTAAGTGGACTGTGAACAGGCATCCAAATTATCACCCGGGGTTAGTTTAGACTCACAGATCTTCCGCACAACAGACGAGAGCTGGGTGGTGGGGAGAGGAGGTCAAATTCTCAGTATTCCTCTGTGGACGTCTTTAATGCATGGCACCCTATCACTCGGTACCTCTCTAATATATGAACTGAACTGAACTATGAACTGAACTGATCTAATTGTACTTTATACGAGTATAATCTTGTCTAGTCCATAAGGCAGATTTATGACCTTCATGAGTAGTCAAATGGCTCATAGGACAATCATTATTTGTAATATCCTAAAACTACGATAGCCATTCAAGAGATTTCAGTGATAATAGGATGTTTCACTATTGTGAGTGTTGGAAGCAGAGAAAACTCAGCAAAAGCAACACTTACATGCGAAATGGGAGTTGATAAAAAGGAGTGACGTTCCAAAGAGATTGAAGCTCACAGCAATGGCACCCTATAACAGTAGAGAAGGCATTACTCAAGCACATACAATTTGAAACTCAAAGAAGTACTTTTTTGTATGTGATTCTCGTAACTCACAAACGATTATGCGTACATTCTTACTAACCGACTTATAGTAGAACATCCAAACAATACGGCAGTGCAGTGAGTAAACAACGAAACTGCTTTAGTAGGCTATGGTAATAAGGGACATAGCGAAGGATTATGAATTGGGGGGGGGGGGAGGGGTACAGCCAAAGAATTGCCGACACCTCTGCACAAAGAGGTGGAGTGCGACACACCTTCACATTTCCTATTCAGAACGGCATGATGCCAAAAGGCAAATGAGACTTTAACCGTGAGCAAATCCACTATTCTAGTATCAGGAAGCTTTCCAGTTGCTCTGTTCGACGTTTCCATCTAATCAACCATGAACAAAATATGCTTTATCATGTTTGCATCTCGTGTGTTTGTGTCTATAATGATTAACTTAATGAAATCAAAAACCCGGAGCTGTTCAACTGATAAAATTTTCCAACAGACATATCTCACGTTGGAAAGGACTAGGCTTGTAAACCTGTGGTACTCTTCTTTGTTCCAACTTGGGGTATATTCATTTAAGAGCTACAACGCCACGCGCTTTGTTTCTCAACTGCCAAAACACACATGCTGATGTACACAAAATTAATTCCAAAAAAAGCATACCTTAGTTTTGAATTTGTGAGCAATTCTTGTTGCAATAGTATCCTGCTCGATACCTGAAACAATAAAGGCATAAAATGTGTCTAGATGGAATCAAATAAGATACGGCTCTCTACCAACGTCAGCTAAGGTGATTGCTAGTCAGAAAACTACCCCGATACAAAGGTGAATTTGACTGGTCAAAATGATACGCAAAGCTCTTCACAAATCATATTTTAAATATATAACGCTAGTTTCAGCTGAATCCAAAAAATAGCAATAGAATCCCGAGGATGATTAAGAAGTAGGCCAAAGTCACATCAGATAAAACTAACGTTGGCTTAGAATGTTGTTGATACAAAAACATCTCGTATGGATACTAAACTTAACCAAAAGGTACACAACAACCATTTATCTTTAATTAAAAAATTGCAAGCTAACTTTTTGACATCTAATTTGGTCAAATACAGTTAAAACTATAGCTAGATAGCTGATGTGAAAAGCCACGCACCACTGCAAAACCAAACTAGCTCTCTTCTGACAAATATAGACAACTGCAAGACTCCAAAATTTCCAGAATACATTAGTACATGAGTGGGCCCAAGAGTTTCTTGCAAACGAATCTCCCATTCTTTCCTGCAATGTAATAACAATGCCACATGATACAAGTTATAGGTGCTATGGCTATATGTTGACATGCATTGCCTCTCATCATTATCTATGAGCTTATAATCTGAATGAACCCTAGCTAAAGTATATTTGATACAAAAGGGGAATTTGAAACACACAAAGCCAAACTAAAACAATGACAAAGCTCAAAGAATGGTGAAAAGAATATGTTGATGGAAATTTGTTTGACCAGTGACACATGGTGGCAGATGGTAGCCCTTGTCCATATTTGCACATTTATCAAAATTTCATGGGAAATTTTCAGCATTTGGGTACAGATAAGAATATTTTTTAACAATAAGAAATTAACATGGCCAATTAACACTGGCAGTCAGCTTCAATATTTGCATCACCTAAAAGGGGTTCCTTCTTGGCAACCAATAGCATAGATATCTTGTATAAAAATACTCTCTTGAGGTAGAATGTAATCATCCAAAGACTCTGGAACAACCTGGAGAAGGCAAAACAAATAAGGTGTTTCTAAGCAGTTATAAAGACATCATAATCAAACAGCAATGAAACTGATTATATTGGATTCTTACAAGAATGAGTAAGAAAACCTCTGGCATACAATACTTAGCAGTGAGTAACATGAGCATAGGGGGGTTAATTTTAGGGGGGCTGCAAACCATATGCCCAAATCACTCATATCTTCCCCAAATGAGTTGTTGTTTAGCCTTTGTAAGACGGAGCTATTTATGGAAAAATAGTGTTTTTTTCTGAAGAAATTGTCCAAACAAATAGATTTCCTAGCCCCTGTGCCTCCTATATTTATGGCGAGGAAAGAGGACTAAGATGCAGAGCTTTCCCATTATTAATGCAGCAGTGCTACACCCTACCCATAGTCTAAAGCTAATGTGCATTATGCCTGTGCAAGGGATACATAGGTTTTGGGGGTCTTGGCTTCATATCAATAATAGGCCAACCAAGTATCATTAATGTCCAGGTAGTTCATGGAACAGTAGAAGAACATATACAGTCTATAATCTTACTTCCCAATTTGAAACATAACACTCCAATAGAGATTCTGCCATACTGAAATGGTAGCTCATCAAGTTACAAATCAATTGCTACATACTTGCTACAAAGTACAATTGGCATCATATCTGCAGCCTACAGCATACAAGGAAAGCTTCTATAGTAAAGAAAATTATTCCTATGTTTAAGACATGTTGCATATCCCCAACTGCTATGATTGGTTCAAAATATAATTGCAAAATACAGTGCTACTTGCCTTAATGCCTTTCATGTTCCAAGTTCCACAATAGACTCTTAAAGTTTGATCTGGGAGGTATTGCATTATATCTGCCATGTATCGATCTGCTTCTCTACTTCTTGCCTGTTTAGTAGTCAATCTTGGCATAAGAGATACCAATCTATTTGCTACAGCCTTAAGTGACACCTTTGGCCTTTGCACAGATGAATCCAAATCTACAGTTTGTAATTTCTCATATATTGTCTCATCATTTCCAGTAGTCTCCTCGTCACTTGAATGCCTATTATGAGTAGGTATATTAGGCAAGGGCCTATATTTCAAATTAAAATTCTGCTTCTTCAGTTCTGGAGAAGATGTATTTCTCCCCTCAGGATTAGCAATAACTGGGCATAAGTACCCCATTGTGTCTAATGTTCGAAAACTTCTCCCATTTCTCAGGTCTGGAACAGACTGAGTTCGTAACTCACTACTATTATGAGATTCATTTAGTATGGCATACCTGTGCTGTGAAGTTTCTGACAAATTACTACTATTTAATGATTTCTGTTCAATATCCACAGGTTCAAGAGGTTTATTACTTTTCTTTTCTTTTATTGGTAAACTATATAAAGGCTCAAACTTATTTCCAGATTTCACAGTTGAGTTAAGTGTCAGTGTCATATTTTGTTCATCATCCGAAAGACTACTAACTGATATGCTTGAGTTTGAAGATGCTGAGTCACTTTCAGTGGAAGAATCCTCTGCATCTGCCAGTGTATCATTCAATGTACCATTTACTTGTTGACTTGTATTGCTGATCTCACTCTCACAATCCTCCTCCTTTTGTGACAACTGTCTTAGGTAATTTTCATATGAGTTAATTAATGCAGACTCTTCATCTGACTTTCTTATAACATTATCTACATTCTCAAGAAGAGTTGTTTCCTTCAAACAATCATTATTGCTATCTTCAGTACTATCAACAACAACACCACCTTTTATGTCTTCACCAGTGACTGTGATATTATCTAAACTTTTCCTCTTCTCTATATCTGCTCTTTGTTTGTTAAAATTGTCCCTAAGCATCTGTGCCAAATTTCTATCAAACTTGACTGGAACTTTTTCTCTAAAATCAGATTCCTGAAGAGAACTAGAACTCCCACAACTCTGTGAACTTTGCTTCCCTCTGTTGGCACTTTCATGATGTACAGGGGTATAACAGTCAGCTTTTAAATGATTCTTCCCTTCTGAATCTGAAACATGTGGTGAATCTAAACTTCCTCTACTGCTATTTGAGGATCTTCTACCATTTTTATCATTTTCCTTCCAACTTTCGTGGTCAGAGGTGGACTGGGAATTATGGCTTTGCTGTGACCCCCTCCTCCTGGCCCTATGTATTGGTTTTGCATTTGATGGAGGATGTGGCTTCAGGTTTTTTAGTCCATCATTATCATGAATCCCATCTGCTGCTAAATGAGGAAGCTCAGAAGCGGCAGACTTGGTAGCGTCTGACAGTCCTACAGGATCAACCGATTCGAAGCATCGCTGTTGTATGAGAGGACTTGAAAGAACCGCTACATCAACCCTCCTGATATCAGGCGGTATTGATACATTTCTTTGTTGAAATGAATAATTAGAAAAATCTGATGGACTATCAAGCGATCTACACGATCCACTATTATTGGACTTGTTTGACCTCGGTGTAACCTGTGGGTTTGTACTACTACTCTGAACACCAGTTTTATTGTCCATCCTCACTTCACAGATTCTTGGCTACCTTCACATAAACAGTGCATTCCTCTACTAAATTTGTGCTAAAATAATAAGTAGCAATGACAGCAAAGTATGAGGCACTGCTAAAATAAATTGTTTTTAGGTGTTGATAACGGCTGGTAATTTAAATTGCGATAGGTTCAGCTTCTCAGGTTTTCAAACTCATGAATGTGCCTTCATAACTTTCCATCCAGGTTCCATTCATCCGATGTGAATCTTCATTACAGCAACGAGAAGCACAATAAATAGTGTTCACAATACACATGTTTTCGTGCCATATAAATGTATAGTTATATCTCGGAAAAGACTAATTACACTCCATATTACTGTTTATTTACAAACCATTGGAGACAAGATGCTGATTCAAGCTACTTTGGATACGAGGTTTCTGTAATATGGCTTCTGAAACTGTAGACATTTTGAAAGTCTTTTGAGTATCTGCCCACTAGCGAGACAAACCGGAATGATTGCACATCACTGCAGAAGAGCTTTTTGGCAAACACTGAAATGGAGAGAAAAAAGCACTTTGAAAGTAAATATTCCACTCATGAACGTAAATTGCAAAACGTACATACCCATATACAGAGGCTGTTTAGTTTCGAATTGCAATCCGCACAAGTTTTAGTAACATATGCGTTAGTATGGCAGCAACGACGTATTTGACAGGTTCACAATATAAATTATACTTCAGCAGCTTCAATGAATAAGTTCTTTGGAACTATTGATAGCACTAATATAAATGAATAGCAGCTTCTTTGCCAATGCCCATTATCTTTCGAGCAATTACTTTGTTCAATATTGACTAGGCTAGGCTAGTAGTTATTTTTAAATTTTACGCGTGAATTATCTGCCTCAATCATGGTACACACGCAAGAAAATATATGCTTTCAATAGAATATTTCGATTGAATGGTTGTTGGTGTATGTGTACAAGCTATTGAGTTTAGGGTTCTGGTCACATAGCATTAGCTTACCTTAGTGTCAGTCATTAAAATTGTACTTTGTAGCAATCTATTGGTTTGATTATTTCCTATTGAGTAGGTTTGTGTGACTTACTTGAAACCTTTGTGCATTTCTTAGCAGAAACAGCTTTTGAGAAGAAGCTCTAATCTCAGTGATCACCAGAAGAAAGTAATGGCAAGAGGCCTTCCAAAACAGATGCCCATCCCATCTGTTCAAGATATAGTGCTGGTTGCTTCAGGAAAAGGAGGTGTTGGGAAGTCAACTACAGCAGGTTTTTTTATAAGTTTATGTCAATTCATGTAACAAATTGCATTTTCTGCAGTAAACATTGGAAAGTAATGAAAAATAACACTGATTATTGTTATTATTGTGATTGCCATTGTCACTAAATAATAATGAATTCAACAGTGTATCATCATGTCTGGTTAATTCTTAGCTAACTCATTATCTGCTAAAGAATGAAACTTCCTTAACTTGCAGTTTCAAAGAACTGAACCGAACAGAACTTCAATTTTGCTTTTGCAGCATATTTTATTGGCCTCCTATACTTCATGCCCAGCTCCTATTTCTGCATTTTTGCCAACATCCTTCTCTTTTTACTTATAATCTAGTCTCCTTCTTGGTGGCCTTCTCAATGTCTCTGATATCATTGAAAGCTTCTATGATCCTGTCCTTTTGATACCTCTCTCTTAGTGTAGGCTGCACTCTGAACAGCTACTCCATAACTTGTAGCATTGCCAGAGAAGTCAGTGAGAAATTTGTTCATTGCCCTCATCATATGAACCTGGCAACTTGTAGATTTTCTGTTATAACTTGCCTAAGGAAAATTTCCCATTTGGTGATGTAGTATCTTCTTTCCAACAGTCAATCTGGCACTGGCAATTTTATCAACTGATAGAGTAGGTATTTTCTGCCATAATTGGTTCTGGTTGTGTATTTAGAACAACTCCAGTTTTCCTACATGTTTAGATCAATTGACTCTGAACTTGGCATGTTACTATTCAATTGATTGAGGTATACATGGCTTTTCTTTGATGTTTTGCTATTGCAGCTGTTTTATTTGTAATGTAAAGTTAGAAACAAATTTTTCCTGTTGATACCCACTCATAATCATGCGGTACTTCTACATTTACATCTACACTACTCAGCAAATTATTCTCTCATTGTGGCATATTTACACAGAATAGTTAGGTACTGATCTGTGGCAGCAGTCAAAGCTGAAGGAAAGTTTGCTGAGTTACTGTTGTAGTTTCGAAATTGTCAGATTTTATTGTTATAATCACTGGTACACCTTTTGGGCTATGATAAAACATTATGTTTGTTTGATTGTCAGTTAGACATTCTGCTGCAATTTGCAAGGCTTTGTAAGGAGGTTTTGTCATTCTTCTACAATTTTTGTACATATAGCTGATATTTTACTGATAATAAATCACTTCTATAGTCCTTTATCTCTGTTATCACAATTGTTGGTAATTTTTTGACATAAGAACAGCTTGGTATTCAGTGAATCAGGCTCTCTCGGTAGGTCTTTTGGATGCTGACGTATTCGGGCCATCAATCCCAACTCTTATGAACCTGAAGGGAGAACCAGAGCTGGATGAACGTAAGTTATCGAAATTCGTTATCATTGTAAAAGTAGGATGGTTTGGGGTGTGTGAGTATGGTGAATTGCGACAAATAGATATAAGGGAACAAGTGGAACGATGCCTTTCTACGAAAATGCAGACTAAAGTTACAATTAATGTCAAACTTGACGAACGTTTTTCGTTTCCCTAAAACTTCGAACGTTTTTCAAAGCGCTGTCCATTTTTTCTTTCGGAATGCATGAGTTAAGTTTGAAAATGTGACGAAGAAACTACTCCCCTTCAAATGCCAAAGTATTTTTGTGTTGATAAATATTACCAAATGGACATGTTGTAACGCAGATCTTCTTGTTTTTCTTTCTATAGGTGATCTTATGGTGCCATTACAAAACTATGGGATAAAGTGGTAAACTTTTTACGTTTTGATGTCACTTTATCTTATTGTTAATAGCAAAGATTCCCTGCGTACGTGTTTTGCAACTGGTGGCGTGTTGGAAGACCTTTGAGTGGGAGGATGTGTAGCAAAATATATTTCCCAACTATGTTGAACAAGGTCCTATAATTACTGAGAAGACACCATAATTACCAACAAGCTATGATCATTATGCCAATTTTATGGACGAGCCAACAAATTACGTACTACGTATTCATGTGACACCCAACACTTCCTACTTTGGCAAAACCCTGTCCGCAGCTACTCTTGGGGTACTTAGTACAAGGGGGACGTTTATTATTTTTCAGGTTTTTTCCCACCCCGAGACCTTATTTAGACACTCGCTTATTACTTTTAGTAAGTTGAAGTATCAAAGGCCCACGTCAAGTGTCAATTATATGTCAAAGCATAAGTTTTTCGTTCAAACGGTGCATTAGAAGTTATTTGACCTTAAAACATGGTGTTCTAGTACTTAACGCATGAGAGCCTTCCTATCTGGAACATCCCCCCGTTTATTTGTTTTTGAAAAAAGTTCCCACCCCCGAACTACTAGGACCTCTTTGTATTAGGCATCTGACTGTATTCGCAACATGATCATAGCAAGTAAGCAGCTGATCGACATCAGTTGACCGACAGAATTAGTAAGAAATGAACATAAAAGACTATTGGCTACCATTAAGTTATCAGTTCATATTGTCACTAACTTTTCTCGTGCAATTTGTTGTGTATGACACCTTGTAGTGACCTCATAGTGGAATTACCGTGTATCTTCAGCGTCATAGCCTCTCGAGGCTAGATTACACTGCAAGGGCTTGTAGTGTAGTTTCAGCGAGATTACTGTAACAAAAATATTGCAGTGATTACACAGAAAAGACTCAGTATTAGAGGCATTCAAGTTGATTTTTGTGCTATGTGATTTGCCATGTTAGCAATGATTTATTGCGAATTTTATATAATTCTTAGCTGGTTTCTTTCTATGTAGGCGTTAATTTTACAGACTTGTTTCTGTTTGTGTTCAGTTTTATACATTTGTATGTATCAAGGATCCGGCTTGCTTCTTTGTTATGTTTGTAGCAGGTTTGGTTATCTTGGTTTTTTTCATTTGCAGTATGTCAATGGGATTTCTGGTTCCCGAAGGGGCACCTATTGTTTGGCGAGGAATGATGGTGAGTATGTTCATATTTTCATATCATATTCTACCTATTGGCTATGTGCATAACTGTATTTGAGCGCACTTTTTGTAGCTGCCATTTTTATGCTCTTGCACCTGTTTTTAACCTTACTTCCCTCACTATTGTGTACCTTTCAGGTTATGTCTGCCATTGAACGTATGCTGCGGAAAGTGTCATGGGGGCCTTTAGACTACTTGATCATTGACATGCCCCCAGGGACGGGGGACACTCAGCTATCAGTGGCTCAACTTGTTCCAGTCTCAGGTTTGGTTTTCCCCATCTTTTTTCTGTACAGTTTTGTTGCTCTGCTGATGTTCTCTTTTACCACAGAGTTTTGAAAATACAATATAACTGGATGCGTTGCTGAAGTTATATCAAGTTTTATAAGGCTGATTCTTATGCATGTTTTAATTTTGCCAAAGCCCATTAGGTCTGTTTCAATGCATACTCCCAGAAGTTGCACTGGTCATGACCAATGGCGTTGTCAGACAAATCATACTGGGGTGGATCCTACCCCTTAGATGTTTAGCTCCCACGCCCTTCAGAAGCTTAGAGAGCATTGGCAACACATTTTTTAATTAATCGAAAATTCTCATATACATGTCCTCAGAATTTGATTTTGTAACGGAAGTTTCCTATTACTACGACTAGCCTAGAAAATATTCATTAAAGAGTCCAATTCAATTTTATCAGTTAGATCTGTTTGGATGCTGATTGTTAGTAAATATGTTTCAGTGGACTTTAAATAATTAGATAATCAATCTCTGGCAAAACTGGGGCCATAATATCATTGACTGCTAAAATAACAAGGAATGATTATCACTAAGTCGTATATATAAAGTGTTTTCATATCTCTTAAGCAGTCTCGCACCGTCACTGAATTTAATCTTTTTCATAGGAGCTGTTATTGTAACAACTCCTCAAGATCTGGCTCGTATTGATGCCAAACGTGGTGCTGAGATGTTTAAGAAAGTTAATATCCCTGTAAGTATGCAGAACTTGACATCATTGTGACTATTGCTTTATAAATACATTGTACCTATTCGAAGTAGTCTGTCTCTGTACGTTTGAGTTTATCTGCATTGTTTTCAATCAGTTAACGTAGTATTGTAACCGCGATCTACGGTGATATGATGTGTACCATATAGGCTTTGCTAGCAGGAAAACCTCTGTCATGTTTGACAGATGGTATATACTGTATATCCTCGAGTAAGCCCCCTCCCGAATAAGCCCGATGCTGGAACGTCAAATTGTTAGTGGACCCCCATGAATAAGCCCCAATCTTAGAAGATGACGAACAAGTTATTATTTTATTTATTTCATTTCTTTCATTTGGACTGGTGTTTGGCCCTCGTCCAGAAGATGTGGAAAATAGATAAGCCTCCAGGGGGGCTAGTTCGCAGATTTACAGATAGTGTTTGGTATCCGTCAATTTGAGAGGGCTTGATCTGAACAGAATTAAGATTTGAAAATTGCTATGTTGAAATACGCGATATGCTACTGGGAAGAATATTATTGAGTACTCTGTGCTCTCTTTCGCTGTTGAAAATCCAGCCATTTATATTTAATCGTAAAAAGGAATAGGTTATTTGCTATGGAAAGAGTTTTGTACCTGTTTATGAGATTCTACGTGCCACGTTGAAGCTAGTAGTTCTATGCTTGTCACTTACATTTGTTAATTTTAATCTTATTCTCAGGTTTTAGGTGTAGTTGAGAATATGAGCTATTTTGTATGCCAAAACTGTCAACAAGTGAATCACATTTTCGGGAAGAAGAATACAGAAAAGGTTGTAAGCCGTTTGGAGGCTGATATTTTAGGTATGGTCTTATCACAAAGACTTATCACAGAGGCTCCTTTCTGGCATACGGAAATATATTAATAGCTTGTAACCTTTGTATTACAATCGCAGTTTTTTTACCCAACTTGTAATAGCACTTACATCACTTTCATCAATTATACTCCTCGCATTTGTTTCTGTATTCTGACATTGTGAATCCTCTGTAGAACTTTGAAGTAAGCAGGAAAATTTTCTGAAAAAGAATTTACTATTTATTTATATCATTGTGAACTTGTTCCATTCCTTTTCACTTAAGGTGTGAGCCAGAACTGAACTTTTTGAACAGCATTTATTGCGAAGCTTGAATAGAGGTGATTAGTGAAAGAAAGGTGCACTGAACCAGAGACTGTATCTAACTCTGGTTGATCGTTTTTATAAACCTTTGAATTAATTGCCTCCATTGATATGAGAATATTTTGTTGTTGGTACTGCTATTTACTCTATTTTTTGTTCATATTTCAGGTGAAATTCCTTTGGATAGTGCAATAACGGAAACATCAGATAACGGAACTCCAATTGTCATATCTCACCCTGAAAGTCTTTACGTAAGCCACGATCTATAATTTAACCAGGCCAAATGACGTAAAAATGAATTTCTTGTATCTTATTGGTTAAATGTGGTACAACTGAGTTGCACATGTTTTACAGGACCACCATATTGATCAATAACATACTGCATATTTGTTAGAAGAGACAGCAGTACTCGACTGTTCAAAAAGTTAAGAGAGTTCTGTGTTTTCTGGACTTTGAGACTTAGCAAAATTGATATACATTTGAAAATTCAATTTTTACTCAAGCCCATCAGATCTTTTGCTTAATTTTCATAGATTCTCTGTGTTAGCATATGTATTTCAATGCTATATATATGTAGTGCTTGTCTGTCTGTGTAACACTGCAGATTTACACAATCTGGTATAGTCTTGTAAGACAGTTTTAGCACTGAAATCATGTAAGAGCTAAAAAAGTTTCGGTACTGAGCGAAAAACACTTTCGTATAAATGAAAAGTCAAGTATTATTCTTTGATTCATGATTGGTTTCTTTCTCTAGAGCAAAGTTTACAAAGAAACAGCGGGCCTTGTTATCAAAAAAGTACAACAGTCAAAGCAGAATAGCAGAACTTCTGGATAAAAGAATCACTTAAGCAATTTTTTTCTTTAAATGCGATGTATCATCTGTATTTAGCTGGACTGTGTATCATTAGGCCCATTGTGTCAAATTTCCTTTGAAATAGTTAGTAATTTGTAAGTACAGAAGAATGATGGCTGTTGTTTACCTCCAGTGCCGAACTGTCTGATGGGAATCGCTGTGCCAATCTCCCAGTAGGCCCCTTGTTTTCATGGAGGTACAATATTTGAGCATATTTGTTTATATTATTGTGAAAGCCATAACTTTTGGCCATCCATGCATAAAAAAGTCTGCATTGTTTGTTGAAATTACCGGCATTATTTTTGCTTTGATAGCCTATAATTTCTGTTAACTTGAAGTGAATAATAGAATAGGCTAGATAATTTCATCCAGTGTTATTTTTAGCACATTTTAGAGGAACACCATTCACATTATCTTAGCTACATAACAGTATCGGTTAGATCAAAGGGTAGAGGAAAACGTCCTGATCAGCAATTGCTGTTTATGTCCTGCCGAAGGAGCCGCGCAGTTTCTTGCTAGCCTCTGTCCTAGCACTAGGGCTGATTCAGTTGTGCAAGGGAGAGTCCACTTGAGGTAGGAAACGTATGGCGTTTATTGCAAAAGTGTACCATAGAGTACATCACAGGTAGCATGGCTTGATCATTCATCCTTCAAAAATGATGTATTTAAGTATGTATTTAGGTTCGGTTGCTGCCTTTTGGTATCAACCATGCAATTAGTTGTACACCAATTGTTTATGATCAGCAACTTACCACAAAAACAAGCAGATATAACCCCATAATAATATCAGTGTTCTCTCTAGATGCTATGTCGCTGTGTTTTATCGCTATTTGTTTTTTGAAGTTATATAGAACTTCTAGGTATTTCAACATTGTGGTATGCAGATGTTGATTTGGTGATATTCAGCTAGGGAAGTCGACTGTGTTATCTTGATTTAATATATCATTATGATTTTGATATAGACCCAATTCAAAACAATGAAATATGATAGGCCACAGGATTTTGACTAACAGCAAATTAGAAAGAGGAATACATCCAAAGAATGTGAGTGAAACTTTTTCTTTGCTTAAGTTGCAAATGAATGCTATGTAAAGTGTTATGCTATTTACAGTGTTATGCTTTCTCGACTGCAGATTATAACCTTTTCCGATAATATCTCGAGTGTGCACAACCAGAAAGTCAGGTGTGTAAGTGTGCACTTGATCTGGGGTGTGCTCTTGAAGTGTGTGCTTGATTTTTGGCTTAGAAAGTAAACCAAGTTTATTTATTTTATGTTGCTTCTCAACTTAAAAGATTCTGTATCAAACAGCATACACATCAGAGCAATTGTCACTTCATTATTATCATGATAGCTGGAAAATATTCAAATTAACCAATTAAACTATGTCCTATCACCCTTCAACACCCTGTCACACCCATTTCTAGGTGTGTAGTAGCATTTGAGGCAAAAAATCTGGAGTATACAGTTGCCAAACTCTGCATTTTGGTAGAGGAGTTTGTGACAGGTATATGGGTTCTATGGGGGTCATCAGTTAGAAGTATTTGCATTTGAATTTTTGAACTGTATTTGAATTGTCTGTGAGATTTTTCTTCATGTTGACCATGAAGCCAAGTCCAGAATCAGTTTAATTATGTTCTCTAGCATCCCAGAACAAGAGATTGTTCATTAATCTAAGACAGCCCTCCACAACTGATAGTGCTTGCACCACTAATGGTACATTTGATGATCCCATAGTGTTACTTAGCAAATGTACATTTTAACTGTACCACCACACTACAATTGAGCAACTATGCATTTTATATGCATTTTTTTGTAAATGTACAGCCACACTACAGTTTTCCTTAGCCACCAAAATGGAAGCAAATATGGCTATTATTAACTATGGTGCTTCTTCTAAGATTTGCATGTTTTATGTTTTTAGTGAAACATCTTCATATTTTTTTAGATTTAAATTTTTAGATTGAATTCTATTGCATACCTCTATGTGGATCTGGATGTTATTTTATACAGAGTGTATGAAATTTCACCCTTTTGTTATAGTTTAACATCAAATGGGTGATTTTCCAAAGCTGTAGAGAGGTTCGTGAGTGGAGAAGATCTGTGCCAAAAGAATCTCCATTTCTTTGGGCTCCAACTGAAGAAATCTGTAGACGATCATGTAGAGGACAAGATAATGTATACCTGTCTCTTCCTTTTAAAGACAGGTGTAAATCACATGACAAAATCACTTCAAATAGCAAGAGTGAATCTCCAAATGAGAGCAGAAACTGCTTATGCCTTGATCCATTTGAAAGCATTAACAGTGCCAATGAAAATTTGAATTTGCTAGTCAAAGACTCTTATATCACAACAATTGACAAGACATCAATGTATCCAAAGAGCTTCAGATTTGAGCCAAAAAGCAATGCACACAGTTATCCAAATATCCATTCAAATAAAGCCCTTATGGTGCTTTGTGAAAACCGATACAAGAAAAATAAAAGAACCATTGATAGAATTAGTAAGAATGCACAGTATTTTTTTAAGTCACATAAACCCAAAATGTCAAAAGTTAAGAAGACCAAAAAGCTACCTGGAACAGAAGAACTTATTCTAGACAAAGTTGTAGATAATCTGGCACTTAAGGTAAGTGTTACAGTAGCTTTAAACTTCATTACTTCTGTTCTATTTTTGTTTGCATACCGTAAATGACCAAGCAGCCATCTGAGGCACTTATTCAAAATTCTGCCTTCGATCCAGGGCAGTTATTTCAGCTAAGATGGTTATTTGGCAGGTGTGCTTATTAATGTTGCTTGGTATGTATAACAAGAACAAAGATTTTCAATCATTCAACACCCTTGTTGTTAACTATAACTAGACCAAAAAACAATTCTATGCAGCTAAAATGTTAACTTCATCATCAACGTCATGGTTGGAATCAACCAAGAGAAGCTCATGTGTAGTCAAAGCAATATTTTTTTCATCTATTTTGAAGGGATTCTCATCTTTCTCTGTCAAGATTAACTATAGTGAGCAGCATAGTTATATGGCTAGATATATTGCTACATTTGAATGCTTAGTTTTTTGTGTTAGATTCTATTATGCACACTTCTGTGAGCAAAGTCATTTCAAATGAGAGCTTCCTCCTACTTATGGGGGGGGGGATATTTATTTGTCAGGAGTGCTTATTGCTAAATTTTTGTTCCCTGGGGTGCTTATTCAGGTAGGAGTGGTTATTTGGTCATTTATGGCATTGGAGAAAGGTGTATTCAAAATGCTCCTTAAAGTGTGTGATGTTATTGAATGGCATCCTTTTTCATTTTGTATAGTTTTTTAATTCATGGCTGATCTTTGTAGCATTGGCAAAGTTGCTGCATTAGATGAGGTAGTAGTGACTATATCCTTCTGTGGTTTTAATCACCTATCTCAATATATCAGTGGTCAATAGCTGTAAAAGAATTTTTGCTGTAAGCTCTTCTATTCTTTTAGTGGCCACAATATTTTAAAACCAAAGACTCATTAGCAGTGGACTACATATCGGAGTCTATCCTCTTTGACAATGCTGTCTTAGGAATCAAAACCAAGTATGTATTTAATCTTTTTTCTTCATAAGACCTTTCTGATCTAACAGGTGGCAGGTGTTTCTAATATCCTTCTTTGTAATTTGTTAGGTGTCGCAAGTACTTGCATGTTACACCAAAAGTAATGATATGGCCAGTAACTATACCCTTTCAAATATAATGTAACAACATTGTTATAGATAATATATGTTGATAGGAAGATTTCAGGTTAGATATAGCAGTGTGCTAGCATATTCCTGTCATAAAGTTCATAAACCTACATTGTAAGAACTTTTGAAGGATAGGGTGCTATAGAATAATGCTGCTTTATACCCATGACTTATGGAAACCTTGCTGCAGTATTTTTTCTGATTCTGTCATTGTAAGGTTATCTAACTTATTTTGAAAGCTGTTCACTTTACAGTAGAATTTTTACTTCCTCTCCATGCTATTCTGTCTCTGTGTTAAGGGGGACTTGATAAAGTGTCCTGGTCAGTTTTGTACTGTGTTCACTTTGTACTAGTTTCTCTTTCCAAATCTTTTGCAGTACAGATTGTCTTTCACTATTAGTATTTGAGTCAATATTAATCTTCTCTTTCTATAGAGGACTTCAATGGTATAAAATCCAGCTTCACTGTTTCAAGTGGGCAACAAAGCTTGTTTGGTCTGAGCCAGACTTACAGATTCTGAGTATTACTAAACACCTAGAAGATAGTACTATTAGAGTTAGATGGCTAACAAATGGAAAGCCAAGGATTCTGTACCCATTGCTCTTAGTTGGAAGGACACCATCATTGAGGTTGCAAAATTTGCTCTTTAGAAGTATAGTTGCCACTGTTTAGCCCTCTATATAGTATCACATTAAACTTGACTCATTGATTTATTATATTTCTAATTTCCAGGTACATCTTCTGCATTTGGCTTATTATCACATGTATAGTATATATAAACTCATCAGCATTGTCACAAATGCATTTTTAAGCAACATATGCTGATAATCCAAAAATGCACCTCACCAACATTTTGCTTATAGCTTCATTGTTTATATATAACTGAAGGAGTGCTATATTTGCTTTCAACACCTTAGATACATGGATTTCTTTTCAATTCTTAAAGTTGGCCAGAATGGAGAGATAGAAGCACACAAGCTGACAAAGGTTTGCATGGCTTTCATTGTATTTTATGTTTGATCCAAATTACCATGTATAACAGTGGTGTAAAACTTGGGGGGCTCAGCCTCCCTAATTTATGTTTTCTTATTTTGGGGGGCTTTAGCCCCTCTCACTATTCTCAACAAATATTGATTTTCTTAAGGTTCTTAATATGGCTGAAATGTGGTCATTTTTCCTCCAAATTTCAGCTCTACAACTATGATGTATAACTAATGTTTTTTGTAAAATATGCTAAAGAATTTCTTATAGAGCTCATGTACTATTTTCAACCATACCTATATTATAAGGAATTCACCTGCTAGCTTCGTATATCAGTAGATGTATTGTAGAGAGACAAGTGTGATACACGAGTGGATGCAGTTTTAGTACCTTTGATTTGCCACCATGAGTACAGCATTCATTATATAATGGCCGGTTGATTTCAGAAAGCATGTTTACTAGTTCAAGTTCAAGTTCTTTTCATTTTAAAATTCCAAAACATTTACAAATTCCTTTCAATTAACACTACAATAACATCATAAACAACAAACATAAAGTAATAGTTTACAATAAAGTTAAACATAAACACAAAGCAAGGATAATAATAACAAGATGTTATAACAATATACAAAGAGACCTAAACTAATTAATTAATTTAAAGGGAATTTGTAGGTATGAAATTTGTTATGGAGGAGCTCCCTCAATAGTTATACTAATCGAGGAGAGAGCACCCCCTGTACTAAAAGCCTATTATTTTACTAATGTACCACCTTTAGTTCATCTGAAGTTTGCAGGAATGTTTGAAGATATTTTAGACTTGGTATTTTGTGGATAATATATAAGATTTGAGCTTGAGACGAAAATTGGAGACAGAAGGGGATTGTTTGATGACATCAGAAATACTGCTCCAAGATTTTGCACCAGCATATCTAACAGATCTTAAACCATATTGCAATGTATTTGTATGAGACATAAACATATCACCTTTAGAAGCCTGCCTTGTATCATATTGATGAACTGCAGTCAAGGTTTCAAAATAATTATGAAAGATTAAAGGAGAAATTATATTAACAGATTCATAAATAAAAGTAAGAAACTTTAAATCAAATAAATCATACAACTTAAGAATTTTTAAATCAGAAAAAATTGCAATAGATGGAGATGTAAAACTTTTAAAAGCAATAGCCCTAACAACTTTCTTTTGAAGGAGATAAATGGGTTTAGTGTGGGTGTCATAGGTAAGGCCACAGACAATGATTCCATACTGGAGAAATGAGGAGAACAATGAATTATATAAAGATACTAGAACACTGGTCGGTAGAAGATGATGCATTTACTTTGTGTTCAATGCTCTGTATGACTCATATCGAACATCCTTCACATGTGGAATGTATGACTTTTGTTACCCTGTACATCTGACTAGTTTAGCCCTTTCTATTTTGTTATTCGTTACGTCAGGGGAAATGCTTTAATCGGAACAGTTTGGGGTTTTTCTTGTTCTATACTTCGTATAACGATATCGTTCTAGTTGGTTCCAAGACAGTTAACTCAAAAGCGGAATCCCTTGATTTCACTGCTGACACTTTTCGGTCTTGCGGGAAGAAATATACCAGAGTTCCAAGAAAAACCCATCTTACCTTCATCGAGTGAATCTGGTGGGTGATAAATGGCAGTAGATAGAAATTTTATTGTCACAAATTGGTAAGCACATGTTTCCTCTAAATGTGACTTATTATCAAAAACGGTTATGTCATGGACTTTTTCTTTACTTCCTGCTGGATTTTATTCTAGAAAATCCTCATTTCAAATGCATCAATCGAGATTACCTTTAGCATACTTGTGGCTCATTTCTGATTTTTGGATCCTCATAAACGAGTGAATCGTTATATAGAATTTTTGGCATATTCTCAACACATATCCTCGTACTCTAGGCGTTTTGGCATTTCGCCGTATATTTCAACCATGCCTTTTTATTTTGTACATACACCTGTTAACTCATCTTGATTTTATCTCCTCAAACTTCACACGCACACACACCCAGACTATCGGATCAGCCTTTTTGCCTTTCAGTTAATTACTTTAGCTAGGGAGAAATGGATGTTCAGTCATTATTCTGGCTTTGTGTTACTAACATGTAACCTCAAGGTCTTGATCTTTTGCTCAGAAATAAATGACAGAATCCACCAATAGAAGACGACTTGAAGTTGACGTCCGTCACCCCCGTCATTTTACAGTGGAACAATTGGACATCCTTGTGGGAAAGAGATCCTAGTCTATTGTGATTCTTCCTTCTAAAAGCACACACAGTTTTTTCAAGGGGGTACACTAACGAACTGTTATTCCTGTACGTGACATTATCACTAGACCGTAGTTTCCCACTGGCCACACGGCGTAAACGAGAGATTTAAGCAAGAGTGCATGGCAGGAATCAAACAAATGAGCTCACAGAGTATGAATAGTAGCTTGCCAAACAGACCATGTGATTCCGAACCCAGCCTGCCACCTTTAAAAAGCTCGACGGTATCTTTCCTTATGATAATATTTTCCTTCCTTTATCGAATCCTCCACAGTATACTCCACGAGGACAGATCTTTTCGAGGACAATGACTATTGACCAACTTCTTTGAGGACTATTTTGTGTACCGAATGAACTACTTGTCTCAAGGCCCAGCATCATTTCATTGATTCTTCATATATTTCTTTTTATGATAAACCGGTTTTTTTTAAAGAAACCGATTTATAGGGAATCTGAATGTATGGATGCAACATATGTGTTCTCATTCTCCTCGAGGTTTTGCCTCGTAATTATGTGTTGTTGTTTTAAAAAAATTTTAGAATGACGTAAAATAAAGAAAAAATGCAGATGCTTAATGAAATCTAAACAATTTACTACTAGCAACAATGACCCTAAATAGCTTTGCATTTCAACTATTCTTAGCACTGCATAGATTCGAGAAGGAGACAAAGTCGTAGAAATTGTGTGTAATCCTTTTGGCAAGTAGTTCATAGGCGGGCTTCCTTTGGAAGTTCCATTGTCCATAGTGTCGTGTCTTAACACTGATCACTTGTTTCAAAGTCTGTAACGCTAAATGAGTTGAAATTAAGGAACTGCAAAGGAACTGCTAGTATTAAAAATGTGTTGAAAAGAGGCTACTTATAAAAATTAAGAGTGTTGTTTCGTAGTTTAAACTTCGATCAAAGGATGGTGAGATTACAAGCTTTTTTTATAAGGCACCTAGCTCAAGGCCTGGTTCCAAAAATTCCTTATTTTGTAGTACTAAAAGATCCTTAGCAGTTCGCTGCCGTATAAATGGTACAGACACAGGTAAAACATTGAATTCATCTGAATTTAGCCTTTAATTTTGGCTATAACTTAAGACCAATGAAACATGAAACACTTGAAACAATCTATATGGATTGTCCTTGATGTCATAAGCATTTATTAAATTGAAAAGTTTCTTAGGGATTTTTCCTTTAGTAGTATAAGCTCTTTAAATATTTCGCCACTCTACACGTAGGTTCCTTATAAAGTGGTTCCTTTCTTCAAAGAAGCGTGTAAGTAGGTCGATACATTACGTACCCACGTAAGACAAATTGCATTGTGTGAAGTTACTATTTGGAATTATTGCACACTTAAAGTACGTCTCATTTCTTTTTGTGTTTCAGATGCTGAAACTGGAATACATGAATGATGACTAGTTGTTTTAGGGACTAAATGCTCGTTACTAGTGTTAGACTGACCTCTGCTTAAGGATCCACCTATCTGTACACTTGTAGGAAAGAGTATTTCTTGAAAATATATCTTTCGTTCCTTTATTCTCTTTGCAGTTTTCTCAGACATTGGCCTTCTTGAATTTCAATCCAGGAAAATAGATGTTACTCCAGAATTTAGCTACATATTGTAAGGCTGGAACCCTCTTAAACATATGTGACATTTTTGGTATCAAGTGGATTAGTTTTTTTCTAGGCTTTATTTCAGTACCTATTCCATTCCCTTATACTTGGTATATGTCTATAGCAACTTTGGCTATCTAGCAGTCCTTATTGTAAGCCTATCCTGGTCATCAGGGAACTTTTCGTAGTACAAGGCATGCGGCCTATACACAATATACGTATTAGACATTAAGTCTGCGACCTATGCATTTGTCTCATTGCAAGGTAGCACCGACTATTCTCTCTAGTTTTATGCACTAATTTCCCATGGTAGAGCCCTTTTTTGTGTATCAAACCATGTACCTGATGCTGTTTAATTTTCGATCCTATTTTGAAGTACGGAGCTGTAATTTGCAGTGCAGGACAGTATATGTAATGAAATTGTCGTGAATATCAGGTTTTGAAGTGTACCGTTTTTGTTTGTCTTGATTTTCTTTCTTGGCTTAATATCGGAATCTTGAGCAACTTAATTGCCCTTATCTTTATGCCATGGCTGACGCTACGTTACCAGAATCCTCGCTAATGGAGATTGTTGTATGCCGTCTTCATTACTTAAATAGGATTGAACTACGGATTTTAGGCTGCAAAAAGGCAATTAATTGTTCTCTGATGCATTGGATAATTGTCTTGCACGATGTTTCGTACAGTTGTAAGCATCATTGCATCAGAGTTTTGGTTTAACATCCCTGATCTCATAAGTAGTTCACCCTCAAAGGAATTCTCGAAAAGTCACAGGGATTAAGTGTCTTAAAATTTTAGCTTAGACTAACCCTATTTACTTCTTATAAAGATATTGTATGCTGACAGAAGATTAGCAATTTTCCGCAAGAGCATTATAAGTTGCATCCTTGCCTTATTCCTCTCTCCCTTAGTTATCGGGAAAAGGATGCAGAACCACAATGGAGATTCATTGTAGGTAGAGGTTGTTGGGAAAGAATATCAATGTTGATACCAAGCATCTCCGGTAGTTATCAGATACAAATAAAAAACTTCCGAGTGATCTCACGATACACTTGAGCTCACTTGAGCTTATGCTGCCAAAGGAGTGCTTGACGTTAGTTTACTTCAAAGCAAGCTGGGCTTATAAGTATTTATTGTCAATTTTTGCCTTGATAAAGAAGCAACATAATTTTGCAACTTGTAGTGCAATTGATCAAATGCTTTTTTGTACATTTTGAATTTGATATTAGCTGCGCAGACTTTGGATTTAAATGATAATTACCATCATCATAATCATCATCATAGTCATCATCAACCATCATCATCATCATCATCATCATGTGGTCTTTGCTCTTAGCCAGTTAACTATTATGGGTCGCCATTGTTCTCTGCTGTGTCCCAGCCTTATGTATTGACTCTCGCTTTTGGGTTTGTCTACGTCTCCAGGTTACCTGTATTGGCTTTCCTCTACACCTCTTTCCACTTTCAACCTTCGCAAGCATGTTCTTAAATGATGACCAGAATGTCTTGTTTTTTTGATGATGCTAAATAGTGTATGGAGCACTTTTGCAGAATGAAGCTAAGCTGTCACCTAGCTAACCTCTCTATATATAACTGCCGGCAAACTAACCTCTCTATTACATAAATTTTTGTGTTGAAATAAACTGGATATATGAATACTGTATTACTACAGCCGTAGGAGAGAGGGGGGAACAGCAGGGTCTACGTTCCCTCAGTTTGGTAGAAGCTCATTTCAATCGGTAAATCCTTTTCAGGAAGATTACTGGTAACAGCGTGTACCGGGCTACAGACATTACATTGCTTGATAAAGGCCAGAAAAATCACTGGCTGGCAAAAAGTGGGGCTGAAATCCCTCAGCCCCCTACCGACGCGTTACAGTCCCTTCATTCCAATGCTCATCACATTTCCTACATACCTCTATCAGCTGATCTCTATTACAAGAGTGGAGAGTAGTATACTTTTTCGATTCAAAATTTCAGGGTTCCTATCGTTGACAACAACTTTATCGTGCTGTGCAGGTACAATCAGTTGCTCGGGAGGAGCTTGATTAGGTCAATTTAAATTACTCATGTGCGGCATTGCTGGGCGATGAACCAGTAAAACAGAATACACGAGATAATGTCTGCCAGTTAGCACTTCAGTCTTTCCAACCGTCGCATTATCGTTTTACAGTGCGATAAAACGCATAATGGGTAGAGAGGATGATGTCTTCGATTTAGATTTCAAGCCTAGGATCACGCCAGAGGAATGGTTTACGTTGTTCACTGACACAACGAGTTGCAGTGAAGCCTTAGAAATTTTCGCTAACTTAAAAAATACACTCGATATTAGAGATGACGAAAGAATTTATGAGAAAATAAAGGCAAAACTGACAAGTTGGAAATGTCAGTCGCTATGGGATCTCATCGATACAAAAGCGAAACATGTTGAATATGGAAAAGGAACGATATGTAGCCATCTGAATGTTTTGATTATTGGTGCCGGGCCGATAGGCCTTCGGACAGCGATAGAAACAACTCTTCTCGGTTGTCGTACTGTGATTGTTGAAAAGCGAACAGAATTTACTCGAAACAACGTTCTCCACCTATGGCCTTTTCTTCTCTCGGATTTCAGAAGTCTTGGCGCCAAAAAGTTCTATGGGAAGTTTTGTGCTGGAGCCATCGATCATATCAGTAAGTTCATGAAAATTGGAATTTCTTTGTCATTTACAGAAACTAGGAAAATTTTTTGACCTACCCAAGCGTTAACATTCCTTCATTCCTTTTAATCTACTTGTTTTTATTAAGTAGCCATATAGAATCAAATGTATATTGCTTTTATGACCATCATCGATTCATCGTCTTGGCAATGAACGATAGTCACATAAGCATCTGAGACCCATACAATAGACATAAGCTCGTTACTGTTTGTTCAACCAATAACAATATTTTGAAACGAATATTATGGCACCTGTTACATAATGAATAGAAGCTGATTGTCTGAGAAAAATGTGTTTTTGCATGTAACATAAAATCCTGATAAATGTCTCCCCAGAGTTGTAGATATCCTTATTGACTATAGATGATATAATGTGATAGTGATATGCTTTGTTGATAGGCTGTCTGTGTTTCTCTTCTCTTAATGTGATATTTATATGTTCTACTAACTTATAGCAGAGGACAGGGGTAATATGGGGATTGATCCTGAGTACCTGGGTGCTATATATAATGTGACAACATACCCCCTCGCCCTTGGCAGGTGCATATAGTCTTTTGATGAGGGTCATTTTATACATATCCAATATAATTTACTCTTTATCATACATAATGTATTGCATATTGATAAAACCAATGGCATTATAAACAATAGACTCCTCCAGAATATACAAAAATTATATAAAATACACACAGACACACACACACACCTACATACATACACATATATATACATACACATACAAAGAAACACACATATGTAAAGAAAAGATAACACTTGAAATGTTTACAACAAAAGACATAAGGACTCTTCCTTGTCATAAACTGTCAGCAGTAAAATATTGGTACTTTCATTAATTGATCTCTGATGAGATACTATACTGAAAATATAGATAGAAATTGGCACAAAATATTCTCCTCTCCATTACAGTGTCAATTGTGTCTTGATATTATTCTTCATCAGTGTGAATGTAGTTGAATTGCTATCACTGACACCAAGCAAAAACTAGTTACTGGATTGAGAATCCTCTTGAATTAATAGCAGACCATTAAGTGCACTTGTTTTAGTGAGGTATCACTGTTAAAGTTCAGTGAATTTCAGCTTGTTTGAAGTCTCATTTTTACTTACTTTCAGGTGCCTAATAAACATGAGAGATGCTTCCCCTTTCTTGGAGCTCTGTAGAACCCCCTATTTGTTGACTTTTTGTTATTTAAATGCTGTTTCTTATTTTGTGAAAAATTTTCACAAATGTTTCCTTGAAGTCTCATACTTAAAAACTGTAATTTGTAGAAAGTTTGAAACTGGCAATTATGTTGAGATATTTTGAATGAGCTGTGATTCATTTTTAAAATTCAGACCCCCATTTATTTTGACCCCCACCCTCCGTTTATTACTTTGTATAAAAATTTCTAGTATCCCTTTATTCAGGCCTCCATTTCTCAAGTACCCAAGAGTACGCTGCTTGAAGTTTCACTTTCTCGTGCATACAAATTATCCGTAGATTCCTTGTGCCGAAATTCAATAAGTTGCTCTGAGACTAACAATAGTTTCTTTCGTACGGAAGAGACTTTCGCCTCATTTTGGAATTTCTGGTTGCACTGTGAGCATTGACTCATTTGGCTTTGTTGCCTCTACAGCATTCCAAAGCAAAAGAGAATTTTTTGATCATCCAGGCACTTTGTACCAATGAAGAGGCCTATCCTATCTAAGACGGAGTTGTCAGAACAATGTTTTTGACAGCAGATGGAATGCATGATTTCATTTGTGGAACGATATCCACCAATTACTATCCACAGAACTCTAGCATATCCATGATCCTTTGTTACCTTCCTTTTAGTTGGTTACGTTGAGTACTTAAGGTTTTGAGACACACCTATCCGCCCTTTGTATTATTAAACTGTAATGAGTCACTTCATTGGAATACCTTATAACTACTAGACTGTATAAGTCTTTGGGAATCAATGTTAGACTCTTTTGTTCACCACATTCAACTGGATTGATAAGATTTCCGCACTTTATTCTCATTAAGGTGTTTAATTGTAGCTGTTTATATGGATGTGCAAATCAGCAACTGTAGGCCAATGATGATTTGTAAATAACTGTATGTTTTTTGAGTTGCTGTATCCTCTTTGTAAGAAACTCCCTCAATAGACAAGAGTTAACAGAAGAGTGTGGGAAATTGCAAGCTACTAATTGTTGTATTTCTCAAAGAATAGCATTTTAAGAGCCATAATTAGGGATGTTAATGGTTCCATTCTCTGCTGAAAACATTGTCTGTTACGCTACATGTATTTCTACTGGCTGGCTTAGATATGCGGTGAAGCAGCAAGGTATACTGGGAAGGAGTTACGCACGTCTGTTTAGCTTGATGTCACTTGGAATTTTCAGATTTTTGAAATGAAAAGTGAAATTTGCGAGGATTCTCTGGCCATTTCGACAATAGCCCTATCTTTCTCTTGTGATATTGCAAGCTAGTGTAAAAATACACTCAATGTAATAGAGCCTCGTCTCCATATATTCGTAAACGATAAGGACCCGCACCAATCATTAGGGATAATCTGACGATACATCAGGGACGCTTTCAAAATTTGAACTTTGGCAATATCATCACAGAAGACGTTCCCGCATCATTCTAAGCATCCCAGTCGCATCGCGGATTCCATGAACAGGACTATGGCGCGTCCCCGTCGCTTGCGACGATAGGCAATCCAGGCTTTAGGTGAACAATATCGTGGTGTCACTTGTAGGTTCATATCATTTTGCCTTGTGTTGTCGTATTCAGGGTATTTCATAACACACTGCTTGGTGGGTGGGATATGTGCCCCAGTTGTATCTTGCTTTTCCAAGGAGTGAAGGAAAATCTGACGCTTTTTATTATAATGGCCTATATCAAAGTAGATCCTTTTTCATTTTTTCTGAATAAAGCTGGGTCCCTTTGTGTTGTTTTTCCCTTTAATGGAAAGTCTTTAACAGATATCATCCATGAACTTTCGGTTCTTATGGTTATTGCGTACTTTGTAATGGGGCACCATGAAGCAGTTCACAACCCGTTATAATGAGTTATCATTCGCCGACTTGGCTCACCAATGTGCAGAGATGTACTTAGAGAACGGTGGAGTTTGGTGAGCGTACCTTTTCTTGCAAAGCATCTGTTGTTATATTGTGGATAGTGTGGATTGTTCCGTGGTTTTTTGGCTAAAATGTTTGCACATTCCTTTCCAGGTATACGGAAATTGCAAAGCATCTTGCTTAAAGTTTGTCTTATTCTTGGTGTTGAAATCTATACTGGGGTCGAATTCAAAAAGCTGCTTGAGCCATCAAACGAGCATGGTTGGAGAGCCCAGTTTTCGCCTTACAGAGAAAAACTGGACAAGTTCGTCTTTGATGTTGTGGTTGGGGCAGATGGGAAAAAGGATATGCTGCCAGGTTTTCCTCAAATCGAAATGAGAGGTAATTAAATTAAAGCGATGTTAAAGTTTTCTTCCCACCATTCCTCCAAGAAAGCATTAAAACTATTAAAGAAAGATCTTTGCATGATTACATAAAAAGAGAGTGACTTTGATCAACCGTAGTTAACAAATATATGACTTACAAGTTGACATTTGATTAAAATTGCCAGTGCACGCAAAATTCCCTGCTGCTTGACCAACTTTCTTGAATATTCATAGATATCGTGGGGGGGGGGGGGGGAGACACGCTCCTCCATCTCCTCCATGTTGGCACATCTCTGGATCTAGAGCTAAGTGTTTTTCTGACAGGCACTCTCCTTCTTATAAATTCATGTGTGAGACTAACATTTACTGTTGCATGCTACGAGTGCTGATGATTACAATGAATGATAGATTGATGTGGAGAAATCACATTTCGGCCTGTTTAATTAGCCTGCACAGTTTTGTTTATGCAAAAAGTATTAAGTGCATTACTAAAATTGGCATGCTGCACAGATTTGCATGCTTAATTGTTGAAGTTAAGATTTGTAACTATTTCTGCAAATATTAATGCGGTGATTCTTTACTAGTTGGCATTTTGTGACTGCAACGTTACTGTGTTGTTGCTGTTCTAGGCGCTTTGGCCATTGGAATAACATGTAATTTTGTCAATGAGAATACAATGGAAGAAGCTGGAGTTGAAGAAATTAGTGGCGTAGCTTACCAATATAATCCAAAATTTTTCGATGATTTGTATGAAAAGTATGGTGTCCGTTTGGAAAATATTGTGTATTATAAAGACGAGACGCACTACTTTGTGATGACTGCATTGAAATCAAGTCTGTTAAATCAAGGAGTCTTTAAACAGGTAGGTTAATTTTTTAAAATACTGCCCTCAATTTTCATTGTTTGAAGGTACTATATCTGGACTCTATAGCTGGATTCATTCAAAAGTGTTTTTCACCTTTATCATTAATCTCTGCAATTTGTATAAAATCTTATCAGTGGAAGTCTTTTGTACTTCCTTTACGTCACTAATTGTTTTTCGAACATTTACCTGATTTTCATGGTTTTTTGTGCTTCAACTAGACCTCAGTGCTTTTCTGTATGTTTTATTTTCCAGTTTTTTCAATGGTAGCTCTGTTTCTGAATTGGATTCGCAGTTTTTTTATTAGGCCTTGGTATCTGCACCGGGGCCTGGGCCTCTATTTATATTTCGTCTTTGCTTTTGGCCATATCAATGAAAGTTGGTTTTCCCAGTTTTTCACTTCGAGCCATGGAAGCAGGCTTGCAAACCGTTCTGTACATTTGTTTTCCTACCTTTTTACGATGCTCTTTGCTCTGTACTTGGTAATCTAGTACGAAGCTTTCAGCTTGCTTAATTGGCACTCCATAAGGCATTGTTTCATATTTCAATTCATTCTTATATCTTTGGCATGGTATCCCCTTAGTTTGAAAGATTTTTATTTACAGTTGGTCATTCATTTAGATAAGTATAAAGTCAGCAATTTAATGCAAACACGATTTGTAGGAATATGAATAAGTAGAGTTTAGTAACAAAACACGATAGAAACACTGCTACTTATTATTACATTTTATTTGTCTCTCCTCCAATCTCTTAAGTGAGGGTCGTATTGGTAGAAGTAGGTCAGCATTATCAGCCAGTAATAGTGCTGATCATGATGATTCCCCGAAGGGTTTCATCTTGAAAGGTTTTCAGTGCATTTGGTTTGTGCTTGCTTTGTGTAAAGGCTCTTTTCTATTCAGTCCTATGTTCTTAATTTTTAATATGTCTGAATTTTGGCTTTGGTTTCTTGTTCATATGCTATGCTTTTTTATTTTTAGGATTTCCCCGAACCCTCAAAGCTGCTTGAAAAGCAGAATGTTGACTTGGATAAATTAATAGAATATACTCTGAATACAGTGCACTACGCAACAGACTACAAATTACCATCCAATTTGAAACTGAAAACAAACGAAAATGGGACGCCAGACATCGCTGTATTCGATTTCACTTCATTAAAAAAGTCTGCAAATGCTTCACGAATCATGGAAAGAAAAGGAAAGCGACTTTTGCTAGCTCTCGTGGGGGATAGTCTTTTAGAGGTAAGTAATTATCATTTGTTTGCTCCGATTATTAAATTTGTGCAATATATTTCCTTGCTGTTTTGCAGCTGTGCGACATCTATGCTTCGTGGAATGGGAAAATATGTATCATTGATGTTAAACTTGCATTAGTATACACATTCCTTTTTTATGGTTTTGGCTTCCCTAGCCAAATATTAACTATAAGTAAATACGTCTGTTTCCTAATTATTTTAGCTTTAATTAAAAATACATGATTTGATTTGAGGATGGCTAGAATATTTGGACTTAGTACTGATAAGTGATAAGGTTAGATACAGCATTGTCTCTGCTGTTAATCATTAGATTATGTTGATCTTCAACTATTCGCGGCAGTAATTGTAGTCCTGTGTTTATGTTGAGCAGAGATAGGAGATTTTTATATAGTCTATATATTAACTGTAGTTAATAAACTTGGTATCTTTTTACGTAAAGTATTTCCCTTTTTGTGATCTTTCCTATGTTTGACAGCAATTTCTAGGGTTTCTTAGTTTGACCAGTAAATTTTGATAATGTACCCAGGAAACTGCATTGTTTTGTTGCATTCTAAAGCCATGCAAACTGTCTTGATATGAAAAAATATCGCAAGCAGTTTCAATAAATCAATTTGGACTGGACCTTTCAGGGTGACATCATCCCTCTGTTTTCCTGTTTGGTCTAATGTATTTATATGAATCTTCTCTTTGGCCTTGTTCTCCTGCTTGCAAGTTTTGTCATTGATATTTTTGCTCCCCATTTTTCAACAGCCATTTTGGCCCACAGGCTCGGGCTGCGGACGTGGGGTCCTAAGTGCTCTCGATTTGGCATGGATGATTCGTTTGTATGGAATGAAAATGCCTCCGCTTGCTGTTTTACGAGAGAGAGAAAATGTCTTCAAATTGCTTTCATTGACTGATTCGAAGGACCTGCAGAAAAATTACAAGGCCTTTACAATAAACCCGGCCACACGGTACTCTAATGTAAACCAGGTACAACCATTTAATGCTACGTATTTGAAAACACTGTATGACACCGACGATCCGGACAATGCTGATTTCTCTTTGCCAGAGCCGGTCATCCATAGGCGGTTCGACATTGGGCCTTCTGCTACCATGCCACCACCAAAGTCCAGGAGAAAGTCTGGTAGGTTATTTTGGCAAGTGAATAATATCTATTCGGAATTGTCAGAGCTTTGTAGACGGTAGCCCCAAGAGTGATTTCTTCCAAGACAATAAAACTCTGCTTTGTTATAGGGCAATATTTTCGTTTTGTACCAAGGGACACACCATTGAACATTTTGAGTTCTGTGTGCAATGGCCCTTGGGTAACTTTGAGAACTCTTGTGTATAGCAAGTGAAAGATATCCTAGTCCGGTGAAGCATTTTATATCTGTAGTTCATATTTGCGAAAGTATCAGGGTATGGCTAAATGGTTGATGGGTTTGTTGTTAGCTGCTCCTTGAACTGTGTCGGCTATTCCAGGGGCAAGAGTGCTACTAAAATTGCATACCCCAATATCTCTTATCCAATGAGGTAAGGGTTCTTTCCCTTAGAGATGCAACAAATCGCTATCTTCACTTGAAAACAAGGTCCATCCATGTTAGTCGAAAATTTTAAGTAAAGAGTAAAAGGTTGCATCTACATTTACAAATAAGTTAACTCTCCGATCGAGATGGTTATTCTGATAGAATTTTCCATAGTATCAGTTTAGCTTCAAGTAATGAGGCCCATACCCTTATGAAATATTAGCAGTGTTTTCTCGCAATAATTTAAAGACCATGGTGCAAGTTAGTGCTGCAATAGGTTGGCTAATTAAATTAGTGGCTGGGTTATACAGTCCACATGTTAAATAGGAAAGACAAAATAGTTAAAATTTATTAGAAGTAAACAATACATGCCTGTGTATAAAGCATACCTGTGAAAATACTAAGTTCAGTGGCCTATTATCATGGTTTTTACGACAATCAGCGAGTTGCAACTCTGCACTGCCCTTTTCTGCATAACAAGAATTATGCGGTGTAATGCAATTGTAATTAGATTTCTGTTACTTTGTTATTTTATGTGCTTTTTTGTCTTGTACCTTAGTAGGCAAGCGACGATTGCATAGCGCATCCTCGAATAAAAGGAGATCAGATAGAACAACGCTTCGTGAAGCAAGACATGTTTCCAAAACCGCAGCGATGTGGGAAAGAAGGGTGTGTGGCGCTATGTACTTACTTTTCTGTAAATGTATTAATACTGATCGCAATATATAAATATATATATATATATATATATATATATATATATATATATATATATATATATATATATATATATATATATATATATATATATATACACGTATTTTTTTTATAAGAAAATGAGGCTCAAATCGCCCAAATCTTATGAAAATCCTAAGAAAATCACAAGGCTCAAGTTCAAGAAAATGCTAAGAAAATTACAGTTCAGCTTCTTTACATGCCAGAAATTGATATTGGCTTATTTTTGCAAACTCTCGTACAAAGATCGAGACTTATGGTGGCCCAACAAATACAGAGTAGCCTGTTTCAGCCAGTTTTTTCCTGCAAAAGTTAAGAAAATCTTAAGAAAATCTCAGCCTCAGGAAAAAAGTGCTTTTCTTATAAAAAAAACGTGTATATATATATATATATATATATATATATATATATATATATATATATATATATATATATATATATATATATATATATATATATATATATATATATATATATATATATATATATATATATATATATATATATATATATATGTATATATATATCTGAATTGCAGTACAACTCACATGCAGTAGTGTATTGAGAGTATTTCTCAAAATTACCGTCGTCGAATTTAGAGGAATTGGAAGAACATGCTATGTGCCATTAGCAGGACTTCAGTTTGCCATGCTATTGTTGAACTATAAATATAGTTTGCAAATATGAGAACCATATTGTTTTTTTATGGCTTTTCCTATATGGTTGCTTGTCATTTATTGATTAAACTCGATGGATACACCTTGTTCATTCGATCTGTTGAAAATCTAAGCTTGAAGTGAGCTGATTTTTGAAGTAGTTCCGATCTTCTAGTAAGATCATCTAGGTAAACGTGCAAATTCTGGCGCTTACGAATACAGCATTTGATGTTTTGCATTAGCTATGATATAGCGACCCCGTCATAAACCGTAGTGTTTTAACTTGTTTATAATTACAGATGCCAAGCACCGTATCTAGTGGCCAAGTAAAGGAGACACAATTATGATATGGCCGCCCCTTAATACAGAGTAATGTTTTTTACTTGTTTGTAATTACAGATTCCAAGTACCGTATCTAGTGGCCCTGCGAAGAAGACAAAACCGTCTCAGTCAGGCTCTGGTTCTGGCTCCTGCACATTGGAGAGTGTATCAGAAAGCGAAGAAGTGACCGGGCCTTATCACCGTGCAATGAATTTGCGTAGAAGGTCACAAAAAGATCAGGAAGTTTCAAATGTTTTCACGGATAGTAGCACCGAAGACCTGGATACATTTGAAGAAGAGAGCACGAGACTGCTTGATGGAGCTTCATCATCATTGGGTTCCAGTAAGACCAAACAGGGAATAGTCTCTGTGGGAGCTAGAGGTGATGATGAAAAGAAAGGACATAGGTTTGGTGCAATCAAGAAGCTTCTTGGAAAAGGACGAGATCACGGTGCAGAAAAGCGCAAGAGCATTGTTGCCAGAAGGTCTGTAAGCAAAGCAAGAAAATTGAGACGGAAATCTGGAACTAGTGGTGGTCAGTCAAATGAGTTACGGCCCGAAGCTGAGAGTTCTGTAAGGACTCGGCAGAAAGCTGACCCACAAGCATTGGCATGCAGGAAGGAATTTAATGGTAAGCACTCTCAGGATGAATGTGCATCGAAGATTCCTTTTGAAAGGACTGTTAGTGCAAAAGCACTAATTGCTGCTGCTGAAGCGAGAGAAAAGGAGAAAACAAATAAGTCTGCAGTAGCGAAGAATGATCTGTTAAAAAGGAAAGCTGATGCAATGGGTGACGATACGAAGGCGGCAAGGTCAGTAAGACGTAAATCGATTAAACGTAGTTACAGAACCAATAGATCCTTCCTGTTTCGTAGGCAAGTTAATGTGACTGCTACCAAGAAAAAGTTGGGCTTGATTTAAGCTATAAAATCCATTTTATAGTAAGCCATTTCCAATGCGCTCGGAATTTAACAATGGTTTCTTATAAAATCTAAACCAAAGTTCTAGTCTTGGTATTACACCTTCTGCCAGAGTTGCTGGTTTTTGTTGGACATGTTTACAGTTGGCTGTGTGGATCCCTTGTGGTTGGAGATCTCTAGTAGAGGTGATATATCCTTCGTTTTGTGACGATTGGAGTAAAATTTCTGGGGTGAGCACGGGCATTATTATTATCGATACATGTTTTCGTTTCAACAGTCCCGATGCACTAGAGTATACATGGAAACTTTTTTGTTTTGCTAGAAAGAGATTTCTTTATTAAACCAGTGAGGCCAAGGAACCCATTTTCGTTTGGTCCACTAGTGGCCTCTAGCAATTTTGCCCATAGTGCTCCAAAAAGCTAGATAGCATTTCCTTCTGAGAGCTGTCTGAAAGCTCTTTGACATTGGTTATGCACCTTCACTCCACTCAAAACGTCTTTTAATGTCAGCATGATGTTATTTCTCAGTCACTGTCTTAGAGAATTGCGACATTTTATGCGGTTGATATTAGATAAGTTGCGTTCTTTACCTTGTCCATGCTCACATCCAAGTCTTCGCACATGCTGCCCAGCATCTTCGATTTAGGCCTTAGCTCTGTTATCTCTTGTTCCCCTTTTTCATTCAGCGAGCAGGGATCTATTCCTCCAGAGCAATGGGAAATTAATGATTCTGGCCATTCACAATAATTATTCTTCTCAGTCTCTCTATGAATGGCCTTGGGTTCATTGTTTGACAATAAATCGAACATTTGCTCAAACCTTGAATTGGCCTAATGAATGTGTTGCTCACTTATTTTACCCACAAATGTTGAAATTTGAACGATGATTTCCTACTTTTTTGTCAAAGTTGTGATATTTTGACACTGTTTGTAAATAAGTGTTGGTTAGTAACTATCTCGAAATGTGAGATTTAGCTCTGCCAAGTCTGCCCTGGATATTCATGCAAGCGCACAAATCAGCACTATATGGTGTTTTTTCTTCTGGGCCTGATATCTGAGATCTAGAAAATGAGGAAAGAGTCTTCTCGCAGTGGCTACCTTCAATTCATTTTGCAAATCTTGATCCAACATCATTGTATATTGTTGGAAAGAACTTTTCAAGGCATTGCCTACGGCAAGGACGTGATGTTTGCTTTTGAGTCATGCATCTGCTGGATGAACGCTCTTATCATATTGGCTTGGCGCGAAAGGAAATGGACCATATACCGCAAGTTTTTTTAGCCCTTGTACAGAATGGTTATCGCTTCTTAAGCACTTTTCTGGCATGCTCATTGGAAAATTTCGAGCTTTGGTGATGAAACTGTCTAGACCCATAAAGAAGGAAATCAGAGTTTGTGCGGAGAGGTCCAATGGTACTTATGGAGCATATGGTGTCATCGCCCTGGAGGTGCTTAGAGGATATCAGGCTTGATTAAACTAAGCCGAGGTTGGCCTCAGTTCAAACAAATCATATTGTGCTTACTTTGGTTTACTAACTTAAAATAGGAAGACTGGCATCATCCCGACAGTTCAAATAGTTAACTTGCGCACTTATAATTTGACAAAGTCAAAAATTGGTTATCGATTTTGACGCAATCACGTAATGTTTTTTTCAGAGTTTTCTAATAGGAGCTAGTATGGACAATAATTTGATCATCACCATATTTTTATATTTATTCTCTAAACCATCAAGCATTTAGGTATTCCGGTACTTTGAATATGATGCAAATTGGGTTCAAGCTTTTCTTTGTGATACTTGTTTGAACTGAGCTACGCACCAGCCTCGGCTCCAGTTGCCTCCCAAGTTTCTATCACGTTTCATTGTTTTCGTGGCACGAATGAATTCATCAAAACGAAGCTGCACGCAACTGGAATTTGCTAGTTACTGTTAGTATTGTACTTAGGTGTACTATGCGGTAAGTCTTGTTTGAATACAAGGGTGGATTTGGCAGAGTTGATACTAGGCCTAATGTGTCAATTTAGTGCATGTAGCATCCTTTCTCTTGAAATTGCCCTAGGTACCTTGTGTCTACATTTATTCGAAAAGTATCTCTAGTGGGTTCAAATAACTCCCATTGGCTCTATTGTTATGCAAATTTATCAAATACTAAACTGTTTTCAAAAGTTTAGACTTGCATTGTATTCTGGGAAGAATGTTTGTCAAATACAAATATTGAAGTCCTTTCAATAGGCCGTAGGACTCTGCCATTTCTGATCCTTAATCCATATAAGGCATTGAAATCCTCCTGTAAAGCTGGTTATTGTAAATGCCTGTCTGGAAAGTCTTGATACAAATCAGATTCATCCCCTTTATCCTTAGCTGAACAATAGATCAGCCTTCAATATTTTCCCAGTATTTTGGGTGGAAGTGTATTAGACCTGGGAGTGACACCTTGAATTAAATCACAGATTGGTCCTGGATGTGTTAAAGATTTTGGGAGGTGGAAGAACGAGATCAGCTGTTCGTGTGTAGACCCTATTCCCTTTGTAACTTAGTCACAGCGTAATGCTGTTGTAAATTCGTATTTAAACAGTCCTGATCTGGAAAATTGACTTTAATTTTGTTGATCCATTTGTATTTTTTTCATCAAGGGCTTTAAGTTTTGTTCTTCCTTTAAGGAATTTAACTTTACACGTTTTCATATTTATTGTTTTTAGTTCTTTTCTCTACGTTCTTTAGTAGATAGCTATAATACCATTGCGGTTACTAACTGAGGTATTTCAGTAGATTTAATAGAAGCTTGTTAATAATTTTTTGCTAGACTACTTGAGATAGTATATATTAAAAGAGAGCGATATTATTCAAGAGTTTTTTTTATTGTGTTTGTCTGCGTTGTATAGTGAACTGCTTTTTTAAGCTTCCCAGGTTATATCCAGTGTTCGAACAAAAGGATGTGAAAATGCAATATTTTTTATTGTATTTGGGTGAAAAGATCCATTCAGGTCTACAAAGTATGTCAGAACAGGACGAGATCTCGCGCTTGCACGAGGAAATTTTGCTCGTATATGACGTGCACCTATAATATTTAGAGTACCTTGGCGTACACTATCCTATTGTTCCGTTGTCGTTGGTCTATTTGTGCCACACTTTCTTTTAGTTTTATCTTGTTGGAGTGGAATGCCGAAATTTTCGCTTGCAGTTCTCTCTCGGTTAAAATTCTGTTGTGTTTGCAGATGCCATACTCTGCTGTTTGCAGTTGTTCATGGGGTTGATATTATGTTTAGAACCATTGACAGTTGGCGTTTTTTAACATATCTGAAAGAAAACGGGCAGTACTTGGCATAGTTGGAAATTTTGCTCTTTTTATGTTGTGACTTGTTCGTATTCGAAGTTTCTCTTATTCGGGTTGCATGGCGAAAATGATTAGCCTCAATGTCATGAGTAAGGAGGCTCTACTCAGACTGAGGTTAGGTTTCATTCAGTCTTGTCTGCTAGCGTGAAGTTTCTTATCGGACTTATTAAAAGAGAGAATTAGCACTGATCTTGATGTGTACAATTCCTCAATCAAAAATGGCTTTGTTGCCTATGCCTTTATCTCGGAAGCTTACATAGCTAATGGTCTTTTCCACCCTTAAAGCGATTTGCAAAGTTCAATGGGCTGTTGTTTCAATGGAATTATATTTTCTTGATATTTTGTAACAGGAAAGTTTTAACGCTTATTAAATAGGTTTGCTGAAGTTGCTCGATGATTTGGTAGTTATGTAAGGATGGAATTCACACTTGAGAGTGAATTTCAAAGAGAGACCTTTACCTTCAAGAGTGAAAGATCGGTCAGGTATGAGTTAGGCCTAGTTGTACCATGTTCTAGCTGTTCCTTTCTTGGACTTCACACGCTGGTCTTTCTTTTCCGGTAAAATTACAATGAAATCCGGAGCATTATTCTTTGACTCTGTTTTGCCTTCACTGGCTCTACAGACAACGGAAGGTAGCAGAAAGGAAGTTGTTGTATTTTGGAATCGAAGTCTTAAAATACCAATGATGTTGATTTCAGTATGAAGTACATTAGCCAGAATTTGAAAGGAGTTTTCGTACACTTCTGAACATGTGTGAGACATAGCTTCTTGTGCTACTTTTAAATTGATGACAAAATAGTGTGAAAGCTACGATTGAGGTGCAAAATCTTCTATTCTGGCAAATCGTGGTTTTGCTGTTTTTCATGCAGTTCTAGAAAGAGCAGACCCGTGCGAGGAAGTCCACTCTGTTTGCGCTATAACTTTTATGTGATTGGCTAGAGATATAGGCCAATCACATCCAATTTCCGGTGTGAGAACGGTGCATGTTGTAGAAGTAATCTTGGTTTCCAAGTATCAACATCTTTAAGGATCTCTGTACTGCTGGTCTATTTTGCGTGAAAGTGTATGTTTTCAAACCAGGAAAGTAACCACATTTTTGAGCATTCTCTGTTGCCCAAAACAGGGTCATGACTTATAAGGTCTTGAAAACTGCGAAGTTATTTGAATATTTGTACCTCCCGTGTGTTAAGCTGTGGTTTCATGTTGTTTCGCGACGCTTCCACCCTTGCGAACTACCAACTTTGTCGAGAAGACGAGAGACAGTCTTGGGACTAACGTTGTAGTTTCATTGAGAGAATCTCGTGTTTGCTTGGCTGCGTTCTATGGTTATTTTTGTTATTCGGAGCTCTTTTTGTAGCAATGTAAACTGTGGAAGGGAACATATTGAAGATATATAGTTTATTTGCAGGTATTTGTAGCTTAGTTTTCAGAGAAATTTTTTGCAATGGCCACTTGAACTGTTTGAAATAAATCTTGTTATATAATATTCCATTACACAGGAGAGATTTAACATAACTTCGTAACTTATAGAACTTTATCATCCTCAAAAATGTCGCATAATTGTTTTCTATGATTTTGACTCTCCTTTATTGCAAATGTCTAAATGTGCTCGTGTAACCTTAAGAGATTTGTCTTTGTGTCTCAGTTTTTGCCAATGTTACTCGCTTTCTCTTGCGCAATTCTTATTTTGTTTTTTTCTAAAGTTTCGTGCAACAATTAAGAATATAGACCTGGATGCCTCATAACAATCTTGCACATTTTGCAATCACACAGATGTATTTTTGTAATATATAGTTCGTATGAGGTTGCTGACAATCCTTTTTTGCATTTCCAGCCACGAGAATGTTCCATGGAGTAATTATTTGCCAGTAGTGCAACCATTGTTGCAGCACGACAGTCAAAGTCGAGATGGAACCTACACTCTCGAAGAAGCTTCCCAGTTTGCTGGTCTTCTCCTCTTAGCTGTGCCTCTTCTGTTGCCTTGTCGTGTTAGATTAGTTGGAAAACCTAGCAATATGTTGACTCAGAAACGTAATACACTTCTTCGTTCTTCAACTGAAAAAAGGGAGACCAGAAAGGTAAAATTTGACTTATTTCACTTGTTATATTGTTGAATCCACTGCACAGTTCCCAGTGGCCAGTTTGAAATGAATGGCAAGCCAAAGAGATCTCCACGTTCTAGTAGAGAAAGTCCAAAGCAGAGGGATCAAACAGATTCCAGGATAACCAAGGGATCCATTTCTTTTAAAACATGTATAGCTCTCTAAATTACCCCAGTCATATAACATGATGTATACGGAAGAGATAGGGAGGATTCAGAAATTGTGTGTCATACTTGTCAGTTGGGTTTTATCATTAATTCTATTTGAAACAAGAGAGTGGTCATCAGGAACCAAGAATCACTAGGGACACCTTTAAGGCAATTGGCCATACCTTACAGATTGGCTTATAGTGTAGACGGGGGGTACTAGCTATGGTATGGTGTTTGTAGGGAACTCCAGACATTCAAGCTCAGTGCAGTTAAATTTTCTTTTACACGTAATAATAGTGAAATGATAAATGTTTGGCTGTTCGATAGTTGACTTATGTACCTCACAACAGTTATCGATTTTTGTATCTATACAAAAGTCGATAGGCCTATGTTTTGGAGACATTGTTGGTAAATTTGCCGACAGTTGTAAAATAGAGTTGTCTACTATCCATTTTTAGTTCCTAGAACCTGTCAATAGACCCTTAGCAACAAACAAAGCACTTTTCTTGACTTTCTAGATTTCTCTCACTCGTGCTGGTTCTGTGCAACGTGCTGTGGAACAATTGCAAACAAAGATAGGACAAGAGAGCACCACGACAACCTACGAGAATTTCAGACGGAACAGATTGTCAGGGAGTTTTAACAGAGATTCATTTCCATCAAGTGGAAGAGGGTATGTACTTCCTTACCTTATTTTTGTCTTGAAGTGAGTTAGAAAGTAACGATTGTGGGCAATGCCTTCGACTACACTCATCATCATCATTGGACGGGAAGTTCATGTAGCTGAACAGCCGTAGCTCTCCTTGCTTGTCTATTCTGTGCTAGTCGATCTGACAAAATCTACCTTTGACTGGAGTTACCCGAGAACACATTACATATTATTCCATCACTCGAGCAGGTGCTGTGATGGCCGAGTGGTTAAGGCGTTGGACTTGAAATCCAATGGGCTATGCCCGCGCAGGTTCGAACCCTGCTCGCAGCGTATTTTTGTTTCGCCTGTTCAATTTTTTTCGATTTTACACTGCATTTTGTGATGTAACCTAGTAAAGCTTCAACCTCACATAGCCACCTAGACACCAATCAGATGATACTCATAAGATGCATCAGTATTTTATACACTTCATCATGTACTCCCTTTTATCCATTTCTCCCATTTATCTCCACTTAATATTTCCTTTTCCTTTATACTTCACTGAAACATCCCACTACTACCGTTTTACAACATTACTGTAGACCTATGGAAACTAGATGCATAGAAACAGCTATGAGCTCCATATTACATATGTACAAGAAGAAACAAGTCATAGTCAAGCCATACTTTGTAGACCTTTACTGTATCTTCTGGATACCTTCTAGATATCTTCTGAATATCTTCTGAATATCTGCTGAATATCTTTTGAAAATCTTCTTCATCTTTATTTTTTTCAACACAGGTTACTTCTCTTTGTAACCGAGCAAAAAAGTTGGAAGTAGCTGATTATTTTATCGTTGTAAAGAAGGATATTTTAAATGAGTTATAATTTTTTAATTATCATTTCATTTTCATTTCAATTTATTTTCACCTCATTTGTAGTTTTTGTACATGGTACCCCCTCAGATAGTAAGATCTGTTTTACAGAGAGCCATGCCAAAAACCTCACATTTAAATTACAATTGTCATTATTATTATTGTTGTTATTATAATTATTAGTATTCGCTTCTGCTGGTTGTTTTGAGTCCAATTTTCTATTTTCTACGCGGTTAGGCAAAAGCATACCTTCATCTTGAAGTTTGTGGACTAGCAAAGAGGGGCAAAATCTCCCAGATGGGTGTTTCTTCTATTTCAACCCTGTAAATAACAGTATAAATTATGTATAGTTCACCTAATTCATATGAACCAGGCTGTAAACAAGTTGATAGATTTTGCCTGTCAAATGTTGACCTTCGGTTTAGTAATCGACGATTGGCTCAAAATTGTTTCTCCTCTGTTAGGTCTCCAATGCTGACACAGTCGACAGAAGAGTACCAGCAGCCGCAGTCAGATGCGCAACTGAACACAGACGAATATGAAATTATAGATATCAAAACTCCGCAACCGAAAGAGGTAATTGATTTAAAAGTTGTTGATGAATCGGAATCAAATGAGAGTCATTACATTGTCGTGCGACTCACGAAGAAGCTCATAAGCATAATTGCTTGCCTTGCCGTTTTCATTGCCATCATGTTGATCGTTATAGGTGTCAGTGTCCACTACGTACTTCATTTGTAGTATTACTGTATAGTGGGCAATAGGTCTATTGAAAAAGAGGCAACAATGAAATATGAGGCAACGATGGTCGTCGTAGGAACTGGTAGGGCTTATTTTGTGGTGCTTTATTTGGTGCTGCGTTTGGTGGTGCTAAGTTCTTTTGAACAGCCAATTGGAAAAGAAAGAGTTTGTTCCTTTTTGATCTCACCCCCTCTCAGTACATGAAAAAATGTCATGAGATGCATGGCTTTGATTGGAAATGTATTGTTGCTCTCATCGCCTTTAAGACCCCTAGGTGCATTTGTATAAGAAATTTGTCGTCGTTCAACCTGGGGTGCTTGTTTAAAATTTTGAAATACAGCTAGAAAATTAAGCACCTGGCAGATAGCTGCTTTCGCTTGCTCACAGGCAGACTGGTCCTCCGTACAAACAGCACTCTATACTTATGTCCTATTGTTATCAAAGTAAGCTTTCCTTTTTCATACCAAGCAATGCAGCTTTTTCAATATCAAGAGTAATAAAAATTTACAATAACATTGATGCATTTGTATGTATCATCAGGGTTCTCAGGAGTCTGTAAAACCTGGAGAATGCAGGGAATTTAATTTCAGGGTAGATAAATCCTGGAAAGCCTGGAAAAGTCAGGGAATCTTTTCACATTCTGCGTGCTTTTCTCCTTCCCTATCAGTGCATATGTCAGATCATTTCCTTTGTCCGTCGAAAACTGCTGGGAAAAATGTGAAACGTCAGAGAATTTGCAAAAATTTAATCTGTAAGACCTGAATGAGTCAGGAATTTGTTTGAAGAATTTCTTGAGAACCCTGATCTTGTAAACAGTGAAAATGGTACCATTTCTATGTAGTGCTGATGATGGTTTATAAATGCCTTATAATCATTGTACTGCTTTACAGTGAGGATACTGAATAGAATTAAGATCACTAAGAAATATAAATATCAGTATCAAGTTTAATGATAATGCAATGCTGAGAATAAAGTAATATTCAGTTTGTAGTCGCACATCTGTTTTGGTAAAAAAGATTTAGCCTTCCATGTAAAAAAATATCATAATATTGTTCAATTAGATTTAAGATTTAGACGAGATAAATTTGCATAAATAATTTTCACATAAATGAACTTGCTTATTCAAACTGTGAATTAGTGGTAATTTTTGCTTTGAGCATATCTAATTAGCAATAAACTTCAAATACTGCTTTAGTGCTGTGCCGCTTATTTAATGCCATTGAAGTAGCTTCGAAGTTGCTCATTCTTAAAGTAGTTTTAAATATTGTACCTTTTGTAGCGTGATAAAATCAGAGTAAAATCTTGACTTAACTTGAAGTGAACTTAAAACTTAAACTTCAACGGTCACTAATTCTTCCAGGGGAGGGGATGGAAGACATTTAGGAGGGGGGCCAAAATTCTGCACCCTCAGATGGAAGGTGGATGAAAAATAATGAGAGCTTTAAAACATAGAGTATGGAGTTTCATCTGAAGCCCTAGTGTAGGGACCAAAGTTTTACATATATCCGAGGGGGGGGAACGAAATCTCCATCAAACATATGAAAATGTCTTCCACCCCCTCCTTACAAGTAATTAATGACCCGTCCTTTAATTTTAATTCGGGATGTTTGTAATTTAAGTGATACGTAGCAGTTTTTAAATCCATTTTGTCTTGTAGAAGGTTTTTTGGCTGTGATAAGTTTTTTCTAAGAATTGAAGAGTATTCCATAGCTGTTTTAATATCAGTTTTAAAATTTGATATGAAATAAATTGTATGCTTCAGCAGTTAAAATTTTTCTTAACAGTAGTCATGGTTGTTAATACGGTAATATTTGTAAATGAAATTTTATAGAAATGTAAGAATTTACACTAGAATTTAATAAAATTGTAGCTTAATAGCTTTCCTAGCGTTGTAACTCCAGTATTAGAATACACAACGTTGTTTGATCTTTATACTTGTTGCGCAGCGAGCAGAGAAATGCCGAATTCTTTTTGCTACTCTTTTGTGCTTAATTGTAGGGGGGTTATATTGCACTTTTTGAAATTTTCATTCCTCATAGCATTTTGTTATGACCCCCTATTTTACCAAAATGTGGGAACCATCACCGTCAGCAAAATTTTTATTCTCTTCTTTATCTTGTTATTCATGAGTCAACTTTCTATCAAGCACTTCACAACCCTTTTCAGGTGGAACACTGTTTACCACTCCATCCAATTTTCTCTTAGCATCATCTGGTGGGATCATCAACTCTTCTACTTCTTTCAGGGTTGTTGCGATTTTCCCAGTAGGTCATTTTATTACCATTCCTCCACTTTATGAAAATCTAGGCAAATACCCACCCCCTACAATTAAGCACAAAAGAGTAATACATCTGACTTGGTTTTGTGCGCCTTTTCGACACCTCTGCAGGAAACTCTGATAGCAATACTCCTCATTCTAACTTCAGTGACCTACTTCATTCTTTGAGGTGTGCTCTTTTGGAAAGAACGGAGAATTTCTAAGCTTTTCTGGTTTGCTGTTTTATTTATTTCACTTTACATATTTAAGGAGGGTTGTCCTTCATCTTAGCAGATTGTCAAGGAGACCTCCGAGCTAAAATTCACGACTGCATTTCAGGCTCGGAAAGTAGCTAGGCAACTAAGAACCCTAGCTATTGGGTTAAACTAGTGATTCATTTTGTTACAATGATTAAGAGAAATGATTTGTTACTTGGGCTATATGAAGATACCTTTGATAAATTGGATATAGACCAAATGTAATGGAAAAGTTAGGATATTTTACATCAGGTTTTGGCGATTGTTGTCCATTTAAAGACATGGGTTCGTAAGTGGGGTTTAGCTATGTCCATAAAACCTCTGCAAATTCCTGATGATGCTGGACTTACATTGAAAGGGTTCTCTTTTTCAAGATAGTTATTTGCACGCCTCAAAACGTATAAAGAATATTTCGTGCTTCTTTTCTGAACTTTTTCACGTTCTTCCTAATCTTCTCAGGACATTTTAGCCTTAAATGCTGGTGGAAGACTGACTCGCCAATAGCATGATTAATTTTTTTAATATTACAGGTGATTTTTAGTTTCAGATATTGTTAAAAAATTATTGAATCTCTAGAAGAATTACTAATCGAGTTGTTTTGATCTACTTATGCAACTTAGAAAGGATGTTCCCTTCTCACCTGCAATTAGGAGTTTTCTGTACTTGTTATTAGGAGTTGTCTGTACTTGTTTTTCAATGCTTTCTATCGCTCCCATTCTCTGTTGTTACTGCTTAATATCTTCCAACAATCAGTACATCAGCAACTGGGGTGCGAAGTCTTTTTGCGTAGTTCAGTTTTGGACTCTTGATATGCATAGGAATCAGTTAATTGTTCAGTACGTAATTTGATAATAGAATGAGTAGAGTATTGGTTATGTTTTACAATGCGTGAGAAATGTTTATGTTGAGCTTTTGCCTCTTTGCATGGTAGCTATAATATAGCTTGTAAGCTAATTAATCCAGTGTGACTTTGTATGTCGTAGGGTTGTAATTATTTTTTTGATATTTTCGAATTTTTGACTATTGTAGTAGAATTCTTTTTTTGCTAATTTTCCAGGATTAGTATTACCATCATGATTAGTAACATCAGGCTTTGAAAATTTTAATGTCATTATTGTGGTTTCTCGAAAGAACGTGGTTCGCACGTAGTGTGTTTATGGAGGTTGATTGTGACCTATGCAGTGTTACTGCTATTCGAACAATAAGCGGATGTTCACTTTAACTACATAGGAAATACGAATTATGTATGGATATGGTCGAGTGTTTCTGTTGCTGTATTACATCGTTTCAAATCGAGGCCTCTTGTATCTCGACCAGCAAAATCTATTTCATTTTATCCAGATGTAACAGCTAGAACTCATGGGTAGGTTTTTTACTGCATCTTGGCCATTTTCTTTTGGTTTATGGCATCGTCTCAAAGTTCGATATTCACTTTAAAATTGCTCTTGATCTTATACATATTTTGAAAACAGAAATTTGCTGTTAAGAGATTTTTCCACGCGCCGTTTTCCGTTACCAATTTCAGGCCAATAATTTTGATGCTTCAAGATTGCTAGTCATGATGGGGATGAAGAATACTCGCCGTTTTCTATTAAGTAGATCTCTATCCGACTTTAACAGAATGAAAGCCGACCAATTTTTTACATTTATTCTTATTGTTATGTTATTATTTCAGTCTGTACCGTGTTTCTTGTTCGCATTACACGGGTATTAGTTACAGAGCGACATGTTGTATAGAAAGTTGCGTGCATTGTGTATTACAATCAGTTGCACAAAGATTTAAATCAATAACGATCGCTAATGCACTTATCTCTTTTCTTTCTAACCCCTTCTGCCTCTTTTCGGTGCTGTTTTACGGAGGATTCGTTTGCAAGTGTGTAACCATAGTATGGCGTGCACTGTTGAAAGAATGCCTCGCGCAATTGACTATATTTCGTTTATTGTCATGTGCAAGGGCGGATTTACCGGTCGGTCAAGAGAATAATTTATGCCACCCCGAGATATTACTTGCTGTACACGATACTATGTTTCTATCGCAGATTTATTCTTATATTAACACCTTTTCCTCGTTTCACTCACTTTGACATAATGAAGGGTACCCTGCCAGCTTATGAACGGTGTGCCCATAGATCTGTCAGTCCACCCCTAATTTTGTGACCATCTGAAAGGTAATGTCGTAAGTGCGCTTTGTCATAATTTGAAGTGTGTCGTTTTGCTAGCCTCAACCGTGGCCTCAACTTTGCCTATATTGCCGGCGTGGAAGAACTATGGCTTCATCTTTTCCTGTGAAAATGATGGAATTCCATGTACCTAGTGGTAGTTACCCCTCCATATATCTAGTTCCGGACAAGACTTTTGGATCTTGCTGTGGCCATACTATAGTGCTATGAATATGTCTGGATACACAATGCAGCCATTAAATCTGAAACAAGGCTTTATGACATCCCTTTTGCTTTGTTAGTTGCGCTCTCAGGTAGTAGGAAATTGCTTTTGATGACAGCCGTTTGTTTTCAATTGAACAATCCCAACACTTGTTTTACTCTGTTTTAACCTGCTCAGTTCTTTGCAAATATTGATATTTGTGTACACGAAAGTCAATGCAAAACTGGTAGCGTCTATGCCTGTAAAGAGACAAGAGGTACTGTTAACTTAGTCCTTTTTTAATTATTTCGCGAGAGTTTGTGTTAGTTTTGGTTTTACATGCGATAGAAATCGGTGTTATTCACTGTGCTGCAATGCACTCAACAAAACTGAGGGCCTAAACTTGAAAAGACAACATATGGCACGCAGATATCCCGGCCGTCAATTAATGAGTACTGATTTTCTCAAAATTTCAAAACTCCTTTGTGGCAAGAACAGTCGCTTTTGTCAACTTAAAACATGAAGAATTGATATAAAAGCTACATGCTTTTTGCTTTGGTTTGTAATTGACAAGATGTCTACTAGACACGGGAGCCTAACACATAAGGGAGCCGCAGCGGCGATCTTTTATCAAGATCTAGCAGGCCTTGGAAGACGAGAGTGTCGTCTAGGAAATTTAGAAGCCTCGTCAACTTTTGATAATGTTAAGGCTCTGAAATCTGTTTACCCCTCTTTGACCCTTATTTCTTACGAAAACCATGTGAAGAACTTCATGATATGCTAGCAAGAACTTTTAACATCACTGTATCGTCTAACAGCATAGGATTTACCGGCGATAGCTGAAGAGTCAGAAGGTGTGGTCCATAAATGTTCCTGTAGTGGTTGGCACAAGTTTATCATAGCATACTGTAGTCTTGGGAATGTTCTTTGAAATAAACTTTAGTTAGAAGCAGCACCATAGTAACAGACAGCTGCTAAAAAACCTCACTATCTTTGGCTGGTACCTTTTTATTGGGGATTTTCTATAGGTCAAGGATTGCTATCAACATTTGTGTGGCTCTCTGATAAAACCTGTACCTTTTAGAAATTCAACTTGTAAAATGCTGTTGTGCGCATGTCAAATACAGTCTCGCTCTAGCACCATTTCGGTCTCAGTTTCAGCACACATTCTCCTTTACTTAAAAATATGCAGACAACGTGAATACCATTTGCTTGGTGTGTGACCAAATGTTTGAGGACTAATGTCATAGATGACTTATTCCTTCCATACCTTCGGAACCTAGAGATATTTTTACCCATTGCAGATGTGTTGCGGCATAACGATCTTGCAACTTTCAGAATAAATCAGGGGTTGATAACCAATTTGATAAACATATTGTTAATAAAAAAGTGGTTTATAAGAAGGTAATACTCCATTGCTCAAAAAGTTAGGAAATTTGCATAATGGATTTTTGAGACCGAAGAAAAATCGAAAAGTTCATATACTTTGAAAAATCCAGTTGTCACACAAGCCCGACATCTCTTTGATTTAATTTGTGTAGATTTCTTGTGATAATCTACGCTTTTCAGTATTATGTTTCTGTAGTAAATGTCTACACACTTTAGTGGTACACAAACTCAGCCATTCTTACTGTCTTACTACGAAAGCCATAAGAAAGTTTCGGTACAGAAATCATAGAAAACCAGGAGCGTTTGATAATATGGGCGACACAAGTTTCTCGTAGGAAAAATCTGCAATCGCAGATAATCAGCCGTATGGGGTTTAAAGAGATATACACGCTTTTTTTTATAAGGAACCTAGCTAAAGGCCTAGTTCTAAAAGTTCCTTATTTTCGGACCTCTTTTTATCAAATTCTAGTACTAAAAGTTCCTTAATAGTTCCTTAATTTTCACTGCACATAGAGTGCCACAAAATGGCACAGACACTAGAAAAGCATTGAAATTCTGAATTTTACCTTTAATTATGGCTAGAACTCAACCTCAAAAGCACAAATGCGACAGGAAATAAGTTCTATATATGCAAAAGCATAATGTCAATCAAGAAGTGTCATGTCTATTCTATTGATATCATCCAATGAAATGTAATCTTCACTTGCACCTGAGTACAGCACTCGCAATTTGAAAATGAAAAGTTCCTTAGGGATTTTTCCTTTAGTAGTATAAGTTCTTTAAATATTTCGGCCTTCTACATGTAGGCTCCTTATAAAGTGGTTCGTTATAAAAAATAGCGTGTAGGGGTTGGAGGTTTCATGGAACAAGAACATAAATACTTTTCATAGATGGACTCTTAGGATACAGAAATAGCATGCAAATGAACAAATAAGAGCACATATCAAAGTAGGATAGGTTTGGAAACTTTTTGTATTTTAGGCTGTCGATGCTGTTGTTAATCTGTTCGTCTGCTGGTTTGGTTGTCTGTGGGTAACGATGCAGATCAAGGAAGTCTATGTTTTTAATGCGGAACACGCTGGTCAGGAACTTGAGGCTGATAATTCCCTAGAAAATAAGGAAATTAAAGGAACTGTTCAGACTGAGATAAGGAAGACAAATTTGCTTTGGATCATTTGTTTAACAGAGTACAAAATAAAAAAGATGTTTTGACAGTTTATTCTTGTAAAAACTCTAGAGATGTGAGCTTAAGCTGCCATCTTGGTACAACACTTTGAGCTCATTAAGCATATGCACGAAGTACTGGATAACTCCAAAGTACAAGCCGTTTTTAGAATTTTAATTGCATAGAACAGGAGAAGGGACTTTGAGGCTCATTTTGGTAAAGAAAGAAGAAACTCTAATGTCAACTGGGACCTAACGCACCTTACGTAAAAATGTGTATTTGCGAAGTAAAAGCAGTCACTGTGAGGTTGTTGTTGTTGAGAAGGAGTGAGAAATTCTTTCGGTTCACCTCTCGGTCGTTATCCGACGTTTCATACTCTGACGTGCATCGGGCGAAAAAAGCTTTCAGTTATGCTTAAAGAATGTCCCCGCTCTTTCGAGCTATAGTGATGGACTTCTATTTCGACAGTAGCTATGGCCAGACTAAGAAGCATTTGTTGGTTAATTACAAAAATATGTTTATAAGCCATATTCCTCTCAAGTTTCCTATCCTGAAGTTTTACACGCACACCCCAATCCCCATCTCCCCCCACCAATGAGATACTTAGAATTGGTTTGCAAGTGAAGTGTTTCTATTGTCATGTGCACTTCTCCCAGAATCAAGATTACTTGTACAAGGGGGGAGGGGAGAGAGTGAAAGTTTAGTCCATAATAAATAGGTATCCTATGACTGGTGACTATTGTCCACCGTATGACCAAAGTTTCCTAATTTGTCCCTACCTTTGCCGTGCATGCGCTCACATTTAGTACCTGGTGTTTTCTTACACATACATCACTTTCACCAAGATTGGGCCGACAGTTTATATGATTTATGCAGAAATTTATTATGCTGAGATCAAGAATAGATCATTGTCGACTGGAAAGCAAGTGGATTTTATTAAACAACAATGTCTTTGCCCCCGAGTGATTTTCTTTGTTGTTTTATCAAAAGAACACTCCAGTTCACTTGTTTTATCCACGAGAAGCTGTGGTCATTAGAAAAGGTGAAAAGAAGATTTGCGCTCTCTTTTTTCCAACTTCCCCACTGCCGTCGTGGTTGCTGCAAAGGCATTGACTGTTTCTTTTGCAAAACAGTAAATAGACCTTGGTGTTTGAGTGGTCATTTGATGCTGAATAGCTGAGTTAACCCGATATGCTGACATCATACGATGCTGAGTTTACAGAGAGCTAGTGTGAGATACGATGCACTGCTATCGTGGTCGCTACAAAGGCATTGATTGTTTTTAGCAGGATTTCCAGTTTCATTCCGATTGATAGAGGTATTTCATAACATCTTTAACAGTGATATATTGATAGGTTACTGGAATCTGGATTACTTAGATTGCGTCAGTGGTGAACCACGTTTTAATAAGTTGCACATCCTGTCTGTATATGAACAATTAGTTTGTCTCGGCCTTGCGACTGGCATTAGGTCTTCGGTAGTATCAAGCTTAGAATAGAACTGTGCTGGGATGAAATAAACTGAACTGTCTTGCTTAGAAATAGGCTTTCTGGCCAAACACTATCGTAGGAAAGCAACTTAGGGGGAATTATGACTGAGAGGGGGGAAGAACATGAAGTTTCATGGTATTTTCGTTAAGCTTTATGGTGAGAAGTGATTGCCGTATCGTAAACTTCTGGTTTATCTTACAAGTTCTTCTCGAGTTTCTATCCCAGGTTTTGTTAATCGAAAGTAACTTGTGGTTGAATAAGGAGATTTGAATGACAGAAACAATGTACACGGAGTAATGTGTTTCCTCTTTTATCTTCATTGTCTCTTATATATAATCCTTTTCAAACAATTCTCAGTTGTCATTATATGATTTGGGTAACCCAATGTCTTGCACAGCAGCTTTTCCATAGAACATTTGTCGTTATTCAATTAAATTTGTTTCTGCTGTATTACGTCACCTTTACCACAGTATATATTTTTGTGGGCCTGGCTGCTTAACTATACCGAGATTTCGATCTTGTGCAAGTGTTCCGTTTCTTGATTAGAGTTTCAATAATGACACTTTGCTTTTGCAGTATCTACGAACAGAAGACGATTTCGAAGTTATATCTGGAAGTGAGGTTCGATTCGACACAGCAGACGGTAATCAGAGGATAAAGAAAATGACAAAGAAGAAGACGAAGAAGAAACCAGGCGAAATATTACGTGAATTGTTGTCACTGCTATGCAGAGACCAGAGGTTGACGTCGGTGCAAATTACTTTGGAGATATTGTACGCAATGCACATGTGAGTCCTTTTGGTGTATCATACAAATACTTTACTCTATAATGCAAGCATTAGATTCAAGAGTTCGTGAGATAGAGATCCAACAACCTTGAAGTGGAATTTCAGTCATCATTTATCACTTAGGGTACCTTTTTCAGAGACATTTGTTTCGCACTAGGGCCAAGCCCAAACCTAACCGTGTTATTTAGGAAAGATGAATCTATCAAAGCTATTTGATGTGAAATTGCTTATTGACTTTAAAACGATCGAAAATTTGTGGTTGATTTAGTGAGAAACACTCCCTCCCAAATCGTTTAAGGACTGAATTTGACCTCTGCCTCTCACAAAAGGATTAGTTGATGGATTCTTGAGGCTATCGAAACCGAATACAAGGTTTTAGAAATTACTGGTCTGTTCAGGTCAGTTGTGTTCAGTTTGCGTTTTCACTATGGTGAAACCTTTGCAGAGATTAAAAGAATGTGAAAGTTCAGTATAAACTATTATCATCAGCCATGTCCGTCGTTTATCAACCTCGTTATCAGCATCAACAACAATGTTAGTTTAACGGCTGCCTGTTTGAATACCCACTTTTTGACAAGAATACAGTCTATGAAAATATTAAGACTCAGAATCATGAAAATGTGGAATAAGTTAGGAATAATGCAGGACTGAACCTTCGTCAAGGCGTGGATTTTGTTTATTTGAGAATATTTAGAAAACAAACCAATTACTCTTAGATGAGGGGTTATACTATAAATACGACAGTTGTTGTTCTGCTCTTCTCCTTTTTTTCTAATGAAGTAATTCTTCGAAAAAGATTTAACTTTTCATTTGGTTTTGAAGCAAAATCAAATCTTGTCGCTCAAGAGTACTTTTAGGATTATCTCGGTCTCCAACTAAACAAGTTCTAACGTTATTAAGGCTCAGTGAAAAAATAGGCAATCTTTGAAAAGTATCTAGAGCATCTTTATCGGAAGGAAAGTTTGGGAATATACACGGCACTACGCCGCTCTCTGGGCAGGGCTTCCTAGTGAATGTTGAGAAATATGGCTTTCTTTGTTTTATTATGGATTTCAATCAAATTGGCATTGAAGATTCCTATTCCGAGATGAGCAACTTGTTTTATTCAGCCCCCGTTCTTACAGTGTGGATATTGAAGTGTCACACCCCCTGAGAAAACGTTCTATCGGCAGAACAGCGAAAATTTGCTATTTATGCAAATTCCTTTGATTTTAATATTTTAGGAGCCTGAAAGAAGAATTAGGTGTTTCGGAGAAGCATGCAATTAATCAATTTGTTACATTTATAGAATCACACAATTTGCCAACGAATTTGACACATGATGCTTAAGATTTTAAGCAGACATTCTCCAATCGTGGGAGACACGCCAATTTTGCGGCAAACTGTAGGTCATACACTCCAAGGAACATTTCTAGACCAGCCCTACATTTTTAATAAAAGTAGGCTAAGTCGATGAAGTCAAAATGCAGAAAACCTCACATATTTCCACCACTTACTGGCTCATGTAGAAGTTTGTATCATTGAAATGGGTATACTTAGAGCCAGCAGAAGATGAGCTATCGAGTATCGATTGGTATCAAGTTGTTTACTATAGGAAACGCTTTTATTTTTAGCTATAATATCAAATGAAATTGAGTTTTTCCTGTATATAGGTTAATTCGTTGAAAAGTCACTTATTATGTACTGAGTATTTGAAGCGTCACTAGCTGCTTTCAGTGATCGGAGGATATTTTCGAATTTTTGCCTAGCCAATATTCCCTTGGATTCATGTATTTCTCATTTATCATCATTCTATCTAGGGCTATCAACAGGAAGCCAAGTGAGGAAAAATTTTACCGTATATACACTAAAGGAAGAGACTTTGAAACTTATGTATGGAAAACAGATACATGCCGTCAATTCTTAAAGCAAATAGGATGGCAAACAGTAAGTACACGGTTTTTGTTATAGTAAAGTCTTCTTCGATCAGTACTGAACTTTCCTTAGCTTTTCCATAATCTCAGTACTGAAACTTTCTTAAGGCCTTGTTAGCAAGAATAATCGAGTTTGCTGAACACTACATTGCTGCACAGACAGACAGGCAATACACAAAGAAAACACTATGTAACACAGGTTACCACAAGAAATCTATACAGAGTAAGTAAAAGAGATGATAGTGTTGCGTGAATATTGGAGTTTTGGAAGTATATAACTTTCAACTTTCTTTGGTTTCAGAATCCAGTACTGAGCTTTCTTAACTTCTTGAGCAGTCGAATACTACTTTCTTATAAAAAAACCATTTAGTATTGAATGCACAAATCTCCATACTTTTTTTGTGGTAGAGAGACTGGTTCCTGCGGAATGCAGCAATGTAAAAGCGATATTTTTACTTAGATGCCACTGATCTGGTTATCACTTAAGAATATCTGAAAAAACAAAGCTGTTTTGTCTTGAAAGTATAGAGGTTCAATGGTAGTATTTGTGACTGAAGCAGATTTTGGCTGATGTTTACCACATGGCTGCTGTTGAAATCATAGAACAGCATATATTATTTAAGGTAGTGATCACCATATCAATAACTGAAGGGTAGATTAAATAAGGCGATATCCATCTGCTTTATTGGTACCGCATAGTCTATTCAGCTTGCATAGATAGCAGATCACTTTCGTCAAATATGTGGCTCATTTAAGACTTTGGCAATGGGCAGATCCCACTTCATCGCTGAGTTGTGTACGTTATGTTCTACATTACTGCTCGAGTCCATAGAGCTAATTTCTCACAACAACAGAGACTAGTATTAATTATGACCTATTTTATGAAGTCAATTGTAGAACACATGAGTTAGAGATTTAGAGGCTATAGTTGAAGAAGGACAGGGAATCAAAGTTATATCTCAGTACCCCCATTGTACTAGAAAGATCTCTTTGAGTTTGAATTATTCAGAAATAGCCTATTCAGTTTAAATCTAATATTTGTCCCATGGCAATGCATAGGAGCTTGCAATTTAGTTCTATTAAATTTTGTTTCCTCTCTAGTGTGGCAGTTTTATTGTTTTATCAAGAAGCCAATCGATTGAGGAGCCGCTGAAGTGCATTCAAGAAGCGAGAAGGCATGTCTTTGATTTTTTTGTCACTTGCTTTGAGTTACTTCTGTACTTATTATTTAGGTATCACACTTAGAATAACATGAAGTGAGTACACATTTGTTTATGAGAGCTTTTCGGCCCAGTATTGAAGCTTTCTTAGCATTTTTAGGATTTTAGTATTAAACTTTTCTTACGTCTTGCTTTCAACATTCGTCAAAAATCTTAGGACACTTACAGAAAACTGATAGAATCCACATTCATCTACATTTTGCCATCGTTGCAACGCACATGCACCCCCTCCCTCCTAGAACAATGTTGGTCTATGGCACACTTGAAGTTGGCGTGCATTTGAAAGGTTCTTATTGTCACATTTACTCCTCCCATATACGAACATTGTTTGAGGGGAGGATGGAAATGAAGTTCACTGTAGAACACAAAAAGTGCAAAGTGCCACGGGAGTTTTGGCGACTTGGAAAGCATTGTAACTTTTGATTTTGATCTGCTCGGGCGTTTTTCACGACTATCAACGTTTATATCGATCCAGAAATGCTCAACTCCCAAACAACCTTAGATCCCCAAAATAAGGCACCAATTAACAAACATTTAGTTCTAGAATGCAAAGTTGTTTATGCCAAATTAAGAAACATTTAGTAGTACCTATGTGCAGATCAAAGTTTCTTGTTCAAAAAATCGTATATGCTTCCTGTCTTCAAGTGAAATCGCTCGACTACTGGGTTGCTACTCAGAAGAGTTCTTGCTCACCGTTCTTATTCTCAAGTGTATTTTCATTCATACTATGAGTTATGAAATTGTCATTTACTTGAACAAACTGAAGCAGATTTAGTCATGGGGAATTTTTTGTAGTACCTTATTTGGGCACAATTACAATAACTCTCTGTGTTTGATACTGAGAACTGTTCAAGAATTTTTAGAGAAATGTATCATACATATATTGTTAGCAACTTAACATATGAATTTATAAAAGACCCTTTTCTAAATCAGCGAGCCCTGCGGATGTTAGGCTATTGGAGGAGCATTGGGTCATGCTTTGTTCTGGAAAGTTTAAAGCATATGTATTCAAATCAATTCATAATTTTTTCAGGCTCAGTAGCTTTTTTGAAAATAGTCTGCAACTCATTTATTTTGTTATTGATAACCACAGCTTGCCAATTTGAATGGGCTTTTTTGTTTGGAACTTTAATCGCTGTAAGACCCCAATTTGCTCATACTCTAGGTTCTCAGTTCTGTTTGATACAACCGTCGTGTGTCTGCCCGAAATCATTACAGAACGTTAAGTACACAGAATACTCATGTTGCTTTATTCTCTAGTTTTACCTTGACTTGGATAGAAACTATCTTTTTTACATCCCAGGCATGTAGTTGCTAGGGCCTAAATTAATTTTTTGAAAGTAGGTCTTTGTCATTTACAAACAAATGTTTTAGCACCTATTGAGAAGTTAATGTAAGGAGATTAGCAATTCAAAAAACATAATGATTTAGTCCGCATTTTGATTGTCTAGTCTCTTTTTCCGTTGTGTTTTAGAGAGGTTGAACAATTGCTGAAAAGCCGACCTCACTCAAGCAAGGAAAAACCCTCTTCGAATGGTGTGTTGAATGAAAACACTTCTAGCTTGGAAGGTGTGGAAGCTATACCAGGTAAGGTTTCTTTGCTGAATGATCCCACAACTAAGCTTAAAGATAGATCAGGAAGAGGGAATATTGAATCTAGAGTTCTTACAGAAGAGTACGTTAATTTAGACGACAGCGATGCCAGTTCAAGTCCATGCGAGGATGCGCTTGAATCGTCAGAAGGTTATATTGGCGATGAGACTTACTTGATTGTTGATTTTGCTGTTTCAAAGGGTAAGGGGAAGCCCACGAGTACAGCGAAGGGAATGGAAGATGCTGTCTATGGAAAAGATGGCCGAAGAAGGAGGAGGAGGAAATATGAGGGAAATGATGAGCAACAATCGACAGACATTATTCAAGATGAAAGAGTCCCACTCAGACAACGATTGAGACAGGGACGAGGTGAGAACGGCCTAGATTCAGGTGGCGAAAAAAACAATGTGAACAAGAACAACACTGTGGAGCTAACTGCACGCCACGATGAAGAGAAAATTGCCCCCGATGACTTGTACGATGAGAGGGGTCGACGGAGGAGAAATCGACGAGAGAAGAGCAGCAACAATAACATCACTAAGGATGATCCCCCGGTTTGTGAGGATTCGACCAGGGGGACTGGTCGAAACCACCACACTGCACGTGAAACCACAACAACATTAACTAATGCCACAAACCAACCGGTAGGACAATCTAGAGACATGCTAGACCGTTCGAAAACAGATCAGCACACAGCATGTGTTAAGGACAAATATTTATCCCCGATTACAGCAGCGATGGCAGAAGATGATATTCCACAGGACAGCTCTTCTAATTCCTCGATTTTTTCCAGATTAGAGGAGCTTCGACAGGAGAGCAGTGATTCGTCAACCAGTGACTCGAGCAAGAAAAAGAAGCTTGTATTAAAGCGCGGATCTATGAGAAGGAAAAAACTTTTGGAAGAAGACGAAGGTGCTGATGCTAGAGAGACATCGAAGAGTGAGGTGGTATCTGACGTAAAAATCATTTCTGGAGTGACAACGGACTGTTCAACGACCGAGAACGTGAACGAAGAAAAGTCTGAATCGTGTAAACAGTCTGAGGTTAGAATAGAGCCAAAAGTCAGCGCAAGAATGGAGTTGATAAGTAACACTTTTTCAACGGATGGATCGTATAAGAATTCTTCAAATAACGAAGAAAAACAGCAGGAAAGTATCGACTCAGCTATTAGTGTAAAATCACGGATTGCCAATTTAATGGAGAATATGAATAAGACGGATTCCAGGACAAGAAAGGATGTGAATGATCACGAATGTGTTGTTAACGGAACTATGATCAATAGAACGGAACTAGATAGGGACGATGTAAAACGTGTACAAGACACAAAGGCAGATGAAGGCGCTAGAGGAAAACCACAAGGCGAGAAGAAGCGAAAGCTTGTATTGAAAGTCAAGCGAAAGAAAAATCTGAACGTGAATGAAAACAATAAAGAGACAATAGAAACGTCACCTGCTAAATCATGTGATTCAGAACGCGTTGAGTCGACAGGTGGGAAAGAAGTGAATACAGGAAGTAAAGGGGGCAAAGCTCAACTCAAGGGGAAAGGCATGGAACACCAGGGACACGAGGAGAGCGTCCTTGGCAGTCATGAAAGTGCGAATGGAAATGATGAGAATGCTAGTAGGGCAAGTAAATTCCACCAAAAAGAACTAGACGTGCCCAAATGGGAAATGAAGGCTGTTCAAGAAAGGAAAACAGAAGCAGAAAATGGAATGAAAATGTATTCAAATGGATTGAATAATGTTGGCAATGACATTGAAGCTGCCAATGACAAGAATAGCACTGAAAACAGACAATCATTCCATTGTGAGGAGGAGAAAACTAACGAAATAAAAAGTAACAGTGTAACGGATGATATTGGAAGGGGTTCTCAAGAGACAGTCAAACCAAAGAAAAAGAAATTCGTACTGAGGCGGAAAAAGAAAATAGAATCTTGAGTTAGTTACTTAGAGAATGCAACTGTTTTAGTGACTTTCAAGTTAATGTATTTTGATAAGTGTCACATCTTTTATTGCTTGTTTTCTTCTTTGCTGCCATTAACGCCTTTTCTAACAGGGAGATAGAGTAGATGCAAGCAGACTGTAGAATGTGGTTGACAGTCTAAACAAAAGAAATGTATGTTGGTGGAGACCATTATCAGTATCAAGCATCGAGGTTCTCTCTCCCCCTCCCATGGTTATCACCACCACCTCCATCATTATTACGATCATCATTATTATTACCATCATCATTATCATCATCAACATCATCATCGTCATCATCATTATTATTAACATCATCATCATCATCATCATCATCATCATCATCATCATCATCATCATCATTATCATCATCTGTCTGTTTTCCATACGCCCCTTACGAGTCCTCCTAGGTTGACCCTTAGGTCAGTCCACTCTGTTACCCCAGCAGCTACTTATCAGAACTGCAGCTTGAAGCTGCTGAGCCTGACTTTTACTGAAGGGACCCGGTTGGGCAGTTTGCCACATGTCATCAACACCTACCCCAATTCTGAATCTTGGCAAAATGACTCACTATCAACTTAAGGGTAGGTAGTGTCTCTGTGCCCGCTCACCACCACGAGGAGGTCTCCAACCATGGGCTACCATCATCATCATCATCGTCAATCATCGCCATCACATCACAATCAGTGTAACTTCAGTAGGTTCATTCGGGAGATAGGAGCTCAAACCCCCCTAGAGCTGAACTTCAGGCGCTAGTTTTGTTTGAGGTACGAATTATCAAAAGAGAAAAAGTTGAGAGCATACCCAGCTGACTTTGAGAAACCAAACCTGATATCGAAATGCGTTTAGCTTTTTGCGTATCATTTGTGGAGGTAGAGAAAATGTAGATTTGATATACTAAAGTAGAACTCGAGCTACAAGCATGGCTGTAGGGTACTCTGGCACCCAGTTGTAGGGGACATACTGAGGAGGGGTAGACGTAATGCTATTTACGCCTAAATTGGGGGTGTTAGTAAATGTAAATAGGTACGATTTTTTCCTAATCAGTGCAATTTCGGGGGAAGTTATAGATGGGGAGGGGATCAAACTTGGATAAATAGTACAGGTGTCAAACAATTCAAAATTTTTGCAATTATTTTTTGACTGTCTCCGCAAGTGTGTTCCTTTACTTTTTAATAAATTTTTGGGTTTTTTCACTTTCTTCTGTGTTAGTAGTCATTTGCGTTCAAAACACTGTATTTCATTTACTTATCCTTTTTGAGCATTCGAAATCTTTAGTCGGGAGGATTGTCAATAACATGGGAGTGTGGGTGTTAGACTTTATACAGATTTCTTTATTTATTCAAGAAGGGAGTTAATATATGGAAATCGGTGGTAAAATTTTTGAAAGTTTACAATTGGGTGCCAAAGAGTAGGTCTAAGCTCAGGGGTTCTGCAAAATGTATGCCCTCATGAGCACTAGTGGGTGTGATTTTGTTTAAGAGATTGCCAGAATGAAGCTTCGAAGCTTCCTTCTAGCTAGACGGGCGAGGGGGGTAGTTTTGTTGATTTGCATGAGTATTTTTCCTTGAGTAGTCAAGCCCAATTAATCATCTAAGTTTTGATATGATAAGCGCTCGGATCACCCCTGACAGGAAAATCGATAAGATCAACGATTGTATCCCGTATCTTTTGGCTAACATACCTTTGGCACAGAGAGTTATATTTTCGTTTACGCAGGGAACATTGCAAATCAGTTTATACTGAATGTATTTTATACCCTGTTGAAATAAATTAAAGTAAAATCAAATGGAAGCTTTTCTGAACTTGAGGGGGGTAGCATGCAGAAAATGTTGTTTTGCAATTTTGCAGCCACACGTTACAGGTAGTTTGTCAGGCATATTTAATAAGTTAAGTGCAAGAAGCTATCGTTGTATCAGAGTAGATTATTTAGTTATACCTATTGGACAGGCCAATAGCCATTATATATATATATATATATATATATATATATATATATATATATATATATATATATATATATATATATATATATATATATATATATATATATATATATATATATATATATATATATATATATATATATATATATATATATAAATTAAAACTACTATATGCTCTCGACAAGCCTGTTTCGTGAACGGTATTGTTATATATATATATTATATATATATACTGGCTGTGCCCCCCTTGCGAATTCAAGCTGGCTACGGGCCTGCTACGGAGTCTATATAAATTGGAAATTATTAGGTCTTGTTAGGGTCACAGTGCGGGGGGAAGGGGGAGGCTGTATCTAAAGCACAGTGAAAATAGGTTTCCTCATAGCACATCCCTAAAATGTATCACCTATATAGTTGTCCTGTGCAATTTTAATTAAGTTAAATTTTAAGTATTGAAATATGCTGGAAAAGCTCTATTATGTCTAAGGAAATTGAAAAAGGTATACGATGCGTACAAAGATCTGAACTTCTAACTTATATTTGATTTTTTACAAGAAGGTTTTTTCACCTAGTGCCGAAATTTTCTTGAATTGTTCATGATCTCAGTACTAAAGTTTCCTTAAGATGCCCCTACGAAGAACGTTCGTAACACTACGGTGTTAAACAGACAGGTAGTCAAACACTACAGAAGTATAACTTTAGAATACATGGATTAGCACAAGACATTTCTACAAGTTAAAATAAGAAATGATGGATATGCGTGAAAATTGGAATTTAAGATATATATGAACTTATTGACTTTCATGGGTCTCAAAGATCCAGTATTGAACTTTCCTAACTTTTTGAGCAGTCGAGCAATACTTCTTATATACAAAAACGTGTAACCTAATGACCTTTTTTGAGAGTATTTTGCTATAATCGTTCGATTTTGCAATTGTATTTAACGGGCTGTAGGTAGAACCACATTTCTAGAACTTGGCACCTCCATTCTTAGGGTTATTAACTTTTTAGATCACCTTTTACGTATACATATATACATATACATATATTTATATTTGAATTCAATATTTTCGTAGTAAAATTCAGTATATTTTAAAGGTATGAGTAGATTATGTTTCACTGGGTCATATTTTTGTACTTAATCATCGATACAAATCGATTTCGTAGTTGTTCTTAGGTCTTTTGAATTAATTATCTTTCTTCAATATTAATTGCTTTCAATGTAAAGCGAATTTCCTCTGCGTTAATTCTGCTTCACAGCAACTGGTTCAGTATGGGAGACACTTCTGACATCAATACGGTGCATTTTTCCATGATTCCTATTGCTCTAATTTGTTCTAGCTTTTCTGTAGGCATGCACCCTAACAATGCCGGATCTAGTATGGAGCATGTGGGGGGGGGGCATTTGGGTAAACTTACAGCGTTCCTACAACGGGATTTATTATTTGAAATGATTGTGTAACAGATGGAATGAATTTCGATCAAATGATAGTAATTTCGAGGCATATGAGCTTGCAAATATCTTTGGTCCTTGTGCCTCAGAATAGATTGAGGACTGGTTCCTAATCAATGATCAAATGATTCTTTAATTATTCAATGATTCTTTAATGATTCAATGATTCTCCAAGCTGGAAATCGCACCCATAGCAATTTAAGTAAATGGGGGGGGGGGTAACTTTTAATAATTTATTGCTCCTAAGATGTGCATGAGAGTTTATAGGTTACTACCAAACTATACATGTTATTCAGGGTTCTCAGGAATCTGGAAAGCCTGGAATACCGGAAAAAAACCAGGAAATTAGGTTTTACGTGAGGAAAAACCTGAAAAAACCAGGGAATTTTTTCTGATGAAGGAATTTTTCACTCTGTCATTGTCAATACACATGCCAAAACTATTTCCTTGATTTACCGAAAACTATCGGGGAAAATGTGAAAAAAATCATGGAATTTAAAACAATTTGCTCTGGAAAACGTGGAAAAGTCAGGGAATTGCTTTGCAAACAGTCCTGAGAACCCTGTTGTTATGTACATGGTATTAAATTTTGGCATACTCTTCTGTAGTGTTTTACATTATATTTTATTATATCATATCATATACCGTATATCGTATCATATCATATCATATATCATATCATATCATATCATATCATATCATATCATATCATATTATTCTATTCTGTGTTATGCTATATTACATTGTTTTTGTCCTATCGTATAATATCATACTATAAGAGGTGAACGGACGCTTACAGATTTGTCTCATGTAGGGGATGTCTTGCAAGAATGTTACGTAGCAATTAGTGGGTGTCAACTCTAGTGTGAGAAACCATTACAAGGGGGATATGGGTGGGGAGACACAATGACAATTTCTCCATTACATATTATTTGAATGACCCGTAACTTATGTCTAACGGGGAAATATCTTGGTACTAGAATTGGGTGACCCTTATGCATACTTGGTTTGTCGTTCATTGTTGGCCAGCCTCAATCTGATTTGACGTAAGCAATGTTACAGTTGCTATCTACAGACATCATATATGGACAATTTCATTGAGTCATGTGGCAGCCTGGTGGAAAGACCAGTCTGTCACATGCAATATTCCGGTGATCACATGTGATATTCAGATGGGCACATGGCATGAATCACTAACATAAAATACACGCCCATAGCATATATCGCTTAGTTTCTGTTTACGTCACATTTCACCTATCTTCTTTTGTTAAGTGGGATCCTTTATAGTCCAATGTTATCTATCATGGACCGTCATTCGACTTAATTCTTTGGTGCTGCTCCATTCTCTGACGGGATCTATCCACAGGCTACAAGGCCTGCCCTGTACCTCTCTTCTATTTGCGAATCCCTCCATGACGTACGGTTAGAAAAGAGAATTATGTCTGGACATCTCACTGCTCGGTCGAAGAATGATTTTTAAATTCAACAGTGTGTTTTACCAGTTATCGTTCCTCTTTGTATCTTTCAGATATTTCCCTGTCTCTGCTATTCTCTTTACCTAACTAACTCTTAATATCTCACTGCAACGCCATGTGAAATTCACTTATCCTTGTTGCAGCCCCTTTGCCTATCGTCCATGCTTCCCAGCCACATGTTAGCAGTGAAATAATGTGTTCCCAGCAGCATTACTTTTGTCTTTCTATTGACATTTTTTTCGTAAGTTCCTTTGTTACGATTATTTATGCACAAGGTGTCAAATGAAAGTTTTTATACACGTTTCACCTGCATACAACAAATTATATTCCAGTCCTTAAAGTCTCTTACATATTGTTTACTAGTGCATGGAAAGATGCATCTTAATATATATGAATGAATCCAAACTGACTGTAATTAGCAATCTTCCATATCTAACGAAACCAAATACATAGTTAAGTAGACTTGAGCCAATGTGGGTTACAGACACAGGATGCGGTTAGTAATGACGGTTTTGGACTCACGTTATAAATATTTTAAGGCTAAAATGCCAGCAATGTCTTCTCTAAGGGACCAGTCATTATTAATGATGGGTAGGGGGCCGGAAGATATTTTCATTGCTACTGAAACTTTTTGATGGCCCCTCTATCTCCCTCTAATAATTTTAATAACTCCTCCATTTTAAAGCTGTAATTTTTCATTGCCCCCCCCATCCTCGTATTCAAAAACCTAGTACCATATTTTCTTGATCAACTAAACTACTCACAGTTCAGCAGATTGTGAATAACAGATTTACTGATTTAACATATTTTGGGAGAAAACTTCCGGTTATGTTTTATGGCCTCCCTTTCGTAACTTTCTTTTTGATGACTTCCCTTTGAAGCGTCCAGGAAGTACGTACACTTTGAGGGTCAGTGAGTGGGTAAAGCCAAAAGCGTACTCGCAAGTAAGGGGTGGATGGATTCGTGAAGCTCAAAGCGTGCATACTATGTAATCGCTTCAAAAAGTGAGAAGTTAATGCATGTTTTCCTCATTTTGTGAACAATTATTGTTAAAAATGGGCAAAATTTTTCAGGAAATATCATAACCTTCGTACGTTCGTACAGAGGTGGGTAGGTGGGTTAGGTCAAAGCGTACTAGCGCGTGCAGAGTGGGTGGGTTGGTCAAGAAGTTGATGGTTTTGAGCGTACGTACTGCATGGATGACCCGTAGCTTCACTTCAAGTTGTTTTCTCAAAAGTGCTTTAGAAAATCATCAGAAAACAGCTGATGCCTTACTACGATAATGCTCTTTCTATTTATATTGCTGCTTACATAGTACACTATTGTACTCACTATATATTGATAAGACTAATTGAAGGTTTGCGATGGAAATTAGATAATGATGGAATTGTAGCGCTTCCTCGTGATTTGTCAAGGACCTTTGATAGTACAAGGCACGATTTACTTATAGCTAGACTGGCTGCTTATGGGTTTTATGAGAATTCTTTAGCTTTTATATATTTATATTTAAAGTGACATGATCAATGTGTAAAGATCAATAATGTTTATGGTTCATATCAGCACATGCTGTCTGTCGCTCTTCAGGGGTCTGTACCTGGACCGATTCTCCTCAATTTTTACATAAATAATCTACGTTTCGTCCAGGTTGCCGATTTATATAGTTATGCAGATGATACTTCCTAGGCTTCTTACCCTAACACCATATCAGAACTACTGAGCATTTTGGAGGGAGGAGCAATAATGGCTGAATGATAATGAGATGATTGCATATCCAGAGAGTCCAAGCTCCTCTTATTATTAAATTCCCTGGCATTAAAAGGCCTTTTAGACACCGGTGGTTTTGAAATTCGCCTCAGAGGTAAGAACATTTTATCTAAAGAACTGTAAAGCTATTAGCTATCAAACTAGCCAACAAACTAAATTTAGAGTCCCAAATCTCAGATTTGCGCAAAAGGCTGCTTCTCAATTGAATTTGCTAAAAAGACTTAGAAAATTTAAAAAAGGGACAATACCTTTTCGAATTTTTATTTATTCCAACTTCGATTAACGTCTTTTGGTGTAGCATTTTTGGTCTGCAAAATCACTGCAGAAGGTTGCGCGCAAGCAAGAGAGAGCATTAAGATTCTTGTTCAATGACAAAACTTCTCCACCTCGAAAAGTTGCTGAGAAAATCAAGCAAGGACTATTTGCACGCTTCTCCTTTAGGAGCTCTTTGTATTGAAGTTCACAAAAATATGGAGCAGCTAAGTCCCATTTTTATGAAGGGAATGTTTTTCTTTTAATCATCTCCCAACAAGAGCCACAGAAATCCATACAATCTATTGCACTATAGACCTAATCAAACGAATTTTTGGCACTAATAGTATAAGAGCCTCAGGACCTCAAATACGGAAACGACTCGCAAAGTGGCGTGGAATCCGCTCAAAATATACAAATTTTTAAGAGGCTGATAAAGCAGTGAGAGGGAGTGCCTGCTATTTATGCCAATATGAAGCACATCGAACACAGAAATGCCCCTGAGTGTACACGAATAGCCAGTGTAATTTTTTGGAACAATTTTGTAAAAATTTTTAATTGGATTAGCTTTTGTCTATGTAAAAAGAGTCTCTATGTAACTAGTAAATAATTTTTCGAAATAAGATGGTGCACTCACAAGTCACCCTCTAAATAGCAAGAAAAGAGCGCTCTAAGATTTCTCATTGAATTTGCACGAGCCTCGAGGACCAATTTTGGAAAAGGTAGGAGGATTAGTCCCCTATTACCCCCATGGCTCCACCACTGATCATGAGCATTGCTAATGTTTTTCGAAAGCATCCTGTTCGATTGGTTTGGAGTATCCCTCAGACAAAATACCAAATGATAAAGATGAAGTAAGTTAAAAGAGCTTTTTTGATCAAGTCAAGAGCAAAGATACACAATATCGATGGTAAGCCAAAATTAATAGATGCATTAAGTCCCAGAGCTGGAAACATCCTTGGGCTACTAGTCCCAAGATATCACGAAAGACCAAACACCAGTGGGGATAGTCGGTGCCCATTTTTTCCCTTTTCTGTCCAGCTGTAATTCTCTTGGCTATCTGGAAAAGCTAATCTATTAATTTGCTCGTGGTGTCCATTGTCAAGTAATTCATTCTACTGTCCTTGCTGTCGATTTAGTTTTAAATACATCTATGTTTGCTCCAAAGTTTGTGCTTACAAAATTTCGGTTTGGGGGGGGAGATGGTGGTGGCGTCCAGAAAAAAGTGCACTTAAAGCATGCTATTTGCAATATCACGAAAAGAGAATTGACCATGACCAACCATGGTGAACATTATAAATGAATTATAAGCTCAAATTTGGTCATAGTCCCCAATGCACTCTAAATTCCACATTCCATGACCACCTTTATGATAAAACTAATATTTTCCATGAGGGTGGGGGGAATGGAGGAGCGCGTCCTCCCAGTCACCACAACTCTACATTCTCCTGTGTAGGAAAAGCTATTTCTGATGATGCTGTGAATGTGGAGGTGCAATAGTGAATTCACTTTATGCACATGAGCGTATATCATAGGAATAGCACTATTCATAGGAAAATTCATTCCTGTGCAATTTAGAGGAAATCTATAGGCAATGATGATATTTGTAGGTATACACTTGTATGTATGTGTGTATGCCTTGTCTTACCAGTCATTTCGCAGATAAGCTTTTAATACAATGCCTAGATAGTAAGAAACTTTGACGTTACGCTAAAACAGCTTCATCAGAATTACTTTCCTTTACATAAAGAGCATATATATTATATACAAAACCAGCTTGATGTAGCATTGAAGACAACAAAAGAAAACATGCTATAAAAAACACTAAGCTTGGAAACGATACTAAGGCAGATCTCATCCAGCTTGAAAGGAAAACACCATAAAAAGCACAATAGAACAGAAGCAAAATAAAGCAAAAGAGCAGAGATAAATACATACATACATTCATACATATACATATACATATATATATATATATATATATATATATATATATATATATATATATATATATATATATATATATATATATATATATATATATATATATATATATATATATATATATATATATATATATATATATATATAAATTTGCATAAATTAATTGTATAAATAATAAATTAATAAATTTTGGTTCTTGTTGGGAAAAAATCTCCATTTTCGATTGTGCAAGGATTTGTACCCAAGCGCAGACATTTTACACCAAGAAGTATAAATTTTTTACAGTTTCTCTAATTCTAACATAATTTCTTCTCCGTATACCTTTTTATATTCATGCCTGAATTTTAAATTATATTCTCTTAATCCTGCTTCTCTTCTAAATTCGCTATATCAATTCTGTTTTTTATAAACGCTGCTAGGACATTGCGCACAAAGTGTAAGAATACTAACCAATAAAACACAACTAGGAAGATACTGCTACGTAAACTAGTTGTTTTGATAAGCGTTAATCATAATATTCCCCGGTTACTCATTTCTTTGAGCTATTCCCACACTATTTGTGTGCGTGTGGAAACGAGACTGTTACATCCGTAACTCCATATAACAAGCAAGAAGATGGAATGTTATGATTGTTAAGTATATCGAATTGTTAAACTATGTCAACGGGACACAGTTATAAACAGCTATGCGCACTTCTAACCCTGTTGGATGCCGGTTTTCCGAACAGATCTCACTCATTTTGCGGAGTTATAAACCAGGCTGTGGACCTGTCATTGGGGAAAACGTGGATTTGCAAATAGGGCATATCAATGATTATTATTATCATATTTCTATTAATACTTTATTTACAAATTTGGCATGAAAAAGTACAAAATAGTTATACATGTATACAAATTACAGGAAATAGCTAATAAAAACCAATGTATTCATAATATAAAAACATGTTATAAGAATCAAATAAAACCTAGCAATGGTAAAAATGTGCTACAGGGCCTACACTGTAATTGGCATTCATCAGCCTTCCAAGCTTTGATTATGGCTTCAAAATTCAGCCAGATTAGCTGACTGTCTAATTGATAGTGCAAGTGTACACCCTGCGAGCCCCTAAATCGAACAGTTTCTGATTCATACGTAACAGATCTCACTTTCGGTATATCAAAAGCATGATCATTTCTGAGGTTATATTGGTTGTTTTGAGGACAGAATATTTCTCTCATAAACGAAGGATTTAGGCCATTCCTTGTTTTAAACATTTCTATCATCAATACTTCTAAGCTCCTCTGATGAACAGAGATTATTTATATTTACTGAAAGTAGGTTAACAGAACTAACACAGATTAATATGTGTGGTAGCGATGTCAGGCAGGAAGCTAGGAATTTTCGAGGGCAGAAGCCTATTGGCTAAAGAAGGGCGCACTAAATACTTTCTAAAGAAGATTTATTTTGGAGATTTAGAAGAAGAAACACTACAGGAATTTACTTGATTACGTTGCTTTGAAACTTAATGATGATTATAAGCAAGCCTACGTAGCAAAAATGCAATTAACAGCTTCGCAATTGTCCAAGTAAAGGCATTCTTATCGCCTTGAGGAAAGGGCAGGAGTAATTTGCCAGTATGATGTAGTTTTTAAGATAACTTGATACTTTTTAGCTACTGCCACAACCTTTGGGTATCTCTAATGTTTGGCCGAATAAAGTCAGGTTCAAGCCCATAAGCGAAGGACCCAATTTTTTGGGTGCAATCAGTTTTCACGTAAATTACGTCATGTGTGGAATTGTCATATTTTTTTGTCAAATATGAAAGCTTAGTTTTTATTCTCATGTCTTGTAGCTCTCAAATATATAAGTCCTAACACATTTGGTGCATGTGGGTGTTTCAAGAAAAAGAGGAAAAAAAGAGTTACAGCGTGGAACAAATAGGAAGGTAAGAATACTGCACGTTGGAGATTTCAAACATTACAAATTCTTAATGAACAATATCTTTCTACCTTGGTGCTTTTCCCCTAGCAATATCCCACTTCCATCAGACATTATTCAAAGCAAACTGTACGACTAAGGTTCTCCAAGGAAAAAGTGTATTGCTACGTCGAATGCTGAAAAAGTGTAATGAGAGCCAAAAGTCTTCGGGCCTAAGTAGCTTCTGTATGAACTGAACAACAACATTTTCTCATGCAATAATAACATTCGTTATTTAAAGTTGGATATTAAAGGCCAACTGTATACATAAATAACAGTCCATCAAAGGTGAAAGAATCTGCTGCGTATTTGGCATGCAAACAATTTGGCTACAAATTTATCTATAAATCTTATTTCTTATCTTATTTCCTTCTTCACAACATAGGCTAGTTAGAGCAGATCTCAAATCTTCTCAAAACGTGACAGAGAAGCAGACCTTTTCATTAATACGTAGACCCTTTCGTTAAAGAAACATTCATTTACCCTAGCTCAAACATCAACTAACGCTTCATTTCGCGATGTAGCGCTATAGTGTAGCTGCTACTGCAAGCATAACAAGCAGTTTTGTTGTGAATGCAGCACCTTTAAGAGCAGTAATAACTAAAATACACAATTTTTGATCAAAACGGTTGCAATCGATCCTAAAGACATCCATCCCTAGTCCTTAGGCTGCTTTGGATCATTTCGAACATTTAATTATATTCATAGTAAACATTCCGTTTTGATTTGTTGTGAATCTGATGTTGCTTGCTTAATTCTAAATAAAACTTCATTCTGTCATATAAAAATACTTTAATTAAATTATGCTTATCAATGAAAAAAGGGAAAGTTACTGCCAATGAGTCATAAAGTAACGAATGGTCAAAGATTCATAACTTTCGTAAGGGTTTCTGTTACTTCTGAGATATGCATAAATTCATGTACGGTCGTATCGCGATGACGCAATCCAACAATGCCTCGTTTCAAAGTCATGGCGTCAATTTTCAAGCAAAACGGTGTACCAATTGCATCAGCAAAATTGTAGACCTGATCTTCCTCTTTCAGCGATAACTTATGACATGTAATTCCTAAAAGTCAACAGAATGCATATTCAAGATACTTGAATCTCTCTATCAGACACAATGAGCTTCATGATAAATATGGAGACAGTTCAACGGTTGCTGAAAATGTCAGCAAACGAAAGAGATCAGCAAATTTCACCCTGTTTGAAAGTTGGTATTCGTAAACAATGATAACAAGGCTTTGAAGGAAAGGGCTTTAATGCCCATAATTATCGTATGATGGTAATAACTGATCCAATAGTGCTGCAAGAAATGACTCATATTTGGGAGCTATTTTATGCTATGTTTGAGGTATTTAGCTACGGATATTTCAACAACTGTTGAAAACATGAGGTTTTTCTACTTTTTAGTGAAGAGAAAATAAACCCAGGCATCTTTTGGAGGAAATAGGAGGGATTACAAGAGCCGTAGATTTTATCACATGCCCAGAAACGATGTATGGTACAATTATTATTCAAAATATGTATAATACGTAAGGCCAAAAGCACCAGTTAAATATATGGAAAATATACAAATAACTGTATCAATGCCTGACCCACTCTTTTGTGCTCTTTGGGATGTATCAATTGGAGGTACAGGACCCACGGCTGACATTAGCATTGTGATAGTCAAGTGGTTATCCTGCAATGATAGGTAGCACAGCCATACCTATCAGAACTTCATCAAAAAAGCATTTCGACGAATCCACTTATATGCTAACCAGTAGCTTATCTGCAACATAGACGTCTTGGACACATTCCAGGATTCATCATCATTGTGAATATTTCCAAGGGACCAACTAACTTTTTTTGAATGCTTGTTTACGTCTGTCTTTGATTTTTTCATCTGCTTTCTTTTCCTCCATAGCACATATAAGTTAGTCTGTCCCTTTGAAATAAATATTCATACTGACGGATCCTGGTATGGTTCTGAAACGTTCTGAAACGTCTAAGTTGCAAATAAGTTACCGATTTGTCTACAAATGGATATGCCATAACGTTCTCTTGATGAAGTCTATTAAATCATCATGAACCTCTTCCTCGTTGTCCTGATTCTAAAATTCTGCGAAAAGTTAGGTGGGTGTCATCAACCTCTACACCCCTACTTAAACGCAACCCTGGTAGATTTATGTGAGATAATAACATTTAAAAATAAGATAACATAGACCTACCAGCGGTTTTTACCTCCTTATTTAAACGATCTGCTAAGTCAGATTGCTCCTCGCTTTCTGTATCCATCATTAAAATGATTACTTTTATTGGGGCAATATTTGGGTGTAGTCGCAAGACATTCAGATTTCCATTTTCCTTATCAACAACCCTTTCTTCAAAGCCATCTTCCAGGAATGCAGACAAAGCTGATAAATATGAGTTAGAAATAGCCTTCAGAAAATTGTGTCTAAAAAGAATTTACTTTTAATGATCCCAAAAGTAGGACACCAACCAAACTATTGAAAAATATCAGTGAATCAACACAATCAAATAACTAACAGATTGAAAATGAGACCAAAATATCAAAGCACAATACATAGTCAATTGAAAACAAGGATAGCTGGTTCATAAAATGGTGTACTTTCCTTGGGGATATTTGAGGTCATGTCTTGAAAGTGATCATCAAGTAAGAAGTATTTTAACAAAGAGAAGTTACACTAATATGTCCTTGTTTTGAAAAATCTGTTTTTCTGTTGGGATTTTATGTATAAAGTCACCATTCCAACTGAAAATACCACCTATAGCAATGATAACAACAACTGAATATCTCCATTGCATTCAATCAAAAGAAAGAAATGGCTTTGAAAACTGTAGTCTGTATGTTTCCTATTCAGCTTAGGTAATTTCTATTTTCACTACCTAGTTCCATGCTTGTACAGGATTCAACAATATTTCTTGTGCTTCCATTTTTATTCAGAATTCCAAGTGATACTCTTTCAACCAATGACTTACCAGAAGGGCAATTATGCTGTAAATAAAGACACCATGTTTTTATGCTGTTATACATTTGAAAATGTTCTTATCATTATGACTAGCATTTAATCATTTATTTGATTTAAATGAAATGCTCCTACATACCATGGAATGAAAAAAAGTAAAAATTTTATCAACTGGTGGCTCAATTCTGAAAAATCCTATATCTTTCATTGTTGATGTGATATAAAATACAAAAGATAGCATTCTGAGCATTCAAATATAAATGGAAAATAATTGTATATCATGTTCACATGTGGGGTGAGTGGTCAAGTGGCTCAGCCAGTTTCTATCGGCTTAATTGAGGGTAAGCTTGGCTGTATTGGGTCAACAACTGGATGGGCGACTATCCAGATAAACAACCAAAACAACTCACTCCACTGTCCTTCAGAAGGTACATTAAACTAGGGGTCCCATGCCTGGATGTGGCATGCACATAAGGCCCAAATTAGGTAAAAAGAAGCTAGATATAACAGCTTACTCAAAATTAGTAAACAACAACAGCACTGCAGTATAACATCCAATCTACCAAAGTAATGTCAGCAGACTCTTGATGATGATCAATCAAAACTGAACTTGAATAATTACAGTGAATATCAACAATTATAATACATTTGCATAATTACAATAAAATTGCATGATAAAGCATACTTACAATAATTTCAGCAACAGCCAGCATGCCATCAGTATTGCTCTCTTTAACTTGGTGACTAAAATTTGCCTGCCTATTGGAAAATCTTTTCCACCATCTAAATCTGCTCTTGATAACATCATTAAAAAGAGAACTCCCTTGCTTGGGATGACAGAAATGATGAACAGTGAGATATTCATATGTTGGTGGCCTACAAAAACAAAGCTGCAATCACTCATTTTGTACACTAACATCGAAAGAGGCAAAAATGAATATGGTTCACAAGAAGCCCTATGGTGGTATATAAGTAGGCAAAATTGAAATATATAACCATGAAAGCTTCAAACTACAATATTTTTGCACTCTGGCACTACATGACAGCATCAGAATTCTTCTATTCTATTTCTATTTTTTCAAATATTTGAGGAGGGTAAACCTTCTTCATACTATTTGAGAATACGACAAATATTCAACCATGCTGTACGTAACTGAGTTTTGTGGCATCATTGCATTTGAAATGAAATGAAAACGTCTCGCAACAGACGAAAGTTCCGATTTTCCCCCACCTTACTAAGAGAGATGGATTGGGCATTGTACTGATATCCGCTGGTAAATTCATTATTTGAGCAATTCCCACTTCATCGTTTGATAGGTGTTTCGAAATACTTTGATAATTATCCTCTGCTCTGATCCTGTATGGGGAGATCGTTTGCCCATTGCTATTCGTATCTGACATCCATCCCCTGTCTGCAACAACTAGGGGGAAAATATTGTCGTGCAACGTAACTGAATACTTCCACCATGAGTCAAATATATTTTTCCTCATTTGTGACCCGAATGGTCCGTAATCAGTTACAGCAACTGTGGAATCACAAGACGCAACCCCATCAGCTGCGTTAGAAGTTCTATCGCCCACAACAGTGCACACATGATATGCTCCTGTGGCTAAACTGTCATTGAGAAAGCCAAATCTTCTTGCATGTTGAATGATTTTTTGTACCCTTGAGGATGTCATTTGTTGTAATGAGATGAAAGTGTCATAGTGCTTTCTTTCTTCAACGTTCTGTGATTAAAATAAGCCTGGACATTAGTATTTCCATCTGCTAGACGTGTGATCAATGTGTCACGTTCACTGATCTCCAAAAGATCAGTGGTCATGTTAGAATGGCCTCGATTCCATATAAGAAATATGAACTTCACGCTTGCGCACTAACTTGTCGCCAAATTTCAAATCTTGTTGTCGTTTGAGTAGTATGCAGAATTGAAAAGAATAGTTGGGACGGGCTGGAAAGCTATTATAGAATGTAGCTAGTTGCCAGTATAGGATGCTGAAAGTTGCACAGACAGCTGTGAAGAAGAGCAATGGATGCCAGGTGACGCTCCTTCTAACCAAATTTTGTGATATCTTGCTTTGTTGACATGTGATTTGTCTTTGTTTTTATTCATCGGACGGTGCACCATATGGTGTTCTAAAAACGTATGCCATTAGTAACTCCAAAAGTAGTTCGACTGCTTGGAAGACAACCGATTTTAGCAGAGTGCTCAGCAAGTTATGCAACAGTAGTTTTTGAAGCCTACTACGCCACATCCTAGACTAGCCACCATTAATAATTTTGTTTTGACAAAGTTGTTTTTGCCGAATCTTTAAGTTTATGCAGAAGTGATATAGAAATCTAGAGTGAACTGCCTATGCAAGATTGAAATGTATTTTTATTGACGTCTGTTGGTTGGAGATAAGAACCATTTTAAGAATATTTATTGTCAAACGCTTATGATTACAAGTTTAAGGGAAGGGGCAGATTTGCAGCTAGGGTAAAAGCCAAATGGCTTTAAATTCCTTACCAAACTGCTCCTTGTGATACAGAGTCAAATTAAGCAATAATATTATATTACCAGTGCAATTGCAAGCAAAAAATTGTTTGCATGTGCTAATTTTCACACACACCAGGTTCCCCTCACAAAAGGACCACACATTAGAGTAATTATGATGGTGATAATTTCTTTATTCATAGTTTGTGTCTCTTATCGCATGATCGCTAATTAAGACCAACTTTGCACGAACTGATTTACAAGATTATATCTATTAGCAGGGACATATTTATGTCTGATAGGGCCCTGGGTGGGGCTCATTAAAATGTATCTAATTTATGATTTGCCATGTGATTAGTAACTGGTATCTTACTAGCAACAACTATTGTTTGGGGTAATGAAATTCGCTCACTATTCAATGCATTATCCAGAAATAAAACAACTATTCATAAGACTTTCATAGTTCTGGTTGGGACCTCCTAACGTAAGGAATAAGTGCTTGTCTACGCATGCAATGAGCTGGCTTGGTTAGTTTGGGTAGGCCAGGTATGTGAGATGGTTTTAGTACAGTATTTAAATGGTTACATCCTTCCCAGTGATCAGTGATCCAGCCCACTTGCCTGGGCCAGCCTCTTGTACACAGGAACCAAAATGAGATTGTGTACTGTCAATTCTTATGTATCTGTGCTGTGCAGGCAATTCCAGTCCAGCTTACTGGGTCAATCCACTTTATCATCTTTACATTATGAATTTTCATTCCACCTGACACAAATCTCACCTCACCTGGAAATCAACAGATCCTGGCATGGCAGGCTGGATTGCTATCCATATAAAACCTAATGCAATTAACAGATGAATTCACTGTTCTTGATCCCAATTAAGTGAGTTAGCTTGGCTACTGTATTTTCTCAAATAGAGAAACCCTCAAATAGAAACCACCCTAAAATATAACCTGCCCTTGAATTCACTGTTTTCACAAATATTAAAACCACTCTGAGACATAAGCTGCAGTTTTATGTAACAGCTTTAAACAGACAAAGACAAGGGACAAATGCTAATATTTTACTAGAATATTACCTGTACTATTCACTATAATAATGAATGATTGAATGGTAAATCACTTCTATATATGCACAGTTTCTCTCCATCTATGTATTGTACTTTCATTGAGTACATATATGTCCTTGCCACTTCTTGATTCAAGCAGAGCCTGGGAGGGCTGGGACTGTAGCCCCTCCACTTTTTATAGCAAGTGTACTTTAGTGCCCATTTTAACACCCTCTACATCCTGCAACTTCTATCTGTCCATTCAAGCTCCCCTCCACACCAACCAAAAATGCTGCTGCAAACTTGTAACTCCTCCTCTGGGTCATTCTTGCCATTGTGGCCACTATTTCAAAACATTGCTTTAGGCAGGTTAATGCAATTGTTGAAGCAGACTTGAATGCAATGGTTCCGTTAGTAAATGGAAACTGCCCCTGAATAGAAACCACCCTGAAAGAGAAGCCACATTTTTGAGATCAAGAATTGCCTCATGTAAAAAGGCCCCAAGTAGGGTGCTCCTTAGGCCTGGGCCCAGTGGGCCTGTAGGTAAATGCAACCCTGAGTGTTGACTTTATAAAGAAAAATATGTTCTTTACATGGTGGGGTTTTATAGCATCCTTGGTCGACAGGATTTTGCATAAAAATCAATATACAGCATTCTACTATTCTGCAGCTTCAAAACCAGGTAAATGTTGAATCTAATTTACATCACATTTGAACTGAAGCAGGGTTACTGTCATCATGCTGGAAACAGCAAGATTAATCGAATTGCTGCAAGTACCAATTGCAAATCAGCAGCAACAAATGGAAGCTCAAGTGGGAGCTCATAAAGAACAAATGAGTGCTCTCCTTCACAAATTGTCTGTATCAGAATCATTTGAAACTGCTCCCATTTCTTCTATATTACCATCAATGCCAGTCTTTGAACCATTTGATTCCACAAGTGAACTTTGGCCAGGTTATTATGATATATTTCTGACTTTTTGGAGTGATATGCACAGGAAACCAGGTGAAACACTCCAGGAGCTTGTGGCACACATTCGTCAAGATGCTGTCACATGTGAAACTCTCAGATCTCGTTTTATATGCTCTGTGGACAAGGAAGGAGTTCTCAAAGCTCTTTTTAAGGTCAAGGATGACGAGCTGGATTTCACTAGAGCTATTGAAATTGCCATCGAAACCAAGGATGCAGCTAAAGTGGCCAAAGATGCAGTTCATGGAGCTTAACCAAAACCTGTTCATAAGGTTGCTCCGCGGCATTCTAGCAAAGCAAAGGAAATCAAGCCCACAACAGGGAAATCAGCTTGCTACCGCTGTGGCGATGAGACCCACCAAGCACCACAATGCCATTCCAAGGACTCAGAATGCAACTTCTATGGCATTTAAGGACATACCGCGAGGGTGTACAGGAAGAGACAGGCTGTAAATGCTAAAAACTCAAAGACATCAGTAAACTTCATCCATGAAGACAAAGCAGTAAACGAACAATCCTTGCCAAAGCTGGAAATACCACTCGAGATTCAAGGGTGGAGAATGGAGAAAAGAGAACATGCAGAATGGAGTTGGATACTGCAAAGAATGGAAACTTCACATCAAGGCAGACATGGAAGGATTTGAGTAGTCCAGAACTTGAGAAGCCTGATTTACAGTATGAATCAGCAAGTAAGCACAGTTTACCAATCACTGGTACATTTGTGGCCAAAACTTCCACACAGGAGTCAGAGGAAGCACATGATATCTAGTATACAGTGTCAAAAATCCCAGAACTTAACCTATTGGGGCGAACTGCTACCAAGGAGTTAGGCATCTCTGTGGACCAAGCACTCCAAGATGCAGAGCCATGCCATGCAGTTTTCAGCAATCTCAGGGCTGATACTAAACTACAAGAGAAATGCAAGAAACTGTGCACTAGGTTTAGAGATTTATGGAAACCAGAATTGGGATGCCTAAAGGACTATGAGCTCGAAGTGAAGTTTAAGTCTATTGCTCAACCTATTTTCAGGAAAGCAAGACCTGTTCCATTTGCCATGGAAGCTGATTTGGAGGAAGAATACCAGAAAGGTATTTCCAAAGGAGTATGGGAAACCACACAATTTTGTCAATTTGGAACCCCAGTGGTGCCAATCAAAAAGACGTTGCTTCCAAGACAGAAGAAACCCAGAATAAGAGTCTATGGGGATTACTCTGTCACGATCAACCCTCAACCGGAGGATTATCAGCATCCTTGCCTCTTCCTGAGGATCTTATGAGAAGATTTGAAGGATATGGATTCACATAAATCGACTAGCACTTAGCACTCACAAGGGAGTTCTTCTACAGAAGAGATTACCATTTGGTATTATATCTGCCCTCGGATATTTTCAACAGATCATGGATCAACTCACCAAAGATCTTCCAGGTTTGGCCATCTACTTGGATGGCATACTGGTAAACGGGAATGATGCAGAAGATCACCTGAACAATTTTCAGTATCTGCTCCAAAGATTGGAAGAAAAAGGTCTCCGTTGTCGGCTTGAACAATGCCACTTTGCCCAGCCATATGTTGAGTATCTGAGACACCTTCTGTCGCAACAAGGAATTGCAAAGGGACCAAATGTAGATGCAATTCTTAACATGACAGCTCCTACAAATGTGTCAAGTCTTGAGGCGTTCCTCCATTCTGTCCAGTTTTATGCCGAAGTCTTACCATCAGATCTCGCTACAGTTGCAGAGCCATTGTACAAGTTGACAGAAAGATGAAAAAGAAAAATGAAGAACTCTTTCCATTATCTGAAAGATCTGCTTTCTTCAGAGAATGTCCTGGTTCACTTTAATGAGAAGCACACTCTAGGTCTTGTATGCGATGCTTCCAACGTTGGAATTGGAGCTGTATTACTTCACCGTTTTCCAGATGGTGAAGAGTGATGAAGGAACAGAAATGCACAGATTACGACAGGTTACTTCTTCATTGTCTATTTTTAATGGATATTTAATCCATGGATCGAGAATGTTGATTCCAGTAAGCATGCGAAGGAAAGTTCTAGAACTGCTTCACTTAGGACACTTTGGAATGCAGCGCATGAAGCAACTTGCTCGCACAGCATCTACTTGCCAAACATTGATGATGATATCGAAGCAACATGCCGACACTGCATATTTTGTGCTGAGCATCAGAATAGACCACCCAAATGTGCAATCCACCCATGGATGCTTCCAGAGAAACCCTGGAGCAGACTCCACCTCGACTATGCAATCAACTTCATGGGCACAAACTGGTTGCTGGCCATTGACGCATTTTCTAAATATCCATGCATCCATCCCACACAGTCTGTTTCAGCCCAGGCAACAATTGATCTATTGGAACAGGACTTCGCACATTTTGGTTACCCCCATACCTTGGTAACAGATAATGCTTCTGCATTCCTGTCAGATGAGTTCCAGACATGGTGCAAAGAGCGAGGCATTGTCCATCTCACAGGAGCTCCATACCATCCTGTCACTAATGGTGCAGTCGAACGACTGGTGGAAAAATTCAAGCAGGCACTCAAGAAATCAAATCATCCTCCAAGAAAAGCCCTGCAAGAATTCCTCATGCAGTTTCGTAGAACCCCCAACTCCAGTGGATACTCTCCGAGTGAGCTGCTGAACTCACGTCAAATTAGAACCAAAATTGACACAGTACTTCCATCTCCGGCCATACAGCCCTAAGGAAACAAGCTAAAGAAGCTACCAAATCTCAACAGAAGGAGTTTATCTCCAAAGTAGCAAGATCGTATAAAGTCGGAGATCCTGTCTATGCTCTTTACTTTGGTCCTAGAAGAGACAGCGAAGGTCACTGGGTACCCGCTGTAATTAACAAGTGCAGAGGGTCCAGTTCTTTCAATGTTCGAGTACAACCAAAAGGCCCTACTTGGAGATGGCACCTTGAGCAGTTGCAGCCACGCCATGTCTTTCTAGAGGATGATGATCCTGCAGACCCTCCTGCAATGAGCAAGACTTCCACGGCTACAGAGAGTGTGATATTAACTGAGACTAGTACCACTGCCTCCATCGCACTGCCAAGGCCAACCACTGACAGAGGACCAGCTACACCAGAACACAGCCCTCACCACCCACGAAGATCCAAACGAATCCCAAAGCCTATCATGAGATTCTAGCTTTCTCAGTGAACTTCAAGGCTAGGTGGGGAGGTGTCGTGGCTCAGATTTGCTGTGCTGCCAGTTATTGACGTTGCACAGCCGTATTTAGCCGACTTTTAATCTTATTGGACTTAAGATGGGCTGACTGCATGCGATGTGCAACGTTTCTTTCTTTCAAGAACAAAGAAGACAGAAGAAAACTTTCCATAAACATTTGTTTTACGTTTAAATGTTCTCAGTGTATTGTGTTTACTGTTTTCTGTGTTCGCATATTTTTTTACAATGATCTTGACTGTTTGGTTGAAATCGGATCATTGGACTACTCTCTTGCTTGTGATCTTCAAAGATACAGCACCACGATCGCGAGTCTTACACGCAGGTCAATCCTTTAAAGATTTAATAACATTTCCAGCCAAGATTGATGTTCCAGCCAAGTTTGCATGACGACCATTTCTATGGAAATGCCTTTTGCCATCAATACTTGTATGAGAAATTAATTTCTAATAAATGTGTTTCCTGGAGTAACACTGTTAAGCATGAAAAATTATCAGAAGGTTGACTATCATAACTGCACATATCTATTCAGAAGGGAAGAGTAGCAGATCATTTTGATAGATGGTATATTGGCACATTTTAAATATCTATTATCATTCCACTTTTAATTACGCCCTAAAAGATATCAGATGAATTTCTAGGAATTTACTTTCAGTTGAAATGTATAATTTGATTTTTTATTTAGAACTGAAGTGCAACAAGAAGATCATAAGATTAACCTTGGATTCCATGCATGGAATTATATTGGTGCCGCTCAGAAGTTCTTGGATTCAGGCAACATCAACAAATGTTTCATGTACCTAGTGAGCGGAATTGAGGCTGGAGCAGAACCCAGACACTTGTTAAAGACTGCCCACACTAATGCACTGAATGGTGCTAAAAAGTTAATGGCCAATCCATCTGCTAAAAAAGGAGCAAATCTGAGGAAAAATAGCGTAGCCGGTGATACAAAGCCAAGTAAAAATGGTATTACAGGTAATATGATTGTTGAATTATTTCTGACTTATCGACATCAGTTCACTTGATTTTGACACTCCTTAGAGCTTATCATCATGCAATGCGAGCAGAGCATTTTTACTAGTCACTATTTATCTTAATCCTGATTGCATTTTTACTAAATGAAAAAGCAAAACGGTCTTCTGGATGTATAGGTTCTCGTCACCGGTTTGTTATATGTCATCCTATAAAAAACCAATGTACCATCTAAATCAATACTTTATGCTTAGAGAGCATCTTGGTCTTGAATTTTGTTACAATGAAGAGGCTCAATGATGTACTGTGGCTTTGTATTGTTGGAAGACATAGTTATTGTGAAATTAGTTAGGTTAAACATAGTTTATTAGTTAGGTTTTTTATTAACGAGGACACCGAAGAGGCCACCCTGTTAATGACAGTGGGTACTAAAATTTAGATACGGCATCTATGACATAAATTAACAGTCAATGTTTGAGAAGTATATTAGATGCTCAAAAGATACAAATAACAGGACAAAGAGGAAGTCGCTTTTTGTTCATATTTTTCAGCATAACTGCACCTTATCTCTGTCCTTTCTGACAATTCTTAAGAAAGGCTTTACTTATCACTTATCTTAAATTCTAAAAGAACGTGTTTGTTCCCTCTCCCCCTTGTGAGAATGGGCAAAGGGACACTTCCCCCCTCATGCCCCCATGCACTGACATGCACAGTTCTCTTTGAATCTTGCGTTATGATTGTTCTTCCTTCCCTGACTTGTGTCACTCCTTTCACCTTCAAAGTATTTGGGTTATAGTTCCAAAACCGAAGAAATAAACTTCTAACTATTCGTTCTGCATTCATGTCTAGGTAAGACTATTTAGCATTCCGAAGCGGTTATGCCTGCCCTATTCAAAGCAATTACCTGTTTTGTGCAAAATCAGAAGATTACCAGATGAGTCAGTTTTACATCTTTTGCTACAACTGACTTGAAGAAGCAACCTTTTACCTATCTTGTCCTAAATTCATTGCAGTTGTCTCTTTCTTTTAGAACCTTAACCCATGTCATTTGCATTTGCTACTAACTTTGAATTACTTCCGTAGCTCTAGCCGGCCAACATCAGATTCTTCGTTAGAATCCTACTAAAGTGTTTTTGAAAATGTGTCATAGATCACACTATCCTAGGAAGAGCCTTAGAAATAGTGCATTAGAATTCTTCTAGTCCTCTGATGTTTTGTTTTATACTATTGATCATATCTTTTTCTATGATGAAAAAGCTTTGTAGGTTAGGGGACCATTTGTCTTTTATCCAGTGAAATAATTTTTCATTCCTAGGGCAGCAATATTCCCACACAATTCATCTTGAGCCATCAAGGCTCTCGAAGTCACTGAAACGTTTTAAAAATCTCGGTGCACCTGTCCGTCCAATCAAAAAGACTCCAAAGACGTCAACGACACAGAAGATCTCCTTAAAGAAACTGGAAGAATCCCCAATGTCGATGCGTTATTTGGATGCACCTTCCCCTCTTCCTCCGTATCCTCTTGCTAACCAGGTGAAGTTGGATCAATCACCATTTGCAGACAGACTAGTTGGGACACAGATATCTCCCATGAAAGATGCAATAGTTAATACAGAAAACAAGCAGAGCTCCCTTAACGCCAGTAGCTTGCCAGTTGAGCCGCTAAGAGAGAATGACAATTTGCCGCTTAACAAAAAGGAGTCATTGCGTGGAGGACGATTAGATGAGCAGTGCAGTTTATTTTGCGGCAAAGAGAATCGGAATTTGGCCTTTACTAGCATGACAGATACAGGTCTTCACGTTAAAAAGTGTGATATATTTGATCTATATGGAAGCAAGAGCTCTTCAAGGACAATGCAGCCATGTTCCAGCCACAAGAGTGTTCTAGGTGAGTCACCTGACGGAAGTAAGCAATTGTTAGGCCAAAATAGCAGATGCAATAGCACTGCACTTGAAGGGCCATGTGACGCTAGCAGCTATGAAAATAAAACTAGTGCGGGAGCATTCAGAAAGAAACAAGACTCATTAGAGAGCACTGAAACGTTTACTACACAAGGCAGTTTGAGTGATTGCTGGACTGGTACGTCTTTTACGGATCAAAATTTCTTATCAGAGAGGTTAAGTAGTGACAGTGGGTATTTGGAGGTGGTGAGCAGCGGTTTCGCTCAAATGAATAGAGCATTATCATCATGCAAGAAAGGAAGTGTAAATGAAAAAAGTGCGAAAGAGCAGATACAGCATTGTGAGTTACAACGTGATGGCATTTTGGATGTAGATTGTGGTGGTAATTTGGCAGCTAATCGTAACCTGCAATACAATGACAATACTCCAGCATCTGAAAAATATGCCTGCAAAGTTGACAAGTTGATGACCCTTTTTGAACATGAGAGTACTGGCCAAAATTCCGTAACAGAAAATGCACAAGAAGACTCGAAAGTTAACCAATTTCCGTGTGCAGTCAGAGACAGAATATCTGAAAGCATCGAATCAGATGCCAATCTTTTGCGAAACCAAGGAGTTGATAAATCCTTTGAAGAAAAGGGAATAAATGTTGTACCCTGTCAAAAATTGAATTTGTCTGGAGTTGCGGAGCTATCAAACTTGTCTTTATCAGATGACAAGCAAATACCTTCGACCTCATCAAGATCTTTGCTCTCTACCTCGTCAACTGGCACACTTTCAGTAACATCCAAAAGCACATCTTCGGTGACAATCAAGAATAGTCCTGCACGAGATGCAGTCACTGTGGGGGCGTCTGGGATGAGTGGGCAACCATTTAAAATACCGGCTGTGCCTAATCCATATGACTGTATCAAACGTTTTTCAAGAGATTGTCCAGAATCTCATCAGTCCGATTATTGCAGTTCGTCGCAGAGGACTTTAGGCATATCTGATTATCTTGTGAAAAAGAGAAAGGATGCCGAGGCTGCAAGAGTGAAATCTCAAAGCACAACGAAAAAGCACAAAATGTTGCGTATTAAGAAGGAAAGGTACAGAGTTCTGTCAACACTTGGAAAAGGCGGATCTAGCAAGGTATGCTCTGTCTTTCATTTCAAGGTCAATATGATCAAACGATTGCTATTCTTTTTGCTTTTGTTGTGGCGTATATAATTTCTCTCATCCTTGCTATGTTTAAAACAATTGGTAAGAAGTGTTTTTATTTCCATTTTTGTTACCAGTCGTATTATCATCTCTACCTCTGTGCTTATTTACTGGTGAATCTTCTCGTTCTGATCCTCTTTTCCTTTTTACGTACAGAAAATCATATACTCTACATATTAAACTTGCAAGTTTTGAAGCTAACATGCAAATTAACAGTTACTGCACAGCTGCCAAATATAAAAGTACCTCTCTCCTCCTTAAAGCCAGGGCCATGCTGGTTGCGAACCTCTATAAGTGCTATTCAGTTATTCAGTTCACTGGTTTTTTTGCTTTTCTGTTTTGTCTGACTCCTGAGTTAATTTTTTGATAAAACTACCCCAAAAAATACTCATTATGCAAATCATCAACCTCGTAATCAGAATAAACCTTAGATTAACCCAGAATTTCTAGTCATTTGATGTTTCGGTTTTTATTTGTTGATTTAATAAGTCTCTGCTTTAATTTTCATTATTTTTCTTCAAGGACAATGTTTAAAAGTATAAATTATTCACTGCATATTCACGATTAGGGAGTTACTCGACCATGTACCACTCAAAATGGTCTTCAAATCCCTGAGCGGTGAGGCACCGTCGTATTTGAGCGACATGGTCACTAGAGTTAACAAAACAACTCCTCGCGTGCTGAAAAAGTAATGGCGACATGCATATGAAAATGAGTTCTTGAGGGGGCTGCTAGTCTGCAGCTCCCTTGGATGGGCCGCCCCTGGGTGTTACAATGCATAGTATTCATAAAACTCTCAAATATTGGTTATGCAGCAAATAGTTAATTTCGACAAAGATTCAATTTGAGGTTTATTTATTTTGCTGGACACGATCGATCCTCTTTTACTAGCTTGGTTTCAGTAGTAGCATTACGTATATATCAGTTTACCTGGTGGGAAAAGTTAATCATAGAGATAGTTCGTCATTCTGCTGTAAGTGCTGTGTGTGTGCGTGTGTGTGTGTGTGTGTGTGTGTGTGTGTGTGTGTGTGTGTGTGTGTGTGTGTGTGTGTGTGTGTGTGTGTGTGTGTGTGTGTGTGTGTGTGTGTGTGTGTGTGTGTGTAGGTGTGTGTGTGTGTAGGTGTGTGTGTGTGTGTGTGTGTGTGTGTGTGTGTGTGTGTGTGTGTGTGTGTGTGTGTGTGTGTGTGTGTAGGTGTGTGTGTGTGTGTGTAGGTGTGTGTGTGTGTGTGTGTGTGTGTGTGTGTGTGTGTGTATGTGTGTGTGTGTGTCTGTGTGTGTAGGTGTGTGTGTGTGTGTGTGTGTGTGTGTGTGTGTGTGTGTGTGTGTGTGTGTGTGTGTGTGTGTGTGTGTGTGTGTGTGTGTAGGTGTAGGTGTGTGTGTGTGTGTGTAGGTGTGTGTGTGTGTGTGTGTGTGTGTGTGTGTGTGTGTGTGTGTGTGTATGTGTGTGTGTGTCTGTGTGTGTAGGTGTGTGTGTGTGTGTGTAGGTGTGTGTGTGTGTGTGTGTGTGTGTGTGTGTGTGTGTGTGTGTGTGTGTGTGTGTGTGTGTGTGTGTGTGTGTGCGTGCGTGTGTGTGTGTGTGTGTGTGTGTGCGTGCGTGTGTGTGTGTGTGTGTGTGTGTGTGTGTGTGTGGATCAAAATAATGTCACAGAGTCTCTCATAGTATTTTATTACTTTCTGCTCTGCCTTTTAGGTTTACGAAGTTGAAAACGATGATGGAAAAATTTTTGCAATGAAGTGCGTCCCATTGGAGGATTTGGACGATATCGTGTTTTATTCACATTGCAACGAGATTGATATATTGTGGGCACTGAGAAATGATCAATACATAATCAAACTCTACGAATAGTGAGTTACAATATCTTTGATCTGAAAATTGATATTAGACCTATATAGATTGAGAGTCTTAAGGGAATTTGGACAAGTGCCCAGGTGGTTTGAGCACTCATTGTGCATTGACAATGCAGGGTTCATACAATTAGGGAAAATCAGGAAAAAACTGAGTTGTTGAGAACAGTCAGGAAAAATCTGGAAAAGTCAAGAAAGTTTGTTGAAACTTGAAGAAAGTCAGGAAATGTCAGGAATTTTTATCATGCCTGGAAATGAATTCTTTGGTGCCCTATAGGCAACTCTACACAGTTCACAGTTTTTGATATTCTTTGTCCCTGTTTGAGAAAGTAGTTTACCAGATAGCCTCCTTTTCTTACCCAAATTGAGGAATTTTTTCTGCTATTCCAACCCCATACTTCCATTTATTAATTTTCAAGATGTTTTCGTTGAAATTGTGTTTTTCGTAGGGAATATTTTCATTTACTTACAGACTAATCAGAAATTTATTTACTAATCGCTTAAACTACAGCTTTGAGTTCCTTTGCTTTGCTGCTTATTGACAATATTTGATAAGTTGAATTTCCTAAGTTATTCTTTGGAATATCCATGTTATATTTTCCAACCCCCGCAATTATTATTTTGTCCAAAAATTCTCCAACCAACAATTATTATTCCGACCCCCCCCCCCCGTTTATTCGGTACTTAGTTTTGAAAGAATGGTCAGTCGCATCATTTGTAACATCAGTTGGTCAGGAAAAATAGTATGTATTTCTGATAGGTCGTCAGGAAAAACACCTTCATTTTTAAGAAAAAAAATCTAGAAGAACTATCAGGCAGGATATGTATGAACCCTGCATTGTGAATGTAATGCCTTATGCTTGTGTACGTTTTAAAAATTGATATTTGTTTCGACATTATTGTTTAATATCCACAACGTCTTTAAATACCTAGGTTGGGTTTGTCACTGCTCTCCATAATTTTTCATATGCCAAATTTGCTCCCATTACGTAGTTTTTGTTACCGATTTACAAATGACTATGGTATTTTTATCCACTGGTCATAATGGAATCTCACTGTGTTTTTAGCCCTCCTAATATCTGGTCAGTTTTCCTATGCATTTATAATTTCCAGTAGAACCCTATTAAAGCGTGGTGTGGAGCTTCTGAGCAAAGGTTTCATTATACTGAAAAAGAGATTTATTGCATGGCAGACCCTTAAAAAAGACGCGCGTTGTTGATCCATCTGCTAAGTTTTCTTTGGGTTTCTTCTCGATGAATGCTATGTGGTATATCCAGTGAAATTAGTTGCGAGCATTGATTAACAAATTGATCTGGAGACAGAATCACATGCAATTGAGTTGCTTATTGAGAATTTTTAATATAATCATGTGCAGGTCTTGATAGGAAGAAACTATCACAAGTGTGGTATTTTGCGCCCCAAGACTTGGAGGAGTCTTGTGGAGTACTGGGACGTGTTCTTGCTCAAAAATATCACTGGCGGGCAACAGAGCTATCAGACAATTGTGCCTCATTTCATTTCTTTCATTTCTAAATAAACTAGAATTCTATATTTTTATTTCAAATTAAACCAGTTAGACTAATAGTCGTCAAAGTCCATTAGTTTAGCAGTTTACAGATATAAAGCTCCAGTCTGCCTCTTGGTGTTACATCTTTACTGGAAAAAACTGTTGATTAGCATTTTGTCAATTGACAGATTTTCTGTAGTTTGATATTTAAAAATAAATGCAAGATACGGCAAGCGCACGATAAAAATTGCGCCTAGGAGTTCAGGACGCATGTACCAGTGCATGCAAATGCCACCACATGCTTTTCCAGGGGAGGGGGGGCTTGCATATGATATTTCAAAACAATACGAGGCTCAAACCTTGGCAACTTTGCATCATCAAGCATCATGATAGTCAATGAAATAATGGATAACATCCTTTACTTTTCATTCGCTTTTCCTTTCAGCGAACTCAAAAACGAGAAGCTATTCATGCTGATGGAAAAAGGTGAAATGGACCTGGAGAAATATCTTCATTTGAACAGACAAATGGAATGTGAAAAAATCAGAGACCTGTGGACTCAAATGCTCTGTGCAGTTAACAGTATACACAAGCAAGGGATTATTCATACAGACTTGAAGCCAGCTAATTTTTTGTTTGTTGATTCAACTTTGAAGCTCATAGATTTTGGTATCGCCAAGGGTTTAAAGGTAATGGTACCTCTGATACTCTGAACAAATAGTGTTTTATTTTCTGCAACAAGACCAACTATCAGTGTATTAGTTATTCTGTGATGAAGAAGTAGATACTACCAAATTATAAAGAACAGGAATGCTCCATCTCTTTAGGGTGCTCTTTAGCTGCATTTTATGAAGTTGATCTTGGCAAATGGGAATAATAGTTAGGTTTATGTAACTGTTTTTGCAGGGTGCTTTTGCAGTTATCTTTCATTGAGGTCTTGAGCTGGCATATTTTAAAGTTATTCGTATTGTTCAACAGGAGAACTGTACAAGTACACAACGGGAGTGCTTAATCGGAACACTGAATTATATGGCGCCGGAATCCGTATCTGAATCAACAAAGAGAACTGAGTATGGAAGTCCAAAAAAAAATTATGAGGTATTGTACTCTTTTGGATATATCAATTCATCGAAACTATGCGTTCTAATATTTATATGTATGTGCGCACATGCATGCATTCATACATGCAAACCCACAAAGGTTACAGATTGTATCTCTTTGTGTAATTTCTGCCAGTTATGGCTGGTGCCAAATCACTCTCTGAAGCGATGCATATCAATTCTAAAGAGAAACCGATTTCTTTCATTGCACCGCACCAATCTGTCTCACGTCCACCTGTACGATATGAACTATCCTAAAATGTAGCTCATCTGTTCTTTGTTATTTCATTGTTATATTTCACTTACAATTTCCATGCAGCATTGAATTCTTATTAAATGTCTTAAATTTTAATTGATAACGAAACTTAATATGAATCTAACGAAACAAGTCAGATGAGAGCAAAATTGTTCTCTGTTGTTGTCATTTAATTGTAAAGCAATCTATCGAGATTTTTGGATTGTTTTCCAGTACATCATATCGCTTATTTGAACGTTGCTCTCAGATTTTCGATTCTTCAAAGCCTTTATCTGATAAGGCTCTGCTGGTGACTTCTGTTTACATCATTCTATTGGCATAGTTAAACAGGATTCTAACTTATCTGCACATGTTGACAATTGCAAGCATTTACTTTCTTCCCTTGCTTTTACAGGGCAACAGAAAGCCCATATAGCAGTCTTCATAGTGCCTGGAGTGTTGAACTTTCCTATCAATCATTTGCATGTTAGACGTGTACGCATGAGGCCTTACACCCCTGTTTTACGTTGAATATCTTGCCTCCATGCACCGTTACATCTTTTGACATAGTCCTCACGATTTTCCCATTTCTTTTGCAGATCCGGCGAGCTACAGATATTTGGAGTCTTGGTTGCATTCTGTATCTGATGGTGTACGGCAAAACACCATTTCAACACATACGACCCAAAGCGTTGAAAGTTGCAGCAATAACTGATGGATCACAGATTGCCTTTCCTGATATTGAAAATGATGATCTGCTTGATACTATTAAGGTAAGTGAGAAGGTTCTCTTTGGTTGGTTGGATTAGGCATTTAAACGTCTTTGTGTACGTATGTAAGTGCGTGTGTGTGTTGTGTGCGTGTGTGTTACTGTGTCTGTGTGTTAATGTGTGTGTGTGTGTGTGTGTGTGTGTGTGTGTATGTGTGTGTGTGTGTGTGTGTGTGTGTGTGTGTGTGTTATTGTGTTTGTGTGTGTTAATGTGTGTTAATGTGTGTGTGTGTGTGTGTGTGTGTGTGTGTGTGTGTTAATGTCTGTTGTGTGTTAATGTGTGTTAATGTGTGTTTGTGTGTGTGTGTGTACGTGCGTGCGTGTGTGTGTGTGTGTGTGTGTGTGTGTGTGTGTGTGTGTGTGTGTGTGTGTGTGTGTGTGTGTGTGTGTGTGTGTGTGTGTGTGTGTGTGTGTGTTGATGATTGTATTGAATAATGTTGATGATATGCCTGTGTTGGTTGTTAATGGAGTGTGCTGGTTTGTGCTGGCAGTATTTGTTGACAGTGCAATACTCGTATATTTAATATAAATTAGGGTCTGTTTCATCTTCCTTTTGGTGGTCTTAGTTCTGCATAGATACAACCTCTCTTAACACTTATGATAATTGAGTTGCATATCGTAGGGTTGCCTGAGAAGAAGTCCAAGTCAAAGGTATACAATTGAGCAGCTGTTAGCACATCCATTTGTATCCAAAGGTGCATCACAAGACTTAGGTATCTAATCTTTTTTCTCTTCTTTACATTCACAAATAATTTGTCAATTGATTGCTCTAGATTTTGGCTTTAAAAGTCACCTAATTATCTGTGACTGAGTTAAGTCAATACTAAATCTATTTGTTACAACAGTGTCCTGTTTGTGTCACACTGGATTAGCTGTTTCAAAAGCCTGTACTCCTATTCCTATTTTTTACAACCCAATCATGTCCATCTGGATCTTCCCGGCATCGAAGGAATCTGAAAGAAGGCATATCTGCACGAACATTTGCCACGTAATGTTCTTCAAGTATTTATCTCCATTGAAAACTCTAGATCTAGTCAAATAACAGTCTTTTCGAAACACTAAGTACTACAACTATTTCCCTGCATGTCATCAAGTTCCTCATTGACAGACTTCTGTTTCGGTCATTGTCAATGTTTTAGAACTCTTTGAGTTAGTTGAGATTTTGTACCTGTCTAGGCAGGGGCTTCTTAGTACATTAAGAACACTTTTTATCTGCGACATTTTAAATGAAAAAGGAACCGTGCCATATTCATTCATTTACTTTCATTGACGAATTTTCTCTTATCTCCCTCAAATTCTTATCAATCCGTGAATACTGTTTCCTAAGCTTTAGATAACCATATGACAAAGTGAATAAAACTGGTACGCTATCTGGCTTAATTAGAGTTTTTTCATATGTTCCTTCCTGCATTCGCTACTCCTTTGTTCCCAAATGCGACGCCGGGATAAGATTTGGAACAGACTCAAATTTTGCAAAAAATTCTTTCCATATCGTCCCATTAAGACTGCTTCCTTTTGTATCAATAATTTGAATAGTTTTCTGCTAGCTTTCCATGGAGTTCTGACTAAGGAGAAACAACTTTGAACTCACTACGTAATTCAGTGGCTGCTTTTGTATCAAGATTGAGATACGGACTGTTGCTTTGCTTGCTAGTGTTATGTTTTTGCTACCTTTAGGACCCGTTTACAAATCCACAATAGGATATAAATGTGACAGACTCATTTCTGTCATTATGCTCTCAACATTGTAAACCAAAATGGCTTTTAGATATAAATATATATATATATATATATATATATATATATATATATATATATATATATATATATATATATATATATATATATATATATATATATATATATATATATATATATATATATATATATATATATATATATATATATATATTTATATTATAATAAGACGAGAGAGACTAATTTGTGCGACTCTGAGTTTCATGATAAACAATCATCAGGCATAACCGTTAGATGTGCTAATTTTACAGTATTTAACTAAATGCATATCCTGGTGCCTACATTTACCAACAAGTTCAGATTTATTATTTAATAGATTCGGATCACTTAAATTATTAATAATGAATAGTTTTTCTGTCAGGCATAACTTACAATAATTTATTCTCGGTTTACTATCTATATTTTTCAATATACTCCATTCAATCATCAGGGATTTTCCTTCATTCTTCAATTTCCAAATATATTTTGATGATTTGGTGCTCTTTTCATATTTTCTGTACTTAAAGTCTCTACAATGATTGGCATATCGTTGTTTAAAAGTTCCATTTGTGAGACCAATATATCGCATTTCTTCATCATTATTACCGTCAGTTTTGCTTCGTATACAACGCCGGGAGTAAGACATTTTTTATCCAATGAGCAGTTTTCTTCCATTCTGCAGTTACAACCGTAATTTAACTTTGTTTCATCATATATATATATATATATATATATATATATATATATATATATATATATATATATATATATATATATATATATATATATATATATATATATATATATTTATTTATATTTATATTTATATTTATATTTATATTTATATTTATATTTATATATATAGATAATCAAACTAATTCTAAGCTGCATCCACTAAGTATATAAATTGCATAAAAAGAATCAACCACAAATGCACTTGTCTGTTAGTAGTGGATGCGGCTTATTCTGTTGTAGCAGACAAGTGTATTTTTGGTTGATTCTTTTATATATATGTATATGTGTGTGTGTGTGTGTGTGTGTGTGTGTGTATATATATATATATATATATATATATATATATATATATATATATATATATATATATATATATATATATATATATATATATATATATATATATATATATATATATATATATATATATATATATATATATATATATATATATGTATGTATGTATGTATGTATGTATGTATGTATGTATGTATGTATGTAAAGCTGTGATTTATCGACTTTGTGCAATAACCATTTGTGTTTAAGGCTGGTTTGAGCCTACTGGGACACGACCAGTAAAGTTTGATGATAAAAATCTGAGATATACTTATCTATTTCTGGAATAAAAGATCCTCAATCTTATCCTTGGTTGCTGGTGAACCATGAGAATGCTCTTTTCGCTTCCATATCACGAACATTTTCAGATTTTCAAAACCGTCTAGATAGAGACTGCTTTCTAGCCAGAGAAACACAGCATTGACATCAAGTTTACATCCATTTTCGTCTGTTTGTTCGCTTTGGAGATTTATTATCACGATTAAATATAGCTGGCCTTCCCTTCTCCTGGTTGATTTCATATTTAACTTCTGAAAAAGCTTACTTTCGAGAATCAAAATTTATATAAATGCATTAGTTTTTGAGTAGATTCAGCCAAATGACCTAAACTAGTAAGCCTAGTATACTTCTGAAACTTAAGACACTGAATTACCAAAAATGATCTGAAAATATTGTGTTATTGGCTTCTTCTGTCCTGCTTCAAATAACGAGCGTTTTACCATCCCTTGTCAACTACAAATAACACCCGTCTGTAAAAGAAACCTCTTTCCTTTGGTCTATCTTCCAGTGACCAAATACTCAAACCCACTACAGTTGGTAACTACCAAAAGTTAAAAAAACAAGCCATTTCTTTCTATTTTGCTATTTCTTTCTTCTAAGGCTTTAAGCAATGATTTTGAAAAGTAGGCCTTTCAAAGGTAGTCCATGATTTTTTTGCCGGAAACAATGCTGATTATTTAATATGAGCTGAGCTTCTTGTTAAATTTGCATACAAATCTTTCCATTGTTTTGATTAATGTTTTTAAGCTACCACCTCTAGGTTTGGACAGGATAAAGCCTGTTTCTCTGAAGTTCTTATACGTCCACTATAAACTGCTATACTGGTAACCAGCAATTGCCGTAATTTATGAATGGTAACAAAATATTTATACATGAAGTATAACGTAAGCATTGCAACAAATACTTTTCCGCCGAAACATTAGCCTCAGGGCTCATTGATGTTCAGATAGGAGCTCTGGTTTTGACCAACCTGTGAAAAATTTGTTTTACTGGACGCCACTATAAATATATATTTATGTATATATATATATATATATATATATATATATTATATATATTATATATATATATATATATATATATATATATATATATATATATATATATATATATATATATATATATATATATATATATATATATATATATATATACATATAATGTATTTTTCATATTGATTTCCTACCATGATTTCCATTTTGTTCTAGCGTCATCCCTCACTCCTCCTTCTTCCTGATGCACAAGTCTCCTTTTCTTTTTCATTGTTCCACCGAATAGCTTACTGTGTTTTTTGACCCTTGATTCATCCAGTGATAATCTTAATAGTTTACTTATTTTTCCAACGCTGACAACTATTTTCCAACCATGCCGGCTATTTAGTGACAATACATAAGGATTGATTGCATTAATAACTGAATATAGAGAGGGTTGTAGATATGTTTGATATACTAATATTTGTTTACAGAGATGTCATTTGGTTAAGTGACAGAAATTGGACTTAGCTCTGATCTCGTTTAAAGAATCAACCGCCCTCTATTATTACAAAGTCCTTTGACAAATTTGACTATTGCGTAGCAAAGTCTAAACCGAAGAAATGTAGATCTGTTTGCTCCAGGTCATTGAATCTTGTTATTCTACGTCTCAGTCATGTTTTTCATATAGATTCAGTGTAAAAGATACTTCTTTGGCATTTCAGAAATGTGTATAAGTGCCATCATAAAATTGTGACAGTCTTTAGCTTCGAGACTTTGACCTATTGACCGGATATCTGTACGTGCAAACGTGCACAAATCACTATAGATGACTATAGTAGATTTTTACAAGAGAGTGGTCGATAAGAAACAGTACCCCACTGCTTAAAAGGTTACGAAAGTTCAGTACTGGATTTCTGTATTGGAGTGTAATGTTTTGCAGTGGAACATTATACGCAAATGCAATGTTTATTGCTTAACTGTACAGTGAGGTGCTACTCTAATTCTTAAGAAAGTTTCGGTACTGAAGTCATGAAAAAGCTAAGAGAGTTACAGTACTGGGTGAAAGAAGGATTTTCTTATTGAAAAAACATGTATCTTCTTTGGTTGTGCAGTCTAGAAATCTCTCAATCACCCTGTCAATCAATAGCCAATCAGTCAATAAATCAATAAATAAATCAATCAATCAGTCAATCACTTCAGTCATTTGGTAACTCTACTTTTTCACTGAACATTGCAGTACTAACTATGGTACAAAAAGTAATTTATCGGTAGTAGATTTATGCAAATTGGTAAAGTCATTGTTGATTCAACCAGTTGACACTGAGGAGCAAGGTGTATTGGCTAGTGGGTTGCAACTTTCACTAGATACATCCCATCGTTAACAACATACAGTAATCCTTAGCTTAATTTTTCGTTTTAGCAAAGGACTCTGGAGACGGTGATTCTCATAAGAAAAAGGAGAACCGTCTGTTTTTACAGCACGTAAAAGAGTCGGCGATTCGCTCGCCAAATTCCCTTGACAGAGCTCAAAAGGTAAGTTTTTCGCTCAATCCCCAATCCATTTAGATGTGTAGAATTTTACTCTGTTTGTGTCTGTAATGGTTGATTCCCATGTTTGTGAGTTATTCCTGACTCGCGCCTTCATAACCTGATACCTTTTTTACAGTGATTGATCATTCATATTTGTATAGTTGAATTTACTTGATTCAACGCAGACACTTCTCACAGATATTCTATTGTCAGAATCCTCTGAACAACGGTATCTCAAGAATCTGTTCTCGCACCAGTTTTCTCTTCTCACTGTCATTTTTTCTTCAATTGTTGCTAACCGTCTTCATCCCTCTGTACCCTTCTTATCTTCTTTATATCTTATTCACCTCCTACTACTGTTTTCCTCTCCATTCCTTTTCTACTTTAATCTTCCACTTTTTGTTTTTCCAGTCCATTTTCATGATCTCTGATAGCTGTATTGTTTATACCCAAATGCTGGGACTTGTTAGATTCCTGCCTTTCAATGCCTTTCAATATTTCCGTAATAGTTACTTTCCTTTCTCTTGTATTTTTCAGGTTTTAGCTAGGAGGAAGCTAATGGAAGATAACGACGCATATGAAGTTGGCAAGCCAATCTACTAAATATCGGGTAAATAAAAATTTATTCGAAAATCAGCATCACATTAAGATGACTATGCATTTTTCATATGCAATATCGCAATTGTGTGACAATGAAGTTGTATTTATATTTGTATAGAATTGAACAGTATGTAGTCCACAAAATTTTAGAGTTCAATACCCGCTCTGGAAGTTGCTCACGCCTCTCTAGATGTTGATAGCAAATTGGTTGGCAGCGCTTGTTTCCTCAGTTTTAAAACACTCCTTGTTAAAAGAAATAACTAGAAATATTGTCCTTTAGATAAAATTCATTAATCAACTGCGAATGTCAGGCAGACACGTCAGGTTTTCTTGGATAAAATATTTCAAAATTTTTGCATTCACCAGGATCACAGACCCATTTTCTCCCTGTCTTTTTCCGGCTATCTAGACGATCAATCTCGACAGTGAAATATTTCAATAGAGTTTTTTCTCGATTAGCGCTGAATTCACGTTTCTAGAGAATAAAAGTAAAGTTCACTGTAATTTTGCGTAATCTGCAGCTGGTGAAGACAGTAGATACATGTCTGAGCAAAGTCTTCATAGCAATTTCTACCATACAGTTTAGCGAATAAACAGTAGTGGACATTTCATACATATTGCATTACAGCAACGTTTAAAAATCTGATGTTTACTCATTTCATCTCGTTGATCGGATTAAGTTTATCGCTGTATTTATTGCCATCAATGAGATAAGGAAGAAACAGTTTGCAATTTGCTGATTAGTAAATATGAAAGGAAATGGTCTAGTATATTTAGCTCGACGAGCTGTCTCCTAGCGACGGTGGGCCGTGGTAGATGCAGACAAATATGGAAGAAGATATACTAATACAGTTAGACATGCAAATAAGTGATAATGAAAGGCAATTTGTTTATTGACGTAAGCAATCCCATCTTTAATTTATCTTTTAATTCGCAACAATTTCATAATGACTTTAAGTTTCCACCTTGCTGTTGTTAAGAACGAGCAGTTAGCAATTCAGGTGAACTGCGCCTTCGTTTAAAAGGAAGAAATAGACAACAACAATGAATTCATGTAGCAAATTGAAATTTGATGAAAGAGGCAGCCACCAGCATACTTAAGATCGTATGCTTTTGCTTTTGCTGCTTGGCTGTTGCTACGATAGTGGTCAATAGGTAATGATGCCTCGGATTAGGAATCAAAGTCATTATTTTGTTAAACTGAGGCAAGCTGGCAATGTCAGATCTTCTTTGCGCATAAGATCCTGTTAGTAGGTGCAAAGGTAGTTCCTAGCTTGGTAATAGTTGTCATTCTGTTTTATACTTAAAGTAGTTTCTCACCTGAGAACATAATCATTAATGATGCTAAGACTCGATAAGAATGGTTGAGTTCAGAGTAGATTTTCAATGCAAAGACTTTGTTTTACAAATAAGTCGAACACTTTTTCTTTGTTACAATCTACAGAAGTTATCCCCAACCACATCAGTTCACTTCGTTTATTTCTACTAACTTTCGGCGATTCTTTGCTCTACTGTAGGTAAGCAGCTAAACAAGCGAAAGAAATGGCTGTTGTTTTAACATTTTGTCTTCCCGTATAATAACACTCTAAATTAGACCTTGTTTGCACTGCTTCACCAATGTCAATACTGACTAGAGAGATCCGATCACACACAAGGACTTTCGACTCATAATCTGGCGACTTGTGGATTTCCTGTATATTGGTGACTGTTTTTTCTTCCCCCCATTTATTTTGGATTCAAGGAAAGTTTATCATTCTCGCAATTCCTGTCTTGTTACAATTACAAATGCGTTTTCCGTCTAGCATCCAAATTAGAGAGGATTGTCATAGTTCTGGACTTCACACCTGCCCGGGTGTTCTACCTACACCGAACTATATGGTATGCACTTTAAAGGAATAGTGCAGATTAGCCAAAACCTGTAAGTACCGAGTCTGCTTCAGGCCTTGGATGAGACTTGGTAGCAGGGTCATTCATAGAAATTTTCTTTGAGATGTATGACCTAATGCCGACAAAGTGAGCGTGGCTATCGTAGTACACGAAGCATTTCTCTTCAAATTTTTAATTAATCATTATATTTTCAATTTTTCAGTAAATTTTGTGGTTTTATACATGTAACTACTCAGTAAAGTGTATGCTACGTCGCATCATCTTATTCATCTTTTTTGGCTTCCAGAATACAAAATTAAACATTTTGCTTAGGGAAGTAGCAAACTTGGTGATTTTCTGACAGGATTTTCATCCGGGGACATGATCCCCGAACTCACTAGGGCATGCCTGCCGAAAGTTGATGGGGTCCCAGGGCAAGTTGAAAAACAGAATGCCTCGTTTTGAAACTTGAAATTGCTATCATCACCGAAGAATCGTTCTCTAATTTTGGGGATAGCTTCTCAAACTCGTGAGTCAGAGTAATCTGTCCCTTGCAGCCCTCTCTCGGCACCCCTGACTGTAGGTAGAATCCTGCCTGGTAGCTGTATGATTTGTACGTATTGGTTTTGCAAACGTGGATTTTTTATGCTTATAGGCCTCTAGTACCATAACTTCTTATTCAAAATAGATTCAGTTACCGATGCTCCAGACACCTGCATGTATTAGGAGCTGAACAATATACATATAGGGAGTTCTTATGATTACTCTGCGAATTTGTCTTTCCCACAATAATTTTAAAACAATTATTGATAATTTGCAGCTTATACTCGATAATGTTTTATCCATCTACACGAAGTGCTGTGGTAAACATCATCCAAACATTACCATTAGTTCAAAACCCCTAATTTCATTTGTCCTTTCTTCTATTCATTGAACTTATTCCACAGTGAATTCTCGTGGTTACCACTGCTTCAGACGATTTCCACCAGCCCTTTTCGGCTAGCAATAATTTCTCTCAATTAGGATTATGTATTGTAATCCTTACATCCTTAAGGAAAAATAGATCTCCTTAACACCTATGCCGCCCTGCTTGTTCAGATGAAGGTTCAAATGCCGAGTGATTTGAGTCCATGGGTAAGGTCATTGGATAGAACACCTACCTTCATGTTTTGACTCCTGGTATTATGCGTCGAAAAAGCGATTATTTGCTCCTTGATTCCTATATTGTCTGATTCAAAGCGACGACTCGCCTAGGGCCACCGTTGTGCATGTACTTTACTTCATTTCTTCGAGCCATTTTTGAAACTGGCAATGAAGTAGGATCAAGTTTTAAATATCAGTTTTATTTGCTGCCATTATATCGTAATTGCACCCTTTTCTTAATTTCACAACCATTCACTTACCCTCATTCTTTTTGCAGGCGGATTTTGATGAGGTTATTGATAATAATCAGCAATCGCTGCGTTATTTTAAAAATTCACATGGCCAAATTTCATAGAAAGTATATGCTGCATGTAGTTTCTCAAAATTTGCAAAAATTCGATCTTCGATCTCAAAAATTCTTAGAAAATCTGAGTCCAGAATTATCAAATAATTTCAAAACTTAAACTCGGTAACAGTTATCTGGTTTTTATGAAAAAATATTGAATAGATGAGATTTTTTGCCTAAGATTCCATTGTCATAAATGAATGGGTTATTTTATGATTCATGAAAAGAATTGGATGGCAATCCCTGTGGAAATTGGTCGCTAGGGGTACTTCTCTTTGCAGTTCATCCTTTACGAGTATTTCAGTAGGGAAGTTTTCCATTTGGATATTGCATATTGAGCTTCAGGTAGAAGAGCTGGACATAGTTGTTAGAAATGAAGTAAAACACAAAGAATCATTTACCGGGATACCGAAACTCAAGTAGCAAAGGGTTTCTGTAGTTCACTATGACACTAAACTCCATTTTTAAAAATCCGAAGTTTAATGGGCTCTACAGTTCAAAAATACGTCTTGACTACACGTTCTGAGGATCTTAAGAAAAGGGTTTTTTTATGATGCTACTGGGAAATTTGAAATATGAAAATCTGGGACTACAGTTTCAGTTTCCTATGTTATAAGTATATGTCCTAAAGGAGATTGCATATCTACAAATTTACTTCCAAACCACTGATTATCCGGATGAGTGTTATCATTAATGAAAATATTTTATATCAGGGATTAACGAATTACTGATTATGCTACTGTTTACTATGATTCTGACTGTCCCATATCTATATGACTTCTCGTTAGGGCTGTAAGCTGTATCTTGGATAAAGATGATGAAGATGATGATGATGATGACGACGATTATGATTATGATTATGATGATTATGATGATTATGATGATTATGATGATTATGATGAAGATGATTGTGATGATGATGCTGGTGATGATGATGATGGTGGTGATGATGATGATGATGATGATTATGGTGATGATGATGATGATTATGACTATGATGATTATGATGATGATGATGGTGATGATGATGATGATGGTGATGATGATGATGATAATGATAATGATGATAGTGATGATGGTGATGCTGGTGATGATTCTGGTGATCATGACGTTAATGATGATGATGCCGAAGGCGCTGATGATTATACTGCTGAAACTTATCATGTTCATGATCATAATGATGATCATGTGATGGTGGTGATGGTATGACTTTTTACGTTCAACACCAAAGAGTGGAACGCAGGAGCCGTGTTTGTAAAGCTTCACTTCAAACCACGTATGAGAATCATTACCTTGTCTGTTGCACTGTCAACCCTCTATAAAGATAAATGAATGAACGTGTGCATGTATGAGTAAATGAATTATGGCATAATTGGATGAATAACACTATACTGCCAATATTAATTGGATAATCGAGTTTAGAGCATCTTTGACAACGTTATCATTTCTTTGATTATGGTAAAATTCCCTTCGTCGTTTAGATAGTGCATAGGAAAAGTCAAGTACTTTCCAAAGTCGTTAACTAATTGGTGTCATTTCCTCAAAATGTTTCCAAAAGATTGACTGAACTTAATAGCATATACAAATATATATAACATACTGCTCAATTCATCATTTCATTGCTAAATAATTGTGACGTTAGTCTCTTACTTCTATAGTTTGATGGGCCAAACCATTGATATCTTTGAGTGATTGAATAGATAAATGAACGAATGAATGAAAGGATGAATGAATGAACGAATGGCAGGTTGAATGTAGGAGCTGGTCGATCAATGTGGAAATTAAATTAATAGTTATTTGGTACTACTTACTTTTAAACGATTCAACGTATAGTTAATTTGGTGTCATAAGGAAGCAGTAAATCATGTTATCAGCAAACAATTTCAAATGCAATCTAATGGAAATAACGGAGAAGAATTACCACAAGCTTGTGTTTTCAAAATTTCCAGCATTTAATATCCTTTTCACATCCTCTTTTCGTGGGCATATTTGAAATAGAGTCTAATGAGATTTACTTGAAGACCTTTCCTATTCAACCTTTGGACATAAACTTTAACGCACGTCTATAGATTTATGGATCTTATTACGTCAGTTTTTCCTGAAGTAAATCCAACGCATTGCCATCGCATGAAGCTAATCGACACGTACACATTGTGCTGGTAAGGACCACTTTTTGGGAAACCTACATGAAGAAAGTCAAAATTTTTTGGAGACTTAAACCTAAGTTCCACGACCAATTGTCTATGACAAATTTACTTGCTCACGTAGATGGCCCACCAGTTTCATTTGGCTATTTTTTCATTGAGAAATAGATTGTCAAGGCAATAAATCTATAATTAGAATTAAGGAACTTTTAAGGAACTGTGTAGAAATAACCGAGTTTAGGAGAAATCAAAAGTGAGAATGCGAGAACATAGCAAACCCATGCGAGATTCGAACTCGCCACAATTGACTTTACGTAAAAAGTCAACGGTCAAGAGTTCGAATCCAGCTCGGGTCAGTTATTTTCTCGCACTCTCTTATTTATTAATGACCTTTGAGGTTTATGATGTGGTCAAATGATGTCCAAGAAGAAAGAACTTTGAATATTTAGTATTTGCAAGGAATAAATACGTAGGAATCATCAAGTGTTGTGTATACACTATTATAGTATTGTAGGAGCATATTTCCAACTAACTTTTTATCAGTTGACTCCCCTCCTGCTCTCCAAATTGTCCTCTTCCTTCATTAATCACTTTTTCGAACTATTATTGTACGTCTAAAATATCTAAATTTATTATCTAAATTTTTCGCCCATGCCACTGTGATTCTAAATCATTTTCCAGAAATGTCTCACTTTTGCGTATCATGCTTATTTACTTGTCTTTCACGAGGAAGTGCGTAAGTCCTTATATTTCAAAAATGAATTTTGCAAAATCATGCTTTGCAGCTATAGCAGAATTTTACGACGTGATGTTTTGCAGCTATACTCTTCAGTACCTAATTGCCGGGGGGGGTGTCGGAGTTAGCGGGGGCTGGAATTTTCTAGAAAAGTTTATAAGTGGGGAGTTGGAATTAGCGAGGGTGTTGGATTTATATAATCACATGAATACATGAATTATGAACATTGTTCTAGGCTGGCTCGTCTCCTCTATTCAGCAGCAAAATCTCCTAAAAATTATAGCTTCAATATTTCGGTTCAATAAGTAAAAGATAATGAAAAATCAGTTTTGAAGCAATATAAGCAGAAGAACTATTCTGCTATGAAAACAGAACCTAGTGTCGCTTTATGTTTAGTTAAATGTGCAATATTTAGTTAAGAAAGTTGATAAAACAAACGGTTCTCGCTGCGAGGAATTATTCTTGTTTCAGCTACTTTACACTAAGTCCTCCAAAGTTAATTGCCGGAGAGGCCTAAATAAGAGGTGAATTAGAAAAATTTTCAAGAACTAATTAACGAGGGGGGGGGAGAGGATTATAGTTAGGCATCATAGAGCAGGGGATTTTTTATAAGAATAATCGTTGTAATACCTGTTCATAAAAGTAACTGGCTCAAAATACTCCAAGGAGCGTTGCGAGAGAATGTTGCGACAAGGAATGGAAGGATATAAACCATGACTACTCAGATCATTCAAATAGTTACAACAAATGCTTAGATAATTTCGGTTGTTTGGAGGGGGCGTTCAGAAAAAATGACCAACTGATTTTTAACCAATTTTATTTTCCAGAACAGAAGGAAACAATTATGAGGAGAATTGTCAGTAACAGCAAATTAGTTGGAATATCACAAAAAGAGAGTTGACTATGACCAACTATGACCAACAAATAAGTGAATTACTGTTTGAAATCAGGCCAAACTTCCCAATGCGAGCCAAATTCTCTACTTTATGACAAGCTCTCTTAAAGTTCATAGACAGTGGGGACGGGACTCCCCCACGCCCCCAGTCGGCACATCCCTGGTTAAAGATTTTATTATCTGTCTTTGTTATATAACTGTATAACTTTACCTCTGACATTGTATGACAACTGTAATAGCGGATATTTGTACGCCCTTTAAAACGAACAACAGTTTAATGAGTTATTTCTTGCCCATCATAGCTCCACCAATGGCTTCTTTGTATGAGATTCGATCAGACAATAAATTAAATGTTTCGATTGCGCTCTGATATTCTATTCCAAATTCATCCTCCAATAATGGCTGATTCTACCATGAAAGCACATACGTAAATGCGGCTACCCACCCTAACACTAGTGCTTTGACAGTAATAGGATCCTAACTGGCTAAGAGTTGAAGTATGCTCTTGGTTAACCAACGCCCTTTGCGACAACTCTTCTCACCTTTTCTGACACTAAGTCTAAGTGAAGCGAAATGAAATGTATTTTTGGCGTGCGCTTGGTAAGTTTGATCACAGGTTGAAATAACAGGAGCAAAAGTGGCCGAAATTGCATAATTTTCTATCATAAGAACATGGCCTAATAGAAGACGTTGTATGAGGAAAAGATGTCGATTTAGAACAGGGGTGGACAATTATTTTTTTCCATGGGACCACGTGAGAGACAGAAAATATTTTGGAGAGCCGGGCCAACAGGTCGGACTCAATGCTACATACGATTAATTGCTTTTTATGTGCATGACTAGAAAGCAACTTCAAAGCAGATTCAGTTCATGCATGGGATGAAATTACAAAATGTACTTAACTTTTCCCGTGCGATGCCCACGTGTAGTCTAGAATATTACACAAGATCTTTAGTAGGTGTGCTCTACCTTGCAGGCGAGTTTTTAACTTATTGTAAGCAGCTTTTAAAGCATTTCACTTGTCGATATAGATTATATTAAAGCCTCAGCAAAGGCAACAATTTTACACGACGAAGCAATGGTTCATGTCACTCATGTCTTCATCACAAAAATTGAGAACATCGTGGTCAAAATGGACAACAATGTTATTGCTGTTGCTATTGTTGTTGCTATTGTTGTTGTTGTTGTAGAATTAAAGCACCAAATGTGAAAATATGTTTACCACACCCAGCAGACCATTTTGCACCAATTATAATATCCCGTCCATTTGTGCTAGTTTATTTCCTTCTTGAGTTTAGCCCTCTGTATGGGTGATTCGATGCCAGATATTTGAAGGGCGTTGTCGTTGTCAATTGGAGTTCAGACTACACCAATGCATGTAGCGCAGGAAGGTTATGATATTGAGTTGAATTGTTGCCAGACGGTTGCCACACTGGGAAACACAGTCAAGCAATAAATGTTGCCAAAAGATGCTCTGGCTTGTTCAAACGTTTTAGTAACAAAGCTTTTGGCGGACTAATTGGCACTCGGTGGCCAAATCGGGCAGTATTTCAGTAACATTTAGCCTATTACCGCGTCGCCCTACGATGTTCTACACTTTAGTCAAAGCTTAAGGGTAGTTTAGTTCAATCACTACATAGCATACGGAAACATTTTCAATTACCGGATCTCTGTCTTTTTGCCCTCCGGGTAACTAATACTGAGAATATTAAAAATAATTCCTTATCAGGAATCCTTTCCGCCGTTATTGTACGAAAGAAGATTCTTTGAGAGCTGCTTGGTTTTAGCAATTGGTGAATCAAAAAGAGAAATCTATACAAGTGAGTCAATATGTGTGTTTTTCTATGGAATTTGATAAGACCTCTCAAATATGATATAATCTCATCAATCAAGTTCAGATTATTGACTAATTCACAAAATTGATTTAGGTTATAATGTCCTCGATAATCATTCCAGGGTCCAAATGCAAATATGCGGTGATTTCTAGCTAATTATCCCAAATAAGGGATCATCAACATGTATCTTTGTCTCTGTATTAATCCTTACACAGTCTTCTTAGAGGATTGAATATTCCTTTGTATATGTTATTAGTTATTAACAGAGATAAGCAATAAAATGTGCAAATCTACTGGCAACCAACAGATTTTTCCTATCCTCAAGTGGGGTCCAAATACTGTTGCTAATACTGGATTCACTATGCGCGAGAGTCAATAATTCTACTTTGTAGAAAAGTGTGCCCTTTGTTGGTCACTAAGTTTGATTACTCATTTGTTACCAAAGCATGAAGTACGTCTAGACGTGTCCTGCTATGTTAGAGACTATTCAACAGTCCAGTCTACTTTGTCGATACACAGAACTATGGCTGGTGGTACGATTTTCAGGACTTCTCGTATCAAATTCTAATAGACTGAGCCATATAAGTACCAAATATAGCCCGGGTTTCCATTATTTTACATATAGGTTAACCCTGTATACGATTCCGTACATTGGGGAGCGCCTGTTAGATAGGACACTTATTTTGAGCTGTCCGCATAGTGAGTTAGGAAGGCCAGTTCCTTTCCTAACTGTCATTAACTTCCCCAGTGTTGCCACCAAGTACCCATTTGCCGCTGGGTGGACAATGAGCGAGCATCCCAATTTATGATCGAAGGTTCAGCTCGAACCATCAATGTACCACTCAGCAGTCAGGCGCTCTAACGACGCGGCCATTCCTCCATGATTATTGTACATAACCATCTTAAAATTTGCCTCGGGCAAAAGTACTCTCCTAAGCAGTTAAGCTTGTTTATGTGGGGTTCTTTATATATCTGAAATATGTATATTTGGCAACTATCTTAGACGAAGTTTTAAGCACTGCATCTGACCCAATGGCTTATTTGCTAGCATACCTTTGCTGCCTCTTGACAATGTTCTTCAAGTGAACGTGGCTGGTGCTTACACTGAGGCACTGAGACGTCACCTCCAGACAAAAATTTGTCAATAATGATAATGGATCTTGGCGCAGTAGACAGTTGATATATACATACATTTCAGTTATTTACAGATGGTCCCCCATTAAGCGTAGCTGATTTCCAAGGGGTCGTCTATAAGCTTGTTTCACTTATACATTCACACAATTTGGCAACAATTTGAGCAAATAATAATTCGAAATTTAAGCTTTTTCTCATCAATCATGGGAGTCACGCCCATTTTGTTGGCAAATTGTGGGTTCCACCCACCCTCAAGGAAAGTTGCTGAGAACCACCTTGAAGTTGTCTGTGTTATTAAGTCAATTGGTACTTGGTAGTCGCTTAGGATAATTCTAATAAACAAATTCCACGTTATCTCTGTGTATTTCACTGTTTACACTTTTTCAGCATGTTTTCTTTCTCCGTAGTATTGACCAACTCTCTCAGTGTCCCGGTTCATTCACTAGATATCTCTCATTCATTGTCATGCTCCACGTGTTTCCCACGAACGGCATCCACAGTCTAACACTCTGTTTGTGGTTAGAGGGGATTTCAAGTTTACTAAATGAACCGCTCGGCTAGCATTGAATTCGCCATCATATACTTAAGTGCAAATAAGTAAGGACTGTGGGAATACAGCAATTGAGTTGAGAACTGGTAGCAAACAAACCTGTAGGGGTGCGAGGCTTCAAATAAAAATCGTCCTTCTTCTAAATGTTTTAGAAACAGAACGACCAAAAAGAAAGTCCTGATGTTTTTTATGAACTTTCATTAAGAGAAGCATTATATCACATCCATTAGTAGCTTTTCGACATTCGGTAACTTTGAGACATAAGCGATTTGGACCCATTCCAGGACCCACCATCAGTATGAATTATTTCAAGGAGACTCGCTAAATAGCAAAATAACAAGCAGATAGTTATTTGCACTGTCTGTCTGTACTGCAGTGCTACACAAGCTTGAATATTCTCGCCAAGAAAGTTTCAATACTGAAATCATCAAAAAGCTAAGAAGCTTTCAGTGCATTGAGAAAAACTCTGTTACAAAATCATTGTGGAAGCATTGGGGACAGTCATAAAAGTAACTTTAATAAGAATTGCATGCCAAAAATCATAATAGGAAATAATGTATAGGAGGAAGTGGGTTTATCTCCATGGATTCTACCATCAATTCTCAGCTCAATGGTAATTTTTACTCTAAACCAGGAAATGTATGCCTTTTCATAGTGAGTTTAAGCCATTACCTTTATGTTCAATTGAATAAGAGTGGTATCTATACCAGAAATTAAAGTTTATCTATTTGCCATTAAATCCGGAAATTCTAACTATTGCTAGGTTCCTGTTAGCAAAATATCCATGAATATCCTAGATGCTCCAAGCCATCTCGACTGACATCACCTGCATGAAAATCCGGCCATTTTCAACACAAAATTGCAGGTAGTGGATCATCATTTAAAACATAAACAACTTCTGTGGTGCCTTTTTAATTATCGATTCATGAAGATAGAACAGTGAATGCTCAATAGAAGAACAGAAAATCCAACGGATTGCATCAATAAAAAGGAGAAACTTAATCGGTCTAAGCTCTTCCTGACGACAGATGCTAGCTAGCTTTAGTCTTAATGTCAAACACTAAGCGCTTATATCCAGATATGAGCAACGTCAAATGTGGTTGTAACTAGCTAGAGCGTCTTCTATCTTTCATTCACGTATAAATTTGTTTATAAAAATATAGCCTATAAGAATATCAAGGCTCAAAAGCGCTGAAATTTGACAGCAATGTTAGAATGATGCAAGGCTCAAGCTTCATCAGGGCTTAGATTTTTTGCTTATTTGAGCGTTCTTTAGAAGACAAATCAAGTGTAAGCTTCACTTTTCATGTCTCTGAGTTATTAGACTTTAATACGACTCATCAACTCGTTAGGGAGTGTTTGCTACACACTTTTCATAAAAAGGATATAGAGAAATAATGCTCAAAATCACAAGAATTTGAGAATAATTTAAGAATATTTTTAGACTAAACATCAAAAAATTAAAGAATATTGAAGCCCAGCGAAATGTAAGGTATTCTTATAAAAGGAAGTGTGTATGTAGGTACAAACAAAAAGCTCCATAAACTCCAGTGGTGAGGACGAAACTCTGCCCCACGCAACTCATTGCATAATCTTTATCTGTTGTGTCTTCTTTCTATCTTTTATTTGTTGATTCAAAACATAGTTATTATTCATTTGTCAATCGAAACGTTCATACTTGTATAGGAGAAAGCATACCAGTCAATCCTTATACACAGCTTTATCAGGCAATTTCATCTATTTATTTCATTATTTTCTAACTTTAGATTTCATCTTTCATTGATGAATCATTTCCACCATTTTTCCCAAACAAGCCTTTCATCATTCATCGGCACTTAAATCTATTCATCTCTTCACCTATTCATCAATTAGTCTATTCATTATAATATTTACGTATTGATTCATTCATTCGCTCATTTGTTCAGTCGTTCATTCACGAATTCATCTATTCATCTACGTAGTCACCTGTTTATTTATCGAGCTATTCATCCATCCATCCATCCATCCTATCCATCCATCCATCCATCCATCCATCCATCCATCCATCCATCCATCCATCCATCCATCCATCCATCCATCCATCCATCCATCCATCCATCCATCCATCCATCCATCCATCCATCCATCCATCCATCCATCCATCCATCTATTGATCAATGTCCAGGTCCATATAGAAGAAATCAGTTCCCCATTGAGACAACATAAAGTTTAAACCAATGTCTTGTGTTCATATTATGTGGATAATGAATCACCTCTTACTCGAGTGGTGGTGCGCCCCGCTCTAAAAATATTAATATCTATGCCTAGTACGATTAGCGAATTGGCCATTAACGAGAAGTGAGTATTTTAATTTCCATTACTGATATACTTGTAAATATTCTTAAAGTATAGTTGTGTAGTTGTGTTGTTATAACTAGACCAACCAAGTATATATACATATACATATACATATACATATACATATACATATACATATACATATACATATACATATATATATATATATATATATATATATATATATATATATATATATATATATATATATATATATATATATATATATATATATATATATATATATATATATATATATACAATGTTACATTGACGGACAGGTAATATAAAAACTAGACTACATAGACCAACACAAGAAAGCTATACGAATTAAATCGAAGAGTTAGTGGGCTTCCGTAAAAATTGGAATTTTAAAGTATATAAACTTGTCGACTCTCTTAGGTCTCGAAATGGTCCCCCAAACGGCAATATTTCGTATCGCAAAAACTTTTATTCAGAGGTGTGTCAGATGAATTAGACGAGAAAATGAATATGAAATGAATTGAGCACGCTACAAAACACTCCAAAACTTATAGAAGGACGTGGTTACGAAAAATTTCCCCTCCCAATAATTTTCTTTCCGAAATGGTCCCACCAAAATCCAAACTCTGGATTCGCCTATGCATTAATATGAACAAAAGTGAATCTGAACTGGATAAGGTTCGATTCCTCTAGGAGAAAATGAAGCACTGCACCTACTTTTAGTTAATGATTTTTTTATATGGATAAAACACAGCACAATAACCCTCTTCGAATATAAGGGCTATCAGTGAATCGGTATCTCTGTGGTTATATACGGAGTTATCTTGTAATGACGAGAAAATTGTTATTTGCCATAAGCTTGATAAGTATTAATATTACTAGTCGTGCATAAATTCTCTTCTACTTTATTATTGTTATGGTATATTTCCGTTCCCGATCTTTCGACCTCTGTTTCTATTCAATTTTCAATAGGAGAATCAGCCGTACTTAAAATTTCTCTTGATTCAATGTTGTATCGATCGTTTTTTATATCAGATACCATCCTATGCCCAATAGGGTTGGTTGCGATAGTGTCCGTGTGGATACATTAGGATTGGAGATGTAAATTCCTGCTATAGATAGCACCGTGAGCTTCACAATCAGGCTTTTACAATTACTTTTCTGTAATTTAGATAACCTTCTTTGGTTGATAGTAACGTTCATTGTTCCTCAGCCCTTTAATTTCTTCGAAAAGTCACTTATGTCATGAATTACACGTCTGATACTTTGTTGATAATAATGATCTCTGTATACAAAGAATGCATAACTGTTTCCTATTAGCTAAAATAATGAGGAATCAAAGGACAAACCAAAATTAAGTAGATTTGGCAAAGGCATTAAGGTCATTACTGCGCGTATAGAATTGCCGGATCAGTCTCAAGTTTTTGAGTTCTTTGACGCACTTTAACCAATGGTTTAACCCCGAGAATGGGTATTTTGCCAAGGTGTCACGGTGTGATCGATCGTTCCGGTTTATTACTCATAGACTCTAAAAAGAATTGCTTCGCTATTAACTAATTTCTTGCACGGGACGTTCAAACGTATCCATTTCCTTCGTATTGGTATAGCCTTACTTTTTGACCAAAATTGACCGATTTTCATCACATTCAATGTGTAAACAGCATAGCTCATTGTCAACTTTGGTAATTTTTGGGCAAAATACCAAAGCTATAGCCGTACCATTTAGGAATAAATTGGTTAAGTTTCATCACTTTTTAATCTGCAGTCACATTCTGGTCATTTTCAAACTAGGTCATTTTTGTCCAAATATTAAGGGAATCCTATAGCCTTGTTTTCTGGCAACATCCCATGAAGAAAGGCAGTAGGAATTTAATTAAGTGTCTCATGGATTAAAATAGATACTGTATATCACAGCGGATACATTTTCTAGAATATCAATTACGCCCAGATTCGAACTTATCGAGACATAAAGGAACTGTGAGGACTTTCAAAATGTAATATATTAACTATTAGAGTGCAAAACAAAGGAGCTTGAGTAGATTTTATAGCTTCTTGCACTCTGTAACTTGAAAAAGATTGTTTAATTTCGAAGTGAGGGAAGGGGGTGAGATATGTCTATGAACGTTGCTAAAGTACAGGTGATAAAATTATCTATAGTTAATTTAACATCTCTCTGATGTGAATACAAGCAATGTGTTTTGAAATAAAGAACTCGTCTGTTCGTGGTATATACTGTACTTGCTCAGTCATCATCCGTTCTTAAAGTAGTAACAAACGTGTATAGAAAAAAAGCAGTCATTAAGTATCAGAGGGAGGAGGGTGGAGACAAATGAAAAAATTGCTCTAAAAACTTTGTCCCCCTGTGAAAAGATCACTTGGAGACCAGTTTGAGGACTCATAGCATTTGAATACCCTAGCTATTCACGAAAGAAACGTTAGAGCTACTACACCCCCCCCAATAATAGCTGGGTATTCTCCAGGTACATGGCACCCTACCACTTCTAGTTTCCATGCAATTTTATTTCATATCTAGCTTTATATTTGCTATGAGCTTCATACACCAGTGGTTTCGATGCATCAAAATTTCAGCTCAATCCCCTCGTTCTCCCTGAGACTAATTGATTGACTGCTCCCTTGCCCTCACTTAGATGTCAAATTGAAGGAGATCTGATACCCTCGAAAAAAGCATGTTCTTTGAATTCTTCAATTTCTATCTTGGTCAACTGATGTGACTTTAGGTTGTACATATGTTGAAGAATATATCCTTTATGAGAGAGTCTTGTTACTACAGACATGGGTCAAGCAATCATTCAACCTGGAAAGAATTAAGTAGTGGACTGTATTTTCAGTAGACTGCACTACGAACAAATATACCAATGTCATCAATTTCTTGGGAGGGTGAGATATGAGAATGTAAAAGTGGATGGCAGAGATTTATCCAGGCGACAAAACATGAAGTCTTATTGTAAACAAAAGAGCTCTTTTAATCAACATCATACACACATCATACGTACAAGCCAACATTTGTTAGGCTTGTAAACAATGTTGCATTATTCAGTACTAATTAATTACCATGACGTCATAGTGAAAGCAGCTTGTTATTTTTAATTAATCTACCTTTCGTGTTTGCCTTCAGCATGTCAAACTTAACATCTTTGATTTTGAGAATCTAAGCCATTTGAAAAATGCCCTTGAAAAAGTAGTTAGTAGTTTCGGTTTGAAATTTGTTTGGTTTTTTGTACACCGACATATTGGATTAGCCCCTCGATGCGATTTGACATTCTAGGTTTAAAGCCAGACCAGTCTATTAGTTTATTGTTGCTTGGAATCTAAGCCATAATCTTGTTAGTAACTTCCTAAAGGCAGCAGCAGTGTTGAATGGTAGTTTGTGTTCATTGTGGAAAAATTCAAAATACTCCAGTTCGAATGCACAACAGATAACGAGATCTGAACCTAAATAATTAGGATGATTTAATCATGATCAATAATGTTATTAATATTAGATGAAATTTTATTCATTCCAGAAGAAAACATGACCCAATAATCTTATGGAAAATTTCTCTGTTTTACTTTTTGCACTGTTCTAAGTCGAAACCTCGCAGCACCACTAAATACTTCATGTGAAAGACGAATTCCAAAACCGTACAAAAAAAAGAAAAAAAAGACCATGATCAGTATTTAGCTTGGGTAAAACGGACAAGAACAAAACGAACAGTGCTCATCACACCCTAGTCTCTATAATCTGGCATCCCGCTTAGAACATAGAAACATTGGTCTCACAATTTCTATGGCTTTGGAATTAGAATACACAGCTAACGTTAGTCACGAATTAGCCATAAAGAGCCTTAAATCATGAATGGCATTTTTCAACAGACAAAGGTAAAGTGTTCAACTATGCAGCAATACGACAGAGAGCAGGTCATAGACTATACTGCAATGATAATTTCTCTAATTTGTGAGGCCATATCTCACAAGCGCTATTTTAAACGTAACATAGCTCAATGCATAGTTCTTAAAGTCTTTTTCCTTATTTTTGGACCTCTTTTCGCTACATTTTAGTAGCTACCAAAAGTTGCTTAATATTTACTTAATTCAGCTGTACTTTTGATATTATATAGACATTATAAGTGTTAAATGTTAAGACAGGGTATTAGAGACATTATACTGTCCAACGCATGGGTGAGTGGCCAAGTAGTTAGAGCGCTTGACTGCTGAGTAAATCATCGATAGTCCGAGCCGAACACTCGGATCATAGTTGGGATGCTCGTTCAATGTCCACCCAGCAGCAAATGGGTACCTGGTGGCAGCACTAAAAGTTTCTTAGGGATTTTTGCTTCAGTAGTGCAGGTTTCTCAAAGTTTCTGGCTTTTCATATGCAGGTTCCTTGTACAGTTGTCCCCTATAATCAACCATGTGCTCTAACATTTTGTCTTTAGTAGTACAAGGTCCTTAGATATCTTGGCCTTTTACTTGTAGGTATCTTATAAAACGCTTCCTTATAAAAAAAGACATGGATACCAACATAAAAGTTGTTACTAGGTTGGTTTCGTTTTCTTGCAGCCTTCAATGTGACATCTCTAAGGCCAGCTGGACCAAGGTGCCGAATGGTGTGTTGCATCAAGTCCTTGAATTGCTGTTCTACCACCTAGGAGCTGAAGGTTTAATTAGTTATGTACTATCTTTTAGATGATATCTAAATAAAGTTTTGTGAGGTGAGTGGAAGTTCCAGGTAGAATAGAAAGGCTCAACTTCCTTGAAGAACATTGCAGAATCTTCAGAATCAAAGCTGGGACGTATTGCTCCGTTTCAGCTCTTTCTCGCAGGATATCCTGTGAATTACTGCTATTGGTTTATCACCGTGATAACCAGCCTTGAACCATCTGAATAGAACCCAGAGTGTATATCTTTAATGTTCCAGTAAAAATTTGACAGAAACCTAACACTTGGGTCTACTAGCAGTTGTGGAATCCATGCCAATATTTTGCTATCGGGGGAAGGGGGGTCTCAGAGGACTCGCTCCCAAGCATTGTGGCAAGTAACAAGACTGTCCCCATTTTTCCTTTTCACCGATCATAGTAAAATTGCCTCTTTTACAAGTAGTGTGCCGTATTTTTTGTGTTCCAAGTTTCCAACACTTACAAGCTCACTCTTATGCAGCATTTGACATAAAGTTTCATGTATAATTGTGTTATTGGCTTCCCTGATACTCTTAACTCTCGAATAGATGGGGTGTTCTTGGAATAAACGGGGTGGCTGGAAACTTCGTAAAACCCCAGTAAACGGGGGGGGGCTTGGAATGAGCGGAGTGGGTAGGAGATTTTTCTATGTATATTAGCTATGGACTGGCTTCACATGTTGTTCTTATGTTGTTTTATACATAATCGAATTACAGACTCGTATAATAATAAACGGGGACTCTGGAATAAGGATGTCCTGGGTGGGTCTCTTTCAAAAATTAATAAGCTGGGGAAGTACGTTTATTCAGGATTCAATATTATGCAATATAGGATGTGTTAGTGCATTTAATAACACGTGGTAGCTAATTTGCACTGTCGAGACATGGAATTTAAATCTTTTTGAAAACTTTCTTATCATATAGGGTGATTTCAAAGTCCTCATTATAGGAGGGTATTGAATAGGAATGAACGAGTGATAATCATTGCTTTAGGTTGCCTGGTTACAATACCATTTGATATTGATGGTTTTTGACAAGCACGATGCAGAATTTTTAAGGATGCTGAACGTAATTTGCTTTAGACGAGCTGTTTACCGGTGTGAGTAAAGTGTTTGACAAGGGGAGCTGCAGCTCCATCTGTCGCGCAGAAATCAATATCATTCGGAAAATTTGTTAAGAAAAAGCAATAGTTTTGCAGAAAACAGCTGTAGCTCAATACAGCTAGGCAGCAACTTATACGAGCAACAAATCAGTGGTTCGGGCAAGCAGCTTGCAGCCCCACTACCTTTAAAGCCCCCTTAAGCCCAGGCTCCTAAATAAATATTTTTCAAAGACTGGCTTATCAAAATCTATAGAAAAATACAGTCAAACATTGAAAAATCTATGAAAAATTTGCAATGGTATTCTTTTAATTTAGAGAAATCTCGGATGGATCATTATAGATGAGGACCATATTGCATACTCGCATGCAATAAAGAGGGGCTACGATATAGCTGCTTTGCAGCGGATGAGGATGAACTTTTTTCGTTCGAAAAGTCTGCAATTTTGAGTGAGAATCAATTTTAGTAAGTTGTGCTCAATATGATTTTGAAATGCTGTGGATGTTGTGTCATTTTTGTGGTCCTCAAAGTTGCAGCAAGTGCTTTGAAACATGTTCTGACTATTTTTAGAAAGTAGAGAGAAAATCAGGGTAAGTGATTGTGGGACTTTTAAAGGGTCAAATTTATTGTTTGATTCAAATTAATCGTTAAGATGCGTTCTTTGATGGCATGGATTATAAGATTTTGGGAAATTAGCGGAAGAAACATTTGTATCAAGTTTTCTCTTTCTTGCATCCCCTTTATCTTCTTCCATGCGATGCTCAATGGTGACTTTACCCACAATGCCGATTAGCTGCAAACTATCCCAAGATAAGTTCTTATCTTTCGTTTTTTACATTTTTGTTCTTCTTTTGTTTTACATGCTTCCTAATAGCATTTTCATTATTTCGCATTTTATGCAAACCGATTGGATTAATGCTAGACAACTGAAGGCCAATTCATCTCCCTCAGATCAAAACACAATTGTGTTTTAAAGCGACAGGGAGATGAAAAACAAACAGCTACATATTTCTTAAGCTTTAAATTAGCAAAGCATATGCGAAACACTTAGGTTAAAGTTCTACATTCATAGGACGTTTTAGTATTTTCCACAATTCCTGACTCAACAATCGACTGATAAAAACAGCTTGGACTGATGGGAGAACGGATAGATGAGTGGGTGTGGGGGTGAGTGAGTGAGTGAGTGAGTGAGTGAGTGAGTGAGTGAATGAGTGAGTGGATGTATGGGTGGATGGATGGATGGGTGGATGAGTGAGTGGATGGATGGATGGATGGGTGGGTGAGTGAGTGAGTGAGTGAGTGAGTGGATGGATGGGTGGATGGATGGAGGGAGGGAGGGAGGGAGAAAGGGGAGAGGGGAGGGAGGGGGCTTTCAATCAATTCAATGGCTCTTTTAGTATGAGTACTATCTGGGTGAATATCATGTCGTTTAACCTCAGAAATATGTGGTGGTTAAAGTAATTTTTGTCAACGATTGTAGCTTTTATTTAAAGAAACTTTCTTGTTTGGAAGTATACCAATAGCAGAAAAGTTATCCATATATATCGTTTAGTTCCATATTCCAATGGATTTGCTAAATCGAGTAAATCATTTTTCTATGACAACTAGCAGAAATATGCATGGATGATTAGAAGCTAGCCACTTTACTGAATTGGAAAATAAATCGTGTTGTAAAATGATGAAGGCTGGGAGGTGTGAAGAAGGAAGACGAGTTGCTTGTACTGACTATTGTTTACAGAGCTGAAACCTATTGACAAGACCTAAAGTTTAGCGATGATGATTCGTGTAGGGAATCCCTTTCACCTTCGGTGCCATTTCTGTCACCGTTTGACACACGTCATATTTAAAAGCAACAATTTAGATGTTTCAAACAAAGTCCTCTTCTGTGAGTTAGTTCTATTCTGAAGAGATCTGGGAGCTAACTTCAAAGTTTTAAGAGTTGTAATGGGAAAGAAGGGCAAAAAGAACAAAGAGATATACTTTCTGTTGATTTTTCTATAGATTCATATAGATTCATATAGATGTATATGGATTCATATAGATGTATATAGATTCATATAGATGTATATAGATTCGTATAGATGTATATAGATTCAAAACTCAACTAGACCCAGATTCATCTCAACTGCTGCTATAACCTTCAGCATTTCCCGTAGTTTGATAGGATAAAAAAATTTCAGCATTGTCACAATCATCAACTGGAAACTTAACTTCTGTCGCTTTACTCATATTGCCGTAACGTATATCAGCTAAGAACTATTTATCATCACAAATATTTTCCCGCCCAAAGAGACGCTACTGCGCATGCTTTCACTCGACACGCTAGACAATATGATCAAACGATTTGATTTTCACTCAACAACACTCCTTCACTCGATTTTTTCGATAAAGATCGAACTTCACTCGACAGCATTCGACTCGACTTCACTCACTCGACAAGGTGGCCAAAGGACTCGATTTTCCACTCGTTTTATAGTCGTGTGAAACATTGCATAAAAATCGAATGAAAAATGGAATGAAAAATCGAATGAAAAATCGAATGAAAAATCGAATGAAAAATCGAATGAAAAATCGAATCTATTGGTCAAGGCCTAAGAGCGGTCCTCACTGAGCTTGAGTCATCAACTTCTGATCTTCTTGCTCTTAGCCAGTTTACGTTCAGTCGCAACTTGATGACGTCGAACTAGAGGAAAGGTAACATTCTTCAAGCCACCGCGGTCATACATGAAGTAGCATAGCCGCCGAATGCTTTAGTGCCCTGTCAAGTCTATTTTCTCCTAACCTAATTGACAAATCATTATGCAAATTGGGCCTAGCCTTGGCACGTGTAGTCAGAATACTGCATGATGATTGGTCAATTAGGTTGGGAGAAGATAGACATGACAGGGTTCTCAAACATTTGTCAGCTACCTCAAGTAGATAACTTGCCATTTTTCGTTGCGACTTTACTTCACCAAAAGGTGAATACTCCTCAATAAGTACCTAGTGTCAAAAACTAAATCTTGGAAGATAGATTTGCTGACTATCCATACCGCAGTTCCTAAAATCATCCCCACTATATGCCAAAATGCCTACTCAAAGGAGGTCATTTGCCCCTCTAACTCTTCGTAATGTCCGCCGCTGTAAGGAAACTAAGTCTTTGAAGACAAAGTCTAAGAAAGCTCTGCAAAAACTAAGTCAATATTCTCGTTAGAGTTGCAATGTTCACTTGATTGTTGGTCATGTTGATCTGACATTAGACATTTTCACCCATATGGAGAGGAATGAAGCATAGAGATTGGAGTTAGCGATTTAGAATGACTTGCTTCTCCTAATGCTATAATCCTCATTCAAAGCAGCCATCAACAAGTTTGTGGCTCTCCTTCTTTAATCGACTTAACGTAATTAAGGAACAGTTAATAACGACAAGGTCTTTACAAATTATCTCTAATGCCAATGAATCGATTGGAGTTTGTGGTTCGTTCTTTTGCATTTAAAACAGCATAATCGGCAAGTTAGTTATTGATTGGTTATTTCGTAAACAAAACTTGTGGTCCGTTAAGTACATTTAGGGGACAAAGTAATTTTCAATCAAACGAACGCTAGTCTTTAATAGAGAGCAAGCTACAGATATAGCAGAAATGCAATTTATTATCAGAAATATTAGTCTTTTTCATAAGGGACTCTTTATAAGGGGTCTACGTGTATAAGACCAAAACTGTAACGACCTTTTTCAAATATGTTTATCAATGCACACAATCGAGAACCAAGAAACTGCTTCACTTCATTGTAGTCATATTCGAATGAATTGTGTTTTATCCAAATAGCAGTGTTACAAAGATGGGTTTTGCGTTGAAACTTGAAGTGTCTATCCCGTCTTAATATTTAGCACTGAGGCACGTTCTTTTTTATGATAAACCTGGCTCAAGGCCTAGTCGTTAAAATTTTGTAATTTCTGGCCATATTTTAGTTCTCAAAAATTTCTTAAAAAGTTTTCTAAATTTACTGACAAAAGTTGTGGTGAAGAAGAAAACAAAATACAAGAACGCTATCTTTTGTAAGTGTCCGTAAGGCTTATTGGGATTTAAGCACATTCAACATACTGTAGTTGACACTTCTAAATCCTTGGGGGAAAACCTGTTTCCGAAACTGTGAAAGATGGCAGAGAAATTTGTAAGTTTTCTTAACTCTTTCCTTGTAGTTCTAAAGGATTACTAAATTTTAGGCTGTCTAGTACTAGGTTTCTTATAAACCGATTTCTTATAAAGAAAACGTGTAATGTTTATATGCTACGAAATGTCCAGTTGAAATTTAGGGAACTACTAATGTCAGTTGAATTTCACGACTTTTAATTTTTGCAAGGTAGCGCTTTATCAGGAATCTTTCGCCAAGAAAGCCAAAAACATCTAGGAACTTACTACTAAAGAGAGAATCCTTAAGGAATTTTTCAATTTCTAGTAATTTTTCTCATTAAACAATTGGAAAATAGAAACAGCTTTCCACTTATTCACTTATTGCTGTGTGTATAACCCATGTAGCAGAGTTTCATACGGAGATTTGTGTAGTTGATACTTCAATCAATGCAACCCTTGTTGTAAGTCATGTGAGTACGTTTCATTGCGGTACACATCTGCTGTTTTTCATTATATACAACCATTTGGGTATCACTGATCACTGCACAAGAAAAGCTAGGTATATAAAATGTCGTCAAAAGAGGTGCAAAATTAAGAGAGTCTAGAAACAAGGCCTTGGACTAGGGTCTTTATAAAATTACGTGTTGTAGAACGACCTTGTTGAAGCTGAGAAGGCACTCTCGCAGAGACTTTGAAAGAAAAAGTTATTTGCCTAGCGTTCTAATATCATAATCAATCTTTAGTGAAGACAATAGCAATATTGAATCACATACCTGCTTGTACGATAATGGCTGAGAGACCAGACAGTATCTTTTTAAATGTAATCTACCATATAGAGTGTGCAAAGTAAACATCAAATTATGGACAATTGTCGGTTCCTGCTTCTTCTTCCCATAGAATCTAGAAAATTTAGGAAATGTACTAAGTTGTTGGACCCAACAGAGATTTTAAGCCATTGACTAATCACACGATCATCTAGATCAATACTGCGTTAGCAGGCCAGCTTCTCTTTCAATGAATACCATCAGTAAAATCAGAGAGGGTGCCTTGTTTGCTTACCAATTTTAATTACACAATTACACATGCAGTACTATAGAGGTATTGAAAGTGTTATGCATTAAGATGCTATTGACATTGCAAATTTCAAAGCAGATCTGTCATAAAACTCTACTACATGGACTACATACGATTCATGCGAATCTGACTGCAATGATAGCAAGTTGCTTCCTAATTATCTATTGTCTGCAGGGACAAAAATGCATCCGAACCTGAAAGTTCCTTGTGGATTTTTGTAGTACAAATTTCTTAAAACGTTTCAGGCACGACACGGCCAAATAAAAGTAGGGGGCTTTACATAAAAAGTTGGGGGGCTACAGACAATGAATTGCTTGATAAATGCTAGAACACTTACTGGCTGGCAAAAAGTTGGGGAGCTGAAGCTCCAAGCCCCCCTACGGATGCCGTGCCTCCGTTTAGCCATTCTTCATGTAGATTCCTTGTTATGTTGCTCGTTATAAAAAAAGACGTGTATTGATCACGTTATCAGGAGGAACTGTTCCGGGTTTAGAAATGGCGTCAAGCTATTGTTGATCAGTGTAGTTGATAAAGTAGAATTGGTATAGACAGGAAATTGTAACTTCATGACATTAAGACGTATGTGCTTGGATGTTACGTGTATTCTACGAATCAAATATAGGAGTTGGATGTAATTTGTACTCTACTTATCAAATATGAGACTTGATATTTTGCAGAAAAACATTGTTCTAACTTCACAATGGAAACGGCCTTGGGTAAGCATATGCCTAATTGAGGCTCATTCATGTCGAAGATCATCAGGATATCCGTTGGACCCACCTATTTGAGTTACATCAATGCCTTTAATCAATATGTTTCATAGCATTTAATGATCTCGCTATGCTGTTTTATAACTTTTGATATATTACACACATTCCATGAATACCCAGTAGCTGAAAACGATCCACAAATCAAAAGACCTGCACACTGACTGAGCGTTTCTGCTGCAGCATTAAATGTAGGGAAGTTAATTATGAAGCCAGTGTAATTGGACACCTAACTAAACAATACTATAATATGCTGTTTTGTGGAACCCTGGAATTTCTAAAACTAGCAACTTAATTTAGAGTGATTGAGAGGTGTTCCATGCTTGTTGGCTAGTGGTTGCTTGGATAGCAGATAGAAATCAATATTGTTTATAAAGTAATTTCACTGCTGCAGACCAGAAGCATACTTAATTGCTTGGGCATTGCAATTGGAGAATAGAAACCAAGGACCTCCTGGCATTCAAGGCTGTTTTTAACTATGTCTTTAATAAAGTAAGGGTGTCTCGGCAAGATTACAAGGGGCATTGGACTACTGCAAGAGTCTTGTCCTTGGAAAGCACTTTAGTCATTTTTTGTTCAAAAAGAGATTGTAACCATAAACTATGGTGAAATTCACTGGTTTTTTAAGATTAGGAGGACCAAGCTGAAGGACAGTGGAAAAGCATTGAAGAAAGACTAGAGATACGAAAGAATTTACTCTTTGGGACTGTAAGGATTAAAACAGTGTCAAGAAGTCGATAAGTATGGAATGGAATGAAATATAATATATATAACTAATATATAAATGATATATGCTAAATATGTACATATATATAAATATACATATTTATATATATATATATATATATATATATATATATATATATATATATATATATATATATATTATATATATATATATATATATATATATATAAATATATATATATATATATATATATATATATATATATATATAAAATATATCTGTATACACATATTTCTTTATATATTTATATATTTATATATATTACGTTGAGCAAATGAAGTTGATAGTCATAAGGGTCAATGGTCAATGAGACATTGCTGACACAATCAGACCAGGTTCGCACCCTAACTTGAGGTGGACAAAAATAATCTTGGTTCGTGTAACAGAAGGACTCACCTTTCACATCATGGTCTAAGCTAATATTTACCAAACCTTCAGTTCTTGCCAACATAATTGGAGCACTTAGCATATTTGCTAGCACTTGCCACACTTCAAAATTGCTTCCCCTCTCTCCTTCAAGTATTGTATAACTGTGAAGTGCACACATTTTTATAAGAACATCTAATTTTTCATTTTCTTAAAATTTGTAGATTTTGGGCCTTAGAAATATTCTTAAATTATTCATAAATTTAGCAATTATAATTGCATAGACTATATTTTTGTAATAAAAAGTGTGTAACGGATACTCTCTGAAGAGTTCCCAAGTTTCATCATAGCTTACTGACTCCTACACGGGATAAGTGAAGATCACATTTATTTTTTCTTCTAAAAATCTCAAATCAGCAAAAATCAGAATCTTCATGAAGCTTGAGCTTTGCATTATTCTTATATTATACTTGAATGTCAGAGAATTTGAGCTTTGATATTCTTATAAACTATAATCTTATAAAAAGTTTGTAGCAATGCAGCAATCGAATAGGAGAAGATCGTTGGATTTCTAGTCCAGCAATACCCCATCTACGATAGTAAACATTGCTTTTTTGTGAGGGATGGAAGGGGTATATGCTTATTTTCAGGAGCTTTTCTACTAGGAGTACCTTCGACATGAAAAGACAGAATTCTAACCCCAGACGTATATACGTTCCAAGCATTTTTGGTAAGGATTGTTGGTTATGTGTATATACAATATAGATATCTAACGCTAGACAAGGGTGAACCCAGATTACGTTACAGGTGGAAAGGCCTGTTTCGGATTATTTGTGATAACTTGTTTTTGCGCAAATCAATGCATCCTGTTCAGAAAACAATACTCCTTTTCCTAGTTCATCTTGAGAGCGTAATAGTACCTCGCTCTTGACTTTGGTGCATATGAACAGGAGGCTACGATGATCAGTACACTTCTCACTGTATTGATTTGTGGCTATGGGATATTGGAAGTAATACTGTTGTAATACCAAAAGACCCCTTTTACGCCAAATAGAATTCCTGGACCCTTTGCATAGTCTGGAACTGGGCTAGATCCATCACGTCGGCCTCATAGTGGGTACAATAATCAAGTTATTCTCTCTGGTTACTCAACGAAGTGTCTCTTAGGAATGCAATTTCGCATAGGGACGGGTCAACAAATACTTGTGGGAGGGAGTGGAAGACATTTCTCATATATTTGATGAAATTATCGTCCCCTCTCAGATTAAGTTAAAACTTTTGGTCTCCACTCCAGCACTTCAGAAGAAACTTCATACTCCTTCTTTCAAACTGCTTCTCGTCTCTCTCCCTCTGAGTGTGCCGAATTTTGCCCCCCCCCCTGCTAGATGTCTTCCATCCTCTCCCCTCGAAGAATTAATGACCGGTCCCTTTTGTGTTTACTGTGCAATCTGTACAGGGCCGTCGCGTAGATGATACTTCTGGGTGTGTGTGGAAAAATATCCTTGCCTATGAAGTGGGCGTGGTGTTTTACAACTGGATGTATTTTGATAATTGATAATTTACTCTTTACTAAAATAGAATTGCACAGCTGAAAGTTTTGTTTTTGCTTGCTACTGACCTGGCATATCTTTAAAGTTGCAACGGCAATATCAAGTATGAGTGTTTCGCTTTATGCGTGATTTTCCGTTTCCAGAGCGCTTTCCTTTGAGGGTTATTTCTGCGAATTGATCGTCAATATCAATCTGATTAGCTGATTTGATAATCTCCTTTTATATGGGCTCTTCTGAATTTGTTTCTTCGGAAAGCCATGTTTTCCAGCGTGCCTATAAAGGGCGATGGATACCTATATAACCCCAAAGTCAAATCGAAACGAAGTTAAATATGATGTCGAAACTAGGAAGAGAATGCCTTTTGTTCATTATTTGAATGTTTAGAATCAAACTCTAGATTACAGAGATTCAAAATAGGAGATGTCCAGCAGTCTTGTTCTCGATCACTAGGTATTTTTAGCTACAGAAAGTTTCCTTCGTTTCCGGAAAGGATGGGGTGTAGCGCTTTTAAACATATAAGAGACGCGGACCATAAACGCAAGCAATATACATGAACGCAATCATGAAGCGCAAACTCATTCGCGTTGAAAGTTCAGATTTACATTTGAATACAAATAAAATGATTATGAAAGAAATAATCATCTTCATTGCAAACAAGTCGGCTTTTTGGGGGCATTATGGGATGATTCCAGGAACTATTATGCAATCTATAGTCTGGCAAATCTATTTTATAAAAGTTGGCAAATATACTATCGATGTCCTCTTTATAGATTTACAAAAATCCGCCACTGCACGGAGTCCTAGATTGCTACCAAGAATGAGAGTTAAGCAACGGGGATATTTCTAAATGGTTGCATGTAAGAACAAAGTAAATCCATGCAATAATAAGATTGTGTCCTTTTCTGACCAAATATGTATCGTCCGATAGTTAGTCCTTCAAACTTCACTTAGAGCAATTAGTCAAAACCAGTGGTGTAGAGCTAAATATTGCACAAGGGGAACTCTTTCTGGTTTGAAGGGCGTATTAAATCAACGCTTTGACGAGATCTTATGCTTCATAGTTTGTGAGGACTTTCAAGAGGCACCAATGCTTTTTTGCAAAATGGTGAAACAATGCTGTATGCTAGAAACAATTGGAAGAACACCTGTAGCCATGACTCCATTCTGTTCGCCCCCACCCTCTATAACCACAAATGAAAAATTTCTAACATTAAGCATAGGCAAGCTTAAATACAGTGGGTTGTTATTGAATTCACTTGGGGGTACTTCATCTTCACATAAGGTGCTAACATAAGCGACTTTTTAAATCGGTTATTGCAATTCAGATAGGTGTGAATGAGAAGGTACAGCTATGTGCACGAATCAATGTGTCATACAACACGATTTCAGAGCATTTCACGTTAGATAGTTTCAGAGGGTTACCCTTTAGTTTGGATGATTCTTAAGGGATTCCTGGGGATGAAATTACATAGTGGAGCAGCGAGCAAATATGAAACCGAGGGTATAATGACAATTCATAATAACAATAATAATATTCACAAAGAGTCCAGAACACCACGTGATCCTACGACCTCAGGTCGCGTAGGAAGGTTTGACAAAGAAGGGGGAAATTAGGAAGGAAAATTTTTACCCATTTTTGAAGGTTTCTAAAGCAAAATTTGAGGTCGCAGGAAGGTTTATTAGTTTTCTAAACTCTGTATTCACTTTATTTACATGCTGGCGGCAGGATACACTAACCGTGGGATACACTAAATTTACAACTACACGCTTTTTAAATAAGGAACCACTTTATAAAGAACCTACGTGTAGAAGGCCGAAATATTTAAAGAACTTATACTACTAAAGAAAAAATCCCTAAGGAACGTTTCATTTTCAAATTCCGAGTGCTCTACGCAGATGCAAGTGACGATTACATTACATTGGATGATATCAGGCATGATACTTCTTGATGGGAATTATTGAGTCGTGCTTCCAAACCCCGCACTTTAACTCATCATAGTGAACTCATCAATGCGAAAATTTGAGTCACATTTTCCGACATATTTACTATTGAGACTACTTTGAATGACATTGGTTTTAAAGATTGTAATTGCAAGCAACCTGCAAGATGATGGTCAAACCAGAAACTCTTGTATGGATCTATTTTTATGTGGATTTTCAGCACTTCCTCACATGACTCTGGAAACTCGCCGCTTTTCCCTATTCTGCCCTCCTATTGTTGGTTTTTTTACTCTCAGCCCCACCTCAGAGCTTTAATGGACCTGGGGCCAATGGAAAACACGGGGCCCCTGTTGGCGCTATAATGAAATTTAGAAGTCACTACAGAATCATTTCAGAGCATCTGGGTAACCTGTTTGGTTCCGGGGCCGGAGCAATCTGCCTTGCCTGTCCCCCGTTCGCCAGCCCTCAGGAATCTACTCTCTTGAAGAGAATGATACATGCCAGGGGTGGGCAATGATTCTTCCCACGGTGCTTCATGAGAACAGATAACATCATGCATGGCCCGACCAAACGACAGAGTCAATTCTTGGGTTGAGCTCACTTCTACAAAACAGCTGACCAGTGCTCTCCATGTTCACTTTTAGAAGAACCATCATAACTTGAAAGTTTCTTTGTTGATAATTCTTATCCTTTTCTAGTGGTTCTTTTATTATTTTTGCAAACATATATTGTAAGTGAACGCGGCATTTTTATTTTAGTTTTATGTAAAGATTTTAACACGACCCTTTGAAAAACCAATCTTATTTTGTCCATGTGGGTACCATGAATACAGAATTTAAAAGAAAATGAATGAAAATGAATAATATAATATTGGAGCTTTGCCCCGTGAATGAGGTGAAATTACAAGCTATAATCATTATGTAATTAACCTTTCACAGACCGGTCTGAGCCAAGCAAAGGGTCGTTTACTTTGAATTTTCCCCCTCCCCCGTGACGCCGACGTTCAATTAGTCTCATAAAACGTCGACATACATTACGACGAGCTACCAAAACGATGATCAATGCATCAGGTATTTTATTGAAACGAAAGTGAACCTCAAGGGTCTGTGAGGTAACGGAAGTCGTAAAGGAGGAACTGCGACTTGTTTCTTATCCAACAGATTATGATATTTACCATTTAGTTAAACGACAAACAAATCTCGTTACGAATAGAGGTCCTGTGTGAACTAGCCTGTGAGTTGTGGGTTGTATCCTATAATGAATGGAGCAAACCACAACTTCGTTATGATAAATCATTGCTTCCAATTGTATACTCTCTGGTAATAGCCATCTGTTAAATGTTGTGAAAAAGCATGGAAGTTTCCTTCCATGGCAGACCTAATTAGAAATTTTAGATACCCAATTGTGGTGTAAGTCGTGAAGAAGGTTGGGAGGAGGAGCACATTCATAGAAGGAAATCTTGGAATGGAACATCATGTAAAAATGCTTTGCAGTCACGTCCATTGTAATGGAAGGTTGTTTCCAAGAGGCAACGCATATAGTTGCACCTTGGTGCGACGACGCCCAGTTGCTTACCTACATCATTGAGTAAAGAGGGCTGCTAAAGTTCAAGGTCGGAGTAAAAAGCTGCTAGCTATTCCTTCAGTTGATCAAATTTTTAGGAAGCTAACTAGAAGCGTATGGAAAATTCACGTACTCAGACAAAAGTATCGAAATATACGTTGATATGGTGAGATCGAAAACTCACTGATGGTATTTTAAGGAACCCAGGTCAGGGCCAGGTCTCAAAGTTCCTTATTTTTAGGCTTCTTTTGACCACATCGTAGGACTAAAATCTCCATAACTGTTCTATGATTTTAGTATTATAGATGTTGTAACAGTTAAAGCCTGGTTCTCATTTGTCCTAAGAATCGTAAAGATCGGGGATCTTTGTGATTCCCGATTCTTTTGATAGTTATGATCATTGCCAGCGATGGCCCAGTTGACATATGTTGTAGAAGTCCCAGTCGGATTGTCTGGGATGCGTTAGAAGAATAGGAACGCTTGCTATTCTTACGATTTTATGATTCTTATGACTTGGAACTGACATTGTCGGGGACAGACCGGGATGCTAATTTTTGCACGTTTTCATATATCGTAAGAATCGGGTTCATTTGCCTGAAAAAACTCTGCTCATTGCAGACGGTACAGAACAGGGCATTTTACCTCATTGAAGCAGTCCCAATTAAGGATCAGATACCATCCGAACGAGAAAACGTTGAGAAGAGTATCACATATGACCGGGCCATAATAGTACACAAGATTCTCAAGAAAAAGTGTCCGGAAAATCTTAAGGGAAAGTTTACGAGGAGAACTCAGCTCTCAAAATACGAAACTCGTAAAATAAATGATCTCCAGCTACCAACACCACTGTTGGAACTCTCAAAAAAGAGTTTACGGCGTAGGTGCAAATACCTGGGATGATATCCCAAACGCCATTAGAAATGTGGAATCTAATCACCTTTTCAAACAGAAAATAAAAACCCCATCTCTTGGGCCAATGAATGAACCAATACAGAAATAAGATATCCTCTATCATGCCCTCCTGGTAGATCAGTTTAAAATTTGTTTTCTGTTTATATTTGTTTATTTTGATTTCTATGTAAATACCTTTATATATGTAACTATGTAACTGAAAGAGTATCATGATGATAATGATAATGATCGGAAAAATATCCCCGATATTAACGATCTTTTTGACATATGAGAACCAGACATAAGCGGACTGAATACTGTAGCCTTCTTCAGCCTTAATTCGCAATTTTTGACAGTTCTAAAATATCAAAAGCTCGTTTGGGTTATGAACTTAGTAGTACAAGTTCTTTAAATTTTTGACCTTCTTCGTGTAGGTTCCTTATATAGCGGTTCCTCATAGAAAACCTAAGGCTATTCATACTATCTTGCAGTCTGCTTGCCGTGAAACCCATTACAACTTAGAACAAGGCTCGGTAAATGTATAAAAAGTACAATGGTGATCCTCTGTTAGGGGCCAATCAATTGAGCCGTCACTAGCCGTTTAGAAAGGTCATACTCCCTATACCCTCCCTCTCCCTTATCATGTAGCGTTGCCGTAAGCTAACAGTTCGGTGCAAAGATACATGAATAGTCGGTATGAATACGAATAAAACTCCCGATGAATAGTCGGTGTGAATACGAATAAAACTCCCGCCGCGTAGCTGACAGCGAATGTAGATCGGGACACCAAAATCGAAACTGCACACAGGGAGCCCTGCACCGTCGGTTGCCTGTGGAAGGTTTCGGGCAATCGAATAAAAACATCGATGAATAATCGTCTTGTTGCGGCGCTTCAATAAACAATAGAAACTACTAAACTTCCGTGGGCGGACCAATGAGATTAGAGGCATTATTTTCCAAACGATAAGATCTCTATTGATGTACTTGGAGACTATATAAGACAGAATCGTGACCAAGATAGACAGTCTTTCGAGTTCAGGAGTCGTGCAAGACGGCAGAGCGCAACTTTTGGAGAGCATCTTTCATTGTTTCCTTCTAAGCTAACTGTAAGAGGATTGAAGCGTTGGACAAGAAAAGAGAACATACGAAAGTGTCTGGCTTGTAAAGAGCTTCATAGAGGTAAGGTAAAAATTTTGTTTGTTATATCATAACACCGGCATATTTCAGTCTAGGTGCAGTTGTAATGTAAATGTCTTCAGATGGTTCTTGGATACGTCCAAGGTAATTGTCATTAGTTTATGAAGTTATACAGTCTTTATCAGTTGCCCCAATCAGTTCACGTGCGTTGTTGAGTCATGTCAGGACCGGCCCCTCAGTTAAACTATTCCGCGTGGATGTCATCAGTAATATGATTGGATGCACAGTCATATTCTTCTTCGACAATAACTTTGACAATTGAAAACAGATCCTCTCTGAAAATCACCAGTATCAATAGATACTTTCAATAAAAATGAATTTCCCGTTATCTCTTCTTCTGTGATAAAATCAGTATTTTATCATCGTAGAGACTTTTTTGAACACACAAAGAGTGCAAAAGCATTCTTTGAATATTGGCGGCTGATTGCATCGTAAGGCATAATCTTCTACGTATATTAAAGCCTATGACAAAATTGATCTTCTTGCCAGTGATAGAACTTTAGTTCCATTTCAGATGATTTTTGGAAGGTATACTCGGTATCGTAAACTGCAAGCATCCCTAAGTCCGTAGAAAAAACCTTGAAAGGAGACCACAAGAGCTAAACTGGAGTTTTATCCCGTAATATCAAGTTTAACAGCCATGGCCTTAAAATTGTTAAGTATGTAACTTGATCGATGGCTATTTAATTCGATCAGCTCGTCAAATATATATCAGTTGAGATTTAACAATAACGTCATTTGATGAGCTCCGTAGGTAAACGGAGGTTTGTTACAAAACAGTCTAGTACATTAGCACAGATATTACATGTCAAATGAGACTTCACGATAATGAGCCCATCTTAGCTTGTTTTCTATTGTGCATCTACAGAGGTGAAGTAATAGTGTAGGGTGACTCGAAAAGTGTTTGTAATCATTATCATGTATTAATGAACTCACAGGTACGGATTAATTATTTGCGTCAGATCCGAAAGATTTTATGTCATGTTAGTGTATATTAATAAGCGCTGGAGATAAATTTAGGATCCGCCTGATTGTGGGTCATTGCGGTTACCAACTATAACAGTTACTCGAATGTACTCCAACAATATTTGGTTCAGGATGCATATGAACCGAACTTACAATGTCCCGGGTTTCTATCGGAAAAGGATTGCTTGCCTTTACACTGCTTGCTGTTGTGTTACGGGCCAGATGCTTGAAGAATACAATGGTAGTGGTAAATTCTTGGAAATGGTACCTATTCACCGAATTCACAGATCGGACACGCAGTATTTAGTATTCTTTTCCGCAACCTTACTCGTTTTTTTTGTAATACATATTGCACTTGCTTTTTTTACAAATAAACTGCATGTAGAAGTATAGAAAAGTCTAAGCAACCTTTACTGCTAACGAAAGAGTCCCTAAAGAAATCTTTCATTTTCACATATTCTTATCTCTGCGTAGAATCGAAAATTGAGCAGCCGAGCTCACGTAAATTTTATGTGATCCTTGTAGCAAATGGTTCCGTTGAAACTTGCAATGCCCGTAGTGCCCTGTCTTAACAATGAACACTTGAAATCTCTATAGCACTAAACGTGCGGTTAAAATTAAGGAAACATTGAGGAACATCTTATATCAGAATGCACTCAAAAGAGGTCCAACAACCAGGAACTTTTAAAACTGGGCCTTGTGATAGGTTCTTTATATGGGAACGTGTATAAAGTTTGCGCTGAAGTTGTACTGAATTAGGACGCAGTGCAGACTTAACAACGTACAGTCCAACTTATACAGACTGGCTTCTTACATACTAGGCATTTTTCCAGATGGTTAAATTTCAAAGAGCGTTGATCGTGATTTGGGTTTAAAACTAGATCCTTCTTTGCAGGTGTCAGTTTGTTTGCAAACGTATAAACAGGAATAACATTGATTATTTATGTATTAATTGAGTCATTCACCTATTCATTGGCAGTTATTCCTGGCGATCGACATGTATTTCCGCATCAAATAGGCATACATATGTATTTGTCACACTGCCAATCATTGTTCCAAAACACGCTTCTTACTTTTCCTATACTATCAGAGGCGTAACCGGCATAGTTTCGAGTTAAAGCATCCCCTAAGGGCCCCTACGGCCCCTCAGAAGTTTTCAAGGGACATGTATTTTTCTTTTATTGATGTAAACAGTACATTTACAAAGCTGATGCCCACATTACACAGGCTGACACTTATTGCTTCTTATTTACCTTATTCATAACACTCCATATTCGCCATTTCGCCTAGATTTGTGAAAAGTGTAAACTTGAAAAGGCTCCCAAACAAACCATTCCTAAGGCCCAGGAGCCCGTTACGCCACTGTATACTATGTGATTTCTGCTACTGTGTTTCATATGTGAACGATCCGTTTGGCGCCGTTACTGTTGCTCATATTTTCATGAGGATCAAGATCCAGATGCCAAAATCAAGATCATTGTACAAGAAAAGTAATAATAAAAATCAAAATCAAGGTCATCAAATACAAATAATAATTCTAATAATACTAAAGAATTTATTTTAAATTGGGTGTAAAGCAGTATAGTTAATCCTAATAATATGGTAACCAATTCATACAAACTATTTACAGAAATACAATATATAATGACTCTAGCTAATTGCATATGTTATAATTAACAACTATCTCCATTCTATGGTCTGATATGAACTTCTTTGAATGAGGCTATAGATTGGCTTGACTTTATCTCATCAGATATAGAGTTCCACATAATACCTGCCTCTGAAAACAATTGGATTTAATCCGTTCAGAACAGTTTTAGCTTTAGGAAAGTTGTAGTAGGTCTTTTGCTCTTAGGTCGTAAGTTGCTTCCTTTCATATAGACAGATCCCACATGAATGTTAAATTTAGGCATTTTAAAGACGTAAAGAACTCAGTTATTAGTATATGAAGGCTTTTTAAATGGGTTGTCTGCTCATTATTTCTTTGAAGAATCTCTTTGAAGTTGATAAGCGCACAGGAAGGTGAAAAGCGGAAAGAAATATTGCCATATATTTCAAGGTTGATTTTCTTGTATTGTAAAGAGAATTTTTTCATAACCTGGTAAAGTGGCATGCAGTTCATTTTTAGCATCTTTCTAGACATTTTGAAGCCAGTGCCGAGAGTCGAGAATTTTCTAGCTAATTGTTATCTTCAAATCTAAGTTCTTTCAATTGAAAATTTCTTGCTACAAATGGTTAGTTGTTTAGATTAATTCATAAAGTCTTCATTTCATTCTCCTTCCGTTTAGTCTAGATGTACGTCATTGTGAACTATCAGATTTTCATTTGAATCCAAAAATAATGGGCTGGGTTACTCTTGGTTAACTTACAGAGGAATGCTCTGTAAACGGGAGGTACAGCCGTTAGGGTTTGGTCCACTTTTTCACTGAGTATACAAGTCCTGACGATTTGGTGATTGTTGACAACTCCATAGCTGTAACCACAAAAATTCTCCTCATTATGTACTACATCTCTTGCACTAAAACAAATTCTTCAACGGTTTTGAGCAAAGTATTATGGTTAACAAAAATCCAAGATCGTTGTGCTGACTTCATCGACCAGTTAAACAATTACTCACAGATTATGAAAAATGGAAGGGTGTGTGATACCCCACACACCTGCACCTCTACTCTGGCACGCCCCTCAGCTGTTCTGTAGCGAAGTCCCTTAGTTCTGGAGCTTATATGATTTTTTAGACGATTTTCTTGGATGTGAAACGAAATGGACGGGAGACAAAATTATGAAATCCATACTTGCATCTATTATTTAAGAGAGAGTGGGCACAATTATGATGAAATAATACACAATTTATTTTAAGAATATAGTCTATCAGAATATCAAGGGTCAAAATCGCTGAAATTCAAGACTAATAATGCAATGCTCACGCTTCATAAAGACGCACATCTTTTTGTTGGTTGAGTTTTCAGCAGAATACAAAACAAGCGTGAGCTTCGCTTATCATGTCTGGGAGTGATTATACTATGTTGCGACTCAACAACTCATCGGGGAGTGTCAGTTGCAGACGTTTTGCAAAAAGAACGTGGTCTACAGGAGTATTAACGCTCAAAATCGCTCAGATTTTAAGGATACTTTAAGAATAATCTTAAGCTCAAAATCAAAGAAATTTGAAAGTACTAAGACTCAGCGACAAGTGAGGTTTTCGTATAAAGGAAAGTGTCTGGGAATATGATAAAATGAAAACCAGTCCCTCTTACAATGTTTGCAAGAGGACAGTAGAGGGGGTGGGGAGCAGAGGTTTGTCAACTATTGTGTAATGTATGCCTGTGATCAGTATTAGTGGAAAGCTTGTTTTTGATATTTATTTTACTATCATCATCAGTATCATTATCATCATCATCATCATCACCATTATCATCATCATCGTTACCATTATCATCATCATCATTGCCATCTTTGCATCATCATCATCATCATCATCATTATCATCATCATCATTGCCATTATCATCATCATCGTTACCATTATCATCATCATCATTGCCATCTTATCATCATCATCATTGCCATCTCATCATCATCATCATTGCCATCTTATCATCATCATCATTGCCATCTTATCATCATCATCATCATCATCATCATCATGATCATCATCATCATGATCATCATCATCATTGCCATCATCATTGCCATCATATCATCATCATCATCTTCATCATCATTGTCCTCATCATCATCATTGCCATCATATCATCATCACCATCATCATCATTGTCATCGTCCTCCTATCACATTCGCAATTCTTGCTAACTTTCCTACTAACTAATTATAGCTGCTAATCTATTAGTTATAATACTATCAGTTGACAATTAAAAGCTTCAACATGAATACAGATAATACGGTTAGAAATGCAATGGATTGAAAGGCAATTATAATTTTTCATTGCACAATACTGCTTAGATCAGGTCTGCTTTAGATGGACTACCATGCACATATTTTTTAAAAGAATATAGTCTATATGAATATCAAGGCTGAAGTTCTCCGAAATTTAAGAATAATTCCAGAATAATGCAAGGCTCAAGTTTCATCAAGAGTCAGAATTTGTTGCTGATTTTAGTACCAAATTGAGCTTCACTTGTCCTGCAAAGAACTCTTTAAACACTTTTTATCATAAATAAGCGTGTATTTGTGTAAAAAGTATGTACAGTCTGTTTACGCCTTGCATCAATTACCTGCAGCTCCATTAAGTTCTACAATATCATTAAATCATATAGTACATACATGTGAGGCAGAAATAGAACCTTACGCAAACCAACACCACGGTAGAGAAACAACAGCCTTTAGGACACTTGCCAGAAGATACGGGTTGCTTGTCGGACTAACACAGAAATTTTATCGGGAAGGCAAAGATCTTATATTGGTTTATCCGGCAAATATGTCTTAGCAACCCACTACAAAGGAAGCTAATAAGGAATTCTTTGGAGAGAGGCGGCGCAGAGAGAAATAGGCATAGGGAAATGAGCATGGGTTGGAAGCAGCACTGAAGGGTACTTATCAGGCATTGAAGCTAAGGGCACGGTGGTATTTCACCAACTAGAAGATTTTCCACTCTTTTGCCCCTCCCCCCCCCACCTAAAACTGGGAAAAAGATAGTCTGACGCAGAAGAACCAGAATGCTAAAGTGTCTCACTCGCATATCAATGGTTCTTTCGTTTTCTTCTTTGAATAGGCAAATCTCTAAGTTGCACTCTCAAAACCCAACAATTCAAAGAAATGTCCGTTCAGGTAGGCCAACTTAAATCTTGCTGAAACCTGGAGATTAACGTTTTTCAATAAATTGTGACCAATCCGAGATTTCATTCCAGTTTTAATATCCTATAAGATTTGACCTAACGGTTGTCAATGCGTGGCACAGATCAGCTTTTGCTTCCAATATCCCAAATTTCATTTCATTGAAGCAGATTGACATACCGATAATTATGTTGTAAGTTAAAACATTGTTCAGCATGATTATTTGTGATGAAAACTCATTATGTTTAATATGCTGTTTCATCAACTTCATTATTGACTAAAAACAGATTCTCAGTGTATGTTCCGTTATGAATACAGCCACTGTACTTAGACGACTTAGGCCTTCGATACGGTGGTTTTAACACTCTAATGAGCAACGGTGGTGTGCTTGAAGGTCACGCATTAGCCAGCTGAATTCATTCTATCAATTCTCATCATGGATTAGGCAATTCATCTATGCACACGGTTTAATACCTTCTTATCCCCTTTGTTGTTGTCGTCATCAGTTATCATTAGCAATAAGGACTTAATTATACTGACGGCAAAAGTATCTGTTTGCGACTTAGATTCAAGCCGGACTTTGCTAAGCAATCTTAGGCTTTTGCAATCGTGAATTGAAATCCTCTTTATACAGACTATGGAAGATATAGAATATGGAAGATCCACATTTTTATTTCAAAATGTTTATGGTCTTCCTTTGGAAATGCACCTTGGGCGTGGTGTACCTTGAATACTCGTAAGCTACTTCAAGCCCGTAACTACAGTGGAGTGCAGGGGTATCACACCCCCAGGCTTCATCACGAGCCACATAGGGAGAGCGGAAAAGAAGTTCCAATGCTTATGACTTTCCATCATTAGTAAGTGAGCGTAAGGATAGGATCTTTGTTGTTGTTTGTACACATGGCGTAGTATTTTCACGTCTCAAATCATCTCCTTTTTTTCGTTCGGACAGCTTATCTGAAGAAAATCTCTAATCAGTTTCCTGATATCGGGCTCTGAATTTTGCAGGGTCTGATAAAACACAGTTCAGGTACTTCTCTGCTGATTGTGCGTGCAATATCGATTCACGTCACCAATAGCTACGAATTTTCAATCTTTATGCTGACTCAAATCTCCTCCTACGTACACTGTAGGCTAAAAATGCTACCCTACAAGTAGCTATATTTAGTTTTAATCCTTTCTCCAATGTCATATTAGGCAACATATATTTATTGTTATATTCAATAAACCTGCATATCCAAAGACATTCCTTTCAATAAGATATGATCTGATACCATTTAGTTCTGTTATTTCATTTTTGGATAAGTAGCTCGTGTGTGGCAAACACGATTGATTGTGGGATTGTTTTACACTTTGTTTGGTCTTCCTTCTCTAATACTGCCAGTGACGTTCCGGGCGGCTGAGCGGAGTAGAGAGCTTGAAGCATTAACAAAGCAACGAGTCCTTGTGCATATTTTTTAAGAGCATTAGAGGTGGAAACACAGGTCGATGCAACTGTAAAAAACAGTGCGTTTCTTCATGTGTGTGGCCTTTATGATGATTACTGCTTATAGAAGCAAATTTGAACTATGATTCTGCAGCACAGTCCCTTGTAACGTACTGAGAACAACACAGTCAAAGCAAGCAATCCAGATTACTTTATTCTTATGCTCATTGATACTAAAATGCGGAAATCACCCTGTCTACACGGGATCGGATCCAAAACTATCCGGGTAGATATAGGTAAGGATAGGCTTTGCGTTTTCACGGGACTATTTGTATCCATATGTTTTTGGATCCGCTATCCGAACACTTTTGGGTCCACTTCCAAAAAGTGGATACTTTTGGATCCGAATACTTTTAGATCCCGTGTAGACGGGTGGACCGAATCGAAATGTGTACGGATAGGAAATGAGATTGAAATTCTTGTGGAATTGAGGCAATTGCAGTATGGCATCAGTTTGGCGCTAAGATCCAAAGAGAAAGAAGGCAAACATCATGGAATATAAGAACGAAATATTAGGAACTTTTATTGTTAGGCCTTAAACTAGATTCCGTACAAAAAACATGTGATATTAAATTGAGCGCATACAGAGCAACAGGAATTCAATTTTATCACTCATTCGGTCAGTGACTGTCCCATTCCTGTCTTCACAACCTAAAACAAGCGAAGTTCACAAAACCACTATTAAAAAGACATTAAGAGCTTATAGGCTAAACCCGATGGAGAATTTTCCATGGCCACTCCCATTTCCTACATAAATGCATTTTGTGAAAAATTTATGTCCATACTCTTGTTCTTTCTCCAAGAAAAACCTCTTGACTGCATTACGCACTAGTTCTTACACCATTTAGTTTTACTTTCAAGTGTGCAATTTTGAATTTGCCATTGTTTTTTTAAATCTTGGGTTGCATATAAATAGGGTGCTGAACGAGCTCATTTGCCAAGAATGCTCATTTCACATCGACCCACCATAACGGAATTGTGACAAACACTGGTTACAGATTCTGAAATTTCCTTACGATAGTGAGTCCCTTAGCTGGACGTGCTCGTACATGTCCAAGTCTGCCTTTGTAGCCTCTTAAAGGCGAAACTGCTGCTTAAAAATGTCTTCTAAACAAATTGACGTCAAACAGCAAGTAAACTGGCTCAATTTTAATGATCGATCGAACATGGAAAATACGATAAGCAGTGATTGTTATTGTCATCTTTCTGGTGGGAATGCCCAGAGATGCCAAGAGAAGGGATGAAAGGGACAGGTCTCTCCGAACATAGGTGAACCCTCGACCTCGACTTTTATGAAGTGATTCTTTGTTGGTTGTAACCAGGGGTGGATATTTGTAAGTATGTAAGGGGGTATCAAAAGTATACTATTTACTACAGCACGAAAAAGCGGTACCATGTTTTAACCATACTGAAAAGCTTATTTTCGTCCGACACTCGTCAGAGTATGAAACGTCGGATAGCGACCGAAAGGTGAACCGATGTCGGATGAAAATAAGCCTTTCAGTATGGTTAAAACATGGTACCGCTTTTCGTGCTGTAGTGAAGTTCTGTAGTACCAACAGACTTTTCACTTATACTATTTAATAATTAAAATCATCCCACTGCACGCCAAAATATCGATTTACCCACTCCAAGGGGCATATAGCCCCTCGCTCCCCTTAAAATCCGCCACTGATTGCAATAACTTTCAAATTTCATACTTGCATCGTAAGAGGCACGCCTTTTGATTTGCCCTAGGCCCCACAACAGCTCACTGCAGGCTTGGAAATGCTAGAGGACTCAGTTCAAATTTGATTTCCCTTCGAATTAAACTTTATTTCGTAGCGTCTGCGCCCAAGTGTCCGGTAAAAGAAACATAGGTGAATTTGATCAAATCTAAAAATAGAGGCAATTACTAGGACATTCCAAAACTGATAAAAATGGCTCTCCTTTGTCTCCAGTAGCTGAAGAAACCAGTAACACTGCTCAAGGTCAATCTATTGGTAGGCAACCTAAATTGATTTAAAAGCATTCTCTGAGGCCGTTTCCTTAGTAGCTATGTTCGAGACGAAAATATTTCTTTTCGTAAGCGCAAGATTGGTCACATGGCAGTGTTGGCTAGAATCGTACCATAAATGTACTTTTTATAACAGGGCTTACCAAATTTTTCAAATTATTTTGCATGGGGTCCCCTACTGTATACTTTCCCGAATCATGGTCTCCTTGGAGGGCCAGATAGATAGATGCTATATCGATATACTTTCACGGAATACAATCATTAACAGTCGAACAAGCGAGGTCAATTTCTCGAGGTCCCCTGAAATCCTCCACGGTCCACATGGAACCCTCCCTGGTCCCTATTTTTCAAAACGCGGAGGTCTGTTATCCAATGCAGTGGAATGGCCCCTAGCCATGGGTTAGCCAAGAAAGTGACCTGTATCCCACTAGCAACGGATTGCTCTACCACTTCTGCATCATTTTGCATTATTTTGCGTCGTTTGCTAGAGTTAAGTCCAAATCATGTAATTCCATGTATTCTAAACAGCACTTGGGGCCAACATGACGCCAAACTGGTTCATATTCAATACGCTCAATGCCCCCATAACACTTATTGCGCTGGCTAACGGCTTAATACGGAGATGCCACACTTTTTATAAGAATACGTAATTTTTCACTGAGCCTCAATATTCCTAATTTTTTTTATTTGAACCTAAAAATATTCTTAAGTTACTCTTAGATTTTAGTGATTCTCAACCTCAATACTCGTATATACTTATTCATATTGCGTACTTGACACTCCCCAAAAATTTGCTGAGTCATTGTGTAATGAATAAGAGGCACCTGATAAGAGATGCTCACATTTGTTTTGTTTTCTAAAGAATACTCAAATCTGCAAACACCTAAGCCTTGATTAAGCTAGAGCCTTGCATTATTCTTAAAGTTATTCTTAAATTTTGATGGTTTTGAGCCTTGATATTCTTATAAACTATATATTTTCATAAAGAAAAAGTATGTAGTGGGAAATATTAGCCTCTAGACAGAAGAAGTAGCCAGTATAGCATGATAAATTATCAGAGATTTTTGGGGTGGTCTTTTGTCAGATACGAATCTTCCGTATTGTTTGCATGGACCGTTTGTAGGTGGTGACAGTGTCAATAGAATATATTAAAAAATTCCAAATTTAGAAAAACCGACCCCTTTATAAGTCTCACAATATCGTAGCCAACAAAATTATTTATTCCTGGACTTTGTATCTTTGGGTGTATTATAAAGGACGGTAGATCTAATAGATGCTTTGTAGGGAAATCAGTGCTTGCACAAGGGATCATAGAGACACGATGTTGTCAGAATTTTAACTATTTTGATGCATCCCCCTTTGTGCATCTCTTTAGTCTATCAACTTTAAAAACTCCTCGGTAAGGAGCTCTGCTGGGTTGTTTGAATTTCTATAGTTTTTTTTATGGAACAAAATTGAAAATTATAACCCTTTGCCAACATCACAATCAACATTCTGATACCCAGGGTTCATAACAATTATGAAGTCGCTACAAAGTGATTCTTTCAATTTATCTCTCTTGTGATTCACGCTCAGAAGGTCTAAATAGGAGTGATTTGAAGGAATCGATAAATTTCTTATCTTTTAGTTCTTAGTCATACTACCAAAACGCTTTTCTACATGCCACAAGCATTATCAACAAAATCTCATTTTTGATGAGAGTGAAGTCAATAACCCTCTCTCATATAGCTCTGTAGAAATATCCTAGAGAATGCCACGCCCTTCAGCGAGTCCAGTGGAAATGCAATCTGTTGTCAGTAATATGTACCCCATTTCGTCTATCATTAATAGCGACTGCAGTCTTCCGTTGCATGTTTTAAGCATTGGCTGATTAGAGAAAGGAAATAAAAGCATTTCAACATAACGTGAATTTCCGATTTCTCTGTCTTGATTTGGCATATAAAACGAAGGGTTGCTTAGAGAAGAGTCTCATCAATTATAATTCTGTTAAATGAGCCATGCCGTCCGGACAGATGGCCAATCTTTTTTGTCACTGGCTGTATAAGACCTAATATCAATTTCAATTAATGCAGAACTCACGACTCAACCAACCGTCGGAAGACCATAATTCTCCATTAACAACATACGTCTTTTGTTATGAATATGCCCACTGTGTGCTTTGCTATTGTCAGAGTTCATTGGTTGTTTCCGAGACAAAAATACATAAACAAACTCAGTTGCATTGTCGTCATAATGTGCACAACGTTGCTAATAGGAGCATTTCTCCAAGCTTTTTAGAAGTCTGATTTTCACTTACAAGGTAGGGAGTTTTAGCAAATTTATTTTCAGTATGATTGCTTTGAAGGTAACTGACTCAAGATTGGCCGTGACAGGACATAATTTTAGGTCAAAGTTCTATGGTAGTCTATCATTTACAAAATCGTGAAATACGTGACTTATCGAGGAAGCGCTTGAGAATCGTTGCTGGGATCAATTAGCTGATATTCTCAGGGGCATTCTTCTATTTTTTTGCTTAGTTTGGGATTATGAATAAGAAACTGTTGAGAAGATCCATATGTCCATATCTTTTTTATCAAATGTACCTTCTTGCGCCCATGTCTCTGGACTCGCTACCATTCTGAGGCCAAAATCTTTACGAATCAGTTAGTTATTTACTCCTTCCTCTTTCAAGTGTATACAATCATTTATGGTAAAATAGTACAGCACAAGTTGGTATTTTTGTGCATTTCTCCTGTGTTTTCAAGAATACGCTTTTTTCAGAAGTTTGAAGAGTTGAAACTCTCGATTCTTGTAAAAGGCACCCTTCTAGCAATCATACCAGTGTCTCTTAACGTTCTTCTATGCCATAAAGTTTGGGTACTTTGTTTACGTAGAGAGAGATGCAGTTAGGGTTAAGTCACAGTTACATATTTCTAGCTGAAAGGTAGGGGAATCGATTATGTCACGAGGAGATTGCCTATTGCTTCGAGTTCGCGTTATTCTCCCTTTCTTCTGTCTGTTGCTACCAGCTTGCCAACAGTCAATTTGCCTCTCTTTATGGTATTGCCTTTGTGCGCTGTTGTAACAAACGCTCGATTCATTCGCTTTGTCGGTACTTCTTTTAGACTAATTGAATAAGCTTGGAGAGAAGCAGGGCCTTCATCTGATCGGCTGATTACTCACTCATATATAGTGTATTTAGGTTGTGTTTGTGTCAACAGTTATAATGGGTGGAGGCTTGTACATCCAGAAATACTCTTGGCACGTTCGGAAATTCTATTAGTACTTGGAAAGTTCCGAACGGAAGCAAGTGCCCGGAGTCAAGATAAGTAATTGATGAAGCAAACTTAGATAAGAATGTCGATGGATATTTGCCATTGCATGGAAGAATCTAGTAATGCATTCTCACAAGGAGCTGATGACATGGCAAAACAATTGTGGGAACGTAGTGCAACTACTGATCGCAAAAGCGTCTTATTATTAGAGCCTCGTTTGCATTTGAGCCACGCGCAAGCAGCGCGCAAGCAGTGCGTAAGATAGTTTTTTGTAGGAACTATGGAAACAATATATACCATTTGCTAAATTTTTTCTCTGAACTCATTGTGTAAAACATCATTTATTCAATACTGTATATGGTGCGATTTAATGGCTTGCTTGACCTCATTTGATCCTCCTAGCATTACGGCAGTGCCTATTGCAAGGGAAATATTTAAGACCCCACTCTATGCTATGATTTAGTCTGGCCATGCCCAGCAAGAATATTTTATGGACTCTCACTGCAGCTCTCCAAAATTTCAGGCATTGCCTTCTGTTGTTTGCCAGTTAATGCTATCAGGTTAAACATTCGTTCTGGAATATAGAAAAGTATTACAAAAAGTTTATCTCAAGATATGATGGTCAAAATACAACTTAAAAACACGAGAATTTCAGCATTATGAAAAGTGGGCACTTTTGTAAATTTCCTAGACCATACTCGTTTTCCAAGGCCACAAAAGGGGCCACCACCACTCTAAAACATGCACTGCTCTACGGAGCATGTATACACCAATTCAATATTCCGGCCTCCTTTCCGTGTGGAAGCCTGGGTCTAGTTTTTGGGTGAAAACCAAAATCAACGCGCGCTTTGAATACCGTGTGTTTACATCAGTGAGATCAACAAGAGTCGCAATCTGTTCACAGTTATCTCAAGTTTTTACCAAATTTTCGAAGAATTTGTTTTGCTGGCGTTGTCTGTTATTTGGGGAACAGTTTTTTTAAAAACTTCTGATAAGTACCTTGCTCTAGCAGTAGCAGGCTACGCAATTCCTACCGTGGTGTGTTGTAGATTGATACGATTGTATACTGATAATCGGAGAAAGGGAGGACATGGATCTCGACATGATATCAGCGATGAAAGTAGAGGAGTTAAAAAATTTTCTTCGTCTTCGTGGACTAAAATTATCTGGACGAAAGCAAGAACTTGCTGCCCGAGTATTCGTGGCTACTGAAAACAACGTGCCTATCGTTAAAACTGCAGAGGAAGTTGAATCAGAAATTGCTAATGACTACAAGGCAAAACTTATCATTGGTGATGATCAATTACCAGATCCATTTCAGTTGGAAGACGGGTGGATTTCTGAAGATATGCTCTGAAATCCAGTAAAAAATTTCATTTTCTTGTCTGACTTTATTGCAGCAGCTGAAAATGGTTTCCTTAACCTGTTCTGAGATTGGAGTACTTTGGCCTCCTTACCCTGCCTCTCATTGTCTTCTTGAAGCTTAGAGTTACTGATTGAAAGCTCAGTGACTCTCTTGGCCAGGGAAGAAATAACTTTATTTTTATCAAGACAAGATGGACAAGGATCACTTCTACAGAAATAGTCATGTTCCTGTTCAACAGACTCTGTAAATTCATTTCTTCTACCCAGAGATTCATCTTCAAACTTATTGCTTGTTTCTCTTATTAGAGTTCTCCTTGGCTTTTTAGCAGGTTTCTCATACCCAAGATACAACGTAGGATATGGGTTCTGCAGAGTTGGTTTCCCATCAACGAAATGTTTAGAACAAACCATGTCACTTGAACCTGGAGACCAAGCCGTATTTCGCTTTGTTGTCCTATTTACGAGCTTTATCCACTCTTGTCGTCTCTCTGAGTTAAGTTTGATGCTTGGAAAGATGTGCAAACGAAATGGTGGGGGGCATGGACAATCTTTCTTTGGTTCATCATGTTCTTCACAAATTTCCCTTCCCCAGATTCTCAGACGATACCGACTGTTAGTGCAGTTGACAACAGCACAATTGCCATTCACCATTTTTGTCAAGAGTCTTTGCTTCAATGACCGATAACTGCAATAGTGTAGTAAGTGTGTAGCCTGCTACTGCTAGAGCAAGGTACTTATCAGAAGTTTTTAAAAAAACTGTTCCCCAAATAACAGACAACGCCAGCAAAACAAATTCTTCGAAAATTTGGTAAAAACTTGAGATAACTGTGAACAGATTGCGACTCTTGTTGATCTCACTGATGTAAACACACGGTATTCAAAGCGCGCGTTGATTTTGGTTTTCACCCAAAAACTAGACCCAGGCTTCCACACGGAAAGGAGGCCGGAATATTGAATTGGTGTATTCTAAGGTTGTCCTTTAGACTCAGCTTGGTATATACTAGTGTCCCACTAATTGGACTTCCTATGAGCAATGCACCAGGAATTTCGCACAAGCGCCTTGCAAATTATTTCCCATGTTCAAACAAAGCGGTTTTCTCAAACGTCTGCCTTTTATTTGAATCATTCCATACCTAACTTTGTCCATAGGCACAAATTTTGTGGATTGCGTAAGGGTCACACGAGGCTATTATCATTCCATACATTCTGACAAAATATCTCAAATGCTCTTTCCTTGCTTCTAGATAAACCCTACAAGCACCATTCAAACAGGCAGAAGTGCATTTGGAAGGAGGGTAGTCTTACTGAACTAAAATGGCGGCAGTTCCACCTTTCAGAGTTACATCTGTGAGGAATTTGGCTGTACGATTAATGTACATTGTGATAATCCTTGCGGCGATTGCATCACTATCAGCATCCATGCCACACAAGGGAAAAGGCAGTTCTGAGTGTAAAAATAAATGTTTCATGGGCTACTTAAATTGTTTAACTATTGCAAAAAGTAGATCGGAACATCGAATTTGCTTGAAAGCCAGGAAACTTTGCAAGATAGAATGCCGTTTAGGACTGCTCTGAAAAATCAACAATTCAAAATTTGATGAGAATAGAAGCAGTGTGGAAGTCACCTACTTGTCAATTCTTTCGCAAAGAAATGGAAGTCAACGTCATCCTTCAATGGAAGCCTGCATTTTAATACGCTGAGAACGCTCATACCTCCATTGTGAAGGAGTTTAGATACTACAATTGGGGCCCATGCTCGTTCTAGCGATGATACGTACATTAATCAAGAGCCAATTCAAGAACAAAACAACACAATTGAGCTGCTACTGACCTATTAACTGCTTGCATTGCTCCAATTGGATCTGGCAAAACTTGACCCGAATGCTAGTAATTTATTGCCACTATTGTTATACATATTATTTTAGCTTTATTCCTCCGTGTTGCTATTTTGTAAGCTAGTAGTTTCGCCAAATATTTATTAAGAGGTACTATTGTTTCAGCGTAGCTGACGTATCTTTACTCAAACGCATGCTAATGCTTCCCATGGTTAGAGCGTACAGTATTCAACCATAGTTTAGATCAGCGAACCATTAAAAACACACTGAATGACAACAAGATATACATGCTTCTTTTATGAGAAACCTGGCTTAAGGCCTAATAGTAAGCGTTTCTTAATTCCTGGTCACATTTTAATTCTAAAAGTTTCTCAATTTACTGAAAGCATTGTAGTGAAAAAACAAGCTGTAAAAAATGATTTTGCAGTGCCCACCAGGCTTATTATTGGCTTTTAAGTACATAACACATACTGTAGTTGACACTTCTAAATCCGTGGAGGAAAAGCGTGTTTCCAAAACTGTGAAAGATGGTACAGAAATTTCTAAAGTTGTTTGACTATTTTCTTGTAGTTCTAAAAGTTTCTTAAATTTTAGACTGTCTAGGACTAAGTTTCTTGTGACCTGTTTCTTACAGAAAAAGTGTGTATACTGATTCAATTGTCTCTCTAACTATTGCGGCCAGACCCTAACTAATCGGTCAAATAGTTGCATTGCATGGCCAATTTCTCACTGAGCTTAATTGATCAGATATGAAAATTAGTTTTGTATTCCTTTTAGGAACGCAGGGTTGGCACCTAAACGGGTGTAAGATACAAGCTGTCTCAGGAATAAGGATGAAACTTCTTACATATTAGTAAAATATTTAAGATACTTACTCGATGAAGAATATTTTTGAAGATAATTTATTGAATTATATATACAGTTAATTAACCGTGGATGTATTATCGCTAGAAAATGAAATTTATGTAATAGTATCTCTCTATTATTTATATATTTCCAACAGGTATATTTTGAGCAGCTAAGATCAGATAGAATAAAGTTGTAAGCATTTTCAAGCTGGAAATCTTCAATGAAATATCGTCAATCTCAACCTGCCCCTATGACGTCCGGATGAAACAAAGAGCAACTAAAGATATCATGGACTGCTCACACTCCATTTCGAAATGAGCCCTTGTGTGTCTCCATAGCTGAGATTCACCTAATCGACACCAAATCTATTTATCTTTACTTATACTTCTAATTAAAATAAGACGACTACAACTTTTAACTGCATATTGAACAGTGACACACATGACCCAAAGCCGTTCTCCATATACAGCATCTCTAGCTGTACTCGATCGACAACCCAAAGCATATTTCCAGGCTTTAAACGGACGAGTTTCCAACTTAGACCAGTCTTCAAATCCCATAATTATGAAGCATAATTCAACATGACAGCAATCGTATGGTCAACCAACTAATAGAGACCATGACATGGCTGGACACCGCCACATTCTTCAAAAATAACCAAACATTGACAACTGATTGATATTGATTGAACATTGAAAAGTGATGAAAATGAGGCATTTTTGGCCAAAAAGTAAGGCTATAGCCTTGGTATTTTGCTCAAAAATGACCAAATTTGAAATTGATTGACTTTGATTGAACATTGAAAAGTGATGAAAATGAGGCATTTTTGGCCAAAAAGTAAGGCTATAGCCTTGGTATTTTGCTCAAAAATGACCAAATTTGAAATTGATTGATTTTGATTGAACATTGAAAAGTGATGAAAATGAGGCATTTTTGGCCAAAAAGTAAGGCTATAGCCTTGGTATTTTGCTCAAAAATGACCAAATTTGAAATTGATTGATTTTGATTGAACATTGAAAAGTGATGAAAATGAGGCATTTTTGGCCAGAAAGTAAGGCTATAGCCTTGGTATTTTGCTCAAAAATGACCAAATTTGAAATTGATTGATTTTGATTGAACATTGAAAAGTGATGAAAATGAGGCATTTGTGGCCAAAAAGTAACGCTATAGCCTTGGTATTTTGCTCAAAAATGACCAAATTTGAAATTGATTAATTTTGATTGAACATTGAAAAGTGATGAAAATGAGGCATTTTTGGCCAAAAAGTAAGGCTATAGCCTTGGTATTTTGCTCAAAAATGACCAAATTTGAAATTGATTGATTTTGATTGAACATTGAAAAGTGATGAAAATGAGGCATTTTTGGCCAAAAAGTAAGGCTATAGCCTTGGTATTTTGCTCAAAAATGACCAAATTTGAAATTGATTGATTTTGATTGAACATTGACAAGTGATGAAAATGAGGCATTTTTGGCCAAAAAGTAAGGCTATAGCCTTGGTATTTTGCTCAAAAATGACCAAATTTGAAATTGATTGACTTTGATTGAACATTGAAAAGTGATGAAAATGAGGCATTTTTGGCCAAAAAGTAAGGCTATAGCCTTGGTATTTTGCTCAAAAATGACCAAATTTGAAATTGATTGATTTTGATTGAACATTGAAAAGTGATGAAAATGAGGCATTTTTGGCCAAAAAGTAAGGCTATAGCCTTGGTATTTTGCTCAAAAATGACCAAATTTGAAATTGATTGATTTTGATTGAACATTGAAAAGTGATGAAAATGAGGCATTTTTGGCCAACAAGTAAGGCTATAGCCGTGGTATTTTGCTCAAAAATGACCAAATTTGAAATTGATTGATTTTGATTGAACATTGACAAGTGATGAAAATGAGGCATTTTTGGCCAAAAAGTAAGGCTATAGCCTTGGTATTTTGCTCAAAAATGACCAAATTTGAAATTGATTGATTTTGATTGAACATTGAAAAGTGATGAAAATGAGGCATTTTTGGCCAAACAGTAAGGCTATAGCCTTGGTATTTTGCTCAAAAATGACCAAATTTGAAATTGATTGATTTTGATTGAACATTGAAAAGTGATGAAAATGAGGCATTTTTGGCCAAAAAGTAAGGCTATAGCCTTGGTATTTTGCTCAAAAATGACCAAATTTGAAATTGATTGATTTTGATTGAACATTGAAAAGTGATGAAAATGAGGCATTTGTGGCCAAAAAGTAAGGCTATAGCCTTGGTATTTTGCTCAAAAATGACCAAATTTGAAATTGATTGATTTTGATTGAACATTGAAAAGTGATGAAAATGAGGCATTTTTGGCCAAAAAGTAAGGCTATAGCCTTGGTATTTTGCTCAAAAATGACCAAATTTGAAATTGATTGATTTTGATTGAACATTGAAAAGTGATGAAAATGAGGCATTTTTGGCCAAAAAGTAAGGCTATAGCCTTGGTATTTTGCTCAAAAATGACAAAATTTGAAATTGATTGATTTTGATTGAACATTGACAAGTGATGAAAATGAGGCATTTTTGGCCAAAAAGTAAGGCTATAGCCTTGGTATTTTGCTCAAAAATGACCAAATTTGAAATTGATTGACTTTGATTGAACATTGAAAAGTGATGAAAATGAGGCATTTTTGGCCAAAAAGTAAGGCTATAGCCTTGGTATTTTGCTCAAAAATGACCAAATTTGAAATTGATTGATTTTGATTGAACATTGAAAAGTGATGAAAATGAGGCATTTTTGGCCAAAAAGTAAGGTTATAGCCTTGGTATTTTGCTCAAAAATGACCAAATTTGAAATTGATTGATTTTGATTGAACATTGAAAAGTGATGAAAATGAGGCATTTTTGGCCAACAAGTAAGGCTATAGCCGTGGTATTTTGCTCAAAAATGACCAAATTTGAAATTGATTGATTTTGATTGAACATTGAAAAGTGATGAAAATGAGGCATTTTTGGCCAAAAAGTAAGGCTATAGCCTTGGTATTTTGCTCAAAAATGACCAAATTTGAAATTGATTGACTTTGATTGAACATTGAAAAGTGATGAAAATGAGGCATTTTTGGCCAAAAAGTAAGGCTATAGCCTTGGTATTTTGCTCAAAAATGACCAAATTTGAAATTGATTGATTTTGATTGAACATTGAAAAGTGATGAAAATGAGGCATTTTTGGCCAAAAAGTAACGCTATAGCCTTGGTATTTTGCTCAAAAATGACCAAATTTGAAATTGATTGATTTTGATTGAACATTGAAAAGTGATGAAAATGAGGCATTTTTGGCCAAAAAGTAAGGCTATAGCCTTGGTATTTTGCTCAAAAATGACCAAATTTGAAATTGATTGATTTTGATTGAACATTGAAAAGTGATGAAAATGAGGCATTTTTGGCCAAAAAGTAAGGCTATAGCCTTGGTATTTTGCTCAAAAATGACCAAATTTGAAATTGATTGACTTTGATTGAACATTGAAAAGTGATGAAAATGAGGCATTTTTGGCCAAAAAGTAAGGCTATAGCCGTGGTATTTTGCTCAAAAATGACCAAATTTGAAATTGATTGATTTTGATTGAACATTGAAAAGTGATGAAAATGAGGCATTTTTGGCCAAAAAGTAAGGCTATAGCCTTGGTATTTTGCTCAAAAATGACCAAATTTGAAATTGATTGATTTTGATTGAACATTGAAAAGTGATGAAAATGAGGCATTTTTGGCCAAAAAGTAAGGCTATAGCCTTGGTATTTTGCTCAAAAATGACCAAATTTGAAATTGATTGATTTTGATTGAACATTGAAAAGTGATGAAAATGAGGCATTTTTGGCCAACAAGTAAGGCTATAGCCGTGGTATTTTGCTCAAAAATGACCAAATTTGAAATTGATTGATTTTGATTGAACATTGAAAAGTGATGAAAATGAGGCATTTTTGGCCAAAAAGTAAGGCTATAGCCTTGGTATTTTGCTCAAAAATGACCAAATTTGAAATTGATTGATTTTGATTGAACATTGACAAGTGATGAAAATGAGGCATTTTTGGCCAAAAAGTAAGGCTATAGCCTTGGTATTTTGCTCAAAAATGACCAAATTTGAAATTGATTGATTTTGATTGAACATTGAAAAGTGATGAAAATGAGGCATTTTGGCCAAAAAGTAAGGCTATAGCCTTGGTATTTTGCTCAAAAATGACCAAATTTGAAATTGATTGATTTTGATTGAACATTGAAAAGTGATGAAAATGAGGCATTTTTGGCCAAACAGTAAGGCTATAGCCTTGGTATTTTGCTCAAAAATGACCAAATTTGAAATTGATTGATTTTGATTGAACATTGACAAGTGATGAAAATGAGGCATTTTTGGCCAAAAAGTAAGGCTATAGCCTTGGTATTTTGCTCAAAAATGACCAAATTTGAAATTGATTGATTTGATTGAACATTGAAAAGTGATGAAAATGAGGCATTTTTGGCCAAAAAGTAAGGCTATAGCCTTGGTATTTTGCTCAAAAATGACCAAATTTGAAATTGATTGATTTTGATTGAACATTGAAAAGTGATGAAAATGAGGCATTTTGGCCAAAAAGTAAGGCTATAGCCTTGGCATTTTGCTCAAAAATGACCAAATTTGAAATTGATTGACTTTGATTGAACATTGAAAAGTGATGAAAATGAGGCATTTTTGGCCAAAAAGTAAGGCTATAGCCTTGGTATTTTGCTCAAAACTGACCAAATTTGAAATTGATTGATTTTGATTGAACATTGAAAAGTGATGAAAATGAGGCATTTTTGGCCAAACAGTAAGGCTATAGCCTTGGTATTTTGCTCAAAAATGACCAAATTTGAAATTGATTGATTTTGATTGAACATTGAAAAGTGATGAAAATGAGGCATTTGTGGCCAAAAAGTAACGCTATAGCCTTGGTATTTTGCTCAAAAATGACAAAATTTGAAATTGATTGATTTTGATTGAACATTGAAAAGTGATGAAAATGAGGCATTTTTGGCCAACAAGTAAGGCTATAGCCTTGGTATTTTGCTCAAAAATGACCAAATTTGAAATTGATTGATTTTGATTGAACATTGACAAGTGATGAAAATGAGGCATTTTTGGCCAAAAAGTAAGGCTATAGCCTTGGTATTTTGCTCAAAAATGACCAAATTTGAAATTGATTGATTTTGATTGAACATTGAAAAGTGATGAAAATGAGGCATTTTTGGCCAAAAAGTAAGGCTATAGCCTTGGTATTTTGCTCAAAAATGACCAAATTTGAAATTGATTGATTTTGATTGAACATTGAAAAGTGATGAAAATGAGGCATTTTTGGCCAAAAAGTAAGGCTATAGCCTTGGTATTTTGCTCAAAAATGACCAAATTTGAAATTGATTGATTTTGATTGAACATTGAAAAGTGATGAAAATGAGGCATTTTTGGCCAAAAAGTAAGGCTATAGCCTTGGTATTTTGCTCAAAAATGACCAAATTTGAAATTGATTGATTTTGATTGAACATTGAAAAGTGATGAAAATGAGGCATTTTTGGCCAGAAAGTAAGGCTATAGCCTTGGTATTTTGCTCAAAAATGACCAAATTTGAAATTGATTGATTTTGATTGAACATTGACAAGTGATGAAAATGAGGCATTTTTGGCCAAAAAGTAAGGCTATAGCCTTGGTATTTTGCTCAAAAATGACCAAATTTGAAATTGATTGATTTTGATTGAACATTGAAAAGTGATGAAAATGAGGCATTTTTGGCCAAAAAGTAAGGCTATAGCCTTGGTATTTTGCTCAAAAATGACCAAATTTGAAATTGATTGATTTTGATTGAACATTGAAAAGTGATGAAAATGAGGCATTTTTGGCCAAACAGTAAGGCTATAGCCTTGGTATTTTGCTCAAAAATGACCAAATTTGAAATTGATTGATTTTGATTGAACATTGAAAAGTGATGAAAATGAGGCATTTGTGGCCAAAAAGTAACGCTATAGCCTTGGTATTTTGCTCAAAAATGACCAAATTTGAAATTGATTGATTTTGATTGAACATTGAAAAGTGATGAAAATGAGGCATTTTTGGCCAAAAAGTAAGGCTATAGCCTTGGTATTTTGCTCAAAAATGACCAAATTTGAAATTGATTGATTTTGATTGAACATTGAAAAGTGATGAAAATGAGGCATTTGTGGCCAAAAAGTAACGCTATAGCCTTGGTATTTTGCTCAAAAATGACAAAATTTGAAATTGATTGATTTTGATTGAACATTGAAAAGTGATGAAAATGAGGCATTTTTGGCCAAAAAGTAAGGCTATAGCCTTGGTATTTTGCTCAAAAATGACCAAATTTGAAATTGATTGATTTTGATTGAACATTGAAAAGTGATGAAAATGAGGCATTTTTGGCCAAAAAGTAAGGCTATAGCCTTGGTATTTTGCTCAAAAATGACCAAATTTGAAATTGATTGATTTTGATTGAACATTGAAAAGTGATGAAAATGAGGCATTTTTGGCCAAAAAGTAAGGCTATAGCCTTGGTATTTTGCTCAAAAATGACCAAATTTGAAATTGATTGATTTTGATTGAACATTGAAAAGTGATGAAAATGAGGCATTTTTGGCCAAAAAGTAAGGCTATAGCCTTGGTATTTTGCTCAAAAATGACCAAATTTGAAATTGATTGATTTTGATTGAACATTGAAAAGTGATGAAAATGAGGCATTTTTGGCCAAAAAGTAACGCTATAGCCTTGGTATTTTGCTCAAAAATGACCAAATTTGAAATTGATTGATTTTGATTGAACATTGAAAAGTGATGAAAATGAGGCATTTTTGGCCAGAAAGTAAGGCTATAGCCTTGGTATTTTGCTCAAAAATGACCAAATTTGAAATTGATTGATTTTGATTGAACATTGACAAGTGATGAAAATGAGGCATTTTTGGCCAAAAAGTAAGGCTATAGCCTTGGTATTTTGCTCAAAAATGACCAAATTTGAAATTGATTGATTTTGATTGAACATTGAAAAGTGATGAAAATGAGGCATTTTTGGCCAAAAAGTAAGGCTATAGCCTTGGTATTTTGCTCAAAAATGACCAAATTTGAAATTGATTGATTTTGATTGAACATTGAAAAGTGATGAAAATGAGGCATTTTTGGCCAAAAAGTAAGGCTATAGCCTTGGTATTTTGCTCAAAAATGACCAAATTTGAAATTGATTGATTTTGATTGAACATTGAAAAGTGATGAAAATGAGGCATTTGTGGCCAAAAAGTAACGCTATAGCCTTGGTATTTTGCTCAAAAATGACCAAATTTGAAATTGATTGATTTTGATTGAACATTGAAAAGTGATGAAAATGAGGCATTTTTGGCCAAAAAGTAAGGCTATAGCCTTGGTATTTTGCTCAAAAATGACCAAATTTGAAATTGATTGATTTTGATTGAACATTGACAAGTGATGAAAATGAGGCATTTTTGGCCAAAAAGTAAGGCTATAGCCTTGGTATTTTGCTCAAAAATGACCAAATTTGAAATTGATTGATTTTGATTGAACATTGAAAAGTGATGAAAATGAGGCATTTTTGGCCAAAAAGTAAGGCTATAGCCTTGGTATTTTGCTCAAAAATGACCAAATTTGAAATTGATTGATTTTGATTGAACATTGAAAAGTGATGAAAATGAGGCATTTTTGGCCAAAAAGTAAGGCTATAGCCTTGGTATTTTGCTCAAAAATGACCAAATTTGAAATTGATTGATTTTGATTGAACATTGAAAAGTGATGAAAATGAGGCATTTTTGGCCAAAAAGTAAGGCTATAGCCTTGGTATTTTGCTCAAAAATGACCAAATTTGAAATTGATTGATTTTGATTGAACATTGAAAAGTGATGAAAATGAGGCATTTTTGGCCAGAAAGTAAGGCTATAGCCTTGGTATTTTGCTCAAAAATGACCAAATTTGAAATTGATTGATTTTGATTGAACATTGACAAGTGATGAAAATGAGGCATTTTTGGCCAAAAAGTAAGGCTATAGCCTTGGTATTTTGCTCAAAAATGACCAAATTTGAAATTGATTGATTTTGATTGAACATTGAAAAGTGATGAAAATGAGGCATTTTTGGCCAAAAAGTAAGGCTATAGCCTTGGTATTTTGCTCAAAAATGACCAAATTTGAAATTGATTGATTTTGATTGAACATTGAAAAGTGATGAAAATGAGGCATTTTTGGCCAAACAGTAAGGCTATAGCCTTGGTATTTTGCTCAAAAATGACCAAATTTGAAATTGATTGATTTTGATTGAACATTGAAAAGTGATGAAAATGAGGCATTTGTGGCCAAAAAGTAACGCTATAGCCTTGGTATTTTGCTCAAAAATGACCAAATTTGAAATTGATTGATTTTGATTGAACATTGAAAAGTGATGAAAATGAGGCATTTTTGGCCAAAAAGTAAGGCTATAGCCTTGGTATTTTGCTCAAAAATGACCAAATTTGAAATTGATTGATTTTGATTGAACATTGAAAAGTGATGAAAATGAGGCATTTTTGGCCAAAAAGTAAGGCTATAGCCTTGGTATTTTGCTCAAAAATGACCAAATTTGAAAGTGATTGATTTTGATTGAACATTGACAAGTGATGAAAATGAGGCATTTTTGGCCAACAAGTAAGGCTATAGCCGTGGTAATTTGCTCAAAAATGACCAAATTTGAAATTGATTGATTTTGATTGAACATTGACAAGTGATGAAAATGAGGCATTTTTGGCCAAAAAGTAAGGCTATAGCCTTGGTATTTTGCTCAAAAATGACCAAATTTGAAATTGATTGACTTTGATTGAACATTGAAAAGTGATGAAAATGAGGCATTTTTGGCCAAAAAGTAAGGCTATAGCCTTGGTATTTTGCTCAAAAATGACCAAATTTGAAATTGATTGATTTTGATTGAACATTGAAAAGTGATGAAAATGAGGCATTTTTGGCCAAAAAGTAAGGCTATAGCCTTGGTATTTTGCTCAAAAATGACCAAATTTGAAATTGATTGACTTTGATTGAACATTGAAAAGTGATGAAAATGAGGCATTTTTGGCCAAACAGTAAGGCTATAGCCTTGGTATTTTGCTCAAAAATGACCAAATTTGAAATTGATTGATTTTGATTGAACATTGAAAAGTGATGAAAATGAGGCATTTGTGGCCAAAAAGTAAGGCTATAGCCTTGGTATTTTGCTCAAAAATGACCAAATTTGAAATTGATTGATTTTGATTGAACATTGAAAAGTGATGAAAATGAGGCATTTTTGGCCAAAAAGTAAGGCTATAGCCTTGGTATTTTGCTCAAAAATGACCAAATTTGAAATTGATTGATTTTGATTGAACATTGAAAAGTGATGAAAATGAGGCATTTTTGGCCAAAAAGTAAGGCTATAGCCTTGGTATTTTGCTCAAAAATGACCAAATTTGAAATTGATTGATTTTGATTGAACATTGACAAGTGATGAAAATGAGGCATTTTTGGCCAAAAAGTAAGGCTATAGCCTTGGTATTTTGCTCAAAAATGACCAAATTTGAAATTGATTGATTTTGATTGAACATTGAAAAGTGATGAAAATGAGGCATTTTTGGCCAGAAAGTAAGGCTATAGCCTTGGTATTTTGCTCAAAAATGACCAAATTTGAAATTGATTGATTTTGATTGAACATTGACAAGTGATGAAAATGAGGCATTTTTGGCCAAAAAGTAAGGCTATAGCCTTGGTATTTTGCTCAAAAATGACCAAATTTGAAATTGATTGATTTTGATTGAACATTGAAAAGTGATGAAAATGAGGCATTTTTGGCCAAAAAGTAAGGCTATAGCCTTGGTATTTTGCTCAAAAATGACCAAATTTGAAATTGATTGATTTTGATTGAACATTGAAAAGTGATGAAAATGAGGCATTTTTGGCCAAACAGTAAGGCTATAGCCTTGGTATTTTGCTCAAAAATGACCAAATTTGAAATTGATTGATTTTGATTGAACATTGACAAGTGATGAAAATGAGGCATTTTTGGCCAAAAAGTAAGGCTATAGCCTTGGTATTTTGCTCAAAAATGACCAAATTTGAAATTGATTGATTTTGATTGAACATTGAAAAGTGATGAAAATGAGGCATTTTTGGCCAAAAAGTAAGGCTATAGCCTTGGTATTTTGCTCAAAAATGACCAAATTTGAAAGTGATTGATTTTGATTGAACATTGACAAGTGATGAAAATGAGGCATTTTTGGCCAACAAGTAAGGCTATAGCCGTGGTAATTTGCTCAAAAATGACCAAATTTGAAATTGATTGATTTTGATTGAACATTGACAAGTGATGAAAATGAGGCATTTTTGGCCAAAAAGTAAGGCTATAGCCTTGGTATTTTGCTCAAAAATGACCAAATTTGAAATTGATTGACTTTGATTGAACATTGAAAAGTGATGAAAATGAGGCATTTTTGGCCAAAAAGTAAGGCTATAGCCTTGGTATTTTGCTCAAAAATGACCAAATTTGAAATTGATTGATTTTGATTGAACATTGAAAAGTGATGAAAATGAGGCATTTTTGGCCAAAAAGTAAGGCTATAGCCTTGGTATTTTGCTCAAAAATGACCAAATTTGAAATTGATTGACTTTGATTGAACATTGAAAAGTGATGAAAATGAGGCATTTTTGGCCAAACAGTAAGGCTATAGCCTTGGTATTTTGCTCAAAAATGACCAAATTTGAAATTGATTGATTTTGATTGAACATTGAAAAGTGATGAAAATGAGGCATTTGTGGCCAAAAAGTAAGGCTATAGCCTTGGTATTTTGCTCAAAAATGACCAAATTTGAAATTGATTGATTTTGATTGAACATTGAAAAGTGATGAAAATGAGGCATTTTTGGCCAAAAAGTAAGGCTATAGCCTTGGTATTTTGCTCAAAAATGACCAAATTTGAAATTGATTGATTTTGATTGAACATTGAAAAGTGATGAACATGAGGCATTTTTGGCCAAAAAGTAAGGCTATAGCCTTGGTATTTTGCTCAAAAATGACCAAATTTGAAATTGATTGATTTTGATTGAACATTGACAAGTGATGAAAATGAGGCATTTTTGGCCAAAAAGTAAGGCTATAGCCTTGGTATTTTGCTCAAAAATGACCAAATTTGAAATTGATTGACTTTGATTGAACATTGAAAAGTGATGAAAATGAGGCATTTTTGGCCAAAAAGTAAGGCTATAGCCGTGGTATTTTGCTCAAAAATGACCAAATTTGAAATTGATTGATTTTGATTGAACATTGAAAAGTGATGAAAATGAGGCATTTTTGGCCAAAAAGTAAGGCTATAGCCTTGGTATTTTGCTCAAAAATGACCAAATTTGAAATTGATTGATTTTGATTGAACATTGAAAAGTGATGAAAATGAGGCATTTTTGGCCAAAAAGTAAGGCTATAGCCTTGGTATTTTGCTCAAAAATGACCAAATTTGAAATTGATTGATTTTGATTGAACATTGAAAAGTGATGAAAATGAGGCATTTTTGGCCAACAAGTAAGGCTATAGCCGTGGTATTTTGCTCAAAAATGACCAAATTTGAAATTGATTGATTTTGATTGAACATTGAAAAGTGATGAAAATGAGGCATTTTGGCCAAAAAGTAAGGCTATAGCCTTGGTATTTTGCTCAAAAATGACCAAATTTGAAATTGATTGATTTTGATTGAACATTGAAAAGTGATGAAAATGAGGCATTTTTGGCCAAACAGTAAGGCTATAGCCTTGGTATTTTGCTCAAAAATGACCAAATTTGAAATTGATTGATTTTGATTGAACATTGAGAAGTGATGAAAATGAGGCATTTTTGGCCAAAAAGTAAGGCTATAGCCTTGGTATTTTGCTCAAAAATGACCAAATTTGAAATTGATTGATTTGATTGAACATTGAAAAGTGATGAAAATGAGGCATTTTTGGCCAAAAAGTAAGGCTATAGCCTTGGTATTTTGCTCAAAAATGACCAAATGTGAAATTGATTGACTTTGATTGAACATTGAAAAGTGATGAAAATGAGGCATTTTGGCCAAAAAGTAAGGCTATAGCCTTGGTATTTTGCTCAAAAATGACCAAATTTGAAATTGATTGACTTTGATTGAACATTCTAAAGTGATGAAAATGAGGCATTTTTGGCCAAAAAGTAAGGCTATAGCCTTGGTAGTTTGTTCAAAAATGACCAAATTTGAAATTGATTGATTTTGATTGAACATTGAAAAGTGATGAAAATGAGGCATTTTTGGCCAAAAAGTAAGGCTATAGCCTTGGTATTTTGCTCAAAACTGACCAAATTTGAAATTGATTGATTTTGATTGAACATTGAAAAGTGATGAAAATGAGGCATTTTTGGCCAAAAAGTAAGGCTATAGCCTTGGTATTTTGCTCAAAAATGACCAAATTTGAAATTGATTGATTTTGATTGAACATTGACAAGTGATGAAAATGAGGCATTTTTGGCCAAAAAGTAAGGCTATAGCCTTGGTATTTTTCTCAAAAATGACCAAATTTGAAATTGATTGACTTTGATTGAACATTGAAAAGTGATGAAAATGAGGCATTTTTGGCCAAAAAGTAAGGCTATAGCCTTGGTATTTTGCTCAAAAATGACCAAATTTGAAATTGATTGATTTTGATTGAACATTGAAAAGTGATGAAAATGAGGCATTTTTGGCCAAAAAGTAAGGCTATAGCCTTGGTATTTTGCTCAAAAATGACCAAATTTGAAATTGATTGATTTTGATTGAACATTGAAAAGTGATGAAAATGAGGCATTTTTGGCCAAAAAGTAAGGCTATAGCCTTGGTATTTTGCTCAAAAATGACCAAATTTGAAATTGATTGATTTTGATTGAACATTGACAAGTGATGAAAATGAGGCATTTTTGGCCAAAAAGTAACGCTATAGCCTTGGTATTTTGCTCAAAAATGACCAAATTTGAAATTGATTGATTTTGATTGAACATTGAAAAGTGATGAAAATGAGGCATTTTTGGCCAAAAAGTAAGGCTATAGCCTTGGTATTTTGCTCAAAAATGACCAAATTTGAAAGTGATTGATTTTGATTGAACATTGACAAGTGATGAAAATGAGGCATTTTTGGCCAACAAGTAAGGCTATAGCCGTGGTAATTTGCTCAAAAATGACCAAATTTGAAATTGATTGATTTTGATTGAACATTGACAAGTGATGAAAATGAGGCATTTTTGGCCAAAAAGTAAGGCTATAGCCTTGGTATTTTGCTCAAAAATGACCAAATTTGAAATTGATTGACTTTGATTGAACATTGAAAAGTGATGAAAATGAGGCATTTTTGGCCAAAAAGTAAGGCTATAGCCTTGGTATTTTGCTCAAAAATGACCAAATTTGAAATTGATTGATTTTGATTGAACATTGAAAAGTGATGAAAATGAGGCATTTTTGGCCAAAAAGTAAGGCTATAGCCTTGGTATTTTGCTCAAAAATGACCAAATTTGAAATTGATTGACTTTGATTGAACATTGAAAAGTGATGAAAATGAGGCATTTTTGGCCAAACAGTAAGGCTATAGCCTTGGTATTTTGCTCAAAAATGACCAAATTTGAAATTGATTGATTTTGATTGAACATTGAAAAGTGATGAAAATGAGGCATTTGTGGCCAAAAAGTAAGGCTATAGCCTTGGTATTTTGCTCAAAAATGACCAAATTTGAAATTGATTGATTTTGATTGAACATTGAAAAGTGATGAAAATGAGGCATTTTTGGCCAAAAAGTAAGGCTATAGCCTTGGTATTTTGCTCAAAAATGACCAAATTTGAAATTGATTGATTTTGATTGAACATTGAAAAGTGATGAACATGAGGCATTTTTGGCCAAAAAGTAAGGCTATAGCCTTGGTATTTTGCTCAAAAATGACCAAATTTGAAATTGATTGATTTTGATTGAACATTGACAAGTGATGAAAATGAGGCATTTTTGGCCAAAAAGTAAGGCTATAGCCTTGGTATTTTGCTCAAAAATGACCAAATTTGAAATTGATTGACTTTGATTGAACATTGAAAAGTGATGAAAATGAGGCATTTTTGGCCAAAAAGTAAGGCTATAGCCGTGGTATTTTGCTCAAAAATGACCAAATTTGAAATTGATTGATTTTGATTGAACATTGAAAAGTGATGAAAATGAGGCATTTTTGGCCAAAAAGTAAGGCTATAGCCTTGGTATTTTGCTCAAAAATGACCAAATTTGAAATTGATTGATTTTGATTGAACATTGAAAAGTGATGAAAATGAGGCATTTTTGGCCAAAAAGTAAGGCTATAGCCTTGGTATTTTGCTCAAAAATGACCAAATTTGAAATTGATTGATTTTGATTGAACATTGAAAAGTGATGAAAATGAGGCATTTTTGGCCAACAAGTAAGGCTATAGCCGTGGTATTTTGCTCAAAAATGACCAAATTTGAAATTGATTGATTTTGATTGAACATTGAAAAGTGATGAAAATGAGGCATTTTGGCCAAAAAGTAAGGCTATAGCCTTGGTATTTTGCTCAAAAATGACCAAATTTGAAATTGATTGATTTTGATTGAACATTGAAAAGTGATGAAAATGAGGCATTTTTGGCCAAACAGTAAGGCTATAGCCTTGGTATTTTGCTCAAAAATGACCAAATTTGAAATTGATTGATTTTGATTGAACATTGAGAAGTGATGAAAATGAGGCATTTTTGGCCAAAAAGTAAGGCTATAGCCTTGGTATTTTGCTCAAAAATGACCAAATTTGAAATTGATTGATTTGATTGAACATTGAAAAGTGATGAAAATGAGGCATTTTTGGCCAAAAAGTAAGGCTATAGCCTTGGTATTTTGCTCAAAAATGACCAAATGTGAAATTGATTGACTTTGATTGAACATTGAAAAGTGATGAAAATGAGGCATTTTGGCCAAAAAGTAAGGCTATAGCCTTGGTATTTTGCTCAAAAATGACCAAATTTGAAATTGATTGACTTTGATTGAACATTCTAAAGTGATGAAAATGAGGCATTTTTGGCCAAAAAGTAAGGCTATAGCCTTGGTAGTTTGTTCAAAAATGACCAAATTTGAAATTGATTGATTTTGATTGAACATTGAAAAGTGATGAAAATGAGGCATTTTTGGCCAAAAAGTAAGGCTATAGCCTTGGTATTTTGCTCAAAACTGACCAAATTTGAAATTGATTGATTTTGATTGAACATTGAAAAGTGATGAAAATGAGGCATTTTTGGCCAAAAAGTAAGGCTATAGCCTTGGTATTTTGCTCAAAAATGACCAAATTTGAAATTGATTGATTTTGATTGAACATTGACAAGTGATGAAAATGAGGCATTTTTGGCCAAAAAGTAAGGCTATAGCCTTGGTATTTTTCTCAAAAATGACCAAATTTGAAATTGATTGACTTTGATTGAACATTGAAAAGTGATGAAAATGAGGCATTTTTGGCCAAAAAGTAAGGCTATAGCCTTGGTATTTTGCTCAAAAATGACCAAATTTGAAATTGATTGATTTTGATTGAACATTGAAAAGTGATGAAAATGAGGCATTTTTGGCCAAAAAGTAAGGCTATAGCCTTGGTATTTTGCTCAAAAATGACCAAATTTGAAATTGATTGATTTTGATTGAACATTGAAAAGTGATGAAAATGAGGCATTTTTGGCCAAAAAGTAAGGCTATAGCCTTGGTATTTTGCTCAAAAATGACCAAATTTGAAATTGATTGATTTTGATTGAACATTGAAAAGTGATGAAAATGAGGCATTTTTGGCCAGAAAGTAAGGCTATAGCCTTGGTATTTTGCTCAAAACTGACCAAATTTGAAATTGATTGATTTTGATTGAACATTGACAAGTGATGAAAATGAGGCATTTATGGCCAAAAAGTAAGGCTATAGCCTTGGTATTTTGCTCAAAAATGACCAAATTTGAAATTGATTGATTTTGATTGAACATTGAAAAGTGATGAAAATGAGGCATTTTTGGCCAAAAAGTAAGGCTATAGCCTTGGTATTTTGCTCAAAAATGACCAAATTTGAAATTGATTGATTTGATTGAACATTGAAAAGTGATGAAAATGAGGCATTTTTGGCCAAAAAGTAAGGCTATAGCCTTGGTATTTTGCTCAAAAATGACCAAATGTGAAATTGATTGACTTTGATTGAACATTGAAAAGTGATGAAAATGAGGCATTTTGGCCAAAAAGTAAGGCTATAGCCTTGGTATTTTGCTCAAAAATGACCAAATTTGAAATTGATTGACTTTGATTGAACATTCTAAAGTGATGAAAATGAGGCATTTTTGGCCAAAAAGTAAGGCTATAGCCTTGGTAGTTTGTTCAAAAATGACCAAATTTGAAATTGATTGATTTTGATTGAACATTGAAAAGTGATGAAAATGAGGCATTTTTGGCCAAAAAGTAAGGCTATAGCCTTGGTATTTTGCTCAAAACTGACCAAATTTGAAATTGATTGATTTTGATTGAACATTGAAAAGTGATGAAAATGAGGCATTTTTGGCCAAAAAGTAAGGCTATAGCCTTGGTATTTTGCTCAAAAATGACCAAATTTGAAATTGATTGATTTTGATTGAACATTGACAAGTGATGAAAATGAGGCATTTTTGGCCAAAAAGTAAGGCTATAGCCTTGGTATTTTTCTCAAAAATGACCAAATTTGAAATTGATTGACTTTGATTGAACATTGAAAAGTGATGAAAATGAGGCATTTTTGGCCAAAAAGTAAGGCTATAGCCTTGGTATTTTGCTCAAAAATGACCAAATTTGAAATTGATTGATTTTGATTGAACATTGAAAAGTGATGAAAATGAGGCATTTTTGGCCAAAAAGTAAGGCTATAGCCTTGGTATTTTGCTCAAAAATGACCAAATTTGAAATTGATTGATTTTGATTGAACATTGAAAAGTGATGAAAATGAGGCATTTTTGGCCAAAAAGTAAGGCTATAGCCTTGGTATTTTGCTCAAAAATGACCAAATTTGAAATTGATTGATTTTGATTGAACATTGAAAAGTGATGAAAATGAGGCATTTTTGGCCAGAAAGTAAGGCTATAGCCTTGGTATTTTGCTCAAAACTGACCAAATTTGAAATTGATTGATTTTGATTGAACATTGACAAGTGATGAAAATGAGGCATTTATGGCCAAAAAGTAAGGCTATAGCCTTGGTATTTTGCTCAAAAATGACCAAATTTGAAATTGATTGATTTTGATTGAACATTGAAAAGTGATGAAAATGAGGCATTTTTGGCCAAAAAGTAAGGCTATAGCCTTGGTATTTTGCTCAAAAATGACCAAATTTGAAATTGATTGACTTTGATTGAACATTGAAAAGTGATGAAAATGAGGCATTTTGGCCAAAAAGTAAGGCTATAGCGTTGGTATTTTGCTCAAAAATGACCAAATTTGAAATTGATTGACTTTGATTGAACATTGTAAAGTGATGAAAATGAGGCATTTTTGGCCAAAAAGTAAGGCTATAGCCTTGGTAGTTTGCTCAAAAATGACCAAATTTGAAATTGATTGATTTTGATTGAACATTGAAAAGTGATGAAAATGAGGCATTTTTGGCCAAACAGTAAGGCTATAGCCTTGGTATTTTGCTCAAAAATGACCAAATTTGAAATTGATTGATTTTGATTGAACATTGAAAAGTGATGAAAATGAGGCATTTTTGGCCAAAAAGTAAGGCTATAGCCTTGGTATTTTGCTCAAAAATGACCAAATTTGAAATTGATTGATTTTGATTGAACATTGAAAAGTGATGAAAATGAGGCATTTTTGGCCAAAAAGTAAGGCTATAGCCTTGGTATTTTGCTCAAAACTGACCAAATTTGAAATTGATTGATTTTGATTGAACATTGAAAAGTGATGAAAATGAGGCATTTTTGGCCAAAAAGTAAGGCTATAGCCTTGGTATTTTGCTCAAAAATGACCAAATTTGAAATTGATTGATTTTGATTGAACATTGAAAAGTGATGAAAATGAGGCATTTTTGGCCAAACAGTAAGGCTATAGCCTTGGTATTTTGCTCACAAATGACCAAATTTGAAATTGATTGATTTTGATTGAACATTGAAAAGTGATGAAAATGAGGCATTTTTGGCCAAAAAGTAAGGCTATAGCCTTGGTATTTTGCTCAAAAATGACCAAATTTGAAATTGATTGATTTTGATTGAACATTGAAAAGTGATGAAAATGAGGCATTTCTGGCCAAAAAGTAAGGCTATAGCCTTGGTATTTTGCTCAAAAATGACCAAATTTGAAATTGATTGACTTTGATTGAACATTGAAAAGTGATGAAAATGAGGCATTTTTGGCCAAAAAGTAAGGCTATAGCCTTGGTATTTTGCTCAAAAATGACCAAATTTGAAATTGATTGACTTTGATTGAACATTGAAAAGTGATGAAAATGAGGCATTTTGGCCAAAAAGTAAGGCTATAGCCTTGGTATTTTGCTCAAAAATGACCAAATTTGAAATTGATTGACTTTGATTGAACATTGAAAAGTGATGAAAATGAGGCATTTTTGGCCAAAAAGTAAGGCTATAGCCTTGGTATTTTGCTCAAAACTGACCAAATTTGAAATTGATTGATTTTGATTGAACATTGAAAAGTGATGAAAATGAGGCATTTTTGGCCAAAAAGTAAGGCTATAGCCTTGGTATTTTGCTCAAAAATGACCAAATTTGAAATTGATTGATTTTGATTGAACATTGAAAAGTGATGAAAATGAGGCATTTTTGGCCAAAAAGTAAGGCTATAGCCTTGGTATTTTGCTCAAAAATGACCAAATTTGAAATTGATTGATTTTGATTGAACATTGAAAAGTGATGAAAATGAGGCATTTTTGGCCAGAAAGTAAGGCTATAGCCTTGGTATTTTGCTCAAAAATGACCAAATTTGAAATTGATTGATTTTGATTGAACATTGACAAGTGATGAAAATGAGGCATTTTTGGCCAAAAAGTAAGGCTATAGCCTTGGTATTTTGCTCAAAAATGACCAAATTTGAAATTGATTGATTTTGATTGAACATTGAAAAGTGATGAAAATGAGGCATTTTTGGCCAAAAAGTAAGGCTATAGCCTTGGTATTTTGCTCACAAATGACCAAATTTGAAATTGATTGACTTTGATTGAACATTGAAAAGTGATGAAAATGAGGTATGTTTGGCCACAAAGTAAGGCTATAGCCTTGGTATTTTGCTCAAAAATGACCAAATTTGAAATTGATTGATTTTGATTGAATATTGAAAAGTGATGAAACTGAGGCATTTTTGGCCAAAAAGTAAGGCTATAGCCTTGGTATTTTGCTCAAAAATGACCAAATTTGAAATTGATTGATTTTGATTGAACATTGAAAAGTGATGAAAATGAGGCATTTTTGGCCAAAAAGTAAGGCTATAGCCTTGGTATTTTGCTCAAAAATGACCAAATTTGAAATTGATTGATTTTGATTGAATATTGAAAAGTGATGAAAATGAGGCATTTTTGGCCAGAAAGTAAGGCTATAGCCTTGGTATTTTGCTCAAAAATGACCAAATTTGAAATTGATTGACTTTGATTGAACATTGAAAAGTGATGAAAATGAGGCATTTTGGCCAAAAAGTAAGGCTATAGCGTTGGTATTTTGCTCAAAAATGACCAAATTTGAAATTGATTGATTTTGATTGAATATTGAAAAGTGATGAAAATGAGGCATTTTTGGCCAGAAAGTAAGGCTATAGCCTTGGTATTTTGCTCAAAAATGACCAAATTTGAAATTGATTGATTTTGATTGAACATTGAAAAGTGATGAAAATGAGGCATTTTTGGCCAAAAAGTAAGGCTATAGCCTTGGTATTTTGCTCAAAAATGACCAAATTTGAAATTGATTGACTTTGATTGAACATTGACAAGTGATGAAAATGAGGCATTTTTGGCCAAAAAGTAAGGCTATAGCCTTGGTATTTTGCTCAAAAATGACCAAATTTGAAATTGATTGATTTTGATTGAACATTGAAAAGTGATGAAAATGAGGCATTTTTGGCCAAAAAGTAAGGCTATAGCCTTGGTATTTTGCTCAAAAATGACCAAATTTGAAATTGATTGATTTTGATTGAACATTGAAAAGTGATGAAAATGAGGCATTTTTGGCCAAAAAGTAAGGCTATAGCCTTGGTATTTTGCTCAAAAATGACCAAATTTGAAATTGATTGATTTTGATTGAACTGTTACGAAAAGGAGGCTCATCGCCAGTTTGCACAGATTGAGGAATGACGTTATAACTATTTCAAAATTAAATCGCAACTGCTGGTGCAATAATTGCATCAGAAACCCGTAGGAAGAACCAGATTGGACAATTTACTGTTAATTCTTATTTTTACTTCATTTCGTAATCTATTAGCTGTGAGTTATAAAAGGCGTAGTTTTAGAGGTAGATAAGAGTCTTTTTGGTTAGAGAGAAGTAGACGTTCTGCCAAGCTGGTATTATTTTTTAGAAAACTCTGATAGTATAGCGTAGGGCACATCAAGATTGACCCGTTGAATTCAAGAGAAGGTCCTTGCCGATAGATTCCTGTATCAAGCCTTCAGGTCGTAAGTTTTATTCTTATTCGTAAATAGAACGTTGAAATATCGTACAGACTTTTAAGAAATTGTTGCCCTAAGAACTCACAGTTGAGCCCCTTCATAAAAGATAGGCTTAACAAGTGGTGCCCCGTGTGAGGATAAAAGCTGAAGAAATTGAATGGTTATAGACAATTTGTATAGTTTTTATGCTGATATTGACGTATATGTAGAGACGTAAACTGTGTTTGAAAGTTCGTCAAGTGACACATCCGAAGAGAAGGGAACAGACCGTGCGAGTAGAAAATAGAGAATTTTAAAAGAAAAGTCGTGTAACTCATCAGAAACTGTGTGTAATATCTACGGAAAGCTACAAATTGGTTTAAGACTTACAGTTTATTTCTTTGCGAGTTCGATTGCTTTCGATTGCATCATCACACGCAATCCTGCCGACGCACGTACTGTTTGAAATTGTAGTTTCATAAAAGTGTTAATTCAAAATGTCGCTTGACCAAGCTCAGCAACCATTAGTACTTGAATTGCAAAATCAAATGTCAGCCATGCAAGCAGCTTTAGAAGGTAATTCCCAAGCTAGTCTTTTTAAGCCCAAAATGTTTAACGGGTTTCCAACGGAAGATGTAAACGAGTGGCTTCTACAGTTCGAGCGCTACTCCAAATTTTATGGATGGTCCAACTCTAAGAAGTTAAATGCATTGTCCTTGCTGTTAGGAGGTTCTGCGTCGGCTTGGTTTCAAACTTTGCCTAACGAGACAACTTCCGATTTTAACGAATTAGTGGGAGAACTGAAAACGCGATTTGGATCTCAGAATCTAGAATTTTTCTTTCGACAAGAGTTGTACTCTCGAAAACAGGGTCAAAACGAACCGCTTGCTCTGTATACGGAAGACATCATTAAGAAATCTCAGCGTCTTTCTTTGTCCGATAAAGATATGATGAACATTTTTGTGAACGGCCTAAACGATGCTATTAAAACTCACGTACTCCTTAACCAACCAAAAACATTTGCCGAGGCGGAAAACCTTGCGCGTTTACGTGATTCAGTGTCAAAAACCAGTGCTCATACTTTTCCTCTAGCACCTCCATCAGTACCAGCTCAGGAACAGCGCATAAAAGAGCTTGAAGGCCAGGTAAATCTCTTGTTTTCCCTTGCAAACAAAACTCCCCATCAGGATGCTGCCCAGTTAGATGCCCTAAGTGCAAACAATACCATTGTAACCCCGTCTCAAGCTGCTAATCCTTCCGGTGACTTCCAGGGTCTGAGACATGAAATAATAGCTGCCATTCAGACAGGTTTTAGACAAGAGGCACGAAGAAGTAACCATGGAAACAATCAACATAATTGGAAAGCAACAAACACTTTTGCTAGGGGTAGAAATATCCGCACGAGCGATGGGCGGCCCATTTGTAATGCGTGTAATCGCGTAGGTCACGTGGCCCGTTATTGCTGGGATGTTCCACAAAGAACTCAGCAGCCCCCGTTCCGTGGAGGTTCCCGTAGTTTTGCAGGCCAACATGCACAGTCCCAATACCAGCAGCCGCAAAATCGTAATGATGCTTCTTTAAACGGCACAGGGCCCTCTCAATGGGGACAGTGAGGGCCCACCAGCCATTCCCGAGAAACCAAAAAGTCCCGCCAGCTTTTACGCAAAGAAATAAAAAAGTCAGTTCATCAATGCCTAGTAACAGAGATATCTCAGAGGTTCAAAAGTTTTCCCAAGGAACCCAAACCGATTTTACGGACGAGAATTTTGCTATTGAACGTGAAGTCAAAAACACAATCAGCCCATCTTTACAAGTACATTCTAAAACATTGCATGCTGTATCGACCCCATCTAATGTCTTGATCTGGGGAACTATTTTAAAGCAGCATTTTAAGCTATTGGTAGATACTGGTGCCGCAGTAACAGTCGTTAGTGAAGGATTTTTTCATGATGTTTTGAGATGTAAATATGCTTTGACGCAGAAACAGCTTTTTGAGAGTATTAAAACCGCAAATGGGGGCACAGTACCTGTAACCGGTGCCGTATCTTTTGATCTTTCGATTGGACAATGTGATTATGATTGTAATGCTGTCGTTGTTCCGGACTTGTCGTATAATGTCGTCCTAGGGAGAGATTTTTTACAGAAATATCGCGCAGTAGTGGATGTTGGTAATGAAAAGGTAACGTTTGCCGGAAATGATAGTGTATGTTTTGCTAACGGTGATACTCCCCCGCTGACTGCTGACGTTAGAATAGCAAGAACGTTCGTTATTGATGGTAGTAGTGAAGTTGTTATTCCAGCTGTCTTAACATCATTTCCCTCTGAACCTGCTGTAGGTTTAATAGAAGGAGTACCCAAACTTTCTGATCGTTATCATCTACTTTGCGCATCTACACTTTGCCAGCCCGATAGTGACGGTAAAGTAACCCTGCGGCTGATTAATCCTTCGGATTCTCCCGTGTTGATCCATAAAGGTGCTACCATTGCAAAATTTGAAGAGACAAAAGTCACCGATGACATTATTCCTCTTGATTCAGACCCCTCTGTTTCTGCCATGGACTCCCATGTTAATACTGCATCAGGAATGACTCCTCTGAAATTCAGTTGTTTGCCTAGTCGAAATCTATCCTCTCAAGAAAATCATAAGCTACAAACATTGTTAGACCAATATTCTGATATTTTCGCTAAATCCACCTTAGATTTAGGCCACACAACTATAGTTCAGCATGGGATTGATACAGGTAATGCTATGCCCATCAAACAACAACCATATCGCGTCTCGCACAGCCAGAAGGCCTCTATTGAAAAGCACATTAATGAAATGCTAGATCAAGGCATTATTGAGGTTTCTTCTAGCCCATGGAGCTCTCCAGTTGTACTTGTCAAGAAGAAAGATGGGGGGACCCGTTTTTGCATTGATTATCGGAAACTAAACGCTGTAACCCGTAAGGACAGTTATCCACTCCCAAGAATCGATGATGCTTTAGACTCTCTCGCTGGAGCCAAATATTTTTCAACCTTAGATCTTCAATCGGGTTACCACCAAGTTGCTATGCATCCGGATTCTAAAGAGAAAACTGCATTCATTTCACATGCTGGATTGTACCAGTTTAATGTTCTTAGTTTCGGTTTAACCAATGCTCCCCCACAATTTCAACGACTTATGTCCAGAATATTGCATGGCCTCGAATGGAAGATATGCCTCGTTTACATAGATGACGTCATCATATTTTCATCGTCCTTTTCGGATCATTTATCTCGTTTAAAAACTGTTTTCGATCGATTCCGTGCTGCCAACCTAAAATTAAAGCCATCAAAATGTCATTTCGCTCAAGATTCAGTGAACTATCTTGGATTTATCGTATCTTCGTCGGGCATTGCCCCTGATCCGCAGAAACTCGAGGCTGTTAAGTCTTTTCCTACGCCAAAAACTGTGAAAGAAGTTCGCAGCTTTCTGGGCCTATGTAATTATTATCGTCGTTTTGTCGAAGGGTTCTCGAAGATTGCCTCACCGTTAAATACTTTAACTCGTAAAAACATCTCGTTTGTTTGGACTCCAGATTGCGAAACTGCCTTTTCAGAGCTGAAAAAACGCTTGTGCTCGCCGCCAATTTTAGCATATCCAAATTTCTCTGCGCCATTTCATCTTTATACGGATGCAAGCCAGACTGCATTAGGTTACATTCTTGGTCAGATAGTAGATGGAAAAGAAGTTGTTCTGGCATATGGAGGACGTGAGCTTACTGTAACAGAAAAACGTTATAGCACAACAGAACGTGAAGCGCTGGCAGTAGTTGATGGCATAAAACGATATCAACCATATCTTTCTGGAAAAAGGTTTTTTGTTCACACCGATCATGGGAGTTTGTCGTGGCTGATGAAAGTACGGGATCCAACTGGCAGGCTTGCTCGATGGGCACTACAATTACAACAGTATGATTTTGAAATAATTCATCGTGCCGGTACTCTTAATGGTAATGCAGATGCCCTTTCTCGCCGTTCTTATGCACCCCCGCAACATTTAATCAAGCCTGAATCTATTCCATCGTCTTTAACACGTCCTGTCGCGGTAATTGAGCATCCTTGCCCGCAACCAGACTCACTAGCTAAGCTACAGCGAGAGGACAGGGACCTCGCTGATATCATCAGATATCTAGAATCCACTCAGTTACCAGCCGACGACTCACAAGCCCGTTCATTGTTACTATCTATCGACGACTTCTATTTAGATGAAAATGAAATTTTGTGTCACCTTTGGAGCCCTGGTAAAAGAAGAGCTCGGTCCTTGTCCAGTCAAGTTGTCATACCTGCCTCTTTGCGCCACGAGATCCTTGTTGCTTGCCACGACGATCCAACTGGTAGTCATTTTGGAATCACAAAAACGTATGAGAAAATTCGGGCGCGTTATTATTGGCCCAACATGTACAAGGATGTTGCCCATTGGTGCAACTCATGTGTCGATTGTGCAATGAAAAAGATTCCTAGGAGGGCACATAAAGCTCCTCTCCTCCCAATTCCAGTGCAAGGAGCGTTTGATCGTATTGCTATGGATGCTCTTGGTCCTTTCCCGCCATCCCACGATGGAAATCGCTATATCATCGTTTTTTCAGACTACTATACTCGCTGGCCGGAGGCTTTTGCTTTGCCATCTATCGAAGCTCCGCGTATCGCTGAATTACTCGTAAACGAAATTGTAGCGCGTCATGGTGCCCCACGCGCCTTGTTATCGGACCGAGGACCTAATTTTATGGCATCTATCGTAAAGGAAGTCTGTAAACTTTTGAACACGCGGCGCTTACACACCACTGCTTATCACCCGCAGACGGACGGCCTAGTGGAACGTTTTAATGGCACACTAGCTGAAGCGCTATCTATGTACGTTAGCACGAATCAGAAGGACTGGGATAAGCATTTACCGTTGGTATTGTTTGCATACCGAGTTTCTCTCAATGCCACTACAGGTGAGTCACCATTCTACTTATTATACGGACGAGAACCACGCCTACCTATTGATGCGGCCCTTATTTTGCCCGATTCAAATGTATCCACATCAGTTGCGCAGCTTCGTGCTAAAATTGTTGAAAACATTGAAAGTGCTCAACAGCTTATTCTCTCGAACACGCAACTGGCTCAACAAAAAATGAAATCGTACTATGATAAGAAGGCTTCACCTGTTCCTTTCGAAGTCGGTAGTCGCGTATGGGTATACACCCCGAAGAAAAAAAAGGGCTTATCAAAAAAACTCCAGCACAATTTTCACTGACCATATCGTATTGTCGCTAAATTGTCGCCCGTTCATTTCAAATTACGCACTCTAGATAATCGTCCAGTTTCAGTTCCAGTGCACGCAAATCGTCTTAAGCCATATTATGACCCGGCTGATCGCCCTATTGAACCGCCGAATGACGACCTTATAACACCGGATCTCCAGGAGTCAGATTTACCGTCGGATAGCTTTGTCTCAGAAGTCTTACCAGATGTTCCTAGCACTCTCTCTGAGGGAAATTCGGTTCCAACTCCATTAAATGTTGACAATACAGAAGACTCAGAGCCGCCGATTACGCGTCCAGAAGATCGATTCCAGCCAGCCATAATTCGCGCTATATAAACTGCCTATGGACATCCGTCCCCAGCTCAAGCCGGGAGGCTTGTCCTAAAAGGGGGGAGTCATGTTACGAAAAGGAGGCTCATCGCCAGTTTGCACAGATTGAGGAATGACGTTATAACTATTTCAAAATTAAATCGCAACTGCTGGTGCAATAATTGCATCAGAAACCCGTAGGAAGAACCAGATTGGACAATTTACTGTTAATTCTTATTTTTACTTCATTTCGTAATCTATTAGCTGTGAGTTATAAAAGGCGTAGTTTTAGAGGTAGATAAGAGTCTTTTTGGTTAGAGAGAAGTAGACGTTCTGCCAAGCTGGTATTATTTTTTAGAAAACTCTGATAGTATAGCGTAGGGCACATCAAGATTGACCCGTTGAATTCAAGAGAAGGTCCTTGCCGATAGATTCCTGTATCAAGCCTTCAGGTCGTAAGTTTTATTCTTATTCGTAAATAGAACGTTGAAATATCGTACAGACTTTTAAGAAATTGTTGCCCTAAGAACTCACAGTTGAGCCCCTTCATAAAAGATAGGCTTAACAGAACATTGAAAAGTGATGAAAATGAGGCATTTTTGGCCAAAAAGTAAGGCTATAGCCTTGGTATTTTGCTCAAAAATGACCAAATTTGAAATTGATTGATTTTGATTGAACATTGTAAAGTGATGAAAATGAGGCATTTTTGGCCAAAAAGTAAGGCTATAGCCTTGGTATTTTGCTCAAAAATGACAAAATTTGAAATTGATTGATTTTGATTGAACATTGAAAAGTGATGAAAATGAGGCATTTTTGGCCAAAAAGTAAGGCTATAGCCTTGGTATTTTGCTCAAAAATGACCAAATTTGAAATTGATTGATTTTGATTGAATATTGAAAAGTGATGAAAATGAGGCATTTTTGGCCAGAAAGTAAGGCTATAGCCTTGGTATTTTGCTCAAAAATGACCAAATTTGAAATTGATTGATTTTGATTGAACATTGAAAAGTGATGAAAATGAGGCATTTTTGGCCAAAAAGTAAGGCTATAGCCTTGGTATTTTGCTCAAAAATGACCAAATTTGAAATTGATTGACTTTGATTGAACATTGACAAGTGATGAAAATGAGGCGTTTTTGGCCAAAAAGTAAGGCTATAGCCTTGGTATTTTGCTCAAAAATGACCAAATTTGAAATTGATTGATTTTGATTGAACATTGAAAAGTGATGAAAATGAGGCATTTTTGGCCAAAAAGTAAGGCTATAGCCTTGGTATTTTGCTCAAAAATGACCAAATTTGAAATTGATTGATTTTGATTGAACATTGAAAAGTGATGAAAATGAGGCATTTTTGGCCAAAAAGTAAGGCTATAGCCTTGGTATTTTGCTCAAAACTGACCAAATTTGAAATTGATTGATTTTGATTGAACATTGAAAAGTGATGAAAATGAGGCATTTTTGGCCAAACAGTAAGGCTATAGCCTTGGTATTTTGCTCAAAACTGACCAAATTTGAAATTGATTGATTTTGATTGAACATTGAAAAGTGATGAAAATGAGGCATTTTTGGCCAAAAGGTAAGGCTATAGCTTTGGTATTTTGCTCAAAAATGACCAAATGTGAAATTGATTGATTTTGATTGAACATTGAAAAGTGATGAAAATGAGGCATTTTTGGCCAAAAAGTAAGGCTATAGCCTTGGTATTTTGCTCAAAACTGACCAAATTTGAAATTGATTGATTTTGATTGAACATTGAAAAGTGATGAAAATGAGGCATTTTTGGCCAAAAAGTAAGGCTATTTTTTTTTTTTTTTTTTTTTTTTTAAGGCTATTTTTTTTTTTTTTTTTTAGAATTCAAGTATGTAGGCCGAGATGGCCCTTAACTGTATACTCCTACATACACTGACACTACAGATTGCTAATATAATAGTTAAAATAACTGTAATACTGCATGTGCTTGATACAAACGAAACTTAATAATTAAGGAATACGAATGGACAAAAAGTTAATTATATGATTTTGTGATTGCCTATGAATTTCGCTCGTTTTTCAAAGTTCTTTTTGCAGAAGATCCCCAATCGATTAGTTATCTTATAATCCTCTTGGATCATTAGCCAATTGTACATATTAAGATCGTCCAGTAAGGCAGTTGTTGGAAAATTTTTATAGATTTCTTCTAGAAATAATTGACGTTCCTCGTTATAAAGCGGACATGCTAAGACAAAGTGGATTTCATTTTCAACTGTGAAATTATTCTGGGATTTGCAGTATAAACAAAATCTTTCATCTCTGGGAATTTTCTTTTTACTAAATCGCCCTGTTTCAATTTGAAGGTTGTGAGCGCTGAGCCTAAGTTTTGCCAATGTGCATCTAACTGTAAAATCTGCTATGTAATCCAGATAGGACTCAAATTTGTAATTAGTTTTAAATGATGCGTATAAACTTAATTTTCTGTTATCTGTTAAATGTTCATTTAATCTATGTAGCACTTCGGACTGAAAATGCTTAGTTATCTTATTTTTAATGATTAAACGAGTATCCGATTGCTGTATGTCATAGCGTACCCGAAGGTCGCGGGCATAAGATACCCAGTTATAAAGACCATGGTCTGCATCCTTTGAAAGCATAGAGAGAGCTTTGCTAGCGTAACGCTGTGAATCTAAAGAGGATAACCGAGAGAAAAAGTTTAGAATATTTATGTGTCTTTGGCATTGGAGACTTACTCTCCCTAGTTCAGCATAAACGGCATCTGTAGTCGTACTTGGGCGAACACCCAAAGCATATTTACAGGCTTTAAGATGTAGTGTTTCTAATTTAGGCCAGCCTTCAAAACCCCATATTTCTGATGAGTAATTTAAAATAGGAGCAATCGTATGGTCAAACAAATAAAGAAAAAGACGAGGCTGGAAACCACCCCATTCCTTGCTCTTTGAAATAAGAGAAAAATAAGACTTAAGAGCTTTCTCTTCTATTTTATCAATATGTTCTGAAAAGGACCCATTTGATTTTAACGTTACACCTAAATATTTGTAAGAGATACATTCTTTAACTTCTTTATCCCCTATCTTCCAAGGTTTATGTTTCTTAAATTTGGCACGGGATTTCTGTTTTTGAATCAACATGACTTTAGTTTTGTCCATATTAACTTCCACTTTAAGAGACTTTGAAAAATTATCTAATGCATCCAGTTGTGACTGGAGGTCTTTTCTATCCTTTCCTAACAAAACAAGGTCATCGGCATAAAGAAGAGAGTGGACAGGTATATCATCCACTAAAACCCCCTGAGAAGATGCCGTAATGTGACGATTTAAATCATTCAAATACAGTGCAAAAAGGACTGGACTAAGGAGGCACCCTTGCCGCACTCCTCTGTTACAAGGGAAAATATCTGTTAGACTATCGTTACCCCTCACACACGATTTAACCTTATCATAGAGAGAGGTGATGACTTTTAGAAAGTTGCCTTTTATTCCGTATGTAACAAGCTGCTGTAGCAGCAGCTTATGGTCCACAGAATCAAAGGCTTTTTTGAAATCTACGAAACATACATACAGAGGACCTTTATTGTTTCTAAAATAATTTTCAATTATAGCTCGGAAAGTGAAAATATGATCGGAAGTCTGATATCCTTTTCTAAAGCCTATCTGATTTTGTTCAAGAATTTCAAAATTAGAAATGATGTAATTCAATCTTTCAAGCAAAACACCTAAGAAAAACTTACCAAATATACTTAGTAGAGTAATACCCCTATAATTATTTAGATCTGCTTCATCTCCCCCTTTAAAAAGAACTATAATTATACCTACAGACCATTCCTCAGGAAATGTTCCAGTTTGTAATAATTTGTTAAAAAGTTTGGTAAAAACATTCAAGAAATGTTCATTTGCGTGCTTTATAAGCTCAGCAGACAGCATATCAAGCCCTGAAGCTTTTCCGCTTTTGAGTCTTTTAGCCATCAATTTGACTTCCTCTATGGAAATTTCACGATTTAGAGTTTCATCAATTAGATTTTGCGTCATGGTGTCGATGGAAGGGGCTAAGATTTCAGCTTCATTGTTATCTTGACTATCAGCTGAAGTTAAGAGAGTACTGAAATAATTTGATAATTCATTATTAGAAAAGTTTAGCCTGGGCTTCTCCTTTCTGTTTTTTAACTTTTTCCAAAATACTTTCGGCGCTTCCCCCTTCAGATTCCAAAGTTCTGTTTTCTTTTGTTCAAGAAAACTGTGACGTTTGTATTTTATCAGTTTCTTATATACCCTTCGCTGTTGAAAATAAGCCGCCTTAAGATTACTCATTTGTTTATTTTGTTTATTTTTATTATTTAAGTAAAGTTTCAGCGCAGCTTGATATTTTTTTCGTTTGTTGTTTAGTAACTGTTTGTTTTCTTGACACTCAGCATCAAACCAAGGGCAATTACTCTTCGACTTGAAATTGTTTCTATTTTTGGTCTTGCGAAAAATATTTCTGGAAGTTAAATGAGCTTCAGATAAATCTATCAATTTGGTTCGCAATAATTCTATAATTTCCTCTATGGATAAATCATTATTGTCCAATTCATTTGATATATCAGTTAGAAAACTAGTTATCTCGCTGCTTTCCATTGCCAAAGATAGAATTACTGACGTTGAAGCACCATTGATATAGTATTGTTTTTTATAATTTCGTAAAAGCTTATTGTCATCATATGTAGGTAGATTTACCACTGATATATCAGGCTGCGCTTCCGATATAATGATATTGTTCGAGCATTTTATAGATAACTCAATTGGACTGTGATCAGAAAGCTCACATAATTCACCAACACTTAGTTTGTCGACCATTGAAAAATATTCTTGACGTAATAGGGCATAATCAACTACGCTATTACCCCTATTAGTAAAGCAGGTGAAATTGCTGGAATTATTCTTGTCAACCCTGCCATTCATAATTCGGTAGCCAGAAGCCTTACAAAAGTCAATAAAAGCAGTTCCGTTAGCATTAATGGGATAGATGTCTTTGGTTAATCTTTTATCTATTTGTTGGTCAGGCAAGTAGTTATCATCTATTGGCAGGTAGTCATCCAATTCGTCATTTACAATATAGTCATTGGCGTCATTCGTTCTGGCATTGAAGTCACCGCATAATAGAACCCACCCTTTCCTTTCGTAATGAGCACATTGAGATTGAAGGGTTTCAAATGACAGAGCTTGCCCAGTTCTCAATAAAGTTGAACTGCTTGGGGGGATATAAATGAAACAAATGAATAAATCGCGATTCCAACCAAACCCGTTTTTGTTAAGTTTGCACCAAATATGATAGCTATCCGAAAAAGCAATTGAAACATGTTTGAAAATGGATTTGCGAACAAGGAGAGACAGACCCCCAGAAGGTCTGCCCCCCAAATGATTCTTACAACCTGGAACATGAAACTCAGAGAAAAGGTCGTTTAAATTATAGAATGACACGTCAATAGGATCTCTCCAAGTTTCAGAAAAGCAGATTAAATCATTCCGTTGTAAAATTTTATTAAATAATTCACAGCCTGTCTGTTTGATAATTTGAGCTTTGGAACTCCCAAAACCATTGAAATTCCATACAGAAAATTTAAGACTTTTTGCTTTATAAAGACAGGATTTTTTTTGAAGATTTTGAGAAAAATCTTTAAGTGAAAGGAACCTATAATTTTGATAAATGTTGTTTATGCTAGCTTTCCCATCCCGGCCAAAATCCTATTGCTTTGCGTTAAATAAATTATGGTAATCCGCATAGGATCTGATTTCGAAGGTTCTTGGGTTATTAACAAATCTAAACTTAATACGTCCATCGATAGTCCATACACTATCAATATTTAAAAAACGACGATTGGAACTTACCTCATCCAAGATTCGCTTTATCCCAGGAGCCAGATCCTCATTTATTTTAACCGTTGTCGCCTTCTTCTTCGCCCTCATCACTTTTTCCTTCGTCTTGTGACTGAGAAATTTTATTAAAATTGGACGAGGCCTATTTTCTTGACGACGCCCTACTCGATGAACAATGTCGATTTCATTTTGAGTAACCACGACACCAATTTCTTTTTGCAGGATATTCAATGTCACCGATTCGAGGTCTTCATTATTCTCCTCTGATACACCACGAATCCTGACGGAACTTTTCCGCGAATATTGTTCGTGACGATCCATTAAAAATTGTAAGTCCTTGCAGTGGTCAAAATTCATGCCCACAGTTTCCCCCATTACATTAACTCTCTCTTCAAGAACCGTTTGCTGTTTTTTAAGACATTCTAGGTCCAACTTAAAAGTTTCAATTTCACGTTCAATGATAGCCAGTCTGTCCAGCATTTGAGTTTGATTTTTAATCAAGCTTTCCTGACCATCATCAAACTTTCTTTCTAATCTAAGAAGAATTTCTGAAAAGTCAGGAACTTCATCGCGTGCAACCGATCTCGTGATTTTCGTATGAGTTGCAGGCCCAGGATTTAACTCTACATCACCGCAAAGTAACAGTGATATACAAGGATCAATCTCACCTCTACAATAAGAATAGGCCCTCCTTCTTCGAATCCGTTTTCGAAAGCTTTTCGATGACTGAAGCCTTATCCACGCTTTACCAACCAAAACTGAGTCTCCAAAACCACGATTATGAATAACCACCTTCCTTACATCAAAGCTACTGTACACATCTTTCGACTCGAGATGTGAAAATGAGAAAGCAAATGACAATGTTACGAGCATGAATACAGCACGTGCTATCACCTCCATCTTAGCTATAGCCTTCCAATGTATATACAATAAAGTCTTGTACAAATTTTGGCAAGATAAACCCTTATTCTACTCAAATAAATCCTTAATTTCTATCAATCATGAAGCATATAACTCCAAATCAAATTGAAGCAATCCACTAAGAGTTTTCCCTAACAAAGGAAATTACAAATAGAGAACTGACAAAGTTTCAGTACATGGCAAAAAACTCTCTTATGAAAACACGTGTATCATGCCTGCGACTCATCCTCTATATAGCCTTGGTATTTTGCTCAAAAATGACCAAATTTGAAATTGATTGACTTTGATTGAACATTGTAAAGTGATGAAAATGAGGCATTTTTGGCCAAAAAGTAAGGCTATAGCCTTGGTATTTTGCTCAAAAATGACCAAATTTGAAATTGATTGACTTTGATTGAACATTGTAAAGTGATGAAAATGAGGCATTTTTGGCCAAAAAGTAAGGCTATAGCCTTGGTATTTTGCTCAAAAATGACCAAATTTGAAATTGATTGATTTTGATTGAACATTGAAAAGTGATGAAAATGAGGCATTTTTGGCCAAAAAGTAAGGCTATAGCTTTGGTATTTTGCTCAAAAATGACCAAATTTGAAATTGATTGATTTTGATTGAACATTGAAAAGTGATGAAAATGAGGCATTTTTGGCCAAAAAGTAAGGCTATAGCTTTGGTATTTTGCTCAAAAATGACCAAATTTGAAATTGATTGATTTTGATTGAACATTGAAAAGTGATGAAAATGAGGCATTTTTGGCCAAAAAGTAAGGCTATAGCCTTGGTATTTTGCTCAAAAATGACCATATTTGAAATTGATTGATTTTGATTGAACATTGAAAAGTGATGAAAATGAGGCATTTTTGGCCAAAAAGTAAGGCTATAGCCTTGGTATTTTGCTCAAAAATGACCAAATTTGAAATTGATTGACTTTGATTGAACATTGAAAAGTGATGAAAATGAGGCATTTTTGGCCAAAAAGTAAGGCTATAGCCTTGGTATTTTGCTCAAAAATGACCAAATTTGAAATTGATTGACTTTGATTGAACATTGAAAAGTGATGAAAATGAGGCATTTTTGGCCAAAAAGTAAGGCTATAGCCTTGGTATTTTGCTCAAAAATGACCAAATTTGAAATTGATTGATTTTGATTGAACATTGAAAAGTGATGAAAATGAGGCATTTTTGGCCAAAAAGTAAGGCTATAGCCTTGGTATTTTGCTCAAAAATGACCAAATTTGAAATTGATTGACTTTGATTGAACATTGAAAAGTGATGAAAATGAGGCATTTTTGGCCAAAAAGTAAGGCTATAGCCTTGGTATTTTGCTCAAAAATGACCAAATTTGAAATTGATTGATTTTGATTGAACATTGAAAAGTGATGAAAATGAGGCATTTTTGGCCAAAAAGTAAGGCTATAGCCTTGGTATTTTGCTCAAAAATGACCAAATTTGAAATTGATTGATTTTGATTGAACATTGAAAAGTGATGAAAATGAGGCATTTTTGGCCAAAAAGTAAGTCTATAGCCTGTTGTAATGTCTTGATAAATTATCAAAAGGTAGTGTCAGTCGCTGTTGGTGCATGTGGAAAGGTAATGAAATTGCGCCAAGTGTTGTTTCTAAAAATGTCTAATAGTTGCGTAATGAAGAGGCTTGCTCCCTCCTTAAAGGTAATTAGTCGGGGTGATGTTTGTCCCAAGTGGTTGACAATGTGCTAAGAAGTGTATAGAAAACTTGCCGATATTGATAAAGTGTTTATGTTGGTTGAAATCTGTCTATGTGTCTTTGGTGTCCTTAACTATAATATGGAAGTGTGTTATATTGGTAACAGGCATTATATACCTTTGTTTTCCTTCCGATACAAACAACTAAAGACGTTCAGTTATTAACGCCCACAAATAGGAAAATCCCCTGATTATTTTCCACACTATTATAGTTTTGAGTTTTCATTTATTAACATGACAAGAATTAAACTCCCTTACAACTTACTGATGTCAAAGCTTTCTGAGTGGTATTTACTTTGAAAAAGTAAGTAAAGCCATCCTAAATGTAAAGCTTTGCGTAGTATGTAACCCAGGTAGTACGTATTGTAGAAATGATGGAAGCTATTGATGTTAGCTTAAAAGCAAAGTTTTGCTCTGCTAATTTGAGAAAAAAGAGCAATTTTGCATTAAATCGAGTGTGGCTCAAGATGCCGGTAATATTGTAACTACACTGATGAAAATCAGTCCATTTCCTACTTGAACTTGGCTAAAAAAGCTAGGTTAAAAACGGTGAATTGATGAATAGTTGACCAACTTGTGCTCAATTTACTATGGCTCAACAAGTAAGGTTATTGGCTTGCTAAAGGGTATAGGCGTGGTAAAATGACAAAAAGTTGCCTACCTTCTGTGTCCATTCTCGCAAGCCCCCTAAATAAGTCATATCATAATTTTTGTCTATCAGATTGTTTTCTGGCCATCTAAAACCCGCATCATCTTCAACGGTACTATCATTAGCTTTGATTTTTCAGCAGCAAAATGCTAATTGATTGCACACAAAATCGCTGGGACCAGTTCTGCTGCCGTTAGGATTTGATGTGCTTAGAACTTGCAGGACTAATAATTCATTATCAGACTATCCAAGCGTCACACTTTCAGCAGAATTGTCCGCACTAGTTTTGCTCGGGACGCAGTTTGTCTCATTGAAAGCACTGCTGGAGATTCATACAATCTTCTTTCACGAAAAAGATATAGGGACGCTCATCAAAATAAAAATTAGTTAGAGTTAGGTGATAAGCTGGATGCTCTAAGAACTGAGGCACTTGACCTTCACATAGCCAGTTTGCCAATTTCTACTACTGGAGTGTATGCCGATGAGTTCTTGGCTTCAATTCGCGATATTCAAGCTGTTGATACCAACCAGCCTGTCTACAGTACCCTTTCTATGCTCAAACGTGCATTTCTGGCATTACCAGCCTTCAATACTGACAGTGAAAGATGCTTCTTTATGGTCCGAAAAATTGTTTCGGAAGACAACAGTCATCTTGACTGCACCAACCTGGCATCTTCAATGGCGTTGAAGCTAAACGTAGATGAAGACTGTTTCAGTTTTAAGCAACCAAATGCTTGTTTGAAATAAGCAAATCAACAGACAGGCAATACAACGACGAGCATGGCTCAAACAGTAATTATTGAAGTAGTTGAACTTTATGATATTGTAATAAGTTTCATTTTTTGTGCAAGACATTACGCATATCACTTTAAACAAAATGAAGTTTATAAAGGATTGAAAATTGTCCCATTTTGACAAGCTCTGTAGATTAGACAGCCTGCGCTATGCTCTTTGAAGGCAATGACGACTGCAGAGTCTGTTCATTATCTGGATTTAAACCAATGTCCAATCAGAAGGTTGCTCAGTTAAAAGCTGTCATCAATAAAGGACAGCTCATTATATCGGCCATTGACAAGATAACTGATAATTCGAGAAGGAGCGAATGTTTGAAAATGCAGCTTGATAAATAAAAGTTGGCTATAAGAAAAGCTCAAAACAGACATATAATACTTTTTCGTCCATTTCAGCGCTACATACTCAGTCTTGTATTGTTCCTATACTCGCATAATTATTCAGGCACTCTCTCATAATAAGATAGCAAACATATTTTGCTTATAGTGAAGCTAGGAACCTGCAACTGATTAATGAGAGGAATTTTACAAGTCTTAAGATAAATACAAAAATAATTCTTGACTACCGAATGCTACTTTGAAATTTCGAATCGAAAAATGCCTTGTTAGCAAATTTAGCTCATAATTATTTCAGATTTATGGTCCTCCTAGCCGTACTTAGTAGGCAGTGGTATCAATGCCATCCCTTTGGCGCTTAAATACGTCTAAAAGAACAAATTTGTAATAAAGTGCAATGAAACGTGCAAAAATGTTTGAAATGTGCGAGCTACAATGTAATTCTAACCTTACAATACCAGAAACAAGTTGTAATGTTTTCACTCCTCCTCATAACTCGAGTAAGGCACAGACTTCTAAGTTTTCCGTATAGGTGGTTGATTTAATTTCTTTCAAAATACCGGAATTTCTCACAATGGACATTCACAGTAAGTAGAAATAAATCCAGACAAGGACAGCAACTGATTAATGACAGTATGTACTACCACAGCATCATTGGCAGAACCCACAACTCAAGCGCAAATTGCATGGGTTACATTAGCTTTACCTAAAAAAACATCTTGCAACATTCCATAGAATGCACTTCTTGCTTCGGTCTAGTCGAGTTTGCACCTCAAAATCCATGTAAATTTGAATTTGGCTACGAAACTTTTACTAGGAAAGCAAACTTTGAAAAACTCCGCTTGGGCCTTATACAATTTGGCTAATGAACCAGGAACAACAAAAAAAGGTAGGACCATGTATATATATATATAAATTTTGGCAAAATCATATATATATATATATATATATATATATATATATATATATATATATATATATATATATATATATATATATATATATATATATATATATATATATATACATATACATACATACATACGTACATAAATATGTATATATATATATATATATATATATATATATATATATGCTACAATTCATTCTCCAATTCTATAAGGAAACTTATAGATTTATAAATGTTTGAGTGAAAAGAAACCATGGCGAGTCAAAATAGTTTACTCAGCCTAAAAGATATTTTTAAATCATAGTGCTTTCATCTAGAGCCTTTGGTAATATTCTTGTTTCTGACAAATGCAATTAAGTTAGAAAACTGAACGAGTTCATTATGTTTAGGGATACATAGCTTGTTCCTTGAACAGGTCTGCTCGCTTCTCATTGCCGATCACTCCCAGGTAACCCAAGTCAAATTTGCCCTCAATCTGTCGTTCGGGAACCGCAGAGTGGGTGGGTGGCTCATCAACATATTTCTTCCTTCGAGGGAGAATCCGCGCGTTCTTCTTCAACTTGATGACAGTTATAACCAATCCGACGATAATAGCAACAGCAACACTTAAACCAACTGCATATCCAATAGTTGCACCCAACGATAAAGTTGCGCTGCTTGCTGCAGCTGCAGAATTTAAAAAGATTATTTTTATCATTCTCTGGAAAATGAAATCTATACAACTCTGCTACTGCTTACTTTGGAGTTATCTTTAAGGCCGATTTTAGCATCTCTAAGGCTTTTGGCTAAATATATACACATATATATATATATATATCTAGCCGAAAGCCTTAAAGATGCTAAAATTGGTAGAGTGGAAAGTTCTATTTTTCCGGTGGTGGAAAGTTCTAATTTTCTCCTGATTTTGCTGATGATAATCGTCCAGTTTGCAATGAACAAGGAGAAATCATTTTTATTCGCAAGCTACTGAATTCACACACACACACACACACATACACACAAACACACATTTTTATTCGCAAGCTACTGAATTCACACACACACACACACATACACACAAACACAAACACAAACACACACACACACACACACACACACACACACACACACACACACACACACACACACACACACACACACACACACACACACACACTTAACGATATATCATGCGATCTTCCATAATAACGCATAATAACGGTTTGTCGTGGCCTTTCAATTTGTTTTAGATCGCTATATTTTCCAAAACTTTGACATTCTTGATTGGTTTATGCACTACAGTTTTACTGCAGCCCCTTTTGATGACGTCATGGTAAGCCCCGAATTTATATTGTTACAATCTGACGACATCGACCTTCAGTCAGGGTGGCTCTTTTACCCAAGACTGAAGAAAACCTAATGAACCTGAGGGAGGTGTGCACAAGCTAAATTATAAAAGTTTTTCACCACCAGTATGTGGGGTTCGTTATTCTTAGTCTCAAAATAAATAAGTATTTCGCGAAGTATTTTGGGATAGTACCCCAGAAATAATCATATTCTAGGTATGGATGAGAAAGAATGCACATGTTACCTGGCTCGTTCTGAAGCCTCACTTGCATATCAACCAAATACACTGATGAAGGAGCTTGCTCGCTTTCTTCTGTGATCGCCCTTTTACCCCTGTATATGTTATTGCCAGGGCATCCATAACGGCAACGATAATCAGTTGATGTTGAATGACACAGGAAAACCAGACAATGCAAAAATACTGCCGTACTGTTCTGTACATATTTGAATGCCTGCATACTAAATCGTTGCCGGCTGCTGCTTGTGCTATGAAACCGGACAGTGTTATCAGTAGGGCACCTATAGAAAGAGAAATGGTCAATATCTTGCAGTGTAGAATGAAGATTCAATTCTTAGCTTCTGTGCTGGTATATTTCTATACAGTCAACTCTCTTTGTAGCGTACACCATTGGGATTTTGCCCCTCTGTATAGAACATTGCTTTCTCTAGATGCGACGGGAGCTCAAATAAGAAAGCACTGTTGTCACTAAAATAGCTAATATGCTACCCAACATATAAAATTATCATGAAAAAGTATGGCAGTATTGAACTAATCTGTCAGGTGAGAAACAGTTACCGCCAAAGACCAAAGTAGTACTACAATCGGCTATCGTTTATTCAGTTGCGTAAAAGGGAGCAGAGTTTGAAAAGTAGTTCATCTGATGACCGCTTTTAATGTGAAAAAGAATGATACCAGCATTGCTGTAGTAGTCGGCATGATAAAGCGTAAGAGCATACTGTAATGTAGGAAATGCGTGAATTGGATTGAATATTTAAAGTTTTTCGAGGGGGTACTACATAAGTTTCATTCCAAATTTCATTTCATAATTTTGTCCCAAGATAACAAAACGCTCTTCGATAACCGAATTACTTTTATCCGTGCACCTGCTACCCGGCCGAGCATTGTATAACTGTGTAAGTCAACCGGACTGACAACATCACAAGTTTACAGGGGTTATTTTCAAATGTATATTCTAATTAATTAACACTTACAATTTCACAATCGCATATATTACATAAACAAATTAAAGTAAAGTCTAGTTTAACAATATATTGCAGGATGGATTCTCTACTTGGCACTTCATATGAATATAATCCCAAACAATGCAAATTTAATACATCTTTACTACTGCATTTGCTACATTAGCAGAATGACTCAGTCTAGAATAACTATTGTTAGATAGTCTATTGTAGAGCAGATAGAAGATGAAGTTCAAAATAATAATAAAACAAAATTAAGGTTCATTAAATATGGTAAATTTAAGATGAAAGATTACATAAAGCACAAAGATGGGCAATATTATTGAAATTAACACTTAACATGGATGATATAAAAGCTGACTATAAAGGGAAATATGAAAGCATAAGCTGTAGGAGATGTGGAGAAAGCGAAGAAACAATGGAACACATATGGCAATGTAGAGAGTTTAGAAGAAAGCTCCCTGATATAAAAAATATCTTAACCCAAAATGCAAAGAAACAAAAGAAATTGAAGAAGCAACTGGATTATTTCAAAACTGAATGTAATCCTGCCAGTGTTACCTTACTGCACTGACTGTCCTTCCTGACGTAATACTGCACAGTAAGAGTAGCTACTCCGAAATGGAGAATTTCTTCTTCTTCTTCTTTAATAGCTTTTCCGTCTTCTTCAAGACATTAGCCTTGCCACTGTTTTCTTCCATTCCTTTCGCTCATAATCGTTTTCAGTTAATTCGTCTACTGTTTTGTTTATTGCCTTCAGATCTTTATTTATTTGTTTTATCCACGTATGTTTTGGTCTTCCTCGGTTACCTTTCGCTTTTTTAAAATGTTCTTTGAAAGCTAGTTTTGCTGGTGTTCCTTCTGGTAGCCTTAGCATGTGTCCAAGCCAGTTTAATCGGCGTTTCTTTATTTCGGTTGTGATGGGTATTTGATGTGATCTTTTATATATTTCTTCATTTCTTATTTTATCCGTTAATTTGATGTTTAGCATTCTACGTAGCAGTTTTCTTTGGAAGATATCGATACTTTCTTTCAATTTCTTGGTTAAGGTCCAGATCTCGCAGTTGTAAAGCAGCATCGGATATATAAATGTGTTTAGCGTTCTAACTTTTAGCTTCATGGATGCTTGTCTGTTACATAGAATTTTTTCATATTTATTGAAGGCATCAATCGATAGTCCTTTCCTTCTTTTTATGTCTTTTTCAGTGTCTAGAATGCTTCCTAGATATTTTATGGTTTTCCATTCTTCGTTCCCATCTGTGCCAACACAAAATTCTTCAGTTTTTTCAACATTGACGTTCAGGTTTCTTTGTTTGACTTTTAGAGGGAGCTCTTGCTTTGTGAAATCTTTGTGTTGCTTGTCAGTTGTTGCATTTCGAATTGTTGCATTAGAATTTGGCATGTTATTATTATTATTATTATTATTATTATTTATTATTATTTTTTTTTTGTGTTGTTGAGCAGTCGCGGAAGGTCGCACTGTACACAGCTCTCGTTCTACAGTTATATTTTGGATAATTACAGATATATTTTCACATATACTTTTGCTATTATATTTACTAATACGTCGGTTACGTTGGACAATGCTTCGCTTTCGTTTGCTTTGGATTTTTGCTGTGTTTATCGTGTGCTCGTTTTGTGGCAAGGATTTTCAGTCATTAGGCCGTCACAGTTGGCGTTGTAAGAAGAGACAGTCTAATAGCAGTTTACCGAATGGACCAGCTATTCCAACGCCAGATAATGATTCAAGCCAAGTCTGCCAACGGAATGTGGTCAGGTGTAGCTGCGGGAAGGAGTGCAAGGGGGTGAAGGGACTGAAAATGCACCAACGACGCTGCCGAGTAATCGAGAAAATGGACGAGGATCAACGGTCAGAATTTGAATTTTTGAATGATGATGTATACACCGAATCCACCAATGAGCAACTGATTGATATTGACCAGCTCGCAAACGTCCGTATAAAACCCGGAGTAAGGTTGCCAAGATCGCAAGATGAATGGACCGCTGCAAACGATTTCTTCAAAACAGTTTTTGGAAATTTACATTTAAATCAAACTTCAATGGACTCTACGATTGAATTTATGAACAGTACAATTTATGATTATTTTGCAAATCTTTATGGCACCGTTAATTCTACTAACCATGCGAATACTTTCTGTACTAAATATAAGCACTTAACTACTAAATCACTAAAGCACACATTAAAGCAACTTAAGATGAACGAAGCCCCTTTCGAAGAAATCAAATACGTATCTCATTTGCTGCGCTCAAAGCTGAGAAACCAAGATCTTTCCCAGCCTTACACCAACACTGTCAATCAAGATCGGTATGTATCCAAAAACTTCTGGGGATTTGTTAAAAATGTAATTGAAAAGGGTTCTGCAGTGTTGCCTTCTTTCTCACGTGATCATTGCACTCAGTTCTTCATCAAAATGTTTTCTGTCATCCTTCCTTACAAGAAATTTACCATACCACAATGGATTCCTTCATTCAACCAACCTTCTTTTTCTTTCGATCAATCACCTCCCTCTTATGCCAAAGTCACTCAAGTTATTCGTAGAATTAAGTCTTCTGGTTCACCTTGTCCATTGGATAAGATCTCCATTATCTGTTTCAAGAGATGCCCATATCTCAGGACATTTTTGACGGAGATTATCCGCATTATTTGGGAATCTGGACGGGTGCCATCTGAATGGAAAAAAGCTTGTACCGTTCTGGTGTACAAAAAAGGCACTAGCGATGATCCTGCAAACTTCCGACCTATCACTCTCGAATCTGTTCCTCTTAAAGTCTTCACTTCATGTCTACGTGATTCTATGTTTTCCTTTCTTAGTAAAAATAAATTCATTGATTCGGAAATTCAAAAAGGGTTTACTCCAAAAATCTCAGGGGCACTCGAGCACACTTCCATGATGGCATCCATTATTGATAAGGCACGAATAAAACAACGCTCAGTAGTCATAACTCTCTTAGACCTGAATAATGCTTTTGGAGAAGTACACCACAATCTCATCAAAGCGGTTCTTAATCATCACCATGTACCACTGACTATACAAGCTTTAGTATCTAATCTTTACGACAATTTTCAGACTTCCATCACTACCGATAACTTTATCTCCCCTGCTATTCCAGTTGGCCGAGGCGTCCTTCAGGGGGACTGCCTCAGCCCCCTGCTTTTCAACATGTGCTTCAATACATTTATTCAATTTATCAAGCAAGAGAAGTACAAACAATTCGGTTTCTCTACTCATGATGCAACCGATCGTCTCTTTAAGCCTATCCACTGGTTCCAATTTGCAGATGATGCAGCGGTTGTTACAACTGACGAACGTGAAAATCAGCTCCTTTTAAACTGCTTCACCAAATGGTGCCAATGGGCGAATATGATAATAAGGGTTGATAAATGCATCACTTTTGGTATTAAGAAATTTTCCTCTCGCTCTTTACATTTTCAGCCTAAACTTTTCATCAACACTAAACTTTTGCCAGTTGTTAAAAATGGCGAATCTTTTAAATATCTTGGCCGCTACTTCAATTTTGAAATGAACAATGATAAACACAAAACCCATCTTGAATCGTCTCTTCTCGACATGCTGAAACAAATCGACTCGCTACGCATCCTTCCCAAAAACAGGCTTCTCCTCTATCACCGCTACGTCCTTTCTAAGCTATCCTGACATCTAACTGTTGCTGATCTTTCCAAGACTTGGGTCATTGAAAATCTTGATAATGTAGTGATAAGATTCATTAGACAATGGTTAGATCTTCCAATTAGCGCCACCCTCAGCGGCATTAGTCTTCCTCGAAACCAATTTGGCTTGAATCTCCTTCTTCCTTCTGTTAAATTCCAACAATGTCAAACTGTCCTACGGTCTACCCTGAAATCATCATCAAACGATGCAATAAAATCCCTCTGGAAAACTACTAGCTTCGGTATGAACATACAATATGATGCATACCGAAACACAAAGCAAGTTCTAAAGGCAGCACGCCAAAACCATACTGAAAAGCTTCAATCTAACTTAACCTCACAAGGCTTTATCATTACTTTCCTCCTCAATCATTCGTTGAAAGCTACAAATTCTCTCTGGTCTTCTGCTCAAAGTAAACTACCTAAAAATATTTTCAACTTTACTGTCAGGTATCTTAACAACACACTCGCAACTCGCAAAAATCTCACGCTGTGGAATCTCTCACAAACGTCTGACTGCTCCTTTTGTTTCCAGCCAGAGTCTCTTCTCCATGTTGTTGCAGGCTGTAAAACTTATCTCAACGAAGGCCGCTTCACATGGAGACATGACTCTGCCCTAAACTTCCTTGCCTCATCATTGCAATGTTTGAATCACTGCACTTTTTATGTTGACCTCCCTCAATATCTTTCCCCTTCTCTTATCACTGGCGATGATCTACGTCCTGACATGCTTATCTCCACTTCTTGTAATACTCTGTACGTAATTGAATTGAGCGTCGGCTTTGAGACGAACCTTAAGAATAATGCTAATAGGAAATTTACCAAATATCGTTACCTTCTAAATGACCTTTCATCGAAATACCGTCACGTCAAATTTGTGAACTTGTCCATAAGTTCCCTTGGAATCTTTGGATAATCTTGCGATTCGTTTATTCAGATGTGTAACGATCTAACTATTAACACAGGGCACACTAACTTCATAATTACTAAATTAACTAATATAATAATTCGCACAACGTATTACATATTCTGCATGCGCAACAAACCCTGGACTAACCCGGAACTTCTTTCTTATTAACAGATTTCTTTCCTCCGTTAGCTTGTTCATATATATAGTATCTCTTCTTTTTTTTTTGTTAACATTATCTGTAATTAGGCCAGCCAAGTGCAAATTACCTATCATTAGAGAGATTTGTATTTGTATGTTTAGTTTATATATGTCAAAGTTTTAAAAAAAAAAAAAAAAATTATTAACAAATGTGTAAAAAGATTTCATTGAACATGTCATTAAATGTCAAAGTGTAAAGCTCGCTTAAGTGTCTAGATGGATATATGGTTAGGACATAATAACAGTGACAACACATACCTGTTTGATATAAATGTATACTTCAATGGATGGTTTCTGTCCATAGTTGGGGTAGAGTAGCATTGGTCAATGAGAACTACAATGTTGCTGTCGATGTTGCTGGCATAGATCTCAAGGTATATCCAGTCTCTGACTTTAACGGCAACGGGATAATACGAGTGCATTCGCACATAACTGTGGTCGGTGTACATGACAAAAAAGAATGTGAAGTTTCCATAGCCAACTGAAAGAACAACATGACATTGCTAAGGGCACTCTTTTCTACATCGAGTAAAATAAATAGTTTATAAGAAACATACTTTCATTTGTCAAACAAAAAACCATAAAATATGTTTGCCCAATCTTCCATTCATCCACTTATTCATTCATTCATTCATTCAGTCATTCACTCACTCACTCACTCACTCACTCACTCACTCACTTACTCACTCACACACTCCATAGATAATCTGGGTGCTTCTATTTTCCCAATTTCTCTCCTTCATTGCTCCCCCTACCTTCATTTCTCCTTCTGGCACGTTGCCATTAAAATACTTTTTTGCATTAGCTTGCAAATGCTATTAGAGATTGAAAAACTGTACGCTATATTGAAGCAGAGACAGGAGTGCTGTTGTCAGCTTTCTGTTTCAGTATGGTCATTGAAGAAAGGAATAGAGAGGACAATCCAATCAGCTTCTACATACACTCGATTGGACATGCTAGAACTAACAGAATTTGTAAAGAATGCTTAGAAATTTGAAATCACTAAAACTCAATACAACATACTCTCCTCTCCAGTCACATTTGAAGTTGGTTTATAGCTGACTGTTTGCACATGAGCATCCTTGTTAAAATAGCACGAGATTTTAACTCTCTGATCCAAATTTCTTGTGATGAGTCCATTCTCCGCTTTCCCTGTAAAAATAACCTCGTTCTCGTATATTATGTGCGAGTTAGTATCAACCCTGACGGACCCACACGCACCAGGTACGCTACCAAGGACAATTGTCGAGTAGTATATCGAGGCACGACAAGACGGATCTCGAAGAGTGATGCTGGAGTACAGTGATGTATTGTAGTACTGACGATCAAATTCGACTCTCATGTAATTATTGCTGCAGGACATCGATGCAGTCTTTTCTGTAAACAAAAGGGAACACCATTATCAAAAAAGGTTTTCACGTTCTTTTCATAAGGTGGACAAGACACGTTGGTGGCAATATCGTAATCTACTTTCTTTGAAATGCAGTAGTAATGTGATATCCATTATGCTGAAAAAGGCATCATAAAAGAGCTGTTATAATGTCTTGCGCTTCTACTTGCAATATGAATCGAATACTATCTACCACTATGCAATTGTTGCTCACAGAAATAGATTGCACTGTAGGGTCAATGATATCATTTACGTCATAAAAAGGGTTAATGATTTCTTTTCGCTAAAATGTAACTCAGAAGAGGCATTCGAGCTCAGGGTGAATGTTAGGAATATGGCTAAAAACTAAGGAAGACGGAAAGGAGGAATTGAGAAGTCACAAAATATTGAGAAGTAGAAATTGCAACTGATAGGGTAGCATGTAGAGGGATAAGAATAGCTATTTTTTAAATCTATCACTTAGTCTTAGGACTGACAGGAGTTCAATGTTACTTTGGCCTAGACAGGGGCCTAGCGTCATTTGCGCCTTTGCATCTATAAAAGAGGTATATCATGCAATAAGGATGATCATATTTTCTAGTACTTTGAAAATTTAGCTTGTACATCAAACATGGAAGGAAATCAAAGCGATTACAACAAGTCAGAGAAAGTTATGTTAAATCGACTTAGTTTGTTAGTGCATGGATAGTGCTTACCATGAAAATATATCAATATATGACCAATGATGGCAGTATAACACTCCCTCCTTAACAATTCAATTTTCACCCCCTGTGTTGAATTCCCCAATGTGGGAAATGTAGCCTCATAGGGTAATCTTCAAAGAACATACTGGAGGAGAGCTCTGATGAAATAAAATACCTTTAAAGCCACAGTATCTTGAGTTACACGAAGGAACTCCATCAAGCCAGAAGACATTAAAGCTACCACAATTTTTTACCAGGATAGATTTCGTGTAGGAACAATAGCAACTACCATAGCTTGAAAAACAGACTGTTCTTGAAACAGCGCCTGGTAAAGACAAATATATCATGATTTTGAGGCTCAATCTACTGACAGTGACTGCTCTTAAGAATTCTATAGAAAAATAGGAAAATAGCATAAGCATACGATAGCTGTTTGAAAGGGCAATACTTACAAAGACACAACGTACTCAATAGAATACACAGTACTTTAAAAGAAACGTGGTATAAGAAAGTAGTTCTCGATTGCTCAAAATGTTGAGAAGACCCAACACTAGGATTTTGGTATAAAAGAAAGTCGACAAGTTCATGTATATTAAGCAGTTCAGTTTTCATGCAACTCCATAATTTCTTTGATTTAAATTCTAAAGATCTCCTGTGTTAATTTATTTCTTCTAGTGTTTCGTCTGTGTAACGCCAGCTTCTCTAAGTCTGTAATAAATTACTGCTAAATAAATTTGAAATTATAGCAAAGAAAGTCCTGAGAAAGTTTTGGTTTTGCAATCATAATGCTGTTCAGAAAGCTTCAACACTGAGTCAAAACTCTAATAAAAAGAGCATAGCTGCCAATTGTTTGAGAGACTAATATCAGGTCTGTTTTCTCCCAACCTAATTGACCAATCAGCATGCAAAATGGGCCTTGTCTTATCATGTGTGTTCAGAATCCTGCCTGATGATTGGTCAGTTAGGTCTGGAGAAAACAGACCTGATCAGAGTTCTCAAACATCTAGCAACTATGCTAATAAAAAGTGCATCACTTAACGGAAGGGCATTTTTTAACAATGCAAATACATCCTTTACTAAATGACCATGAATTAAAATTTATTCATGATTCACAACTCAGGTCTGAAAGTGTAAATTACTAAGCCGATAGATTACTAGTTTTGGCAGGGCTCATGTGGGTAACTTGCCAATTATTGCGGGGATCCTATCGGTTAATCACCATTTTTTGTAAGGTTTCTGTCGGCACACTATTGCATTGCAATCCCAGATAAAGAGGGCAAGTTTCACCACTGAGCACAGGAGCAATGGAATTATTTCATGAACTCATTGCAGAGAGGTACAAGTGTACGCCTCTAAACAACGCAGTCCAGAAGAGAAGTTTGGCAGTTCATGGTATTACTGAAATGAAAAGCATCAAAGAATGTTATTGGAAAACAATGAGGTATTGCGCACATCATGAAGTTTTGGAAGTTTCTTATACATTAGTAACGTAACTCCGTAGTGAATGGAGCGTACGTACTATCAAACTTCATTAGACGTAGTTTTACTCGAAAGCTGTTTTAAGCCCAGTATTGAAACTTCATAGTTTCTTCACAATTTCAGTATAAAAGCTTTCTTAAAGCTTTCTTGGCAAGCATATCCGACGTTGAATCACACTGCACTGCTACACAGATAGACAAGGAGAAATATGCAAATTAACTTGAAGAGATAATGGACATGGTGAACATTGAACTTTCAAATGTATATGAACTTTACGACTGCTTTAGGTCTTAAAATCCAATATCTAACATTCTTAGCTTGTTGAGAAGTCGCGTACTAGCTTCATATAGAGCATTTTATTATAAGAAAAATACGTGTATAAGAAAACTGTTGTACATAAACTTGTATCACGACGATTCTGTTCCGTAACTTCATTGAGTCCGCTTGCGTGTGTCTACAAGATACCAACATCTGTTCTTCACGACGATCGAAAATCAATCCCCAAGAATATATTTTCATTTTAAATCATAGCATTTCGAAAAGGATGCAATAGTACGAATCGAAGCATGATGTGTGATTTTTTATGTTGTATTGACTATCATTTTGCGTTCGAAGCCAACAAGATCTGTTGGTTATCTAAAATTTTGATTGGGCAAAAAACATAACACGATGTGATAACGACTTCTGCCTAAATTAACAGGCATCGTATTTGTGAAATAACCAATCTAAGGTACAAACCTTGGTATTGAGCTGGCATGCCTCCGTATTGAATCCAACCTTGGTAGTACGATCCGCACCAATAACCGTTTCCTGATGAACGTGGACATGTAGTTGATAGTCTATTTCCAGCCTTGCCCATGAAACGATACCAGCCGTATAGTTCTTGGTCACAGCGATAAGAACTCCAATCACTATAGGTAGATGCCCTATCTGCCTCAGCAAGCACTTGGTAGTACTTGCAACCATCCAATACTTGCATTGGAGGTAAAGATGAAACTGTACTTAAAGACATATTTGGCATAGAGGGAGATGTGGACGGAGAATGGGTTGTTGCTGTTACATTCACGCCATGATACCATGGATATGTGCAGTGGGTAACATTTTTTCCATAAATCCTGCTGGCTGTAAAAGAATTTTGATTTTATGGAGAACATTTATCTTCATTAGTCGAGTAGTGATGACTGTGCAAATGAAAATGTCTGCACCTGATAGAAAAGTAGTTTTGATTTGCACAAGAACAAAGCGCAAGAACATGAAAACATACAAATGTCCGAATACCCATGCTGAAGTTTCTAAAGTAAATGCAATCAGGTGTTTTAATTCAATTAAGCAATCTGATGAGGTAAACATACCACTTCCACTATGAATTTGGACCGTGAACTGCAACGGGATACTGTTTCGTTTCTCGTATCTGTATGTCACATAATTGAACTCAAAATCTTCCACCATCACTGCCAATGCATACCATCCAACGTATTGGTAGGAGTTGTAGTAATGGTAGTAATTAGGCAACGACAACACGCAGTTCTAAGAGAAATAATGAGAAGTGTATTGCTCTCATGTGTTAAGAAGTCTGTCTTCATGGAAGGAGTTATTGAATTTCCTTGGGAGAAAAACAGATGAGCCTAAGGTAAACACTGAAGCACTCCAAGTCACCGCATTCAATCAGCTGGCATTTCTTGTGCTGTTGAATATGGGTATTATTGGTACAAGTACCTGAATATCTACTAAGATCTTAATCAAAAGCCTAGATCAAATACAAATGGGAAGCTTACATAACAGGCACGCCGGCTGCAGCCCCCCCCCCCACTTTTCTGCTCATGTATGATATAAGATTGAAGCATTCGATCCAAATAGAAATTAGATCTCCTTTTTCCGTGTTAAAGTTCACTCACCTATAAAAAGTACCAGTGCCGGAGTCACCAGGACCTATTGGAGATAAATAAGCTAAGTTTTTTCAAAACGTGGTGCTATACACTGGTCCAAAAGTCTCACAAACATGTAAAATCAGGGAAGGGCTCAGTGTTCTTGGTCACCTAGCGCTTAACATGATCTAGTTCCTCTGAAAATGTATTATCTCTATCATTTTACCTGATCTGGCAACTATCTTTATGGAGTAGCAATAAGTTTCTTTATAGAGTAGCAATAAGGTCTATTCAATTCTCTCACCAACACAAGACTGGATGCATGTCTATATTCAAACAGGGCGTTTCCCATCGAATTATAGGGCGTGGATTGCAAATTTTTTCAGGGGCTCTGCCCCTGACCCCTACTACCTCCCTGCTACCGCCATTGTTGCATATTTCTATATGGACTTACAACTCATCCCTAGCCCTCCACTCAAAAATATGCTCCGGCGTCCCTGCATGGAGGCACCCGATCTATCCTCCTAGCTGCTGTGTCACTGTTGTTGCTGTTGTTGGGATTCAATTAAAATAACGGTGTGCTTTCCCGCGTACAAATCCAAAACGTCAAATACAACAGATTTGTACAAGAGAGTGAAACTACAAGGACGTAAGACTTAAAGAGGAGATGTTGACTGGTCAACCAGGCACGGCGCTGTCAAATAAAAAGTAGGGGGCTCCAGGGGCGGATCCAGAAAAAATTTTGGGTGAGTTCCTAATGAGCAGATAGGAGAATAGGATACTATTCATCCCCTTAATACCGTAAATCCTCGAATTAGCCCCCCCCCTCGAATAAGCCCCCATGCTAGAACTTCAAATTGTTAATAAGCCCCCCCTCGAATAAGCCCCCACCCCTTATGATGATGAAGACTTTCATAAAGACTAATGCTCAAATTTATACTGTTCTTGTAATAGTATGGAGAAAAGGAGCTTTGACAATGAGCTTTTTATACGGCATTTGTCAAATAATTTTATAAGCCCCCTCGAATAAGCCCCCCCTCGAATACGCCCCCACCCAAAAGCATAAAAAATAAATAAGCCCCCAGGGGGCTAATTCGAGCATTTACGGTATACGATGAATTCCCTGGCTATGCTTGGATAACTAACTTAATTTTAGCATTCTAACATATTGGATATGCAAGCCAATTGTACTCTGAGAGCCCAGTTGAGGATAATATCGGTAATGTATATTTGGCTGTCCCTGATTCAGCATGGTTTACAATACCAGTGTTTCTGGATAAGGGGAAAGTGGGGGTACCGGGGTTTACCCCAGGAGACAATTTTTGCAAACCACATTCTTCGATTTGCTGGAAATTGACACTACCTGTAGTTATTATGTATAAACTAAACAAAATACCTCGCTTAAAACTTTACGATGCCCGTATCTTATTTTGATTAAGTTTTTGTTGCTTGTTGTCCTGTTAACTGGAGGCTACCGAAACTTCTATAACCATGAGACTATATTCGTATCAATGTGCAAATAGATGTATTTCCTACCTGAAAATAAACCCTTTACATTTGAAACATGTTCCATGCATAAATGGTGCGATTGTAATGAATCTTACCAGTACTAGAACGTTGCTCAACATGACCATTCGGGTAGGCGTAAGAGGTAACAAGACTACGTGTCGAGGTGCAAAGAAAGCTTAGGCTTGCAAGGAATAAACACTTCATATAGTTCTGGAATGTGTCATTTTCAATGCCTATGCTCTTCTAGGTAGTTTGAAACGCCAAGCAGCATAGCATTCCTTTCATCCTTTCTGGTCAACATGTACGACGCTGTTGACATTTGGTTGTGGCCTAAGGTGTTGCCCTCGCTTTCAAGCAAGCATATATGTCACAGTTCTGAGCATTGAAAACAAAAGATATGACCCTTATGTGTCTGAGTTCTAAGCTCACAGGTGTCAGTTCCAAACCCTTAGGTGTCAGTTCCAAACATGATGTCAATGGACATGTCTCAGTTCTAAACCCGTAGGGGTCAGTTCCAAACATGATTTCAATAGACATGTTTTCACTATGTAGGACTCAGCTCTGGAAACCACGCAGAACACATGGGAAAATCAGTCATACGCGGAGGAGAGAAACGAGGAATGTGCTATGTGTGGGTACTGTGTATTATTCCATGGAGAACATGAAGGTTCCCAACACTTACCTACTGGACTTAACGGTGTGAGCAACAAATTGTGACAGAGTTCTAGAACTCACGGAACTCACCCTGGATCCGCTCCTGGGCTCCACAAAAAGTGGGAGTTATAAGCAATAAATTGTTTGATAAAGGCTAGAAAAATCACTGGCTGGCAAAAAGTACAGGTGCTGAAGCCCCCCAGTCCCCTACTGGCACCGTGCTTTTTAACTGGCAAAAGGAGATTTAGACTTCTGGCCTATCCTCCTGTAGATTGTTGAATATTGCGCTAAGGTAGACAGCACGACTGTAGGAAACGGCACTACAACGCTTAAATACTATCTACCCAGTAAGCGGTAGAAATCGTGGCAGACATTATAGGCGAAATAAACTAACTGTATGCATTGAACAATTGCGTATACTCAAACAAAAGAGAATATAAAAATTGCGAATTACTGGCCCAATCCGATATTCTTCCTTGCGATATTTGTGCGCGTGATAACTCTCTTTCGTGTGCGTTCTTGAACTCTTGCGATCATGCTCTAACATATGTACAGTGCGTAACGTTTTAAGGCGTTTATATCCAATACAGGGATACAAGTGCGATATCGTGCGACGGGGGAACATAATCCAACATAGATGACAAAAGAAAGACCAGGAAGGAAGAAGCTATAAAATTTTAGATAAAGAAAAAAATAAGAAATAGATAAGTGCAAATAAATGTAACAGGAAAAATTAGTTCTGTGTAATGTCATTTTCTTGTGCAAAGTGCTGCTATATCTATATATAAGTAGGTATAGTTTTTATTCCATAATTGACTATGCATATGCTTGATTTAAAAAATTGAAAATCATTTGTAAAAACTCATTGAGAACTCCGAATTAAGGTCATGAGAAAAATAAATATTCAAAATTAACAAACAAACAGATGTACTAAACAGGAAATAGCCGTGGGACCTTGGGAAGTGAGTATTAGGGCCTTTTTACAAGGAGGTAGGGTCACCCTCCTAGGAGGGTCACCCTACCAGAAGGGTCAAAACATAGCCCTACTTTACAAGTAAACTTGTTAAGAAGGGTCACCCTAGGGGTAGGGCTAGCTTTCATGATCTTCGGAGAGTTGGTATCAGCCTCTGTTTGACTGCGAACAGCCGCTGCGCTGATAAAAAAATGGCGAACAAGCGGCTTCTTGCAATGCAATCTGGTTTGCTCTTGTTGTCACTATTAACTGCTGTTCTTCAGTACTATAGCCTGTTGTTTTCAATGTTAATGGCTCAAAGACATCTCCTATCACGTATGGCATTTCAAACCACTACCCAGTGCTCTGTCGCGCTAGCAAGACAACACTGTCGGCAAAGAACATTTGTTCGTCGTCGGAAAAAGGTTTCGGAAGATGCCAGGAAGAAGTGAACAATGGTGGAGGAATCTTTTGGAGGGCATTCTTCCAGAGACTGAATGGAGAAAGAACTTTAGAATGGATCATGAGATATTCATGAAAATTGCCAATGATTTACGACCATATCTTAGGCCACGAAGAGGCCCTCGAGGAAAAGACGTGTTGTCAGTTGAAAAGCAGCTTGCCCTGACACTATATTATCTAAAAGACCAAGGCTCGTTGGCAATGACTGCGAATTCTTTTAGTGTTGCTCTGTGTTCTGTATCCGTCGTAGTCCAAAAAGTGTGTGATAGAAAATTTGGAACCCGAATGCTACGCAGCATGTGTACATCATATCGAGGCCGACAGAGATAGCCCTTCTCCTAGGGTCACCCTACCTAGAGCTGTTACAAGGCTTGAGTAAACAAACAGCTAGCCCTCCTAGGAGGGTATCCCTACCTAGATGATAGGGTGACCCTAGGCCTAGGGTGACCCTACCTGGCTTGTAAACTGAACGATGAAAAACAATAGAGGAGGGTAACCCTACTAGTAGGGAGACCCTCTTAGGAGGGTTACCCTACCTCCTTGAAAACAGGCTCTTAAGTCCCTATAGATCACTGTTGTGATATAGACGGTCCCCACAATTGTACATTTGCCATTTGCGTCAATAGTTGTTTTTGCGGCAAACTATTATGTAGGAACTTGACTGCAGCATGCAACATATTACTTGGAACATTGTCAGGACGGTTCCATATTTGAACGTAAACGAAGTTTCTCCGCAGCTGGACGTTGTATTATGCATATAACATTTTTATTGTATTTCTCCTTTTTACGTAATCTCAGTTCTATATATGGTAAAGGGTTTGGCACTATTGTACTAAGCTTTTTCTATTAGTGAGTAAGATTTATCTAAGTGAGTTAGTTGTGGGTTTAGCCGAGCTGAGTACGAAGACGTTATGATGCCGCGCATCAAGAAGTTTTAAGTGAAGAGACGATTTCAGACGAAACTGTTTATAGATATATCATTTCCAAGTCTATTGATTGCCGTTGTTTAGCTGTTGATGTTTTAAATAAAGTTACAGAAAAGACCCAAGCGAGTGTTTATCTCAGGCCGTAAGTTATTCTTAAACTTCCATTACCTATTGTGCTTTGGTTGTAACCAGGCCCGTAGCCAGCTTGAATTCGCAAGGGGAGCACAGCCAATATATATAATACATATATGTACACACACACACACACACACACACACACACACACACACACACACACACACACACACACACACACACACACACACACACACACACACACACACACACACACACACATATATATATATATATATATTTGCCACTGTGGTCTAGTGGTTACGACGCTTGCCCGGAATGCGAGAAACCCTGGTTCAATCCCAGGTGGTGGCAAATTTTAATTTTCTCCTGGTTTTTCTGAGCATTATATCAACCTTTCTGTCTGCACCGAAAAAGGAGAAATCCTGGTTACTCGCTAGCTACTGATTGTATATATATATATATATATATATATATATATATATATATATATATATATATATATATATATATATATATATATATATATATATATATATATATATATATATATATATATATATATATATATATATGTATATGTATATGTATATATAAAATTCATTCCTGTAGGGGGGGCACAGAGGTAAATTTCTCAAGTCCAGGGGGGCCTTGCCCCCCAGGCCCCCCTTGGCTACGGGCCTGTTTGTAACTCACGCATTTGTTAAGCTGAAGGCACACTTAACATCACTGTAATATCAATTTAATATTTGTTATCATTTGCCGCCTATTGCACTATGTTCAATGTGCCAAAGGGGTTCTAGCAAGCGGCTACTATTGCCAAAAAACTAATCAATGATATTTGAAGTTGTTGACTTGTACACAGTGATGATGACGCTGATGATGCTAATGATGCTGATGATCTTGAGAGGCTCAGAAACTTGGTAGGATTAAGAAGAGGAAGGAAAGAACACAACGGAGGATTGAAAGTAAAGCTAAGAACATACGCCAACGTTTCAACAGGGTCCCACCAACGTTTCAACAGGGTCCCAATGAAAATAGCCACTTGGAATGTAAATAGAGCAAACATATTTAGTAGTAGATTTGGTGAAATGGTGAAGTGGTGTATAGACCTAAAGTGGGATATTGTTTTATTATCAGAGATAAATAACAACACGGATGGGATTAGGTTTTTCAGGCACAAGGGGCAAGGTAGATACCTCATATATTCGAATAGAACAGGGATACTAATAACCAAGGATGTTTACTGTTTATGGCAAGACAATAATAGAACATGGAGTCCAGCTAATAGAATAACGACATTACATCTTAAAGAATTGACAATTTCAGCAATTTATCAACCAGTATATGGCAGTGAAAATTATCGTGCAGAAATGGAAGTGCTAAGAAAAGAGGCTGAGAGGGTGATTAGAACAACAAAGAAAGGTATACCTTTCATTATAGGAGGAGACTTTAATGCACAGATAGGGAGAGATGGGATAGAGAATAATGATGTAGTAGGGAAGTTTGGATATAACTACACAAATGGCCAAGGAGAAGAACTGGTGCAATGGCTCAGGGAAAATGATTTGTCATGGGTAAATTCTTTTCATTTTATAAAAAAGAGAGGTACTTGGTAAAATAGAAGTGTTAAGAAATGGTATGAGTTAGATGGATTTGTCACTCATCTGCAAGATAGAAAATATCTGGTACAAAAGGTTAAAGTAATAAGAGCACCTGAATCAGATCATAATGCAGTATGTATGACTTTGCATAAGAATGTAGCCAGGAAGCTTATGAGAATGAACAAGAAGGAACATAAAGCAAAAACAAAATCAAGAAAGAATACAAACTGGCGGAAATTGTGGATCCAAGAAAATGAGAACAGGTACAGAGATTTAACAAAGGCATTAATAGAAGGAGATAATCAGGAATTAAGTTGGGAGAAAGTACAACAAATAATGTTAACATCAACTGAACAGGTGTGTGGTACAAATAGCTCAAATATAAACCCATGGATGAATGCACATGAAAAAGAGATAAAAGAAATGAAGGATAAGATAGCACAAGTACTAAGCAGGAGGAACCTTGTGAGAAGGGATAACACAGAAGAAGGAAGGAAGGAACTGCAAAGAATTAAAAAAGAACTATCTAATGAAAGGAGAATATACAAAGATTGCTCTAAGAAATGGGAGGAAGACTGGTGGAATGAGTTAGCAGACAGATGTGAACAGGCTTGGAAATTAGGAAGATTGGGAGAAATGTATGACTTACTGAAAAAGCTCCAGAAACGCGGAGAGTACAATAACTCAAGGAATATTCTGCTCTTCTCTGAGGAAATATTCAAAGAACATCTAGAGAAAATTACAGAAAACATGTATGAAAGTGATGTCATCAAGATTGAAACAGTAATGAATAAGGTTAAAGCCCCCGATATAGATGAGGTGAAAATTAAAGAATTACAAGCAGGCTTAGAAATCTTACCAACAAGTGAAGAGATAATGAAAGAGATGGCAAAGATGAAAGATTCTGCTCCTGGAGAAGATGGAATTAGGTTAGGATTCATTAAAAAGGCTTCAAAAGAGATACAAGATATAGTTATCCAAAAGGTCAAGGATATGTGGAATACTTCAGCTACATTATGGGAAGAGCCTTTGAAAGTAGGGGTAATAATTCCACTTTTTAAAAAAGGAGATAAGAGTGACCCAAATAATTACAGGGGAATCTGTTTGTTACCTATATTAAGCAGAATTCTTGGCAGAATATTAGCTACAAGGATTAGAATATGGGCAGAAGAGATGAAGTTATTAGATGAAAATCAAGCTGGTTTTAGGAAAGGCCGTTCAACTGCAGATGCCACACAGATATTTATACGCATCCAAGAAGATTCCATTATGTTGAAGAATGCACTAGATGGACAAAGTCAACCAATACTCAGTAGGGAACAACCTCAAGCTTTTCTGTTAGACCTAAAGAAAGCATACCCTAGAGTGAGCAAACCTATACTATGGAAAATTTTAGAGAAATTGAAAATGCCAAGATCAACCATAAGCAAGCTACAGGACTTGTATGAGTTCACAGAGTATAAAGTAAGAGGCCATGAAAGAGATAGCTCAAGTTTCTTTCCACAAAGAGGACTGCGTGAAGGCTGCCCAACTTCTCCAGTGATTTTCAATATATACCATCAAGCAGTAATGAGAGTTGCTACAGAGGTGAGAAAAGAGAAAGCTAATGATATAGGATGGGATGTAGGAATAAAATGGTCATATATGCCTGGAAACTCCCTCCCACCTGTACACAAGAAATATACCTTTAACTCTGAAGCAAAGAGAACAGATTTTGATTTATCACTTTTTGCAGATGATACCACAATTATTGGAAATGGACAAGAAATAGACATGGGGAAAGAATTAATTGAAGAAGTGATGGGAAACTTTGAAGAGCAAACTAATAAATCCAAGGAAGAGCATGTTATCTTTGGGGACCCAGAAAGTGGCAATACAAGAATGTTAGGAACCTGGCTAGGCAGGGAAAAAGATACAAAAATGAGATTGCAAAGGGCAGGTAAAGTTTGGTCAACAATAAGGAAGAGATTTATAAAATGCAAGTTATCAAAGACAACACAAGCAAAGGTATTTGAGGCATGTGTTGAAAGCACAATGTTGTTTAATGTTGCTGTACGTCCATTCTCAGCAAGGGAAATCAAGAGTCTTCAAAGGTTTTGTGATAAAAAATACAGATATATTTGGAGTGATAGGAAAAGTGAACCATTGAGACAAATGCAAGAATATGGAATTAATATGGCTGATATCAGGAACCAACTACAAGTGTCTTCAGTAAGAACAAAAGTAGAAGTTGCACATCTTATTAGATTGGGACATATCCTCAGACTTCCTGATGAGAGTTTGGTTAAGCAAGCATTACTAGGGTGGCTAACAACGTTGGAAGACAAAGTCAAAGCAAAGAAGAAGACATTAATGATAATACCATACTGGAGAAGGTTGATAAAGGAGGCTGGCATGGAAGCAAACATGATTGAAGAATTAACATCAAATCGTTTAGATTGGAAAGAAAGAGTAAAGAAGAGACAATTGCACATGCAAGAGTATGAGCGACAGCAAGGGAAAACATATATTATACCAGAAGGCACAGACAAGATTTATCAAAGAAGCCAAGGAGTCAGATGTGAAGATGCAAAGTGTTTGTATAAAGATTGCAATAGAGTATTTAGAACAAGAGCTGCACTCACAATCCACCAAAAACGATTGCACAGAGATAGTACCAATGCACCTTTATTTGTATGTCAGAAATGTGGTGATGAATTTAAGCAGGAGGGCTGTATGAAAAACCACTACAAAAGATGTGTTGGGGAAAGAACAGTGCATGGGAAGAAAGAATGCAAGAAATGTATGAAATTGATCTCTAAAGCAAACATTGCAAGATATAGATTGTCCTGTCAAACCAGAGGACATGACTTGACTGAGATGCAATCTTTGCCAGCAAGAGTATATAAAGCAGAGAGGAAACAGTGTAGTAAATGTGGCAAACTGATCACAGTTGCAAATATGGCCAGGCACCAACAATCAAATGTGTGCTTGTTGTAATGTTATTGCTTACCTAAGTTAATCTTATGCCGCAAGGCGATAAAAAAGAAGAAGAAGAAGAAGAAGAAGAAGAAGATGATGATGATGATGATGATGATGATGATGATGATGATGATGATGATGATGATGATGATGATGATGATGATGATGCTGATGAGTATATAAAGCAGAGAGGAAACAGTGTAGTAAATGTGGCAAACTGATCACAGTTGCAAATATGGCCAGGCACCAACAATCAAATGTGTGCTTGTTGTAATGTTATTGCTTACCTAAGTTAATCTTATGCCGCAAGGCGATGAAAAAGAAGAAGAAGAAGAAGAAGAAGAAGATGATGATGATGGCTAGCCCATGGTTGGAGACCTCCTCGTGGTGGCAAGCGGGCACAGAGAGACTCTGCCCTTAAGTTGATAGTGATTCATTTCGCGAAGATTCAGAATTGGGGCAGATGTTGACAACCTGTGGCAAATTGCCCAACCAGGCCCCTTCAGTGAAAGTCAGGCACAGCAGCTTCAGGCTGCAGCTCTGATAAGTAACTGTTGGGGTAACAGAGTGGATTGAGTGTAGCCGATTCAATCACCTCTTCGAAACAATTTGAAGGCGACACTGACCTCAGGGTCAGCCTAGGCCCCCTAAGGGGCGTACAGGAACAGACAGATGCTGATGATGATGAAAATGATGATCATCACAAGGCACCACGAAATCATTCCTGACAAAGGGAGAAAAGACGCCAAATTGTGTCTACTGTGGGCAGGCTCATGCGTCATCAAGTTGTGAAACAGTGCAAGATGTAAAAGATCGCAAAAAGATCTTGCTAGACAACAAACGCTGTTTTTCCTGCTTGAAGATAGGCCATATTACAAAAAGATGTTCGGGAAAGTATCATTGCAAAACATGCGGAGGAAAGTATCACCACGAATCAATTTGTCACAAGGAATCCACAAAAGGCATTGAGCATGACACGAAGGTCACATCGAATGTCAACGTGAAGCAAGAAGTTCTGCTGCAAACGGCAACCGCTTATGTTTACGGTAATGATAAAGCTGAGAAGAGGGAAATCAATATTCTTTTCGATGGTGGGAGTCAAAGAAGTTACATCTCCGATGAGGTCAGAAGAAAGTTAAACCTACGTATCGAAGGACAAGAACACCTGAACTTAAATACATTCGGAACAGAGAAATCAACGCGAAAGAAGTGCGATATTGTACAGTTGAAGTTAGATGTAGGCGCAGATGAACCGCCAATCGCAATAAGTGCACTAAGCTATCCGTCTATCTGTTCGCCAATAAATACGCGCGTAGATATAAGCATGCACAAGCATTTGCTAGGCCTTCAATTAGCAGACAAGCGGCTAAGCGAGCAAAACAGACGCATTGATCTGCTTGTAGGAAATGATTATTTATATGATATAATCATTGGCGAAGTTATTAGAGGAAATACAGGGCCAGTCGCTATAAGTAGCAAACTGGGGTGGATAATTTCAGGAAAAACCCCAAGATCTTTAGAATCAACTGCATGCACTAATGTCTGTTCTAATTTGATCTTAGAAACGTCAGTCGGAAAGCCCTTCGTCGATGATTGCGACGAAATAACGCAGACTCTGTAGCCTTAGTCGAAACTCAAAAGAGAATACTTCTTGTGGTTACTATATAAGAACTATCACTGAATGAAGGAATTAATAGAGTACAAGAATTTTAAGGTCCAATAGACAGTCACGGGGGTATCTCCCAACATTTCTCCCCCTTTTATAGTTGTATAGCGCTCCAAGGAATGTTCTCTGGGAACTGACGTGCTCGCCTCTGCCGTTGTGGGTATCGCCGATCGGGAGTTTTATGGTCATTATCAGACAAATCTGTGTCTGAATCATTTTCGTACTCAATCTCACTGTCCGAGCTTACACTTTCTTCGCTATCCTCGCTAGAGTCTTCGCTATTTGCTGAGGGGTAAACTGTATCATTAACGACATTTTTGTCTTTAGCAGAACCTGTTGTAGTTGTTGGCTGATTAGGGTAATCAATAGAGGGCTCCACGACAGGTGTGATCTTGCACGGACTAAGACGATCGTGATGAACTATTTTTTGCTCTTCAGTTTTGTCATGTATTATTTCAAAATTGACTCCATTTCGCAGCTTTCGAAATACAGTCCATGGGCCATTTCGCCGGGGTTGTTAGTTTGCGATTTTCGCCTGTCTTATAGTACTTAACTTTTAGCCATACCTGGTCACCCTCCTCATAATGATGAAATCGAAGGTTTTTATTATAGTGTGCCTGCATCCGTTCTTTACTTAGTTGCAAATTCTGCAAAACAGTCTTATAAGTATCCTCAAGAATAAAACTGCGATCTAGGGCATAGGCAGCCGGGGTAGTGACATCAACAGTTGGGCATGGATCGATACTAAATAATACATCAATTGGAAGACGAGCATATCGGCCAAAAACAACATTGTATGGTATGCATTGAGTCACTTTGCTGACACTGGTGTTGAGAGCAAACACTAGCTCCGGTAACAACGAACGCCATTTATACTGTGGAACTTTTCTTTGAAGTAATACCGCTCGTAACATGTCCTTGACACTGCGTATATTGCGTTCAGCAAACCCATTCCCCTGGGAATGGTATGCGGAGGACCGACGCTTTTCAATCTTCAGTAAGTTACAAAGCTCCTTGATCACAGTACCATCAACATTCGAACCCTGGTCACTTAGCAAGAAATATGGAGCTCCATGGATATATATCCAATGTGACAGTAAGGCATCAGCAATATCAGTAGCAGTTTGGTCTTTAAGTGGGACAGCCTGAATGTATTTGGAGAATATATCACCAATAAGAAGAAAGTATTTAAAGCCACGTTGATCTGGAGGCATATACGCGATATCAATAGATATAAACTCCATTGGTGCCTCCGGGGTAACCATAGGAGTACGGGGCGCTTTTGGAGGCGATGGATCACTTTTAGTTTGTTGACAGATCAAGCACTGTGATACAAAATTCTTGACATAGCCATACATATTGGGCCAAAAAAACCTATCTTTTAGGAGTAAATAGGTTTTATCTGTGCCAAAATGGGCTGAACAATGTACTTCTGACACAATGAATTTTTTCAACGAAGGCGGTACAACGGGACGACCTGATTTTGTCAGAATGTTGTCGACAATCCGTAATTGATTCTGAACGCGTTTGAATCTGCCAGAAGTAATATTTTCACCATGTGTTATGAGCTGCTTTGTTTTATTGATCAAGGGATCAGTGTCTTGCTCGTGGCGTAATTGCTCCACAAAAGTGGTATTATCAATAGCTGTAGCAAAAACGTGTTCCTCAAATGTAGATGGTGGTTGATTCAGGTTTGCAGCTGGGTTGCGAGACAGTAGATCAGCTTTTACGTTGTCTCTCCCTCGTATGTATTCTACAGTATAATTGTATTCTTCAAGCTCAGCAATCCATCATCCGAATTTGCCACGGGGGTCCTTTTGCTGGCGGAGGTGCACAAGTGGATTATGATCAGAACGTAGTACAAACTCTGTACCTGATAAATAGACATGCCAATGGCGCACAGCGAGAACTAACGCAAAAGCTTCTTTTGTAACTGGTGCCCATTTGCGTTGCGTGCTGTTAAAGGAAGTTGAAAAATAAGCAATAGGATGCAAAATGTTACCTTCTCCTTTTTGAGACAAAATGCCTCCAGCAGCATAATCACTAGCATCGACTTCAACAATAAAGGGGTCATTAAGTTTGGGAAAAGCTAAGATAGGTTCGCACATTAAATGTTGCTTTATTTCCAGAAAGGCGGCTTCACACGATGTGTCCCATACAAATTTGACGTTATCACCAGTAAGACGATTGAGCGGCTGGCTAAGTGTTGCAAAATCTTTAATAAAGGTTCGATAAAATCCTGCCATACCGAGAAAACGACGCAGTTCCTTTTTAGACTCAGGATGAGGAAGTTGGTTAATAGCATTTGTTAAGCGCTTTTGTGGCTTAATGCCATCAACTGAAAGTTCAAACCCCAAAAAGTCGACTTTTTGAGCAGCAAAAACACATTTTGATGCGTTCAATGTCACGTTTGCAGTTCTTAAGCATTCAAAAACAGCTGTTAAATCACGCACATGTTCATCAAATGTCGTACTAAATACTACAATATCATCCATATATGACAATACTTTATCGGTCCGTAAGCCAGATAGACATATGTCCATCATCCGTTGATATGAAGCCCCCGAATTTGATAAACCGAATGGCATGACATTAAATTCAAATTTGCCACGCGGAACAGCAAAGGCGGTTTTTTCTTTGTCTGTTTCCGATAACGGGATTGACCAATAGGCCGAAGCTGCATCCAGTGTAGACCAGTATTGCGAACCAGCCATTTTGTCAATAACGTCTTTTATATGGGGCAGTGGATTTGTGTCCTTTTTTGTGACATCATTTACACCTCTGAAATCACACACAAAACGTGTAGTATTATCCTTTTTTTTACTAAAATGACAGGTGCATTCCACGGGGAATATGACGGGCAAATTATGCCATTTGTAAGCATTTCTGATACTTGATCATCGACTTCCTTTTCCCAAGCCACCGGAATCCTACGTGGTTTGTGATATACAGGCAATGCATCATTGGTAATGATCCTATGTTCAAGAAGATTAGTTTTTCTGGGCTTTCTCGGATTTGTAGCAAACACATCCTTGTAATCTGTGAGCAATGACATAAGACGGGTATTTTCTGTAGTCGAGAGATTATCGCTTAAAGTGATATCATTGATGTTACAAGCAGCCCTTTCACTTGGAGAGTCACTTGGCATAGATGCACGTGTAGGTTGAATAGAGCCAATGGATTTTCGAGAGGGCAAATAAATGTCTGCAGGTGTGACGTTAAGTACCGTAATAGGAAAAAGCCCATCGATGTTTGGAATAACACGACTCCTGGTAGCATAGATACCATTTATATTTGGTAATAATTGTGGCTCAAAATCACCCTCAAGTAACGAATTAATTGTCGAGTATTTAACAAAAAGAACTTTCTCAGATCTAGCAGGTATGACGGTATTTTCACACAATCGTACGTTGTTACATACTGTTGACAAGCCTTTTATTGCAAGTGGTCCTAATTCAATAATATTGCTACTAAAATCAAATCTGACTGCACCGAATTTTCGCATAAAATCCCTCCCTAGCAGTATGTTTGCGTACGTAACGGTATCAAGGACTTGGAAAACATGATCTCGGGGCTGGCTACCTGGTAGAGTAACTTCTACGTGAACCGAACCCAATATCTTCATCTTATCACCAGATGCATTGATTAACGATTTGGCCGAAGTTTTGTCAACGTGGGCTTCTAGTCCGATTTTTCGCAATGTTCCTAAATCAAGTACCGAGGCCCCTGACCCCGTATCGAGCATGGCGTGAGTTCTTAAATTGTGCAATTTGGCAGCAACAACAACAGTACTTGAATCTCCTATAAAGTTCATATTAGAAGAACTGGCTAGGCCTTGAAACTTAGGACATACTTGATCCTTATTATCGTGACCACGTTGGCCGCAACTTTGACAAAAACGGGATGGGCAATTCCTCACTAAATGAGTTGTGCTTTGACAGCATCTGCATTGCCGTTGCTGGTTTAACGTATTTTGGTGTTTAGCTCTTGAAACCCCTTGATGTTCAGACTGATAACGTTGATTTCCAGAATTTTGATATTTGTCCAGAACGTTGTCGTGTTGATTGTGGGATTGGATGTTTGCAAAATTTTCTGGCGGTTTTGAGGGTTCACATCCCCCGGTTTTAGCATTTAAATTGTTATGGCTCAATTTGTCAACAACTTTTTCAGCAATATAATCTAAAAACTTGGAGGGAATTGTTGTCCCTGGTTGCTGGCATTAACCGTTTGGTTTGACTGACAGCCTTGATATACTGATGTAATCCCCGCAATTTGGAGACGTGTTGTTTCCTCCGCTAGTGAATCGATATCATAATTGGCAAATTTCTCCATTGATTTTAGAGCAAGCTGCATGTCCGAATGCTTCCCACGAACAAAATAATCCTTTGCTATTACTGCACGAGTCGAGCTATCAAAACTAGGGTATGCCAATTTAACTAATTCCTTCAACTTATAAGCATATGTATAGGCTGATTCATTTGGACTTCGCATTCGATTTGACAAGGTGGATAAGGCTTCATCGCGGTTAACACGACCTTTCTCGAATTCGACTAGCAGTTCTTTTTGAATTTTGGCCAAATTTTTTCTGTCTTCTTCGCCAAGTCGTAAATATACGTCGAACGCTACGACTTCAAGTTTGCTAGCAAGACACTGAGCTGACTTCTCACCGGAATAACCATTTAGTGCCGATAATGTAGCCTTAGTCGAAACTCAAAAGAGAATACTTCTTGTGGTTACTATATAAGAACTATCACTGAATGAAGGAATTAATAGAGTACAAGAATTTTAAGGTCCAATAGACAGTCACGGGGGTATCTCCCAACAACTCTTCGTGAATTTTGGAAGCATGAATCATCAGGCATTGAAGACGAAATTAAGAAGCCACAATCGACATCTGAAGACAACAAGGGAGAGCCATTTGATATCAGATTTAATGGTCAAAGGTACCAGGTAGGCCTTCCTTGGAAGGTTGATGTTTCCAATTTGAATGATGATTATGATTTAGCAATTCATCGATTGAGACCCTTGTATTGTAAGTTAAAGGGGAATCCTGAATTAATGTCTGAGTATGATAACATATTTAAAGATCAGTTAGCAAATGGCATTATCGAGCAAGTGCCCACTGCGGAGGAGAACCTGGGCACTGCACATTTTCTAAGTCACCATGGCATTGTACGTCGGGATCGAGAAACAACAAAACTTCGTGTTGTTTTTGATGGAAGTGCGAAGTCTAGCAAGGAAGATTTATCCCTAAATGATTGCTTAGAACTAGGCGATAATTATATGCCTCCACTATTCGATACGCTATTACGTTTTCGTTTACACGGTATTGGTATAACGGCTGACATCGAGAAGGCGTTCCTTCAGATAGAAATAAAAGAAAGTGACAGGGATGCTTTGAGGTTTCTATGGTTCGATGACATTACCAAGCCAAACCCTAAGGTAATTCAATTAAAGTACTGTAGACTTGTGTTTGGTTTACGCCCCTCGCCGTCAATACTAGGTGCCACCATCAAGAAACACCTGCTTAAATTTGCTGACGAATATCCAGACGTTGTCAAGGTATTGGACCATCTCTACGCAGATGACTTATCCTGTAGCACGAATTCGATTGAAAATGCTCTAAAGATATTCCATAAGTCTCGCGAGATTCTGTCAAAGGGTGGTTTTAATCTTAGAAAATTCAGGACTAACGATAAAGTTTTGTTGCAGGAAATTGAAAGGATGAAAGCAGGTAATGTACCCCATAATGAAGCTGAGAGTGAAAAAGAGGTTATGCAAGATGATCTATCATTTGCTCAGCATACTATAGGCCCTCCACAAAAGGACAATAACAGCAAGGTTCTTGGCGTGAATTGGAATAGTGAAAATGACGAATTGTTTTTTGATTTAAGTCAAACTTTGGAGTTGACTTAAAAGCTTAAGCCCACAAAACGCTCCCTTTTGAAACTAGCGGCCAAGATTTTTGACCCTCTTGGATGTCTTAGTGTGTGTACGGAAATTCACGTACTTTAATTCAGGGAGAACTAGAGAAAGCTATCTGTGTCGTTATAATGCTGATTACTAATCAATTCTATGTACAATAATTGGAATAAACTTCTGCTATATAAACACGTAGTAATATTCACCATGAAATAGTTGGCAATCATTCGATTCGCCAGTCCCGTAATATAGGCACGCAATTTTAAAATTCAAATCAGTGTACTCCTAAACTATCATTCTCCTCTTAGCTCCTTTCTCCACACGTACTGTTTCCAACTCAAATCCCAAGTTCCCCTAAACGACAACAACATAACTATTTAATTACTAAATACAGCACCGCGCAGTAGGCAGGCTACCAACAAAACATAATTCAATTGTCAGAGTTCACTTTTCCCGACAGTGTGTATACCATAAATTTAAAGGTTCTATTTCAAGAACTTTGCATCGAAAAATGGGGTTGGGATGAAGAGCTCACGGGGGAGCAAAGGGCAAACTACGATCGTTTCATTTCGGAAATACGTCCTGTAAATGGAATCCACATGTCACGATGCTTTTTTGTGGCGCGCCAAAAGGGAAAAAAATACGAATCTATTATTTATAATATGAATGTGTCGCAAATATAATACGAAAAGTTGCAAATATATAATACGAAAAGTGTCGAAAATATAATACGAAAAGTTGCAAATATATAATATGAAAAGTGTCAAAAATATAATACGAAAAATTGCAAATATATAATATGAAAAGTGTCAAAAATATAATACGAAAAGTTGCAAATATATAATACGAAATGTGTCAAAAATATAATACGAAAAGTTGCAAATATATAATACGAAACGCAGCATGACTCCGAGCAAGCAAAACAGCATGGGACGACGCAGGCAGGACGAGATTAGTTCGATAACGCTCTGTTGAAAATGGGATCTGGAGTTTCCACCTCACCGATAAACGTCCTTGACCGGTTGAAAGACCTGCTCTCTGTCCTTATTACACTTGTCGACGAATTTGATCGAAATCTTTTCAATACGCACGACGAGGTTATTTTACAATGTATGGAAAAGAAGGGTGACTGAATTATGCGGCATTCTATTTTCGATCAAATTCTTCGATAAGTCCAGGAAGAACAGAGAGCAGGTTTTTCAATCGGTCAAGGACGTTTATCGGTGAGGTGGAAACTCCACATGCCATTTTCAACAGAGCGTTATCGAACTATTTCGAATCAGCTCGAAGCCAGAGCAGAGTACTAATCTCATCCTGCCTGCGTCGCGCCATGCTGTTTTGCTTGCTCGGAGTCATGCTGCGTTTCGTATTATATATTTGCAACTTTTCGTATTATATATTTGCAACTTTTCGTATTATATATTTGCAACTTTTCGTATTATATTTTTGACACACTTCGTATTATATATTTGCAACTTTTCGTATTATATATTTGCAACTTTTCGTATTATATATTTGCAACTTTTCGTATTATATATTTGCAACTTTTCGTATTATATATTTGCAACTTTTCGTATTATATATTTGCAACTTTTCGTATTATATATTTGCAACTTTTCATATTATATATTTGCAACTTTTCGTATTATATATTCGACACTTTTCGTAATATATATTTGCAACTTTTCGCATTATATATTCTAGACTCTTCCAATTATATATTTGACATTCTTCGTATTATATAATGCTCTTCGTATTATAAAATCTCATTTTCGTATTATAAAATTAGGGTATGTATTAAAAAATTTATGTTCGTATTATAAATAATAGATTCGTATTTTTTCCCCTTTTGGCGCGCCATACTTTTTTGACAAAGGTAAGAAAGTAAACAAGGTCGAATTGCATGGGTTTGCGGATGCCAGTGAAAAAGCATATTGTAAAACGATTTATTTAACACAAGTATAATAAACAGTGTATTCCCATAACAACACTCTAAAGATACACTAATAATTGACAACTTCGAAACGAGACTTAACTTAAAACGGCTTGTCCAACACGACTGTACATAACTGCAACTACAGTAGAACTCGCATAATTCGGATCTAATTGGACTGCCCAATTTCGTCCGGATTACAGCAAATCCGGATTACGTTAAAATTTTTTTCAGTGACCCCGTTAAATATGTGTTGTTGTTTGGGGGTCACTCCCAGCATATTTCGGATTTACGTACAATGTCATAATTCGAGTTACTCCTGAATACCTATTGACAGATAGGTTGTGCAGTTGTCGACTACCATTGCAATTTTTCTATGTTTAAGTTTTACTTATCTGTCTAGTTTCATTAACCATTCAGTGAACAGTTCCCTTGTCATCCATGCTTTCTTATTTGCCTTGTAAGTAACGAAAATATGAAGCACATTTCTGAAAGCCAGAGGCTTTTGGCTTTTGCCCACCACTATCAGCAGCAATTTTTTCCTTCCAGTCATATTTGCCGCAACTAAAGCAGTAATCCTAGTCTTGTTTTTTTGCCACCATGCTGCTTTGTACTAATGAACCTAGGCTTTTTTCTGGTAACAGTGGCCAGAACAGACCGATTTCATCAGCATTAAACATGTTCTCTGGTTCATGCAACTTTAGGATCTCTTTTAGTTTTCCTACCTTCCACTCTTTCACACTTCAGTATGCACTCCTCCTGCTTCTCTTGATTTCAAAATCTTCCCCATTCCGTAGCTTTTTTTAAATCGGTGGATCTATCCCGAGGTCATTCCGAACTTTCATAATCGAATTCCTTCAGAAATAGTTAGCCTTTGCTACAAGCATGTCTCCATCAATTTTCAAATCAGGATCGGTACAATACTGACGGAACCAAATAATAAAAGCGGCATCGATGTTGGAAAATGTACATTTTTTACACGCTTTATTGTACCCTTTCTTGCATCTGGCGGATTTTCCACGACATTGAAAACTTTTTTCTTCGTTTCTGCCTTCATCATATGACTTAAAGTCTATGGTTTTATTGCAAACTTTAACGCTATGTCGCTTCTTTTTATTCCCTGATTCTCATCGCAAAATTTAATTTCTCTATATTTCTCGTGGTACGTACGATCTGAATGCTTTCGCTTTGAAGTCATGATGATTATGAAAGTGTATTGTTTTAAAGTGTTGCCAACACGCTGGCCTCTGCTTGAAGCAGGGATTCATGTCACTTATTGGTTATAATGTATGCAGTTAGGATATGGTAATACAGTTAAGAACTCACCTGTGCTTATTGACATATTTCTAAGATCGTTTATCCGGACTACGGTAAAAAAATAGCATAATTGCCCAAACATATAGTCCGGTTTATGCATTTATCCGGACTAGGAAATCCGGATAATGGGAATTACTTTAGTACATTTCAATAGGAAATTAATTGGACCTAGCAATTCTGTCCGGAATACACCAAAATCCGGATAAAGCCGATCCGAATTATGCGAGTTCTACTGTATATCACGACTGGGGTTACAAGTACAAAACGGATATCCCAAGTACAATACACCAATTGTCAGAAATACTAGCTTTGTTAGCCTAGCTTCTGACTTAATAGAATTGTGCGTAGAGAAAACAACTAGATTTGCTTGAGAGGACTGTATTCGCGATAATAGATTCCACTATTCAACTAACAGACATAGATTACTTGAGCTAGAATCGATTCAGACAGTAGTTCTCCGTCTAGAACCCTATGTGCGCTCAGCACATCTCTAACCTACAGCTAAAACTAACGTGAATTTATACTGTTTCCTGAGCTATTCCTAGTTACATCACGTAATGTATAATACGAGTAAAATTACATCATGTACTAATTTATAACTGGCTACGTAGCAAAAACACCCCTCTAAGCTAAATCTTATTACGAAATCACCATGGTTACTTATATACAACGCTTTTGCACACGGCATTCTAAAACTGTTCCAATACGTAATCACCAATTGTGTCTTGTGATATAATCGTTTAAAATAAACATAAGCACTAAAATTGCAAATAGTTTAATGGCTGTTCATTTCGATAGGTAAATTCGCACACACCACCCCCAAATCAAAGATTAGATTTGATTTTCTTCTTCTGATAGCTGTACCGCTTTAATGACATTTCTGGCATCCAATGCTGCCCTACGTCTTGATCTTGCTTTAACTGCTGCTTCATTTGGGTTCATTGTCTTCTCCTTTGCATTTGCAATGGCTTCGGCTCTGAGTTCTAATGGGTATAGTGACTGCACAGGTCGATCGATTTCATATGGTCTACCACCTGTTGTTGTCTTCAATGTGACTCCCCTCTCAACGCCATCTTTACCTCTTATTATGGTCAATACTTTTCCTAATTTCCATCTGTTTCTTGGTAGATTCTCGTCCTTCACCAAAACAATGTCACCTTGTGTTATTTTGTTGCTACCCCCTTGGTGTATTTTATGATGCTCTCTCAGGCTTGTGAGATATTCCTTTGTCCAACGGTTCCAGTACTTCTCTCTACATTTCTGAAGATATCTGAGTCTCTTCTTTGCTGGTATCTGGTCTTCGTCACTATAGACTTCTTCTTCTCTTAAAGACTTCATTCTTCTACCGTGTACTAGATGGTTAGGAGTTAATACTTCATTGTCTAATCCCTCAGTTTGGTATGTCAGCGGCCTGTTGTTAAGACAAAATTCAATGTCCAATAATAATTCCTGCAATTCACTGAATGTTAGATTAGCATGTCCAAGTGATTTCTTCAGTGTGTCTTTAACTAGACCAACCATCCTTTCGAAGAAGCCACCCCACCAGGGAGACCTTGATAGATTAAACTTCCACTGGATGTCTTCGTTCTGAAGCAAATCTCGTACCTTTGTATCCTTGAAGACTGACTGCAGCCATTGTGCCGTAGCTTTAAATGTTTTGGCATTATCGGATACCATCAATTTTGGGGTACCTCTTCTGGTGATCAACCCTTTGAGACTCTTTCTGAATGTCTTTGCAGTCATGTCTCCAACCAGTTCAATATGCAGTGCCCTGGAAGTTGCGCAGGTGAACAATGTGATGTAGGCTTTCTTTTGATTTTTGCCGTCTTTGTAGTGTAGAGGTCCTGCAAAGTCAACTCCTGTCGTCTGAAAGGCATAACCTGGTGTTGTTCTGAAATTTGGAATGGGTGCGGTCAAAGGTTGTTTGAATGGCTGTGCATTATATCTTTTGCAATGGTAACAAGACTTGATTACCTTCTTTACTTCTTGTCGTCCATTTGGAACCCAAAATCTACTCCTTAATTCAGCTAGAGTACTTGCCACCCCCATATGCAACACTCGCCTGTGAGCATCCATGATTAAAAGTGCTGATAGTTGGTTTCCTTTTGGTACATAGATTGGTTGCTGATCTTCTTGTTGATTGAATCTACCATGGCACCTGAGTACCTTGTCTTGATCTGTCTTGAGGCCAAGTTGATTTACCTGCTCTTTCGTTGGCTGAAACAGATGCTGAGTATGTTTGATCCAGAGAGTTTCTGCTGCTTTTACTTCGTCGATTGTCAAATGGTAAGACCCTTTCTGAGATTTTCTCTTAATATTGTTGACAAATCGTAGTACCCAGGCAGTTATCCTGAACAGCTTTCTACCACTTGAATACTTGTAGGCATTTATAGATTGACCAATCCTTCCCTTTGCAACATCGGTTGTAGTAGTGATAACAGTAGTTCCTCTTCTTTCTTCTTCAACTGCTTCATTGCTTGAAGTTCTGGATCTTTGTGGCCAGTTGTGTCGTGTTGTTAGCCATTGAGGTCCTTCCCACCATTTGTTACAGTTCTGTAGTAGTTCTGGTGTAGTGCCTCTTGTCCCTACATCTGCTGGATTGTCTTCTGTTGGACAGTATCTCCATTGAATACCAGCTTGAAGGATTTGATCAACTCTTTTTCTCACAAACTGTTTCCATTCTCCTTCGTTGTCCAGCCAACAAAGTGCTGTCTGACTATCCAACCACCCAAATGTTTCTTTCACATTATAGTTCAAGGCTGCCTTTACATTGACAATGAGTTTGGTTAGCATCTGGGCACCAATTAGCTCCAACCTAGGTACTGTTGTATTTGGCTTTGCTACTCTGGATTTAGCTGTTAGTTGCTTGACATATGTTCCACTTGTTTGTATTATTTCTAAATAGATCACTGCACAACATGCTGAAACGCTTGAATCTGCAAACCCATGTAGTGTAATGCCTACTACTTCTTCTTTTGGATAGCTTAACAAACATCTTCTGAATGTAATGATAGGATACTTTTGTATGGATCTGAGCCATTTCTGCCACTTCTTAAGTAATTCATCAGTGATTTTTCCATCCCAACCATTTTTTGTCAGGCATACTTCATGGTAAATTGTCTTTGCCAGGATAGACACGGGACTTGCGACTCCAAGTGGATCGTAAATTGCAGCTACTGTCCTTAGAATTCCTCTTTGAGTGGGCTCATGTTCTAGAGTGCTGACTTTCTCAAAGCTGACGGCCATCAGATCTGTGTTTTGATTCCATGGGACGCCCAAAACTTTGTCCATCTGCGCTTTGCCTTGGATTCCCTTTTCTTTCGTCATTGTAGGTTCTATTTCTCGTAGTTCTGGAGCATTTGATTTCCACTTTCTCATGATGAAGTGACCATCCTTAAATCTCTCACCCAGCTTTTGCTTTAGCGCATTTACTTCTGCTATGTCCTTTCCACCACATGCTAAGTCGTCCACAAATAGACTGTTCTGTACTGCAGCTACAAATTCAGGGTCTTGTTCTTTGTACTGGTTGATGTGCTCTCGAATAGTGGCACCAAGGAGAAATGGACTTGGTCCTGAACCAAAGATCACCCTTGTAAAGCGAAGCTCTTGATAGTCTGAATTTTCTTTCCAAACATCTTTAGGCCACAAAAATCTCATCGCATCTCGGTCCTTGGGGTCAACCTTGATCTGCAAAAATGCTTGTTTGATGTCACCAAGCAGTGCAACTGGATAAGTTCGAAATCTGATCAGAATGTCATATAGAAGAGGCTGCAGTGGTGGTCCAATGTGCAGACAGTCGTTTAGTGACTTGTCATATTTCCGTTCTCTTGCTGAACAATCGTACACTATTCTTAACTTTGTTGTTTCAGCTTCTCGACGAATCACTGGATGATGAGGAATGTAATGAATATGTTTTCCATCCGGCATGTTTGGAACCTGTTCCACTATTCCCTCCTTGAGTTGCTGTTGAATAATATCATCGTATGTTCTGAGGTCTTCTGGGCTCCTACGCAGGCGTTTTAGCTGTCCTTTCAGCCTTGATTCACAGAGTGCCTTGTTCCTTGGTAGGCAGAAGTTGCCCTTTTTCCATGGAAGCTTCACTGAGTACCGACCATCCTTGTCTCTAGAGATGTTGTCTTTGAATTCTTCATAAACGTCACTTTTGTCATCTTTAATGCCAAGAACATCCAGATCATAGAGCTTCTTGAAGTCTTCATTGATAGTTTTTGGTTGTTCGATCATCAAGTTAGTGACAGAGTGCTGACTATTCCCCGTCTGCTCCTGGATTGCCCCCATTAGTGTCCATCCCAGTATTGTTTCTTCCGCCACAGGTTCATGGTATTTCCCTTTGATCATGTGACCAGTTCTGACATGGGCATAATCCTTTACTCCTAGGATAGCATGAATTGGCAGATTTTCTTCGTTTGAAACATCAGAAAACCATATTCCTTGCAAATGAGCGTACTTCTTCTTCTGTTTCTCAGGATGTGCGTTTGGTACAGATGTCAACATGTATAAATCTAATTCTGCAAATTCTGAAGTGAAATGTCCCTTTGCTTCACCAATTCCTTTCACTTCCAGTTCATAAATTGGGCATGTCACCTCCATTTCACCATTAACTGTGCCAATTATGCGATTCTCTGATCGTATCGGTTTAGAAGCCAGTTTTCTACCATGCTCTCTGCTGATATACGATTTCCCACTGCCACCATCTAACAGGATTCTGCAGACTTGGCCTCCAATTTTTGCTTGAACTGTTTGATAGGCTGCTGGCCCATTTCTGATGTGTCCATTGCTATCTCTCATTCTTGTACCTTGAGCTGGACTTGTTACACCAAATGACTGGGCAGTTTCAGTTCTGGTGCAAATGGATGAGTGGTGTTTTCCTTTACAATGGAAGCAAAGGTTCTTGCTCTTGCATTCCTTGAGTGTATGGCCTGTCCTTGTGCAGTTGAAACACCTTCTTTGAGCTTGAAGTATGGCTCTTCTCTCCATCATATTGGTGATGTTGGCGCATTCAAATGACTTGTGGCTGCCCTTGCAATACACGCAGTCGATCGCCCTTGATATGGTTGTAGTTATCAGTTGTCTCCTAGATGGTGATTGTTCCAACCTTGATGATTCGACGGGCTCAATCTCTTCGCATGTTTTGAGGTAAATCCAAAGGTGTTCCAAAAACTTTGTAAAATCCCACTTTGTCCAGCTTCTGTCTTCTCTTGTGATCTCATATCGAATTGCTCGTGGTAGCTTCATCACTGTTTCCTCCACCAAACACATCACGTGACCTTCGTACCCCATTGATTTTAAGGAAGCATAGTTGATGGATACCTCTTCGTAGAATCTTCTTAGCAGCTTCAAGTTGTGGGGACTTGACACTGGTTGAACTTCCCGTATTGCTTTGATGTGTGCACTTCTTAATTTTGTATCGTCTCCAAACTCTTTGTTTAGCAACTTGATCGCAACTTCGTAGTTGCACGCTGATAGAGACAATCCCCTGATGACTGCTGAAGCCTTCCCAACCAATAACTCTCTGAGATAGGAAAATTTTGTCGTTGCCTCCAATGAGCTTGAATGGATGTTACTATCAAACTGCTCCCAAAACTCTCTCCATTTCAAAGGTTCTCCAGCATATTTACTTATCTGTAGTTTTGGTAATTTAGCTTTCTGCTGTTGTATTGCTCCCGGCTTGATTTCTTTGACTTCTGGTGACTTATTGGTCGTAAATCTGTGTAGAGCATCTTCGATGTCACAGATGGAATCTTCATACACATCTAGGTCTGAGTCGCTTTGAAAGTTGAATTCAGCTACCTCTGAACAAGGAGTGTTGACTTGAATCATGTATTCGCTGATTTTTTGATTTAATTGCTTGATGGCAGCCAGTTTCTCTTCAATTCTTTTCTTCGTTCTTTTCAGTTCTGATTCTCGATTTCTTTGCAAAACCTGTTCCATTTTCTCTTGGAATAGGTCCAATGTTTGTTTGGCTACATTCTGCATCTTTCTTGTTTCCCTCAGTAGCATCTCTGGTGTCTTTATTCCAAACATTGCTGCTGCTGACGGTGTTTCATCTTCGGCCATTGCTTGTTCTGGACTCTCACAGTCTTCTGAGTTGTCTGTTTGCTCTAGATTATCTGCTTGCTCTGGACTGTCTGCTTGCTCTCGCTGATCAGGTAACTCCTCTGGTTCCTGAAACATCTTGTAGATCTGAGGTCTGATACTAAATCCGGCTCCAAGGTGGATCAAATTGTCAGAAATACTAGCTTTGTTAGCCTAGCTTCTGACTTAATAGAATTGTGCGTAGAGAAAACAACTAGATTTGCTTGAGAGGACTGTATTCGCGATAATAGATTCCACTATTCAACTAACAGACATAGATTACTTGAGCTAGAATCGATTCAGACAGTAGTTCTCCGTCTAGAACCCTATGTGCGCTCAGCACATCTCTAACCTACAGCTAAAACTAACGTGAATTTATACTGTTTCCTGAGCTATTCCTAGTTACATCACGTAATGTATAATACGAGTAAAATTACATCATGTACTAATTTATAACTGGCTACGTAGCAAAAACACCCCTCTAAGCTAAATCTTATTACGAAATCACCATGGTTACTTATATACAACGCTTTTGCACACGGCATTCTAAAACTGTTCCAATACGTAATCACCAATTGTGTCTTGTGATATAATCGTTTAAAATAAACATAAGCACTAAAATTGCAAATAGTTTAATGGCTGTTCATTTCGATAGGTAAATTCGCACACCAATATGACATTGACACGATAACAACTAGGAACACTCAAAACAAAGAGATGATGACAGCAACTGTGGAGATGAATGGTGCAATAACACAATATGCCGATGGCGAAACAACAAAAGACGGAGCCAATAAAACAAAGGACTAACGATACTCAACAAGACGTGACCAATTGATAACACTAAAACTTGTACTCTAACATCACTCCCTCCTTCAAAAACAAGCCTCCTGGCTTGAATTTTTACAGAGAGTAGTGAAAAAAACTAAATAATAAATGAAACAGACAATAGACAAGACGTGCTACAACCTAAAAACATTTAAAGCAATCAAACTACGTTATGCCATAATTGTCACTAATTCTTGAAACATTGTCTGAGGCTTGGTATAAGCGAGGATTTAAACACTCGGCATAAGTATACAAGTTCTGTTTTTGCTGAATTTCCTCTGATGGTACGACCAACAATTCTCTGTTCTTATCTTCAATGTCTCCTCCCTCATCATTTTCCACAACAACCCGAGTCTGTCGATTCGGTTCCGTTCCAAAGTTTATGTCTTTCTTGTCTAGTTCCGTGGTTATGTCCTTTAGCTTTTGTACAAGTTCACCGATATCCCGATTGATAGATTCAACCTCAATGGACGCTACTGGAATAGATCTTTGTGGCGGGGATAGGTCCATAGGAGAGACATGACAGCAAGAATATCTCCTTTCCCAGCAGTACTTGGCAACATGGCCGACCCTCAGGCAACAGTAGCATATGGGCCGGCCATCTTCACACCTATAGATGTTGGTACGATTCGCAAACGGATATTTGGTTCTCTCTTCAGCCATTCTAACTTTGTCAACCATGGCAGCAACAACTGATATGATAAGGTCTTTAACATCCTCCACTGAAATCATCTTGTCTCTGAAGGTAGGAGTTCCTCCAACGGGGTACCAATGTAAAACGATTTATTTAACACAAGTATAATAAACGGTGTATTCCCATAACAACACTCTAAAGATACACTAATAATTGACAACTTCGAAACGAGACTTAACTTAAAACGGCTTGTCCAACACGACTGTACATAACTGCAACTATATCACGACTGGGGTTACAAGTACAAAACGGATATCCCAAGTACAACACACCAATATGACATTGACACGATAACAACTAGGAACACTCAAAACAAAGAGATGATGACAGCAGCTGTGGAGATGAATGGTGCAATAACACAATATGCCGATGGCGAAACAACAAAAGACGGAGCCAATAAAACAAAGGACTAACGATACTCAACAAGACGTGACCAATTGATAACACTAAAACTTGTACTCTAACAATATGCTGCCATTGTATATCTGCGAGTTGTGTATGAAACGGGGGAGACAACTATCAAATTTGTAGCTGCAAAAGCCAAGGTATGCCCAATTACTAAGCAAAGCATTCCACGTTTAGAGCTTCTAGGGCCCACTTACTCGCTAAACTGGCTAAAACAGTAAGGAGTGTTCTGGCGGAGGAGCTTCAGGGTACGCCCATCACCACATTTTACTGGGTAGATTCCGTTGCCGTTCTTTGTTGGATTAAGAACAATAAGGTCTGGAAACAATTTGTTCGCCACCGGGTGTCAGACATTTTACGCGACTCGCAACGGGAGGAATGGTTTTACTGTCCAGGTCCACAAAACCCAGCAGATTTGCCATCAAGGGGCATGTATGGCCCTCACTTAGAACGTAATCTTTTTTGGTGGGAGGGTCCAGGGTTCCTTAAGCATCCATCTACAAAATGGCCAAAGCAAGAAGCGAGTTTCGAATCCAAGTCAGCTTTAGAGGAAGGTACAAAACAAGTCCCTAACGTTACTCACGTTCTAGCAAGCAAAGAAGTTTTGAATGTCAGCAAAGTCATGGAAGCTGAAAGGTTTAGTTCTTATAAGAAATACGTGCATACGCTAGCATGGGTATTTCGGTTTATAAATAATTTACGTGCTTCGTTGGCAAACAAGAACTGCCAAAGAGGACATCAGGTAAGTAAAGAGGAAGTAGATAACGCAGAAAATGTTCTTATACGATCGATACAAAGCGAATCGTTTGCTAAGGAAATTGAATACTTGCAGAAAAAAGGGGAAACAAAACCCCCTTTATACGTCTCGCAATTTCATCTATTTTTAGATGAAAAGGGCGTTTTAAGGTGTCAAAGTCGCATAAAACACGCACCTGTTATAGAGACATGCATACAACCGATATTGTTACCGAAATTCCATCAAGTTTCCAAATTGTTAGTAATCTATTGTCACGAGAAGGTCATGCACGATGGAGTAAGAGAAACATTAAATCTTTTAAGGCAAAAGTATTGGATTCCACGAGCAAGGGAACTGGTGAAAAGTGTATTAAGAAAATGTATCCCATGTAAAAGGGTAGAAGGCTCGCCTTTTTCTACAACGTTTTGTCCGGATTTGCCACAAATAAGGGTTGACGATCAACCCCCATTTACGAACACAGGATTAGACTTTGCCGGCCCGCTTTAAGTGTTAAACAAGGCTAACAAGGATGGAGAGGAAAAGTATTATGTGTGCCTTTTCATATGTATGTCTACAAGGGCCATTCATTTAGAACTCGTAGAGTCTCTCGAAGTTGAAGCGTTTTTGCGTGCATTTAGAAGATTTGCAGTACGTAGAGGTTTGCCATCGCTTGTAATAAGTGATAACGCCAAGAGTTTTAAGTCGGCATCAAGGGAAGTAAAGGGACTGTTACGTTCTCCTAGGCTGGGTGAAGGTCTAGTGAGAAAGGGGGTTAGATGGCAATTTATAATAGATAGAAGTCCATGGCAAGGAGGTGCTTGGGAAAGGCTTATTAGAAGCGTAAAGCGTTGTTTAAAAAAGGTAATTGGTCGCGCATATCTGACACACATGGAATTAAGTACTACTCTAACAGAAGTCGAAGCGGTTATTAATTGTAGGCCAATTACATACGTATATGATGATGTGGACGGAATTTCGTATCCACTGACACCATCTCAATAGACCCTTTTCACAATGACGTAGAAAGGGCTCGACCTCTGACGAAAACGAGGCAGGTGATGTTCCAGATTCATCGCCGACAATGCTCAGTACGGGGAAAAGAGCTACTCATTCATTTTTGCGATTGTTCTGCTTAAGATACGGTCAAAAATGGACAATAACATGGATTCCATGTTAAATCAGGCTCCGGAGAATAAATGTAGATCACTCGGATGGCAATGTAACGTATATTGGTGCTATAACGCACTTTACAAAACTGATGCTTCGACATCGGGCCTAAATTTGTTTAGGTATTCACAGGCGAATCGAGCGAAGATTCGTTGGCACAATTTTAGTAAAACAATAGATGGAATGGGTGATTTCATTATAAAAATATTGTGCCTACCTTCGAGGGAAACATTTTACGGATGGGAATATCATAAACGGTCGAACATGCGGTGACTCACTCGAGGACCTTTGCCACCCTCGGATCTGTACACTCTTGAGGCTAATAAGATCAGGCCGTCTCACAAGCGAACAAAACGCGTCTTTCCTAGCTACGTTTGCTTCGACATCGGCTTTAGTTTTGAAAATCATGAAAAGTATCTTTTCCTTCATATTCCATCAGTGCATCACAAACAGAATCTCATTCCTATACTGTTCTCCAGAGTATGACCAACGTGATTTCATTAGATTTTGTGCACTTTATTAATCGCTCTCACACAAGCAAAAGAGCTCCCGTAGTCTGTGTTATCTTTGACACAATGAATTCTTGACCTGGTGATGACACTTCTTGTAGATATAAACTCTGGTCTGTTGACAAAGAGCATGCTATGATTAACTTGTAAACTGCATTTTTGCCCTCCCTCTGACTGGGTCATTTAGTGACTCATTTTTGTCTCTCCTTTGTCTCCCCCTTACCCCCCCCCTCTATCTGGATATGCGAAAATAAATGGCATAAACACTATTAAAAAGTTTTATAGGTAGAGCTAATGCTCATTTGATGAACTTCCTCTGTTCCCATTCCCTAGCAATAATGTTTCAGAGCAGATATGCCAGAGCAATTCATGGAGTACCCAGCAACAAAACTAACAGCTTGACACTGAAATTTTCATTGAACTTCCACCATCCCTTAAACCTAACTAACATAGCAACACTTAAATCAGCATCTCACCAATTGTTGCATTATCTATACCTTAAAACTTAGAATTGGTAGAGAGTTTGATAGAGAACTAGCACAAAAGTATGGTATTCTGAGCATTCCTGAGCAAGGTACTACTATTGCAATGACTGCTAGATGATTTGGCATTGCAGATGTTTGTCCTCCTGGTGTTTCCCTAAAAATTCCTCAATTCTATGGGCTATTGACCATACTACAAGCTACTTCATTCTTGATGTAGCTCTCATTTTACAGCCAGATGTCACTACAACTGTACTATGCATGTGACCTTGTAGCTACTTTTCAGCCATTCTTTATACAGTATCCAACAGATAGTGACATTAGGTATACTTATAAAATCAGTTTCTAAATTCCAATATCAGTATATTATTGTAGGGTGGACTATACACTACAGAGGTAAGATGCCTGCTAAATGCTCTACAAAATGATAGTGTTAATACTCAGATCTCTTGAGTGACAATTTCAGTGCTATCAATAATTATTCTTGTCCTTGGTTACCCTGTATTTGTTACCATTAATGAATTCATCAAGTTATTTGTGCTTTTCCAAATTTATCAACCTGATGAGTTTATATCTACAAGAAGTGTCATCACCAGGTCAAGAATTCATTGTGTCAAAGATAACACAGACTACGGGAGCTCTTTTGCTTGTGTGAGAGCGATTAATAAAGTGCACAAAATCTAATGAAATCACGTTGGTCATACTCTGGAGAACAGTATAGGAATGAGATTCTGTTTGTGATGCACTGATGGAATATGAAGGAAAAGATAATTTTCATGATTTTCAAAACTAAAGCCGATGTCGAAGCAAACGTAGCTAGGAAAGACGCGTTTTGTTCGCTTGTGAGACGGCCTGATCTTATTAGCCTCAAGAGTGTACAGATCCGAGGGTGGCAAAGGTCCTCGAGTGAGTCACCGCATGTTCGACCGTTTATGATATTCCCATCCGTAAAATGTTTCCCTCGAAGGTAGGCACAATATTTTTATAATGAAATCACCCATTCCATCTATTGTTTTACTAAAATTGTGCCAACGAATCTTCGCTCGATTCGCCTGTGAATACCTAAACAAATTTAGGCCCGATGTCGAAGCATCAGTTTTGTAAAGTGCGTTATAGCACCAATATACGTTACATTGCCATCCGAGTGATCTACATTTATTCTCCGGAGCCTGATTTAACATGGAATCCATGTTATTGTCCATTTTTGACCGTATCTTAAGCAGAACAATCGCAAAAATGAATGAGTAGCTCTTTTCCCCGTACTGAGCATTGTCGGCGATGAATCTGGAACATCACCTGCCTCGTTTTCGTCAGAGGTCGAGCCCTTTCTACGTCATTGTGAAAAGGGTCTATTGATAAATGGCAAGAACCTATCACTGCTACCCCAAGACAGGTACTTCGAAATGGTAAGTACGTATGAGTCTCTGTCTAAACGAGCAAAATATCATAAGACCCTATTACATCAGTTCAACAAACGATGGAAAAAAAGAGTATGTAACTGGTCTAATGGAAGTTTACAGACCAAATGACAAACAACAAGAGCCTAATGTATCAGTAGGGGATATGGTCCTTTTGAAAGATGAAAGTAAGAAACGTGCTTTTTGGAAATTATGTAAAATCCTCCAGTTAATTGTAGGCACAGATGGAAGAGTGAGGTCAGCCAAGATACAGATTGCTGGTGAAAAAAGCAAGGGTAAGGTATTTAGACGTTCTCTAAAGTTACTTGTTCCTTTAGAAATCGCTTGCAAAGAACCTATTTGTACCACAGAGAATAAACGAATTATGCCTATAACGCATGCGCAGAAAGCAGATCAGCCGATTACGCGATCAAAACGCGCCGCAGCGACCTTAGGAGAATTTTTAAGAAGAGACAATGCTGACAATATGTAGTTCTTATGATATTGCTTAATTAATTTCATTTGTGCTTCAAAGACTTTGTTAGTTATGTTCACGTTGTTAAAGCTTATGGTTAAGTTTTGCTATTGTAAATTGAGTGAATTCAGCTCAATTGGGGGAGTATGTTGTGAAGTCAGTATGTCATATACGTCATCGTAGTTATAGCTTCACACGAGCTCGCCCCAGTCTCTGTAGTTTGTAAATATGCGTTTTATTGATTTCACTATAGCACGAAAAAGCGGGAACATTGCTTTAGCATACTGAAAGCTTTTTTCGTCCGACACTCGTCAGAGTATGAAACGTCGGATAGCGACCGAACGGTGAAACGAAATATATAGCCAGATGCGGGTACACGTGATATGATGAATAATGCGTCTATTTGGCTCTATGATTGGCCAATTAGCACCTATTCACCATTGTTTACTTGAAGAGTCCAAGTGAAAAAACGAACTCTTTTTGTTTACACAAGACTGGGTTTTGAGTCTTGATGTAAACCGATTCCAAAACACCTAAATGAAAGGACGATCTTGCTTGCCCAATGATCCGAAAACTATCGTCTCTGATCATTGGGCAAGCAAGATCGTCCTTTCATTTAGGTGTTTTGGAATCGGTTTACATCAAGACTCAAAACCCAGTCTTGTGTAAACAAAAAGAGTTCGTTTTTTCACTTGGACTCTTCAAGTAAACAATGGTGAATAGGTGCTAATTGGCCAATCATAGAGCCAAATAGACGCATTATTCATCATATCACGTGTACCCGCATCTGGCTATATATTTCGTTTCACCTTTCGGTCGCTATCCGACGTTTCACACTCTGACGAGTGTCGGACGAAAAAAGCTTTCAGTATGCTAAAGCAATGTTTCCGCTTTTTCGTGCTATAGTGAAGTTCTGTAGTACCAACAGACTTTTTATTGATTTGTTAGTTTAGTTGTGATTTATGCTGAAAGAATTATGGTCACAATAGTTACATGAGGATATTTGGCTGCAATGCATATGCACATGTGCAAGACAAACAAAGGAGAAAGTTAGATTCAAGAGCTGAGAAGTACAGACTGGTGGGTTATTCTTTTCATTCAAGAGGTTTTAGACTGTACAATGAAGCAAAGAGAGATGTTGTTGTCAGAAGAGATGTTATATTTGATGAAAGTGATATTCAAAGAAAGAAGGTTAGTGACAAAGATATTGAAGCTGGGTATGCTCCAGATGAAAATGAGAGCAGTGATAATGAGGCAAGTGGGAGTATGTCAAAGACATGCAGAAATGAAGAGACTGACGATGCAGAAATACCAGCACAGAATGATATGGTAAAAGTGAAAGGTACGTGGATAAAGAGAAGGGAACTTTCAAGTAGAGCAACAAAGGGCAAAAGACCATGGACTTTTGAGGAAGAATATGGACATGAAATGGCAGTTCATAAAGCAAGTGAGATTAAGCTTGAAGAAGGACCTCAATGCCATTTTGCACTTATTAGTAGTGGAGATATATCAGAACCAACTACAATAAAACAGGCCCTCGAAGGAGAACATGCTCAAGAGTGGAAAGCAGCAGCTGATGCAGAATACAAAGCACTAATGGAAAACAAAACTTGGGATATAGTTGATCGACCAAGCAATAGGAAAGTTCTCACAAACAAATGGGTATTTCGTATCAAATATCAAAGTGATGGATCTATTGAACGATTTAAGGGAAGACTGGTAGTTAGAGGTTTTGAGCAAGTACATGGACTGGATTATGAAGAAACTTTTGCTCCCGTGGTAAAATTTGACACTATTCGAATCCTGCTGGCCTTTGCTATTCAAAATGACCTACTTTTACATCAAATGGATGTAGTAACAGCCTTCTTAAATGGAGTAACTGATCAGGAAATATACATGGAACAACCTGATGGATATGCAGTACGTGGTCAAGAATCCAAAGTTTGTAAATTGAAGCGTTCGCTTTATGGTCTAAAGCAATCCCCGCGTTGTTGGAACCAAGTTTTCGATACATTCTTATTATCTATTGGCTTTTCTCAATCGGAGGCAGACCCATGTGTCTACATTACGTGTGATCTATTTGTTATTATTGCAGTTTACGTTGATGACCTTCTAGTATTGACGGAAACTCAACATGTTATGGATGAAATTAAAGCGATTCTTTGTGACAGGTTTAAAATGAAAGACATGGGACAATTGCACTACTGTCTTGGAATTTCGATTGTGCAAAATAAGGAGAACAGCACCGTGTACCTTCATCAGAATCAGTACATTGAAAACATGCTAAAGAAGTTTAATATGTCAGACTCAAAAATTGTGTCAACGCCTACGGATATTAATGTAAAATTATACAAGGATGATGGTTTCAGTCAGCCTGTGGATAAAGTACTCTATCAGTCATTGGTTGGGAGCTTATTGTACACTGCTATTGCTACAAGACCAGACATCTCTTATGCAGTGGGAGTAGTTGCACAGTTTTGTGGCAGTCCAAATCAAAGTCATCTTACAGCAGCAAAACGTATTTTACGATATTTGAAGGGAACTGCTCAGTATGCTTTGTCATACAGAAAGGATTGTAACATTGTTGGATTCTCGGATTCCGATTGGGCAGGAAACTTAGACGATCGAAAATCGATAAGTGGAAATTTGTTTGTTTATGGAGGTGGAGCGATTAGCTGGCTTAGCAAAAAACAGCCTGTCATTGCTTTATCGACTTCGGAAGCAGAGTACATTGCCTTGAGCTATGCAGTGCAGGAAGCTATATGGTTAAAATTATTGTTAGCCAGTTTTGGCGTGATTGTTGATAAGCCAATTATCATCAAGGAGGACAATCAAGGCGCAATTGCGATTGCAAAAGACTCAGTTAAGCATACTCGAGCAAAACATATCGACATTCGTTTTCATTTCTTGCGTGATGTTGTTAAGCGTGGTGACATCCAACTCGAGTATTGCATGACAGAGAATATGACTGCTGATATACTAACAAAATCAGTCTCAAAGAACGAATTTGTTAAGTGTCGTAATGAGATGGGACTTCAGGTTTATCCAAAGAACTGAACAAATCAAGTGGGAGACTGTTGGACGTGATTTGTCAAGTTAGATTACCTATTGTATTGTTTTGTTGGGGTAATCCCCTTTTATTGTTATGTTCGCTGTATCTCAGTTAGGCTAATTGTAGGATAGGACCATATTAGCATAGACGGTAAGATATCGATCAACAGTGGCCACCAAAAATTTTGCACGGGGGCCCCGAAAGGAATTTGCCCACATTGTGGAGAGGCAAGATCCATAGCAAACATGGCCCGCCATAGAAAATCCTGCGGACTTAGAAATGAAAGTCAGTTTACTTTAACGGAAGAAGAAAGAGCGGTACAGAAAGAGAAAAGAGAGAATGAGATAAAAGGGGACTTGATAATTTGTGAACTTTGTAGTCAACCAAGATCAAGAGCAAATGTCAGTAGGCATAGGAGAACCTGTAAGGGGAAACAGGCCAACGTCGAGACGGGAAATCGGACGGCGGATTCCTGATAGGGAATGACAGCCTACGACGACGACGACGACGACGACGATGATGATGATGATAATGATAATGATAATGATAATGATGATAATGATGATTTTGGCGACAAGGCTACGAAATTGGGCAGAAGCTACTGGAGCACTAGATGAGAATCAAGCAGGTCTTAGACAAGGAAGATCGACGGCTGATGCAACGCAAATCTTTGTAAGAATCCAAGAAGATGTGAAAGTAGTTAGAAATATGGAAGTAATAGGCAATGGAAGGGAGGAAAGAAAAGAGATGGCTATACTCCTAGATCTAAAAAAAGCATACCCAAGGGTGAGTCGACCAATGCTATGGGCCATACTCGAGAAATATAGACTACCAAACAAAGTAATTGACAAGCTGAAAGACCTACACGAGTTTACATCGTACAGAGTCAGGGGGGAAGAAAGAGAGAGTACGAAGTTCATTCCACAGAGAGGACTACGAGAAGGATGTGCAACGTCTCAGGTTATTTTTAACATATTCCATCAGGCGGTTATTCGAGTTGCAGAAAAGGAAAGAGCATGTGAAGCAGAGAAAAATAACAGAAAAGTAGGCATTGAATGGTCGTTCATGCCTGGCCATTCACTTCCACCAAAGAATGTAAAGAACACGTTCAACTCAGAAGCCAAGAATACAACACTAACAATGTCTTTGTTTGCTGATGACACCACTATCATTGGAATGAATGACGAAATAGACGAAGGCAAGCAAATAATCCAGAAAGTCATGGGGAGTTTGAAGAGAGAACCAATGAATCAAAGGAGGAGAAAATGGAATTCGGAGCAAGAGACAGTGAGGAAATCCGTATGTTAGGAACATATATGGGAAATGAACATGATACTAAAATGCGAATAAAGAGAGCAGCAAGAACGTGGATGCAAATAAAGAAGAGATTTATGAAATGTAAGCTCAGCAAGAAAACGCAAGCCAAAGTAGTAGAAACCTCCGTGGAAAGTACCATTTTGTTCAATGCTGCAGTGAGACCTTTTTCAAAGTCGGAGACAAAAAGAATTCAAAGTTGGATAGACAAGAGGTATAGATACATATGGAGTAACAAGAAAGAGGAACCTTTGAGACAGATGGAGAGGAATCACATGAATATGCAAGATGTAAGAAACGAGCTAGATGTTATGACAATCAGAAGCAAAATAGAGAAGAGCCACTTAGTAAGAATTGGTCACATTGCAAGAATGTCAGATGAGAGATTAGTAAAACAGGCGACGATGGGTTGGATCAGACGAATGGAGATGGGGAAAAAACCAAGGAAAAGAAAGATGACAACGCTTGCTTACTGGCATAGACTATTGAAGGAAGCAAATATAGAAGTCCATGAAGTAGAAAGACTAGCGATGGATAGAGTGAAATGGAAAAATATGGTCGAAAGTAGAATGAGACACATAGAACAATTCGAGAAGCAACAGGGGCACCAGTATAGAAGACATGATGATGAAGAAATTATTGAGAGAAGATCACAGTACGAGGTACAGAACGACAACAAATGCAAATACGAAGGGTGTGGCAGAACATTCAGAACGAAAGCTGGATTGGTCATTCATCAGAAAAGATTTCACAGAACAGTGGAGAATGCACCAACTTTTAGATGCCAAAAATGCAATGGCAAATTTAGACAAGAAGCAACATGGAAAAACCATTCCAAAGCATGCAAGGGTGGAAGAATAGAAGGAGAAAGAAAGGAATGCAGGATTTGTAATAACTTGGTCGGAAGGCCAAATTATGCAAGGCATGTAATGAGCTGTGAACAGAGGAACAATGTGCAAAAAGAGAGAGAAACCCAAGATAGAAGATCAGATCAGGCTAGTGCACAGACTGCAAGAAAGTATGTCTCAGAGAGAACAATATGCACATATTGCGGTGCAAATGTAACTGCTACCAATCTGGCAAGACACCAAAAATCGAGGGCATGCATGGTCTCGGATCAGTGACACAATCAACTGCACACCTCATGCCTAACGGCGACAAAAGAAGAAGAAGAAGAAGAAGAAGAAGAAGATAATGATAATGATAATGATAATGATGATGATAGTGATGATGATAAAGTCATAGCGAGGATAATGAAAGCGATAATAATGATAACCATGATTTTATGCCCTAACATTTCTTCATTGCAAATACTTACTGGAGAAAGGGTTGCATCGTAAATTCGAGAGTTCCAAACTCCACCTCCTTCGCTAAAATTAGCTGCCCATCTGCACTCTATTTTGTCACCATCTGGATCATGCACTGGGAGCTTGTAGTGAGAATACTGATAATAATTATGCTGTATAACTGGAATGTGGGAAATCTGCGGTGGTGTGTTGATTTTTAAGCTGCTGTATCCATTATTTGTCTTCTGAAGGGAAATGGTGGCCTCTACATTCCAGGAGGAGCTTGAGTAGCTTTTCATTCCACTGATCCAACAGCAGGATGAAGTGCTGATTGCAAAGGAAACAAATTCGACATGAAAGTTTTAATTTTGATAAAGAAAAACTAGATATCCCATATAGCATTGCAATTAAAAATTCAGAAGTCGTGGCATAGAGATTAGGCGATGACATGGGCGTGGAGGTCAAGAAATTGGCGTGACAAAAACGAAGGTCTTGCCAGCGTATTATTTTCTCAGAGTGGGTGTGACGCCTCTATGTCCCCCATTGTGAGGGGCCTTTTGATAATTGTGCATTCCCTACCAGTCACAAGACTTGGTACAACTAATGTCTCCTAATAGGTCCGAAAGTATTCCACTTTTATTTCTTCCATTACAGTCATACATAGATGCAAGGATGGGGCTACAAGTTCATACTTCGAGAGGGACTGAGAACTTCTTCAACTTTCTTTATAACATGTTCTACTTGTCACGTATGGGAAAGCCATAGCGATCTCTTTAAGGTGCATTTGTTGATAGCAAAATTATGATACGTACTGTCATTATGAATATTAACTGAATCCAATGAAGACATTATATAATAACTATCAGGTGAAGCCAAGGGAGGAACAGGGGAGTAGGGGACTTTATCAGAGTTTGCTAGCCCACTGTTGGAAATTGAAGAACTCTTATCTTGAAGCAACTTTAGCAGTTCTAGTACCCTGTTAACCCTATCCTAGTCTCCCACGTGGGGATTGGCATTGCAAAGTGAGCAAAACCAGACAAATACCCCACTATGTGGGGACATTTTCTGTGGAGAACAGGTAAAAATCCACCATCCTCCTGGGGACATTTTGACCCCAAATTAAGAGATTTTGCATGGTAACAGAGTCCATCAAAACTGAAAGCTTGTCATTTAGCATTTGATTACCATTACTTTGCAGTTTATATAATTCCAAAGGATGCCCTAATCAGTTATCATTCGAGCTGATATCACAATAAGCCACGAAGCAAATCAATCGATGGGCTTATTTAAAGCCTGGTTTTTCATAAGGTCGCCAACTGTCGCTATCTGTCGCTACATTGAAGGAATTGGTGCTTGGTGCAATGCAAAATTTGGCATGCAAATGGCATTCTGGGAAAATAGGTTGCTGCTAAGTATCGCCAGACTTTAGGATTTCTTAGTTCTATAATATTTTAGTGTCGCTGAGCTGTTTCTAGCTGCTGCTAGCTTTCTCTACCAGTCGCTGAGTCAGGACTTTTTCTAACTCAGCGACAGGTAGCGACAGTTAGCGACCTTATGGAAACCAGGGTTAACTAAGAAAGAAAGGATTAAGAGCAATACCGGAAAGTGCTGAAGGTGGCACCTATCTTGAATATACTGACAATACCGTGCGAGAAGGATATTGGATTACGCAGAAGTCATTGCAGCAACAATGGTTGCCATCTTGGATTTATGTATTACGCCAAGCTACGTATTCCCACCTAAAACCCCACATTGCTCAGTGGAAATGCCAAAATGTGTCAATCCCTACGTAATGCCGACACAAAAAGCAGCTAAAGGGCAACAAATCCCCACTAATGCCACAAACACCCCAAGGTGGTGGGGGTGGGGGCTCATTTTGACTGGTGAATAAAACTGAAGGAATTATTATTGGCAATTCTCAAGTACTTCAAACTAGTAAGAGGCAAGCGCCAGAAAATACAAAATTCCATTAATTTTGAAATTACTATGAAATAGACCAAAGGTACTTACACGGCTCTGTACTTATAAGCTTTTGACAAATACAATGTTACTTTGTTCGAGCCAACTGTAAAATCAGAGTCAACACTGAATTTCTCACAGTAGAACCCAGCCGAGAACGTGCTGTGATAGGACTGCGGAATACCAGAACCTGCAGTATAGTATAGTTTCCAGGAGCCATGGCTAAAAAACTGGCAGTTTGCTATTGATGAATTGTAGCAATAAGAGTTTCCATCACTCCTCCTCCATGAAGCACCGTAATTCACATGTACCTGTAATGAGATTTTACATATCAGAAATTGCTTATACTGGCTTCTCCCAACAGTGCGCTACATGAGAATATCTGACAGTATTGAAATGTAGGACGATTCAATGCGGTGTCTAGTCGAGTCCCATGTCAATCGCAATACATTTGTATGGGGGAAGGCGAATTGAAACTCAAGTCGAAGTGCCGGCGTGAAGTTCTCATGTAAACAGAATTTGCTCAGATCGGGGCGAACTGAGTAAGTTACACGGGAGGGGGATTGCAGCTTGAGATTTGGTTTGACATTCGAATGCCTTTTTGGCGCCAAAGGAGTCTATGGTACCTATTTCTCGGGTGCATGTAGATATGCAAGGTCAAACTGCTTTCCTCGATCTACTTGGGCAACTCTTTCTTCAGTGCATGATGCTGAACAAACGGTTGTATAAATAGAAAGAAATTTAGTTGTATTGGTGTACGTATAGTTGTCTGCAGAAACGTAATCAAAAGTATACGGGACCATTCACAGAAGACGTCCGAGCATTAGGGGAGATAGGGTCTGGTGAAATAGGACAAATTCGGACATAGGGGAGGGAGTGCTTACGCAGTGCGGACGTTCAGGTGTTCAGAACGTTATTGCAAGACAGCTCCTCAGGGTAACTGATCATGAAAAGATGACAAAGGATGAAGCAGCAATGATGACGTAGCACCGAGTGAAGTAGCGCCTATTGTGGAAATTGAAACGTCAATTATCGTATGACTTGGTTGTTTCTTTGTATGTTCTCTTCTTGCAGCTAGAAATGCCCAAGTGACAAATATTGTACACTTTTTACATATAGATGCTTAAATAGTTTTTAGTATGACATAGATGGACATCCGAGAGTGGGAGGGGCCCTTGAATCCAGCAATTACCAGACAAAGGGGAGGGGGTCTAAAAAGTCAATTGTTTGCTTCTGTCGCGAATTCACTGACGCCATTCTGTTGTCAAGAACAATTCGCTCAAAAAACGCAAGCGCATCGATGTTTCGGTACAAACTCAAATCGATTTGAAATTATCATGTAAATGCCATGCAAATTTGCAAATCTGTCTGAAATTCAGGCCGATTTGAAATTTCAAGTCAGAGTGAGTTTCATTTCGGGTCTCATGTGAATGCACCCTAAATGAATGATACCCATCACTCGACCCCTTACGGCATCATTTTCACCGCTGAATCAGCTATGTTGCAACCCTCGGTACCTAGCATCCTAACAAGTCAGTCAAAAATCTTGAATACTCCTTTATTAATCGAAGAATAATACTAGTCGAAAATGAATCTATCGCAGATGATATAACGGAAATAAGCAATTGCTTTAATACTAGTTTCTTAAGCATAAATGATACTCTATTCATTGGAAAAACAGTGTCCTAAGCTGCAATTTCCAATAATTCATATGATCTAGTGGTGAATACTATCACAAGATACAGAAACCACACCAGCATTACAAATATTAAGGCCCAGTTCATATGTCATATTTCTGCCGCAGTGAACCTTCGCATTCAAAAGTAAACCGAAGAATACCTGCAACAATGGCATTTACTTCAGAGCAAGGTTCTTACCAAAAGAAGCACTCTCTAATAACGATTGTACTTCACTCTACGTTAATTGTAGTAGTAGTTAATCCAGCGTCTAAAACCATCAGTCGAGCTACAGCTGTAATAATGCCGCATTTTAATTCCATTTAATTTGCCGTTACGGAAATTTGGCGAATGAACTGGGCCTAAGTGCATATTGGTGGGAGTTGTCCTCAAATATACTTATAACGAATACACAATTTAAGTTATGTTAGTCTTCTAGATTTCTTCCATTAGCAAATATAGATCATCCTGATGAATGGCAGTGGAATTATTTCTTACCAGCAACTCGTCATAGCTCGAGTCAAAGTTTTGTGAAATTCTCAATGCACTTTCTTGGATCCTGTCTATTTTGCTATTTTTAAGTATATCATGCAACATCAAGATGTGGGGATTGAGGTAGACATTGTGATATTATGAAAGATCGCACCGGCAACCTCACTTTGTTTGGACTTGCATACGCCGCTGGTTGAGATAATGCATCAAGCTGTTGATTTGCTTTTTTGCTGAGTCATCTTACATTCTTACATGTTCTTTGAAGTTAAGATCTTCATCAATAATAATTCCGTAGTAAATTTTTCCTAGATCTAGTGCTACAGGTTCTTTTCTGCTTCTCCCTGTCCTCGTGTGATTGTTAATACTAAACATGTAGTTAATAATTAATGAACAATAATAACTTGCAGATGCAGGTATAGAAACTTTCAGCTTAGGAGAAGCAAATAGACTGGAATCACCTACTGTGCAAATTATATGAAAGGGCCGATTTCATCAAACATGGTATAGCGAAGAAGAGCTGCAAGTACATATATTCAAAGCGATAAGTTAGTATGCGAAACTTTATATGGTGTGGCGAAATGGTTAAATAGCAGTGCCAAGAATGTGACAGTTCAACATGTAACTTCTCAGGTTCCAAACGCATAGTCACTACGAGCCACCAGCCAACTCGGTTGCTCACCACTCTCGTAGGTCGGTAAACTCAGATAGAATCAGAGGACACAGGCCGTAGGCCAGATGTCAAAAGGACCTGAATAGCTGCCATAGAAAACCAGCCTCGCGTTAATAAATAAAGGTTTAACGAACTAACCAGTTCATCAGCAATTTGACAAAGTACGATGAAAAAAATATGTATAATAGTGGGAAAATGCACAAAAATTTTCAATAGTCAAAATAGTACTAAGTGCTTTAAGTAAGTGTTTCTGGGTTTCCGATAGCAGTTTTGCGAACATCTAGCAAAATTGGCTGGTCTATTACAGAGCTATTTTAAAAGTTGCAAAAACTTAGAAATTCACTTAAAATGTTGTCTTTGCAAGCTTCGAAGTAGTTTGCGTTTTTTGGCTTTTCTGTCATGCATGAGACGCAAAGCCCTTCGCCGCCATAATGGGACTTTAGAAGCTCCTGCTGTATAATGAATCCGAAAGCTCAACAACTGGTTTTTATCTGAATAACTCATACTATAAAAACTCAAGGCATACACCTCACCTCAGCCCTGCCAAAGCCAAATGGACGTTAATGTTGAAAACAGGCGTGACCTCACAGAACTCTAATCATTAATATCTTCTTTTAAGATGCTCCAAAGCACGTGAGCTCAAGAGTCATCAGAAAATCGTATAGATTGCTTCAAACTTAGAAGTTCAATGCTTCTTCACCTTAGTTTTCATTAGCTACAATTCTCAGATACCAAATGCTTTCTTTCGTGGGTTTTCGTGCATCCTGCAGAACCACTATAGACCGTGACGACTTAATTGGCATGTTAAGACGAAGTGATAGCTACAAAACACTAGAGATAACTCATTGTCCCTACCTTTACTGTTGAGGCATATGAATTTGCTGGATAGTAGTTGTAATCTGTGGTATTCACAACCCACGTTATGAAGGAACCACGAAAATGGGAAGCGTCGGCGCTCCAGAGAGCTGTAATCAACACAAAGCATCGGAGCCACATCTTTAACGGCTGCTTTCACCTTCCCGCGATATGCGATTAAGGATAATGGTGAATGTCAATACCTTATCTGAAATCGTCCATGCAATGCAAGTCACATTGTACTCCAAAGAATCGGAGACTGAACAACTTCAAATTTATATAGTTATTGTAAGGTGAATTCCATGGTTACACCTACACTGCGCATGCGCATTAGATGGTAGGAGGTTCATACACTGCGAGCCTGTTTTCTACTGTGCTAGATAATGCAATTTTTGATGCTTTACATTTGCAGCGTGTTTGAGATGCCAAATCCATGCCGTGCCATTGGAAAATGCTATCCAAAAGAAACAGACCTGCCAACTCACAGACAAAATCGGGAATAACAAGAGTCGTTTAAAAAAAAGAGAAATGTACAATTATGGGAAGGATGGAGCTTCGCAGTTTTGCACTTTGAACAGTCAATAAAAGCACCCCGCTACGAAGGCGATAATCTAGTTTCTTAAAACGATTCAATTCAGCATTTATTCAGCTTCCTGACGTTAGCATCTTTTGCTGTTTCAGCAATATCTTCCTCAGGCGCCCATCTACGAAAAGGTAGTCGGGGCTCTGGGTATTGTGATTTCATTGATAAAATACTCGAAAGTGATCTAGCTTGAGGCTAGAGCGGTTGTCAGTCTTATACTCTTGTACGATAGAATATGACCACCTCAGTTCCAGATTGGGATGTTTGTAGGTGTTAGACTACACGCAGTATTTCATATAAAGAAGAGAATAGAAGTATTCTTACCCACTGTTGTCGCTAATTGTAGAAGCCGGCAGTTTCATAAATAATCATTAATTTCTTGCTGTTCCCGAACCTGCTTACCAAATATTTAGGCCATGCAGCAAGGGAGAGCGGGAGAAGGTAAGCAACAGCGAAAGACTCCAAGTGAAACCGGGATAGCTGGAAGGTCTGGAAGGAAAGGATGAACCCAGCATACGATAGACAATACAAGGATCTGTAGTGCCCATTTCCATTTCCGGTATGATTCATACTGCTAAAACTTTCGATTTTCATTAAACTCAAGTGCAAACCTGAGTGCATTCAATTTACTTAGGCCTAGCGATCTATGGCGAACAAAAAGCTCTTTTTAAGCGTTCGTAATGCAAAGAGACATGTTTCATAACGAACCTCTGGCATAAGCTTGCATGAAGTGCACCCTAGCGTGCAAATTAAAATTAAAGAGCATAGCGGTTTGGAGAAGCATTTACAGAATCACAATACTATTGTGAGTTCTGAGGGTTTTGCATCACCAGGAAAATACTCACATTAGTGAAAATGCTGTCATATCTCAAATTTCCTGACCAATATGAGAGTTTCTGACAATTCAAAGTTTCCCGCAAGTAGCCTACTGTTGGTACCTTGTCGGGTATTTCAATTTATACATGAGAAACGTCTAAGGACCCCAGTTGCTCCCATGACGCAGTTTCTCATCCTGCTCAAAACTGAAGGCCTTGTTATAGCCTTGTTAAGTTGATGAAAATAAGACCTCTTTTAGCAGATCGACTGTGGTTTAAAATGATTGTTATAGATTTGGTTTTGGTAAATTGATGAGGATCAGTCCATTTTCCACTTTACTGATTTTGGCCCCAAAAGAAATGCAACCACCTTGTTTACGGTAATAAGCGTGGTATGGTGACAAAAGATCGCCTACACTTAGTGCCTTTTTCTTGCAAGGTGCCTCAATAAGTCAAGTCATAATTTTTGTTTGTTTGACTGTTTTCTGCCTATCTACAATCTGCATTGTCATCAATGATACTATCGTTAACTTTACTTTTTCAGCAGCAAAATTCTACTACTTTCACCCAAAAATAGCTGGGGCCAGTTCTCCTGCAGATAGGATTCGATGCGCTCAGAACTCGCTGGCCTCACAACTCGCTATGCTTTGATTTCCGAGAATTCAGATAGCCGCAAAGCTTTTCATTTTCCACTTTCAAATGAATTATTAATCGGAAGGCCGCTTAGTTAAAAACAGTCATCTATATAGGGCAGGTAATCACATTAACCATTGGCAACAGGATAACTGATTTCCCAGAAAGAGCGACTACTAGAAAATGCAGCTTGATAATAAAAATTGGCTATAAGAAAAGCTCAAAGCATATGACATCTATGACCTTTTCGTGCATTTCAGCGCTACATACTCATTCTTATGTATTGTTTCTACACTCGCATGATTCTTTGGGCATTCTCTCAAAATAACGTAACGAACATATTTTGCATATAGTGAAGCTAGGAAACTGCAACTGATTAATGAGAGAAATTCTAAAAGTCTTAAAATAAATACAAAAATAATACAAAAATAATTCTTGACTACCGCATGCTACTTTGAAATTTCCAATCGAAAAATGCCTTGTGAGCAAATTTAGCTCATAATTATTTTAGATTTATGGTCCTCCTAGACGGACTTAGTAGACAGTGGTATTAATGCCATCCCTATTACCCCTAAATACCTCTAAAAGCACAAAATCTGCAATAAAGTACAATAAACAAGTGCTAAAACGTTCGAAATGTGCGAGCTACAAGGGAGTTCTAAACTCACAATATCAGAAACAAGTTTTAATGATCTCACTCTTGTTCATACTCTGAGCAAAGCACAAACTTTAAAGTTCAGTTAAGTTGACTGACTTAATTTTCACGGCAGCAACACCGCTGGTATCAGTCACCATGCAAGCGCTAATTGTATAGGATGTATCAGCATCACCTAACGAAAAGGTGGATCTATGCATGAACAACTGGCAACATAAATAGGTCAAGTGTCCATTACTACACGCTTCTACTATGCACACAGCTGTCAGGCTACGAAAATTTTACTGGACTAGCAAATGCTAAAAGGAACGTTACTTGGACATCATGCAGCTCAGTAAATGAGACGAATATATTAGAAGAAAGGAAGGATTAGGGATTTAAATATACATACACACAACACACACACACACACACACACACACACACACACGCACACACACACACACACACACACACACACACACACACACACACACACACACACACACACACACACACACACACACACACACACACACATATATATATATATATATATACATATACAGTATATATATATATAATATATATATATATTATATATATATATTATATATATATATATATATTTCTATGTGTATGTATATTCATACGTAATTAATTGTTTAGATGCTTTCAGCTCGAGCTTTATGGAAATTTTCCTGTCTCTGAAAAACACTGTGAGTTTAGAGAACTAAGGAACTTGAGTAAATTTAAGAATAAATAGCTTTGTCCTTGAACAGGTCTGCTTGCTTTTCACTGCTGATCACTCCCAGGTGAGCTAAATCGACTTCGGTCTCAATCTGTCGCTCGGGAATTTGATTGACGGCGTCTGCTTCATCAGCATATTTCCCTTCTCGTGGAAGAACCTTTGCCTTCTTTTTTAACTTTATGACCGTTATGATCAATCCAGCAATTATAGCAACAGCAACACTTATACCGACTGCATATCCAATCTTTGCACCAATCGACAAACCTACGGTGCCTGCTCCGGCTGTAGACTCTAGAAAAGGTTATGTAAACATACATACATACATACATACATACATACATACATACATACATACATACATACATACATACATACATACATACACACACACACACACACATATATACTGTATATACATATATCAAAATGCTGAATAGAATAGAATAGAATAGAATAGAATAGAATATCAAAATAGAGAAGAACGATATGACAGAATTGATATGACAGAATAGAGTCTGTCTGATGAATGCACTACCATGAAACTCAGAGTCACAGATACCATGTCTTTTCTTTAATTGTCTTCAGCTGTATACTTTGCTCTGTACTGGTTTTGTACATTGAGCACTATCTCGTCAGTTAAAGACTATCCACGGAGAAGATATATATATATATATATATATATATATATATATATATATATATATATATATATATATATATATATATATATATATATATATATATATATATATATATATATATATTCTGGGACATAATCATATTCTAGGTATGGATGAGAAAGAATGCACATGTTACCTGGCTCGTTCTGAAGCCTCACTTGCATATCAACCAAATACACTGATGAAGGAGCTTGCTCGCTTTCTTCTGTGATCGCCCTTTTACCCCTGTATATGTTATTGCCAGGGCATCCATAACGGCAACGATAATCAGTTGATGTTGAATGACACAGGAAAACCAGGCAGTGCAAAAACACTGCCGTACTGTTCTGTACATATTTGAATGCCTGCATACTAAATCGTTGCCGGCTGCTGCTTGTGGCATGAAATTGGACAGTTTTATCAGTAGGGCACCTATAGAAAGAAAAATGTTGAAACAAAATATTTCTCTGCTTTCAATTGGCCAGTTTTAGAACTGTTGTGTCCATGAAACAATATAATATAAATATTGTCTACTTTATCTTCTGCTCTGATGCTACCAACGAGATTTCTCTAGTAAACCGATCATGTTGTTACTTTATTTTGGTATTTTACCTTGCATACATACATATACATATGTAAATATACATGGTGAAAAGCTACGAAGTATCAATAAGGTAACATTGGTATATCTGCAAATTGCTCTTTCAAACTAGTCTGAAGGAATATAACTCCAGTGGTTAAAGTACTCCTCGCCAAAACACAATTTCCAATATAATGCTATAACTTTGCATTAATTTATATCTTTAATCACCACTGTATTTAAACATGGGCTGAAAGCAGTTACTGCATGGCCTAAAATCGAGAATCAGTCGATTGAAACGAAATGAAAACTCCTTTGATAAAGTAGTCTACGGATGCCTACACGGCTACGAAATAACAAGGACAACATTGACTGGTATTTTGAAAAATATACCTGTTTGATATAAATGTATACTTCAATGGATGGTTTCTGTCCATAGTTGGGGTAGAGTAGCATTGGTCAATGAGAACTACAATGTTGCTGTCGATGTTGCTGGCATAGATCTCAAGGTATATCCAGTCTCTGACTTTAACGGCAACGGGATAATACGAGTGCATTCGTACATAACTGTGGTCGGTGTACATGACAAAAAAGAATGTGAAGTTTCCATAGCCAACTGAAAGAACAACATGACATTGCTAAGGGCACTCTTTTCTACATCGAGTAAAATAAATAGTTTATAGAAAAATATGATTTCATTTGTCACGCAAAAAGCCATAAAATATGTGTTTGCCCAATCAATGTCAACCCAATTGCCTTATCATTACAAAGTTAGTTTTATTTTCACCTCTCCTTCACGCACTCACTTGTTGATTTACAGCATCATTCATAATCAGTCGATTACTTAGTTATTAATCCACATGCTATCCCACAAACACTCAGTCACTCGCTCACTCAGTCACTCGCTCACTCACTCAGTCACTCGCTCACTCACTCAGTCACTCGCTCACTCACTCAGTCACTCGCTCACTCACTCAGTCACTCGCTCACTCACTCTCTCTCTCTCGCTCTCACTCACTCACTCACTCACTCACTCACTCACTCACTCACTCACTCACTCACTCTCTCACTCACTAAATCGATAGCTAACATTGTTGCTTCTTCTAACTTTCCTGAAATCATTTCTTCACTCTCTCCGTTCTTTCCTTCCTTTCTCTGCCGCAGTAGGAACATTCTTGGCACTATAGTAGGAAAAATAGAGCACAACAAGCTATAATGAAACAAGGCCAAATGGGCTGATATCAGCTTTCCGTTTCAATATAGCCATTCATACTTTCTCCATCCACATTACTTATGCACCAAAGAATTGAAGAGAGAAGACGATCCAACCAGCTTCTACATACATTCGATTGGACAGGCTTCAGCTAACAAAACTTGCGAAGAATGCTTAGAAATTTGAAATCACTAAAATTCAATACAACATACTCTCCTCTCCAGTCACATTTGAAGTTGGTTTATAGCTGACTGTTTGCACATGCGCATTCCTATCATAATAGCACGAGATTTTAACTCTCTGATCCAAATTTCTTGTGATGAGTCCATTCTCCGCCTTCCCTGTAAAAATCACCTCGTTCTCGTATATTATGTGTGAGTAAGTATCAACTCTGACGGACCCACACGCACCAGGTACGCTGCCAAGGACAATGGTCGAGTAGTATATCGAGGCACGACAAGACGGATCTCGAAGAGTGATGCTGGAGTATAGTGATGTATTGTAGTACTGACGATCAAATTCGACTCTCATGTAATTATTGCTGCAGGACATCGACGAAGTCTTTTCTGTAAACAAAAGGGAACACCACTATCAACAAAAAGCATAATTACCTTTTTTCATATGGCTTCTGCGAAAAACTAAAGAGAAAAGACATATGTTTTTCTACATAGGAGCATAGCGTCAAATATTTCAAGTATGCTGGAAATTACTTAAATTATAAACAGCATGGAATGCCAAGTGATGACGTATGGTATAAATATGGAATAGACCGTTTATCCATTTCATATATTATAGTTGAAGATTGTTGTTTTTGAGATACTAGCAGTGTCATTAATTCTAAGTAAAACGATTCTTTTTAGAAGGAAAAATACCGTATATCCCCGTTTCCCAACTTGTTTTGTGCTGTTCCCCCCTACAAGGAAAGGCAATGAAACAGATCCCCCCGCACCAAAGTAAACTGAAACTATTTTTGTACCGACACCAGGTGACGTTATTAGAAGTTAGTCTACAACCAAAATTAGTGGCATTTTATCATCTATGTAGCTTGTACACCAAACATAGAAGAAAACCCAGGCGATCACAAAAAGGTAAAGGGCAGTTTTGCTAGATAGGCCGAGTTAGCTAGGGCGTACAATAAAAAACATCAATGTAGATGATGATTACAGAGTTGCACTCCCTCCCTAAAAAGTCAGTTTTCACTCCTAGGAGGAGCTCCCGCCATGTAGGAAACATGGCCTAATGCACTAATTTTCAGAAAACATACTGGAGGAGAACTCTGATGGAATAAAATACCTTTAACGCCACAGTATCTTAAGTTACACGTAGGGACGCCATCAAGCCAGTAGACATAGAAGTTACCACAATTCTTTACCATGATGGATTTCGTGTAAGAACAATAGCAATAACCATATCTTGAAAAGCAAACACTTCTTGAAACCGCGCCTGGTAAAGACAAATATGCCTTCAATCCTCGATTAAGCACCTCCATCAAATATACGTAGCACTTTACAAGTCAATTTGCAAATAAACATCATCAAAAATCTTTATGATTGATTAAGGACCGCGGCGCTTAATCGAGGATTTAAGGTATAATGATTCCGATGATTAATACAGATAGTATCGGCTTTTAAATACTCTGTAGAAAAAAAGGGTAACAGCACAGGCATGAGATGACTGGCTGGGGTGTGGGGTATAGGATCCAATCTCTAATACTTGGTCAGTAAATATAAGCTCAGCAGTGTTCGTCGATATACTTGCATGGACAAGACGTAACCAGTGGAATACACAATGTTTTGTAAGAAACTTTTTATATGAAAGTAGTGGTTGACTGCTTAAAATGTTAGGAAAATCCAATGCTGGGATATTGGTATCAAAGAAAAGACGATAAGTTCGTATATACTTAAAACGTTAATTTTCAAGCAACTCAATAATTTTTTTGATTTAAATTGTATATATTTCCAGTGTTAATCTATCTCTTCCAGTGTTTTGTCAGTGTAGTTCCATAGTCGCTGTGTGTAACACTGCAGTGCTAAATACATATAAAATTACTACAAGTAAGTCTTGAGAAAGCTTTGCTTTGCAATCAAGAAAATGCTATTACTAGTTTTAGTAGGGTTTCTGTGGGTAAGCTGCCAACTTTTGCAGGGCTTCTACCAAGTTTGGTAGGGCTCCTGGTAGTAAAGTACTATTTTGCACTTCAAAATATAGAGGTCAACTTATTGCAATGAGCTACAATTGAATTGTACAATGGTACATCTGCTAACAAAACAATCCTTAATGAAGGTTTTGCAGTTGTAGGCATAGCTGAAATTGAAAACATTACTATGACTACATTATAGGATAGCAATTAAATCTTGTGCATATTGTGAAATCTTTGAAAAGGTGGAAAAATACGGGAAGTTTGACATGCACTGGCAACAAACCTCCACCGTAATGAATGGTGTTTACATACTACCAATTATCATTAGACGTACTTTTGCAAGGTTGTTTTAGCCCAGTACACGACATTTCTGAATATAAGCAATTTAGGGCTTTCATCTGATCTGAAGCTGGTTATTTTTCAGCAAAAGTTTGGATCTTCAGTTCCTTAAATGATGCTTAACTTTTTCAACTCATGTTTAGCAATAATACAATAGGAAGGGAAGTAAGAAATTGAACAATATTTCAATGATATATTATGTATCTATTTGTGCACAGAAGTCACAACAGACTTCTTTCCCTGCTAATGTTATCTAATGGCTTTTTTTGGGTTTAAAAGTGATTCTGTAAATAGAAAGGCGTTTATGGTTTTGACAAGTAATAAATACTCCTTTTATTGCCTATCTTCATATCTTTACAGAGCTGAAATTGCTTAATATTGTTTCGACCTGATTTTAGTTGCCTATAAAAAATCGTATATTCAAACTTTCATGGCTTTTTCACAACTTCAGTATCAACACTTTCTTGTGTGTTTTTAGCAAGAATGTTTGGTTTTTTGCAACATTACGGTGATATGCAAACAGACAAGCAATGCAGAAACAAAAGACTCGAGGAACAGATAAACGTATGAAAATACGCTAATTGAATCGGAGAGACAACAGACAGGGTGGAAATTGGAACTATCAATGTCTACGACTTAACGACATTCTTCGGTCTCAAAAATGTAATATTAAACATTTTCAATCTTTCCACAGTCAAGCACTACTTATTCTAAAATCACTTTCGTATAACAAAAAACGTATTTAGGGCTAGAAATGTTGCCAATAAACTTGTATTGCTGAGTACTGTAATTGACCTATTCTATAGGCTCATTCTTTCTGATTGTGTATGACTACAACATACCAACATCAGTTTTCTATGATGACAGATGCAGTCAATGCGCAATAACATCTTTACTTTTTCAGGCGTATCATTTCCAAAAGAACACCTCTCACCTAGCACATCGCTGTATAACTAGCATGATGAGAGTCCACTAATGTTACCAATCGGGGCATGATGTATGGTTTTTTATGTTATGTTGACTATCATGTTGTGTTCTAAGCCAATAAGATCTGTTGGCTATCTAGAACTTTGCGCGGACATAAACATAACAAGATGTGATAACGACTTCTGCCTAAATTAACAGGCATCGTATTTGTGAAATAACCAATCTAAGGTACAAACCTTGGTATTGAGCTGGCATGCCTCCGTATTGAATCCAACCTTGGTAGTATGATCCGCACCAGTAATTGTATCCTGACGAACTTGGACATGTAGTTGATAGTCTATTTCCAGCCTTGCCCATGAAACGATACCAGCCGTATAGTTCTTGGTCACAGCGATAAGGACTCCAATCACGATAGGTAGATGCTCTATCTGCCTCATCAAGCACTTGGTAGTACTTGCAACCATCCAATGCTTGCATTGGAGGTAAAGATGGAACTGCACTTGAAGACATCATTGGCATAGAGTAAGTTGGAGACGGAGAATGGGGTGTTGGTGATACACTCATGGCATGATACCATGGATTTGTGCAGTGGGTAACATTTTGTCCATAAATCCTGCTAGCTGTAAAAGAATTTTGATTTGGTAGAGAAAATTTGCATGAATCGGTATGATCTCAAGCAAACATATGACAGTAGGCGAGTAGTAATGAACATCCAAATCAAAAGGTCTACAACTAACAAAAAGCACATTTTACTTTACATGAAAGCTTACACAGAAACTTATAAAGATATACACAAAAGAATATGCAAACTCGCAAACATACATACAAACATGAAGTCTATAAACACATAAACATATAAAGATACATACAAAAGAAGATGCAAACTCGCAAACATACATACAGACATGCAGCCTATAAACACATAGGCATATAATGATACACACAAAATAACATGCAAACTCGCAAACATACATACAAACATGCAGCCTATGAACACATAAACATATAAAGATACACACACAAGGGCATGCAAACTCGCAAACATACATACAATCATGCAACACATAAACACATAAACATATAATGATACACACACAAGAGCATATAAACTCGCAAACATACAGTATATAAACACATAAAAACCTACAAAAACATTTTCACTTGTCATAAGGAAAGTAATTAATTGAGAATCATCCCAGCGATCAAGAAACTAACACATCCCCTTCACCAATTCCAGCCCCTTGAATTAACAACGGAGACCCCAAAAGAAATCAACACCACTGATCAAGCAGAAATCTAACTCAGATACATGAGTTGCAGCTACACCTCGACCATCAGGAAGATCCCAGATCATTATTTAGTATTTCTGCAGACACAAACGGATAATGCCTGAGTTGTCACAGCTAGGAATTAAATACACATAGTACCTTAACAATAAAAGGTTCAAGAAAGCAAATATCGAAATACTCATGTAGAAGGTTCTAAAGCAAATACACCTCAACCTTCCCCCCAAAATTGTATGGTATTTCAGCTTCCTGATCCCCCTGCAATCTGATGAGGTAAACATACCATTTGCAGCATGAATATGGACCGTGAACTGCAATGGGATACTGTTTCGTTTCTCGTATCTGTATGTCACATAATTGAACTCAAAATCTTCCACCATCACCGCCAATGCATGCCATCCAACGTATTGGTAGGAGTTGTAGTAATAGTAGTAATTAGGCAACGACAACACGCAGTTCTATAAGAAATAATGAGAAGTATATTGGTTTCAAGTGTTAAGAAATCTTTCTGCATGGAAGCAGTTAATGAATTTCCTTGGGAGAAACACTGATGAGTCTAGAGCACAGGGATACATTTAACCATTTAGGGGTCCCGAACAGAGTTGAAAATCCCATGAAGCAATGTGGAACTGAGACTTGCATTTAAAGCCACGTCTATGGTTCGGTTTTTTTAATCATGCCTGTACTATTAGGCAGGGTATCTGAAACCGCAGTTCTTGCTGTCAAGGCGCAGAGTACAAATCACGTGGAAAAAATTTTCAGGGCCTAGCCAAATAAAAATCCGACCCTGCAAAGGTAACACTTAAAACTCCAAGTCATCAGATTCATTTACCCGTTATTCTTCCCTGAGCACAGCACAGTGTGACCAGATTCAAGTTTTGTAATCATGTCTAAATAGCCCCAAGATGTGCTGCAGATTTGCTGGAGATACGTACATGATGCAATTTATCACATGGAGGCTACATATTGTTTCAAATCAAACCAAACTATTCACACTATAATGGCGCACCCTGGTGGCTTTGAATGACAAAGAAAATAAGTTGTGAAATGCTGTTTGCACATATTGTGACTTGTACTGGTCTGCAAGTAAAATTATTAGCCTGTGATTGTCCAAACGTGCGTTGCAAAAACATACGCTTTTTATAGAACCTCAACTTTCCCATATCTGTGCGTAAGCACTCTGTACATGATCCCAAGAGAAGTCCAGGCGAACACCATGAAAAGTGGCTGGTACATGCGCAGAATATCATAAGCAACCAGAATATCTTTGATGAATACAACCTGATAGCCTGAATTTGAACAATTGACAAAATAGGCAGAAGAATTTAATCGAACAACATAGAAAATTTGTATACACTGTCAATACCTTTAATTTCGTGATTTTCACAATCGGTATCCCCATCATTTTCGAAATTTGGGTAACTGATTAAGATATTCTTAACTTTAGCAAAGATGCCTCCGTTTAATTTGTTCTTAGTGAACTTTGTTGGTTCGTAATTGACGCAGGGATGCATAATCACACAAAGATAGATGAAGAAGAAGATGAAGATGATGCTAATTAGTGTGATGACGATGACGATGACAATGACGATAGCAATGACGACGATGATGATGATGATGATGATGATGAAGATGATGATGATGATGATGATGATAGTGATGATGATGATAATGATGATGATGAAGTTATAGCAAGGATAATGAAAGCGACAATAATGATAACCATGATTTTAGGCCCTAACATTTCTTCATTGCAAATACTAACCGGAGAAAGGGTTGCATAGGAAATTCGAGAGTTCCAAACTCCACCTCCTTCGCTAAAATTAGCTGCCCATCTGCACTCTATTTTGTCACCATCTGGATCATGCACTGGGAGCTTGTAGTGAAAATACTGGTAATAATTATGCTGTATAACTGGAATGTGGGAAATCTGCGGTGGTGTGTTGATTTTTAAGCTGCTGTATCCATTATTTGTCTTCTGAAGGGAAATGGTGGCCTCTACATTCCAGGAGGAGCTTGAATAGCTTCTTAATCCATAGATCCAACAGCAGGATGAAGTGCTGATTGGAAGGAAAATAGCTCATATATTGAATGCATTTTCACAGAGCAGTCCTAGTGGAGACTTTAAATATAATACACAAAAGTTAGACATAGCAAGTGCTCTATAAAGTATTTAAAGAAAACGAGCGATGGATGAAATTGTAACTTATAAGTAATTTTTAATTAACAATGTTTTTCTGTTATTTTCTGTACCATACGAGGAGATGTCCTATAAACATGTCTGCATGTACTATTAATCAAACAAAACACGGCATCTCATAGGCTGAATTATGATATGTAGCTGTACTAAACTGATCATCACGCATTGAGAACCTTGATAGATCCTGTAATATAATTCTTCAGTGCAGTTCAGTATTAACGAGTCGAAAGGGCGAAAGGGTCCAAGGGAGGAGAAGAGTGGAAGAAACGTACCAATGAGCAGAGAAAAATTCAAATTTAACGTAAATAGGGGAAAATTGAAAGAAGAGAAACTATTGCTATTAAAGAAATAGTGAAGAAGAAGCGCATTTTGGTAATCAAACGTGTAAGCTTGAAATTCCTATGTCCTTTCTTCTAGTTTCATAGTTTGACCAGCATGTTTTGCTATAACAGTCTATAGTGAACATTCACTTCGGGGTGCGTACACTCTCCACCAGTCACAAGAAATGGCACTGTCAAAGGAAGACCAGTGATGACTTTGGCTATGAGTGAGGTCTCCTAATAGGCCGGGAATAGCTCGATGTCACACACTAGGTGCAAATTGACTGATTATTGCATATTTGTAACCACTCACAAAATGTGCGTATGATTCAGTCCAGCAATTCAGTTTAATGAGAACAGACCCTGGGACGAGAAGTCTCATCCATAATGAATCAGTATAATTGTACTCTACACAATTGGTATCTTATCTGAAGGCCTCTCATAGCTGCTTGTCCGGCCATGCAGTATATATATGGCTATCTACAACAATCCTCCCTCTCTATCAAGCTTTTGTCTTTATGTTTTCAAGACTAGGTTTAATTTTCAATCTAGCACATAAAGGCTACAGTCAAGAGTGTTGCCTGAGAGGAGTGAATGCTACACCCTGCTACTCGAAATGACACTTCTCGTGGTCCCCCCTGGTTAATCCTCGCTAAAATGTAAAGCCATATTATTGAAAATTATTTCATTTATTCAAAATTGTGAGAGGCAAGCGCCAGATAATACAAAATTCCATTAATTCTAAAATTACTATGAAATAGACTAAAAGTACTTACACGGCTCTGTATTTATAAGCTTTTGACAAATACAATGTTACTTTGTTCGAGCCAACTGTAAAATCAGAGTCAACACTGAATTTCTCACAGTAGAACCCAGCCGAGAACGTGGTGTAATAGGTCTGCGGAATACCAGAACCTGAAGTATAGTAGAGAGACCATGAGCCATGGCTAAAAAACTGGCAGTTTGCTATTGATGAATTGTAGCAATAAGAGTTGCCATCACTCCTCCTCCATGAAGCACCGTAATTCACATGTACCTGTAATAAGATTTTACATATCAGAAATTGCTTTTAGTCACACCCCTAGTAGAAGCACTTAAGAAGCAATATTGGTAACAATGTGAAGAGAGCAAGTGGAGTCTGATTCTATAAAGATCCTATTCTATCATACTCCTTGACATATTAACATTGATAATCCTGAGTTGGGACCTTAGTTGATAATCCTGGGTAAACCAGAAAAAAGAGAAGGGGATCAGTCCCTTTCTAAAATCTGGAGCTCAGCCCCCAGCTCCCTTTTCTACAGCTTCGCTACAAATTGCCCCCATGCACCCTCTTTTCCACTAAAGAGTGCCTTGTTTTGCAAGCCTTGCTATTTGGCATTCGAACAACCAAATACAAGTTTTGACATGAGCAAGATTGTACGTGAAACTAGGCGCTTTCAGATTTCTACAACATATGCATGAAGCTATATATTTCTGGTATTCATATTCAACACATTGCTATTACCTATCAACTATGACAACAAAAACAATACTTGTGGAAGTCTGCTAGTAAATGTTTGGCGACTGTTTTACTTTAGAAAGAGTAATATGTAAACCATAACGAAAGCGGGTTAAGATCCAGATGATAGGCCATTGCCACATAAAAGAACTCGGTGTGCTACAACATATTACAAAGCTTAAGCTTGAATCAAAAAGTTGCTAGTAGTTGATGAATGTATTGTCCTGGAGTGGTTACGAAATAGTTATGCCACAGCCACATCCTCACAAAATTAATGGATAAATGAACGTCTCATAACAAATCAAAAGTTTCCAAAATGGAAGTTTTAATAAGTGGGTCACTTCTCGATAACCACTTTAGAAAGGTCGACTAAATGTCTACATATTTTGCAAACTGAAAACGAAGCGTTTGTTCATGTATGTTGAAGATGGGCAAACAGATAAACAAACGTTTGTGAATTTTGTTACCGCTGATTAAATAATAATATAATAATATTATATATATTAATAAATAATAAATTCTTTATTTAAAGTTAGCTATTTTTTCTAGCTGCGTGCTAATTAAAGCCAAATATATAAAATAAATATGACTACTTAAAATCTAAAACTAATTAATCTTAGATAAAACCTAGGCCTGGAACAAACTTTTTACACAATTTACAGCTGCAATCAATTGGTGTTGTAAACGTATAGTATTTTCTTTTTGATTTAGTTATAAGTTGAGAAAAAACACATTGAATCATTGAAAATTGTTGTCTCTGTTACCTGTACCGAACCAAATTTAACGAGAGCACTTGTTGAATAACCGCCCCTGTCGGACTAAGGACCTTGGGGTTGGAACAAAAAGTGCAAATAAGCGCTACAATCGGTTTTTTCATCAGTTATGGTAATCAAAAACTCTAGCTAACTTTGAAATAAAACCGCCCAATTTATATCTTTATTTTCTCTTGTACGGGATGATGTATGATTCCTGGTTCCTGTCCTCACTTACTTTGCTCATCCTTATATCTGCAATATTTTTGCATGAATTAAATGTATGCGTAAATATTGCAGATATAAGGATGAGTGAAGTAAGTGAGGACAGGAACCAGGAATCATGTGCAGTACAGAGAGTGAAAAAGTAACTATGGTTAAGCTTGAGAAAATAATGTGACTACTACAGCTTTACTAAGAGTGCTACACCCCTCTGTGCTTTCAATATTTCTAGGCCTAATGACATTTGGTGAATGAAGAGGATTCTAGAAAGCGAGATGATATTCGTTTTTGTGGCCTACAATTCTTGTCAAAATCAAATTTGGAAATGGTCTGCAGTCTGTCCAAAAGTTATGTCTAGAACTTTCACTGGCTCATTCTTGCTATTTTGATTTTCAGATTGTTCACATGTGGATTTCATGTGCTCTACTACCAGTGTATACTAAGAAGTTTGTACTCTGTAAGTAAAGAAGGCCATCAACAAACTGCACAGCTTTGTATCATCAGGTTAGGTGAGCAGCATTGCCAATTGGGTCAAGCTACGATCGCATTAGGCATCAAGACTCAATTTAAGGTCATGCAATTTGATTCAATATCCTCAAACAAAACGATTTCTAAACCCGACTTTAAAAATCATTTAATTTTTCTATAGTTACCTAAGAAGATTAAATGAACTTGTTTGTTACGTGGCTTTTCCTAATTCCAGTTGGAGAGAACAATTTCTTGAATAGTCCGTAAAAGAGGAACAGATTAGCATGCTTATTGAATAACCGAAGTAGAGAAACATCATTCAGTATCCATCGCCATATTTTGGTGGAAGTCAATGACCCTACAGAATGGACAAATTAACAAGAAACAGCAAAGCTTATCTTTTTCAATGATTTGCTCAAATGCTAGATATCATAGCCGTTAAATAATTAAGAGTTCTGATCAGGTCTATGTTCTCCCAACTTAATTGACCAATCTTCTTGCAGGATTCTGACCACACGCGCTTCACAGCTAACTATAGGCCCATGTTGAATCATGATTGGTCAGCTAGGTTGGGAGAAAATAGACGTGATGAGAGCTCTCAAAGATTTGGCGGCTATGCTCTAGACATGTTAATGCAATGCCTTTATATAGTGTACATTTTGACCATCAACCAATGTGATCAAATTTGCAAAAGTACAAGGAGGGTGCTAGAAAGTCATAAGATCCAGTTCTGTCATCCATGTTTCTTCAGCATATTCCGTAGAGCAGCAAACCTCACCATTAGAGTTGAAGGATATCTCTTACTGAATTTAAGCTCGTTTTTAATAATCACCAAACTCATAGCTTGACTTAACTTGGAATCGTTCTATCTTTTAGATCATTGGCTGTGTTTGTTATGAAGAGTGTGGCCATCGGAGATATTTTCATGGGCTTTTGGACTATTCAGCTTTAACGCTTCTTGGGAAGAATTGAATAAGTGCTTCATCCTAATGTTTTGAATCCCAGGCGACGTCTAGAGCATCAGAATATCCTTTACAGATTCAATTAAATTGCTTCTGCATGTCGGCTGCAAGTCCATGATTTCAGTTTCTCAAGATTGATGCTGTCAGTCTTGCTTCAAACAATAAAGCATGTAATTCAGAGACAAGTAGTACCCACAATGTAAAATCTTCTCGATTCCCATTTCTTGGAAGAAATTCTTTGCCCTAGTCACGTAGTCACACTATACTGTTTTAGCTTTACTCTTCTCGAGTATCAAGCTTCTAAATGTTGATATCTACGTTGGACACTGGTAGTCAATTCTTGGCAGAGTTGAAAACTGCAATATTGATGATCCCCTAGAGGTACAAACAGCCTCTTGGGGGCAAGCACTTACCATAAATAGCTATCGATTTAAATATTGGCGATTCCTTGGCAGCATTGTAAACAACGAGCCATCATCGCAATGATCATCCCCAATACTTGGTATTGAAAGCGTATTTTCATAACTGAATGCAGGTTACCATATATTGAATATACAAAAGCAAGGTTATAGCTCTGCAATGGTGGTATTTTAGCCACTGCCATGTTCCATGCCTTGTCGAATGGTGCCGACATTAAAAATTGTCAGATGTTATGAAAAAATAATACTTAATGCTTTCTTCAAAGCATTGTACAAATGATCGATTAATCTCCATAATAATAAAATATAATAAATAAAAGCAGAACAAAACGAACAAGAACAGAAATCAGTAAACAACAAAGCTGTTAAGCACCAGCATTTCAAATCAGTGTCTTTCATAAAATGTACACCACTAATTGATGATGCAGAGGGCAGGTGAACTAAACAAGCGAGTTCCTAATTGCGCTCTGCAAAATTAAGCTGTTGAATAAGCCTATCCTACAAACTTCAGCTAAATCTCACAAAAAGCTGATTGGGAGCATGCAATAAATGAACGCTGTTATAGCATCAATGCATTTTGAGCCCGCAGGCAAAAGTTCGGTAGGAAATTGACATACCCGATCCCTCAGGCGTACCATCATGCCTTTTAAGGATTCATAAGTAATGTAATTTATGTTAAACACAGTGCAATTCTAAATAGATATTTTTTACTCTTTTCACATTACTTTATTTGGTGGAGAGTAGCTCTATACATAAGCTATTGTAACCTACGCAACTATAAAGAAATGTTATGAAATTGAAAGTTTAGGCTCAAAAGAGCATAAAATGCCTGCAACAAGAGAATACGAAATGAGACATGTACTGGATCACTAGTTGTCATTGGTAAGACGCTAGCGTTGCGAGACGGGTTTATCCCAGAAGAATGGGAAGATTGAAACGAATCTTAGGCGCATGTGACTAAGGTAGCGAGTAGACAAAGACATAGGTCATCACATGTCAAGACAACGCCCTGTCTGTGGCCCTGTCTCGAAAGAAATGTGCAAGGATCCTCTACCTCTGCCCTTCCACGTATGATCGTTCAAATCAAACACGTATTTAATAGTTAGTGAACGAAAAATACTTGAAAATATTGTTTGAGAAAATTTGAACCTTAGAGACCGGAATCGCCCATTGCGCCAATAAAATGAACTAAGCATTCCTTGGCAAGCGCGTTCAGTTGAAACTATATATTTTCCGTATATCAACTAGGATGAGAAGCACAAAATAATCAAGCAGCAGTGCCACATTCCTCAAGAGTTTGACGTCGCAGATTCCGAATGAGCATTAGTCGGAACCATCCACTACGAGGCACCAGCCAGCTCAGTTCTTCATCCACTCACGTAGGTCGGTATCTACTTAAAATATTGACTTTGTAAACTTCACAATAATTTGCTTCTTTCATTTTCTAGCTTGACAATGTCATAGCTCAAGTCACACCATGCTCGAAATGCGAAGTGCTTCCCTTCAATAGAGGTTAAGATATTAGCGCTCCTTTTATATAGAGAGTCCGAAAGCTCAAGCGCTAGTTGTTATCTGAATAGCTCTAAGTGTAAAAATTCAAACTTATATCCTCAATGCTAAAACCTATAGCGTCAAATTAGTTTTCATTAGCTACAAGTTTTGGATACCCGATGATTTCTATCATCAGTTGTCGTGCATCCGCGCAGTCGCTATGACCGTGACCATGTTGAGATAGACACGCTGAGACAAAATAACACAAAACACTAGGGATAACTCAATGTCCCTACCTTTGCTGTTGAGGCATATGAGTTTGCTGGATAGTAGTTGTAATCTGTGGTATTCACAACCCACGTTATGAAGGAACCACGAAAATGGGAAGCGTCGGCGCTCCAGAGAGCTGTAATCAACACAAAGCATCGGAGCCACATCTTTGACGGCTGCTTTCACCTTCCCGCGATATGTGATTAAGGATAATGGTACGCTCCTGAATGTTAAAATCTTATCTGAAATCGCCCATGCAAGGCGTATGTAATTGTACTTCCAAGAAATCAACACAAGTTCCCGTTCAGATGATGCGCGCCATTGTTCCTTTTACGAACTACAATGCCTGCCAATGAACTGTAACGCCCATACAATTGTTTGAGTTTCTGACTCTTGCCGCTTTACCGTGACGCCAATTAAGCCCTAAACCCCTCATCCCCCTTATACAATATTGATTCGATAGCGAGACCCGAAAGCTTTCTACACACGCATCACTTTTGGCCTTCAGGTTGCTCACATTTGCTTCATGAAACATTGTTTGGCGGGGGAGGGGATGCTATAGCTTGTCTATAGCGTAAATCATAGCAAGTCTTCAAAGACTATTAGCAGGCATTGCAGTCACTTTATGTTGCCTACATAGTTTCAATATAACATACTCTTTCCCCCGGGTCCCAAATTTGCTCATGTTATAAATTCGCTTTACAAACAGAAGCATCGAAGCAACTTTAAGTCGAAGGGTAGGGAAAAATTAACAGTTCACTTGGTTTAGGGGAGCACGTTCTTCAAATCATCCATATTAGCGCGATGTTGGATAAACCCCTGCTTGATTAACTGTATCAATTTTTTGTAACTTACGAATGATGTAACCTCACATTGAATGAGAGACAAAAATGTGATACAGTCACGAGTTCATGATCGCATGTTGCAATAGTGTAATGTTGACAAGATGGGTTGTAAAATTCATGATCGCCTTTTTCTGGAGTCTTTTCTGCATGATGAGAAGTTACCAGCACTGATAGAAGTGACATTCTTAATACTTGAAAAGCATTTGTCGTCGGCGCAAGCAAGCAACACGAGAATAAAAAAAATCAAAACTAGCGATTTAGAAGCGCGAAAGCGCTTAAAAGGTAGTTTAACTCTGCAAGGAGTCAAGCCTGGTTTCCACTTAAACGAATGCGGTCGAGAGGGCTGGCAGTTTCCACTGAAACGAATCGATCGATTTGACCGAATCGATCAAACAGGGTTCAACTTTTCTATCGAAACAAGAAACAGATAATAAGTGTACTTTTAGTACAAAGCAGGGAAAGACGTCAAAATGTTCAAGTAATGAAATCTAAAAGAGCGTGGGTAAGACAGCTGTACAGGGAAAGGAAAGAAAGAGGAGAATACCGCTCGTTGATCAAAGAAATGCAAGCTGTTGACGAAATGTTGTTTTACCAACAAATTAGAATGACGCCGCAAAAATACGAGATGTTATTGGCACTAGTAGCCCCAAGAAATACTAAAGTAGGCAAATACTTCGTTTAAGATAGTTGACATTTTAGACGAGAAAGTTTAAGTTGAAGTAGTCTGTGATCAACAGATTGAGTCACTTCCTTAGGTATGATTTTTTTGACACATTAACATACTTTCCTATTGTAGTTATGCTGTTCTCTACAATTTGATTGGTCAGGGGATTATCGATCGATGGAAAAGTTCAACTCAGTTGAACTTCTCTTTCGATCGATTCGATCGACGACGGTCGAAGGGGAGTCCACAGTTTTAGGAACTTCGCATGCACCAAATCGATCGATTCGATCGAATCGACCGAATTCGTTTAAGTGGAAACTGGGCTTAGTAACTGTTTATATGTCAACGTGTTCGCATGAGGTAGACAGCTCTATCCATGAATGGTAGGATCCAATGACCTCGCTGCAGTATTCATTGCTACTGACTTCTTTAGTTTACCAGACTGTTTTACTTGCTTTTACGTACTTTTTGAAAGGAAAGCTCAAAATGACCCCCAGTACTCAAACTTTCTTAATAATCTGGCAATTCCAGTACTCAAACTTTCTTAAGATTTTCTGGGGCAAAAACTGAACTTCTTAGGTAATAGGACTCAACACAGTACATAACATGTGTTTTTAATCTGAAAATTTGGGAGAAAATCATGTTTCCTGTGTATATACATACTATTAAATCTTTTAATAAGTTGTTGAAGTGCTTTTTCTGACTAACTCTAATTGGTCACAGGATGAAGTTTATTCATAGTTTTGCCTGTTTATCTTTATTGGGTAAAAAAACAAAATTTTTAAACTTTCTTAGTTTGCAAAATCCAGTACTGAACTTTCTTAACTTTTTGATGAATCGAATACTACTTTCTTATAAAATACTTTCTTATAAACAAAAATACGTGTAGTTGTGTCTCACGAAGTAATTAAATCGGATACTTTAAGTCCTTACATGAGCACAAATGAGCATTGTCCATAGACAGGAGTTTTCCATCCCCCAAAAAATGAGCCCTAACTTCTCTGGCGGTGATAGCCTGAACTCAATACTCATGAAGCTTCGGAATTGTCACCAACATTTGAAAGTTCCAATGACAATTGTCCATCACATGTTTGTCAGTTTACATGCATAAATCAAAATTTGCCACACAACATTTAACGTTCAAGAATGCCCGGCCATGCTATAGCATAGCATCTGAGGAAAATGATAAAGAATCCAATGGGACCTCCACCTGAAAACAACCGTTGGGGAAAGTTATCTTAACAGAAAGGCTTCACAACGGCAAAGTTCTCACTCTTGGATACGGAATAGTCGCCCCACACCGATTTTTAGTTTTAAAAAATTTTTTCAACCTCATGCATCTATTTTGACTCCCATTATATAATTTCAAAAATTTTATGAGTGAGATTGAGGTTCTCAATGATTGCTTTCTTGGTACTTAGAGATCGACCAAACAGCTCTATAATAATCATTTACATTATATCTAGATTTGACTGAACAAAAGTAGTGTATGAAAACAAGTTTTTCGTCGATATATCCATATCTTCTATTTTTCAGCCTCCCCATTTATTTCAACTCCCCACTATTAATTTTCAGAACACTCTCCAACCTCCCATTCATTCCCATCTCCCTACTATTTGGCACCCTAGAGTAAATGCCAGTCTCGTCTCTCATGTTAAATGCAAAATTGTAGAAGCATGAAGAGATTCATGAGATAAATTGTCAAACATTCCATAGTAATTCAACTGTAAACATTCCCGGATGCTTAACTGAAATGTTATCAATACGTTTAACTGGAAAGGAAGAAGGGATGAAGAATGCTTATTGGCCATCTTGTGGTGTTGGGAAAAAGATAAATGCTAATACTTCTATTAGCAGGACGACAAAGTTTTTTCAAAATTTCTACAGAATTCAAGCTAGTGTGACCAAAACGAAGATCAAATCACCAAGACAATAAGGAACTTTGTAAATAAGCAGCGGCCTTCTAGAGATAAAGAAATTTGATAAGCAAATACTGAGAGTAGAAGTGGCAGGTAGCAGATAAAAATTGAAATCCCTCTTCTTCGCACATTGCTTTGTGAAATGATGTCAGAATAATTCTTTGTTCGTGCTAAACTGCCAGCTAACTTTCAAAATTGTAGCTCTGGAGTAGAAACATGTGATGAGGCAAAACGTTCCTTTCGTCTTGACAGTGAATGGGGGCTAAAGAGGAGCCACTCGTATTATCGATAAGGATTAGACGGTGACCCATGTGCTATATTTCTTCAAAACAGCCCACTTGTCAACTAGGGACTAGGACGTATCCATTGGAAATGTACTCAATAGGTTGCACTTAAAGGGCTATCTTTGTCACTAAATCTGATTTTTCCCAGTGATCACAAGGTTGTCAAAGATCTCGATTGATTTCGATGTTATAAGAGGTTTGCTATATTGCTGGTATGTAGGGCGTTTCCCCCGAGATTTTTCCAGTGTTTGCCCATATATACTCGTAGAGAACTTTCCCTTCTTATCCACGGAGAAGTAAATTGCACAAACACAGAACAAGGATCCAACAATTTACAATAACCTATTATGATGAAACCACGCAATACCTGCATTGGAAGGTATTGGTAATAAAGTGAAAACTCAACTATTAATTTAACTACGTCACTTACTGTCAAGACAGTCAGGTATAACTGATACCTTGAGTTTTTGAGACAAAATGTAAATGAGTAATGGAAAAGTTCTCTAAATGCCCCAAAACAGACTCAGGCCGTGAACACAACTGAGAAACTATTTCAGGACTATGGTACGAATCTCATCGATTACTGTGTAATGTTTGCAGCTAAATATGGCGCTTTCACCAAAACCTGGTGTTGGATAACGTCCGAAATAACGCATAAATTCCTGCCTAGGTTCAAAGAGAGCGAAAAGCTGCCTCGGACTCCCACCTTCCAATCATTATCGCTGCTATGTAAACATTAAGGCTTTCAATGACTTGCTATGCTACCATTGCTCATTGACGGTTAGCTGGTTGTGAGCAGGCTCAACGTTTTGCTTTCCTTCAGAATGTGTTAACTTGAAATACGGTAACAAGCGCTCTAAAAATATCTTTCGAAAGCCTAACAAATCGCAATCAACACAATAACCAACAGGCCTATGAAACACCTAAAACACTTGGCGTAATTCCTCTTTTGAAAGGAGAGCGTTAGGTAAATTACAAAAGCATTCTGCTGCGCCATATATCGTGACACACAAAATTTGTACTATTGCAAGTTTGTTTCGGAATCGGGCCAGTACGATAACTAAGGACACATGTCTATCAAAAATGCAGATCATGCAAGCTCACTCATTCGGATGGATAATGCTTCAAGTTTGTTTGTGAAACTTGAGAAAGATTGCAAGGCCATCTGCCGATTGAATAGCTTCACAAACTTAGCAAATATTCTAGCTACATTCCAGTGCGTTCGTGACCAGGAGAATTGCTATGTAGTTTCCCTGATGTCCTTCGTCGTTATCAGTTGCCGGCTTAAGGATGACCACTATTAGAGAGATAGAACTACAGTTGATGGTGCTCAGTTGAGCAAAAAACCAAAATCTAAATTACATCAACTTCTCTATTGTGGTTGAAGATAATCAACCTGGAAGATCAAATTACAAAGTAATCTAATCCTATCTTCTTGACAGCAGACAAGAATCTAATCATTTAATGATGAAGAAGGAAAAGTCAACTTCCCTCTCTCTGTAAGGAATTGGTGACCTACAATGTTCAACTATTATCATTACCATTTAATCGCGTGCAATACCAGATAAATCCAGTGGTGTTGACACTCTAAAGATGTTGGGAAGCATGTTTGTAAAGGTAGAAAATACATCTTCTGATATTCCCTGTAAAATAAAGAGAGGAACTGCTCTGTCGCATCGTATAACATTAAACTAGCATGGAAAGTATCGTTCACTTTAACATTTACAATCCCAAGTCTTTCTTTAATTTAAGACATTCATGATAAATGTTAAAAAGGCTAACAATACAGAGAATGGAAGCTTCGTAGTGACAGACCTTGGGCAAAAATATGAGCCGAACCACACAAACATTGCTTTTGGATAATGAGCCTCATACCTACAATGAAATTTATGCATTGTTTCCCGATTTACATTCCCCAGCTGAGAGACTGTTTACCATGATCTGCACATAATGAGAGGTAATAGAAGAAACATATGCATCATGTGATGCTCCTAAATTGCTGCACAGCTGCACTTGAAAACTGTGCCTGGTCCCATACGAGAAGGCGTACACCTGTATTAGAAGGGGGAAGGCTGGCAGCAGAGTAAAATTATTGAATAAGATCACACTTTGTAAAGGTCAGAAAAATTATAGAATACCCTATCAATCACATTAGTTCGTCTTCAAACTATTTTGAAATCTATATCTGCCCACTTCAGTGATTCAAACGTAAATGAAGACCCACTAATCTAATTAGACATCAGATCCCAACATTGATTCCCAGCGCACACGAGCTGCTATATTCAAGTCTATGTCAGATCTATAAGCAAAGAATGGCGATTGTCTTCATCCGTGCATCCCTCAAAGGATACTCTATGTTGAAAATCTTGTTCAATAAGTATACAATGTGAAAACAAAGATATTAGAAAGGCTCAGTGAAAGAAGAGCATTGTTTTCTTTCTGAGGAAGAAAAGCACCTTTCAAATTTCAAACTGCCAAAGCTCAAAACGACTATGGGCAAGTAAACATTTCAGCTACATATGAAATGATGGAACGTAAACAGATATTGAATCCGACCTCCTACTCTTCAGAGTGTACAGAAGCCGTCAATTCCTCCTTCTTAACTCAAAAAACCTACAAGCTCACATACTGGTAACAATGAAGAAAATATGAACACTGTATTGAGCTACGATAGAGTCAAATTCTCCTAAGAAAAGCCTTCCCCTATCATGTCTTCATGTCTACAGTCAATAAAGCAGAAACAAACGCAAGTCAGATCTCCATAGATCCGCTCTGCTCGCTCATGAGCAAACAACACAAGCCACTCAAGAAATCCCCTTTGCACAAAAATTACAATAAGTTGAAATTCCTTTATTTGTGCGGAAAAGAAAAACACTGCAATCAGGTCGCAATCATTTACGTAAATCCGCAATCTTGAGATAGTTTTAGCGCTGCGTAAGTCCTTACCCCAAAGAGCTTTTTCGATAAATCTGCAGGATACCATGGTTACTATTTATTGTGAAACTATATTTGGAAACATGGAAAATATCTGCAAGAACAACATTCTATAATCGAGCTCAGGTTTCTCGCAGTGGAGATCGGACTTCAACTTACCTCAGGGACAATGAATTGTATAGTTCTGGATTCATCTCCTTCCCAACAGAGGCTTTCCATCATGAACCCTGCAACAGTTGTGATGTCATGAATATTCATGTAAATCAGCGTATCTACTCATGGCAATACAAGATTGCTTTCTCTTCAGGAAACATGACTCTAACTGATAGCATACACATTTGTTGTATAAGGAACAACATAATAAGGAACTGATGGCTCAGAATGCCCCAGAAAATAAGGGCGTTGAAGGACATGTCCAGGTTTAGACGAGGAAACATACTTGCATAGGACAAATTGAAAGATACAATACAAGATGATAAAAAGGATTTTTAATGCTCTCTTCTCACAGATCTACACCTTCAATGTCATCTAAAGATATTAAGTCAAAGCTGCCGTGTCTAGGTGCAACACTCTGAATTTACTAAGTGTATGAATGGAGTGCTCAATAGCTCTGACGTACCGCCCGTTTCAGAACAGGACAAGAAGCTTTGAGCCTCATTTCGGTAGTACTGAGAAGCCGATTAAGCTTTATGATGATGAATTAAAAATTGATAGGAAAGAATTTATTGAAAAGAATTATTGGAAAACAGCTTTGAGCTCAAAATCCTCCAAAAAATTTGGAAAAATGAAACGGTTTATTGCGGCAAAAGAAAACCGCAACTTTCAATCCATTTAATAACATGAGTTTTTGAATCAATGTGATTTGCAAAAACAAACCAATAAAGAGCGTAGCACATTTACTGGCAAGGTAAGAAACATCAAACAAGAGAAGTAGGGTTTAAAGTGTAGACAAAAGTATTAAAAGGCAACTATTTCAAGAGGAGCTTCAGATTATCTCATGGCATGGTCGATACCTTTAACACATTTCAGAATGAGTTCCGCACGTTTCATGCACCATTGGATCGTGATATTCTGCAAAAAAAGGATTCATAGCCATAAGACGAGCTCAAGTCTGGTTTAAAATCTAATACAATTTCAACGTGTAGCCCTAAAAACACTTTGCAACAATCCCCTCCCTTATCGCAAAAGGAAGAGGCAACATTATTCTGGATGAAAAGCTATAACTTATATGAAATGCAGAATTTTTGGAAACTTTGTTATCCTGAAAGCTTCTTATGGACAAAGAGAAATTGAATTGCTACTATATTGAACATTCGTATACAACTGATATTGGAATAGCACAATGACAGAGATTTTCTAGCTTTGTTATGAGGCTTCATATTGTATCAGCATAATGAGGTTGATGACCTACGGACAAATTCGTGACTGCAAAGCTAACACAGAAGAGGCCCCAAATTATTAAAGGTCGTCCCCTATCTTGAGATATGGAACGGCCATATCTCAAGATAGGGGACGACCTTTAATGATCTGTCGATAGTAAAGACCCAATGAATGCTAAAATCTTGGAGTAAATGTCGATAGAAAATGGAAAAGAAGATCTAAAACAAAAGTGCTACTAATAATCCTAGATTTCCATTTCCTCATTCCTTCTATATTTTTTCTTTCTCTAATTTCAAAATTGATCCTAGTGAGAACTGGAAGGAACGTGCCAACCAGTCCGTTTGGGGCGCTGCCACTGTGCTAACATCACAATTGGAGAAATTACCTCTGTCAGTTCATGCATCAAAAGAAGTGGTATCGTCAATGTAGTAATGTTGTGAGTTGCTGCAGACAATAACACGTTCCTTAATCCCACTATAATGGGGTGTCTTGAAGTAATGTTTACTTTGCCAACCGATTCATCAGTGACAAGATGAAAGACTACATGCACCTGGGCCAGATTCGAATGCCGTGTGACATAAAAATCACCTGAAAAATGTTCATTGACCTGTAAAATATGCCATCAAAAAATCGAAGAAACCTTGGTCAAACATAGCTTCACAAACACTCACTTGAATGTTTCTAAGGCATCACAGAACATATCATCACTTGATATTTCATGTTATCATATTATACTAACATGGTATCAGTGCCGTAGTGTGCTCTCTTCATTGGTGAGGGGGAAGGGGTGTAAAGCAATCGCTTACTGACAGCAATTAGATGACAAAAGCCCTGGTAATTTAGAACTTCAGAACTTTACACCATGAATAACTTTACACGCATGGCAATATAGTGTTAGACGCCTATGCACCATCTCGAAAATGCCCTGGTGATAACTGATATTCCACCGAGTACACAATTTATTTGTAATACACCCTGTACCGAAAAATGCAGCTGAATTTAGATTTATCGACCAAAGTTTAAAGAGAGTGAGGGGATGCACTATTCCCATACCCCGTTGCAAGTTAAGCCCCTGCCAGATATACCAATACTTGAGCAGAGAGTGACACAGATCGTGCTTGGTGTTTGTGGATACATCAGAGTAAACATAGCAGGAAATTTCTATGCACAAAAAGACCGTACCAAGCTTTCATACACAGTACAACATTGGCATAAGGAAAAGACCATACACTCTCTTTAATAAGAAAGTGGTTTATAACAAAGCAGTACTGGACTGCTCAGAAAGTTAAGAAATTTCAGAATTGGGTTTCCTAGACCTAAGGAAGTCGACAAGTCATACTTTTATACCTATAAAATTCCAATATTCACACAAGACCTTCATCTTTTTTGCTTAATTTGTGTAAATGTTTTATGTTAATCTACGTATTCAAGTGTTATGGTAGTGTAAGGTTCCTGTCTTCTGTGTGACACTGCAGTATTACACAGACTCAAATATTTTCACAAAGAATGTCTTAAGAAGGTTTCAGTACTGTGTAAGGGTCTCAAGAGGGTTTCAGTGCTGTGTAAGGGTCTCAAGAGGGTTTCAGTACTGTGTAAGGGTCTCAAGAGGGTTTCGGTAATGTGTAAGGGTCTCAAGAGGGTTTCAGTACTGTGTAAGGGTCTCAAGAGGGTTTCAGTACTGTGTAAGGGTCTCAAGAGGGTTTCAGTACTGTGTAAGGGTCTCAAGAGGGTTTCAGTACTGTGTAAGGGTCTCAAGAGGGTTTCGGTAATGTGTAAGGGTCTCAAGAGGGTTTCAGTACTGTGTAAGGGTCTCAAGAGGGTTTCAGTACTGTGTAAGGGTCTCAAGAGGGTTTCAGTACTGTGTAAGGGTCTCAAGAGGGTTTCAGTACTGTGTAAGGGTCTCAAGAGGGTTTCAGTACTGTGTAAGGGTCTCAAGAGGGTTTCAGTACTGTGTAAGGGTCTCAAGAGGGTTTCGGTAATGTGTAAGGGTCTCAAGAGGGTTTCAGTACTGTGTAAGGGTCTCAAGAGGGTTTCAGTACTGTGTAAGGGTCTCAAGAGGGTTTCAGTACTGTGTAAGGGTCTCAAGAGGGTTTCAGTACTGTGTAAGGGTCTCAAGAGGGTTTCAGTACTGTGTAAGAAGGTCGTTCAGCTATATCAAGAGATGCAAATTTCCACCTTGAGAAATTTGAAACCTGAATTCTTCATACCTGTCTGAAGAAGATTGGTTGTTGTTGATGTTGCCATGGTGGAATGGTCAGACCCAGCCCTCTGCAGAACTGATGTTGTTCGGACAGTCCGGGTGCGACCTGGACGTTTGTTAAGCACATGTTCGATTGCACTGATTTGTTTGTCTAAATCAGTAAAGTGGAATTCCGTTGACTGCATACACAGCTTTCGAAAATCTGAGAAATAAGAAAAAGCAAAATATACATACATATAAATTCAAATTAAATATGTGGAAAACGATAAAAAGATTAGGCAGAGACAACACGATTCAGCACGATAAAACTGCTCAAGACAAAAAGCAATTGCAATTTTGAAAGGACATGTAGAACACGACAAAAATCCTGCACAAAACCGTCAATAAACAAACAACATAGAACTCGCAGATAGCATCAAAGGGAATATTCTGATAACCCATTTGAGTACCTAAGAACAACTGAAGGATATTTAGAACGCAACAAAAGCCCTGAAAATTCTAAATCTTCAGGTCCCGATAACAGTCTTGAAACAATCTAAAGCCTGGTTTCCATATATTCGTAAGAGTGGCGTAAAGACTGGCGTAAACAATAATAACTTTTCTCAGTAATATGGGTCTTATCGAGAATTTTCGAAAAAAATTGTGCACATTCAAATGCTCAATTATTTCCACAATCGATTCGTATTCCAAAAATTCAACAGTTCAACGAACTCCATAGTTCCTATCGAACTTGGTAGACCGATATTCTCTGCCCACTGTGCCCATGCTTTGCGAATGCGGAAGAAGTGAACCCTAATCATAGCATATATTTAAGACTTCAAGTGTTTGGCATAGTAAATCACAACGCACATTGCATCTTGGGACCAGCACATTATCATTACATATTCATATATTTATACGATAAGATTAGATTCATGTCTGATCTTCGTAGGAGTCATGTTTTTGTTAGGGTCTATTGAGCTCTTCAAATACCGCTGTAATTTTCTTTTGAACCCATAGACTGAGGGGATTTCCCTTATATCAATAGGTGGAATGGGCCTTTACCCCAATGCCGTCATGCACGCAATACAGCTTGGGAGTTCTGGTCACGAACTTGCGTTGTTGCTGTTTCATATGGTAACATTGCAGTTAATAGCTATGAAGTTGTCATAAAATGTCCAGGAAAATTCATTATTTTGGTGAATTTTCCAGCAGCAATCAACTCCCTAGCATTTTAAAAGTTCCTACACGACAAAAAGATAATGTTTGACAACAGCTTTCATTTCCCTATCTACACAAGATTTTTCTCTTCCTTTGTCGGGGCATTGTTATATGCCTAAGGCCTTTATGCACAGTACAGGATATCTAGGCCTCATAATTGACTGGTCAACATGTAGTCAACTTGGAAGGAGATGCACAAACAGAACTAATTATAATGTGCACTTATAACGAAATTTTGCATTGATAAAATAGCTTTGTACAGTGATAAAACCGCCTAATTCCTTCAAAGTTTAAGCAAAGGACAATTTTGTAGTAAAATTATTTTAATTGACATAAGTATAGCCGCCATATGTTTGAGAGCTCTGTCAGGTCTATTTACCCCCATACCTAATTGACCAATCATAATGCAGGATTCTGACCGCACATGCTAAGACTAGGCCTATTTTGTATGATGATTGGTCAATTAAGTTGGGAGAAAATAGACCCTATCAGAGCTGTCAAACATTTGGCGACTATGCTACCCATAAATCAATCGTGGTACCAAAGGTACCAGCTTTTGAATGAGATTTAATTACAATAGGTAAGAACATGGCTTCACAAAATTTCTACGGTAATGTAAATCAATATATTTGGGGTATTTCAAAACAATTTCACCAGTCAAAGGTTCCTCTAATAGTAGACTAAGTGGTACAATTTTAAATATACTTCCCTACGTTCCATAGAAAATAATGGAAAGTTTCACAAGATTTGGTTTTACAACATGAAACAAGTGCTCTGCTTCAATAAGAGTCTCTGCTTCTCAGCCGAAAAGGAAACATAAAATCACCTGGATAAGGAATACTACACTTGTGTTGTTATTAGATGAGAAATGGCTCATATTCACCTTTTTTTATACCCATCTGAGATTGAATTCTATCGTCCACAAGTAGTACAAAGGCTGAAAGTGATTCCGAGTAAAGGGACATTGCTGTTTGTAGACGTTGGGGATGGGGCACCAGGTTGCCACTACAAAAAAATATGGTAAAGAATAAGAAATCATAAAAAGAAGCATTTACGTACAGCCAGTTTATCATCTAGCCTAATATCTACAAAGGGTGTCAAGCAAATATATTATAGTTCTATTAAATAAACCAAACCTTCCAAATATTTCTGAACAGAGGCCACAAACAGCAGCCAAATTACAATAATAGCTGAATCTGGTCAGGGGTGACAAAGACAGGTATCAGATTTGCCGCACAAATACAGCTTAATTGCAAGTTCTTTCAACAACGGTAAAAACAAAGTGATTTGAAAACGAATAACCCAGTAGTCGGCCAGGTGTGTCCCAGCCGCATATTACGAAACATAACAGCGATCTGATTTAGATAGCTGTCCTATTGCGGACACTAAGGTTCACATTTTGGTCGTTATCTGGCGCTTCATACTCTGATGAGTGTCCCAAGAAGAAGTTCTTGCAGCGTGCTAAAAATTGTCACCGCATTTTCAAAGGATAGTAAAATTCTGTAGTTGTAATAGATTATTCTCCTATTATGGATATACATGTATTTTATATGGAACCTAGCTCAAAGACTAGTTTTTAAGCTAACTTCTGGGCCTCTTTTAACCAATATCAAATGTTTATTAATAGTTCCTTAATCTTAATTACACATAAAGTACAACATCGATATTGTCAAATCTTCAGACAGGATGCTACGGATAAACCAACCCATGATATACTGCCACATGGATTGCACACATTTCAGGCGAATTTCACTGCAATTGAAGGCCATGGAATCGAAATCTAAAGGTCCAATGCGGATTTTCTCTTTAGTAGCACAAGGTCAGAAAATGTTTAGCCGTCTACATGTACGCTTCTAATAAAGCGGTTTCTTACAAAAAACCTGCAAAGCTAAAGGATGGCAACTGGCTGACGCATAGAATGTGCCAAAAGTATTACGAAAAGGGGTCAAACTGCACAGTGTCACTTCACTGGCTACTTTCAAACTCCTCTTCACTGGTTACTTTAAAAAATTTGCTGAAGCAATCTTTGAAAAATCAAAGGGTGTGAAAATTCTTTTTTCTTTTCTAACCAGAACATATTGTATATTAATTTTTATTTATCTTTGTTATTGAACTGTATGTAGATTAGCTAGGAGTTTAGACAGGGCACATTGTAAATCAGTTTTTTCTTTTCATTACTGAATGTACTACGCTGTATAGATAAATAAAAATCAAAATCGAAAAATCAATCAATCAAATCAAATCACTTCACAACTATTACAAAAACCATATAAAGAGAATACCCGACGAAAGTTGTTGTGTGTCGACACAAGCTGAGGATATCGCCACATATTATTCTCACATTGTGCATCGTCTTCATTTGATGTCCTGAAAATCAATAAAAGATAATGGTTCAAGAACCACTAATACTCATTTTCAAATGTCGTAAGATAGCAAATATGCGGAATTTTTCCAATAAACGTTCCTTATGAAATACGAGAATGTGTAAAACTAAGAACCACGATCTGTAGATTCGATTCCCATGTTCTAAATATTGCAGTACTAGCTTCCTATTTTTCTGATGCATCCCGACCAGATCCCATTGAGTATATAATTGGAATAGACCTTTGGACAAGTGACCGAATGGTTAGAGCGCTTCAGTGCTGTGCGGAACATCGATGGTTCGAAGCAAACCCTAGGCCATAGCTGGTCCACTACCCACCCAGCAGCAAATGGTACCTGGTGGCAACACTAGGGAGGTAAAGATGGCGAGGAAAGGAACTGGTTACCCTACCTCGCTACCCCGATGGCCCATCATCCAACGCACTAAATCCTATATAGGACTTACCTTAACTTAACCGAATGAATCCGATAAAGAATATAATTGTTACTAAGCGCAAAAATACCCAGTGTTACCACTTTTTATGAGTTTGTAAATATAATACCATGGCCCCCTGAAAACCAATCTACATTGATTTACGGGCGTACCTAGAAAAACAAGAACTTCAAATGAAATAAAATGAACGCACTAAGCAAGAAAACTTTCGGAAAATCAAATCAGATGAAAGCAGAAGAACTAAAAATACCAGTGAACTAAGTAAGAGGCGTAAAGAGGAGATTCCAGCATACACTGAGAGAGATGAAAAATAGATATAATAACATAATCAGTTGACAGGATTGCTATCCAAAACAGATGAAATTAAACAATAACGAACAATGGTGAGTAGCTTCCAAAATGTAAAGAAACAATAACAACAAAAATCATAATGAGGAAGATAACAGAAACAGCAGCCATATTCTACCTATATTTAACAATATATTTATCTCCGCATCATATAGGAATAAAAACCACTCTAATATGTATAAACGGGACAGTGGATATGAATACAGTTGCAACAAATATTCAGAGAATAATAGCTGTCTAAAGGATCCTACGGGGAGCTATTAATGTCTTCTAATCTTGATATAATGACAGAATCAGATGCAGAGAAACATGAGCCTGCAAAGTTAAGCATTGTAAATCCTCGAATTGGCCTACACTTCAAATAAACCCCATGCTGGAGCTTCAGATTGTTAACAAGTCCTATTTTGAATTAGCTTCCACCATAGAAGATTAGGTAGGTACATATTGTTATAGATTGATTCATATATACATAGGACATTCCATTCCTTTCATATAACGGAGAGAACAGGTTTGAAACGATATTTTTATGCGGCATGTTTCAGATACTTATATACGTCCCACCTCGAATAAGTCCTCCACACGAATAAGCCCTTGCCCTTTCAGTACAAAAATAAATTATCTCCCAACAGGCTAATTAAGGTGCCGCAAAATATAAAAGAGCGGAGACAGTTTGCAATAATAGATTGCACAGCAGTACAGCCAAATGATTTATCCGTCTATTGATAACGCTATTGATATCAATGGAATCTTGGACATGCTTTATCATGCCTCATTCAGAGCCCAGCAAAGACGCCAATATAATATTTCTTACAATCAGATGACAATACACCTATTAACTTGTAGATTAGCAAAGAAAGTGATTACGTAAGCATATAATACTACTATAATTAAAAACTGCTTAACAATTTTCCTGCTTTGTTAGATGAAAGTGCTTACTTGATTGGCTTGTTTGTTCTAAAGTTTCTAGATAAAACTGGCAGTAAACACCTTGGGAAATAGAAAACTACAAGCATTTCATGCTGTACAAACTCCCACGGATTCCTACTCCTAATTTCACATTACCCGATTCAAACTTTGAACCTTCCTCAAAAAATCTCACTTCCATGTATATTCATGATATTCCACGACCAGGAACATATAAATCACCTGGCAACGAAGGATCGTTTGGAACATTCTCGTATATACCATGAGAACATTACACAATACCAAATATGCTATGTGCGTACTGCATCACAATATCCAATATCACATCCTCCTGCATTTCATTTTATCTCCTTTTCTTTCTTTTATTGTATATAATAAAAAAGCTTAGATAAAACAATCTAGACCAATACGAAGACGTTGGGCATGTAACATACCAGGGTACACCAAAAATAAAAAAGAAATAAAGATCAGAAAAACTATTAAAATACATTTTTACCTTGTCCTATCTTCACAAAGTTTCGCTTGTCTCTCACACCTCTACTATACGTGACAATAAAGAATACCATAAGCAGTAAGTGCGCACCTAAATGAATTGTGAAACTCTCTTCCATCTTAAATGCATCTTCATGATCAATATGGTAATCAATAGAGCTATCTCTTGGGCTCGATCTAAAACTCTTTGTTATTTCTTCCAACTTTTCGTTCATGTGTTGACCAGGTTTTGACACAACATTTTCATACACTGTTTTAACCCATTCTCTATATTCACGCTTTTGCATTTCTTGCAGATCTGACAATGCACTTGACCAGTATGTTTCTTGGATCTAAGAACAATATATCAAAAGATGCAACAATATTGTACAGAACACTAAGTAGGTAAATCAAGAAGCAAAAAACGGAGTGCCATTATCAAGTTTTATCTGTTGATAAATGTATGAAGTGATAGAGTTCTGATATGTATCTCTGATTCACTACCAGAGTGCATACAGACCAAATCCAAAACAGAAACTGTAAAAAGCAGTGCATTGGCAATTTTACAAACTAAGGAACAACCGCAAAATTATCTGAGTTGGATATAAACAAGTTATAGCAATCCCATACACAGCTCTGAACATGAGCTAATATTAGTTGGCAGCTGCAGGGCAAAGAACAGCCAACTTGTATAAAAGAGCACAAACAGATTATAATCATCTGCTTCCTAAACTACTTACCTAATTACCTACCCACCTACTCACTTAATATATAAATCACTCTCATACAATTCTGAAATTAACAAGGAAGTAATATGACTTGCATACAGCTACTTAGCAGATACCCTCACATTGATTGACAGATCCAGGCACACAAAAAGGGAAACCTCTTTGACAACACATACTGTGGCAAATATAACATGATGAAAGATTTAAATAACTGAAGGAGTCAGTATGTCATCAAATCAAATTTATTTTAATTATTTTTACCAAGACACCTCAAATTTGTGTCAGCTTTTCTTTACTGCTGCATCCTAGTAGCATATCAAAATCTCTTGAAAGGGATTTTTAGCCAATGTGTTAAAATACTTCTTTCAGATGCAAAAAAATCAAATTGGCAGGCACCTGGTATTCATCTAGCTGCCTACTAGACAGATTGTTGACATCTTGGTCTGTTGCAGAAGATCCTACATTTTCAAGCAATCCTTGCATTTCCCCTTCATGTCTGAAAAAGAATACCATACCAGTGGAAAAGAGTAAGCTTGGTGAAAGAAAAATAGGCAAATTAGTAAAAATTTAGAAAGTACATCTAGTTATACAATTGGCTATCAAATCTTCCCAAATAAAGATAAAATTTGCCTTAAAACAGGAGATGCTACCAGATATGCAATCACTCATGAATTGGACTCTACTTAGCCAAATAATCTAAAATATTTCTTGTTAAGACCAGAGGTGTAAAAAAATCTATTGGAGGGGAAAGAAATGAAGATTTCCTAACAAAAAATACTAAGTATATTAACTTTCCAGGAAAGTCCTCCCTTCCAACATCTAACACTTAATCTGATGAAAAAAGTGACTGCATCATTTTTCTGACAAGGTAAAAACTTTCAGATACAATAGCAGTCTAGCTCTACATGGGTTTTTTGCCCCCCCCCAACCCCCTATATTTATGTCAATGGTCCAGACTCTGGCCATCAATTTCTGATACTCTACTACATTCAGATAGCGAAAATTAGCATACTGTAAGATAAGATTTAGGACACAGTAGGACAACAGTGTGGTTGGAATAAGGTTATCACACTTGTTTTTCTTAGATAACAATTCAAATCAAAATAAAGATATGTAGGCAATATACAAAATACATTAAAAGTGAAAAAGACCTCTCTGCAAGGATTTCAGCAGTTGTGTGACTGATTGAGTACCTTGAAGTGAAATAACACATTGAGGCCTGTGACTTCCTTGTTTATTGTCAAGGCACACAATCTGGTTAAGTTTCAAAAATGAGGCACATGGTGAAACATGCACCTTGCCCTGTCCAGGTGTGCCTAGGTATGTGCACACAATTGTGCACCTTAAGCAGAGAGTCCTGAAGTGAAAGTGTGAGAAAATAACTGAGTCCAGTGGGACATGATCTTGCCATATTGCACAGGGGGGATCACAGCTACATCACAATGTGCACTGGACCTACTGTTGGGAGAAAAAGCTGCCCATACCAGGGAGGATATTGCAGTCTGATTGACTGGATAGGGCTAAAGAAAAGCATGTAAAGAAAAAAGAGCCTAGCAGAGATTACAAATGAAAGCTTCTCCAAAATCATACTCCATATAACTATACAGCAAGGCATATTGCAAAGAATGAAATCTTTCTAGTGTAAGTATGAAACTCTGTAGTACAACAGCTTAATTCACAAGAAAAACAATAAACTGAAAAACTAACTTCTTCTGCAACTTATTCAATGCAACATCTGCTTGCTCCATGAGCTCTTTTACTGCAACAGAGTAGCTGTGCTCTAGCTGCAACAAAGTCTCCAGGGCAGGTGAGTGAATCAGCGCATGATAAACAACTGCAAACTCAATCTCATCCCCATTCTTATCATCTTTGCCTTGATAATTGATATGTTCTTTTGAGTAAGCATTTGTCCATGCTTCTACTACACTACTGATTTGATCTGGTTGTTGCCTGATCACATCAATTGCTGCATGGTACTTTCTGTTATTTAATTCTTTAGTCTTTGCAGCCACAAACTGCTCCAATGATGCAAGGAGATCTGTTTAGTTCATGATAATAGGAAATGATGGGACCAGTCAAGATAATATATTCACATTATTTACTACCTAGCTCTTCCAGCCCACCCAGTTCTTTCAGAGATCGTATATAATACAGGAAGTATAAGTGTTTTCATTACTTATGGCTTTCATAATGTAAACCCATTATAGCTATGAAGCTCCCTAAATACAGTTCTTCCAGAGATTCCGGGAAAAAGTCTGAGCATAAATTATGGGAAAATACTTTGCAAACGTATGGTTTCCTATATCCTCTGCAAAATAAAAAATCAATTTTTTCCTATCTTGGCATAAAAGAGATTCTTATTGCCTCAATTTTTCCTAATAAAGTTATTCATGGAAACAATTTGTTTATAAGATGGGACAGGTATCTTGCTTTTGCCTAACATTACCAAATAATTCATGATACTAGTTGTGGGTATGCATAAGGAAAAATTAACTGAGGTGAGAATCAGCAACATTAGAAGGTGATATGGCTGACTTTTAAGACAAAATTGTTAAAGAGTAATATTTAGGAATGACTGTATTTCTATTGCTAGCAGCAAGTTATATTGTAGACTAATATGTGCATAACAAGCAGTGCCTGCCCCATTTGGAATTGAGAAGGATCACACCACAAATTTATGGTGCAAGAAATCATGTATGCAAAGAGTACAGTAGAATAAATGTGTTGAATCATCTTCATAGATCTGTGAAATACAAAAGTTTCTAAAACCAGACTGGGTGCTTATTAACCACAAGTGACCAGTTAACCTTTAGGAAAATCTAACAAACATTATGCAACACATCATAGATTGTAGATTAAAGTTCCACGGGAAAGGCCATCTAGTGATGTATATTAAGGTTGGCAATGAGAATTATGTGTTGGCTTGTGTTGTCTACAATAATCACGTATCTGGCATCCTCCATACTGAGGATTATAGTACTTTTCTGCAAAATCTTGCATGTGCAAACAGTTAGTTGCTAGGTGTGCAAATATGCAGTTACTGTAAAGGCAAAAATTTCACATGTACACAATCATATATGGTGACAGTGGGCATACGCGCAAACTTCTCTGTAAGGACATAGCTTTCTGAAGGTGTGGGGGCTGCTACACTGTTATCTATAAAGCTTGGTTAGTAAATCAAAATTTCAAGGTGGGATCTCCTACGTCACTAGCAGAGGTTATCAGCCCCCTAGGCATAACCACATGGCACAGCCTCTGTAGATAGCTAAATGTATATACTTATTCATGATTCATAGTTCTGAAAGGTCTTATGGGATAAACTTTAGCAGGGTCCCTGCAAACAAATTACAAACTACTGTTAGCATTTCTGTTTGTAAATTATTGCTTTGTACCACCCAGATGAAGAGGGCACAATACATTACTGCTTCTCCAAGTGAAGATCATTGTCAAAAGCTACAATCTCATGCATGTGACTGCCCAGGTGTCGAAGCATGGGCTTTTTGACAAGATCTAGAGTGTGCAGTAAAAAAGGGTGCAGGTGTGCATTAGGTCTCTGGTGTGGCACTCAACATCTTGGTTCCAAAGCAACAAGTTCAGCTATTCTATGCTGATTTTTTTCTCAAGCTGTAAAGTAAATGACTCTACAGGGAATCATGCACCTCGAGGCGCATCTTACATCATTATCATAGCTGGAAAATATAAAAAATAACCAATTAAACCATGTCCTGTTGCCTGTCAACACTCTGTCATGCCAATTTTTGCGTGTGTAGTATCGTTAGAGACAAAAAATCTCAAGTGTACAATGCAAAACTCTGCAGGCTTGGCTTGGAAACTGCCAAATTCCTCAGTATGAGTTTTGGGTATACGGCATTCCATCCAAAGAATACTTTATATTTTGAACACATATATTGCGAAAACACTATGCTGGGGGGGGGGGGACAAAGAGCCCATTAAATTGAAAAACTATAGCCAGACTTACCATTTTCATTATAACAAGCGATTGAATGGCAGTTGATGATCCTGTAGGTCAATTCTTTCACAGTAGTATCAAGGGGAATTTGAACGGGGATTTTCAAGATGAGCTCCTTCCCTGATTGCTTAAATCTATGAACAAATAGTTGGGTACTTTCATCAACTTCAGACTCATTCATGTCCTGAATACTATCAACTGACATTGTAGAGCTGGAAAGCTCAAGAGCCTGAGGTTCCAAATCCTTCTAAATTTCCAGAACGTCGGAACTATACGTTTACTTCCCATATAGACAGGCGCCATGAAATTTATCTGCCAACAAAATGAAAGTGAGGTTACTTGCGCGAACAGGAGGCAATCAAACAAGTTTCTTTTGAGATTTTGTTTGTTTGTTTGTTTGTTTATCTTATTTTAATTCGAAATTTACACAACTCTAGTTTCTACTTACAGAATAATAGAAACTAATCTAATTCGAAAGAAATGGAAATTAATGGATATCTGAATGATGATGTCCACCCATGGTTGGAGACCTCGTGGTGGTGGGCGGGCACAAAGAGACACTGCCCTGATAGCTAATCATTTTGCAAAGATTCAGAATTGGGGCAGTTGTTGATGACTTGTGGCAAACTGTCCAACCAGGCCCCGGCGGTGAACAACACGCTCAGCGGATCAGACTGCAGTTCTGCCAAGTAACTGTTGGGGTAACAGAGTGGATTGAGTGTAGCCGACTCACTCACCTCTTTTAAACAATTGATAGGCAGTCCACTGACCCCAGGGTCAGTCTCAAGCCCCGTGAGGGGTGTAACAAAAAGAAGAAGAAGATGATGATGATGGTGATGATGGGTGTAATACCTGGCACAGAATATGTGACCAGGTTGAGTCATGGGAATCCAAAGAACTTATGACCACCACTTCTTTCATTCATCATTCAGTAGTGTGCTGTTTAGAAGGCCATCTTTTACCACAATTTAAAGTTAAGAAAAGCATAGTATAGCGCGATAAACTTAACTACTTCGAGGAAAAGGCATAATGTAACATTTTGTTAACTTTAACTTTACAAAGACTAAGATATCTCACAAAAAGTAGCTATGGTGAATGTATTATTTATCGCCAGATCTATGACAGATGAACTGCTCCTGGAAGTATGAAAGAATACTTCTATAATGTTTTAAGACCGTGCGTTAGTCAACACCATCCATTGGTGCCAATGCAGCTCTGTTGTACATTGTTTACAATCAGGGTTGGTAGGTCAGTGCGCATGCCTATTGCCAAAGGTCTGGGGAGAAATCGCCAAAAAATGCCAATAAAAAACTGAACAAAATATGCCAAAAGTTGCCAAATTTTTTCAAATAATACCAAAATTTTGCAAAAAAAGTGCCAAGTATATTTGGTTTCATGACCTAGTATTTATGAATGAAATTTGTTTCAGGTGTTATTTTTAAAACATGAAAATTGTTTAGATTTAGATTAGATACATGTATATTTTTATGATTTTATGGAGTTGAGTCAATATTAGACAAAAATCTTTAGTTTTAATTCTTCTATGCTTTATTGATACAGGCATCGCTTTTGCGAAAGGTATTCTTATGTAAATTCATGTCGCTGGCAAGAAAAATCGATTTTCCTTTCAATCTGAGTTCTACCTCTAAAATTTCTTAGATAATGTCAATAAAATTGCCAAAAATATACTATATTGCCAAAAGATGATTCCACTGCCAGCAGGGTGTTGAAAAACGCCAAAATTCTAAAATTTGGCAGTAAAATTGCCAATATACCAACCCTGTTTACAATTCTACCTCATTAGCCTCCCTCTGCATCAAGTACGCTCCCAGAACGAGGCACCAAGCTGCATAATCTTGTTGCTATAACAACCTGAGTTTGTTGCTATTTACCACCTGGACGAACAACATAAAGGAGACGATCTCGGTGTCTTTATTTGTTTGTGGATCTACCTGCGGTTACGACAGAAAGACGAGGGAAATCGTTGCTCCATAATAGGTAGGTTCGTATCCTATTACAAGGTAAAATGGTAGTATGCGCTTTTAAGCAAGTATTCTTGTCCAATAAATGAGTGATGGTCGTCATTCTGTGTGGATTAGTAGTAGCCTGTGGTTAGTAGCTGGGGCTAATGTGATATGAAGCAGTGAAGTTTGTATCATTGGCAACAATTGATTGCAAAACAAACTATTTTCGTAATTTTGAGAAATTATGATATTATTTGTACATAGATTTGCGCTTTTCAACTATTGCTACGTGGATAAATGCGTCTACATGCTGTAAAATCTATTTTTTTCTATCTTTGTTTTTGGCAGTGAACCATGAGTGTTGATGGAGGTATAACACTAGGAGTTCAGAGGGAATCATTATTTAATAACCCTTTGCTTATGAAGGTATGGAATTACTTTGTAACAATTTTTGTAAGGTTTTTTTCCAGACTTATGAAATAGTTGATTTTACATAGATTAAAACAAAATTTTCTCACGTAAATATCGGCAACTTACAATGGACATTGTAAGATTTGTTAGTTTCGCAGCTAAAGTACTTTTTCATATATGGCTTTTATATTTCGGTTCTGTAAAGAATGAGTGAACTCAACATAACAATGTATGATGAGGTGCCTGGGGAGTGATTAGTCTTTTTTACAAGAGTTCATGTAGGTTTTGATTTGTTCTTTTGAATAGATTTATAAGGTAAAAAACAGAAAATAGTAATGTTAATTCAGAGTATTTTCCTGAGCCCATAGCTCTTTATAATCTAAAAGAATGGTATTAAAGTAGATGGCAATTAGGCCCTTTGCCTGTTGCAAGGAATAGCATACATAAAAGTTTTAGCTTACAGCACATTTATTAATCTCTCATGAAGATAATTGAATTTCATTTCAGTCTCAGCTTGGAAGGCCATTAAGAAGATGCTTTACTTTGCCACCTGAAGATTTTGTGTATGGAAAAAGAAACAATGGGAAGGATCTTGGTGCAGCTGATGGTAGGGAAAGCTATGAACTAGTAGCCATTTGAATATAAGTCTGCTATATCCTTAAGCAAGTTGCTATGGATCTGATATCCCATTATTTGATTCATATGTAAGATTGTATCTTTGTCAAAGAGTTAACCTATTTGTCATATAACAACTACTTTAGTAGAGATTTACAGCTATTAAGAGCAATCATGTGATTCATCAACATGCATGTTTGTAGAGTTGCTTCTTTCAACTCACAGGGAATAAGCGTGCAGAGGAAAGGAAATGTCTCAAGCCTGGGCAAGTTTGGATACATACATGGCTTGTGATGCATGATTGTCATTACATGTGCTAGAATTACTATAGCCTTTTAAATAGGTCATTATTACTACATAAATATGCTAAATATGAAATGTCCCTTTTTTTCATCATTTTCTTTCAGACTCTTGCCATGGCTATGATTAAAAAACACACATGTATCAGCCTGAGATGCTTTGAGTTAACTTGATAATAGGTTGAGATGCACAGTCTACACTCTGTGATACTTACTGTAGGATACTTGCAACATGCTGCAAGACATTCAGTTAATTGATTAAGTATGACAATGAATTATTATTGCTTGCAGCTTTGTCATCATGGAAACCATTACAATCTGGAACATCAAGGAAAGTTTCTTCAGCCCACCAAAGAGATTTCATAACCTTAAACAAAGCTGCGACACAGGCTGGCTTAGTTACTGCTCATGAGCAGTCACAATTTAGGGCAACTCATGATATGGAAAGAAAACCATCATGTAAAGAGCAGAATCTGAAGTTACCAAAAAGACTACCACCAACAATGGTTTTTGGAGTTCCAACACTGTAAGTAAACTTTTATGTTTATTGCAGTAGACAAAAGTTTTATAAGAAGTGCTGGTTAGAGTTTGGACAAGACTAGGGCATGCCAGAGGCAGTGACATGGCTGTTCCTAGAAATTTTCTTTTGGATAATATAGGAGCTACAAATTGCCAACATCATGGGCATGACTTCCTTGATTTTAAGTTAGCTAAAATTTTAAGTTTATCTGTTCAACTTATTAGCAGATTGTATGAATCTATAAATAATAATGCAATCTTGAAGTGGCAGTATAAAAGTCATTTACTCCTGTTTCATTGTACTAAAGTGATATGGTGGCATAGTGGTTAGAGCATCCACCTCACAACCAGGAGATGATGGGTTCAAGCTCAAGCTGAGTAATACCAAGAACATTAAGAAATGTTACCAACTGCCTTATTGCTGACATGTAGGAATGGAGTTGCAAAATTGAGTTTGCATAGCAATTTAGCCACCAGTAGACTACCCCCCTAATATGTGACCTAAGGCTACAGAAATGGAGATATGTCCCACCCTATGTGCCATTGGTGTGGGAAGGAATTGACTTGACTACAGCTTTATCATTACACATCAATAAGCTCTTTCCTTTACAGCAGGTATTTTGTAGTGAGATTAATTAATATATTTAAACAGTAAATCAAAGTTTATATGTTAACTATTCTAGTTACCCCATGTGATAATTAGGAAGAAGTGCTGAATCCTTGACATGCATTGTTTAAGATTACATTACATTTTTAGGAGGACAGCAACACCAGTGTTTGATCTGTTAGAGCATAGGTATCAGAATGAATGGATAAAGGAAAGGAGACAAGCAGAGCTTAAAAATAGACAAAACATAGAAAATCAGGTGGAGTTCATTATACTGCATATTCTCAGTTTTACCTTCAATATTATGACTAGGTTTTTGAAGTAATGCTTCATTTATAAATTCCATTGCTTGGCTATTTTCAAATAAGGAACACTTCTGCTGCTTACTCTAGAATTCAATGGTTTTCTTTTAACTCAGGCTACCTCTATTTTTGCATATAACCCACGGTCTTGGTTTTATATCACTAGATTTCGAAACTCCGATTTCCCCTTTGCACATAAAAAATATATACTTTGCAACAAGTACTGATGATAACTCGTGATAAATGATTATGACTGATAATGAACAATGATAAATGATGATGATTTATGTTTATTCAAACAGTCAATGGTGATGATTTGATGATTCTGATTATGGTAATAGTAAAAATACGGACAGCTAATCCAATTGTAGTTATGGATCAAAACAAAAGCCCCACATTTATTTGTATAAATAATTTATTTCAGTCACGGAAAGGTAGCGGAAAGGGATACAACCAAACTCGGGCGTCATTACTACGTCATCATTCGGCACCCGTCGATCTGCCACCACTTTGGCAAATGAAGAGATTCAGAAAGGTATGTTAGCATATGCCAGTTGAACAGATTTTGATGTTTTTACCATTTGAACTATATGCTGTTTTTAATTTATTGTGTTGCTTATATGGTATCTTGACTTACCATGTTTGAGGTCCATCTGTCCATTGTACTGTACCGCGTATCCACAAATTAGCCCCCCCCTGAATGCTTATTTATTATTTATATTTGAGGGAGAGAGTTATACCATTATTTCACACATGCCACATAAGAACTTTTCAAAGCTCCTTTCCTCCGTAATAGTAAAAGAACAATCTTACGTTTAAGCATCAGTCTGTACCAAGGTCTTTATCATCCTCTGTTGTGGGAGCTTAGTTAAGGTGGGGACTTCCTACACATTTAACTATCTAGCAATGGGATTTATTCGAAGGGGACTTTTCTGAGTGTGAGCAATTGGTTGATTTACGGTACTTTTTTGTTTTGCTGCTTTATCTGCGCCCGTAAAAGGAAAGCCCACCATGCACTATTGGCTGAGGGAGGCAGCGGTTTTGTTTTGATGAACTATAAACTAGCTTGTAAAGCACTCAAGACAGCTGCCGTTAATTCGTCCAGGTCCTGTGAAAGGTTGTACTGCCCGTTGCCCCGATCACTAGTAGGGTCTGATGTGAGCTTGCTCATGTGCTATAGCTGAGCGTAAAACAGCATGCAAGGATTGTTCGAGCAAATATATAGTTTTCTATTTTGATATGCAGTTGATAACCTAATCCTGGCAGCCAAGGGATCGTACTATACAGCTAATTCAAATTGGATAAGTATAAGTGTACTGTGTATAAGAAATGTCTTTTTTTGCCTTACAGATTCCAGGACAATTAGAGACGTTTAGGACAGACAAGGCAAAGCAAAGAGCATTTACCCATCACGCCAGTGACTGTACATCAAGGACCGGAGTGTTTGGGCATGGTGTATACGAAGCTGCCAAAAGCTAAGGATTTCAACTCTGAATGTACGTCTGTCACTGATCCTGGATGGAGATCGTATGCAATTGTTGTCTACCAGATCTTGAAAAACCAGTTTTAGTTAAACCTCATTGGTTAGAATATGGTTTGTGTTACAGAATAACTGAGGGTGATTGTGCATATTTTGTAAAATATTAATTTGTGCTTACTACTGTACCACGTTTCCTTTACTATTGCAAACTAGGAATATATTTGTCTATTGAATATTGTATCTTTTAGTCTCTATCTCTTTCCCTTATTCGTATACGAGTAGAATTTGAAATTAACAGAGTGTTATATGGAACTACTAAAGCATTGTGTGTTTTTGAGTTATTTCTCTTTGTTATGGTATCCAATGTGTTGTAGGGTGTTAGTATCACTCCAGAGATATCAAGGAGGGCTCAACAGGGGTGAAACGTCATTGCTTTACTTAATGATGGCCGAAAAAATGGCGTGGCTTGCGTGATGAAAGGGCGTGTTTTATCCGATGAACATTAATTCCAGAGGTAAATGAAAGTGTCCAGAATTGCCTCAATAAAATACGAACAGCCAAGAAATTGCCCGAAAAGTCGATTGTAGTTCTATTATTATTGGGGGATGCTGCACTCCGAATACCCCAACTAGTTTGGCTCCAGGAGTTGAAGCATGTTTTCTACTTGAGACAGACCTTTCTGTTGTTTCATTTGTTTGAATTCGACTATATACAAAATAACTGGCAATATAGCACATTTCATGTATTTTTACGCCAACTAATGGAAATCAAATCGTTTCATACTCTGACGAGTGTCGGACGAAAAAGCCTTTCAGTATGTCTAAAACATGGTACCGCTTTTTCGTGCTGTAGTGAAATCAAATCTATATTGCTCGGAAACTGAATATACTGAAAATTTATTTTTAAAGGTTGTACTTAATTTGACAGAAACTTACAGGTAATTGGGTCCGTTCCATTGATGTCGGTCTTTCAGGCTTTCTAAACTCTGCTTGAATTTAGTTCATTCGGTAAGCTTTGTCAGATCAATGATTCCAATGGAGTTAAGGGTCTTTGACTTAAAAGTTGTGAGAATGAGCTGGTCATTTGTCAAGGTAGTTGAAGAATTTGAGAAAGTAATGGAAATATTTCGACACAAAGATTTTGGTGGTGAGTACCATGCCTGTTTGTATTATAGGGAAAATCATTCTATGAAGTTTAACTGATCGTCATAAAGAAATGCCAGGATTTTTTCTCAATACCAAGCCAAAAGAAGCTAACCTAAATTCGAACTTACGAACCTTTGAACCCAAGATATAGTTTCTTTAAGGCCAATAAACGTCTTTGCTGTTGAAGCTCAGTCTGCCTGTGTTTCTTAATTTTTACATGAGTTGAGCCTCATGTTTCGTAAAAAGACCTGTTTCTTATTAAAAACAATGTATATAGTACATATCACAGATATGACATCTTGGATAGAACAGACACATTGTCTGTCCGAAAGACTTGGTTTTTTGAGAAATTCAGAAGGATAAAATTCAGTACAAATCCCTGGTGTACATCGGATATCACCTTGTCTAAAGAACATAAAACTGCCTTGTTTGTTTCATCTGGGAGCTTAGAGTTGTGAATGCTACAGTTCATTGCCATATATTGTGTGAAAGTAAGTTTGCTAGACGCAAGGGATTGAGGGATATTTGATACTTGCAAGTAACAACTTGAGGATAATTTGATGCTTGCAAGTAGATTTTATTCCTTTCAAAGGTTTTAAAAGTTGTCTAACCCTTGGGATTTATATCTGTTAAGAGTTAATCGAGGAACTTAACGGTCATTAGAAATTCCTGCAGTGTTAGCAAAGCCACTAGACATCTTACCCCTGTTTACTCTGCTCTTTCTATTGCATTTATAATAATATCATTGAAAGTCTCTTTCAGTTCTATTTCGATTGTTGTTATGGTGCTATTTGTCACTAGTGAAGTACTGCTACTCGTTAAGTCCCTCTTATTGGAAAGAAATGGCTTAATAAAAACCGAAATTCTTTATCAGACAGTACAAAATGTCCCATCACCTCTCTAAAGTGGCTTTCAATGTGAATATTTCCTTTCAGAGGAACTTATCAGGAGAATTTCCAATAAGTAACAAACTGACTCACATAACATACAGAACTAATTCAAAGTAGCTAAAAAGGGTGAAGACGCTTTCGAAACTCCAAAGACGTTTTAGGCCCCGTTTACACGAGGAATGATCCATCTGAGTTCTGTCTCAAACTGGTACGGATAGATCTTACGTGTACACGTGACCACCTCTATCCGATTCAGTTTGGCTCCGCTATCGGCACTAGTTTTGGATCGGATAGTAAAACCATGCTAGTTTGATTCCGGTCCATATAGCTCTCGTGTGAACACATGGAACCGATCCAAAGTAGTACAGATATGAAAGCTTTGTCCTTTTATGAGAGTAAACATTATTCGCACTTGGCCTCCATGTTGAACATTATATGGGAAAATATCCTTTAAATACGAGTTCACGTCTCGCATCTGTACCCTTTGAGGTCGGGTCTGTGTTCACAAGGGAGCTATTTGGGTCGAATCCAAACAAGAAAGTATCTAGACGGATCCGTTTTCGTGTGCACGACATATCTAACTAAAAGTTGCAGCAATGTCGATCTAGCCCTGTATTGTTTAAGTGCCATAACGCATGAAAATTCTGAAGCTTATTTACCTCTTCTCCTTCCATGAAGTACAGCTTCTGTCGCGTACTTTTCGCCGCCAGCAGAGTATCACCTATGACAATGCAATAGAAAAAGGATGGGTCTGCTTTTGTTATGCATGAATTAAAGGACGAAGTTAATATATCAGATGCAGATTGGTACATAGAGCAAATTAACGACACATGCAAACAAGCACTAACGTACTGGAAGACTGGGAGCAAATACAGTGGTGATACAATAGCCATTGCCCGAAATGTACTTTGTGTCATATTACCTGTTGTAAAGCTTGCGCTGAAATCTGTCTAGCAACTTTGATGAGTCCTAGTAAGAGATGGAACGGACTTGCCACTTTGAGATTAAGGATTGATTTTGAAAGTTTAAGTGATATTCTGCATTGATTACTTTTGGAATGATATCGCTTTAATTTGCAATTATTCGTGGATGAAAGCAAGCAGGGATACATACATACCTCCGCAAATGATATCACACAACCAGAATCGAACGTACCGCCATATTGTTTGCAAGCCAGGATGCGGCCAATGCTTTTTGAATTTTGATATATCATCCCTCCAACATGTGCACTGAATCCCACGTTCATGATAAAACAAAAGGCTCAACAAATCACATTGTCCATGAACTGACTTTTTTCAAAAAGCCACGAATGTGAAGGGAAGGAGTTTGGATTCCCACAAGACTGCTGGTCAATGATATTTTGAGAAAGCTCTTCCGAGCGGAAGACCTGACAAAGTACGGTACTGCTATTCGAGAACCGAGAGTAACACGAGTGTCTAGATGTTGCAATATTTACACATCGTCAACCCAGAATGTAAGTTTGGATCAAAAAATGTGATTATATTAATATGATAAAAGCATCGGGCCATTAAGAGTATGCACGTCTAGAGATTTAGCGTGATCTAATATCGGCTATTCTGGTTGGCAAACTCTGAATCAGAAAGGACATGTACGTTATTTGGTGGACTTTCATTGACGATGTCGTTATTAGACTTTCCTCCTATAACATTCAAGGATCAACAATCTCAGTTCGCTAATGCATGGAAAAGTCTTACTAGTACGGGGAGGAGGGGACAGATTATATAAGCAAACTGAGAAACAGAGTGGCTTTGTTTAAAGGAAGGAGTCAGATACAATCTTCCAAGACTTAGCTATTCAAGAAGTCATGAAGAAATATAGGGGTTTAAAACTCTTTCCTGACAGTGGGGCAGAAGTAGAACTTTTAAATATCCTTGATTAAGTTCTGAACAAAGTAACTTTTGATCAAGTTTAAGGAAAAGCCAAAAATTAGCAGGGATCGATTTAAACAAGTTCAAGAACTAACCTAAAAATATGTAATCGTTTTCTTTTCTTTTCTGTCAAATTGCCCAACAGTAAACTCCTCTTTCTACTTGAAACACCAAGGCAAACATTTAGCATTAACAGATACGCAAAGATTTCTAACTTCGATTTCAATTTAACTGATTAGATACAATCTATTTACAATACAATTGTTACAATAGTACATAACTAGAGAAATATGTATACACATTTTCAATATTTTCAGCAACAAATAATAACTGTTTAGCAATAACAACACTGATTCAACATTTTTGTTGAGCTGTACCCGAACACAATCAGATGAATACAACATGGCCGATAGCAAAGGCTGCTCTAGCAATGTTAGATCAAAAAGTCCCCTGCGTTTGCGAGGACAATGTTTTCAAACTTCAAGTATTTATCAATGCAGATGTCATGGCAGTTACATGGTAGCGGCCCATGCTCCATAATGGAATTGCAGAGTAACTTGCAATAGAGCAGGAACTTGACAGAATAGATACATCTTAGATCACATAATGGAAATTTAATTAATGTTAGTTTCAGCAGTGGGTGATAATTGTATAGTTAATATCGTGTCTCGTCTAACTCAAAAGAGTAATTGTTAAGAAGAGGTTGGCGACGTTGTCTTTCAGCAGGAAGAACTATAAAGATGAAAAGCTGAGCGAAAATAAACGAGAAGGAAGCAAACACGATGTTATGAAAAGAAGGAAGAAAAATTATACCTTATTGAGAAGTTGTGGATAAGTTGACCGTTACTTGATTAACCTTGATACTACTGATAATGCTGTGTTTGCATGCAATATTTGCTCAGGGCCAAATAGTCGACTTTATCGTTTACGAGCAAGTGTAATAAAATTGTTTCCCAAGTCATATATTTGAATTTTTACGAATTATTGCTTGTAGGATAAAAGACCTGCGCAAAAAATTTGCAAAAGATTGATAACTCTGTACATTTAAAGCTCTGACTGAAACAGAGGCTCGACCAATGGAAAGATCCGTTATGACTTCCGGATAGGCAATGAGGAATCCTCTTTGTTACCACAATCAGAAAGTACAGTGTAGCAAACAGGAGAAGAAAAGAAAAAATCTCCGCTAACGTCAAAATAGAGATATCCAATTTGAATTCGCTGTGAAAATCAATGGCATCTGGCAAGAGTAGAGCCAACGGCAATGCAACAAGGTTGATGAGAAACGAAGCAGGGATCAGGACAAACCAGACTGATACCTAACAATCACAACAATATGTAACTAAAGGACTTATGTGTTCCGACTCTACCTTAGTCTCTTTTAACAAGTATGCCTTGCTGACTGTGCTCTCACTAGATACATGCAGAACACAAAGTCCTCATTTTGCAGAGTTGACATGGGCCAGCCACGTAAAAATTACACATGAGATACGATATTACACCTGTGAAGGCGGACACATGCTTTCAGATTAAGCTGTGATGACACTTGAAATAAAACTATCTTCAAAATATGCGCAAAATTGAGACTATTGAATGATATTCTTGTAGTGTGGCAGTAAAAGTCATATATCTGTATATTTATCAATAAAAGCTAGCCTCAGTTCTCTCTCCTATACAAAACAGGCTTCTCAGATCGTTCCTGATTTTCAAGTTGATCATATATCATCTTATTATTCATGGGACTTTGTATTGACCAGGAAGTCCTAGTTAACACCAGCAAACTGCAATAACATACCAGTGAAGGCAATTAAACATCGGAAAAATGTTGCATAGTGCTAGCACCAATCACTTTCCTCGTCATCGTTCGCGGCGTATACAGCGTATGGACTCTGTCCTCTCTCCACCGCTTTTGCGATTTTATCATTTATTTGAGCAATCATCTGATCATAGTATTGCTGTGTTTGGCGACCATTTAGTATTTCCTCGTCCTCCTCATAGGGTTCCCTTGAGTTACCTAAAATGCAAATGTACCACATAATAAAAAGCAAAATCATACAGAATACGCGTTTTGTACAAGACAATTTCTTTCGCCTAGTACTGAAATTTCCTTTAAGACTTCGTTAGCAAGAATGATCCTGCCTGTAAAGCATTACGGTGGCACACAGACAAACGCACTAAAAAAACATAACACTTTAATACATAACTGCCACAAGAAATCTATATAAATTAAGTAAAAGCGATGATTGTCTTACGAGCATATTGGATTTCAAAGGTTTTTGACTTTTTGACTTGCTTACGTCGCAAAAATCCAGTGTTGAACAGCATAGTCGCCAAATGTTTGAGAACCCTGTCAAGTCTATTTTCTCCCTACCTAATTGATCAATCATCTTGCAGGATTCTAGGCCCATATTACATGATGATTGGTTAATTAAGTTGGGAGAAAATAGACCTGACAGGGCTCTCAAACATTTGGCGGCTATTCTGTGCTGAACTTTCTTTTTGAGCATTGGAGTACTACATTCGTATAAACCACTTTCGTTTTAAAAAATACAACGTGTATTACCTGCTAAGCAATAATTGCGGAAGATCTCCATTTGATTTAAAATATCAAAATACTCATACCTTTATGATGTACTGCATAAATATTACACTTTAAAATAAAGTGGTGAAATATGATGTAACTAAGTATCAAAATTTTATCCTACTGATAACAATGTGACAATGCGCACATGATAGTATGATTCACTAAATTAAACATAATTATCTTTTATTTAAGAAAATCCTATTAAACTTTTGAGATCACAGTGTACCACAAATCAAAGTAGAGCAAAATATGACACAATGCTACAGAACTTATTTCACTAGCTAATACGATTTAAAATAAAACATTCACTAACACTTCATAAACACTTATTCTGTATTCCACGGTTTGAAATAATGTAACATATAGCATTTGATAACTTTTAACGAAATGCTATAGCAGGGAGAGCAATTGCCTAATAGAAGAACAGCTTCCATAATCAAGTGCATGTTGGCAAGAGTCTTCCCATTCATTTCAACTGAGCTATTTCTAGAAATCTAGAACAGTGTCCATACTTTTGAAGATGAAGAAAAAGGTTCGCATAATAATTATAATTTACAGCATATCTGTCTAGAGAAAGTGCCAATGTTTTTGCATCGCAATAGTTATTCTTAGTTTGGTCTATCAAAATATCGATTATTAAATTCTTAAATAGGATTATCAATTTTCCAATAATTGAAGCAGGTTGCGTAGCATAGCTGCCAAATGTTTGAGAGTTCTGATCAGGTCTATTTTCTCCCAACCTTATTGACCAGTCATCGTGCAAAATGGGCCTAGATTTAGCTGCGGAAAGCATGTGTGGTTAGAATCCTGTATGACGATTGGTCAAGTTGTTTGGGAGAAAATAGACCTGATCAGAGCTCTAAAATATTTGGCGGCTGTGCTGAATTGCGTGCAAATATACAAAGGCTTAATTATGTAGAGTTGATTTAAGGCAGTTGTACAGAGTGTGTGGACTTCTTTGTTTTAGCTTAAATTACCGTTAACCTACAGCAATTAAACATTAAACGCTTGGTAAAATTATATTTGAGAAATTCAACTATAATGTAGAGTTCAACATGCAAAAGATTATCTATAGACTTGAATGCAAATGACTCTGATTAAACATTTGCCTAAACAATTTTCGAAGTGTCGTAATTGGAAAGCAACCTTCAAGTAGCTTGCCCATGAACTATCAGTTTACATAATTTTATGTATAATTTAAAAGCTATTAAAAACCTTGCTACAGGATTAGTGCTTTAGTATAAAAATACAAATGCAATATTCATGGAGCTTAGATATTGTAGAATTTCTAATTACGGAAGAGAGTGAGAGAGAGGCAAAGGATTTACCCAGCCTCATTCTCTATTACTTACGTCACACAGGATCGTTTAGCTCTAGAACACTGATTTTCTATATTAAAGCTTAATGAGCAGAAGTTGTGGTAGATTTACCAGCACTATGCTGCTCAAATAGGAGAATTATCCTAAGTGATTCAGGAAGGATTGTGTCTTTATTGTAAATAAATAATAACGGGTTAGCGAGATTATAGCTCATTATCATTTCATGCTGGACAGGAAAATGGGTTTAAACATGTGCAAACATCTTGCAGGATCGGCTATGCAGGTCAATCGGAGTTGTAAGATAACACAAAGCACAGGGAACAGACTCCTACAACGATCAAGAATACCCATAATGAGCTCTGAAATATCTCATTAGGCCAAACGATACGCGTCGAAGAAGCTTGACTTAGTTGATGTTCATCGAACGCTCATATGGATATATCATATGTACATACACACATTCATAGATACATATAAACTGAAGTTACCGTTAAGTAGCCTGTTAGTGATAGTACCTCGATGTTATAGGAAAAAGCTGCACATTGCATAATAGTGAGAACATGACGGTGTAATTTGTAACTTAAAGTTTCAATCTTGGTACGATTTTCAGGCCTAAAGATCGTACCAAGATTGAAACTTTAAGCTACAACTTACACCATTAAACATTACATTCTTTAAATTACTGCGTAACTTATAACTAGAGTTTTCCCACAAATTCAACATAGGACAGAAGCCTCGTGGGCCCTCAAATTTAGGGGTGACAAGGAGAAAAACTTTTCGACAAACCTTTTTTGACTAATGCTTAAGTATAGAGCTAATACGTTGGGAAAGCTCCGACAAACCCAACAAACCTCTCAAAAGTGGGGAGTGGCCAATTGCCCCAGCTATGACGTCTCTGTTAAGGAAATTGTAATTGCTAACACGAGTTGAAGAGCCACAACTATTGTGGATATGATCATTAAACCTCGTTTGCAAGTATGTATGTATGTATGCACTACTGTAAAAATTCTTGATATAGCTTACCTCAAACATTGCAATTTTTGAACTCCTATGTGCCAATCTAAAAGTTGATTCAGCTATTGATTATAAATACTACAGCATAGACAGGAGATAGAGTAACCGCCTCACCTGGTCTACTGCCGGTGCCATGGGTAGTTTGTTGACTCATCCTAGGGCCATTGATTTGCATCTGATTAAAATGATTGATCATTCTCGATCGATCATCATTCCTTTGGTTTGGAAATTTGGCATCATTACCGCTACCATTGGCAGGAGGTCGTACCATAGGAGGTCGTATGTTTTGCTGTGATTGTACATAGCCAGGTTGCATCTGGGAAGGAGGGTAATTACCAGTGCTCTTAAGCACTGTGCCTGTTCGCGCGCTCTGCGATGACATGTTTGGAGGATCAACAGAATTAGGAGGTCCATAGTATGGTGGTCCAGAGTGATAAATTTGGGTGCCCGGTTTGGTGTGAGGTGGCAACCCTTGATATCGATAATCGTTTGAGTTAGCGTCCATATTTAGTGGCGCAGATCTTGAATTCGATAAACCCAGGTTTGCATGTATGGAAGTTGAAGGAGATGCCACGCTAAGATTTGGCAAGGAATGAATCGATTGCTGCGATGCACTGTTTGCATTCGATAGACTATTTATTACAGTATGGGGAGATGGGTTGCTGCTAATTGAACTGGTAGAAGATTGCCTTCCCGCCGAAGTTGGTACTCTATAACTTGGTGATGCTATACCTCGATGATCCATTCGTGGTTGTAAGACAACTCTCTGGTAGTCAGCTGCACCCGCAGAATAGGACCGAGTCACTGGCTTGCCACCTGAGTACCCTCGTGATCCTGTTCCACGAGGATTAGAATCTCTGCTGTTACTAAAACGGACCATGCCATTGCGGTTCAAATCTTGGTTGCGATAGCCTCCAGAATGTTGTCTTGCCCCAGGAGCGAGCTGTGATGCAGTAGAACCAGCTGTTGCTCCTGTGCTGAGTGTGCGAGACGACGTGGTATGAGGATTTGCATTGGGTGTACGAGCAGATGCATTTTTATTTTGAATTACTGTAGTTTGAGTTTGGCTTCCTTGGAGCTGGCTCTGCAATTGATAAGAAAAGGGACTTGGTGAAGAAAGCATTGTTTCACCGTGTCTTGAAATGATCAAAAAGTCTAGTGAGAAGCTGATAGACAGCACATTCACTCAAAGCACCAGACGAATCTACACCGATGAGTTCAAATTTTGACGAATTTTAAGGTCGAGTAGATCTATCTGTTAAGAGTTAAATTTGCTACAGACGATACATTGGACCATTTGCCTATACTCCGCATGGAAATAGGGAAAGAGCTTTGGACAAAGTGACATCCATTTCTTCCCAAAGAGCCAGCCATTAGTACACAATGATCTTTGCAGTACTCGGCAATTTGAAGCAAATTCGCCTACACGCTAGGACTTCAAGGTCTGTAAAGAGTAATTTATGAACTTGGTTTATTTCAAGATTTTAATATATCCTTTGCTGGATGTTTATCACATTGAATTGTATTGAGGCAAGTAATCGACAGAAAGATCTATGGATTTAACTGTACAAAATGGATTAGAATTCAGACCATAAGCTAATGCAAATAAATTGCTGGCTTACTCGAAATGAGGACCCATTAAAAATCATCAAGTCCTTTCAAGTAAAATATGATTAGTTTTACAGCAGATGCCATTTTTCTAATTCAATTAATGTAACGTACACGTAATATCCACCTGCAGAGAAACCGTAAAAGCATTGCTGTCGTTGAAGGGACGCTATCCACGCAGGAGAAGATTGGTTTATAAACGATAGTCTCTTCCTTTCTAAAGTTGTATTTGAAATTGATATTTACCGGACGCAAAAATATGCAAGGTTTTAACACTTGTGCAGAATGTGTTTGCAGTGGTGTACAATACGAAAGATAACTTTTTCGCAACATTATAGATTCCAACTATGTCGATCACCCTTCCAAATGCTACTCAACCTATAGAAATTGTTCGTTTCAGATGCCCTACGTGGGTTGGGAAAGTAGCATGAATAAGGCAGTTGGTTATAAATGTTCATAGCAATACAAAAAGGTAATAGAGGAAACATGAAAGGGAGGCCTTTTAGATATAAGAATACATCCAGTAGTTTTTCGTGGAAAGTCAATTAAGTGTTCAGAGTGCAGGCCATTATTCTTTGGTATTACCATGGTTCCAATATTTGTTCCAATGCTATCTACAACTATTATGCATAACAATATGATAGCCAATTTATCAGCCATTTTGCTAACATATAGCTGGTATCAAGGGTAATAAAAGCATGCATGGTTGGCTAATTTATCCAAATGAATTCGAGCAGGCTTGGCAAATTCTTTAAAAGGAACTGTGAGAATGCAGAGTACTTGATACGAATCTATGAAAAAATTAGCTATTCATGTCTGAAGAACAGCTTGGCCAGAAAAAGAAGCAACAAGTTGCTGTTCATATTCAACAATTTGTTGCAGTCAAGATGAATCCAAATTGAACTGACGACTTCAATTTGCACTATTCTATAGCCTGTGATACGGGTAACAAACAGAAATCAAACACCGAGCAATAGAAGCATCTCCAAAGACTTAGCCAGTGTTTTTTGACATTATTAATCTTATATGAAAACGTGAGTGAAAGTAAATGTACCATTGCTGTCTATAGCACATTGCAACTGCTGAGTCAGTATATAAGAGCGACTGCCAGCAGATGAGAGCAGAGAAACGTCACATACATTCAGTGTTAGTTTGTAGAATGGCTTTTATAATGCATGCTAGTACAATTCCCTCCTAATGCTCCATAGAGAGAAGACATCGATTCAATGTCCATCTGCAAAACTTTTCAAGCATCCTAATGAAAGCGAGAATGATAAGCAAAAATTCGCCTGGTGTTCAGCAGAAATCCGCTGTCTTCATGGGTCGTTCACTGACATTTAGTGTGTAGTACAGATGATAGATTTTTAGTCATTTCGTGTCTAGAAACTCTTCAAGGGATCTCAAACAAGCCCCCACTACTTCACGCGTATTCTTACGATAGACAAAACTGTTATGGCTTACAGTTGTCACTGATTGTAAAAAGATTTTATTAAAATTTTTATTATATAAATTTCATTATTATTTTTATAATACTGGTCATTTGATATGTAGTTCTAACGTTGGATATACAAATTTTAATAAGGAATCTTTTAACACAAAATAACAATTGAACTTAACCGACGAGTCAAATATAGATTAGATAATGTCTTTTTCAAATTAAAGCCTATGACAAGCAAAGGTAAATAAGATAGACTATGTGCTTAAGGAAACCTAAAATTCGGTTATATTTTTGCCGATAAGTCCTTCATGATAATTGATAGCTTAGCAATAGTTCTAGCAGTTGCATTTAAAACAAGCTTTCTTTTCAGCCAGATAATACTCTCTAAAGATCTAAACACATAGTCTTTACTTAGTTGATGAAACATTCAGGGAAGAAAACGCTTGATTGAAAACACCGGGGGATGCTCTAAACGCTGAAAAGCTCTACTGGCGATCATCATTATTATGGCTAACAGATTCAACTTAAATTAATGAGAATTTCGCAACTTGAACCTTCCAGACTACTATGCATGCTTGACTATCGTATCTAGGACAGCTAATTATGTGAAACCATATGAGTATAGCATGATTTATATCAGGTGATGTGATATAGCAAGGTACGGTAGGCAATGCTCTGCTACAAATGATGCGACATAATTGATACAATAGGACATGATATAACATATCTGATATCGTAGGACATGATATAACATATCTAGTATCGTAGGACATGATATGACATATCTGATATCGTAAGACATGATATAACATGTCTAGTATCGTAGGACACGATATAACATATCTGATATCATAGGACATGATATGACATATTTCATACCATAGGATGTAATTAACTGGATATGGTACGATCACATATGAATAATTGTATCTGAGTAAATGGTTATTTAATGAATACATTAAATGACTATCGGCCCATCAAACAGTTATCCCCAAGGAGTAAGTACTAGTCATACGCTGATCATTCGAGCACTGCGCAGGAGCTTTATCATTTAATATATATTGAAAGCTGGCAAACAAGTTCTTGAAACATGAGTAGGTCAAAATCGCAAAAAACCAAAATATCTACAGATATATCTTTAATTGTTTTATAGAAAATGTCATGCACATACATTTGTTTCTTTATTTTCCGTATTATTATCCTTTCCATCTGCACTTTCCAGCTGTGGCCCCTCCTTTTGGCGAAAGAAACTACCCAGATCATGCCACGAAGATCTTCTCCTTCCTTCACGAGTCAGTTGTCCATTTGGTCCTCTACTGTCAGAGCTGTGAAGGAAAAAAGAAATTAAATCAGCACGCATAAACATGTTACAGATCACAGAAAAAGCGTCTGAGCTGTAATCTAATGATTATTCATTCAAGAAACGGTCGTGTTAATAACACTGCACCTGGAACTGTACAAAAAGCGTGTCTATTGCAAAAGGTTAATGGTAGTCCCATCTACGATTCCGTACGCTGGGAGTGCCTGTTAGAGAGGACGCTTATCCCGAGCCGTTGTTATAGTGAAGTAGGGTGGCCAATTCCTTTCCTCGCCATCTGCAACTTCCCCAGTGTTGCCACCGGGTGCCCCCATTTACTGGTGGATGGACAGCGAGCGAGCATCCTAACTATGACCCGAGGGTTCAGCTCGAGCCATCGATGTTCTGCTCAACAGCCAAGCGCGCTAACCACTGTGCTACTCGCCCAGCGCCTATTACGAACAGCAAAAACCATTCACTATATTTTGTACGTCTGAGACACAGGTGACTGGCTAACAATCAGCAAGAATAACCAGCAAAATTAAGTAGCTATTATAGTTTTTCTTTCTATGCAAGGGCTTGGCTTTTCAGCAGCAAAATGCTGTTGTTAATACAACACAATGTAAAGATCTCAGATGAAAAGTTGATTAAAAGTATAAGAAAAATTAGATACAATCAAAATAATAAATCTTCATAGTTTTTTATATCAAAGTGCAATTTTCTTCAATCTTATAATTTTGTCATGAAAAATAAGCTCTCGGCTTGCAATTAATAATAACAGGTGATTCCAAGGAGCGTATGATTCTGCTAAGTTTATTATAGAAGTACTGCCCTAGAAAGTAATGTAGGCTTATTGAGGAATGAGAATAAGCTGCAGAAAAAAGATATTTATATCCCACATAAAACTACCTAAATGATGAATTAAGACAAATAATAAATGGAAAAAAACAGAATATTAATATATATATATATATAGGATTCAATATCTTCGGCTGTCAAGGATTCATTTTAGGAAAGTCGTTTGTTACTTCAGTGTGGTTTATCATTCCCTTTTTGCCGCGATTGATTTTAAAAGACCTTCTAAAAAAGAACCTTCTGATAAGGATATTTTACATAAGCCTTCTATGAACACCCAAAAAAGAACTTCCTAAAAAGGACCTTATAAACAGATTCTTCTGAATAGATTCTTCTAGAAAGGACCTTCTGGAAAGGAACTTATAAATAGGCCTTCTACAACCGGTCTTCTAAAGAGTTTCCTAAAGAGGAACTTTTGAAAAGAGCCCTCTAAAAAGGAACTTCCAAAAAAGGAACTTCTAACAAGGACCTTCCAAACAGGATATTTCTATAAAGGACCTAAAAAAGGACTTTCCTTGATCCCTAAAAAGATGACTACGCGTCACCAATCCTAGTATGTGTGTTTGCAGACATGAACGCGTGAAACTTCATCAGTTTCTGGCTGATAGGAAGGTATACAAGGCATTCTTAAGTAGAGTGAACCTCTTCATTGTATACCGCGATAAGGTTGCAATAAGGCTCTATCCAGCACTGATCAATGTCAGAGAATTCTAGACGTTTTTGTTTGGTTTATCACCCTGATCACAATCTACGTTGTTTTAAAACAAGCTCAGGTTATGGAGAGCAGTGTAAGCGACAACTAACTGTGAGGAAATGGAAACAAACAAGTTCATTATTAGGAAATTCGTCATAAGATGGTTCTGTTCAATTCTATAAATTAAGAGTGAGGTGATTTGCTAACATTGTGCCAAATGCCTTCAATGAATATAGATGTCTGCTTTATCAAACATGATTTAATTGTAAGCTAGAAAGTCAATCGAATGCTGCTCTTCGATCATAAATTCGTAAAAAGATTACAAACACTTGAATATTTACTAAACTAAAGTCTAGCATTGCCTCTATATTCTAAGACACCTGATATGAAAGAAGGGGGAAGACAATATCACAGAAAGCGATCATAAGAGTGTATAAGTGGAGATAAACTCGTAAGAGGAAGTGCTGCTATATTCGTCTGATATGAATATGAAATATGAGCCATTATTCGGTTTCAACATTCATTTATATATGAAGCACATATAAGAAGCGTGAGGTCCAAAGCAGGGAATGATTAAGCAATATTTATAGAAATGTACACATGCTGAACTTCAAAAGGAAATTTGAAAAAATTATCCTCAAATATAACTCCTTTTGCACACATTGCAGCAATAAAAGTTCCAAAGAACCTAAACTTTCTATTTTTTTCCTCTTACAGTTGCCTGATCTAATTTTTTGGTGCTGTTCGAAAGGTGAAGAACTTTCAGAAACATTTAAGGCTGGGATTGATAAACCAATAAGTAACATCCTGGCAGAAGGCAGAAAGTTTGTGACTTATAATGAGAAACATGCTCTCCCAATAACTCACTTAATAGCATTCGGACATTAAGCGACTTTGTAAATTCAAAGAGAATACCTATTTTCTAATATGTTTCTTAGATTTTGATCGATTGAAATAAAGAACTCTCTTTTGCTAGTAAGGGTTTTTGTGCTTGAATTCCCCTGTGGGTATTTTACAATAATTGGTGCAATACAGCTATGGTTTAGCTTGAAGATGATTGGGCTATGGAATTCATAGCTGATTAGAAGAAATATTGCTTAATTCTCTTTAAAACTTCCACTTCAAATGCACCTGTCACTAGAGACAATAAGTCTAAAGAGGTTTTTAATCATTCAAACTTATCGCTCAAGATTGTGCTTTGAGATTTCAGAGCAAGGATCATGAATGAACGATAAAGCGCATTTAGACAGATTGTTATTAGGTTTAGAGGCCATGTGAAGGCTTCAGTTCTTCAATGGATACGAAACGCATTTATTACGATGATGGGTCCTGGAATAATGCACCTGAGCTTTATCATATTGCTTCACGCCAGAGGCTAATCCACTGACTACGTGGGATTTCAATGTGGAAAATTCATAGATCTACCATCCTCTAACATTTAGAAACACTGTCTCTGAACAAGTGATAGTGATCATTATTGCAGGAACGGGCTCATTTGCATAAATGCTAAATAGATGCAACGTTTTCATATTCCAAAATTCGCAAACTTCAACTCATCTGCAAACAAGACTTAGTTGCTTTCAAGAAAATGCCTGCTCTTGATACGACGGCTACGAAAGTTTTTGAGAAAACACTTTTTGTTTCAACGCAATATTTGCATGGAAAATGAATGCAAAAATAAAATGAAAGAACACATGCGGGATATTAAATTTTATCATGAAGCAAATCAGTGGGTCTAATTAATTTGCCAAATGCTCACCTCATGAGGTTACAATGAAAAATGAGCAAGGATTAAACATTGTATGTCAACAGAGACAGTGGTATATTCAGAAGGAAGAAGGTGTAATGGGCAGTCGCCAAAGTCAATATGAAGCTTAAAGAAATGATTAGGTTCCTTTACAAATACAGAATTATAAATAAAAGGGATGCTGACTATTCATGTTTGAAGAGTGGGCGACGTGAGAGTAAATTATACTTACAGCATTCAATCTGTAAACTTCAAAGTAAGTCCAAAATATTTTAATAAGACTATGTTATATGGGGAAAGAGGTTGCTAAAATTACACAGAATATCGTAGGATATCAGTAGACTTCTGATGATGTTGATAACAAAATTTATGATACATATAAACAACCATAACTATATACATATATATATATATTTACACACACATCTATATATATATGTATATATTAAATCTGTATATTACACACACATCTATATATATATGTATATATTAAATGTAGCTTCGATTTAATATCCTCATCAGTACTCATAAAGATTTTAAATCGAAACGTCTATATTTAAGTGACGTATATCTTTATTTGGGCCATACATATATATATATATATATATATATATATATATATATATATATATATATATATATATATATATATATATATATATATATATATATATATAGACAGCGCGGATTCACGGTTGGCATATATATATATATATATATATATATATATATATATATATATATGCAAATATAGCATGGACCCAAGTACGTCATAAGAGAGTAAAAGTTACGGTAGTGGCTTTCATTTTTTGCAATGCATTGTTGTGTTTTGAACCATGCAGAAAACACAACAGAATTCATAACAATGGAACGGACAAATCTCTAGTAATGAAATTCTATTAAACAATATTAACTTCAAACGTATAAAACATTATGAAATATAGATGTTATAAAAATAAAAAGGCAAATAAACTCTAGAGTATTACAACAAGGAGCAAAGGCCTGCTGGTCACATAGAAAACTGTAAGCACAATCAGAGCGGGCAAGCACATAAATTAGCAAATTACTTGTCCTGAGATATAGGGGGAAACTACAGCAATTCTAGGCTAGATCAATATCATGCATAAAGCCATCCGCACAAATTATATTGCCAATGATATGCAAAATTGCTCCAGCCAAAAGTCCTGAAAAGTTGTAGCGATTGGTCATTCAGTACTAAAACAGCTTTTTCGAATCATTTTTGCTTGTCGTTGACAAACTCTTGTGAGGATAGTATATGTTTACAGACGTAAAAGAAACGTTATAGAAAAGATGCAAAACGATAGAAATCTCGCAAAATTACCGATCACATGCAAGCAATAAGATCGGCGTTTCCTTAAATGTTGTAAGAAGGCAAGCGAAGCTCATAGCCTCAATGCTATTTTTGACTCTTGGCTTTTGTCAACATAGAAATAACATTCCAAAATAGAAATAAATACGTTCGATGTCATTAAGGTATACAGGAACGCAATAAATTGAAAGCAATTCAATCCCCGTTTGTGAGGAAAGAGCGAATAGGCCTAAACGTGGTTGTATACAATCCAATGACACTGATTATTCGCACGGCAGGAGTGAAAATGGTGCGTGTATGCGTGTATGTGTATGTACGCGTACATCATACAAATCAACCAATGTTAATATACACTAAAAGTATACTCCGAGCAAAAAGTTTTTGGAATTTATAGTAAGACAGCGCACTTGAATGCAGTTGAAGGACGAAGAAGACACAATTATCGAAAAAAGCAGAAATCTCTTTTCCAGCAGCTGCTAAATAAAACATTGGCGATCAAAGAGCGATATACTTACGAAAATGTCGTCATTTCATTTATACTCGAACCGATGTCGTTGAAAAATTCTTTAAACTTAGCAAACGAAACCATAGCGCATTTATGCGAACGAAGATTGGCAAACAGCGTAGTTTATAACAAGCCGAGATTCGTCTTTGCAAAAACACTTGCCTCCTTCGATGTCTTCCTACACATGATTCTGTTGGATTGGTATGAAAAATTAATGACCAGTGAAAAGCAGCTTGCTGGCGGCTGTTTCTTTTAAAACGCATAGGTTGGTATAAATGGTCTGCTAAACAATGTGTCGTCATTTTTATGAATACCAAAAGTCAGCACAACTCTTTCCTTCATGAATAATGCATCATTTTGCATATGTTTATACTTGATTGGTAATAAGATTGCTTATCTCTCTCTTCTCTCTTCGTTTGCACCATTCACATTAACAGACATTTTAGGCCATTTAGGATCATATATATATATATATATATATATATATATATATATATATATATATATATATATATATATATATATATATATATATATATATATATATATATATATATATATATATATATATATATATATATATATATATATATATATATATATATATATATATATATATATATATATATATATATATATATATATATATATATATATATATATATATATATATATATATATATATATATATATATATATATATATATATATATATATATATATATACGCGTATATATATATATATATATATATATATACGCGTATATATATATATATATATATATGAAAAGTCTGTTGGTACTACAGAACTTCACTATAGCACGAAAAAGCGGGAATATTCTCTTAGCATACTGAAAGCTTATACTGAAAGCTTTTTCCGAAAAAGCTGCCAGTATGCTAAAACAATATTCCCGCTTTTTCGTGCTACATATATATATATATATATATATATATATATATATATATATATATATATATATATATATATATATATATATATATATATATATATATATATATATATATATACATATATATATATATATATATATATATATATATATATATATATATATATATATATATATATATATATATATATATATATATATATATATATATATATATATATGTATATATATATATATATATTTGACGTCGCTGATGTTATTATTATTATTATTATTATTAATGCAAAATGCACTACCTCAACATGAAGTATGGCAGCATTACAGTAACATGAACATGAACATAGCACAAACAAATTTATAAGAATCACTAAATATAACATCAATTAACTAACGAGAGTTACAAAAACAAAAAAACAAAGCAAAAAACAAAACAAATAGAAGCAATAAACTCTGGGGGCAGCAAGGTCATTATGGGCTGCTTTCGTTTCGGGATTGGAATGCCTCTTTCAGATATTTGGCTAAGGCGTATATCAGTGGCTCACTCTTATTTCTCATAAGCTGGATAAATTGCAAATCAGCAGGGAGTGAGTCTAAGTTGGCCAATCTTATGAGGGGTGCTCTAAGTTCCTGATATGCTATGCTAGATACTATGTTGTAGAGCGAATTACATACGAGAATCGAAAAAACTTAACTATATGGTGTCCCTACAAGCCTATTTCATGAATCGTCCAGCTCTGTTCACAGTTAGCCTTCTGTATGCGACAAATATTAATCTACCAGATTTGTGGTGCGCTGATTTCCTAAGGTGCTCTCGAAAAGTCCTATCATGTATATGCATTTTACAACTACGAACAGGATGAAGAATAGAGTAACTGGTGAATAATATGCTGGTACTACGGGATTTCACTGCAGCTGGAAAAAGCGGAAACATTCTCTTAGCATACTGAAAAGTTCGTCTGACGATCGTCGAATGAAAAAAGGTCTGCAGCATTATTAAAGAATGTTCCCCCGCTTTTTCGAGCAATAGTGTAATAATTTAAGACTGTCAATGACTAGCCAGTACATATTTCAACTTCATAAAACATTGTATGATGTTGCAGATTACAACTTCTGCCTAGCTTTTTACTGAACAGTATAACATCCAGACAGTATTTGTTTCAAAACTTTATTTAAAAATACCTAAGTGATCAATCAGTTCAATACTTTCACACAATTAATATTTTCTCACATAAAAATTGTATGCAAATGACATTATTACGACTGGATTATGCCAGGTAATCACTGACTTCTCCTCCACAGTCGTAAAAATGTACGATTCAGTTTTAATTTTTGTTATAACCTGCCTTATGGGCCATTGTACCATTAGAAAAGGTGGCCGCATACAGGCTCTGCTAAGTCACTGCTGTTAACATTACATTTCTTAAAGAAGAAGATTAATTTAAAATTAAGTCATAGATCGAATAGGTCATGTAATCCTGTCATTGAGATTAAAGCAATGCGTAGAAAGATGCTATATACTCTTCGTGAGAAAATAAAGCACTTTGACTATATGTGTTGATGATCAGTTCTGTGTCGATATTGTTAGAGCTCAAAGACCTTTCATATGTGTAGACTTAATAGTGTTATTAGTCACAAATTATGCATCAACATCGCTTTCCGAAAGAAGATTTCATTCAAAAGCGAAGATAGAAGCAAAAGTAAGTCATACAGAATGACATACAATAGACCAGAATTTCCCCCTTAGATATCATCATCAATGCTCCATTCCCACTGTGTTATGATCAAATTTCTGATTCTATAGCACTATTGAAATTAAATCGCTTCTTGTACTACAGCAAGAAATCTATGCCTTCACGCCTCGTTTGCAAGTCGTCATGCTTCAAAGAGGATATGCAGTACATTTTCGCATTTCAGTTCGCATGCTCGCTCACAAGTTGTAAAGGTTCCTTGCCGCAAACTGGTGTCAGAGATTCCTTGCCCATCATGCATCTCCATTATTCACTTATCTGAATAGGTATGTTGTGCTATTCATCTGCACCCACCTTGCTATGCTGTCCTCTATCCTCTCCCTTCGCTTCCTGCGTGCTCTCATGCTGCGTACCTGAAGTTTTTGGCACTTATTTTATATAACGTCCAATTTCAATTCTTCCCAAGATATGAACGAAGAACTTGGCTTGTTGGTACAGGATTTGGGCATTCAGGTGCAATCTCCTACTGACTTCTTCCAGGAGACACTTGCTTCTTCTGTTTACCAATTTCTTTCTGAGTGCGCGGCTCAAAAAATGGCAATGGCAAATACAATGAGGAGAATTGTCAACCTTTGATTGGCACGAAAATTGTCACCTTTCGCAGGAAATGGGACACATGTATCTTTATAGCTACTCTTAGGGAATGTCTAGCGTTAATTCAATCTTCCCAGCTACACTGCAAGTAACATCTGCTTTTACTCATGGACTTTATGCATCTAGCAAGTTGGTGTCTTGCGCGACGAAGGAGGTTGATGAAACAGCAAGGGAAGATTGAATTGAATTCTCAGAATGCCAATAAGGAGGTTTGCCTTGCACGAAACAATGGAAAAATCGAACAGCACTGCTTTGTTAAATAAGCGCAAAAGATCCTTTCAAATCGCAAAAACGGATCTTGTGAAAGAAGGATTAGTATGGAAACGCTCTTTGGAGGCAAACAGTTATTTTAGATTAAGTTTCCTTGTGACAACCTTCTTATCAAATATTTATGTATCTACCAAAGAGGCCGAAGAGCAGCAGAAGCACAGTGCAACCGAAAGAGATTTAGAGAGTCTTCCTAGCAGGAGGCTACACACTCAAATCAACCATACAGGTCGTGTCTTCTTTGAACTGCTAATGAGCTAGCATAGTGGAAAAGATCACTATCATTCAAGATAATCCCCCTTTACTCGTTATTTGCAACTATGATAAAGACTGGGTTAGCTTCACTACCCCTAAAATAGCTCTATAGTATTACCTGCCGATATTGTATATTAATAATAAAACAAATTCATATTAAATGTATTACACAAAATCCATTCAGCATAAAGAAAAAAATTCTTAGAGATTAAAACTGCAACCTATATTACAATGAGTACAAGGAGATAAAGTGAAACTGTTAGGGCCTATTTGGTGCTCTACTAAGGAGTCGTGCTTCATGTTAATTGAGCTCTTTACATAAGTTTTTAAATTTCTTTTGAACTGCGGGAGGGTTGGCAGTTGATTTAATTTAAACTGCAGTAAGATATTATAAGCAAAGGTGCGAAATAGAGGGGAAGATGGGAACATCAATTGGCTAGATATAGGACAAACTAATTAGGAAATGATTCGGAGAATCCTCTCTATGAATGCTATGAATGCAAAGAAATGATGCAAATTACCATACAATTTTGCTACAATACCCGACAAAAGTCCTGGGACACTTTGCACTTTTTGCAGTCTGCAATAAACTTTCATTCCCCTCTCCCCCGGAAACAATGTTGGTTTTCTGGAGAAGTACCTGCGATAATGGGAAAATTTCGCGTGCACGCCAACGTCAAATGTACCACAAACGAATCAACATTGTTCTAGGGGGGAGGGGGGGGGTGCATGTTTGTAGCAACTATGACAATATGTAGAGGAAAATGGTTTTTTATCTGTTTCTTCTAAGTGTCCCAAGGACTTTTGTCCACTATTGTAGTTTGATCGCTAAGTAGTCTTTCGCTTGGACCATTCATATCCTATAGAGGTTGATGATATGATATCAGGTGAGCTCTTGATACTACCCGGGAGAAGACTAACCGAATCCCTGCAAGGGCGTTCTTTTTGGCGGTATTTTTTGTGGCCATCTCTATTGCAGTCGGTTAAACTAAATCGTACGAAATAGTGTCTGATGATAACATCCAACCCAATACGTAATAAAAAGGGTTTTGATGCTCATCTAGGGGGTGTTTACATAGAGGCGAGGCAGCCCGGTTGACCAGGCTGGGTCGCATAGCCGAGATCTGGCAGAACAATCATCTGCATTGTTAATCTGAATTGTGTTTACATGGTTTCAAAGCCAGCTCACTTAGGCGAGATCTGTGATATGGAGAGACAAATCTCCCTAGATGGGATCCCGAAGAATAATAGAATCCTTTGTTTCATCGTGGTTAGTATACATAGAAGCAGACCAGTCAGGTGAGGTGAGATGGAATGGAGATCTAAGTGCGTACGCAAAATGCTACGGTTATTGTTCTAGCGCTGCAAGTTAAGTAAACTTTAGATGTAAGAGAAATAATTTGTCATTTTACAGTAACGTATATGGCATAAAATTGTTAGATATAAAAACATGAGAGAGGCTGGCTCGGTTAAGCGGGATGGAGATTTTGTCCATGTAAACAGGCCCTTACCGTCTAGACAGCCACAGCGACGCAAGTTAAAAAGAGCTGTCATACCTTCCTGAACGCATTCCAATCGTGCTACAAGAAAAGCACAGTTCTCCACCACTCCGCAGCCTCTGCGCGTGGCAAAATTGCAAAGCACGATGGATTTCAGAAATAGCAAAGTAACCCCCCTGGAAGGCTATGCCGACAGGTTTCTGTGTGTTACTTGGAAACTCTTTAATTATAAGCGCATCGAGAACATTCTCATTAGAATGCACACGGCAGCTGGTATTTTGTAAAATACTCGTAATGCAAAGCTGACGCTAAAGTGTTCCGCAATAGTTAAGAACATTCAATATAGGCTGCCATTTGTAAGCTAAGCGAGCTCAATCTTATCATTTTTTCTACTTAACCACCCTCATTCTCTGATTCATCGGAGCTTTAATATAGACCTCAGGGTCTTTGTCAAGCACAGCAAGCTGGAAAAACTAACTGAACACGGCTTCCGTGTTGCAGATCAGTTTCTGATATAACATGTTTAATATCAGTCGAATCTTCCGCCCGATGAATGACGTCAATGTATCAAATGAATGATTTATGCCTCTAATGCAAATAGCCTATCGCTTTGTATCTTTGTATACATAGTAATCTAAAAAAATAACGACTGCACGTCATCATCACATTTAGCAACAATTGTCGACTATTGTCTGTCGCTTTTTCAAAAATAGAATATCGTAAGTAAACTGGCAAATTATGAACTGGCGAATCAGCGGCGTCGTATATGTATGAAAAGAAATTAGCTGTGACCGGACAAGAGCAGTTTACTTCTATATAACCAACTGTAATCAAACCGAAAAAAACCTGAGGTAACCATAGCAAATTTTAGCAATCCTGGGCAAACCTAAGTAAACTTAAGCAAATCTCTGAGCAAACCTATCCAGCCTTGCTATTATCCACAGTTCATAAAGTAACATCTTCATACAAAAAGAATTAAGTACGAAAGGATAAATAATGCTTCAACTATCTGACTACCAATATTTTCTGCACACTGACAGGACGTTGCATTTGACAGACAGCGGTGGATTCCGAAATTTCAATCATACGAAAGGACGAAATCAAACAGCCAGCAGAAGAACGTAGGAATGAAAGTTGGCTTTTTTGTAGATCCTGGTGAGAGTTGCATCACAAAATCATAAATTCTCCAAATGTAATTTAAACACCCTGACTTACTTTCGAAATGAAAGTGTTCTTGAACGTTGCAGCTCATCGTGAGGCCTGAATTTGAGTTCAATTGTCTCGTCCTCGCGACGTTTGGACCCTCTTCTTCGAAATGATGAAATCAAGCGCTTGAAAACTGATGGCGTCGACTAGGTGAAATGAAGGAAAAATAAGAAGAAAAATGTCATCTCGGGCAGGTAGCTTGATTATATGTAAAAGAACAGAAGCTTCATTTCTGAGGAAAAGAAAGCAAAGATGCAGCAGTTGATTTTTTGGACTGCATTAGCAAGCAGTCATCAGCAGATTCTAATAATGGTCGCTTGTTAGTGCAGTCAAATATACCATTGTGCAGAAAATGTGATATCTTTACTTTCTTCTCTTCAAAAATGAAGCTTCTGGTTATCTTATACACAACTAAGCCAAGAAGACCTTTTCAGATTGCAATCCAAATCTCGGTTGAAGGCGGTCATTGACAAAAGTACTTGTAAACATTCAGTTTTGCAACTTTCATCGCGTATTTGTTTCAGAACAAAAGTTTACTCTGTACCTCTCATCATTTTGTAAGAGTACAAAACAACTTTATCGGAAAAGGAGCACCAAAACATGGTAATTTTAAATTTATAAAGAATATTTCAATATGAGAAACAGAGGAAAGAAAGAACCACTGAGCGATTGCAAAAGTTTAATTTGCCACATTTTACTATCTACTAACAGGATCTTCCTGCCACAGGTATCAAATGCAAATGCATCTGCGCCAAAGGACCGTGGATCTGTTTTCCTCAGTTATATCAAAAAAGTATAAATCCTGCTTCAAAATCTTCCCATGAATTCGAATGGGCGTTTTTGTGCATGATGTAACAGCTAATAATAATAATAATAACAACAACTATTGATAAATGAGCAAAAGACATGTCATCATACCGGCTGTTCCTCGGTGAATGTGACTGTTTCCTAAACAGAAATGCAAGGTCGTATCAAGGTATGAGCAATCTCTGATTCTTGTAAAACACAGTTTATTTTCGAGATCTTTTACCATTCAAGGAAATATTAAATGAAACCTAGTGCTAATTTGATGGGACAGAGCTTGTCCGCCGTGTCCGCGGCTGTTAATAGAGATAAGTTACCAAGTTGTTGAAGCGGAAGTGAAATAGGATAGAGCAAGTCATTGTGAAAAGCTGAAATAACAATATCAAATTTATACTAAATTTTATGTTGTAATGTTGTTGCAAACAATAAAGACGAAAAATTAAACCAATTGAAAAGAGAAAAAGAAGTAATCAAATAGAATCTGGAAGATCTACAACTCACTTCCTTTGCTTTTGTAGTCCGGTAGTTTGTGATAAGCAATTTGACACAATATATCTTTCCTACTGTCATTTGTTGACTGGAAGTTGCTAGAAGTCCATGGAGAAAAAGAGAAAACCGTTGAGATTTAACTGCTGATATTGAGCAACAGATTGACAATGCATTTGCTATCTAAAGTACAATGGCTTTCTCATTGAGTAACAAAAATTTTGAGATGACTGAAAGACATTTTTACTATCTCTAGACACTCATCATTGCCGTTAAAAACCAAAATGTTTGAAAGGTATATTGAATGCTAGACTAAAGCATTCCAAGGAACCCTCCAGTCTTATTCCTAGCTTCGCATATAATGGAGATAATTTGGGCAAATTATGGTCCATTGGTGAACAAATCCATCGCTTTTTCATGACAACTTTTTAATAATTTAAATGATTCTGAGCACACGTTTAACTAAAGCTAAACAGGTTCTATAAACTGTGACTATTCCAACAAGTATGTTTTTCTTCTTTCTTTTCTATATAATATGACATTCAGATATCTCTACTAGAGGGACTATTTGTTTTAAAACGTCATGCATTACCTGTTTGTTTGCATAAAATCCTATCGATATTCCTCTTTGGCATGTTAGGCCAAATAACTTGAATGGCACGCCGTAGTTCTTGATCATTCTTAAACATGTTTCCCTTCATTTTGATATCGAGACTCGTTCTAATCAGCGCAAACAGGGTAGAATGAAATGTAACTGTCTGATCACCTCCGACGGGCATGTTCATTCGTATCAGACGCTGTGAAGAGAAAGCATATATGACATCACTTCTATTATGCAATATGTTTGAGGAAAAGACGTATTAAACAGGACTGGCATTTCAAGGCAAGTATTGATATTATCAGTCATTTTCTAATTTGTCACGGTGACAACGAAATGAACACACATTATTCAAGCCCCTCAATACTACACAGTCTATAATTATTGTCTTCTTCCTAATTGCAGATTAGGTGCTCTGAAGGAGCAGCTCAAGATAACAGCTGTATGGACAAACTCACTTTATATCCCAATGACTTGGGACATTTCTTTCCAAAGCCAACAGGTGGAGCCATGTGACACATTAGGGTATAAAGCATTTGGTGATGTATCCTCTCGCTGCAAGAGATTTAGACAGTGAACGGTAACAATGCTATATGAGAGGGTCGATGCATGATAAGTAAGAGTGGCTTAGTATTGTTTAGAACAATGATTTTCAACCAGTGTGCCGTTGCACACTAGTGTACCGTGAGAAATCATCAGGTGTGCTGTGAGAAATTATCCAATATCACTTTCAAAATGACATTTATTAATCATGTTCTACAAACATTATGTCATTATCGAGTGATTATATTAAAACTAATATACTGTACAGAGTATCATGTTATAGTATTTGTTATTGGTGTGCCGCAAGATTTTCCAATATAAAAAACAGTTGTTTAGAATGGTACAATACTGGTCGCCGTTGCATGATGTTTTGTAAGATTTAGTGTATTGTGCTATCATGCTATGTAAGCTATACGCAATGTATTGCTATGAAATGTAGAACTTTTGAGTGCATACCGTCATGTATTATAGAGTAGCAGTGTCCAATCTAATAATATTGCAAAAATACCCAGAGTATAGTCCAATAGTACAGCTAAAGTAACTGCACTGTGTTGTGCAGATACCTTATGTAAGGTGATAAAGAATACTATGAAAAGTATTGGATAGATGCGTCATGTGATGAAATATACGAAAAGAAACATGCTTACTTATTGTATATAAAACTGGAAATACTCACCTTGCACTCGGGTCAAACTCAGACCAGACCCTAACAAATTCGTCCAAATGGTGCGGACCCAGAATTGAAGAATCTCTCGTGAGATATTCGAAATTGTCCATAATGACAGCAACAAAGAGATTTAACAGCTAGGGAGAAAATTAAAGCACGACATTTATAACATGTCCTGTTTCAAAATAAATCCAGACAATTCAATGCGTCAAAAATACTACAGTTTCAACTCCTGGAAATTTCGAAATATTACATGTTCTTAGATTAAAAAAATTTCCATCAAATGTGAAGTTATAAAAATCTGGAATGGAGATGAAAGCTTATCTGGAAAAAAGATATTAGAACTGTCTGGACTTACAAGGAACATGCAGAGGAAAATGAAAGTGCTGAAATAAAAAATTGCCAGGTATTTGTTGCCACATGATCCCGAGGTAGTCACACACGGTGCATCGTCATAACATGCTCGCATGATGTTGTTCCAGTTCTCGCCAGTAGCAGATCTGTGCAAGACAATTCGTGATTTTACAATCATTATTCAGGGCGCAGAGACAAACAAAAAGTAAAGTGGCAACTACGACATGGACAGTCAACTTTGAGAGCAGCATTAAGTCAGCAAAAAGTCAAATACTGCAAAAGTTTTATTAATTGAAATAGATCTGTGCGGTCACAGCATCAATTTGCCAAATTAGTGTGTCAAATGAAAAGACAGATTAAGAATAATAGGGATGAAGATTAAAGCATTAGTTAAAATAGAAAGAGCAGGACAAAGTTAAAATTATGAACAATGACTTGGTGAACAATGTGGCGATAGCAGCAACCAAGCAAAATAGCCAAAGAAGATGAATTAAATGCTGCAGAGAAGCAGGCATTCATGGTAGCCACAGACAGTCATCTTGTGGGCAAACTCTACATCCGACAAACCCCAAAAATGATTTCTAATAAGCGAACATGAGTTCTGCTTATTCCCAGTAAATGATGACTACAATTTGAGTTAAAAAAAAGGTCGACTTGATTTACTCGCAATATCAATGTAAAATTATTGAGGAATATAGGCAGTTCAATACTGAAGATGCAAATTGAGCTTTTGGCAATTAGCCTTACTGTTCTATGTTGTAAAGTGAGTAAAAGAAATAGTGATTACCTGAATAAAACTTGTAAGGCTTGGATGATTGAACGGAAGTTGTTGTATTCTGTAATAACCTCTCCAAATTTGATTTTTGAAAACATCTAGAAGAGTTTATTATATACAATATAACTTTGGAGATATGCCACTAGAAATAAGGAATAATAGTAAAGACTTACAAGAAAAGTAAAGGTCATCTCTGTGAAATCAACTTTTAAGCATCGTCACTTTCTATCCTAGTAATTCTGAAGTAAATACAACAGGCTGTCATGAGCATCATTGATCGATTCATGAAAGTTTCACAATAAGTTTTGCCCGAGTGAAAATGCAGGTGTATTTTGCTGTTTCATCCCCATACATTTCATAAACATATTGCAGTCCCTGCTTGTTGCCGATGCTGATGACATAGTTAGAATACAACTAAGTTGAAATGGACACCAACAAAAGTTGCACGAACCTGCATGCCGATAACAGCATACATATAGAATAGAAGGAGTATGAGAGCCGTAACATATGGTAGTGCCTGTTGACAAAAGATAAAACCACTTTACTTGTTAGTAATGAATTAATGTAAAATATAAGAACCAGACAAAGCCATGGGGACTAAGACTACGATCCACATAGCCAGAAACAGTATTACAACAACAATAATGGCATGTTGGGTGAGACGATCTCAAATAGCTTTTGCTAGTCTATTTGCAATATGTGTCAAAAGGCGATTGTAGTCATTGGGGTATAAAAACTGACAAGACAGTGTATTGCTAAAACCTCCAACAAGTCAATACTCGATGGGACAACAAGACAAACCAATTAGGCCATTGGATCGACTCTCTTCAAGACATTACCTTGAAGGATTGAATAAAAGTCCACAGCATCAATCTAATTGACGTGCCAGTGCGGAGGAGTTTAACAATTCTTGCTGCCCGGCACAACCGAAACATCGTCGTATCCAAGAAGTCAAATACGTCCAGCTGCAAAAAAGACGGGGTTAACTTTGCCTTTAGTAAATATAGTACAAAAGAGCAAAGATCCTCCTGCAAGTGCATTTTATATTATACTTTATTATGAGATTTACTTTTCAAAGTTTACTGCACTACAATTGCAGCTCCTCACCACACCTAAATATAGTTCCTTCAAGTATTCTATCAAACTTTCAAAGCTTCTCAGTGGATAAACACCCCCAAATTTTTTGAAGATGTGGTAAAAATGCATCGAGATATCGTTCAATCCAGGATAGATAAGAGGTCTATTCAAGTTTCAATGACGTCATCTACAGTTTTCTATATAGAAAAGACCTATCTCTAGGTTGAAAATAGTGTTTTTCCTAAGATCTACAGGGTGTGGCAAAAAGATGGACTCAATATGGGACTCAATCTCAGGAATTGTATCTACGCATTTCTATCAAAACTTCTATCAAAAATAGCTTGATGTCAAACAGGTTTTTATCAGTTACACTACTACTTCTAAAAGACTAGATAGGATTTAGCTCATTTAGAATAATGGAATCGTTACATACAAATAGTTCACTATAGTGTTTGGATCAATCATATTTATAGGACGACATAGAGGCTGAACAACTATGTCAGTAATGTGGACTGATCGCCAAATATGACGGATGTCACTTTGCTTAGTTTGCAGTCAAATTTACTTGATGTACGCCATATGGGGGTGAGTATTGGCATTGAAAGAAACTGACTATCCGAAAAGCTATTAAAGCAAAGGAGAATCAGTTGTATTTGGGACCAATCAGAATACGATACAGACGCACATGTAACATACAACTTTAAATCGTGCCAGCTCCATAGGTAGAGTTACACATAAATTCATCAACATTTGCGTGGTAAAGTTCAGGATTTTTAAAAATTATTTCAAAATGGAATCTATAGACAGTTGAATAGTCAAAATCAACCAATCAATCTGGACAAAATGGAAAGGGAGTTCCTCAATGCAGTCAATTTTGATGGCAATAACTAATGTGTATCGACAGAATGAGAACATAAACCTCTGAGAATTGTTGCCTTAAGTTGAATACGAAGGAGATTTCAAAAGGTTGAATTCATTTCCCTAGCAGGTGATCTCGTAAAGATAACGGAAAAGGATGAGTACTCACATTAGATATGATGATGTCAAAAACGCTCCCCAACACAACCAAAAAATCAAAAAGATTCCAAAAGTCTTTGAAGTAGTTCTAAAACGAAGGAGATAACAAAATGCGATAAGAAAAAGGTATAAAGGGATATATACCAAGTCCTAAAAGAGATCGCACACAAATTCATAACCTAGATTGCACAGTTCAAGAAACCCATTCAACTTTACAGTGGCATCAGATTTTGCTTTAAAAATCTTAATATTTTCAGCCCCAACCTTGCATAAACTGCCTCTATAAAAGAGAAAGAAAACAAAAACTTCCACTTTTAATAATTAATGAATGGTCAAGCTAAAACAAATCAAAACAATTACAATAGAGCCAAAAGAATGAGGCTGTATGAACCTGAGGCAAGGATTATTTTCTAAATTGACAGCGAAATGCTGAACTAATACGAAGGAAACTCAGAATAAAGTCACCATTTTATGTTTAATATTCAAGTATTTCAAGCTTCATTCAAAAACAAAAACGTACTTTCATAAAACGAAATACAGCGGCTACTAGGACTTGAACACCAAGCACAAAAGGATGAGTTAATTCTGTTACATTCAAAGTTCTCTATCTTAATGCACCAGCTCGTTATGGCTCTTGAAGATAAAGTGTTTCACTGCCAAGTTATTTTGCTTGCAAAATACCTAAAAATTATTCTTCATTGGTTTTAGTCATTTTGAACTAAATACTTTGATTTCCTTTATATCACTATGAAGTCATCTTTTTTCTTCACTTTGGCATATTGAAAATGAAGATACTTACCAAGCGATATGCAATGATCTTCAGGATGGCTTCAAAGCAAAACAACACTACAAATGTTATGTTTAATCCTTTCAAGAATTCTTTATACGTATCCGAAGCGCCATCAAACTACAAAATCAAGAATCACGAAGAATTCCATTTTAATTTCGTAATCAGATAATTAAAATGCATTATTTCAAAAAGTTTTAAATTGCTTTCGAATTCTTTCAAGTTCATCAAGAAAAATTTACAACAAATCAAATATAATCATTTTTATATATTGAGACTTTCTAGAACTTTTGATGCTGTACGTTTTCACTCTTATGTTCTTCTTCTTCGTATTATTTTGCATTATCCAAAATAGGGGGCCATTCACGCTTCTTTAAATTTTCGAGGTACCCTATCCCCTAAGCGTACGAACTTTTAAGTCATCATCCCCCCGGCCTAAATGTTCTAATCTATTACTATTACTATTTACAAAGTTTACAAAATTCAATGCATACCAGAAAAATCTCAAATCTAAAAAGAAGGTGTTTCATGATAAGAACATCCTTGCGTCTATAACTTTTAAAAGATAGCTCTATTTATAAAGGATCCTTTGCAGTTAATCAGCGTTTGATGCCTACTTAAGAGTATGTACGTTTTTTGAAGAGATCCCTCCCCTTTTCCGCTTTCGTACGCTTTTCTGGGTACCTCCCCCCCCTTCAGAGTGTACGCAATTTTTTGAATGACCCGTAGTCATCTGAAGACTAACTTGTAAAGCCAGGTTTTGCAGTTATGATATTTATAATATTACAGAGGAAAGGATCGCAGACTTTCTGTATACTACAGCCTTCTCACCTGCATCATAAGTTGTATCGTGTTAAGTGCTATGAAAACCATGATGCAAAACTCGAAGGGTCTTGAGTCAACAACATACCACACACGATACGAGAATGAATGCTTATCATTTGGCATATAACGAGGCTTTGCCTTTGCTGTTAATGCAAAGTGTATACAGTCTCGCTAGGAAAGAGAAGACAAGGCATATTTTTACTCATAAATATCATGAAAATATATGCCAATATGCTAGCAATAGGGTCCCAGAAAAAATACTTCTTTGATTCGTGTTTTCGTGCGCTTTACGAAAGAAGAAAAGAAATCTAATTAACAGGTGATTATAAACTGACATTGCAGTAAATGTTTCAAATAATGGAGGTGATAAATGGTGTTTGAGAGAAACAGCAGCATTCGTTTGCCTCAAGACATAATGAGATCAAGTAGAAAGAAATGAGCTCAAATCAAAAAGTCAAAGCTTTAATTCCAACAATGCAGAAAACGCTATACTTTTTGATAATTTTGATCTATAATACACGTGACCTCTTGCAAAGATGCTCGATCTGACATCTCTTTCTAAGAGTCTCGATCACGTCTTTTTAATCAAATTCTAACAGTGTATTGGAATAAAATCTCCATCATTTTTGATAAAATTTGAAATGAAATGAAAAGTCAGTTGCTTTCACCTGCTGCACAACAGCGAGAGATAATTGAAGATAACTTGAAAAAGAACTAGGCGATTACTCATTCAATAGTTGAATTATTCCCGTCATGGAAAATCAAAAGCAACCCGTACCATATTAGCATAAGAAATGATTTCATTACACGATGAAATGTTTAGCGATTTGAGCTGAGCTTATTGGGCAATATGAGAGAATTAAAATCTAAAATGGATGTTCGAGGTAAAGGAACAGCTGCTCAGCAACAATGCCAAACAAAATACTTAGAAGTGGTCTAAATTCAGACGGATGATTGAAAAATGACAATCTAAACTCAAATGGGAGATCGAAAAGTGATAATCTGAACTCGTATTTGGGGATTAACAAAGAAATTGAAATATAAAGAATGAATAAAGGGACGAATTTGCACATTAATAAGTTATAAGCAAATCAATGGATGAATTGGAGAAAGTATGAGGGCACTGAGGAAAAATTAAGAGAATCAATAATTGAATACAAGAGCAGTTATTGAATCAAAAATAGATAGGCAAAACTAAATCACTCCAATAAGTAGTCCAGAATCGAGTTAGTAAGCACATGTTTACCTGATTGCGATCAAGACCACCCTCTGTAAGCTCTTTTTCTCCTTGTCTTTGGAAAGTTAGGATGATCAAGGCAACATAAATGTTGATAATCATGAAGGTGAATACAATAACAAAGACGACGAAATAGATCGATAGTGCTTGGTTATAGTTTGTAATTGGTCCCTCATCCACTCTTGTTGCATCAATCGTTCGGTGCATTGCACTACAAAAAAGTGAAAGCGCCATAAAGTTCTGAACAAAATAAGGCATGTAAAACTGAAACCAAAAATAGCTGGGTAAAGGTGTATGCAAAAATGCCTAAGGGAGGCGACTTTGGTAGATACAATGGTATCAGTTTCACAGGTAATGTAAACTACAAAGCTTTGGAATGAGATGAAGGGCAGAAGCAGAGGTGGAAAAAGTATCACAGCTAGGGAACGTAGCTCCAAGAAAATTTCTGGTTAGCAGTATCTACAGACGGTCTTTGCGGAAGAATTTAAAAACTGTTGAGATAAGTATGAAACTCTCATGACATAATTCAACTTAAATAAGGAGCAAATATCCTTGACTCTCTTGATTTGAAATTGCATACTCTAATGACAACACTTACGCTATAGATGAGCAGAACAATAGAATGAAAAATAGATAAACACATACAAACAAAGACCATGCAGGTCTACCACTTAGACGTTCTGCAAAATTTTTAAGCTAGATACTTAGGTTCCCAGAAAGGAAAAACTCTTTTATACATCTGGGCAGAAGATGAGAAAATTGCAGGAATTTACTTGGGAGTACTTATTCCTAAACTCTTTCTCTCCGTTATATAAAAAGAATGGTCTAAAAAGAAGTATCAGTCTACAAGAAGATGGTCCACGTCTCCTGTAATGGCAGCCTATGAGAGAAGAGGTCTTATTAGCAACTTGAGGTTCTAGCATGAGGGCCTATTCGAGTCGTAAATTTCTTATGTTAAAAGGACACGTTGCAGTATATGGATAGAAGCTTACCTGGGCCAACCCTCTCCTGTTGATGTAGTATATAATGTTAACATTGCAGCAAATATGTCATCAAAATGAAAGTCATACTGCTTCCACTGTCTATCATTTACCTGGAAAAGCAACAAGGAAAGACATAGTTTTATAGCTGTCAAAGATGATATAACTTACATAAAACAATACCAGAGGTAAATGACACGCAGACTGTATAAAGTAATCATACAAAAAATCAGCATAAAACATCTATATGGCAATCAGGCCATAGTCTAAAGGTTTTAGCTAGAATTACCAGCTTTGATTTTATAGCAATAAGGATCTACTAGTAAAGGTTCTGCTCTCTCGTCCTAGCACAAGTGTTGAATCAAACACACTGCCTTACAAATATTATACTGATGAGAAATTACTGAGTTTCTAAATGAGAATCTGTCACTTACGTTTGGTTTATTGTCAATTACACTCTCTTTGCTTGGGAAGACGTAGTACTGGCCCCTGTGAAAGAAATTGCTACTAAAACACATGGAGAGGATCTTCCTGTCAAAGAATTGGGCATAATGAAACGGATGTCAGTACCTTCCATACTTTTAAGATGCAGACTTTGAGAGATAAGAGTTTAAGATGACTTGAAACAACTATCCTAGCAAGAAATGATCAGTATGAAAACCTAAAGCAATGATATACAGAGAGATGTGGCAGTCTGGGTAATATCCTTACATGCATTCCGGACGTTTCATCTTTGATGAGTCTGTACAATAAAAGAACTTTCCCTGTGAACAGAAAACACATTATGACTATAAAAAGTCTGCATAAGTAAAGGCAAAGAAATTTTAACAGGAAAAATGAAATTGTCATGAGCTCAATCAATCAATTCGTAACTGAACTTGAAGAATATAGAACCTAAGAAATACAAGCCACTCTAAGTTTCATCTCTTACTGATATTTGGTTATTAAGTAGGCCTTAGAATCTACTTCTCAAGATTTCAGTTCCAAGCAAAAACAAATTACACTTTGTAAGGTGAGCATGATCTACTGATCGCGATAAATGACTTCTGTGTATCATTTTTCGGCACAGAGTATTAAAAATAAAATGCCCCTAAAATGCTCCTAGTACAAGATAGGGCGTATTTTAAATGTACCTTGAACAACTGCACTCCAATGCAAGCAAATATAAAAAGAAATAGGAGCGTGATGATAAGGACGAACAGAACATTCTTTAGTGAAAAGATCATGCATTGAAAGACGGCCTGCAAGAAATAAGAAGATGAAACTAGTATTATAGTAGATATATATATATATATATATATATATATATATATATATATATATATATATATATATATATATATATATATATATATATATATATATATATATATATATATATATATATATATATATATATATATATATATATATATATATATATATATATATATCACGCACGCGAGAGGGTAGAGAGAGGTAGAGAGAGAATGATCATGTTTAATGTCTAAAGTAACAAGATTTAAGCGAATGTCTCAGGAAAATCAAATAACAAAGTCAGACATCTTTTATTCAACTTAGGTACTCGGCTATCATGAAGCCATTTGATATTCACGTGAATATTCGTCCGCAAATCAGTTCATCATTCTATAAATTGTAATCTTTACTGACACATAGCGATTCACACTTAGCGATTTACCTCGAATCAAAAAGACATGCATTGATAAAATAACCAAATAGCTCTTTGATAGAGCTAACACCTATTAACTAACATATCATCTTCAACAAAAAGGTTAACATAAAATGAGAAATGGCAGTAAGCTATTTTCAAAATATTTAATTCTAGTGAAATTACCTTTAATTTCTTAATCTTGCTTATTGCCTTGAGTGGTCGGAGAACTCGCAGAACTCTTAAAGCTTTCACAGTCTGACCAGTTTTAGTCCTACTATCATTGCTTTCAATACTGTTGAAATAGAATAAAAATGTAATAAAGTCACAAATCCAATATTTGTTAGACCATTCAAGTACCAAAACAGATAATATGTCACTTAGAGCTGGGGTATGAAGATAAGCATAGCACTACTTTGAAGACAAAGTGAATTTTCATTCGCCTATCCTGCCTATCCATTAAGTTACCTAATGCTTGAGAAAAGCGTTAAATAAATTACCTTCACGGATTAGGTATCCAGATTGAAAAAAGTAGAACAAAGCTATGTCTAGTGAATACAGCAGATATCTTTTCAATATATCACGCACGCGAGAGGGTAGAGAGAGGTAGAGAGAGCATGATCATGTTTAATGTCTAAAGTAACAAGATTTAAGCGAATGTCTCAGGAAAATCAAATAACAAAGCCTGACATCTTATTTTTCAACTTAGGTACTCGGCTGTCGTGAATCCATTTGATATTCACGCCAATATTTGAATATTCGTCCGCAAGTCAGTTCATCATGCTATAAATTGTAATCTTGACTGAAACCTAGCGATTCAATTTTTTGTAATATGTAAAAAGTCTAATTTTTACTAATTCAGTAGATTTACCTCATAACAAGAGATGCAATATTACACGCTACGACAAAGAAGTCAAGGACATTCCAGAAATCTCTGAAGTATGCTCCTTTATGAAGAACAACGCCAACATCTACAAACTACAAGATGTATGCGAATCAGTGCTAGCAACAATAAGTGGATCTTAAGGTTCAACTATGTATTGATACAGTCCTAACTATATAATTATTTCTGTGCTATTACTGTCAGAGGAAATTCGCTGAAAGGTTAATGGAGATCAGTTAAATTAACAAAAAGATCGTATAAATATATACAATGAGTCATCGTTGATTTTGCAAATGGATAGCATTTATGTTAATTGTCTACATCAGTATCATTTTACATTTTCCGATTAAATATAAGCAGAGGCACTATAATATGGAGACCATCAGCATCATGCATTTATGTCCTTATCCTTTAGTTAAGTAAAGTAATATACAAGAGAAATCATGCTGGAATAAAATGAAACGGTTAATGTAGACCGAGAGTGGTACGGTAGCCTACCTTTAAGATGACTTCAATGGAGAAAATCGTCGCAAACACGTAGTCAAAATACTTCAGAACCTACAAAATGAAAAACTACATAAGAACTAAAGCTAATTTACACTAGGGAGGGTTCTATAGTGAATTGATACTGTCATGAAATGTTCTAGGTAGAATTGGCGGTGATAAGAAGTCATATGAGTCCATGAAATAGAAAGTCCATCATGAAGTCATCTTTAAAAGTCGTCAAAAGTCCTGTGACACCTCACATGTTTTTTATTCTGCAATGAGCTTTCATCCGGCCCCTTCCCTCAAACAAATGTTAGTTTTTGGGAGCGTGTAGATGAATATGGTTTTTTACCAGTTTTCTGTAAGTGTCTCACAGATTATTGGTGAGTATTGTAGCTTAGAAGCGCTACTCACTACCTAGTGGTTAGGAAAAGTTTCCTTCAGAGTCACGCTCTGTGAGCATTATACCCCTCCTCTAATCAAGCTATTATCTCCTAGTTACACGTTATATTTCTTGACAGAGCGGTGGTTTTCTCCGAAATTTAATTATCTACCACGTAATAATGAAAACTAAAATGAGTAGCATAACTACGTTGGGTTGTGTCTAACCTTGGCGATAGTTGTGTCTGATTTAGCGATAGCGTACAATCCTCATGTCATTACCATTAGCACTATAACGCAGCTACCGTGAAGTAGAGTGACAGATCGTGTACAGTAAGAGCATTAGAAGTTGACTGCAACTCAGAAAGAAAGTAGCACAACTAATTACCTCGTTTGTTTGGCTGTCATCATTAAGAGGATCTTCAATTGCAAGTGTCAAAGAACTAATGAATATTACTGCCATGATAAACGGATCAAAGAACCTGTGGTGCACGACAGCGTGACAGAAACGTCGAATTCTAGACAAAGAAATGCATAATTCCTCATATATTTCATGATAAATGTCAGAATTGCTACCAAAATTTCTTTGGCCTTTGAACGTGTAAAAAGAGTCAAAATAATAGCGATTTCTACATAATATAATAGCAGACCTCCAATAACTTACCTCTGCACAGAAGAGAAGCCTTTTAAATCACCCACTGTCCCTCCATAAAGTGGAATCATAACCTAAGCTACAATACTCGCCAAAAGTCCTGGGACACTTTGCACTTTTTGTATTCTGCAACGAACTTTCATCCCCCTCTCCCCCTGAAACAATGTTGGTTTTCTGGAGAAGTACCTGCGATAATGGGAAAATTTCGCGTGCACGCCAACTTCAAGTGTTCCACAAGCGAACCAACATTGTTCTAGGGGGAAGGGGGTGCATGTTTGTAGCAACTATGACAATAGGTAGAGGAAAATGGTTTTTTATCTGTTTCTTCCAAGTGTCCCAATGACATTTGGCGACTATTGTATATCTAAATTAGTGACGTAATCGCAAGTTAGTATATTGATAATTTGCTAAATCGTAAAATGGTACATACGGGTTTTCTTGTGTGAAGATAAACATGGAGACTTCACGAAAAGCTGGGTTTTGTTTCTGCACCCTCCGCCTCTCTGCAACATTTGTTTTCATAACATTGAGCAAGCCTTCCTCACTAATAATCTTCTCCACACTCAAGCCTATGATCGATTAGATTTACAATGCAACAGAAAAAATATCACTGGTATAAGAAAATCTTAACAATAGTGATAGATTCTGTCTTCAGTGATGAGTGATAGGGGAGAAAAATCACCTGCTGCAAGCCTTAGATCCATCTCTAACCAGGGAAAAAGGAGAGCAGGAGAAAAACTCCCTGTCTGGTCTCCGAGCAGAGCTGTCGTCTTTTCAACAACAACAGTAAAACGTCAATCCTAAATTTCCACAACAGATTACCTGACAGTAAAACAATTATACTGCTGTTGTCTAAACACTGGATTTTCTAGAATTCATAAGGATAGAAAATCTCTCAGAAGAACTCTCAAATGAAGCTGGGGATTTCAGCTAGAACTCCTTTCGTAACATCTCTAATTCTTACAAGGAGGCCTAAGGAGGAGAGCTGGCAATCAAGAAAACAATGTCCATTGATTTCTAACAACGAAATACGTTTCAAAGGTGCTTACAGTCATCAGAAGGTTGTCCATTGCTCACTACTTCAGTGCCCAAATTACCGGATTCAACATTCTCTATATTCTTATTTTGATCTTCACTTACAGCATTAGCATTTTCAACAACAAGAGGCAATGATGATTGCTGCTGTAGGATCTTGTTCCACTATAATGAAGCAATATTAAGACATCAGTTAGTGGAAAGTGATATTTGAAAGTACAGCTGACCTCTCTACACGTAAGCAGAATAGCGATCTGCTGGACAAACCACACATAGAGCATTGAAAGAGCGACTCAGAAATTTTATTGATCATTTTGTGACAAGGCGTGTGAGTATGGATTACGATAGAAAAATTAAAGTACTGTTTGAGCCGACATTTTGCTGGTGTATGTCACATGATGAAATCCTTAAAAAGTTGGCCTACTGATTAATTTTCATATACTTCTCCTAAACATGTATGAAGAAAATTGTTTCTAAAGCAGACCTGATTCGCTCAGACAACAAATTCTAATGTTATTTTGACTGATGATGGCCCAAAATTTGGTTGAAACCTTTCTTATATGTGTCAACTAGGACTTTCAACAAATATGGAATTGTCGTGTAATATGGAATGGTCAAATAATATGGAATTGTGAATAATATGGAATTGTCGAAATAGAACTAATGGTGTCTCTTTTTGCCATCGTACTTATTTTCAAATTCACTCAGAAGCTGCGCTTCCCATTTTGTACTTAAATTCAAATGTGTCCTCATGCAGATGTGTAGTAATCAAGATATGCTAACTAGTGGCAGAAGAACTCTCCCTCTCTGCAGGAGCTAGGTAATGCGAAATGACGTACCTATCAACTAAAACAAGTGTAATCGGGAAATAGTCTTTGGTGTTCATTCATGCACAGTAACCACATAATACAGTAAAATGCTAAATTAACTAATGCCAAGCTTAAATCGCTTTGATATCACAAGATATTATGACCCAATCGATTCCTGGAGAGAATTGACAGTTTTCAAATCAGCTCTAAAGCAAAGAACTATACCAAGACTGTTACCTTTTTCTGTATCTGTGGGGTGACATGACTTCTAGAAGATGAAACAAAATTAATGATGCTAGCAGGACCAATAGGATTGGAGCTGTAGGAATGTCATTACGTATATAAATTCCTATGAAATGGATATCGGATGATTCATTCTAGCTCAATATTCTTGGATCATCTTAACAAATAAGTTAAGCGTGTCGATACTTACTCTCTTCGATCAACTATCCCACGTAACTCCTTTCGAATTCTGTCAGCATTCGAGGATGCAGATGAATTAGCTAGAACAGAATTGTCAGCATTCTCTCGCGTCTCCTCCTCCGCCACCTGCCTCTGCAACGATCTGACGAATGATAATGCTTTTAATTTGGTCCAATGTGTCCCTGGTCCGGTGAATCCAGCACGAGCTGTTCTCTGGCGAGTCAGTACCTTTTGCTCATCTTCTTCATCTTGCGATAGTATCTCAGCATTTGTTAGGTTATCGACAGCGATAGCCAAGAAAACGTTCAATAGCGTATCTTTTGTAAAGAGTAAAGGAATCCAAACATGGAAATTTCACTGCGAAACAAATAGCATAGTTGTATCCTATTGTTTCCTATATACTTTTTTGATAGCCAATTTCGTAAGGTCACACGATAGCGTTAATTGCTAATACAATAAGCAGTTAATTGCACTGGGCTTGCCGTACTATTACTCTTCTGATAAGAAAGTACTGATACAAAACAAACAACAAGTTATAATATGATGAAAGGATACAGTTTCCAAAGATGACCAGAAGGACAAAATATAAAGAAATAAGGACACCATAGAGCGTTTTCGGTCCGCCATATGCATTAATACCATTATACATAACTGCATTCCAGTCTTCTCCGGTCATTATCTGTAGATAGAAGGACGATTTGAAAATAATGGATTCACATCTGTGTTTATCCGGCAAGCAATATTCTGTGAACATTGCTACCTTATACAAGTTAATAAACAACATTGGAGTATGACATATTTGACACCTACTGTAGAATTTCCCAAATTTTCATTGAGAAGCATTGTAATATTAGGAAATGGCTAAGTTTTGTAAACGATCAGTGATCACGCTAACAGCAAATCAAAGTTGTCCAATATGCTGGAGAGCATAGTATCTTCTATTCGAGTTTTTAAAAACAGACAAGCAAAGGGAAGAAAACAGTACTTGAAAATGGCAGTTACCTGAAAAACGGCTAATATAGAATCTGGAAACGAGTCGAAGTTAGTCCTTGGGTACTGCTCTAACTTCTCGAACCTATAAAACACAACAGAAGTGTGTGGAAACTAGCCACGAAAGAATGAAATGAATCTAGCACTTTGCACTTTCAAAGATAACACATGGCATTTATTGAGCAACACCTCTGATGCAGTTGGGAAGAGTCAAAATGGATTTCTTTACTCTGACATGAAGGTTTATATTGTACATGATAGATACACTTGGGTCTGAAATAATTTGATAGCCTTTATTTCATGCGGCTCATCAGCATTTAAAAATTTTCCAAGCACCAACATAAAATCTAGGATCTAAGATCCAGTCATGATTTGCTGGTATCATATCTCCGACAGCAGAGTTTAGTCATAATGCAAAACAGAATAAGGGAGAAAATCTTCCTGAAACATGTCATCATAAGAACTGCAACTCAACATACTATCTATCAAAGAAAGAACTGCAAAGCAACTGATCTTATGGACAAGCGAGAGCAGCAGCAAATTGACTGAAAAACGTAGTTTTGTAAAGAAATTCAAACAAAGCAAGTCTGTACTTCCAATAGCAATATCAAGAAAACCTGTTGATGTCAAAATTTCCCCAATCTAACGACACCTCTCGGGCATTTAAAAACACTTTTTTGCTCAGATATCTGAGACCATGGGGCTAGTATACCAATGGCGTGCTAGAGAATTCATATACTCCATAAGCTAGAAGAGCACAGTGCTAAACGACAGATCTCATCAGCACATTTCATTCTGTGAGAAAACAAATGCTGGCGAATATTCACCCTTAGAATCGCAGAGGAGCTCTGGGTATCTCCTGTGTCTTATTTCAAAACGCTAGTCAGTAAAATCTCATTTGATCACTGTTGAATCACTAAGTCAGCATTACTATTGCTAACAAAAGTACTGAAAAAAGACAAAATGGAAACTGGTGAGAGTAAGGGTACTTACTTGCCACCAAATAACTGCATGCCAAGCAATGCTGATATCACGATGAAGAGAAAAAGCAAAAACATCAGGCTGAGAATAGACTTCATCCCGTTCATGAGTGAGCTTATGAGATTCCTCAGCGATGACCAGTATCTAAGAAACACACAAATGATGAAAAGAAGTGAAAAAAGTTAGTAAGCAAGTACTGATGAAAGAGGTTAAATGAGTAGGCAATCAGAAACAAGTAATTGAGTAGTTGGCTATGCAAAAAATCTAACTACAAATGAAATAAGCAGGTAATTTGGTAGCTTAGAAAACAGGATTCGACGACAGTAAGAGATTTACTAATTAAGCAATTTCATTGAGCTGGCAAGTAAGTGAATAAGCACTTGAGCAATAAAGCAAATAAATTGGCATTTAACAGTGCCTCAAAAGAAAAATTATGTGGAAAGCTGACTTACTTTGTGACTTTAAATATTCGCAAGAGACGTAAACTTCTCATGACACTCAGTCCAAGGTTAAAATCATTTGATATCCAAACTATGATAATTTCTAATATGCTCAAATTTACAACCTGAAAATGAGATAAGAAGAAAGATAAAAAATATATAGTATATAAATAAGAGCAAGTGCATATGAAATCATGCTCTTGATAAGAAAGGAAAAGTATGATACGAGCAAGACCTCTCAGCTGACACTTAGCAAACACAATAGTCGGATCTTCGTAGCTCTCAAGTGAATTGAGTTCAGATTTTTAAAATAAATTCTATTTATTATTGATTGCAAACAGTTTTGTAATTTGATGTTTTTTCATTGAAATTTTTCATATATTTAATATGCTAGACCAGAAGCGTCTTGCAAATCAACTTTTTTTGAAGGGTAACTTCCTTTGAAAGAGAAACATTCAGTCATTGGTCTGAGAATGCCAATATTTGGAAATTTGAGCATTTTCTTATAATTAATTATCACAGAATTGAGGCTTGTTAGTTTATTGGGCAAAGTAATTAACTTGCAAGTAATGAATTTACACATTTAACTAATTTTCTAACAAATGCCATATAATATAAGAAGAGAGTTTATTGGGATGGCACTAACTTGCTGAAAGAGACCAAAAGTAATGACTTTTCGAATAACGAAATCATAAGTACGCCTAATGGTATTCATTTTTATGATTGCAGTGACGAGGCACATCAACTTGAACTACTGGAAAGTCCTTTGAGCATGCCAACACATAGGAGTTCTGTGTGAAACATGAGTGTATGAGAATACATAAATCAGCCTCTCATCTGTGACTCCAATGCACATTGCGATGGGACCTGCAATGGCTCTTCAGTGCAAATTGTCTGGGAGAGGTACAGTACAAGCAAGTGAAATAACCTTGAAAAACGCCTTGACAGAGTTACCCAGTAGCTAGGCGGTAGAAAACGTGACGTGCAAATTTGATGGTTGCGAGTCCTAGTCCCCTGCAGATCAGTCATTTAGTGCACTTTCAGTTAACACATTTTTCCCATTCCTGCTGGTTTCACCTTACAATGCATAGTAAATTTGAGACAACAAAAGAAGCAAATGCATTAATACAAAACTAAAGAAAAGAGATGCAAAAGAAGATACCATAGTGTAAACCCGGAGGGAATGAAACAAAAATAAAACTCACAACGCAATCAAACATGTTGAACATGGAATGGAAATATAACTTAGGCCCGAGACCATACAGCTTTAGTAGCATTTCACCAGTAAATATTGTGACGAATACGATCTCTGATATATCTAGAATGAAATGGTGTTAAATATCGGCTTAATCTTTTTCATACTTTCTTTATAAAGGCATTTAAGAACAAACACAAAAACAGAAATTGAAGAATTTATATAAGTATTAATGCTGGCTGACGGTTTTCTATCCATATAAGTATGGGCTAATTGAATAAAGTAAGATTATTTGATTGATTAAGGTGGCAGTTATATTATTTTTATAATCTGTCTCTGTTAAATTCTCATTTTTGGATATGTTCGACGATATAGGCACAAGCAAAAACCAATTTCGTTTCATTATTCCAAACTTCTAACGTAACCAGTCAATAAGCATCTTATTTCTGCCATACAAACCAACCTTTGACCAGTCCTGAGTTGGCTTCTTTTCTATTTTTTGCAACTAGGCTAGTTAATTCAAACTATCTTTGATAGTTGCATGGTAAGATATGAATCATATGGATAAAGTTACAAATAATCTTTCTTGTTATTGTAAGTTATCTCAGGCTTTGTTTGTCCAGCTTCCTATCCCCTTGAGAGCAGGTGACAATAAGGCACTATCACGCAATATTATTACAGCAACAACAACAATCACTACAATAAGAACATTTTATTTTATATTCTGTTGCAGTAATAAAAATTTTTGACTCTCCAGAACTCCATATGCTTTCGTATGTAACTCTTGTATTCTGCGCTATCCAAGTTGTCATATGTAGACTACCGCATCAATAGACATTCGCAGTTGTGTTTTTAGCAAAACACACAATGAGATTTTCAAAAAACAATCAGTAATATCCAAATTCAGTATTCAAGTCCCTTAAACAGGACGTTCAAAACTCTAATGTTAAAGACATTGCTATCAGCAGTCCTGCCAGAGGTAAACAAGTCAAAGTATTAAACACGAATAGGATAAAATATTTTTACAAGTTTACCTTGGAAATTGGTGAGCCAACTAGGCTGACCATAGTGATTAGTAGCAACAATACACGTATTAAGAAAAACCATTACTAGAACAGTCCAATAGAATGCACCATGCTTAACTAATACTCTTATCTTTATTCTTGATAGCTTTATCCAGCTCTTTATCCTGTCAAATTTTGATTTTCTGAACGGAAAGATAGAGAATTTTTCCATTAACAGCAAATTCATCATACTTAATATAGGCCTGAACTCTGGAATAGATGTTTACATGAGCTATTACAATCATCGCTAAAATTCTATAATTTTAGGACAATACGTTATGACGATGTTTTATATCGAACAAAACTCTGATAGGTTTTTGAAGATTCTACACATAGTTTTGATTGAGAGCTGGAAAGAGTTGAGAGTCGTAGGCAAATTCCAGTCATCTGATTTGTTAGAAAAATTACACACACTGCTATGGAGCAAATAATCGCCTGTAATTAAGAGGATGGTTTCCTCTCGATGATTCTCGGACTACTGGGAGAGTCATCCTTTAAGCATTTTTATCATCTATGTAGATAAGAAAATATAGCATATTATAATTTTTTGTGCATTATTTTGTATTTTACATGTTGAACTTAAAGTATAATGGAATTTCAAGTTTTGAAATAAAATGAAATGAAATGAATGGTTCATAACATAGATGATTCGCTGAATGGAGATCCAGCTAAAGGCCAATTAAGATTCCAGCCCTTAAATCTATCAGTACTATTAAAAAATTTAGCATAAAGTTGGCAGAAATTAGTACAAAAACAATAAATAATCCGGTCAAAGTCATTAGAAAACACCGGATTAAATGAGAATACGTCGTTTATTAGAGGCAGCTAGTAGAATGAGTTGCAGGTTGTAAACACTTGTCTGGAAAAGGTTGTTTCGAAAAAATGATTCTGAAATCTTGTGAAATGAATAGCTACAATCCTCGCCAAAATTGTTGGAACACCTACTGCATTGTAACAGAATTTTGCTCCTTCTCATCCCTCCCCCTGATACAATGTTGAAGTATGACGAGATTGTTCTGCTTTGACAGCTATTTTCGCTAATGACTGGTAGATGGTCGCTTCCTACGTAAAAACCAACATTGTTCATGGGGGGAGGGGGGAAGGTAAATAGGAAGAGGAGAGTTATCCACTGGCAGTAAAACAGGAATAACGTTGTTCTCCTGGATGACTAAACCGTTGGTGTTCCAACTAATTTTGGCGAGGATTGTAGCTCAGTGATAGGCTTGGAAATGTTCTTCTGAATAAAGAAGTACAGCATCCTCTAATGGCAGCATGAAGGAAATTTCAGAAAATACAAAAAACTTAAAACTTATTGTCAGAAATGAAATGGGATTCCTTGAAAAACATAAGGCAAATTTGATAACAGGAAAAGAAAAAGAATGACAAAGATTAAGCATAATTTCACTTTAGTTGTATTTGAAATACAAGGTTCAAAAGTAAAACCTAGTTAAATGAAAACGCTTGCACCAGAATCTTTGGATTCAACTTAACCCTTCCTTCAACCATTGTCAGAAATGAAATGGGATTCCTTGAAAAACATAAGGCAAATTTGATAACAGGAAAAGAAAAAGAATGACAAAGATTAAGCATAATTTCACTTTAGTTGTATTTGAAATACAAGGTTCAAAAGTAAAACCTAGTTAAATGAAAACGCTTGCACCAGAATCTTTGGATTCAACTTAACCCTTCCTTCAACCATTGTATCATAATGTATGTAAACTTTACCGCCGCCACCAAAGTCACAATCAGTAACGCATTCTATTTGGGTATTGACAGAACGAAGGTTGACATGCGATTAAAATGCACGCCAAACTTAAAGTAGAAATCAATAGCCAGGTTTCTGCAGTTATGATTGTCAAACGTTTGCATGTGGGAAACTGAAGAATCTATAAAAATGAACCATCTGTAAACTATACGATACCTGTGATTTGCAGAAGAATTGAATTTATAACGATTGGCCGTAAATACAATCGCTGGATTAAGCGCCGCATCAGCGGCCCTCTCTGAGGTCTCCTGAGTTTGTGGGTTTGATTCTTGATTGGGCTGTTGTGCCATGACTTCCTCTATAAAATTTTCAGTATCATAATAATAAACAAGAGGTAATTAAATTCAGGCAAAAGCTAAGTTTGCATATGTTCTCACAGCTTTCATCATTGCTCAGCTTAATAGAAAGATTTGTTTCAATTTGTATAGGTAATGCTGAAAAGAACTAGAGATTCTAATACATACCTCCTTTCATTATCCATTCCATATAGCAATCGTATTGTCTCTCAACCTGTTTAGCTTGTCTCAACTTCAGGAAACTCCGTCGGTTCTCTACTTTCTCTCTTTCCTTGGCAAATTCACTTTATGAAATAAAATAAAAACCACTGTGATGCGTAAATCAACTCATAAAAGTGATTGGGTATAATCTACAAATCTATATTATCAAGTGGACAAATGAATGAAATAAAGATTAAACAAGGTAAATGGAAATCAACTTCACCGTCTAGAATGGAACCGAACCAAAAAGTCACTTCAAGATAGTAAGATAAAATAGCAAGTAGCTAAAATCGTGTGATGGAGCAAGTGCTTGGGTAGAATGTAATAACAAAAAACTAAGCATGGCTATACAGAGAACGTTTTATTCATAAATACCTGCAAATGAGAATAGTAATAAATAAATGGCTATAGATGTGCAGGAGTGAGATTCATTTATGAAAATACTGTTGTCTGATGTCTATCAAATATTTACCAAATAACACCAAGTTCTTGATAACTGTGGCTGTTTAGCCCAAATTCCTAGGCAATTGGTACCATCATGTACAACAACCAAGATTTTAGGCAATTGATATGGTCGATTTTAATAGATAACTATCCCACTTAGAACTTGATTTCAAAGTTCCAAGCCATTGTAACAGTTTCAGAACTATATAATGTGCATTTCATTGTTTCAAACTGTAAAACTCTTGATAACATGACAGTTTCGTGAGACAATCCATTTCTGAAATTAGATTAGGACTTTGTTGACTTCAGTTATGCGTGAGAAGCCAGAGGGCTCTTCCATTAGTATGCCTTTAAAACCCTTTTAAGAAGTTGAATACTATATGGAAGTGTTTGACATCGCAGTCATAATTAATGTTATTATTTTAATTATTGTTTTAATGATTGCTTTCATTATTTATTGATATTATAATGACCTATAGCTAATTACCAGCTGATCTGAAGAATGAGAATTCAATCTTACAATTCAAAAAGAAATGCAATAACTTCGATTTATACATTCAAGCAAACTTTACATTATATATAACTTTAAATATCTTAATATAGACAGGTCCTTGATTTATAGCAGATTCCTTTAGCTGATCAAGCAAACCTGTCTAAATATTGCTACATTATTATTATTATTATTATTATTATTATTATTATTATTACATTTAAAAATAATTTTTAGTAAGTGTATAAACAATAGCTACAGTCGAAACAATAAAAAAGCCTGAAATTTACCATAATAAAGGTCAACCGTATATTATAACAAAGTTACTTCTAACAATAAGCCTGGTACATCAAAGCAATGCAGTAAAAAGGCCGTTGATATGTTTTACCAAGAACCCAGCTATAAACAATCTTAGGCCTTGAAGTAGAAGATGAATAGAAAAGGTAAACAGTACAAAAAAGCACCAACCCGCTTAGAACACCAAGAACAAGATTCAACATAAAGAAGGAGCCAATCACGATAAGTGCTATATAGTAAGTGCTGTAAATGTATCCGTGATAATCCCTTGCGTAGAATGTCTAAAAAGACAACAAACCGACCAGTTTATATAAATATAAATATGGATATAGTAGGATGAATACAGATACAATTGCATACAAATTGATCGATTGTGATATATTGGAATAAATTGGGGTACATTGTCATATGTCGGGATACATAGATGTATGATGATTATTGGCGTTGATTAGTAGTGATGATAGTGACTAGGAAGATGATGATGATGATTTTCTTGGTGATGATGAAGTTCTTGATGATGATGATGTTCTTGATGATGATGATGTTCTTGATGATGCTGATGTTCTTGATGATAATGATGTTCTTGATGATGATGATGTTCTTGATGATGATGATGATGATGATGAATGATGATGATGATGAATGATAATGATAAATGATGATGATGATGAATGATGATGAATGATGATGATGATGAATGATGATGATCGTTATGATCAGGATAACAATTCATGCCTGTTATCAGAATTGATTGATAAACGCTCGATAAGCGATAACTGTTTACTCTATCACTTCGCATTCGCAAGGTGTACCTCTGTGGTTGGTAAGTAACCATCCACAATCAAAGAGAATAAAAACTAGTACTGATCTTAACTCTTATCAAGGTCACTATAGGAACGACAGCAGAAGGATACTTACTGCATACATAACATCTGTCCATCCTTCCATCGTTATGCATTGAAAAACTGTCAGCATTGCAAGAAATATGTTATCAAAGGAAGTAATGCCCGAGTTCGGTCCTTCCCAACCACCTTTGCATGTAAAGCCTTGGGGGCAGCTTCGGCCATATACAAAAAATGTTTTCGAATTTATGTCAGGATCACAAGGGTGCTTTGGATCTTGCCCTAAAAATGATAACGAATCCTTATCAACAACAGAACCATATTGTCCTGTATCAAACAAGGTAATCTTAAGTGATACATTGTGAGCTTTCACATATACGCATAAAGAGCTGCTTGAAAAAGGCAAAAGCCGAAAGTAACCTTTAAAGGTACTAAAATCAGGAGAGTTAAACAAGTCATTGTGGTCTAATGGCTACGATGCTTGCCCGGAAAGCAAGAGACCCTGGTTCGATCTCAATTGGTAGCAAGTTTCAATTTCTCCTATTTTGTCTGAGAATAACAATGCTTCTGCACCGAAAAAGGAGAAACTCTGATATATACATACATACATACATACATATATATATATATATATATATATATATATATATATATATATATATATATATATATATATATATATATATATATATATATATATATATATATATATATATATATATATATATATATATATATATATATATATATATATATATATATATAATATATATATATATATATATATATATATATATATATATATATATATATATATATATATATATATATATATATATATATATATATATCTGTGTGTGTGTGTATTTGTGTATTAGTGTATACATATAAATAGATATAAATATATATAATATAAATATATATATTATAAGCACAAATATAAAACATATCTGTAGTTAGATATAGATTATTCAATCTTGTACTCAAATTGGAGAACCATGCAGTACTTACATGTCTTCGTTGATTCGTTATAACAAGCATTGCTAAATCTGCCCCTAAGGAATTCGAGGCCTATTATTGCAAATATGATTATTACGAAGGCGACGAGGAATAGGACTTGCATCAGAGGGAACATTGCTCGAACAACTGATGTCATTACGACTTGCAAACCTGGAAGTTAAGCGAAAAAAATGTTAGCACAGCATTTCATTGTGAGCAAATCAGAAGCGATATAGCTAATGAGAACATTCTGCTACTATTATCTTAACCCTTTAGTCAAAATATATTTATACATACTTGGTATTCCTGATATCAACTTTAAAGGTCGCAGTACACGAACCGCACGGAGGGATTTTATGTTGATGCTTGTGGCACCTCCTCCAGAGTGTGCTAGTATTAGAATCACAAGTCTACAAAAAACAGAAATCTGCAGGAGTTCTGTTGTCAATAAAACTGCAGAGAGTCTTCCTTATTTAAATGAACGTTGAAAACTTGTACCGATGTTATTGATGCGAAAACACTGGTGGGTAATACAGAGGAATATTGAAAAAACATACCCGGTAATGACGACAACAAAGTCAAGAAAGTTCCATCCGCTTCTTAAATACGATCTTGGATGTAAAACAAATCCCATGGCAATGATTTTCACGACCAACTCAAAAAGGAAAATCGCAAGGAAGTAATACTCAATCTTTTCCTGCGAGAAACAAGGAGGCCAAAGTAAAAACTCTGCAATAGAATTGAATAACTGAAGCGTTGAAAGGTGAATGCATAATTGTCATTATTACTACTTTTAACTCATTGAAAGTTGGCTTTTTGGAGTGGAATAGCCAGAAGGACAAAGCTAATAAAAGCCAACCAAACTAAAACAAAAACACAATTTACATAGCATGAGATTGTTTGCTCAATATGCTCAGAAAGGTACATATAAACAGCAAGCATAGATATTACAGGACATAAGACAATACCATAAAGATCTTGTTGATAAATAGCAACACTCGTAGTAATTTGCATGTAACGTGAAAATCACATAAATAAATTTTACAATCAACGTGCATATTCTCCCTAATGAGCAACAGGGACGCTCATTTAAACTTTGCCCTTGGAGAGTAGGCGCTCATTTGAGAGGGCCATTCCTCAAGCACGATAATAATCTATTTTTAAAGAGAAAGAAGAGGAGGAGAGAGAGGAAGACTTACAGCCTTAGATTTCACCACGTATTCTATTTGCAATATAGTTACTACTTATTCTTGTCAATCAATTATTCTTTTCATCATTAAGTAACAGGGCTTAGGAGGGTAGGAAAAGATCTCTAACGACGGAAAATAATGTGATAGATTAGCTTGCACAGAAGAATAATTATTGTTACTTCTAGCTGCAGTACTATGTAATGTAATCAAGTTGCATCATTTTACTGAGAACCTAAGAGCAAACCAAGGAAGAGGAATCTATCACATATTTGTATTTCATCTACTTGGTGAGTGTAATAACCAACATTGACGATACAAGGACTGCCTCGATCCTAATGCACCTTAAAAGGGTGCTTTTGCATTCAGGCAACATACAGGTAACGAAAAGCAAATCTTCGATGCAGGTAACTATTACTAGTTTTATTAAGAATATTTAACGAGGGTAGCCCTTCAGCCGTAGCTGCTTTATGATGGGTCATAAATATAGCTCAAACTAAGAATAAAAATTATAAATTTTAAGTAGTTGCTACAAATCTACATTCCTCAATACTGTACAGATACAAAAAATTCCTAAATGGAAAATAAACGTCGATGTTATAAAAGGCAAAATCTAAATCCAGAGAGAGAGCTTCATAATGAATTTATAAAGAAGATGAGGCCAGTGGCTCATTTGTATTGATCTCAGAAGCTATTCCAAAGTTTTGTACCCCCAGATGATAGGCGAACTATGATAAATCATGTTTATCAGAGAGGAATGGCTGCCAAAGGAATCACAGTACCTCAGATAACTTCTGTGTATAGCATGCTTCAAAGTTGACAACTAGAGACCTATTCCACCCCATGCTAATAGGTCCTCTAATACCTAAAATTAATTGCTAAGCAAATTCTGACTGATACAAGCTTCATTTCCGGCATGGGCAGTTAAGATACTTATTGGTAAGAAATATATCAATCTGGCAACAGTACAAAACTGGTAAGTGCACTAAATCATATTCCAGGTACTTTTAAATTGTATGTTTCATTACTACAACCACTCAAGCCACGTCGTCACAAAATTCCTTTAAGCGGCAATGTATTTCTACCACATGACTTGATAGCTTCGGCACCAAAAAGCTACAGCACCAAAATCAAAGCCCAATATGTTAGGATTGATATCTCTAGATAGAGAGTATGATGATGCTTTGAGGCTTTGAACAAAGATAGTAAAAACATTCAGTATACTTACAGCAACTTCGTTCATTGATGACTTGTCATTCTCTGGAAGTGGTGCGTCGCAAGCCAGTACAATACAGTTGAATAGAATAGTCAATAATATGAAGTATTCGAACGCTGTAGAATTTGGTTAAGGTCCACTTAGTAATATACGAAGTAGGAAAATGAGAGGCATTTACATGCTGTGCACTGCTATATGAAGATGGCAAAACAAAACCACTGATATTAGCAAAAAATCCCAAGAAAAAACAAACAAAAAATCTATATATCATATTATATGGCAGAAATTAATGCACATAATTCTAGATGATATATATATATATAGTTAACAGAGAGATACATAAGTATATATATATAGTTAACAGAGAGATACATAAGTATATAGGTATAACTATACTGATCTACCCCCTCTCGCATGCGTGATATATATATATATATATATATATATATATATATATATATATATATATATATATATATATATATATATATATATATATATATATATATATATATATATATATATATATATATAATGAAAATTTTCAACTTTTGGGGGATTACAAAGCGATATCTTGCCAAGATGAAGCAAGATAATATGATATGGGGAATATAGTAACAACTTGGTACAGATGATGTATATTCTTAGAAGCTTTGCACCACTGGATATATTACTCATAGCACAAGAACATACGCACCCAAGCAGATGTATTTCTTTTTAGATTTTGGACAAAGAACGCTGATAACCTGCATAATTTCCACAGACATTTTTATCTTATAGTGCCTTTGGCTCATGTCAAATACAATATGCCAATCAGAAAAGTGCAGATGTTACAACTGTGTTGGTTCTTCATGGAAGTTAACTTCCAATGCATCGCTGTGTGATGGGTTATCAGCGGTAGATGTTCTATTTACCAATATGCAAAGTAGTTACTCTGGCGCTAAGGTTGAAAAGTCCTAGACTTTAAAGAGTGTTCATGATAAAAGATATTATGTGACAACATCAAAAAGCGTCGATCTCACTTAATCCAAACGTGAAATGGTCACCATTGCTATTTCAAAATAATTATAGACAATGGTTGATCTAAAAGTCATAACAAATAAGACAGTCATATGGGATTTAAGAACTATTGACCCAAACTAAAGATTTTCAGCAAATATAGAAGGCGCTAATCTGGTACTGGCTGCGGCTATGGATTTGAAAAAGAGATAAGCATAGTATTTGATTTCAACAGTTTTAAGGACAAGCGTGGATAGAAGGTCAAGATAGATTGCTAAGACGAATTCAGACCATATCGACGAGATCTATTTGTACATTGGTTCCCTGTTCGTTTGCACGTTCATTATACAATGAAAGCGAGGTCAGGCAACGAAAGTGAGACCAAGCAATGAAAGCGAGGTCAGGTATTGAAAGTGAGATCAATCAATGAAAAGTGAGGTAAAAATACTACTTCTACTATTACTTTTACGTCACATGCACTTATTACTGCACTATGCATTGTACAAATGTAGCTAGCTCCAGCTCGTTCAAATATTTGAAAGATCCAGTCTGATTCCCATTTGGCTAAGGTCTTGTCGTATCGTGAGGTCAAAGTAGGACTTCTCAAATTCATGTCTTATTATTAACCTGCATATTAAAACTTTTGTGACTGCTCTAAAGAAAAAGTATAAAAGATTAATGATAACTTATCTAATCGATTTTCTTCTTATATTCTGTTTACTATGAATAATAAAAGCATGCAACACTTCTCCCGCTGTCTTGCAATCTAAAACAAGCTTTGTGTGTACTTCTTTCCTCTTCAACATCACACTCCCTTGCGTTTCTTTGCCAACAGGTGACCTTATACGAGGATACAATGCCACGAAATTATTTGAACTACTTTGAGTTGTGGCTGACTCAGATATCTATTATGAAATTTGTCAATGCACTTTGATTAAATCTGATTTTTATGCACAAAGTACGTTAGCACAATAATTGCAATTGGGAATGAAACAGCACATAAAATCTGCTCCTAAAACAAAAGTAACTGCTCTACGACTCCGCAACCGTAGTTTTCAAGGAAATTTCTTCTGTCGGTAAGAGGCAAGAGAGCGCAAAAAAAAGAAAATGACAGTCAAAGAGGCAACAATTGTGTGCCAAACTCAAAATCTACTCTAAAAGGGAAACAATTCGAGCCATAAGGTGAGGGGCTTGAGCAATGGAATGACTGCTTGACGAATGTCTCAAGGGATGATCGTCTATTTATTTCCATCCACTCAACGAGAAATGTGGCCTGATAAAAGTGCTATATGTATATTGTAAGGAAATAACAAGGATAGCCGCCAATACCAACAAGTTGATGATCCGAGATACATCTTTTCAAGAAATGGATTACCAATATAATGAGATTAAATCCAGGTCTGAACAAAAGAAAAAATAGTATAACACAACACAGCATAGCACAACACAACACAACACAACACAACACAACACAACACAACACAATACAATACAATACAATACAACATAATAAAATACAGCATAACATAACATAAAATATAACATATAATGGCAAACAACATAACACCCTATGACATAGCATAACATAATATAGCATAACATAATATAACATAGCATAATATAACATAACATATCATAACATATCATATCATAACATATCATAACATAACATAGCATAAAATAACACAACATGACATAAAATAATATAAAATAACATAACAAAAGAGCATAACGCATCGTAACATTCGTGAAATATTATAGCGGAACATGACACAACATAACGTACGTCCCATGCTTCTTAGCTTCTTTCTTACATCTTAATAACAACATAACAAAACATAACAACATTACATACCACAACATAACATAACATAGCATAACATAACGTAACATGACCTAACGTAACATAACATAATAATGCACAACATATCATAAAATAACATATAATGGCAAATAGCATAACATAACATATCATGACGTAACATAACAACATAGCATAGCATAACCATTGCAGTATCTGCAAATCCATAAGAAGCAATTGTCCATGGTTTTTCAGAGAGTTTTCCACGGAACTTTCAAAACGCTGGGTTCTGCTACAAATACAACGAAGAAAGGTATTTTACTAGCAAGGTTCAGAACTATCAGTTATACTGCATTTTATTTGTTGATGGTTGAACTGTTCGCATGGAAGGAAGCATCATACATAGTGAGTTACTTGAGACTGAAACCGAATCACTAGCAGACGCTGAAGGAACAACAAACCACTAAAGGCTAAAGAGCGTAAGGAAACAGGATATATGATTCAACTGAGAGATGTCTAACTACTATTGTTATCCAGGTTTAAACTGCGTAGCAATCAGTACTCTGCCTAGTTAGTACGTTACAACGATAAGCAGTAAGAATTGTCTTGGGAACCAAGGTGAGCTCAACGGAAGTTATTGAATAATTCAGTAGCACCTTCAAGATTTTGTGATTTGGATAATCGCTGCGAAGCAGGTGCTGCTAAATCGCACTATTTTTATTATCAACATGATATACGCGAGAATTGTTCCCAATAGATTTTCTTAACGTTTATCTCCGGTATAGTGAGTTTAAAGGCCATATGAAACTGTTTGTCTCGATCATAGCTGTTTCTAACAGGGTGTTTACTGTGATCAGCTATCCTACTTAAAATAATCCCACTTCATTATATCTGATTCTCTTCGGAGGAATACTAGAAAACTTCGGCTTTTAAACATGGTCCCCATTAACCGCGTGATGATTACCTATGAAGGTTCACTGTAAAAAGCAAAGCACTGAAATTAGCTCTTCACAACTCAGGCGACATCTCTGAGCTTGAACTTCAAGCAAATTCTCCTTATATACCTTAGGAACAAGACTACTAAAGCAGAATTCTGTCCTTAGCCTGGTGTGTTTGTATGAGCGATGAAAGATGGTCTCTGGTCCTAAATTAGGTTGGACCTTATTCAAGTAAAGAACATTATGAAAATCTAGAGTGACAAATGCTCGATTGCAAAATATGTCTCTGGATGAATTTGTCTCTAGAGAACAATTTCAGGAAAGGGTGAGCAAATATATCTATATACATGATACTTGATTTCATGGAATAAACCAGAGAAATCTAGTGAAAAATAAACATTCTGCAAAAACAAATGCAAGAAGGTGAAATCAGGGATCATACCTAAACAAGGAGGACCAATGAGATCAAGAATTAGAGTAAACAAAGAGGGGGAAAATGTATTAAGCAACAAACCCACTATAGCCATCAATGTCGTTATACGAAGAATTCTATAAGTAATAGATGAAAAGCAGAAGAAATTCTTCAAAAACCCATGTCAGTAACTTGTATTCTATATGTATAAACATACATAACAAAGCATTGGCTTGGAGAGAAATCTTAAGGTAAACAGTGATTGCAAGTTAAACAAATATAAGCCCCATGTTCTCTCTCTAGCTTCTTCATATAATGCGGTAAACTTTGCAAATTTTTCAATGAGCGCTTTAGGTGTCCTGGATAATTCATCCATACATATAAATATATATATATATATATATATATATATATATTTATATATTTACATTTATATACATAAGTATAGTTATTTATCAAAGTCTACTCAGGTGCAGATCCAGATAAAACAGGACAGTAGGTTAAAGTGAATGAGATAGATGCAAGTGTCCGCATACGCACACATACACAAGCAGATTCACATACATTGCTGTTGAAGTCTTTGCAAATAAAGTACTAAGTTATAAGGCAGACGATCGTAGAGTAACGTCTAAAAGCACGAAAACCGACCCATCTAAGAAGCATTTGCGTGACAATGCACAGATTGATAAGAAGATCTACCGCAATTTTCCATTAAAACAGAAAAGTTTATAGTTGTATACGCTAGAAAGACCATAGCTCTGAGGATACATTTCAAAATATAGCCGCTAGTAAATTAATAAACGAATGAAATTCATTGCAGTTGCTTCACAATGAATTAGAGCTATCAATATTTAAACGCTACTAAAAGAGCTAAGTCTCGGGGTCTGCGTAGAACACGCGAATGTTTTCAGAACACCTTGAATACAATATCATATACAAAGGAAAAAGCTTCCTACCCCGTATTACTCATGTAACGGCAATTATTCGCGTGGTTTTGACATTTTTCCTCTTTGAATGGAAGCCTTATGGACGAAAGTCAAACGATAACTGGTAACACTATTTTGACTAACAACCCAATCAAGGTCTATGGTAGATCCTTTCAGCACTTGTGCTGAATAATCAAACTCGATTAGCTGATTTCAAATAATGAATAAAGATTGAATAAACTATTAGTTACAACGCTATTAGTGGATAAAATATCAGATCACACGATCTCTATATGCTATCGAAAAAGATAGATATATTGACTGGCTATAACTATAAATACTATACACAGAGTGTTTCTGTTGAACTTCTGTGCAGTTAGCCAGGGCTTGAGTCCTCTTTCTCAATACGTATAGAGCTCAATCTAAGCAACAGAGCATCTTGGTTTTCTTTCCAAATGAAGATCCCATACCTATTCAAGGACAACAGCCTACCTACTAGTGATAACATGCTAGGCCCGAAAGGCATACATTCCTCAAATTCACTTAGTTCATATCATATTTGGAGAAATATGATAAGTAAACGTGAGAGAAAATGGATGATCCGGACTCACGACACATTTGCACATTGAGTGCTCTGCCATTGAGCTAACGGGACACGATCTCAAGACGTTTCTCGCTAGTCAGTTATATGCTTGCACTGCCCAACTTGTAGAAAATTTGCACAGGGGAGCTATCTTGGCTCTACAACAATATTCGCTGGACCTGCTATTGATTTTATATTCAGTCTAAGCCATCCAGGAATGATATCTAAATATTTGATTTTCTGTCTCCCTTAACGTCAACTATCAACTTTCTAAGGATTATGATGAAAATACGACGATGACAATGATGCTGGTGGTGATGATGATGATGATGATTATGATGATGATGACGATGATGATGATGATGGCTAGCCCATGGTTGGAGACCTCTTCGTGGTGGCAAGTGGGCACAGAGAGACTCTGCCCTTAAGTTGATAGTGATTCATTTCGCGAAGATTCAGAATTGGGGCAGATGTTGACGACCTGTGGCAAACTGTCCAACCAGGCCCCTCCAGTGAAAGTCAGGCACAGCAGCTTCAGGCTGCAGCTCTGATAAGTAACTGTTGGGGTAACAGAGTGGATTGAGTGTAGCCGACTCAATCACCTCTTTTAAACAATTGATAGGCGGTCCACTGACCCCAGGGTCAGTCTCAGGCCCCGTGAGGGGCGTAACGAGAAGAAGAAGAAGAAGAAAATGATGATGATGATGATGATGATGAAGATGATGATGATGGTGATGGTGGTGGTGATGATGATGATGATAATTATTATGGTAATGTGATTATTTTGACGATGATAATACCCATGATGAAAGTGATTACATATGATAACTGCAAGCGTTAAAGCCTGTATTGGCCTACATTCATGACAAAGTACTGAGCATGTTTTTCACGTCCACAATTAGGAGACATATGGCTTCGCTAATGTGTTTACATTCTACTTTATCCAACAACAAACCAATCTGATCAAGTAAAGCCATACGTCGTCAAGATGGTAAGCAAATTAATGCCGAATCTATATGTTTAGACTGTGTGAACGAAACTCAGATAAAATATAACATGACGAAACTGCTTGATGAAACAAAATGGAGCAGTAGGCCTATATGGTTTATTTAGAGAATGAGGTGATGCCCAAGGTAAAAGGAAGTTGTGCAACTCGTACACAGATGACAATATTAGCTATTTGAGCTATGATTTGTCCTAAGCGTAATCTAGCACCTTGCAAAGTCTTACTACACTTGTCGGTTTCATTTATAATCTTGAAGTAAGGTATAAAAATAAAAATCTATGCAAATTACGAAAAATAGGACATAGGAGCAAATTTTTTAGTTATATTAAATGAATCACAATATCATCGCTCCAATAAATTATAGGGCAGAACATAAATGATCCATTTCTCTCCCTTAACATTACACGTTTCCTTTTATAAGGAACCATCTTGTAAGGAATCTACATGTAGAAAGCCTAAGATTTATGGAGCATCAATGTGTTTCTTGCTTCTTTGCTACTGCAAGGACACTGACTGTGCAGATGAAATTAAAGAACAACAAAGAAACGTTCAATGCTATTGTAGAATGTGATCAGAAGATGTACAAAAACAAAGAATCTTTAGCACTAAGTCTCGAGCAAGGTTCTTTATAGAAAATGTACGGAAGACGTGAATTGAAACAGCAGAGGCTTTCTACCTGAATTCTAGTTGAAAGGAGAATCCACTACAGTTGAGCAGGCAAAAATCAATCGATGAGTTAAAATTTGATATAACTTCAAACGCATCACTGCATCCCTTTTCTGGACAGCAGGAAAAGCAGTCAATTATCGCAAGAACAGGGATAGAAAATAACAACAACAAGAAGAAAAGGAACAAGAGCTACAAACTCAGTAAGTTAAAGCAACAAATCTAAGTTCAGTCTTAGCCAAGGCTGCGGGAAGGTGTTATTCAGGCATCCATATATTGAAGATTCAACCTCAGAAATCAAAAGAGCACATGCAACTTTCAGTCTTGCGGTTGCGTGGAGAGTATTAATTACTCAAGTAAGCAATAAAACTTGTATGCAATCTACCGCTAGGATGCGTCCAACTGCGATGTGGTCACTATTACTGTAATAAGACCCTATACGCCCAGTAAGTTTAGATAGGTGCTTGGCATTTCATATACAATTGACATGAATGCCCTATGAATTGCAATGGAAAATCAGTATTGCTTAGGGCTGGACCTGAGCGTATTAAAGTGAAAACAAGCACAACAAAATACCAAGAGCAGGTCAAATGTCCTGTCAAGATGAAAACAATGCTTAATTGTGCTCTATCATATGCCATTCCAACATCTCCTTACTTTTGGACCTCTTCTGGCCACATTTTAGTACTAACAGTTCGTTAATAGTACCTTACTTTTAACTGCACATATGGTACTATATGGACATCATAGGTACCGAAAATCCTCGAATTGGCCCTTACCCTTTGAAAAATCCCCCCTTGAGTAAGCCCCTACCCCACATGACCATGAAGACGATGATAAAAACTAATGTTTAGATTTAGACTGTTTTGTGGAGAAAAAGAGCTTTGGTAATGAACTTTTTATGCGACATCTGTCAAATAATTTTTGAGCCCCCTCAAATAAGCCCTCCCCTCCAATAGGCCCAACTATCAAAAATGCGCAAGCCACCAGGGGGCCAAATCGAGGATTTACGGTATTAAGTGCAGGATACTACAGACATAGTATGTTTTAACGCCAGCCCTACTATGAAACACTGCTATATGGATAAAGCACGAATTACGTAAATTTGACTGCAGTGAAACGGAAAGGCGTTCTATGTATCTGTTTGCAATGACAAAAATACTACAACTTGAAAATCTCCGTAGGTAATGTCTTTAGTAGAACAAGTTCCTTAGTTTCCCCACCGAAAAAACCTGTACAATCTATCGATGCAGCCATTTTCATTTACAATCGATAGATTACACACGTTCACGAACTTGCCCCATTATAATGTCGGCTTCTTTGTTCTGTATCAAGGTGGATAGACATCTCCCAAGTATGCTTTCTGCCATGTCTATGTTGAACGAGATGCTCTTTTGCACATTCCCGATGACAACCTAGAGTTTGCCTAGGATGGTTTTTCCTACACACGAGCAAGGCTATATATACAACTCAATCTCTAGGGATATTAGAAAAATTACAGATAACGTATCCTGTTGAAACATTCATGCATTGCTATAATTATTATCAGTATACTCACTTATACATTCATATTCACGTATACATGTCAAATAATGCCCGAAGCTGGTCTGGACTAGTTCTCCTACTCCAAACAGTAACATAGAAGTTACTGAGACATGTTAGACATGAGGCAAGAAAGCCATCACCTATCATACATATGGTCTAGATATTCTATGAAATATTAGGCTATCATGAATACACCAAAATAAAATGATTGTGACAAGAAACTGGAAGCAGGAAGTTTCTTCAAAATGTTATAAACAACACGTTGCTATTCAATGATGCAGAATGTCTGCCAAAATATGATTCTGACGAGAAACCAAAACCAATGCCAACGGACCAAATTAAAAGGTGCAGGTAGTTACCCTAGAGAGATATGTGTAAAGAGTATTTTGAGCGTCCCTATCATAATATGGACGTTTAAAACGAAACAAAATGTCAAACAGGATAAAATTTCAAACAGGACAAAATTTCAAACAGGACAAAATTTCAAACAAGGAAAAAGTTCAAACAGGACAAATACTTCAACAACCATAAAATTGCTGTTATCAGCGTCTGTCTTGTACAAAGACGGAAATATAACAGATAATCTAGATACACTATAACGAAGGCCCAAACTTACTAGCAAAGATACAAGTATAGTAAAAAGAAAAGTATAGAACTTGGTATTAGTGTACAGACAAAGTCGTGGTGATTCTTCAACCAACTTTTCAAGGAAGCTCCGAGAAGAGAGGACATATAGCTCATGTTGGAGCACTAAATTTCCCGAATAGATACAATGCAGCCAAAGAAAGCGTTTCATACTTTCTTCACATGAAAGCAGGATGAGTTGTGATTAGATAGATGGTACTGCAAGATTGCGGAAAATGAATGAAACAATTTCAGAATTAAAAGGGTGGTAAACACTGGTGACAGGATACATAAAATAAATCAGCAGATGTTCGTGAATATAGGCCTAACTGATATCGCAAGCCTCAAGGCCAAACTGTATCATATGCAAATATGATGAAAATAGATTGCTGGTACTCTGTCATGCATCACTTCAGATATGAATTTGGTGGCTACGTTTAAGATATGATGCGTTCCAATTTTAAGGATAAATCATTGGTTTCAAGTGGGAAACACTGGAAAATTTTAGAAGAATGCAGTAAAAAGTGGACTTCACTAACCTAAAATGATTGTCAAGTCAGGACAAAGGCCTGATGATCAGTCCAGCACACAAGAATTTCGAAATAAACCGGAAAACAAAAAGTCTATGCAGTCAGTCCTCTGTAGAAAAAACTGAGCAAATACTGAGACACTTTTGCTGTTAAATGGCATGCTAGTCATTAAGTACACCTGAAGAACTTGATGCTGAGGCAATCGTATGACAAACCAATAAGAATGACAACAATTAACTGCTAAAGTTTGACGTAATGAAAACAGTCTAGGTAAATACCGCAAGCTTGCAAAACGGCGGCGCACATTTTGTAATAAGCTGGCTCTGCTGAGAAACAAATTCAGAATGGGAGCATCTCATTGCTCCTTACTGTTGTCATGTAAAGCAACTGATTGGTTTGCAAGAAAATGTGCCCAACTTTCTAGCAAGCTATGTTTTTGTATGGTTTGGGTCTACAATAGATAAGGATTCCGTATTAAAAAGTGAAATTGGAAGACAAGCAATAACAAAGACTACCACTATCCTCTTCAAAACTGACTCAAACACATACCAATTAAGGCCTAAGTTTAGAAAGGTACTGTATCATATATTCAGGATACATAAAAAGATCAGGTTTGAAAAGAATTTAAACGCTTTATTGTAGATATTTGAGAGCGAATTTCAAAGCAACAATGTGAAACAGTTGGTGCCATCTATAACACTGCAATACAAATGCCAGTCCCTCCTTTCCATATTTGCTGACATTGTATTTTGTAACATACCATCAAAAAGGCCTCCTCAAGAAGCGGGATAAAACAGCTACATTTCTAATTCAAATCACGACCTCATCGGAAGTAAATTTTTATTTAGTCCTCTGGAGATCTTACACCAGTATATTAGAAAGAAAAAAAAAGAATTTAGCGTTATTTCCAGGAAAATTCTGTTTCCTAGACAATTTCCATTCCCCTAAGAATCTAATAAAACAAAATATCAAATAAAAACATAACACAACATGACGTAATATAACATAACAAAATATAACAAAAAAAATTCTAACCAATAAAATAAGTAATAACTATAAGTTTTAGCTAATAATACGATTCAAACTAACAACATAAGCCCAGTACATTGTAATGCAGATCTCTCAAGACACCTCAAAGTAATTCACACAGAAGACACAGCCTAAGTATTAAACTAACCCTCTGGATAGGCAAGGTGGTTCTTGAATATATGACAGAGCAGATCAATTTGGCAATTTCGTAGTATTATATCACATGCATACATGTCCTAAGATTCCTAAATCATCAACTAAATTGGTTTATTTTGTAAAGCAATGAAAAACCATCTGAAACCAAGTATAACTGTAGTACTTTGCTGAAAACTGAGGAAAGCCAGAACAGGCTTAACTTTCAACAGAGCTGAGCTCCCCTCTCTTGCAATTCTGGGGCTTTAACAGAGCGTTGTAAAGAGATTGTTGAATCTCTACTGATGCAGCTTTGATGTGAACTTTTGGGTTCTTACATATATATATATATATATATATATATATATATATATATATATATATATATATATATATATATATATATATATATATATATATATATATATATATATATATATATATATATATATGTGTGTGTGTGTGTGTGTGTGTGTTATATCTACAATATGCACTATCTCTGAAGCATGATTTTCCCCAGCAGTTATAATTTTAATAACTTATAAGCATTATTAAGTTAAAAATTATATATATATAAATATATATATATATATATATATATATATATATATATATATATATATATATATATATATATATATATATATATATATATATATATTGATTTTCACTCTAGGTCCATTCATTTGACAAACCAGAGAAAGATGGAAACAGGAGAAAATATAGTTTTAGGAATATGGATGGATAATAACAAAGAAAAAGATGAAATGATTTGGAGCATGGCCACAGAATAAATGAAGTTCTGCCAGAATATGTGTTAAGATTCTATGAACACCTCTCGTAAACAATGCATTAGAGAGCTTCATTGCTAAATTAAGGTTTTAATATTACTATCGACCCCAAAGTCTTGACTTTAACAAATTAATCTTGAGGTGCGGAACTTACTTACTGTCATGAACAACTCACTAACTTCTCATACAATCACACAAGAAAATCTTTTCGGTAATCAGTTTCAATTCCCTATAACCTGATCCCTCTATAGGCCTGTAGGTAATCACGGGTGCTACAAATATCGGATTGTCTTCTGCATCTTGAAACTCTTCCCTGAGCTGTTTCCAGCTATCACATTCAATAATAAATACTAATCGTTCAGTTCACTGATTTCGGCTTACTTTGAAAAAGAAACCATCCCAGATCCTACTTTAGTATACCTCAGCAACTGACTACTTTTGATTGAGCTACACTAGAAAACGCATATTTGATTAGATTAGTTATTAAAAATATCAGCTTGAGGTTTATAGCATTCTACCCACATAAAATTTTAGCAATTTATTCATAACCTGGGATACTACCAAAACGCGTTTGAACTCAGTCGTCTAGGACAGAGGCAATACCTGCTTATAAAAGAAGATTACCGCCAAAAAATCCTCAGGAATACACTTCATTGGGGCTAGTTTACCAAGATTACTACTGCGGTAACTTCTGACTACAAATAATAACTATGGTAGATGTTACAAATTAGTGAATATTTGATTACTCAAGCATTTTAGATTTTAGTCATCTTCATCTGACCTGAATAAATCAAGTGATAAACATAAAATTTGTTTAGAATATCAGGCTGTTTACTACATGTTTCCCATCAGTGAGATTCTCTCAATAGCAGATCAGTATCATATGTAAATCACCTGTGGGGATCATTACTCTTCGGATTTGGAATATTGCTTCTCCACTTGGATGCATTTTGTGTGAAAGTACCATCCTGTAATTTTAGGCTTTATTGTAAACTTATGTAAACAATGGTTGCATGTGAAAACAATAGGCATTTATATTGAGTTTGAAGTCTCGTAGAGATGTGGGCCAGAAATCAAAACATGAAGTCAGGGTCGGTCTTTCAGACGCTCAAAATTTACCACGAATAAGAGTGGTTTCACCTATTGCTGGCATCACCGGATGGATACTATCTCACGCCGATTTCTTGGCTTTTATAATGCCTAACTTGAACAGCTTCAACGGGAGCTCCCATACAATTCTAATCTGGCAGCTTTGACTAGTATAGTTCACGATGGAAACAAATCTAACTATATGAATAATGGAAATAGATGATTGAAACGTTGCGTTGGTATCACACATAACCGATAATAGCGGTTTCTTATGTAGGTTGTAACCATAATGAATCAAATTAGTTAACTTTTATTGAATAAAATTTGTTCGCTTGTTTCCCAGCAAAAATGAAACAAAGCAGGTGAATGTACTTTTTCACTAGATCTATACAATTCATCATCACTCGTTTGTAAAAATAAAAACACTTTAAAATTTATTACGCACAAACCTGTAAAAAATTATCAAGTAAAACACGTAAAAATTTATATTGAAAGGATATTTTGACTCTGCTATCAATTTTGCATACTTCCTTATTATGTTGCTCTCGCGAAATATGAATAGTGATGTTGCGCCCTCCTTCGGAAGCGCTTTTTGGACATCCTTGAGGGTCCAAACGCTTGGTCGTGGCTGTGATAATCTCGAGTTCTTTGGCCTGCTATTAGTCGATAAAAACTTTGATCCATTACTGACATGTTTGCTGTTACCATTATGACTAACTTCGATTTTGCCGTCATGAGGTTGCCCGGAGATTACCTCAAGATTCATAGTGTAAAACTATTGCTTGTGGACGTTTATCGTTCATTTTTCTCACCACTGCTACACAGCTCGAAGAAGCTCTTCATAGTTGAGATGAATAATTTCCTGCTCTACCGTTGTTTTCTTGTTTATCAATGCATTATTTTTCCCTTACATATGGCCCGATCATCACAGTACCGAGTGACAAACGACGCACTTTATCACACACCAAATACTAGGTTTGTAATTTTTATGATACTGGTTTGTTTTTTGCTGCTACCGATGAGACAAAAAGTGGCGAGCAAGATTCAGTTTTCTATCTAGTGATTATCTAGTTGGCAAGTACTTTGTGGCCGTCGACCAATCGGCGCTCTTTTTCGACGAACGCTGCTTTTAGCGGCTACTTTGCAATTCAAATAAGACTCTCTGGCCAGATGCATTCAATAAAGGGTTGTCTAGGAACAGCAACGCTCTGATCCCAAACAATAGCACACCTGTCCCTTTCATTATGAGAAAATGTAAGGATGAGATCGGATGATTGTTTATGAAATCACTTGTTTGATCAGAGATGAGCTAAGATAGCTACCTGCTACCCCAGCTTCAATCCTTCTGATTCTGCAAAGTGCATGTGACGGCTGAGGTCAGCAAAACACGACAATTAGCAGAAATATCTGTCATGTGCATTTAACGAATGCAAACGAAAGGATCAATGCTGGGAGACACTATAACTGGAACAGCAGCCTGCTTCATATGTGATGGGTACAGCTACGGGATTTAATTCACCTCAACATGCGTGCACACGTGATTAGATGTTGGCGAGCAGTTGTACATGTGCGGGAACACAAAACTGCAACAAATGCATCTTAGCATAAGAAGAACAGAAGAGATAAGTTCCTACGACGATACTTATTGTGTTTAGTTATATTCTGAAACTGAAGGGATGTCCAGTCAACATTACACGAGTAAGACTTCACTAAAGTCAGAATAGCAGGGGAGGAGCAGGAAAGTACGAGGCTTTTAGAAGAAGGAGGGCTGGGTGCTATTACGAGCTACCGTGATTGCAATCTTGAAACCATTAAGGAGAGCTGACGTGCAAAACCATTTCTAAAACAGTTTATCGTCATAGGCAATTCATTAGATTAATATGGTGTCATTAATTGAATTCTACCGTATGAGAACTGCGCTCTATTCAAATCCAATATCAACAAATCTTTCGAGCAATCGCAACGTGTGCTGAGATTACGGCAAAACTTCATGGCGTCGCAAAATGTATAGCATGACTAGTTCTAGCATCATCGTGATGCAAATGCGCTGACTAGTGGACTTTTTCCGCGCTTCTTCGGTAGCATTTTCTGAGAGCAGTGGAGTTGAGAAGAAGGCTAATCAAAACCAAGAAAATGCAGAGTGCAAGTCAACTAAGTAACGCTACAACCAACTATTTTCAGCAATGTAGAAAAGTTCCACCCCGTATACGAACAGATAGATAAACAAGATACTTTCGGCCTATCAGTTTTAGAGCAAGATTGCTTAAAAAGTTAACTACAATACAAAAGTATGCTAGTTTAAGCTCCCTAACCCTTGACGAACAACAATGGTATTGCTTCACCAAGGATAAACGTCACCATTGTGAATGCAAGCAAAAAAGATAAAATATTGGTATTAGCCCACAAAATACTTATCAAGAAGAAAATTCTACTATATACCAGCAGGGAAAAAGCCATCAAGAACATATAAATTACTTACATGTTATGGTTTTCTACTGATCTCCAATGTTCATAAATCAAAAGTGCACCAGCTCATGTTCTCAGATATGATAAAGTTCAGCGAACAGCAGGACTATTTTTCAACAAACGCAATTCTACCTTAACTGCGCTCTCTAGGCATTCATTTGCTGGGACCAGTGTTGACTGAAGTGTAGCTAGAAGAAAATAATACCGTGTGATGTGAGAAATTGCAAGATTACGGCGGCATCAAAAAGTCAATGTCATTCCAGTTGCATTTGGTGCATAAAGGTGTGTAGCTAACGATAAAGAGCAACAGTTGAGATAAAATAGGAATTAATGTCAGGACTGAAGTGATATAAAAAACGCCGCTGTTAGAAACTGTAAGAATGTTGAAAAAAGTTTTTGAAATCACAGGCTAGCTTGCTTTCAAGAACACACCATTAAATTTTTTCCTGTGATGTATAGATAGCAATAATAATAAGTGATATTTTAACAGGATGACTTGCTCAGATTTCAAAAGTCTGTTATCATTTAAGGACCTGTAAAGGTCAATAGAAAACAAGCGATGAATTGCACCTCTCGAGTGAGACTGATATTGAGATACAGACTGCTGAGAACATTCCAGAAGCAAATTCACTATTTTATGAATACAGTTGCAACATATGACGTTAGCTGATATAACGTGCTCTAAGGACATTTTTGACAAGATTATACTTTTGTCATCATGCCAAAATCGCCGTTAAGTTATACCAGATTTAGTACAAACGCAACAAGCATCAAATCGAGGCAGATTTATTTGAAAGAGTGGCTAGAGTATGCGCAGAATAGCAAAAACAATAAGCATCTGTTTGGTAAATGTTACACCATGACTTCATAGCTTGAACGTTAATACTTAACAAAATAGACAACCAATTGATCGCAAAATATGATATGGAAAACAACTAGTTCATAAACTATACACAGTTTCGAATTTATTACATTTATCTTTGCTTCTTTGCTATTTCAGTCACGATCTCCTTTTTAGGGGAATCGATTAAGCTATTCTGGACTTTCATATAAATGTCTTGGCTTAATTTGTTCATTGTAGATCTTGTTTGATGCAAGACAGTATAAGATTTGCTGCTGTATATTGATCCACTATTAGGTGTGTGTTTATGTTTTTCGTCGCAAGTTAGTTGCAAAATAATAGACGCATATTTGGCAGGCGCTTTCATGCAGTTAACGTTAACAGCAGCACACTTATCAACTGGAAAATGACTTTTGATATAAAATTGTTAAAATCACTTCAGAATCATGCTAGATTTTGCATTAAGCTACAATTTTGCATAGATTCCGATTCTGAGATAGAATTATGCTAAAAGCTTAATATGATGCTAAATATGGTGACACTGCTTTGACACAATCAGTACTATTGTTTGCCAGCTTTCATAACTATTCAGACAAAGGTTCGCGACAGTTTTCAAGTAACCGCAACTAACATAATTTTGCAGGGGGCAAGCCCAACCCTATCCTGAAAGGCCAATGTATACCGCAATGAAAAACATAAATGAAAAACTCTAACAAAATTCCATCCCAGCTGTCACGGTGGGAGTGTCGCAAACGGTGCTAGAAAATCAAAGTTTTGCCAAAATTTAAAGTTATTTAATAGTGACTTAATAATACTAACCGCATCAAAAGTTAAGCGAAAGTGCTTGACTTTACGTAACATAGAATCTATCGCTCCAAACCAAAATCGCCACAATTATGCACAACTTTTAGCCGTTCAGTTTGAAACTGAGCTCCACCAGTTCGATATGGCTATTCATCAAACCCTTCTTAATTGGAAAACTAAAACATGAACTTTTCAAATTCATAACACAGACATGTGTTGTATAGTGCACAAATTAGCCATATAAATCAGGCTTGTGGGTTGACTTCCACCGAATTCCTGAGACTGGCTCACGAACCCTTAGGTTCAGTCGAAGCTCGCATACGCATTCCTGAACTAACGGAATTCTGATGCACCGCATTCTGACGGATCCCAAAAATACACAAAAAAGACTTAGCAAATGAGACTTTCTGGTCATGTCGATTTTTAGCAATACAAAATACGCACTGTCTCATGGACATAAATCAGCAGAGACTAAATTGACGCATACCGTAAAGTGCTATCTTTTTCCCCAGGATGTATATTAGTGTCGCAATTGAAGCTTGTAACTAAGCTGTTGCAGACAGGCATGAGGTAGTCAAGGGAATACCTCTCTGATAGACTCCATTTTCACTGCCTTGTGTTCAAAATCGTCATACTTCCTAGCACCATTCTTCGACGATTATGCTAATGGAGTGATGTAGTGGTATGCCATGACACATTGTCTGTAGCTTCATCAGAATTTAGTACTAACACGTTCGACAAGAAACGAAAGGTGACAGGAGTGGGATAGCTAGGTTTACCTTCGATGACTATTGCTACAATGCCTTCTAAAAGAACGCGGAACACCCAAACATTTTAATGAAGTTCTGACTCCTTTCGCTTTATTTTATTTAACCTTGTACCATTTAGTTCAGTTATTTTATCTACTTATTTTCATACTGATAGTTGGCCTTAATTAGTTGGTGTTCGAAGACTTTTGGAAGGCATTACATACATAGATGCAAGCAAATGACCGTTGAGATCTCTGAGTACCCAGAAAGCAAACTGCACGTGGTTCCGAGCACGAGGTCCTTATTCATGCATTTATGATACGCGTTACGGGCAGAGGATAACAATGGGACCGCAACAATTCGGAAAGCATATTCTCCTATAATGTTATCTAAATTTATGTGAAAAAACTTTAATGTGGTGATAGCTGTAGACATAGGACAGTAAGATATATGCACTACTGCGTGAAATAGAAAAGAAGGCATTATCATTTGCGCAGAATAGACTGCCTTCTGGATAAAAGTTAAATTCAAGACTAATTAAGCTTAAGTTGGGCTGAAGTAATTCGTATCTGCTTACAACTCACAATAGTTTTACAATATGTGAACTATTGTGCACACATGGGACTAAGCTCATATGCTTAGACTGCGAGCCACTGAATACAAACTAGCAAGACGTTCCAAGCCACGATTGATCATAGCAAAGAGCTTTTGCTAAAATAAAACCGTAAAATACCGTTCGGAACGGGACACAGTAGCCATTTCATTGCAGTCTTTAGAGTATAGAGGTATTCAGTGCTACTCATCAGTTTCCCGCCGCACGAAATATGCTATGCTAAGAACACACTATATTACACTGAGATTGTCTATTTCCACCATTTCACAAGAAGCGACTTGCTCAAACCTACAATAATCCCTACCAAAATTCTTGGAATACTAAAATACTTTTTAAGTCATAGAGAAACCTCCCTCACTCCTCCTCAGAGCAATGTTGAATTAAACAGGGATTACTCGAAGAAGACACGTTGACTCGCTCTCGTATGGCGCAAAAGCAAGTAAGTTTTTACCTCAGCGTTGTTTTAAGGGAGGAGGGGAACACTAGCGTTCAAGTTGACAGGAAATTTACTACTGTCAAATAAATTGCATTATTCAGTGGATGTTCCATGGGCTTCTGGCAGTGATAGTAGATAGCTACAAAAGCTATATGAGTTAAAAGCAGAATCACGTTTGGAGTTGATTTTATCTCAAGATGGGGCGCATAAGCAGGATGCTATATGCCTGATACGCTGAAAAATGCAACGATGATGCACTCACGATGCCAAATCACTTGAGGTTTACTTTGCAGATAACAATGCACATAAAACAATGTCAAAAACTAACAGAATTCCACACGCATGGTAAATATTCCACTCGGAAATAACGTGTGAATAAATCTAGAAGCTTTAATGCAACAATACACAGATAATATTCTCACTTAGTGAACCAAAGACACGCTAGGCCATGATGGAAACATATGAACTAGAATAAAATACTTCTTACAACACCATGTGAATATTTATTAAAAACAGCTACAAGTTTGTTCTATGCAGTCAATAAATTATTTGCAAATTGAACCATCGAATTGAAATATTAATGAATTAACAAACGGATGAATAGGCTATTAATTTTTAATGAATATGGCTTTATTCTCTGCTAACAGCTTTCCTGCTTCCAGCAGTTCATAATACATCAAGCGATTTTGGATCTTCAACTTTAAGAATGCTTGGCAAATAGCTTAATAGCTTTAACTTGCATAATTGAAATCATTAAACAATACTTTTCTGTATAAGATTCAACCAGTTAAACCGATGTCTGACAAAGAATCTATCGATTTTTCCAACTCGTTTTGTATCGAGCCGCTCCGCCCTGCAATAAAATGTGGCGAGATAGCGGTCGTCAGAATGGCTTCGCGTATATAATGTGTATTTCGTTCGACACTGAAACACACGTACAGTATTTACAATAACACATAAGTAGCCTTGGTTTCACATCATATCAACACCGTGAATAGTTATTAAAACAGGCTCATTGGCAGAATGGACATATAAGAAGCAGGTGCTCTCAAAAACTACTAAACAATAGGTAACTGAATCGAACAATGACGTCAGAATTGTTTCTACTACGTATGAAATGGAGTAGATAGAGGACGAGCAGGAGACACCCCTACTGTTTGCCTCTATGGAATATGCTAAGCAATCATCGTGTGTGAACTAGATTCAAATGCCACACAAGAGGGGATAGGGCTTATACATATAACCATTCAAATAGAAACATATGACAACAAACTTGCAACACATACTGAGAGAAATGCTGGTGCAAGGAGATGACCAGACGGAATATCTGCACATATAGTTTCTCATTAGTCATATGGATGTGTTCATATTTAACATCATTTTGCAAGGTGATCTAGTAGATGGTCACTTAAGGTGACACCTACATGATAGAATAAAACATAATATTGCGTAAGAATGCAAGAGCAGGTCTTCTAAGAACATTCTGTATATATTAACTTACCAAATTGCGCAATGACTTGTTCTTTGTGCGTCGTCTCTGATGAAGTAATGTTCATATAGTACTGACAGCATTAGTTAGTCCCTGCAACCAAATGAATAAGTAATAGTTAATGAGTATGCTAATGGATTCATAGTATAGAAATCAAGAGAACAACATTAATCCATACGTTTAATACCATTGAAAGGAGACAAGAAGAACGCTTCTGAAGCCTCTTTCACTGTCTATCTGAATACACGATTTCTCTTACAAGGAACCGCTTTACAAGGAACCTACGTGCAGAAAGTAAAAAAATCTAAGGAACATTTACTAATGACGACAAAATCCCAAAGCAACTTTTCAATTTCGAACATTCGAATAAACATTGTATAATCCTTGTACCACGTGGATAACAGGGGAGTTTCGGTTGAAAAATCAAATATCCATAGTTCCCTGTCTTAAAACTGACCACTTACAAAGTCTATAGCACTAAATGTGCACTCAGAATTAAGAAGTTATTAAGGAATGTTTAGAATTCAAGTATGATCAAAATAGGTCGAAAATAAATAACTTTTAGAAGTAGGCCTTGTGCTATGTTCCTTAAAAAAGGAGTGCATTAGTTAATAATGACAACCAAAAGTCCCAAAAAAATGCACCGTGGGAACGATCAAAGTAGAAATTTGCTAAGAGTATCCATTTATGATAGGCTTAATTATCGAAAGCTTCCAAAGAAATTTATTGGTGACGCTGCATTTTAGTCACAAGAATCGTTAATAAAAAGAATCGTACGTAATCATCGGCTAAACCACATGTCATACAAATGAAAATACAAGAGCTAATCAGCATACACTGCACACTGTTTACAAGGAACTATAAACTCCATGAGAAAAAAATTATTTGAAATAAAAACACTCTCTTACAAGTATAAATAAATCATTAACTCTGATGGAAACTCGACGTGTTCGACTGCTAGTCTCTACAGCTCACACCCTTTTCATCCCAGTGTCCACCACACACGACATTATTACAGGAGTCACTAGATAAGGAACCTACGCGCAGAAGGCCAAAAACATAGGAAACCTTTGTTACTACAGACAAAACTCTACTTCTCAAGTCTCCTAGAACTTTCTTACCACTGGAAACAAACTAGAATGAGGAAGCCACATTCATTCATTGGAACCAAAATCGCATGTATTACGTGTATTCCGTATAGCAACTAATCTTAATAAGCAATTCATAGTGAAATTGTGAATATATATAAAACTTTACTATTCTGTAAGGAGACCATGTTTAACGAAGGTTTTCAATTTCTCATAGACCGCAAATATAGGCACTAGTGGCCCTGAAATGGTCTCTGACGAAAGTCTGAGAACATTCTGAGCCACACATATCTTTGCATTTGACTAACAGTGCTGTGGTCCCATAAATAAATAGGATACCCATATAGAAAAAAGCAATCATATGTTCATTGTGGAGTGCAATTTCACTATTGCCTGCATAATAGAGTCCAGACGTATTCATTATGGTCAATACCGAGCTATTAACCGACCGCTGTTAAGCGGCAATTAAGATAGCATGGAATAATGGCCTAGCATATATATTCATTCTGACCATGAATTCATTCTTCGCCACAAAAATGTCAGAGAACTTAAATTCTCGACGTAAATCACCAATTGAATATTCTGCTAGGAAAAGACAGCAGGTTGGTCACTGAGGTTCAGGAAATTTATCCTATTCAGAATCCATCAATACATTAATTCTGTAACATTTAACACTTAACTATAGAGTTGCTCTGAAAAGTCAGTTCTGACATGCGCTCTGAGAGCATTTAGTCCTGCGCTAGTGCACTCCACCACTATCCAACTACACATTTCAACCCATTCCACTGTGGACATCTAGGGCTGGTACTACGAAGGGTTGTCGGGGAAAGGGGGATGTTACCACAGAGTTATGAAGACTGGAATGCTAATTCCAGAATGGTAGTACACTGGAGACAAAAGGAAACGGCGCTAGAAGCACAGCGAAGTCTGCAACTCTAAAGCCTAACTGTGCCTATTGCAAGTATGGACATGGATAGATGTATTCTGTTCTGTGGATAACTACTACATTGGCTTAAGACTGTCTTGGATTTTTGATCGTCTGTTGTTTACATTCGAGGACACCAAGAGCTATCAGGGGCGGTGGGGGAAACATTTTTTGGTGGGGAGCTCGAGTGGATAGATTAACAGTGCAGGGATATAGAGGGTGCTAAAACGCGTACTAAAGCACATCTTCCGTAAAAAGTAGAGGAACTACAGCCACCCAGCCCCTTGGCTCCGCCGGCCATAGCTATGGATGTGACTTTCCCAAGAATTGAAGGCAGTTAAGATACTAGGCAGATTTCACAGTTTGAGCTGCCTACTCGGCAGACTGCGAAGAGTGGCATTTGAATATTTGCATTAATAAAACTTCCAAAAGCGTCTTTCAAATAAATAAAAATTAAGTTACGTTGATTCCTATTGTGCTCATCTTTAAAGGCAAAAGCAAACGATTTGCAATATATGAACAGATTACTGGCGCATAGTAATTACGTTTCTACGCCTAATACTTCATACACAAAACAGCTGGAAATCCAATTGCATATAACGGTAATTACGGTATCTGTTCATTACGTAATGAAAAAATTTTCGCTACAACGAGCAACTTTTGGTCGGCATCTCGGTGGGGCGTAGTGTAGATGGTACTCGTTTTATCAATTAGGTCGATTTAATACTGTAATAAGGTTCGCAGTTATGCGCAGTAAGCTACTTACTATTCGCCATCCTTGGTGAGCGGTAATTTCACTAGGATTGTAACGCAATGGAAGATACGACTTTCAACATGCGACATCAACTGGGAAAAATTGCAGCTGATCAAAGACATTTTTCGTTCACAGGGTGTACTTGCTGGGATACGCTAAAAACCAAAAATTAAATTACTCTAGCCTGAAAAACCTTTCGCGAAGGACGTGCCATTCCTTTTTCTAATAGTCTCTTTTATAACTGTACTTTGCTCATTTTAACAATGTTACTTACATTTAGCAAATGCGCCAAAAAACTGTGTTACAATGTGCCCTGCTTAAAGCACATAACTGGCTACAAAGGCATACATTGGGGTGAATTTCGAAATCTACTGTAAGAGAAGACGTTAAAACTATGGAAAGTAAGGAAAAGTAACTGAGAAATAACACCTAATGTGGAGTCGGATTGTCAGGCTCTGATCTTGGAAGAATGCATTCAGTCTTATTTCAAAAGTAGCCAGAGAATGAGCAGTTTATAAGTCATAATTCAACTCGTTTCGACCACTAGCCCTTCGATGCAAAAAGCTCCACAGTCAATTTAACATTTTAAGCAGTGGAAATCCTGATGCCAGTACTGGTACTACGTTAGATTCAATTACAAGAAAGGGGGCAATCTGTGAAACAGTGACTGTATGGACTGTCCGATGTGGCAGATGTTGCACTTTTATCAGAATGGTGTCACCAGCACACCCTATACTGACCAGCAATGTCTAAAGTACAGTTCTACAATACTGAAATGCATCGCTTTGATGATTTACAACGAAAGATATTTCTTAGAGTACATGAACATTTCCATTTCTCGAGCGACATTGACCTGTTATTCCCACTCTAGTAATGGATCATTCTGTACTCCAAGATGTTGGCTGCTTCAAGTAGATTCAATCTTTTGCTTTCCATTCGAAAAAAGAGGGTAAAATAGGTTGAATCATCCCAATCCAAACACCCGAGGTTTCATGATGTACCCCTGTGTCTTTGCAATATAAAGACACAGCCTGTTTCACAGAAGTTGCCAACAAAGATTCTGAATTTCCGAGTTGGTGGCATTGTTCAACTCGGAGATAGTTTTCAAGGAAAACAAAACTGCTATTATTATTTGTGCATATATTGTGACCCAAGACCAAGGTAAACGGCAAATCACTGATTTATAAAGAAATAGGAGCAGACCAAGGCAAGAGCACTGAGGTACCCTCATATTGTTTGTCCTTTGATTCATATATGCTATCATTTATCTTACAACGTTGTATCGTCCTTCGCATCATAGTTTGGATACTTGCTGACTTCCCACCCAGCAACAAATGGGTACCAAGTGGCAACACTGGGGAATTTAAAGGAGCTGGTCACCCACCTCACTATGCCAACTGCTCAGAACAACCTTCACTCTAACGGGCACTCCTCAACGTGTGAAATCATATATGGAAGTAGCCTTTACTTTACCTTACCCATGGCTTCTCAGAATACAGAAAGATCTTTTAGTAAGTTATTGGGGGAAATTTAGGGTAGAATAGGGAAAGAATTAAGGTATTACTGGGGAATCATAGCAACACAGATCACAAAACGGTTTCCTGAAACACCAGTATACCCTTTTAACACTAGTTACATTTGTCTCAACAGAATATATATAAAGATTACATATGCTGATAATGATGCAACAGATGACAAATAATTGATCCTTGTTTTAAAATGTGTAAAACATCTGCAGGAAAACAAGCATGCTATTTAATACAATAAACTAGCCAAGACTCAATAACACCTGGGATGGAGATAGAATGGAGTTAACGATCTAAAACGGATAAAAATTCTAATTTCTGAGGCCATATTTTCAATCCGGGGATTTCCCAAATGGGGGGTACATTTAATTTTAATGAGGTAATGGCAAGCTCCCACCATCAATGACAAAATTATGTGCTTTATGGTAAACCCTGACCAACATGGCCAATCTATCAATTTGATTTAATTGAATGACCCATCTTTTGTAAATACCATCTGCCCAGGTATTAAATAATCATCCCATTTTGAATTAACTGTTTTATTTTATGTCTTTATGGAATATCCAGAAAATATGTACACCCACACTCAATAAATTGCTTTACCAACCTACCCTTTAAGTACATGCAAGTGCTTTTTGACTTACCAACCAACTCCCCTTGTATGATCATTTGAAGTTCTTCTTTGGTCATTTAATTTTGCCTGTTTTCATCCCCTTTTCCACTTACCTGGCCCTGTGAGCATACATACTTCGTGGATACTCCCTCAGTGTAATGGCCACTGGGTAGATAATAATAAGTCACAAATCTGTTTCCTCCCTAGGAGACAACAATAGAAAACAATTGAGAAACACTGATGTAATTCAATCAGTCATCATAAATCCAAACATAGTTCCCACTTACTATGGTGAAAGAGGAATCTCTTTCATTCCAATTATAAAATGGGGACACCACAAAAAATTGGGAAAGAGTATGTAGGATTGCAAGAATATTTCATCAAAGAGATGGGAAGCTCCATTTAAAACATCAAGGTTTCATTTGAGCCATCAAAACTCTGCTAAAGTAGGACTATAGTTTTGCAGTAACTGCAAGAGTTAAGATGAGCTCAACTGAATCTAGATTACAATTGACAATATAAATCAGATGAGGCCCATTAACATAGCTCTTTTCCTCTTTTAAGCCCCCTTTATGAAGCAAATACTACAAACAGTGCCCTTGCTAATAACTCTCCTGGTTTAGAAGCTGCTAGTATATGTTGTAGTTTCAATGTATTGTTGTAGTTTTTTACTTCTAAAACTCATAAATACTCATGCTCTCTCTTCTCTCGCACTTCTCATCATCGTGTCTCTTAGTTATTTATGTTGCTTTTCTCTCATATTAATCTAATTACAACAGTATAAGCTAACCTTCCTATATGTTTGGCTGAAAAAGCATGGAAAAAATTTTGGCAAGATTTTGCATTGTTAGTGTTTAAAGAGCCCTTCTCTTTATTGAATGGGCCACCAACCCTCTAAGTCTATCTTTGGAGCCTCAAAGGTTAAATTGGCCCTAATCCTAATAGAGTTTCTACTGATTTCTGGTGCTATTATTCAATGTTTGAAGAATGTTTCTCACTGAATGATGTCCAAGCTCAGTTATTTCCAGACACAAATGTTTAGTACAAGTTTGGTATTAGTATTAGATAACTGTTGCCCCTTGGCATCCATAGAAGTTACAGTTTGAAAAGACATGTATTAGCATGGGTGCAGCAGAGGTGAAAATCCCCATTTTATTTTAGCAATTAAGTAATTATCCTAATTTCAATTTCCTTAGATTATAGCTCTATGACATTGTCAAATAGAATCATTGTATTTTAGGCAAATAACTTGCCAACAGGGACACCTGCACAAGAAAGTGCATGGGTGCAAATATTTTAAACAGAGCACCATAGATATTATTGTTTTAATACCACATTATTTATAACATAATCTCCTTGGCTAGATCCCATACTTAGAAGCATATCGTGGTAAAATGTATCATGACAAAACTACTGCCCATATGAATGTTCACTGAATTCTACTTCCAAAATAGTAAATGGAAGCTGTTAGTTTATAAACGAAACATTGAAACAAGTTCGCGAAGTTTAGCTAGCACTGTTTAAAAAGTGCCCACCTCGCCTCCTTTCCCCATGGACTGAGAGCAAGGGGGGTCTCCCCCTTTGCCCACGTCCCTCGTACTGTAGGTGTCTTTGCTTGCCACTTGCAACAAAAATACCAGGCCAGAATCACTGCAAATAGATTACCTTCAGTATATCCCTTTGATTTCACTTAAGAAGTAAGACCTTTGCTCACAAAATCCTAATTCCTAGTATAAGCGAATCATTCCAGAAAAACAGAAGTGCCTAGAAGCCAACCTGAATGCTTCAACTATCAAAGCTCTTAATCAAAGAAATGGCAAACAAATCACCGTTTTGACTTGAAGTCTTCGGGTTCTTCGCATTCTCATGCCTTTCCCTATCTTGACTGATGGCTGCTGCATTGTGAAAATTCAGTTACCACTAAGTGTTATAAAGTGTAATAAAATTCCGACATTTTAAATTACTACCGCGGTTCAGATTTTCCTCCTCCACAGATCCGTATCCAAAACGTAAACGAGTCTATTTTTAGACTACCACCTTATATGTTGTCCAAAATTTTTCCAAACAGTTGACTTCTTTCTTTGGCTTGTAATTGTCCAACTGTTACCCCATATTAATTTTATGAGTTGTTTTAATTCCTGCCAGTGCCAAGCTTAGAATTTAAAACAATTAACTGTAATCTATGACTACTTCACTGGGATTCCTCTAAAAACGAATTTTAAAGTAACATCAAAACACCATACACTTCCTGTTAACAATTACTAATTATAGTTGCCTCTATGTCGTATGACAATGCGCACTATTTAGGATAATAATCTATGACTAATATAATACACTATAACCTCCATATAGCAGTGTGTTTTATCATACTTCATTACAGGGTTATATATGCAAGCGATTCTGAGGGTTAAACTGGAATTGATGGGTATAGGTAAAATGGAAATGCATCAATTTATAGTTTAGAAGTTTTATATTTCGGAAAAGAACACAAAAGTTGAGCAACAAATAAAAGTATTCTTGCCAAAAGAATGCGCCGGCCGGGCACAAATGGCAAATACTTCTCCTACTGAGGTTGGTAAAGATCAGCCCCATATACGATTCTGTGTGTTGGCGAGCGCCTGTTTGAGAGGACACTTATCCTGGGTAATCGGCATAGTATTGTAGGGTGACTAGTACCTTTCTTCGCCGCCCTTAAGTCCCCATTATTACCACTAGGTACCCAATTGCTGCTGGGTGAACAGAGAACGAGCATCCCACCTATGAGCCGAAGGTTTCCCTCTAGCCATGGATGTTCAGCATAGAAGTCAAACGCTCTGACCACTTGGAAGTAGCCCATCCATATCGAGGACTAGCTGCTCAATATTATTGCATCTACACCATCCCCAATGCAGCTGCTTGTAAGCTTACTATAAATTCACTGAGTGCCGAATGCTTGGAGCATTGTACTTTGTATTATAATGGCCTTTTGTGACGCTACTTTTCGTATAATTTTAATTATTAACAGAATAAGTAATGAAACCAGGAGATCTTATTTTGAGCAGCATATGCATTTCAGTTGCAATTTCATAGTTTCCTTGAATGCCATACACAATTACAAAGAAAATTCATCACCAAGCATTTTGTATAGACCATGGATATTGGGCGGAGCTCCTAAGAAATTTTTGTGTCAGTGCCCTTTATTTTTGCTTTTAATGTGAGCAAGACAAGTCTTCCGCAAAGTTAATTGATCGAGCTTTGATTGTTGACTGTTATTGATATCGCAACTGATATCTTAATCAAAGCAACTTTTGACGCAAAAGATGGTAGGATTACAGTCTTGAAGGGTTGAATAGTTCTTCACTATAGCACGAAAAGTGGGATTCTTCTAACATACTGAAAAGCTTTTTTCGTTCGACACTCGTCAGAGTATGAAACGTCGGACAACGACCGAAAGGTGAACTGAAATATATAGCCAGATGCGGATACATGTGATATGATTAATAATGTGTCCAGTTAGCCCTATGATTGGCCACTTGGCACCTATTCACCATTGTTTACTTGAGGAGTCCAAATGAGAAACTGAACCGCTTTTTCGTGCTATTGTGAAGTTCTGTAGTACGAACAGGTTGAATGGCTCTTTTACTACACACTTTTAATGTACTCACCTCAAAAAACGTTTTGTCACTGCATACATAGTTTACCACGGCACACTAAATTTAGGTATCTTGTATACATTCACGAGTTTGTATAATACGAATAAACGAAGTAAAAAAGAAGACAATGAAATACTAAGCAAACTAACACATTGTATTGACAAGATCTTATGTCCACATACCTAAAACGTCCCAAAGTGCCGTCCTTGTATTATAGTCATCAGGCTAAAGACACAAACATATCATGGAAGAAAAGTTGGGCTAGATACACTCACTATTTTTGAATGACTTCAAAATTTGGAATCATGCAAATCTAGAAGAGAAATCCAATTACTCCGGATAACAAAATACACAACAGCTTGTTTGTGAGCTAACTATATGATTAAAATTCCTTTTAATTATATGAGACCGTTTTGTCAGCAGACGCAATTTCGTGCATAGATATCGCCATTGAAATATACGTTAACGTGTACAGCTAATAATTGTCCAATATGGTGTTTGTTTGCCATGTAATGGTAATTTTCTTTCCGCTTTCATTCAATTCAAACGAAATCCATGAGTCACGAGCTACGCGACGTGCAATCAGATCGGTAAAGCGCTGGCTATTTTCAAGATAATTTTTGAAAATAGCGGGAAATACAATTTTGAAACGTTGCATGGCTATTTCTAGAAATGCTCTTGGGGGGGGGCTGTGAGCTCATAATTTGCCGGGAAATGGGAGAGGCTCTCACGAGATTATCTGCTAAAATTTTGAAGTATTACGTGTGCAATTTGTCGGCAAATTGTGTAAATCTATAACATTTACTAAATTTAACAATTTTGAGACGTATGCTTCCCGAAGCACTTGCATTAAGTGCAAAAAATTTTCATGGGATTAGGTGGGATTTAATTTCGGTGATTAGAAAGTGTTTTTCCCACCCAGGGATGGCGCTAAGGGGTGTTATGGGGAGCAGTTTCCCCTAAAGTTCCCTAATGACACTCCATTGGCAGCATAATGCAAAAATATGTCGGCACTTGGTACCCTGACAGATGTAAAATTCTCATTTTGTACTGGAAAGCTTGCTGCCAATTTTAGGTCAAAATAAAGTGGTACAAAATGTTTTCAGCAATTCCTTTTCCATTTTGTCGGCATCTAAGCTATTCTGGATTTGTCGGCATATCATGTTTCGGTTCTAGCGTCCACCATGTTCCCACTGAAATTTTTCACCACTAGAATTAAATTCCGCTGAGATCTTTAGAGACAAAGAAAAAGTAATTTCTTTAGTTTTCATTCAAACAAGTTTCATTTTTCATCGCAACATTAAAATATAAAATTTGCTAACTGACTTTGACAAATTAAATATTTGTCATTTTCTTAACATTTTACGACGTATTAATGAAAATCAACTCCCATCTTTGATGCACGAGTATAATTATTATCATTATGATAATTAATATCGTCATCGAGGGATATATCACTTGGAAAAATCTTCTAGACTTTTGAGAAAAATCACAAAAGTCACAAGATGAAAACTAATTCACAAAAGAATAACGAAAATCCCATTAAAACGTATGAAAACATAAAAGCAATCACAATAAATCTCGTACAGATGTTTCTAGTAGTGACCCCCTCAATCATCATCATCAGCCCTACTTTCATCACTGATTATTACAACATCCTCAGTTGCAGCAGACAGCATTTAAAGGTCATTTACCGTTTTTGAGACCTTCCCTCTGTGATATTCCTGTGTGCGTTTTTACAATAGATTCAGAAACAACAACCTTCTTGAAACAGAACATAACAAGACTTCTAATTCAACGTACCGTAAAAATCCGATTAATCGCCCAGCACCTAATAAGCGCCCCCTTCGAATTAGCGCCCAGGTAAAACTCTTAAAGTTCAATAAGCGCCCAGCACTTTTTAAGTGCCCCCTGCTAATAAGCGCCCATCTTAAGAAACTGGGCGCTTATTCGAAAACTGTCTCGAGAGACTGGGTGCTTATTCGAAATTTTGCCTTCTTTCAAGTGCTTCCATTATCTTGACAAAAGCCGGAGTGGCAATACATTTATCATACCGATTGACCCAGAAAAATTAAAAATGGCTTAGACAAGACATAAAAAAAACAAAATAATCACTCTCAAAAACAAGTTATAAAAGTCGCTCCCCAAGGGTCGCTTCTATTACTTTTGAAGTAGCATAAAAGTAAGCTTAAAGGTATAAACTGGAAATTTCCTATGCAATCCTTTTTCTGTGTTTCAATTCCAAGGTAGAAAATTTGATGATGATGTAGATATTGACTGATTTCAAAAATTTTATTTGTTTGTTTTGAGAAAGCAGTATAAAATCATAATCACTTTGTTTTTGATTTGTTTCATTAAAAATGCTAGAAAAATTATTAAGCGCCCAGCACTTAATAAGCGCCGACTTTGAATAAGCGCCCAGGTAAAAAAAACTCAAAACTCAAATAAGCGCCCAGGGCGCTAGTTCGGATTTTTACGGTATTTACACACATAAAAACATGTCACATTCCTTAGTGTCCTGGACACTAGTCTCTAAATACTACACCCTCCTCTTCTCGTAAAGTTCCGTGGCGTAGCCCTACATATAAACTAAACAACAGCGTAACAAATTAAGGTGTATTCCCTCCCCGTTAGAGGCGTTACGTAACGGGTGAATGATCCCTTACCTCTCAACCAGGGAGTTTCTTTCAAGTCCAAATGTCCGCCTGAAGCTTGATTTCCCAGTACATTGTAGTTTTTCTCGATAATTTCTGTCAATGGCTCGACAAAGCCCCCCCCCCCCGGTTTCTTTGGAACAAGACAACCTTGGAATAAATTTTTTTTTTAAATATTAAAATAAAATAAAAATACAATATCATACTTTGTTGGAATAAATTTGCCATGTACTACAAATTTTAATGATCATTCGCGGAAATAAGACCACTTAAGCCAACAGCGTGTCTTCAGGGAGATTTAATTTTGGTCGTAAGATGACTTTTTTCACAGCAGAAATCGATAGTGTTCTATTAGAAGAACTTGGACCACAGGATTCATTTGCAATTTGTTTACTGTCGCTATCGTTTACTGACCATATACTATCTGCTAATAACACTCAAGTTCTGTTCTGTTTCTGTGCAAATAAGCCAAATTTTGCAGTTTTTCTTATCAAAATGACAGTACTGAAATTTTTACGAATTCCTCCGAAATTTGTCACTGAAATGACCCAACTTTCACCGAAGTTTTGCTACTAAATATGTTTCCACCAAACTGTTTTGCATCAAACTTTTTGCACTTCATGTAATTCTTTTCTCCAAGACACAAGGAAATTAATTTGCCCGACAGAAAAGGGAAATGTTGGTTATTTGCCGACTGGATCTTTGCCTGGCTCTGTGAGACTCCCTGCGCCTGACTACACGCTTTTTTTATAAGGAACCACTTTATAAGGAAAACTACATGTAGAAGGCCGAAATATTTAAAGAACTTATACTACTAAAGTAAAAATCCCTAAGGAACTTTTCATTTTCAAATTCCAAGTGCTGTACTCAGATGCAAGTGAAGATTGCAGTACATTGGATGATATCAATGGAATAGACATGATACTTCTTGATTGAAATTATGCTTTTGCATATATAAAACTTATTTCCTGCCGCATTTGTGCTTTTGAGCTTGAGTTCTAGCCATAATTAAAGGTAACATTCAGAATTTCAACGCTTTTCTAGTGTCTGTGCCATTTTGTGGCACTCTATGTGCAGTGAAAATTAAGGAACTATTAAGGAACTTTTAGTACTAGAATTTGACAAAAAGAGGTCCAAAAATAAGGAACTTTTAGAACTAGGCCTTTAGCTAGGTTCCTTATAAAAAAAGCGTGTATAGGAATGGGCCTGTTGGCTAGGCTACACAATAGAAGAAATCATTACGTGTCCTATCGTATTGACAAATATGCATTATGATATGAAAGAAAGATCATTGCTGAACCAATGCATACAATCAGTACGGTGTTTGACTATGGACTATCGATGAACAATTGTATTGACAGGCGGTGTCCACATCTACAGCTATTGATGGATAAGACACTCTTGTATTGTTTGGAAAGGATCATCCTAGAGGACATGCACCATTACGCCGCTCGAGGTATTGCTTGGCAAAGACTATTAGATTCAAGCATGATTATGCTGCATTCTCTAATCAAACAATTCGATGGTAACGTGGCACATTGAAAGTGATAATAAATAGCAGGTTATCTTTCAAATACTTAACTCGGTGAGATGAATATTTCATTAAACGTATACTTACAGTTTGCTTGAAGTTTGCTTGAGTTTAGCGAATCGAGCACAGCTGAACAGCCGGAAAGGTAGAGATTCTAATTCTTCAGGTATATGTAAGTGATATGTTGATCAAAGCCCCTTGACTTCATTTGTGCCGAGGAGGAAAATACTTGGACGTATGCAATGCACTTAGTTTGTATGAGAGGACTTCGTTCATCTGACAAAACGAGAACATAATAAGGTTCGTTTACTTCCTTTAACTTGTAAACGTTCGCTCAGAGTACAAATTGATAGCTAGTGTGTTCAAAGTTTGATACCAGGCATATTACGCATACCAGTTTAAGCGACACAAGATTTTGGCACTCGTTAAGCTCAAGAGAGACAAATGAAAAGGGTACTAAAGACAACAGTAAGTGGTCGTTCAGTTCTTAGGTCAGAGTTCATCAATGCTTTACTTGCTTTAATCAGACAGTGTAGAAATGGCAAATTTTCTTGTTCTGTAGGTCGGTGGATTGGATGGTGTTGAAAGCCAGCATTATGATAAGGTTTGCAGTCATACTGTTCGTATCACATCTAGTGTCTGGAGCGCGATGTGATTTCTGCAATCTTGAGGATAAACTAGCACTAGTTAAGGGACTCATGTTTAATGCTCAAAGTTCAAAGAGTTTCTCTACCTACAACAGCCTGCAGTGTCATGACTTGTGTAGAAGAAATTCTCATTGCAAAGCATTTATGTTTAAGATGGACCCTGCAGCCATTGGAAAAAAGATGGAGTGTACCATAATGTTTGACGGCGTAGAAGTAAGGAAAATTGGGAACCACACAATACTAATGTGTACCGAGGTTGTATGCTATACATCTGGATATATTGACAGGACGAAACCAATAGGGATTTGTTAGTAGGAACTGAGTTTGGTTTTGCGGAAGTGAAGCACCTTTACCAGCTAGCTTGCTACAAATTATGGAATTATGGAATCATGGAATCATGGAATTATGGAGCGAAGGAGTTAAATGCTAGGTAGATTGGTGTTTGGAACACTATTATTATTTTCTTAAATCAAATATATATATCTTGAGCTCTGAATTTTACAAGAAAGCTTTTTTGGCTCATTACTGAAACCTTCCTCGCTTTTTTATGATCTCAGTACTAAAGCATGACCATTAAGTATCTTTGATATTTGTTGTTGTAAGCCTAATGGAAGCACACTTGTTAATAGGGTGATTCGCATAACTATGTAGGGTAACAACAGCCAGGCTTTTCTCACCTCGTTTGTGTTTAGGTTAGTCTAACTGAATGGCTCATGCTGAGGATTGAAGTAGTTTCTAACCCAATTATTCAAAGTTCTTCAGAGTTTTTCTGCATATTTTTTAATGATCGATATTTTGGAACACAGACTTGTGCAGATTAAGTAAATTAAATGGTGGGCTAAGGTGAAAACATAAAATTTGAATGTTAAATGTGTTTGAGCTTATGAATTTTCTTGCTTATAGATTGCTCACAGAAAAATGATTTTCGTAACCGTCAATTGTCCTCCAATGGCCGTGAAATTATTATCAAAGTACATTTGAATGCCAGTTTGTATTATAACTCTTCATGCAAGTAGGATCGCAAGTCCCTTTGGTATTGGGGTCAGCACAGATTGCAAATCAAATCTGAGCTAAATAGACTAGTTAACTAAGGTGATCTTGTCATCCATTATGAGTTGATTGGATGTTCCCTAGGCGCATTGAATTACTCTTTTTATGTAGAGTATGTTTTTCAGGTAACTGAATGTATCTGCAGTCTAACGGTTTCAGTATTATGGCTACCAGGTCTCAGATTGTGGTAGAATAGAACACATGGGAACTTCTGACGCTGGCTTAAACTGTCGTAATTGACGGTCAGACTGCTATTAGGGAGTGCATTAGAAAAGTGAAAGTTCCTTCACCGCCTACAGTCGTTTTTTTCGACAAGCAATGGGATTCTCCAAATCTCTATGGCGTCACAATTTGAAGCAATTGATGGAAGCAGTGTTCCTACACGTTATTTTAAACTGTATTAGTTTATTTTTGATTTGTTGCCCTGGTTTCACACTTCGTGCTTTACTTTTTCTTTTGTTTGTTCTTCAATGTGCATTGCTCTTCATTATTACTTTTATTCATTTTGTTACAAAGAGTAATTCGAAACACTTGAAAATAACGACATCTAGTAGCCACTACCGTATATCCACGAATTAGCCCCTTGGAGACTTATTTATTTTTTTATGCTTTTTGAGTGGAGGCCTATTTGAGGGGATGGCTTGTTCGAGGGGGGGTTATAAGATTATTTGACATATGTAGCATAAGAAGCTCATTGTCAAAGCTTTTATTCTCCATAATATTAAAAGAACAGTCTACATTTAGGCATTAGTCTTCATCAAAGTCTTTATCATCATCTGGGGGTAGGGGCTTATTCGAGGGGGCATATTAGCAATTTGAACTTCAAGCATGGGTGCCTATTCAATGGGGGCCTTTTCGAGGGGAGAGGGCCAATTGGGGCATTTACGGTATGTCATGTACGCACGTCCAGTTGACACATTATTATTCGTCGAATGGGCCTGTGGACATAATTTAGACTAGCCTATTGGTCCTGCCTGAACAGTTTGGAACGTGCATTGTACTCTTTTTTCTAATGGGCCTGTGTACAGAAAGTAGACTGGCCTATTAATCCTGCCTGAACAGTTTGGAACGTGCATTGTACTCTTTTTTCTAATGGGCCTGTGTACAGAAAGTAGACTGGCCTATTAATCCTGCCTGAACAGTATGGAACGTGCATTGTACTCTTTTTTCTAATGGGCCTGTGTACAGAAAGTAGACTGGCCTATTAATCCTGCCTGAACAGTTTGGAACGTGCATTGTACTCTTTTTTCTAATGGGCCTGTGTACAGAAAGTAGACTGGCCTATTAATCCTGCCTGAACAGTTTGGAACGTGCATTGTACTCTTTTTTCTAATGGGCCTGTGTACAGAAAGTAGACTGGCCTATTAATCCTGCCTGAACAGTTTGGAACGTGCATTGTACTCTTTTTTCTAATGGGCCTGTGTACAGAAAGTAGACTGGCCTATTAATCCTGCCTGAACAGTATGGAACGTGCATTGTACTCTTTTTTCTAATGGGCCTGTGTACAGAAAGTAGACTGGCCTATTAATCCTGCCTGAACAGTTTGGAACGTGCATTGTACTCTTTTTTCTAATGAGCCAGTGTATAGAAAGTAGACTGGCCTATTAATCCTGCCTGAACAGTATGGAACGTGCATTGTACTCTTTTTTCTAATGGGCCTGTGTACAGAAAGTAGACTGGCCTATTAATCCTGCCTGAACAGTATGGAACGTGCATTGTACTCTTTTTTCTAATGGGCCTGTGTACAGAAAGTAGACTGGCCTATTAATCCTGCCTGAACAGTATGGAACGTGCATTGTACTCTTTTTTCTAATGGGCCTGTGTACAGAAAGTAGACTGGCCTATTAATCCTGCCTGAACAGTATGGAACGTGCATTGTACTCTTTTTTCTAATGGGCCTGTGTACAGAAAGTAGACTGGCCTATTAATCCTGCCTGAACAGTATGGAACGTGCATTGTACTCTTTTTTCTAATGGGCCTGTGTACAGAAAGTAGACTGGCCTATTAATCCTGCCTGAACAGTATGGAACGTGCATTGTACTCTTTTTTCTAATGGGCCTGTGTACAGAAAGTAGACTGGCCTATTAATCCTGCCTGAACAGTATGGAACGTGCATTGTACTCTTTTTTCTAATGGGCCTGTGTACAGAAAGTAGACTGGCCATTAATCCTGCCTGAACAGTATGGAACGTGCATTGTACTCTTTTTTCTAATGGGCCTGTGTACAGAAAGTAGACTGGCCTATTGGTCCTGCCTGAACAGTTTGGAACGTGCATTTTACTCTTTTTTCTAATGGGCCTGCGTACAGAAAGTAGACTGGCCTATTGGAGCTGTCTGTATTATCTGGAATGGCATTTCTACTATTTTGTGTCAAGTGAAACTGCTCACATTGTCCTAGGTGCCCAACCCGCTAATTAATTTTGGAAAGGTTTCCAATCCCCGCTCTAATTAGGACCCCCTGCTTATCAATTTTTGCGGAAAAAGTTTTCAAAACACATGTTTGAAACAGATATTTTGAAAAATCATCCTGTCTATCAGCTGCTTTTGTGCTTGTATTTTCACAGCCATTGACGCTTGATTTATACTGATAGAGCTTCATAGCAGTATTATCTTAGATGTCAAAGCATTTGTTTCACTCCCAATTATTCCAACCCCCCCCCCCAGTTATTCCAACCCCCTGCTTATGAAAGTCTGCTAATGTTTCCAAACCCCTTCCCCGCTTATTCTGACCCCTGGCAATTAGGTACTTAGTTAAGAGTAAACGTGTCTTTCTGAGACTGCTTTCAATTCATTAGAATTTATTATCCATTCTGTCATAAAACTGGAAGTTCCAGTTTCACGACGGAATAGATATTGTGATAAATTCTAAAGAATTGAAAGCAGTCAGAGAAAGATACGTTTCATCGTATTCAACAGATGTCTGTCATGGCCTTTTGAATAAGACAGAAATTGCTTGTTTAAGTTCTGTGTAGGAGAATGACGCAACCTCGTTAGGTGATTTGTCAATATGAACCAGGAATTGACCAAGGTATAGATCAATCAAAGACTCGACTTATTTGAGGACAGGCAGGTGCTCAGTTATCAAACTACAGGTGATATTATTGGAAAATACACACAGACAGATAATTATGCGGCACTATGAAATAGGTGGTTGCATTTGAATGTTCCGTAGCATGTTGAAACAGTTCACATTTTACGCTGGGGCACCTATCTTTTAGAAATCGCTCATAACAGGACCAGGAATTTTAAATGCAATGAAGTAGCCCGATTAAATGGACAATTTCTTTGGCAGAAAATAACTGAACTCTCAACTTAGATAGACAGGCCATCTGACCTGCGTAAGGGATAATGGTTGTGAGGAAAAGTATCGAAATGATTCCATTGGTGTTGTTGGTGCTCTTAACTCTACAAGGTAAGAAGACAGGACAAAGCTGTTCACAAGCAGGCAGCCAAGGACTCTGCATACCTCATCAGGTCAAAGACATCTACAAGAAAGCTGCTTTAAATTCAACTGAAGTTAAGCAGGCATACACATACACCCATTTCCAATGCATGGATCAGTGTCAACGACAGAGCAAGTGCAATGGTATCACATTTGTTATGAACTTTACATCCAGCACTTTTGAAAAGCAAACATGCATGTTATTTTATAAGAATATCACATTATTACCACGAAACATAACGCAGTGCGATCATCAGCTATGCTATTTCTCCGCTACAAAATATGACTTTGATTTTGAACAAGCGTAGAGCACATGGTACACGTTCTTTATATGGAACTTAAATCAAGGCCTAATTCCAAAAGTTGTTTATTTTTGGACCTCTTTTTGACCCCATTTTAGTTCTAAAAACTCTTTAATACTTCCTTAATTTCAACAGACAACTCATGTGATACTACATAGACATTATAAGTGCTAAGTATTCAGACAGGGGTGCTACAAACACAGCAAGTTTCAATTCAAACTCATCTATGATACACTGCACAATAGATTACGCCCAATTCATGAAAGTGTGACCGCAGTGGAACTGGCTTTCTAATTCTCAATTTGTTTACAGTAGTACAAGCATTTGCAGTTGAATTGTTCTATTGGAAATTTGTCCTTAGTAGTACAAGTCCCTAAAGTTAATTGGCCTCATACATGTAGGCCCTTAAAGAGCGGTTCCTTATAAACGAAAAGCGTGTACATATGTGCAAAGACTCTTGCCATCTTATAATTATTACATTCATGGTAACTGCTCCTCACCAACCGTGAAAGAAGTTTGCACTGTGTCAAGTAGAGATATATCATGTAAATAGCATAATTTTTATGCCAAGAAGTTATTATGTCAGCGATTGCACGTGTTCTGTAATGGAGTATATGCTTAAAATTTCTATTAAAGTTTCTAGCACCTTACCTTCTTTTCTTAGACAATAAAATATGACACTTGAGCAATTTCACTTTTGGTATCTGTTGTGCATTTCCTTTTAAATAAAAATTTACAAAAAACTGCGCAAGTATTTTGCCTTACAAACAGGATAAGAGTCCCTGCGTTTTAAACATATGCCCACCTCACATTGGTACTTTGGTTAGATTATTGTCAGATTTCAGGAGAACTATATGCAAGCCTTGGATAAGAAAGTTGGAAGTGAACAAGATATTTACTTGCATGAGATTACAGCCTAAAACTGGCTAGGGTCTGCTAGGGTAAAGTGGGTAATCCGAGGTAGAATGGGTAATTGACAATTTCGCAAATCAATCACATGTTATCTTTCTTTCATACCTAATTTATATGATTTCTTATAGAGAGGTTTTGTACCAAGTTAAAAAATGGGACTTTGCTCTTTCATGGCCATAAGTCAATAATAATAATGCAAATATTCATTTACCCATTTTACCACGGGTTACCCATTTTACCCCCAGTAGACCCTATATTTCTTAAAGTTAATACAGATAAAGTTTCAATTACGCTCCACATATAGCAGAACGATGGACTTGAATGATAATATGTGTGAAGGAAGCCGAGGTAGAGCTGGTTTAAAACACGCTTCAAAATGAATTTTTAATATGCAGACACTACAGTATCCGCAATGAGATTAAAATTACCATGTTGAGAACTACATATCTTGCTGAAATGTTCTAACGCCATTTTCATGACGTTGGTACATCTAACTGTTTAAAAGTGCTACTTGCTAGCGAAAGAAAAGATTCTGACGTACTTCATTAACTCCAATATGAATATATAATTAGTTTTCATTAATTAAGTATTCATAATGTATTAAGGACAGAATCCCTTCAGGATAAAGAAAATACACATTAAAATTGCACTCTGTCGTGCAAACTCAAATATTTATAGTCAGGAGATTAACCTGTCTAAAATATTATGGTCCATTCGTTGTTCTTCCTGGGAAAGTGCCTTTCTTTTTCTCATTCAGCTTTTCAATTTTTTGGATTCCAGACAATGTGAAAGTTTCTTAATAGAGATAAAAATGTTACTCAATACAGTAGAAGTGAAATAATGAAGGCTCTTCTCTCGTTTTCAAGGTTATTCTTAGGAATGAGGATGTCTTTATATTATTATGTCTCTACAGTTTATATGTGGTGATATATATATATATATATATATATATATATATATATATATATATATATATATATATATATATATATATATATATATATATATATATATATATATATATATATATATATTTATATATATCTTGTACATGCCAGACTTATACGTGCCAGAATCATACAGAAGCAAATGTTCAAACTATAAACAACTTACAGAGATGTTAGAGCAGAATGGGATAAAAACAAGTATAAAAGTATTGTGATTTGGATCACTAGGAACAGTTCATGAAAATGTAAGGAAGAGCCTAAGAAAGCTGGGACTTTCTGGTGACGAGGAAAAATCCGCAATTAAATGGTGCAGTCTATCGAATATGATTTGCGGAAATATGATATGGCGCAACAGATGCAAATTAATGCACGAATAGAATGAAACTTTGGTGACAGAAGTACACTGGATATATACTTGACTTTGAGGCTGTTTCTTTGCTAGTTATCGTTTGTCAAATCATATCAAACTTTATATATTTATATATATATATATATATATATATATATATATATATATATATATATATATATATATATATATATATATATATATATATATATATATATATATATATATATATATATATATATATATATATATATATATATATAAACTGAGTATACGCCACTGCCACATAGAGGTACGTATGTACTTTTTAGCGAGCTTATATTCGTTCAAAGTCAATGGTGGGTCATAAAAAGAGAATAAATCTGCTTTTCTACTATGAAGCTCCTTCTTCTAAGATCTTGGAAATCTACTTTATGGCTTTGCACTATTACTCGTGTTTGGTATAACTACTACGCAATGCTGCCAACATTAATGTATTCTAACATACATAATTAAATGATTGGAAAGCAGCAGATAAATCAATTCTAGAGCTTCCCCTGGTCTATGCTTACTTATCATCTACATGTATGTCGGTGTAATCGGTTGTTATGATAAAGCTACATTGTGTAGTTATTGGCTCAGTGCACACATATTAGGAAATGTTCTTGAATATGCAGGTGCATGTAAGTAAGCATGGGTCTCCTTTTACTTCAAATCGTTTACTTGTTTATACAACAATTTATCTCATAATGCAGCAAGAATCGCTTTATTCTGAATTTGATTGTCATTCATTGATAAATGTTGTTCTGCCTCAGGAAAATCTTTGTCTTGCAATACTACTCAATAAAGGGTCGTCGTTTAGAATCTGTGAATTTGTTTAATGGTATATAAGTTAACAAACCCTATGAAAAGCCGTTTTGCAGAGCAATTAGTTTCGTACTGAAACCGACAATACTCATTTGTAGGTATCACATGTTTCATGTATACAGCTGTAAAGCATCTTTAAGATTATGTGAATAGTGGGCCAAGCCAATGCGAGGCCGGACCCCATTCCGTTCACAGCTTGCATTTGACTCGTATGCCCAAGGAAAAGCTATCCATTAGGCCCTTGCTCATGTCCTCATTCCATTGAAATACTGATTTTTGACCATATACATTTTGAGGAATAACGAAAAATTTTTCAAATCGAAGACCTATGCATTCAAAAGTCCTTACATTTTGTTTCTTTTTGGACTAGGAAGAGGGTCCACTGATGAAAATCCTACAAGATGTCTGGTACCATGGGCGTAGGGGAACTTTAATTTTTAGGGATCTGCAAAATGTATGCCGGAATCACTGATATTTCAGCAAAGCTGATTTTCAAGGAACCCTTAATTAAAAATGTAAAATCAATTAACACTTATAAGCCTAACTATAGTCAATAAATACCCTAGTTTACACCTATATGCAGCGTTAAAAAGAAACTAAAAAGCAAGGGGAAAAGAGATCACTCAGATAAAGAGCATTTATCGACTCAGTGATGATGCCTGCTTAGATTCGGCAGTGAGACAATTCCACAACTTAGCTCCTCTATACAAAAATCACTTCTGCCCATTTGTTGATTTTCTATAGGACAGTCTCTGGCCTGTTGCAGTATTTTGGAGGCCGGGGGAAGCAAACAGAGAGTTACATTTGAAAAGGCAATAAAGGTACTCCTGAGCCAACTCAAGTAATGATTTAAAAACCAATGTTTTGGTTTCCTCATTTATGAGTTCTTCAATGGTCTTCCATTCAAGAAGCTTTTGCAGCTGTGTACTTTCCTTTGAACCACAGCAGCCCCAAATAGAGCAGCAATAATGAAAATGGGACTTCACTATACCTCTGTAGAGGGTCATTAAGGAATCCATTGGCAGGAAAGACTTGGCATATTACAAAAAGCCAACTGCTCTAGAAACGTTGGAAATTGCTTGGACTTGTTCCTTCCATTCTTGTGAATTGTCAATCTACAAGCCAAGGTACTTGATTATGTTAAGTATCTTAAGCTCTTTATTGTAGATTTTAAAGGCCAAGTCATCATTTTGAGTTTTAAGCATTTTACGCTTTTGCGTGGTTTTAACAAGCATGAATTTAGTTTTAGCGATATTTAAAGTAAGATTGTTGCCTTTTAACTAAGTGGCTATTTAACGTGCCCTTCATCAGTATTTTCACAGATAGAAAAAGACACGGTGTGGTTTCGCTTTAACTTTTAAAATCACTTTCAATCCTTTTCTTACAACAACGTGCTTGCTTAACTAACGTTATCTTTTTTGCTATCCAATCGATATTGGACAGGGGTGTGTCTAACTGACACAGGATACTAGTGTTGACAATAAAATAAAAAGAAATTCAATATTGCAGTCATTCCAGTATAAGGGCTACACAGTCATTCCATTATAAGGGCTACACGCTTCCCCCCTTAAGAAATGTCCTCCGTGACATTTATGTTACATCTTGTGACATGACTTCACGAGTTCCTTCGATTTCTTCCTTTATAGCTACATTCATTTTACGGTGGCCACGAAAAATGCTTCACGGAACAGATCCTTTGCTCCGATCACTGTACTATAAACACTGTAAATCGACTATCTTGTTAACATCTGGGTCATCTTCTATAGCTCCTCGTCGTTAACATATCGTTTCTCGCGTATCAACGTTATGATTGTGATCAATCACAGTTTAAAGTAAATTATCATACCAATTCTGGAAATGTAGAATAACTGCTTGATAGTTTCATGTTAATAAGCGATAAAGTACTTTGAGATCTCTGTTTTAGCATAAGCGATATTCATTAAATGAGGTCTCTCTCCTAACACAACAATATTTCATAGTAAAAAACTGTAAATCATTACGGATAAAAGGTCTTTTCCTGGTTCTTGCCAAAGATCAATACGAATAGAATGGTGCCTGGACAAAAGGTTGGAAAAATGTTCTGTTAGGCATAGTTGGACCTGGCAACGTAAATGGTGGTACAAATGGCATGTTTGATGGTACCGGTTGAACGAAATGACAAAATCTCACTGGATTGACGTTACAGGACGAGATTATGGGTGGGTGCGTTGTTGGGTCCCCGAGACGATCATATGTTAACATATCTGGTGGTAATCGCTGTCGTTGTGGGCGAGTTCTTACACTGACTTCAGGTTTAGAGCTGGCGTCTACAAACGATTCATTGGTAAGTTCTGGTTGAGCAGGCTCAAGCTCAAGCTCCGGTTCTACTACTGACCCTGATGTCTTTTCAATTCCAACTCCATATGTGCTATCATTGGTAGGTGTGTTGAGTTGTGAACCTTGCGAGCGTGTTCCACTATTTTGCTTCCTATTGGTGACATGAACTGGAAAATGCCATGAAAAGTCGTCATCTTCACTACTAGAACTATGAACATTCTCGTGTGACGGGGTAGCTTGTTTCTTTATCTGACATCTTTTTTTTGTTGTTCTCTTTGAAGAGGTAATTGGCTGGCTTGGGTCTACCATGGTTAGTTTTGTTTCTGTTACCGGGAGGAAGTCACAGGGTAACAGCATGTTACGATGTAATACTCTTGTTCTTCCATTTTCACTCTCTGGAGCTACTTCATATACTGGACTGCCTCCATGCTGTTTTGTCACACGATAAATAATTTTCTCCCAAAATGAACGAAGTTTTCCTGGTCCTCCACGTTCACTCATATTCCGTAAAAGTACCCGGTCCCCTACTAATAGCTTTGTAAATGTTGCTTTCTTATCATGTTGAATGCGTCCATGAGCAGTAGACTTATTTGCATTCTCGGTAGCTAACCGATACGCCTCTTGCATTGCACTTTTCCATCTTTTAACAAATTCGAGATAATTTGCTTCTTCTTTTGTTCGTTCAATGTTGAAGATTAGATCGATTGGGAGGCGTGGTGATCTGCCGAAGAGTAGGTAAAATGGTGAATATCCTGTTGCTTTTTTCTTTGTACAGTTATACGCATGAACCACTTTGTTTACGTAGTTACTCCATTGACTTTTCTTGTCCTCTGGTAATGTGCGAAGCATACTCAACAGTGTCCTGTTAAAGCGCTCAACTTGGCCATTCCCCTCCGGATGATATGGTGTTGTCCGGGAGTGTACTATACCGCATAGTTTCTCTAACTGTTTGAACAGGTTGTTCTCAAATTCAGCTCCCTGGTCGTGGTGAATTCGGGCGGGGAATCCGTAACGCAAAATAAAGTCATTATAAATCTTCTTGGCTGCAGTGCTTCCTGACTTATTGGGCGTTGGGTATGCTTGGGCGAACCTGGTAAAGTGATCCATCACCACTAAGATATATTCACATCCTCCTGATGATTTTTCAAGGTGCATATAATCGATTGAAATCAGTTCAAATGGCATTGTTGTAACTATGCTTTTCAGTGGTGTCCTTAGGAGTTTTTGCGGCTTTCTTTGCTTTAAACAATCACATACTTTCGTGACGTGATGTGTGATGTCATCTATCATTCTAGGCCAATAGAAACGTTCTCTAGCTAACTGAATTACCCTTTCACTTCCGAGATGACCCATCTCTCCATGGAGTTCGCGAAAAATGATTGGATGAAATTTTCTGGGCACAACTAGTTGGCTGTATGCTCCCTTTTTCCGCCTTAAGATTCCATCGTCAAGATATAAGTTTTTCCACTCGCGCATTAGTAGCTTTACGTTATGTGTCTCATACGTCCTCTCCGCCTTTGAAGGAAATCTTCCACGACGTTTATACTCCATGACTCTATGTATGGTCGCATCACGTGTTTGTGCTGCTCTGAAATCGTTGGGACTGATTTGATTGAAATTCAATGACTGAATCTGATTTAAATCATATTCCAACAAATTTACGTCAGTTGTTAATGCTGAAATCCATGTAGACTCTGGCTCTGGTGTTGTTATTGATATGTTTGTGACATTCTGAATAATATTTGGTGTTGTGGTCTCAGTACAATCTGCCATAATTTTCTCAATCGGAATGCGAGACAGCGCATCAGCATCTATGTTGGCCTTTCCTGGTCTATATTTGATAACGAACTTGAAGTCAGCAAGTTCTGCAACCCAGCGATTTGTTGTTGCATTCAGTTTTGCAGTGGTGAGCACGTATGTAAGTGGGTTATTATCAGTATATACAGTAAAGGAATATACATAGAGATAGTCCCTGAAATGTTCACAGATCGCCCACTTAAGGGCCAGAAATTCTAGCTTACCAGAATGGAGATGGTAGTTACGCTCAGCCTTGTTTAATGTCCGTGAGCCATACCCAATGACTCTCATTATCCCATCATGTTTCTGGTACAGTACGGCACCAAGCCCTTGCTCTGATGCGTCAGTATGCAAGACAAAGGGTTTTGTGTAATCGGGGTATGCAAGAATGGGTGGTGTGGTAAGGTATGTGATTAAACTTTCAAGCGCTGCTTGGTGTGATGCATTCCATGAGATTGGTGTTTTGGAGGAAAGTTGTCCTCTTTGGTTGGTCACCTTTGTTTCTGGTATCTTTGGGGCATTCAACAATTGAAACAGTGGTCTGGCTATGCGTGCAAAATCTTGGATGTACCGTCTAAAGTAACCTAACAATCCTAGTAACTTTCGGACATCACCAACTGTTTTTGGCACATTCCTTGCGATTGACTTTACTGACTCGATTCCTGCGGGGTCTAAACGATATCCATCAGCTGACACAATCCTTCCTAGACAACTAACCTCACGCGTAAAAAGTTTACATTTCTTTGGTTTAAGTTTAACACCATGCTCTCGAAGTTTCCGGAAGACTTTCCGCAAGTGATCAAGATGCTCTTCGAAAGTCTTTGAAAAGCAAATTACATCATCTAAATATGGCATGCAGATAGTGTCTCTCAATTCACCAAGACATCGCTCCATGAACCTCTGGTATTCTCCTGGTGCATTCTTTAACCCGAATGGTATACGTACCCACTCATATAGCCCCCATGGTGTTATAAAGGCTGTCAGATGTTGTGATGACTGATCCATATATCCCTGGTGGTAGGCTTTCCCTTGGTCCAGCATACTAAACCAAGAGTTACCACCTAAATTGTCAAGGGTTGTCTGTACGCGTGGTAAGGGGTGACGATCAGTAACTGTTCTTTTATTCAATTCACGAAAATCAACACACAGTCGTAGATCACCATCTTTTTTTCGAACGCAAACAACTGGACTGGAATAGGCTGAACGAGACTCCTTGATCCAGCCTTTATTGAGCAGATCCTCAATATGTTGTTTAACCTCCGGAAACAACGGTCGGGGGATGGAGTTATACGACTTCTGGACTGGTTTTGGATCATCGAGAGTTAGGTTTAGCTTCAAGTCGTCAATACTACCTATATCGTTTTCACAGTTGCTAAAAGTCTCAGCTTCTTCTATCAGCATTTGGGTTGCACTGCTACGTTGTATGGGTGTCAAACTACTTAAATCAAATTTGCTCAGATCTAAATTACCGCTTGTCAAACTTGCCTGCTTTGTATTATTTTGCGAATTCACTGAAACAGTATGTACTTTCGTTGGATCTGCTTTAGTATCACGGTACTTAACTTCAAGTGGCGTTACGGACTTCACAAGTTGTAACGTGCCTAACGTGGTTCGACCTTTCAACAATATGTCGCGTTTTGACGGGTTATTGATTTGGATCGACACATGTGGAGACTTTCCTTTTGGTAAAACAAGTAATGTCTGAGTAAGCTCAAGATCACTGGACATTGAAGTTGATAAGTCCAGTTCAAACAGTACAGGGATCTTACTTTTTATTATTCCAACATTTGCACGACAGCGGATGGTGACTGTGCCGCCTTTTGGAATAATTTGGGGCTTTTTGCTTGTCCTTACAGCACACAAGTCGTCACTATTAATGGCATTTTCATATACAAAATCAATGAAAGCGGGAATGTTGTCTGTACTAGCTTCATGAAATGTTGCAATCACACTCTTCATGAGGCTTGTATTTGCTGTATTTGTGCAATCTGCAGCATTACTTTTTATTGCTTCTTCAATTACGTTATAGCCAATGATTGGGTTGTCAAGATTAGATGATGTAACAAGAAACGGAACGCTGATATTAACATGAGCGTAATCAGAAGCCATGGCAAAGTTTATTGCTACCCATCCTACATATGGAATGGTTGTCCCATTAGCTGCCTTAAGATCTAGCCCTGCATCCAAAATCTCCAAGATATTCCGCAAGTTGGCCTTAGGGAGGTTCTTTTCTAACCAACACTGTGAAACAATTGAAACCTGTGCACCAGTATCAAACAGAGCTTCAGTTTGCCTTCCATTCATTTCACAAGATATCAAACAGCGCTTCCCAACTAATTTGGCAATTTTGGAAGTTTGTTTTGGGATGAGGTGACTCACAAAGCTACTTTCATCTACAGACTGAGCTAGTGAAACAGAGTTTTGACGTAAAAGTTCTTTGATTGACAGACAAAGAGTTTTATGCTTGTTCCAATGCAACCTTTGGCATCGTTTTGAACAATATTTCACAGAAAAACAACTACTACACATCTGAAAAGTTTCTTTCGAATAAGACATCTCACCGCAATAAGCACAATGGGACACTTGATTCTTATCGGCTACTCCCTGTCCCTCCTTGGGGGCAGCCGTCTCCCGTTTCCCTGCTTGATTTGATTCTGTTGGCGGCAACCACGAACGAAATGATTTGGATCCCCACATTTAAAACAATGGTTACACCTATCTCCCCAGCCGTTTTCTTGACACGAAGCACAACCACGGCGCTGATTTACCCTGATATTGGAACCACATTGGCTTGAAGTAGTGTTTCGTGCCATGGTTTCTTTTATTACAGCTAGGTCTGCCTGCACAGCTTCAAGAGCTGCCCACATTTTACCCTTTTGTGGTTCGACTTTTTCTCTTTTAGGGGCTTCAGATTCATGAAGTTCTGGTTCTGTTACCACGCTAATTCTTGCTGTGTTTTTGGCAGAACCAAACTTTTTGTTGTGTTCCATTTCTATGGCAACAGCTTTTGACATTTCTTCAATCAAAACTTCATCTGAGACAGATTTTTGTTTCAATAACGGGCGAATTTTGGTTCTAATTGATTCATTTTTTAGACCTGTTTCCAATGCATGAAGAAATAGACCCTGGGCCATATCAAGGGTGTATTCAATTGTGGCACCTGATTCTTTGCTGCTAAACAGAATTTTTTGGCGAATTTCCAAACAGCGAATTAGAAAGGTTTGGGGATCTTCCTTTGGGCCTTGAGAAATTGTAGCTAATTCTTGGTATAGTTCTGTGGCAGTTTTCTCCATGAAATGGGAACGAATAATTTTTCGAATTTTCGGTAGAGTTAATGGTGAGGCCGTTTCTAAATAGCTTCTTAATTGTATGCCAGGAGAAATCGCTCTGACAACTTCCTCCACAATCTCCGACTCGTTATAACCCCTTGCAAGTCCATTTTCAACCTGCCTAATCAAACTTACAAAAGACAATTTTTCCTTCTGACCTGGCATGCCAATTTGGCCAGAGATTTTAAAATCTCTTCTGAAAGCATTTGAAATATCAAAATTAGTTTTCATAGCAGAAGAAGTAGTATCTCTCATACCTTGACTTTCTTGCGCGCGCTCTAATTTTGCTCTTGCCTGGTCAAGCAGTTCTTTCTGTTTCTGCATCATTCGCTCAAAACTTTTCTGCATGTCTTCAAACTCCTTTTGTGCCTGTGCTAACCCTAGGCTTTCATGATCTTCAACTTCTTCAACAGTTTCTTCCTCTCCATCCTCTACGTCATCTGAGAGTAACGGTTTTTTCAACTCGGCTTTCACTATTGCAAACCATTGTGCATCCATTTTCTGAGCCAAATTATTTCGAATAGCCTTGATTTGTCTTGCTCTTGTTTTCCCTTCGTACGATTCTTTTTCCATTCCTAACTTATGCGCAAGCCTCTGGAGGTCTTCCGTTGTCGAGAGTAAAACCAATTCATCTGCTTCTAATTCAAGTTCCTCTAAGTTCGGACTATTAGGCCGCGACATTCTGATTTCTGCACGTAAACAATCGATCAGACAGTACTTTCAAATCCGCAATATGTCCGCTGAATTCTGTATTAACGAAATGTCTCTCCCATCTGGGGTGCCAGATTTAACGTGCCCTTCATCAGTATTTTCACAGATAGAAAAAGACACTGTGTGGTTTCGCTTTAACTTTTAAAATCACTTTCAATCCTTTTCTTACAACAACGTGCTTGCTTAACTAACGTTATCTTTTTTGCTATCCAATCGATATTGGACAGGGGTGTGTCTAACTGACACAGGATACTAGTGTTGACAATAAAATAAAAAGAAATTCAATATTGCAGTCATTCCAGTATAAGGGCTACACAGTCATTCCATTATAAGGGCTACAGCTAGTTCACTGAGGTTACTGTTAATAGCCTCTTTCAGTTGAGTGATATCAGAGGATTTGTAGCACTGGTTGGTATCATCAGCAAACAGCGAAACAATACAGTCCTGGAGGACTTGTGGGAGATCATTGACAAAGATCAGAAGTAGTAAGGGACCAATGCATGATCCTTGAGGAACACCAGTTTCAATGTCCCCACTCTCCAATTCAATACCATTGACCCTGCAGAACTATTTACGTCCAGAAAGGTAGCATTTGAACCAAGAAAGTTAATGTCTTTTTACACCATCGTGCAAAAGCTTCAAGCATAAGAGTTGATGATCAACAGTGTCAAAGGCCTTTGTAAAATCCACTAATAACCCACATGCTGGCCTTTGTTGAGATCCAAACTCACAAACTATCCAAGATCCAACCCAGTGTACCAGTGATCAGCATTTTTGAGCAAGAAGGTTAAAGTAGATGAACGGCGCAAAAACCCCGAATGGTCCCCTGAGAACAAATCAACGTCGTTCATACGCTGGTACAGCTGGTCAAAACATATTTTTCAAAGAGCCTTAATATGACAGGCCAGACAGAGATAGGGCGATAGTTACTCTTTTCAGCTCTCTCTCCATCTTTGTAAATGGGAGCAACTCTAGCTACTTTCCATGAGTCAGAGAACAGGCTGGTTTCAACAGAATAGTTAAACAAACAGGCCAATGAGTTTTCAATGAAAGGCAGGGCTAACTTTAGAAAGTAGCTAGAGATACTGTCAACATCAAAGTCCTTTATGGTTTTGACCTTGGTAAGTGCTTCCCTGATGTGCGGTGCAGAAATAGATTTAAAGTAGAATTCAACCTTGTTTTTGTTTATAGCATTGTCACCTGAGAGAATGTAACGTCCTGGGTTGAAGTCGTGTACAGTACAAGTTGTGTTGGATGTCATATGTGATTGTGAATTGTGTTTCCTGTCTCCATGTTAGTGTTACCGTACAGTCTCCTTGCAATGTCGTGCTATGTTTAATTACGAATGTGTTAAGTGATTTTTATCTGTATTGTGTCACCGTACGATTTATTATATTATCGAATGAGTCCATGTGATTAGTTTAGTTAGATTACATACTCGCATAGAAAGAAGTCGTGTTTTTGTTGCGCTTGTCTGAGCTTAGGCCTCTGGGCCTAAGCGTGTCCCCTCAACGCTATCAAAAGAACCCCAAATCGTTACAAGAAGAGGATTAGGGACTGGGTCAATTTTTTCAGCAAGATCCCTACCTACGGAATATCAGTATTATCTCCCATAAGCCAGTTGTCTATAGGAGATAATACTGATATAATTGACAGATGAGAGGCAATGGCTTGCTCTTTAGTTGTTCAACTTCAATACAGATAAGTTCTAGATCTTCCTTAGGGATATCAGAACGTACTTTATATTTTATAGAAAAACATAAACAGAAGCTCCACCGCCATTTCTTGTTCTGTTTAGACGCTCTTGTTGGTAACCAGCCACTGTTGTTAGATCTTTGGAAAAGATAGAATCCAGCTTGGTTTCATTTAAAGCAAGGGTATGTAGCTAGCTCAAAGTCCCTGATGAGTAAGTTAACTTCATCAAGATGACTTTGGCAGCCATTAACAATCAGGTACGAAAACAGCGACAGATGTGTCGAAAAATGAATCCGAATTGCCCTCAATTAGTTATTGCTGTTTTCGCTATTTTCACTGTTTACGCTGTTTTCGTTCATTTTTAGTAACAGAAAATGCTGCAGTGGTAACCGGCCTTTTCTCTTTGTTGGTTGATGTTGATGGTTGTTCTAATTTAACGTGGAGAGAACACGGAGCCAGAGATAGACGATGTTGAGTTAACGTACTGATCTACTGACTAACTATACAACATAAATTACATTCTTATATACGTAAATATTGCTGACGAAACATTACACACGAATTACTAAATGGATATAAAAAGAAGGTAGTGGGCTGAGTAAGCGAAGAGGCTAGATGAGGTAAATGAAAGTAAAGGAATGACCTGTGTGATGTGATGACAGGGGTGATGCAAGGTGATGTCCAGATGTGGGATGGTTTGGCAAAAATGGAGAAGGCCGGTTGTGAATATTTTGTTCTCGGTGTTTAGGGTCACTACATATTGCCCATTCTATGCTCTTCTCTCAAACATAGCTATCATTAATCTCTAGATCAGTATAAGACACAATTGGAAGGGGGGTAGCGGCCATCCCCTATACTGTCAAAGAGCAATGAGATTTTTGGAGTTTAGGAGCTTCGCTGTAGACTTCCGTGGTCTGCTTGTCCCTCCCCCCCCCCACCCCTAACTAAAGGCAAAAGGTAATGTGCTGTCACTGCGTAGGAGGAACTTTTTATTTCTTGTACCCCTGTCTGATGTCAAGGAAACGGAGTTGATTACAAAATGGATGCTACCAAGAGGCCTCTGTTGATCCCTCCAGAATTTTCTGTTTATGCAGAGAAGCATGGTATATTTCAAATATACGAGGTCAGTAACACCACATCTGAAGCTGTTACATATCTGATTTCGCTCCTATGCATAAATTTCCTTTAGACGTCTTTTACTCGTCTGAGTTCCATGTCAGCTTAACCTATTTAATTGTCTGCATACAGGATTGCAGAGTGCATAGCTAGATCGGAAGGCGCTACTGCAGAATCGTACCTCTCCTAGAAATAGATGGCCTGCCCAAACAAAATATACACCATTCGATAGCTCTCGGTGATTAGAATGTACGAGGATACCGATCGGAGGGGGTCCCGATATAACTACTGCAAGGTCCAGATTCAATAGTGACCTATAAATTGTACAAGGCTTCACAATACTAGAAAAGCTGCCTGATAGGCAGGATGAAAGTATGGGAGTATCGAAATTTGATGTTTTACGAAAAATATTTCTAGACTATCACGTATATAGCAACAATGTTTATTCCTTTAAATATAGTTCCGAGACATTAATGAATGTAAAAGTAAAACATGAGCTACACAAGATTGTATGAATGAGTTGTATTGTATATTAATTGAAACAAAACATGGACTCTTGCTCTCTTTGGAGTTGTATCATACATCGCTTCTTGCTGGAATAACAGCAAAGACTGCTGTTGTCACATTTGAGTTTTGGCAGCTAATGGGAATATTTAGCCATTCCTCAAAAAGCTAACCAGCCAGCCTTTTTAAACACAACAGACTCATTGGCCCATTTAGATCACAAATATCATTTCAGAGCACGTCTAGATCTGTAAAAACAAGAAATGAAACTAAGGTGAAAGTGCAAGAGAATGAGTGACCCAAGTGGGGCTTGAAAGTGTGACACTCAGTTTTATACATTGAGTGTCCTCCCACTGAGAAAATGGTTGTGCTATCTAGCCATTGCTCAGGGTAATGTCATTCGAATGCACTGGCATTCTTTTTGCCAGTTTGACATGGGGGAATCATAGCAGGTCAATTGGAATGTTCATTGGGTATCCTGTTGATAGAGGACTGTCCACATCACATACAAAGTTGAAGATCACGAGTTTGAGACCTTTAAGGTTTCTAATTTTCTGGCTCTTTCATTTCACAATATCCAAACATAGAAGATAAGACATTGAAATTCATTTTGTTGGCTATACTCTTTATTATACAACATGCTTGCATTTGTAGTGACTAACCTAGGTGGGCAGAGCTCATATAACGTACCATGAGGAATATTGTATATGATTATTTATACTTTAAATGCCAATACAAACAGAGGTTTGCCCATCCATATGAGAGCTCTAAAGTCAAAGCTGATATAGCCTGCAGAGGTTATCTGTATGTGAGATCATGGAATGTGATATGAGGTTAAGGTTAGTTTTATTTTGGGGGTATTTCTGTGAATCCAAATTATTAATAAATTATATAATTATCAATAAAAAGTTGATCAATTACATATGATTATAGTAGCAAATTAGAACCATTTACTTTTCAGAAATTAATTCAGAAATTGATAATAAATCAGCCTGCAGATCCATTGCAATTTATGATAGATCACCTACAAGAGCCAAATGATGATGGTATAATTATGTTTATATTTCATGATCCAGTCTATTATGATTCTTACTTGAGAAGATGCATAGTATTTACTGCACATTTTAAAAAATGGATTTTTCTTGTTATCAGATATATTTTGGCCCTTCATATATCCAGACAATGGGTTGCTTGCATCCAAACCATATGATACCCATATATAGGACCTCTTTCTTAGAGAGTGTTCCCCTCAAGTATCCAGAGTATTTCATTTGACTACACCTGTCTTGATTCATCATAGCAATCCAGGTTCTGTATGATGCAAGCCAAGGGCAGATCTAACACAGTCTTTTGGGGGTAGTGGCTGTATAAGGAAATGTGTCTTGGATATCTCTTCACCCTGAAGCCCCCAAGAAAATATATAGGGATCACATCCTTTAGACTTTGAGACTATGGATGCGCCATTCATGTCCATACAGGAGACTTTACTAGCTTATATGCCATTTTTGGACTAATCTAACTCACTGCAGTGTCAAACAGCAGAAGGAATATTTATCCTTCCCATTCACCCCTTGACTCCACTACAGGTTTTATTTATGGAAAGATATAAGTGCATCTGGAGTAATTTCTTTTGGTTTACTTTTTATCTTAATTTTTTAGTACCAATGATAATCATTCATGGACCACCTGGCTCTGGGAAAAGAAGCATGGTAAGTGAATCTCTAATAGATGATACATAGATATAAATATACACACATAAATATATGAAAAGTCTGTTGGTACTGCAGAACTTCACTATAGCATGAAAAAGCAGGAATATTGCTTTAGCATACTGAAAGCTTTTTTTGTCCGACACTCATCAGAGTATGAAACGTCGGATAGCAACCAAAAGGTGAACCAAAATATATAGCCAGATGTGGGTACATGTGATGTGATGAATAAATAATATAAATAAATAGACGCATTATTCATCATACCACATGTACCCACATCTGGCTATATATTTTAGTTCACCTTTCGGTCGCTATCCGACGTTCCATACTCTGACGAGTGTCATATGAAAAAAGCTTTCAGAATGCTGAAGCAATGTTTCCGCTTTTTCGTGCTACATAAATATATGAATATATTTATATATATATATATATATATATATATATATATATGTATATATATATTAATAAAAAAAGCCAACGTTTATCTACTAGAGTGCATGAGCATTTATTTTCTGATAAAAATTCGAATATTTTTAAACATCTTAAAGGTTCAGCTGTTTGTAAACTTATAACTAAAAATTAAAAAAGGCATTGCACATCTATGGGAAAGGCCTGATTTAAATAAGCAGATTGAACATTACAACTTTTCCTTAAGCCTTTAGCTCTTTCTCTATAACCGTTCCACTCCTTTTCACTACATTAATTCCTTTTTCAATTAATATATTTGATTGATGATTTAATGTTTATTTATTTGTCTAGGGGTATTTCATTGTATTTAGCAACTGATAATGGATTGGAACAATCCAAAACATGTCTTGCAAATTGAAAAGCATTGTTGTGTTTATTTACCTCCATATAAATATAAATATATATATACATATATATATTATATGATAAAGGCGAAAGCTGAAAATGACCATAAGGTGCTAAAAACCAGGGGAGTTAAAACAAGCCACTGTGGTCTAGTGGTTACGATGCTTGCCTGGAATGCGAGAGACCCTGGTTCGATCCCAGGTGGTGGCAAATGTTAATTTTCTCATGGTTTTTCTGAGCATTAAAGCAACCTTTCCATCTGCACCGAAAAGGAGAAATCCTGGTTACTCGCTAGCTACTGATTGTACTCTATATATATATATATATATATATATATATATATATATATATATATATATATATATATATATATATATATATATATATATATATATATATATATATATATATATATATATATATATATATATATATATATATATATATACATGTATGTATGTATGTATTTTTATATATGCTACAGACTTAATGCAAAGTGTGACCAGTTCCTAAATATCATGTGCTCCTAGCAATATGATGTCATGATATTTTCCAAACAACGTAGTCTTACAGTTATGACAAGTAAGCATGTATACAATAAACACCTTTTTCTTCAGACAAGGATGGTGGCAGATGAGCTTGATATTGTGCAAATATCAAAGGAATCATTGATTAGTGAACAAGGAGGTTTACAGGTATAATGCTTATGCACCTGCTGTGAAAAATTCAAGGAGCACCTAAAATCATGAATTAATAGCTTTGTTTTTGCTGACTTCAGAACTTTTTTATCTACATTGATATCTTCAGTAGCCACTAAACTCTTAAATTGCAACATGAGCATGATATGTTATATAATTCTGTGGTATTTGAACAGGATTCTGCTGGATTATCTAAAATGATTGTTAATAGACTGCAACAGAGTGATTGCATGAAGAAGGTATGATATGTTGTTGATACTGTGGTACTATGTAATATTTCCATGCGAAGTATGAAAGAAATATAAATTCAAATCAATCACTCCTTCACAACTAGAATTATAATCAATTCAAAGATATGTATTATTACTATACTGTCTTCGGTTGATTAGCTTTGTTGAATGAGCTTTTAGCTGCTTTCAATGAATTTCTAGTCAGTCTCTAGATAGCTAGTTTAATGCTACCAACAATTTAAGCAACGCAAGTTTTCATAAAGCTAGCTTTTGTCGTTTTAAGTTCGAAATTTCAACAATTTTTATTCTTAAGTTCCAAGTTTCAAAACATTTTATTTGTCATTTTTCTAATTTTTCTACCTCTTTAATTTTGATTCTAAAGCAAATAGGGTGGCTGTGACAACAGAATTTTAATTCCTTCAGTTTATCGTCTTTGAACGTTCATTTATTATTATCTTAACTATCGATTTTTATTCACCTATGATAATATTAATAACCATCAGTAAGCTGCCTAAACATACTAAGTTTTATGATTGTATGTCAGGCACACAACTACAGGGGGTCCTGGGGGCCCAGACCCTGCCCTTTCTCTCAAAAGTACAAGAGTGCCCTTTTTCTTGGAATAGTTTGGAACCATTTATTGCATTTTGCTGAAAAGATCTGCCTATAACCATGCTTAGAATTGACAGTAGCAAAATCTTTAAAATTCTTCTGCTTTCTAAGTCAGGCCTATAGCCAAGGGGGACAAGGGAGATGGTCTTTCTAGGGTTCTAAGGTTTGACTCAGTGCCCCTATATAATTGGTGTATTCTAGCATTTTTCATCGCCTTCGCATTCATTAGATTAGGCTCACTGGCAAGCAGACAATGACCATCACTTACTCCTCATGATATTTCTGCTTTGGGGAGAGTTGATTTTCTCCAACATTCCTTAGTGAAAACAACCAGAGACTGTGATCTTGCCTATCTCTCATATGAAAGGAAGATTCTATTGAAAGAAATAAAATCTAGCATTGTCATTTACTCCATGGAAATCTAAACGGTGAGAGCTTGGAGCCTAATTTCTTCATCTATTTTGTTGATTTTTCCTTGTGGAGAAAAGTTATTGATATTGTCCAGGGCCGACGGATCTGGCACTGATCTGAGGGGGGCATTGTATCACGATATGAGATAAAACAGCAATTCAATACACCTCGAAATACAATCTCAGAAATTATTGGAGGGATTGCCCACCCTGCACCACCACTGTCTACGGGAATGATATTTAGACAAAGTTGCTCTGTTTCTCATACATGAGCTACGGCCTCATCTAGAGCCTGGAAATATTATTCCAAGCTGTACTCTCGAAATAATTTTTGGTGTGCCAGTTTTTGTGGACTGGAACCCTACCCTCGAAAACCCCTAGTTGCGTGCCTGTATGTAGTGAGTTTCTGACATCAAATAGAGTTTCTTTTGTTGCCACCAACTGTATACTAGCCAATAACATTTTGGTGAAGTAATTATTGGAGAAAATTAAAGTTCCACTCATCTTGTAATAATCATGGGCAGAAAATTTGGGGTAACTTTGACTGCCCCCTCTGTCAAAACCTTCTATTTAATATAATGTTACTCATTCAATCACTAAGGGCTGGATTCTTGATGGCATTCCTGAAAACAGGCAGCAGGTAGTTCACTTAATAATTTGGTTCTGCTCTTTTCATGTGTTTTTACTCGTATTCGTATCTGGGCTACGCCTACAGAACACAACCTTTAATGAATACCTAAAGACTGCTTTCTTTTGAGACGTAAGATTACGCTGGCATGGCGCCAGCAATGAAGCATACAACAAGAAATGAACATAATTCAGCATTTTATGCTCATTAAGTGCTCATTTTAATTAACTGAATTATTTCCTTCAACTATATCATTTTTTTCAAACTTTCTATTTAACTTTTAGCATCATTTATATTACTTTTATGTAAGAAAAGGAATGTTTTGTTGTCTTTGACTTACTTTTAATTGTGTATTCTGTTGCTTGTCGTATTCAATTTATTACACTCTATTGGCCAACTTTTCATCTCTAGGCCCTTGCAATGCAAGATGCTGGGATAATGCCTAGTCACTTTGGTAATGACTTTTCATCACGCATTATTTTTTAAGCTTCCATCAACATTGTCTTATTCCTCCACGTTTTGAATTATGTTTCGTAATATGTGACTAGAATAGTGATTAACACTTATATATATATATATATATATATATATATATATATATATATATATATATATATATATATATATATATATATATATATATATATATATATATATATATATATATATATATATATATATATATATATAAATATATATATATACATATATATATATATATATATATATATATATATATATAAATATATATATATACATATATATATATATATATATATATATATATATATATATATATATATACACACACAAACATATATATGTAAGTATGTGACATTTATTAGTATATTCTGCTTTGTCGTACACATTAAGTATATAGCTATAATCTTGGCAATAGTTCAAATGCACTTTTTGTCCCCTAGTCTAAAAAGTCCTCCCTGTAAGGAAATTGCTCAATGTTATCCTTCTTGCGGCCATGAAAAGTTGTAAATTCTATCAAATGCTGATTGTTTGCATGTTTGATGTCAATAAAATCATGCATGCTAATAGTAAATTGCCCCATCGTTGCTCCGTATCAGCCTGTCGCCTTGTCTATCATCTTTTAAACCTATGTATCTTTATGTCGGCAATTTCTATGAACAAGTAAAAAAACTTCTTAATGCACTACACAAAATCATCAAACATAGCCAGGTATATTTTTTATTCTGATTTTACATTATTTTATAAATTCTAGCTTTACGTGCATCCTTGAATCTCGATGTTTGATTTTCATTCTGTGGTATTTCACCTGGCCTATTATATCTTTGCTAGAATGAACATGATCTATACACATACACTGCATGCTTTTAATTAATGAACTAGTAATTATAATAATGATCGTCTCTTAGTTCTTCTTGACGTGCCTGATACAGTATTAATAGAAAGAGTAATGGGAAAGCGCATTGATCCAGTTAATGGAGGTTTGTTTGTGTATTTTAATTCTATTCTATTGTGACGAGTCGTCATCATTGATGGCCTCCCTGCACATTTTAGCAGTATCTCCTTCGTTTTTTTCGCTGTTCGGTGTTCCTACATGATCTTAGGACGGATTTGCTGATACGTCTGACAAAATTCATTTCTTGTATAAATGTCAATTGCAGCCTTTTGCTATCGGATATTTTCCAGGCTCGATTGTCATGTTTTAAGTATTTTAAACCGTTTGCATGCTTTAAACGCATGGTAGCAGCCTTATTCGATAAAGCAAATCAGCAAATGCAATAATAGTTCTACGACTGCATTGCCCTGTTGTTTTTTGTTTAAGCTCTCTACTTCACAAATGCATTAAATGAATTTTTTTGCAAGTAATGTAATGAAACTTGCATCCAAGCATGGCTTACAATCATTTTCATAAATGGTGGATGATTAGTATTCTAGCGCAATCTTTTAAAACTAGAACTACGAGCATCCTTCATAATTCTTCACCAAGCAAATATCTCGGTAAGTAAAATATGGCGTCAAATCTACAATAGAACATAAAAATTTCTGTAGAACACAAAATTTGTCATAACCAGCTCCTCTAAATGCATTTTAGCTACAAATCTATGAACGAACTGTCATTCGTGCACAACCATTATATTTTAGATGTTTACCATACTACATTCGATCCACCATCAAACCATGATATCTTAAAGAGATTGATCCCCGATCCAGAATCGAGTGAAGATGTCATGATTGAGCGTTTATTGCAGTATCACAGGTAAATGAGAGTTTGAGTAACCCAGCCTTCCGAATTATCCATAGAATAAAATGCCAAAGCTGTGTTTTAGTTCCACAAATTTATAAAGGTAACAGTAAGTAGGGCGTTTGAAAGATTGGGGAGTATGGAAATTCATTGGATGGAAATTTCGATTAAATATAGACAGATCGTACCTCAGTCTAGGTGGAAGATTTCCTGGAAGGAAGGTTAGAGGTGAAAAAGTATTCTTTTTTTATGCCAGCGAAAATAGAATGTAGGAATCAACAAGCAAAAGATATGGACGCAACAAGCGATTAGACACTGAAACTGGGACTATGAGTCGTTAACGTTTGGATCGACCATAATACCACAGATAGAGCTTTCAAAAAAGCAAACAGCGTTTTAGGGCTAATTAGGTGATCTTTTGAGAACGGGAGGAAGGAAACGTTATTAGCAAGTCTGGGTAGACACCCACCATTCAGAGTTTGGCAACATTATACGAGCCATTGTGTATAAAAGAGGTTTCAGTAAATGAAAACATTCAGATTCCAGAACTAGTAAGTATAGGATGTAAAGAATGACTAAAGCAACTGCTTCTACCAAGTTCAGTTTAGAGGTTTTGGGGTGAAATAATAATTGAGACGTACAATTGCATATATGATTGTTATAATTTTACGCCTCCTTTGACAATGGACACATGAAAAATCCCGACGATAGACAGTGAATATCAACACAGAAATGTAAAGCACAACCGTTAAGAAGTGTATTCATAATGTCAGAATTCCACGTGGGTGGAACCATCTGCCAAGAAGCCAAGCCAAGAGAAGTTGCAAAAGTTAAATCGTTACACTTTGTTAAAAAGTGAATAGACGGTCGTTGTAGATTCCCTAAATTTCTTTGCAACCCAGTGCTGTTTATCGCATCGGATCTTGTCGCTGAAAGAAAGTTCCTGCGTTATATAGTGTCTATAATTCTGTTCATGCAGGAATGTTTTGCAGCAGTGTATATTCCTGTATACTTCAATGTTGCTTAACTAGCAACGTTTGTGAATGGACTGCCAAGCATCCATCAATTACTAGACCATAGACAAGAGGATACACTAAAGCTGGCAGAGAACTCGTTTCCACATTTTGTCAATTCAGGCATTTGATGATTTAAAATAAAATTCAGAACTGTAATCTCTTAACAGTTTTTTACTGAGTTCACATTGAGTATGTTACATCATATTTTCATTGTACTTTTGCTATGGAAATTAAATAAACAGCTACCAAGGCCTTGTATAAAGAGTGGGATTAATCTAACCAGCAAAGACAACTTTCCAATAGAGCATATACAGATCTAGACAATATACAATAACAATTTAATTTTTTCTTTACGTCAAAAGTGAAGTTTGAGTATACAACTCTATACCACGTGATTGAGAATATAACTGCTAAACATCTTTCTCTATCTTAGGAGCATACCTGGTATACTAAGCTGCTTTGAGCATGTTTCAAAAAAAATCGATGCAGACCAACCAAAATCAGATATTTTTGCTCAAGGTTACTGATAATACTGTCTACTATTATTTTCTGACTTTAAGTGCTAATTTTCATGGGCCTATGAATTCTATATCTAACTGCTTTGATTATAATTAATGGCTATTTGTTTATGCGATAGGGTCCTTCAACTATTGGCTGTATCCAATGTAAGATATAGAGAGATTGTCTTGTTTATGGCAAAATATTCATGTGACTATAGTTAGATTTTCAATATGATTTGATGTTAAATGCGTGGATAGTGCCATCTTAATAAATTTATAAACATATTTAGTCTATTTCTTAATATATATCTATTTACCTTTTCTTTGTACACAAGCTTTAAAACGTACTTGTCCTGTCAAGCATTTTATAGATATTTTTACATACATACATGCATAAATAAGAACTTTCCCCTATACTATTTCAGTTATTAACTATTTGAAGACAAGGAAACGGACAGTTGCACCCCACACACCTAGGGTGGTCCTTCTGGGTCCAACTGGGTGTGGTAAAAGCGTTCAGGCTTCACTTTTGGCAAGCAAATATCAACTGCTAAATGGTGAGTTTGTGAATCTCATTACGAGTCAGCAACGTGCTAGATAATTCAATACAGTAAAGTACGGTACTGTACGGTGCGGTACAATTCAGCGTATTTACAAGGCAAAAAAGGAGTATTTCCATGAACACATTCTATATCTTTCTTTGTATTCCCCTACTTCTCGAGATTTTAGCCCCACTGCTTATATTTCCTTTTGAGCATTTAATGGAAGGGGCGCACTCGATGATTTCAAGACTTTTCTTTTATGCCAGAACTTACTAAGACTTACAATTATTAGTTTTCGGCCTATGTTGCACCCCATTTTATTATCCTATTTTGCCCATTGAAACATCCTTGCTAGGATGTTAATTCCAAGAAGTATCCTAAATTTGCATCCTGGTGCAACTTCGTAAGTGCTATTCAAGACAAGCTATTGTCCCCAAATGTTTTTATCTTTCTACTTAAGCTCCTGGTACGTCCTGTGTAACCCCCACCCCCTCTCGTTTATTAGGCTGTAGGGGTAGCCGACACAATACAATTAAGACACATTTTCTAAGTAGGACCCATAGAACTTTCTATAAAGGAAAAATTTAGCGTAGTGTTCTTTTCATCGTTTCAGTTAACTGTGAAGAGTTGATAAAGCAGGCCCTTTCTGAAGTATCTGATCTTCACTTGTCACTCAAATCATTTATAGACCGTGGAGAAATGAGTGAGTATGTTGCTTCGTTTAAAACATCGAAAGCAATAGCAATTCTATGGTTCAGTTAGTTGTAGATCAGCTTTCTTGCTTTACTACATATTCAAACTGTGTCACTAGATGTTCTTGTGTTACTACATATACAATCTTCTTGTGTTCTCACTGCGATTCAAGAAGTTTTGTGTTATAACGTTTTGAAAGCCAATCGATTCCTACCTCGACGACTAAGAGTCCCAGCCTCATGACTACCCCTTCCCATTCATTTTAGGACATTTTGTTTTCTATAAAATGCCTTGCCATCCTCTTCCTTCACAGAGTCCTATAACTTGTCTTGTTTCAGATCTAAAGTTGCCTTATCCCTTCTCTTTTTACCTTTCTATTTCTTCCTTTTTTAGGGGCATTCTTATATGCTGCAAAGTCTTTCCCTGATATTCCAAACTAAGCAAACGACTTGCTTGCGTTGTCATGCTCTGGTGTCCAGAAAAATCGCCTTCCATAACTTTAACCTAGAGCTTTCGGATCGGTTCTAATTTATATACTGCTACAAATTTAATATTAAAATAAATACAGAGTTCATTATAGTTGAGAGTCATTTGTCTCGCAATGAATTAAATGGATACTTTTGAAGTGAGGCTGAGAGGTATCATACTCTACTCTATTTGGACGACGAAAAGTCTGACAGCAGAAATAGTCTGAGAATTGAATTATAGCTTATATGAGTGAACCAATAGTTTTTCTTGTGAGCTATTTAACGGGTAAGAAGAGACTCAAAATCGGGAGGAGTAGTTGTTGAGTTGGTTATACATTGTAACCGAGGACAAATGAACAAGTGAATGGGCAGGATATCATTGATTTAATGATATGCCAAAACTGGCAATGCCCTTGCAGATTTGTCTTATTCAATAGGAGTTTATGTAAAACCAGTTTACTTCTACGCGTGGAAAGTTTTACTTCCTCACCTGGAAATGACCATTCTGCTGTGTTTTCTTCAAAGATCAATAATATGTGGTCACAGAACTTGTTGCCATGTCCCTTCTTATGAAAAGTTGCGTCCCTTTCTTGATGCATTTTGGTTTCCATAAACCTAAAATAACACAGTATGTTTATCCAGCAAACCAGAGGAATTAATTTGAGACAAAATGTTTAGCTTCATGTCGATATTCTGATGGCATTATCGGAGCCTCACGGATTGGGCGTGAGAATCGCGCACTTGCGTCCTCACAAACTTTTCTCGGGATAAGGACCTTTTGCCGAGTAAGTTGTATCTGAAGCTCTCTTTTATTATTTTGATGCAGCTTACCTATTTTTGCTTTCAAGTACCCGATGACCTCATTCTTAAAGTCTTGACAAATCGACTTGGCCAGTTAGATGCTGTAAAGAGAGGCTGGGTTTTGCATGGTTTCCCAAAAACAAGAGATCAATGCGAGGCACTGGCTTTTGCTGGTTATGAGCCAAACAGAGTGATATTCTTAGATGTGCCGACTGATACAATACTGGAAAGGCTGACACTCAGAGGAGTTGACCCAATCAGTGGCGAGAGGTAAAGAATATTATAATCTCTGTGCATTAGGAATTTCATACATTTTAACTTAAACGAATCATGCACTCTATCAAGACTTAAACATGTCACACACTCTAAGCAAGTCAAACACTCCATAACTATTGTTCATAAAATTTGAGAATCTTCATTCTTCTTTTTGGAAGAAAGCATACATAGAATTGGTATGAGAGATTCCCACTTACCTGCTTTTGCTGGAAACTGAGCACTGATAGTGTTTTGACTGATAGTGACAAAAGTTTTTAAGTTGTTCTCCCTGGGGATAAAGAATATTGAGATATTAGATTCAGGGAGTAAAAATACTGCAATGACCATTTTGGAATTTAGTGATTCAATTAGTGCACAAGCTAGCATAATTTTGTTATTTCCATAGGTATCACCAATTGTATGCACCGCCAAGAAACTCTGAAATTAAAAACAGGCTGAAAAGGGTAAATAGTTTTATTAACAACTAATCTAGTAATAACACTATCGTAGCCAGACATCTTCATAAGCATCGGGGCATTTAAAATGACTTTGCATAATAACCATTGGAAAATTCGAGGTGAGTTGAATGCAAACTTTGACGTTCCCATGATATCAACTACAAATTGGTTGAAACGACCCTTAAAGACACAGCATCTGTTTTTGAATACAGTACTTCAGAAGATTAATTTGAAGATTTGAATATGTTTGTATAAATGATATACATAACGGTCAGGTTTGGCCAGAATTGTGTGTTGCACATTATATTGTATTTGACATTCGTCATGAAAGTATTTGCTAGCTATTGCAGATGTGAAAATATTGTCATGCAAAGCATAGGAGACGTTAAAACATGTAGAGCATACCAAATAGGGCCAGTTGTTCGGTCTTTAAAAAAGCATCCAGGTTATTACCATATATGGCTTGCAGTGTGCATCTAGAGTTGCTTTCGTTGGTAAAATAATATCAGCGAATGGAATCAAATCAGATCGACAATTGCACCCAAGAAATCAGGTGCAAATTAAGTTCATCTGCCATCTTGTGCAATTTTTCGTTAATTTACCAGCCTTGCCTAGCCTGCCAACTGCAACGTCATGCTGTTTCTCCCAAGAGATCAAGATTTCATGTTCTACGTGCTATCCCTAGAGAAGGAGCCTTTCTCTTGGAATTAACTTGTGCAAACAGAGGAGCTTTTTAAATCGATTGTAGTAATATGGTAGCTAAAAGTCTCACGATAATAACCTGCGTTGTGTGTACTACGAATAAAAGAGAAGTGATAAGTCAAAGTAAGAAACTTGGATTTCAAAAGCACCATGTACAAGAAAAACAGTGTATTCCATAGCATCCACCTTCTTATCTTTTGGTTTGGGGCATCTGAAACGGTAATTTGTCTACACCAAGAGCCTAGGGCTTTGCCCACCTAGTATGCAGATTTTTCTTATAAAAAAGTCGTACTCGACAGCTCGAAAAGTTAATAAAGCTCAGTACTAGATTTTGAGACCTATGAAAGTTGGTAGGTCATATAGCTTTAAAATTCCAACACTGTAATGATTCGGTTAAGCCCCCTCCTTCTAATAAGCCCCTTCATATAAACCCCCACCTCCACGAGTATTTCTGAAAATTAAGCCTCACTCTCAAATAAGCCGCAATGGGGTTATCTCGGTTCAGTATAATAAAAGTTAAAAGCAACGAAAATTAAACAATTCAGCTATTGCTCATATTTGCTAAGATTTGACCAAACTAACCGTCCAACTTTCTCCTCTTTGATCCCACCTCGATTTACATTTAAATCAAAGTACTTCATATAAAAAAACTAGTGTGAGATATTGCCTTTGTTAGATCTGATGACCTCTGAATTTAATAAGCTCTCCCCTCGAATAAGCCCCCACCTCCAAAATCGTTTCTGGCAAATAAGCCCCCGGGGACTTAGTCGGGTCATTACGAAATTCACGCAAAACAATAATCGCTTCTACTTAATTTGTAAAGAAGTCTTGCAGTAGCCTATGTATTCGAGTGCAATGTACCTGTCCGTCTGTGTAGCAGAGGGGTTATGCAAAATCAACCTTTGTTACCAAGAACATCTTATGAAAGGTTCAGTGTTTAAATCATGAAAAAGCTATGATGTGGGGAGAAAACTTTCTTTAAAAAATGTGTCTTACGACTCTTCCCATCTCCTTTGCCTTTATCAGTTACGCCGAATTTTTGTATTTTTGCTTGCTTTACTCAGGCCGAAGTGTAGTCTTGGTAATGAAATAATTTTCTCTGCTAGCATCCAGATGATGAAGAGGAAGCGGTATTGGAGCGCATTTCGGAATATCAAGCTCATCACGACGATTTACAGGACTACTACCGAAGAGGTCAAAGAATCAATGCAGATCAGGATTTGCAAACTGTTTTTGAATGTGTTGAGAGTATCATCGTTAGCCCCTTACCGATAACTGACGATTCGATCTAAACATTCAACCCTAATGAAATATGGTAGAGTTCGTACGGGGTTCTTTGCTCCGGTTTTTTCGTTTGTCATTCAAAGTCCATGTGTTACTATCTTTTACATAGGTGTTTTAGGCATTTCGTTGATTTCCATCGATGTTGCACACTTCATAACAACAAAATTAAGATATATGAGGTAAATGTATGACCAGAAATAAAAAAGTCCCGATTCTATGAAGTGTGTGCAGTCGAACTGTGCTAACTGTCTTTGCTAATGTTGGTCAATCACCTTGCAGGTTTCGAATTTATGCTGAACTTCCACCTGCTTTGTACATAACGATTCCTCTTTTTTGGTTCCGGGGTCTACTGGCTGCAGAACACGACTCCGCGGCTTTTTCATTATGTACCAGTCAATAATTTTGCTGCTGTATTTTCGCCACCCTCATGGAAGATAGCATTAACTTGTCAAGTTGAATGTATAACCCTAACTTTCCACTATATGCAGACTATAAACTAGACAATATCAAAAGTACTAGTGTCAGATTTTGGTATCCACATTATTATTACTAACGCCGACTCAAAATTACCCCTCTGGCTTCTCCCAACTTCTGTGCCTCTTCAACAATTTTATCCAACTTTTCAAGGATTCCACATACCTTTTTTTAAAAAATGGACATTTTCCTAGGCTTTTCAGACCTACCAACCATGTAAAAGCTGGGAAGAAAAACTGTACCTATTTACATAAGACGTTTGTGTCCTTGATGCCAAAATTGAATCAAATCAACAATCCCCCAGTCAAAAGAGAAGAGGCCATTAAGACAAAACGCCATTTCAAACTTCCACAGATTATTTCCAATAAATATAAAACAGCACATACAAACAGCATGCACAACGAAACCAGTTGTTGTTACCTTTCTTTACTTAACATGTACAGGTAGTAGTAGGTAATTTACAAGAGTAAAGTGGAAACAAGCCACGTATATGCAAGAACCTACTCTGAATAAATCTTTATATTGCATAGAAATGTTTGCAATGGAGAATGGCTGAGTGAACATGTAAAGGCAAAGTAGAATTTGGCATTTTAATTTAGTACTTCAAATAACTAAGGACAGTTTTGAACAGTTGATGACAATAAGCCTAGGTTTAACTCCCTAACAGTCCCTGCAAATTCACACATTGAACGCTCACAATTGCTGAATATATATGTGCAGTATAATATCCATGCTTTCACAAGATAGGGGGATCTCTGCATTGAAATATGGGATAACATCAAATGTGTTTATCTGGAATACATCTCTATCAGCATCCTTAAGCTAAGGACACTGATAACAAGAAAGCCAGATCAAAACCTTAAAATAGTCTTTGATCCAATTATTTTGATCACATTGTAATATCATTTTCTAAAGCTTCTGCAAACTGACCTGAAGCCAATTCTTAAGAACAAACATCCATTGACATAAAAAATCTATTACAGTCTGCCTATTTTTATAATTCATCCTTATCATCCTTGGACTCCTGTTCTTCTGAGCCAGCTCCTTGTCCACCTTCTCCACCTTGCCCGCCTTGTCCACCAGCACCTTGGTATAGTTTGCTAATTATTGGTGTAACGGTATCTTCTAATTCTTTCTTTTGTTCCTTATACTCTTCAATTGAACCATCTGGATGACTATCTAGCCAGGAAATTGCTTTATCTACAGCTTTTGTCACAGTTTCCTTGTCATCACCTGAAAGTTTACTTCCTAATTTATCTTTATCATTTACTTGATTTTTCAATGAATATGCATAACTTTCAAGTTCATTTCTGGCATCAACCTTTTCTCTAACTTTCTTATCTTCTTCTGCAAAATTCTCAGCATCTTGTACCATTCTTTCAATGTCTTCTGGTGACAATCTGTTCTGATCATTAGTAATTGTGATCTTCTCTTTGTTCCCAGTGCCTTTATCCTCTGCTGTCACTCTCAAGATACCATTTACATCGATCTCAAAAGTGACCTCAATCTGTGGCACTCCTCTTGGGGCAGGTGGGATTCCATTGAGATCAAACTTTCCAAGAAGATGGTTGTCCTTTGTCATAGACCTCTCTCCTTCAAATACTTGAATAGTAACAGTCTGCTGATTATCAGCTGCAGTGGAAAAGATTTGTGATTTCTTTGTAGGCACAACAGTGTTTCTGGCAATGAGCTTTGTCATGACACCACCAACAGTCTCAATTCCCAAAGTCAATGGGCAAACATCTAGCAAGACAAGGTCACCAGTTTCCTCTTCACCACTAAGTACACCAGCCTGTACAGCTGCCCCATATGCAACTGCCTCATCAGGATTTATGCCACGGCTTGGTTCCTTGCCATTGAACTGGTCTTTAACAAGTTGTTGAATTTTGGGGATGCGAGTTGATCCACCCACAAGAACAATCTCATGAATTTCACCCTTCTTCAAGCCAGAATCTTCAATGACCTGCCTCACAGGCTTCATGGTTGATCTGAACAGATCAAGATTCAGGTCCTCAAATTTAGCTCTGGTGAGAGTCTCTGAGAAGTCTTCCCCATCAAACAAGGATTCAATCTCTATTCTGGTCTGATGCTGTGTACTGAGAGTACGTTTGGCCTTCTCAACTTCACGCCTCAATTTCTGTACAGCTCTGTTGTCCTTCCTTATATCTTTGCCCTTCTTCTTCTTGTAGATCTTGATGAAGTGTTCCATCACTCTCTGATCAAAATCTTCACCACCTAGATGTGTGTCACCATTGGTAGCAACAACCTCAAAAACACCATTGTCAATTGTCAAAAGAGAAACATCAAAAGTTCCTCCACCAAGATCAAACACAAGGATATTCTTTTCACCCTCTTTCTTATCAAGACCATATGCAATAGCTGCTGCTGTGGGCTCATTGATAATCCTCATGACATTAAGACCAGCAATCACACCAGCATCCTTAGTGGCCTGTCTCTGGGCATCATTGAAGTATGCTGGAACTGTAACTACTGCATGGGTGATCTTTTTGCCAAGATATGACTCAGCAATATCCTTAAAAGGGGGCAAAATACCATCAAATAATGAAGAAAGCCCATCCTAAAGACATTCACACAATTTGGACATAAAACAGGACACTTGGGGCCCATCAAAAAATATGCCTTACTTCACTAACATAAACATTTACTAGAATGAACATAAATCAGTCAACTAAGATGAAAACTGAAGGTAGAAAGTCAGAGAATAATTATCATCAATGTACTGCAGAAGTCTAACATGTTTTCAACATCATCCTCTCTACCTTGAATGAAGCCTAAAGTCAAATGAATGGTGAAGATTTTTTAAATCACCATTATAAAACCATTCAGCCATAATAATACATATACATATACATATACCTATATATATACATGTATATACATATATATATATATATATATATATATATATATATATATATATATATATATATATATATATATATATATATATATATATATATATATATATATATATATATATATATTATATATATATATATGCCCACAACCTGTTCCAACATTAGTTTTGTATCAACCCCCCCCCCCCACACACACACACATACATAACAACAGAGCTATGACCCCCACCCACCTAAATTTTCATAACAGTTCATAACAAAAATGACCATACCCCCTAACCCTCAGGTACTGCATAATTTTTGAATGGCCCCCAACTCAAAACCTCTGATCAAAAGAAGTCAAATTTCAAAGTTTATAAAAACAGCAGCTTGACTACTAAAGCAATGAGTGCAAATGAGCACAAATTCAAATTATTCCCTTATAACCTATTAGCCCAATTTTCAGCACATATTTGGTAATATCATAAGGACTTTAATCATCAGCTCATGACCAGAAAACTCAAAGGCATACCTTCATCTTGGACAAAACCATGGCACTTATTTCTTCAGCAGCAAATGACTTCTTTTCACCCTTAACATCAACAACAACATGTGGCTTTTTACTCTTTTCAACAACCTTGAATGGGAAGTACTTGATATCATGTTGCACAGACTTGTCACTCCACTCTCTGCCAATCAATCTTTTTGCATCAAATACAGTATTAGTAGGGTTGGCAGTCAGCTGATTCTTTGCAGCATCACCAATTAATCTTTCTCCCTCTGGAGTAAATGCCACATATGATGGAGTGATTCTGTTACCTTGATCATTTGGAATTATTTCAACTCTGCCATTCTTATAAACACCAACACTGCAATAAAATATGCAAAAAGCGTCACAATATACCCTGAATGATCAAGTGTGAAGATAGCGATCTGCATTCACATTAGTGCACAGCACTATTTTTGGGGAGGAGTAGATGTCTGTCCCAATTAAACAGGCTAAGTAGGCAAGTCATCCAAACTAAAAAAGAACCAATTCAACCTGCACTAAAACTGTTCGAAAAACTATTGTGGTTTCATAGCAAACACATTTCTGATGGAAAACAACACAGTTCATCGCAACATACAGGCTTAACACTTATACAACATATTCTGTGATTCTCCCAACGCCCCATACCAACTTAGGCCATGTAGACAACGACTAAGGTAGCCTAACGGAACATAGCATAGCAATACATGAATGCATATATGAGCAGCTTTGCCACAAGCATTTCTTTTGCTGTTTCCGTTGCCAATATGCTAACTAGATATTACACATTAGAATATTCAGATGCTGCTCTTCGTTGACCATAGTGTTATCAAGGCAAGCAGTCGCTCGTAGCCATTAAACACTTTCCATCTACATTGTACTACCAATTGAAACTAGAAATATTAGCAATAAAACTCACTCGTTAGAAGATAATTGTGCAATTCAACTCTACATACAACAGAAGATACAGTACTAAGGATTTCTAAAAATTAAACTTACACTGAGTAGGTTGTACCAAGGTCGATACCAACTACAGTTCCAACACTGTCCTTCTTATCGTCTTTCTTTTTTTCTTTATCACAACTAACATAGGCTGTGGCACAAACCAAAAGCAGTACAACTGCTATTCTGTTCATCTTGGATATCTGGATTAAAGTGCTACAAGAAAAACTTCAGCCACTTCCCTCGTGGTGTCGAGCAAACAGGATTTAATGTAAAAGGGATTTTTAGTATCATGCTTTTATTACATGCAAGTTCTGTGCGTGGTGTGACCTGATTGGTCCGTTTCTTCATAGTTGGAAGAATCTGATTGGTAAGAGTAGTCGAAGCCTCGTTTCAAATACAAGTTCTTCCTAAGACTGATGTGTCGTTACGTTGTAACCCTGCAATAGATTTCAAATAATTTCATCAACCTCTTTGTTTGTAATTGGGAGAGTAAAGGTACGTGGGCCAATGGAATTTGTCAAAGTCTAAGTACCGTGGAAACTATTGCTACATTATGATTGAATCCCCGACAAAATCTGATCTTCCTCCATGCTTTGGCTTTCCTTTCTTCATTCTTTGGGGGCTTTTCAATATTTAATTTCCAGGGCCTTTCCCTAACATATAACAAACATGAAACCCCCTAAATAATTATAATTACCATAGAGACTTATCAGTGAGATGATGTCCAATGCACAAATCATGAGGTCATTTGTTCAAGTAGACTTCTCTTCTTGAATTTTGCTGCATTAGATTACAAAGGGTTATATGGGACACTGGCTTTCTAAACATTGACAAACATAGATAGCGTTTATCTACAGGAAGAGGAGAATAAGTTAGCAGTTTCTAACATACAGTACAGCTCGATATACGGAGCTCTCAAGAGTAGTGAAAGTGCTATTTATTTACTATAGTTTACACCTGAGTCGAACATTGCTGTCAAATTCTGCTAAGTAGCAATAGATTGTTCAGAGACTGATATATGTACATGATTTCATTTCATTTCTAAGTTTCTATACGCGGTGTCAATATCAGCCATACTGCTGATTTTCAGGGAGCCGAGCTAAAACCTTTTCAAAATATTTAATCGTCCCTGTTCTCAACAAACTCTTTCAGTTTTCCTACCCTATTTTCATCTTCTTGGAAACTTGCACACATTTTTCTTATCCCCCCAAAAGGGGACAAGTCTGACCCTTCGAACTATCGCCCAATTGCAATCACTTCACTTATCTCTAAGACTTTGGAGACTATCATCACCAAACAACTGCTTGCCTTCCTTGAAAAAAAAAAACCTTCTTTCTGATCACCAGTATAGCTTTCGACAAGCCAGATCTACTGGTGGCCTTCTAGCTTACGCTGTTCATGCTTGGTCCTCTGCTCTAGAATCGTATGGTGAGAGGGAGTGATTTCTCTTGATATCTCCAAAGCTTTTTGATCGTGTCTGGCACAAAGGTCTCCTTGCTAAACTACCAATGTTTGGTCTGCACACAACCTCATTAAATGGATTGCTAGCTTTCTTTCTGACAGATCAATTGCAATTAGGGTCGATGGCTTCCTCTCTGAACCTCATTCTATCAACTCTGGTGTACTTAGGGCTCTTTATCTCGCCTTTTTTATTCATCCTCTTCATAAATGAACTACTTTCCTCTACGTCTTCCAGTATTTACTCCTTTGCCGATGATACTTATCTAAGTTCATCATTTTTATGTAATCCACAAAATCTTTCCCACTCCAATCTTTCATTCTATCGTAGCACCTCAGCTTCACTTCTCAGAAATGACTTGTCAACCATAGAGATGTGGGGTAATGACAACCGTGTTAAGTTTAATCAAGGAAAGACGACACAGGTTGTTATTTCTTAAACGTCACCAAGATTCCCCCCCCCCCTGTATTCATGAGTGGCCATGAACTGGACACTTCATCTTCTTTCACTCAACTTAGTCTTTCAGTGTCATCTAATCTTTCTTGGAAAGCCCACATCCACTCCATTGCTAAACATGAATCTCAAAAACTTGGCTTCCTTTCTAGAGCTCGTGGCTTTTTCTCTCCTTCTCAGCTACTGACTATATACAAATCTCAGATTCGTCCTTCTCTGGAATACAGCTCCCATGTTTGGGGTGGTGCTCCCAGGTATCTTCTTTAAATCTTCTTGACAAAGTCCAGTCCAAAGCCATCCGTCTCATAAATAATCCTAGTCTCACCAAATCTCTCCAATCTCTCTCATCGTCGTTTGGTAGCAGATCTGCCCATTTTCCATCGATTTTTTCATGGACATTGCTCACTGGAAATCAAAAATATTATTCCTGATCCCCTGAAGCATGTTCGACCCACTAGAAGCTCTTCTCAGTCACACCCTTTGCAAGTCACACTACCTGATCCACGAACTCTTTCCCACAACTCTTCTTTCATTCCAAGAACCTGTCAACTTTGGAACACCTTATCTTCCACTTGCTTTCCTGAATGCTACAACTTATCTTGCTTCAAATCTAACATAAAAAAACTTGGTCTCTTCTCCCTATCTAATTAACTTTCCTTTCTCTTTCTTCTTTTGTCAGGGCTTAGTTATAGGCTCTATTGGCCTTTCCCTGACATTACTTACTGAAAAAATAGACAAAATTCCAGCTCAAAAAGAAAGAGAGAGGAAGAATGAACAAGATATTTTTAGCAGCTATACGTTGCTCAGTCTATGTTTAAAAGTTGATAGATAAGGCCATCATTACTTGTCTTCAATGATGGAGCAAGTAAGGCACCCTCATAATTTCTCAAATTGTGAACCTCCAGGGTAGAGGCTTTCATGAAAAATTTGAAAATGGACGTAAGATCGTTTATCCATTTGAAACCATGTCGTGGAAGCTGTCTTTTGTGTGGTCATGTCCTCAGATGTAGCCTATTTGAGCACTTTTATCAATTTTTTGCTGGTTCACCATAGCTACTGTTCGTGTCTATTCTAGCAACACGATCCTGTAAATTTTGATACCCTATTAGGTGAGAGCTTCCAAAGCCACCCGGTGGCAATGCAACAATAGTGGAAGTGCGTCTCAACAATAACCCTTTTCATCTGTGTTTGAGGTTGCACCATTTATTCCATAAGGTCGACATTTATTTTTTATGCATGACGAAAACCTGGTATGTTCAAGATGCGTTACTCCATATTTTTCTAGGTTTTGCAATATAATGTCGTGAACTACAATTATCAAACGCATTTCTAAGCAAAGTAGTAGTTTTTTAAGTTTTGCCTACTATAATCATTACAATCATCGATAGAACTAATAGATAGGTGACTGTGAAGCGCGTAATGTCCTTATCTAAACTTTTATAGAATACATTTGCTTGCTTCAATCTGCATGCCGATACAGTTGATTAAAACAACCAATTTTTCAAATATTTTCTTCGACTTGTGGAAGTACAACAACCCTATCGAATGATATATTGTTTGTGATAGGACAAATGGCCGTACAATGGCTAATCTAAACGGAAGTTTTTTCAGCTCCTTACCAAAAGTTAGCAATACTTCAAATAAGCGCCACATTTCAATTTTCAGATACGGCGCTTAATCGAGAGCGGTGCATATTTAAATGTTGACTTGTAAAGTGAGGCGGTTACTCAAAGGCGGCGCTTACTGGAAAGCAGTGCTTAATAGAGGACTTACGGTACTTCTGTAACGGTAATCAATTAAAGAAGGTTCATAGCGACTCGTGAGACAGATAAACCTCTGTTCCAAAGTAGGTTCTCACTCAACTCAATTACCTAAATATCATATGTACATATGTCAGTGGTTAGTCATTAACAATCATTCAGTTTATATGTCATTTAGAAATGAGCATTCCTGACACACCCTAGATAAGAAAAGTGGAAATGAAATCGGCTTATAATTAGAGTGGCTATCAGACTGTCATTTTCCCATTCTATCAAACTTACCATATAAGTGATCACTGGCAATTACTTGGTTGCAAGATACCTTAACTTGTTGCTTGTGTGTCAGTTTATTCGTTAATTTTATGCTATGACCCTTGGGTAGACATAATATTTTGCTCCTTGCGGTAGGGTAGTGTTAGGTGTTTTTGTATATTAGTAATTTCCTATTATAAATGTTTAATGGAATACAAAAAATAACTGAGCACCTTTAAAATCAGGGACAACTCCGTAATCTTCCAGCAAAATAACGTGAAAAATTTGATTGCCTAAGTCTGACCAACAAACAAACTGAATTGAACCTAACCATTTATAAGTAAAACTTTTTTGTAGCTGTATATTCATTTCGCGTAATTACTTGGTCTTCATGTTAATGCCTTTAAGGTGGGGTTGTCATGGCATGTTGCACCACTTGAGTGATAAACTCAGTGGTATCGTCCCTGTAGTGTAGGTAGTTTTTATTTATAAAACTCTATATTTACATGCTATACAGTAGGTTTTGAGGGCAACAGAGCTTGCAAAGTACTTTAAAGTTTAAGAAATGAATTCCAATCCGATCAATACCCAAACTCAAGGACTTCTCCACCTGAATGAACAAATATTTGTTAAAACTCGGAAGTGAAGCTTCAACTTATGCCTGTATTACACAAAACCTATTTACAAGAAGGGCATTTTCTGTTTGTGGCATGTCATCACCGAGGCTCTTTCCAATATGGCAAAAACGTGTTCATCGTTTCTACAATGGCTTACTAAACCTAGCCACCAACAGGCTGGGGGTAGTTCATCGATTTATAGGAATGGACATGTGCACAGTTTGCCTTTATTCTCTGATCGTGGAAGATGCACATACGTGGTTGCATTTAAGACTATAAACAATGGATCTGACCAGTAGATGTTGACTGTAAGTTCGATATGAGTTTCGAAAGTGGTGGCGATCAAGTCCGCCGAGAGCTTTTATGGGGCCCGGAGCAAATGCACCAATAGAGACTTTTCAGGACGTCATTATGAGACTTAACACTAAATACGGTCATCAAAGAACTACTTCATAACTTTTGGGGTCCCTCTCGTATTCGGAGACCTCTTCCCCGCCTCTCTCGGCGTCCCATATGCTGTTTGATTAAACTAATATCGTTGCAACAATAAGTATGGCACCTGCGCTAGCAATGAAACTTGCAAAGAAGTGTTAAAAATCATTGCATATGCATAGTATAACTGTAAGAACTATGATCTTCATCTGCACAATATCTGTGAAGGAGTTAGGTAACTGCTAGGACAGAAATAGATATTATCTTAAGCAACACGAGTCTCATATGTGAAATACCAGAAATTTGGACATTCTGTTCAATCAGGACGATGGATAATTCACTGTATACATGACTACTAAATTTCATAAAAGTACTGAAATACTGCTTCTTTGTATTTCCTAATCAGGTTTGTTATTCCTTAGTAATTACACGGCGGGTAGATTAGTCGCTATACCCATTGCATATCTCAAGCCACAATGGCCCTTCATCTTCAAAACATGTCGATAGAGGACGAAGGTACCCGCAATGTTATCTGCGATAGAGTTCCATTTTGCTGGTATACGGGGCAGATGCATGAATGCCTCCAGGAAAACGCCAACATAAAAGACAATTCAGCACTTCTTACTAACCATACAGTTGCACAAAGAATCTAAGGTAAGAATGAGTGTGCTAGCACGATACACTTGGTTTGCACTGGCATTAGCATTCCTGCTTGTGGCTAGCAGCAGTTGCAACTATACGTATGAATCTTCAACATTCTACATTCGACATTACTTCGCCAAATGTCTACATTACGATACAACACGACAAATCTTCGTATTTACTTCAATCTGTAAGGAGAAATTTCGATGGTCATCGGGTGCCAGACTTTTCCATGTTCCAACCAATCGATGTGTCAATGTTAACTCCACAGTTGATGGAAGCTACCTTGTCTTGTCATCTCAATGTCACTCAACATCCAACCTCTTCCAATATGATCAAGCCAACCGTGCCATCATTCATTTACTTTCTGCAAAGTGCTGGCATCCCGAGAGTGGATCAGATAATCCTTCTTCCAATGTTGGTGTTGTAATCAAGTCCGGTTGCCATCTTTATACAAACAAGTATTATTTCAGGCCAAATGCTTATTACATAATCAGACACTTCAGTGGCTACTGTTGGATGTATATAGATTTCATAAAGTTGAGAAACCCCCTTGTTTGTGACCGTTTCCAATATGAAAGTGACAATCGCCTGAGGCACGTTAATTCTGGAAAATGCGTTGGATATGGTGATAATGCTCCGTACCTTCTCAAACTAACACAAGACTGCAGCTCTCCAAATACTGTCTTCAAACTGAATGAGTCGAATATTCTGGTAGCACCTTTTGGTTGCGTTCATCCCTCTTCAGGATCTCTGAACCCACCAAACAATGACCTATTGGATTGCAGTCCGCTCTGTGCAGATGAAAACCGAATGAGATTCTACTTACTTGATGAGAGAGGTAAATTATACTAAGTGATATGTTTAGCATGTTAGCAGTCTTATTCAAGCTGTTCTATATGATACCTCAGAAGAAAGCATAAACAATGGAGGAATGGTATGAATTCCAGCGATAAGAACAGTGAACATATCAAATGTGAAATCATGTTGTTTAGTCATTAGATCCATATTTTGAGATGGTATTTACAGAAGTAGTACAAAAGATTCTAATTTAAACCAAATATTTACATTAAAAGAGTTATACTGTATATACCCAGCGTTTATCGGCAAGTTCCGCGGGTGCACTCTATTCCAGTCCAAATATTGGTCCTCTCTTTGACAGCAAATAGTATTAGCTCATGTATGACACTGTGGTTCACAGTGTTCCAATCACATTCATACATGGCCTTACTTGCTCTTCAGACGCTAACCCAGGGAATACGCGAATTAGTTTAGCCCCGGGCGAACCCTGCTGCAGGTACATTGCAAAATTGTGTTTCAATGATCTTCCAGTCAATATTCCTACATGCGAAGATTTTGTCTGGAGGCAGGCAACAAGACTATAAAAGTTGCTGCAAAATTTCATGACATTAACAACTTGTGGAAATAAAATCTTGCAGACATGTATCTCCTTTCAACGGGTTTTGATATCTTGATATATATGGCTGCATCTATGAAAATACGCAAACTTGTGGTGAATTTAAAAATTTTTGAAATTTTTGAAGACGAAAAATGTCAGACTAGTCGGGAATTAATCTGAAAGTAGAATGGGACTTGCCATTCGTAGAATTTCACTAGCCCTTGACTTAGTTTTTAATTAAGAAAGATATATCAATTTATCAAGTTCCAGGTGGAAACACCGTTAATGAGAGTAAAGCTAACAGACTATAAGACAGTCAAACTTCGAGGTGTTAATGTTATATGGCATTGTGGGTGATACCTAAACTTGGCATCAAAGGGAGCTCTCTACATGCAACTTTATAAACGGACGTGGCTTCATTGTAACAACCAACAACATTTGCAGATACAACTACTATTGCTTACGTTAATCAAACTTAACAGTGTCATGAATGAATTTTTGACTAAATCATTTAGACTTATCTTCACTTCTCTTACTGATTACAATGCCTTTCAAAAGTAGTTGTAACATCTAGACAATTGTATGACTTTCCGACTCCTGTCGCTTTTCCTTGACACCAGTCAAAACGCAAACCCCTTTCTTCCCCTTAAACAATGTTGATTCGATAGCGAAAACCCCTAGGTTTACACACACGCATCATTTTGCGCCTTCGAGTTGCTCAAGTGTGCTTCATGCAACATTGTTTAACGGGGGAGGGTATGCTATAGCTTGTCTGTAGCGTAAATCAATGCAAGTGTTCCAAGACTATTTGCAGGCACTGTAGCTACCTTAAACGTTTATTGGTGAGATTACTGGCGGTTCAGAACTCATTCGATTTATTTATGATTTCCACAGATACACTGAAAGTGAAAATATATTCAGATACATGTGATGACACATCAGGAGATTGTGCTGCTGCACGTGGTCATATAACAATAAATGGTCATCAACATACCACAAACGTTCGAGGCATCAACGCTGTTCTCTTTGACTATCGAAGTGGAGTATATGAGCATAGGAGTTCATATGATGTATATGGCTTTGCTAATGCAAGAACAACTCTCACAAATTTCTTAAATGGTCTGACATCAGGCAAAATTCTCTTCATGTCTGTCAGGGATTCTGTAACACTTGATAAATCATCAGCAATGGTCTTGCAGCGTTTCGGTGTTTCAGCCACATTTGCTACAACTAGTTTACCGAAATCCCGTTGCTCAATGGCTACTGTTGCATATACTGGCGGAGAAAGGAAGGAATGGGAACAGTCCATTAATAAAGTGGGAGGAACAGGAGCATCTGTGATTGAGAAAACAATTTACATTTTCAGGGAACTAGATGGTAGAGATGACTGTTCTCAAGAGATGGGAATACAAAGTAGAAAGATACCTGATTCGGCATTTAGTGCAAAGTCCATTTGGAATAATGATGCAGGTCACTTTCCTAATAGAGCAAGATTACATAATAGGCGGTATTCCGGATGGTGCTCCGCCAAGGATAGTCCAGTAACGGATTATCTACAAGTCGACATTGGAACAGTGAAGCTATTGACAGGAATAGCTATACAAGGGGATGGGTTGTTCAACGGCGTCAATTATGTCACAAAATTCGTTATCGACTATAGCACTGATGGATCAACATGGGTGACGTACAAAGACATTGGTAGCAGTAATACGAGGGTATTTGATGGCATTCGACGTAAGGGACAATGGGAAACTGGAATCAACTGGTTCAACAGAACCATGGCCAGATACATTAGAATTATCCCATCCGCGAGGGAGACATCTATCTCTGTATCGTGCATAAGGATGGAACTTTATGGGTGCACACCCAAAGTACCAATCTTCCAACATGGTGGCAACGACAGTCCAAGTCGTGAAATACAAGGCACATACTCCAATTCACTTACCCTTCATTACACAGCGCCTGCTATGTCACACGCGATACTTGAACTATCAACAGCACCCGCATCATTACATGTAAAAATTGATCAGGTTCATTTCTTAAACGTAAATGCTTCAATCACAAGTGATGGTGCGTTAGGGACCAATGAAGTTACCGTGAAGATGAAAGCCAACCAGACAATAAAAACTGATCCTGTTGCCATAGTTGAACATAAAGCTATGAAACCGAGCTGTCATGCATTGAATGTGGATTACAAATTCATGGTTAGTATCCATAGCAGTGCTTACCAATCACCAACAATAAATACAGTGCCGCACAGTATGTCTTTCAGTAGTAGAAAAGAACCCAATGAAATCTAGAGTCCATGAAGTCTTAATACTTCTCAGGTTCCTTGCCAGTGAAGATCATCCTATGACTTTAGATCTTAGCCATAAGGATACAAAAGTCTCAAATCTGGGTAAACGATATCAAACTTTTTGCATTAGCTCCTAGACCATGCAAATAGGAGAGGGTTTCTAATTGCCGAAAAAGCTAGCCACTGAGAAGCACTATTCCTTCTATGATACAAGTTTGGGCATAAGGACCTTGCTTTTTATCAAAATTTCATGACTAGTCAGCATTCCCAAATCGTTCCTCACAATACACATGTCTTGCATTTTCCAACCCCTTCCCCAGATTATTAATCTTGAGAACATTTTCCAACCTTCCTGATTATCCTCACCCAGCCCCCAAGTACTCGGTACGAACGTATTTCTTCCTTGTTCTATAGAACAACCATACTTTATCGAATTAGGCTTACTCATTCACAATTTAATTTAGAAATCAACGAGAGATAGCAACAAATGTACGAGAAAATCCCAATGTTTTTATTCATAATGCACATTAAACAATCTAGGCCTCTCACTTCTCCATTACATAGCTTTGAAATGTAAGGAGTACAGCCAAAACGCGATTCACTGTCATACTATGACTGCCTTAATTACAACCTAAGATAATGCTGATAGAATATTTTTCTGAATGGAACAATATGTTCCATATTCAAAGCTTTCATAACTATATTACAATATCAGGTTCTAGATGCAGGAGAACCAACCAGACACGTGTGGAGTATATCCGGCTTCCAGACCAATGAAAAGTTCATCATATATGCCAAACAATATCAGCTCAAAAGAAAACAACCTGACAAAAGTATTCTCGAATTCAATGTCACCAATCTAAATAACAAACACCAACAACTTAACAATGGACAATCAATCCAACTCAACCTGTCAATTTCTCATCTTTTGTCACAAACGGATGGAAGCCATTCCAATGCTTACAATATTGACATATTCATCTACTATGACACTGCCTTCATTCAGCTTCAGTCAATCCACTTTGTTGAGAAAGATAGGTTCAGCTTGGCTCCAGTATCAAATACTACCCACAACACTGGCCTAATTCACTTCCATACAAATACGCTCTGGCTGCTCAACAATCAACACCTCTCAGTTCATTTCAAAGTTACCATTCCAACTACAATTTTGAAAGGAGACAAATGCAGTGGAGAACTTCTTATTGATTTCAAATATCTCACAAATTTGCAACAATTTAATGGAACAAATAACAACACTCTTGCCAAAGTAATTCCGTACCGATGCAAAATCGATCAATGGAAAGATGTATCGTTGAAATCTGTCCGTTTGCAGTTGTCTCAACTCAGCATGGTGTTTGATGATGTAAATGGTGAATTCGTTTTCTGTCTGCACAAAGTGTCGTTCAAAAAGAGAAATGGACCATTTTGTTACAGACAAATAAAGGAGAGGGATGAATGGATTGGAATGAGCGAAATGGCTGTTGTGTTGGGTATTGATAAAACATCAAGAATTCTTTATGGCATTGATAGAACTGGAAAGGTTTACCTTCAATCATCTTACCCTTTCAACCAGTTTTATCAAATTGAAGATTCTTTGTGGTTAAGCAAAGAAAGCAACCCCATAACACAAAAGGCAATTACAGTGAATGATGTGTCAGCACTATCATTAAATCCAACAGCCAATTACATTATATCGGATACATCCGGTATTCAAGTTTGGGCAGCTACAAAACTGGGCATTCTGAAGAGAAAGGAAGGAGTTTTAACACGAGTAGTTAAGTATTGACACTTCTCTCTAAATGCAGAAAAGCTAATAACAAACATGCATATGCTGTTCACTCCATGCCCATTAATTAGGCCTAGTTTAGTCAATGCAATTTGAACGCTGCGAATAAAATTCAGTTAAATTCACTCGAAAAGACCCTTTGAGATGAATGCAATTATTGCTCATTTTAGACAGGATTGAAAAAAGAGCGAATCGAATTGTGCTAAGTGTCTAGAGAACGGGACATTTTCGGAATAAAACAATTTTAAGCCCGCAAATTTTATTTTCTCCTACTTTTTGATGGCTTCCTTGAAGAAAGCTTGTGTCTAACTTACTATACTTTTTCAATTATGATATGTAAGCAAACGTCAGATAAAATACTCGTAGTCGAAAGACGAGACAAAGATTCCACTGAGGGAAGATTTCAATTATGTTCACTTTTCATCAGCCTATGTTGACGGTCCTTTGCCAATAATCTTCTATTATAAGGGGCTGTTCAATAATTACGCCGCACTGAAATTGCCATTTTTTAACCACCCAACCCCCAGCGTCACGCTCTGAATCACGAAAAACGTGTAGAACTACCATAGAGGTAGGTCTGTCTCTATGAGAACTACCCACCCCCAAGGCGTGATGTAATTATTGAACAGCCCCTAAAACCAATAAGCAGAAGGCACAAGCTTTTGAAGGTTGCCTTTCTGCATGCCTTTCCTCTCATCCTGCTTGGTGCTAGACCAATTTCAGGCTCTACCAGCTGCCTTTTCATTAACAGTTGCATTTCTTCTTCCTCATTTTCTTCAGTTTCGTCTTCTTCAACATTTTCATCTAAACGCTGTGAACTTGGGATTTTATCCTAACACTCTATAGAATAACAACTTGTAACCGTACGTTCGTTACTGTCCTGTGATATAGAAAAGGATAGCCGGGGATTCATTTCCCCCTAGCTGTAAATTGAAAGGAGGCCAGTAACCTCGCTTTCAGAAGATATTTTTGGAAGTGAGACCACTTAACCCAAACATATACCATTCGAAAGTCGTAAACTTTTTGTGTTTCCGATGGAATCATTCCAATTGAACAATTAGAGCTTACAAAACTGAGAGTATTAAGAACGATTCTTTACTGGACCACATTCTCAGTTTCTTAAGTAAACATTTATACCAAGATTTAAGTTTCGAAAATATAGAAATGTGTATGGGGCTCCGTTCTGTTCAAAATTCTTTGAATTAATTGCTAGTAGTATTGGAATTAATTATATGGTATGCAGAAATTAATTTTATCTTTTATAAAAGTAATTTTATCTGCTTCTCCGATAATTGTTTATTTCAATGTCCCATAATTATTTTTATCTTCTTCTTGTCACTATTTTCTTCTGAGTTCTTATATTTATTAATAATCATATTCTCAGAATTAATTTTATCTTGTTCTTCAATTATTATTTAGATCATGTCACTGAATTATTTTTATCTGTTTGCTGTAGAATTTCACGTATCCAGGGTTGAATTTCCCGTATCCAAGGTGAGACAATAGAAAGACAATAGCTACAGCTAACATTAGGCCTAGTTCTAGAATGCCTCGAAGAAGAAAAAGACTTTTGATCGCAAGAGAAGGAAATCCGCGCGGATTTCCATTATTCTTGCGACATTTAAAGGGAATGCTGACCGTTTTTCAATCTGATGAGCTTCCTTTTGTAACGTAAAGGTGTTCTATGTACTAGTATATTTTATATTGTATCATGTTCCTTTAGCCGTCATGTTGCGTGTGCCAATCTTACGTTCATATGAGTTCTGTTGTTCGTAGTAAACACCCTTTCCGGGCAATGTGCTGTACCTGTCAATGTATCTGTCATTTGTCATGTACTGTGTTAGTATTATGTACTCTGTGCGTAATGATTTAGTCTTAGTCTTTGGGTTGAATAACAAGTGAATACAACAAGAAGTGTTGTTTCTGAGTTTGAAGCCTACATTAGGCCTAGGCTTGAGGCCTAGGCCTAAGATCGCCTCCGGGTATGCCAGAGTGGACCATCTCAGGTTAAAATAACCGTTACACTTTGTCTGCAGAGTCCCAACATAAAAACCGGTTTTAATCCAAAAACCGGTTGTTAGTCGCATCGGCGACGTTGATCTTCTTCTGAAACGATGTGAGGACTAATGGCAGTATCTTCATTATGTTCAATCAACAAAAAGACATATTCGATGATTGAATTCAAGGAAAGCTCTAGTTGTTGCAGAGACAAGTCAAAACCCTCTACGTTTGTACTTAGAGAATTCCCTCCATTAGTTAGTTTAGCGCTAAAGTCAGAGGAACATCACCATAATGCGCACCTATAGTGATCATAGAGCCAATTCAAAGACTCCATCATAAATACAGAAAGGATTTCAAAATTGATATATAAAAATTAACTTACTCCCTCGTGTGAATAACCAACGGACAAGTCTTTTTGTATTTCCTCAATGTCACCGATGTCTGTACCACTGTTGCTATCTTTCTGCATCATGTTCAGGCACATAACTAGGAATTTTCGAGGGCAAGGTTCTAGTCCGCATAAAAAGCCACACCAAAACTTCTTTCAAGAGCGGGATGCAGCTTCGAATACTATTTTGTAGACGAAGGATAGACCCATGGCCAAGGAAGTTTGCTAGGAGAGAGGAGCACAGTTACTCCATTCACGGTGATTACTAGTCTGCTAAGTGGTCTAGAGGGAAGTTGTGGGAAGGCTCGATGCTTACTTTTGCAACGTAGGAGGACCCACCATGGTTAGGTCTAGCGCGACAGAAAGTCTTTCAAATCTCACCCCTCTAGACTGGCGCAAAAACGGCATCTGTCAGACTGAAACTTCGCTAATTAGTATATTGACTTATTGCAGACAAACGAAAAGCCTGCAGTGAAAAGCAACATAGACATTTAAAATTCCCTGAAAAAATGATGCCATAACTGATGGATGAAAAACAAAGCAACTTTGGTTAAACATCATTTACTTAGGCAGTGGTGGAGCAGGGCGGGCAGCTCCCCCAATAGTTTCTGAGTTAGTATTTGAAGATGTATTAAATAGCTTTTTTACTTGATTGCATGAAACAATGCCCCCCCCATCCGTGTCAGCTGTCTGTGGATCTGTAGGATATCAATGACTTTTCTTCACGATGAGAACATCAACAAAATAGAAAATGAAATTAGGCTCCGAGCTCTCTCAGCTTGGACTTCCATGGAGTAAAAGACAAGGCGAGAGTTTATTTCCTCCGTTAAAATCTTCATTTCAAATGAGAGACGGGCAAGGTCACAGTCCCTGATTGTTATCGCTGAGGGACGTTGGGAATATCAACTCTCCCCAAAGCAGAAATATCATGAAAGGTAAGTGATGGTGAGCGAAGAAGAGTTGTGAAGAAAGGAAATGAAACGATGTCATCTATGGTGTGTGTTAAAAATATAGTCTCTCGTTATGTATCTCGAAATGAAGTCTCTCGAAGTGAACTGTCTCTCGAAGTGAACTGTCCTAGTGAAGTGTCGAATCTCCGAAGCTCTTGTTGTTTCACTCCTGCATAGCGTCACCATTTTCATCAGTCTGTGTGTGCCGTCTTCGTACAGCGATGAAAAGTCTTAGTCTGCTTGCAAGTGAGCGTAATCTTGATGCAAAAATGTTAGAATAGAAACAGAAGAATTTTCATGATTTCTCTACTGTCAAGGCTAAGGGTGATTTTAATCAGATATATTAAGCAAAAATGGTTCCGAACTATTCCAAGAAAAGGGACACTTTTATGCTTTTGAGAAAAAGTGCAGAGGCCTGGACCCCCAGGACCCCCTATAGTTGCGCGCCGTAATGATGGGCAGCCGTTTTCGAAAGAACGCCATTTCAACTGCTTCAAGGACTGTTTCACGCATGCGCTCTTCTTCGAAATCCTTGAAAATCACAATTTTCATTCGTGATTCTTGATCAATCATTTTAATTCAATCCGCTGATAATGCGCCCGAACGTTCTGATAATTATTTCGCCCATCCGTGTAAAATGAAGGTACAGTTAAAGATATTATCATAGTGTACATGTATCATTTTGCATATAGGACGTCATATGACGTTTGCAGTGGAAGTATCGGACAATTTGAGATTGAGTTACCTTATTGCAGTTAATATGTTACTATATCTTCTCAAAATTTGCTCTGAATGGTTCTTCATTCACACTGAGTAGGCAATGTGCATAAGATCTGTTCTGTGTCAAGATTCACATACTGCGCTCTTTACTCATATGGATGTAGTCCAAAAATATACGTGTTGCCAATCTCCCGAAACGAAACTTTTGGGAGGGGATAGGGTTCCCAGCACCCTCTAAAGATCAAGAACGACGTTTTCTTCCAAATGCTTTGGTTACGTATACTGGCCTGGGAATTCTGTAAAATTTCATTTAAGTCGCTCATTCACTACTGACTTATTCATCAGTGGTAAGCACATTATATAAAGTTAATGGAAAATGAGCAGAGCTAGATGTTTCATGTCTAAGTATCCATCTCTAGGTATAACAGTCTTCTCATAGAGAACACAACGCCTGTTCATTGGGTACCCACGTTTCACACCATTCTGCACCCTTCGTATTCCACTTTCAAGAACTGTATATAAGGTTTTCTTTTTCAGGCCTCTTTATTATTTATTCTTTCATTTAACGGTTACAGGTAGTCATAGAATACTATTTATAGCAACACTGGGCATATGATTAAAAATTAATGATTATGATTAAAAAATAATGAGTAAATTTAAGCATTTATTACCAAGGACAATAGCAGGTGAATTACCAAATACAAATCCTGCAGGTTAAATGCTAAATAGTGTGTATTTTGATTCTTTTCCTGAAGGGTATACGATAATAACAAAACAGAGTCGTGTCTTTTTGCATATACAAGCATAGCCGCTAAATGTCTGAGAGCCCTGTCAGGCCTATTTTCTCCTAAACTAATTGACCAATCATCACGAAGAATGGGCTTTGCCTCAGCATGAGTGGTCAGAATCCTGCATGATGATTGGTCAATTAGGTTGGAGAAAATAGACTTGACATGGTTCTTAAACATTTGGCGGATATGCTGCCTGTACCTTGCATTCACTTTATCAATAATGATTATATCAACACCTGTTTACTGTTGTCTCCATGCTCTAGAGCAGTGATTCCTAACCTTTTCGAATTATTCTGCATGGCGGTCCCCTATATCATACTTTCTCAAAGCGAGATAGTGATCAACGTAGAGGGTGGATCTCTGACGACATTTACACTTAACTGTTATCTTACGGCTATAACAACAACTTGGTATGTTAACGTGCGTAATTTCATACAATACACAATGATCAGTCACTATACGTAAGCATTCCAGTTCCTACTAACTGGTCGTGATTTTTGTGGCTCATAACCCCTGGAGCCTCCGACGTAACTAACAAAATACTACACAAAAAGGGCACTCCTCAACCATTCTCATGCGTTGAGAGTCCAAATGCACAACAACAAAATGCTGCGTACTAAACAAAGGTATAAGTACTTTTTCAAGCTACTAATACCTGGCCTAATCGTCCAACGATAGTTAAATCTAGACGACAACCGTAAATTCTATATGCGTAAATCTAAATCTCAAATTAACGGTATTACACTGCAATGAAAAATAAGTACTACTAGTAATGGTAATATACTTTGCTGTTCCCAGCGCAGAAAAACATAAGTTAATCTAGCCTCCAACAAGAACAGCACTGACAATTTCAGAAACGTATTAATCATATAAAGAACAGAAAAGGCTCAAGAAAAGCACAGAAATATCTAATGAAAAAAGGGGATTGATAGTTCCACACATATTCTTGCAATGGGTAAGCTATTCATTTCATCTGTTACGCTTGAAACTACAGTGCGTTAGTAATCATTCGGAAAATCTTTAGGGCAAAAATTGAAACAAACTTCGTCATGGATGGGAATAAGCAATTTTGAGCAATTCCCCCTCCCATCAGCGAATCTTTCATCTCCTGTATAAGCGACTCGTTTACCATAACCACACAGCCACCTGTTTATGTGTTGATCTTCATATTAGGCAAGTGTATTCCCGTGAATAAAGAGAAACATCCAAATAAGACCCGATACACACAACACACGTACCATGACTATCACGGTCCGGACGCCAATGCAGCGAAATCATTCAGCTTAAACCACCATTCACTCAATTGCTGAGACTGAATCTCAGTACTCAGTGGATCCATGGGGTGCCAGCCTATAGGTTCAATTAATGACCAGAACACTTTGGCTAGTCTAGAGCTATTTGGCCTTCTATAGTCAAATGTACTTCATGGAAATTACTGAATACAAGCTGAATTACTTCACAGCAACTATTAATTCATTATTTATCCTACATTAGTGTATCCACAGCAACTATGGACTATGGCAGCCAAGTGACATCTAATCATATAAAGGCAGGTAAACATTCTTTCATAATTCAGTACAAATTTTTCATTGCCAACTGCTGTCGAAGGTAATCAATAAACAGAACGTACTCCACAGATTCAAGTCTAGATAACTCGTATGCACACTTACTCAGAGCTGGCAGGATGTGTTCCGGAATGAGTGGGTATTGCTTTTGGTATAAAGTGGCAATCATTTTGTTCCTTGCTATACACAGCAATTGTAACTATACGCCTGAATCCTCCACATTCTACATTCGACATTACTTCGCCAAATGTCTCCAATACGATACAACACGACATATCTTCGTATTTACTTCAATCTGTAAGGAGAAATTTCGGTGGTCATCAGGTGCCAAACTTATCCATGTTCCAACTAATCAATGTGTCAATGTTAACTCCACAGTTGATGGAAGCTTCCTCGCCTTGTCATCTCAATGTCACTCAACATCCAACCTCTTCCAATATGATCAAGCCAACCGTGTTATCATTCATTTACTTTCTGCAAAGTGCTTGCATCCTGAGAGTGGATCAGATGATCCTTCGTCCAATGTTGGTGTCGTAATCAAGTCCGGTTGCCATCTTAATACAAACAAGTATTATTTCAGGTCAAATGCTTATTACATAATCAGACACTTCAGTGGCTTCTGTTGGGTATATGAATCCTCAACCAACTATCTCAAGTTGAAAAATCCTAATGTTTGTGACCGTTTTCAATACGAAAGTGACAATCGCCTGAGGCATGTGAACACTGGCAAATGCGTTATCTATCAGGAGAGTTCTCCATACTATCTCACTTTAACACAAGACTGCAACTCTCCAAGAACTATCTTCAAACAGAATGAATATTCGAACATTCATCTAACAGGCACTTATTGCATTCATCCCTATTCCGGATCGCTTACTCCGCCATTAAATGACTACCTGGTCCGATATCACACTTGTGGAGCTTATGACCAGATACGATTCTACTTCTTTGACGAAAGAGGTAAAGTACAATTTATTCTAGTTAACTGATAAATTCAAAGAAAATGGTTATGATATATACAATGCAAAAGCAAATTGAAACCTTCAAGATGACAGTCTAATATATACTATTAATGGCATGACTTTGCACTAGCGTAAAATGAACTCAAGCTGTTCCTGTAAACTCTTGGCTTTTCATTAAAAATGTCATCTTTTGTACCCCTAAATAATGCCTGTCAGTGATTTTGCATAAAATCATTTGTTCCTTAGGGACTTATTCTGTAAATCAGCTACTTTCTGTATAGGAGAATGCCGGAATAGGGAATGTGTGGGATATTACACCTTTGCTTTTGCAGAAGCCGCAGCCAATTTTTCGGCTGTTCGGTGGAAATTGGTACAATGTCTGTAGTTATGAAGCATTAATCAAACTTATAGGTAAATTTCTTTTGTTATACTCCCTCCCACTTAAAAGTCCTTCGACGCATCACTGTGTGTATGTGTCATAGGGCTATAGAACCTTGCAAAAATTCTACACAAAACGTTAAGTGATTCATAAAGGTGCAACTGTCAACATAATCATGTATCCAACCCTGAACCTCATTTCATTCTTAAAAACAAATAAAGCCAACATTTCACAGTACTATATGATCAAGTGGTTCTACAATACATCACTTGATGTCAGCATTTTGCAGATTCATTGGTATAATACCACCTAACAGAAAGTGACTTTCTGTTACGTGGTATTATACCAATGACTTTAAGTCGTCATTCTTCTAAATATTGAATAACCTTATTGTACTTCCTGGACTGACGGCTGTCTATATTTATTGATAGCTTTCGTTTATAGTTGTGTTTGTGCTTATTCTGTGTGTTATCTGCAATCTTCAGCAATAGATTTAGAGACAAGGTTAGTCTTTAGTAACAAAGTTGCAGCGCAGTTTGCTTGCACGTGTCCTGTAAACTAATATTATAATATTTGACAACTGGCTCTTTCCACGGGACTGGAACCCGCCATTCCCCGATGAGGAAGATTCTGTTTTGTCAAATAGCGACTGATCAAAGTCCTTTCAATCTTAATAGATGTACTCAAGGTAAAGATATTATCAGAAAGTTGTGATGATGTAGTACCAGACCAATGCGGCCTTCCAAGAGGACATATAACAATAAATGGTCATCAATATAGTATCAACACTCGAGGCGTCAACATTGTTCTTTTCGATTATCGAAGTGGGATATATGAACACAGAAGTTCATATGATGTATACAGTGGTTCTAGTGCAAGAACATATCTCACTAACTTTTTAAATGGTCTGACATCAGGTAAAATACTGTTCATGTCAGTCAAAGATGGAGTAGCATTCGATGCGTCATCAGCAACAGCCTTGCAGCGTTTCGGCGTTTCAGCAACATTTGCTACAACTAGTTTACCGAAATCCCGTTGCTCAATGGCTGCTGTTGCATATACTGGCGAAGAGAGGAAGGAATGGGAACAATCAATTAACAAAGTGGGAGGAACAGGAGCATCTGTGATTGAGAAAACAATTTACATTTTCAGGGAACTAGATGGAAGAGATGACTGTTCTCAAGAGATGGGAATACAAAGTAGAAAGATACCTGATTCGGCATTTAGTGCAAATTCCATTTGGGATAATGATGCAATTGCCTTTCCATATAGAGCAAGACTACAGGAGACATCGTATGCTGGATGGTGTGCAGGCAGAAATGCCCCTGTGTCGGATTATCTACAAATCGACCTTGGAACCATGAAAATATTAACAGGACTAGCTATACAGGCACATGGAATGTACTATGGTCTCCATTACGTTACAAAATTCACAATCGAGTTCAGTAGTGATGGATCAACATGGGTGTCCTATAAAGACATTGGCAGCAGTAATACCAAGGTGTTTGATGGCATACGACGACAGGAACAGCTCGAAACTAGAGTAAATTGGTTCGATAGAACAATGATCAGGTATTTTAGAATTGTTCCATCTGCAAGGGTAACAGAAAGTACAGCTTCAACATGCATAAGGATGGAACTGTATGGATGCACGCCCAAAGTACCAATCTTCCAACACGATGACAATAAAATCTCAAATCTTAACATACTGGCAACATATTCCAATTCACTCACAGTTTATTACTCAGTACCAACACAATCAAATCCCAAAATTGAAATATCAACATCAGCTGATAACAAAACATTAAACCACAATATTGATCAGCACCATATACGTAAAATCGATTCTTCCATCACATATGATAATGGAACAGTGGATGCTAATGGTGGAAATGTGGAGATACAAACGAATGAATTGAACAAGATTGACAGCTATGCAACAATTGGATACAACACTGCAGAACCAAATTACTACATTTTCAATGTTGATTACAATTATCAGGTAAGCAACAAAAATACACTCCTGAAGTTCGATATGCAGAAGTGTTGGCTCTGTCAGCATTTTTACAGGATATTTAGTCAAATTGTTCTTAATGTAAGAGTGTGAGTCATTTGTATAATATAATTAACGTTTCAAAAATACTCTTCTTGCTACGTAATCACAGTGTCTTCTCTTTCAATGTCATTGCAATATATCCTTCTTGTGACAGTAAAATATTTTATTCATCCTACATCATCCATTACAATGACAAAGTTTTCGAACATATGCTATAAATGGCGGCTCTAATCGGTCAAGGGTCCTATCTTTAAAAGTTACATAACAAAGTTATCACACTGTAGGGCACTTCTTCTATCTTACTTTTGGCAGGAAAATATTCGTCTTATCCAGTAGCTGTTTTAGGGATCGCGGGGCGCGGTACGTGGGCCGAATTCATCTGCGGGGCCCTTGTTTGAAAGTGTCAGTTCTCTTAAGAATGTGGTTTAAATGCTTTGATTTTTAAGGATAGCCACACATAAATAAAAAACACCGAGGGTATTTACATGTTTTCCTGAGATTTCTTTTCAATTTTTTCTTAGACGCTGGGCCCCTTCTGGATTACCAAAAGCGCGGGGCCTGGGGCCATGGCCTCTTTTGCCCCCTGAAACCGCCACTGGTCATATCATCACAACACATCCTTCTTGTGCCATCACAATATATATTCTTCATACTTCATTTATATATGATCTTCCTATGTAACCACAGTATACATTCTTCCCTTTACAGCACAATTTATGTTTCGTTATTATCCATAAGCTCTTGCTACGTCGTGACAATCCACATTGTTTCTATCTTATCACAATATGGCCGCCCTATTTCAATCAAATATATATTCTTCTGTGTCATCGATAGCGGTGACATCAGAATATGGTGTCAATAGCCTCATCCAAACCTTGCATTTTGCTCACAGCCCAGATATATAATCGCCAACAAATCAGATTCAAAACGGTCATTCAAAACGGTCATTCAAAACCTTTAACTAGGTTGGATTGATAGGGGATACCTGTCTACTTGGGAAGATGAGTACTGTGTCTATTTGCTATTTCCACATTTGTTTCCAATGAATTGCAAATATGGCTACGTTCACACTGATCCGTACACAGTACTCCCAGATTTTGACGAGGGAAATTGCGTCTCTTCGCACAGTTGCGGTTTCAATCAAATGCGTTGTAAATAAGGTAGGTATCTACCCCACTACAAATTCTGCAAACAGCTTCGGTGCTAAGCAGATCCAATACTAACAACTCCAACTAAAATCGAGTACATTAGTGCTAAAAATCCACTCATGTTCTCGCGACCTCGTCAATAACAAAGTATCTGATACATATTTGACTGTTGCCTTCAGAGAACTCTTACCATGGTACTGTTGCTAACTTACTGAAAATGGTTCTCACTTAAATGTGTAGTCAAACACCTCCAGTTTTGAAGCAGACCAGTTTGACTGCTAAGCACAGACGGGTAGATTTTGCTCTGCTTTACTATTTAACGTGTTCTATAAACATACGCTGGAATATTTTACAAGACAACATTCAATATTCAATGTATCATATCTACATAATATGTCGATAATACCTAGGATCTTCTTTATCATATCCATTTATAAATATCAGGTTCTTGACGCAACACGATCAACTGGGTATGTTTGGAGAGTAATCAGCTTTCAAACCAATGAAACATTTGTCATTTATACCAAACCACATGAATTCAGTAGAAAACAAACAGACAGAAGCATTCTTCAATTCAATGTTACCAATCTACACAACCAACAATTTATTAATGGACAATCAATCCAACTCAGTCTATCAATCTCTCATCTCTTGTCACAAACGGATGGAAGCCATTCCAATGCATACAATATTGACATATTCATCTATTACGACACTGCCTTCATTCAATTTCAATCAATCAATTTTGTTGAAAAGGACAAATTCAGTTTGGCCCCATCATCAAATACTACCAACAAGGGCCTAATTCACTTCCATACAAATACGCTGTGGCTGCTCAACAATCAACACCTCTCAGTTCATTTCAAAGTTACCATTCCAACTGCAATATTGAAAGGAGACAAATGCAGTGGAGAATTTCTTATTGATTTCAAATATCTCACAAATTTGCAACAATTTAATGGAACAAATAACAACACTCTTGCCAAAGTAATTCCGTACCGATGCAAAATCGATCAATGGAAAGATGTATCGTTGAAATCTGTCCGTTTCCATTTGTCTCAACTCAGCATGGTGTTTGATGATGTAAATGGTGAATTCGTTTTCTGTCTGCACATATTCTCGTTCAAAAAGAGAGATGGGCCATTTTGTTATAGACAAACAAAGGAGAAGGATGAATGGATTGGAATCAGCGAAATGGTTGTTGTGTTGGGTATTGATAAAACATCGCGAATCCTTTATGGCATTGATAGAACTGGAAAGGTTTATCTTCAATCACCATATCCTTTTAATCAGTTTTATCAAATTGAAGATTCTTTGTGGTTAAGCAAAGAAAGCAACCCCACAACACAAAAGGCAATTACAGTGAATGATGTGTCAGCACTATCATTAAATCCAACAGCTGATTACATTATATCGGATACATCCGGTATACAAGTTTGGGCAGCAACAAAATTGGCCATTTTGAAGAGAAAGGATGGAATATTAACACGAGTAGTTAAGTATTGACACTTAACTTTAATGACAGAAGAACAAATTACTAATATAAATATGTTGTTGAATCCATGCCCATCAGTCGGCATAACCAACACAGCATTAAATCTACTATTAATGAAGGCAACATTGTCATTTAACGATATGAGCCTGTTTCAAAACTTCCATTTGTTTCTGTTGGATGCAAATCTATACTTCAAGAATGAATAAAAATTGTTCAGTTCTATGGTGGTCCATTGTTCTCATTGAAAAACATAATGATATATGATAAACGATCTCGTACAGAAATTAATTTGGTTATGCTACAATACTTTTGAAGAACTTGAAGGGCGGATCTTACGAGAACGGACACCACCAAATGCTGATAAATTATATATCAATCGATAGGTCTCACCGTCCTTAGTAAGAATCTGCAATAATATCTGCGGAATACTGCATCATTTAGAAATTATGACCTTTTCATAGTAGGGCCTAGCACACTCTTCCACGAATGTTCAAATCATTGAAAGTGAAGTTTGCATATAATTTATATACCATATGAAAGCAATTATTGTGTACATCAAGACTATTCAACAAAGGCTGCTGCTTTTAGGGTGGGGTAGGGAATTATAGACAAATAATCACTCACCCAGGTCACTGCCTCCGCCACATCACTAGAATCATGTTTACGCAGTCTGGTACACAAACCATAAAGGGGTAAACTAGCAGTCATCCTTCTTATTGCCAACAATACAAAGCAAAGAACAAGTGTTTCATAATTTGTAAACATCAGCTCTATCTCAGACATGAATTCTTTCAATACCCTTGTAGAAGTGTACCTTTGGCACCAACGTTTTTAAAAATCACTGCAGGTATCTTTCGGCATTCGTATTTACCCCCTAAATCTAGCTTTATCACTTAACACTTGCATATTGACTAAAAGGACGAAGGCGTTAAGTGATACAGGGCTACTACGATCTTTCTCAAGATTCGGCTTTTACATAAAACATAACAATTAAGTGCACATTTTCGCAAATTTCGTAGTGCTTAGGTTGATCAATGCTAGGAAAGATCGTGAAGTTAGAAACTTTCTTTTTATCATCCAACGATAATAGATTCTGAAACACGCCCATATGCATATATGTGGACGTCATGAAGGTGAGCGTTCATCAAAATCGCAAATTGGATATCATACGATTCCTGTTGTGGAAGTATTGGAGAGTGTGAATTGGAACAACCTTCGAGCTGCTTAATCTTCTATTGTAATGTCTCACAGATAGCTCTGACTGGTACTTCTTGTACATTAGACGCTGGCACATTTCCAGTAAATATGTTTTGTGTAATATCTTAGATGTATCTGTGATTCTTCCATATTCCATGAGATGCATTTTGCCGTAGTAGCCTATTTTTTTGGTAGTACTTCCGTTTTTAATTCCATATTCTTCGTATCTCAATGTCCAGAATGTATATTTCATGCGCTCTTCCATTGCATTCCAAAATCTACCATTTAAAGATGGCAGGTAAAACGAGGAAAACAATGCACAAGAAATTTAAGTAGAGCCAGGTACTTAGTAACTAGTAATAAAATATTATCCATTATTGATTAACAGCTTAACTAATCATCACTAAATACTTATTATTAGATTAAAATAAGTGACTAAAATTAACAATTTAGAACTAAAGGCCAATATTATGGATATACGTACTGCTCATAGCATTGCTAGGTTAATCTTTAAAATGCATACTTTAACTGTCTTACCGAATGGCACATTATTGTCACATTGCACAGTCAAGTCTATTTGTCTGTACCTTGCATTTATTCTGTCCATAATGATCATATCATTCTTGATAACAATTATTTATCTTCATGTTCTAAAGGATTACACATGTAATGGTGATGTTATGGTATCCCATAAGTCTTTATCTTCCAGCACCATTTGCACTTTGAACTTCCATAGGCGGAAGTTTTGACCATCGAATTTCTCAAGGCGCGAAATCGAATCATCAGCCCTTGAAGCCATAGTTGAACACAAGCAAAATACAAACTTAAATCCTGGAAAAATTTACATAACACGAATCACCTAGTGTCTGGGCCCATAACTTGTTAAAGTTAGCAGACAAACGAATCCATATTCTCGTTAGAGTGAGAGCACAAAAGCACAACTTGCTCTCACAGTACTACAGCACAACAGAAGAATATACAACACTTGAAACCAGCGGTATGTTAACTTAATAGTGTCCTTCAAACTGTGTGTCAGCGGAAATCAGAGTTCATCTCCATTTATGTTTCACATCTAATTCAATGTTGTATCTTTGACAATACGCTCAATTATCTTACATTGCTTGCAACACTTTTCTATTTTGCCAAAATGACTATTTACAAAGGATAGCACAGCAATAACGATGATTCTCTAGAGCTCCTCCAAAGTAACCCAATGCACAGCAAACGTATTGAAGTTGACACTTTCTGGACACAATGGAACTGTTCTGTCAATGAAACTAAAGCTCATTTATAACAGTTGCAAAACTCTATCTACGAAGCTCGAGAGGATAGGGCACGTGTTATAATTCATGCCTTAATGATCTTGTATATCTATAATTTCAGCTGAGAGGTTGTTTACAGCTCTATTCAACTAGATTAACAAGAGTTTTGCTGTTGACACTTATTGTCCTTGACATATGTTATAAAATTTCGGCGACATGCTTGGCTGTTTGAACTTTAACGTCTATCAAACCTATATCATGCAGCTACCCAAATCTTTGGGGTAACTATCCTCTGCAACTAGCATTCAAATGGCATTTTTATTCGATTCCATGAACATAGCCACACAGCCACATGTTTGTGTTTCATCCGAGTAGATTATCAGAGAAGTCCACATAATGCATTCACAAACACACACACACACACACACACACACACACACACACACACACACACACACACACACACACACACACACACACACACACACACACACACACACACACACACACAAAACGAGTACCATGAATATCATATCCTCAACCAATGCAACCTCCTCATGCTCCTATTTAGGTTTGACCTCCCATCTAAGGATTCAAAGAGAAGAAGAGATATCAATCGATGGGCTTCAATAAGCAAAACAAGAGTACCACGCCTCATTTCTAAGTATACAATCCTTTATAATGACATGCACTTCACAGCAATCAATAAATACAAATCAATTTACGAATAAGTCGTTATTAATTATGCATTACTAAGGGGTATGAAAGCACTGCATCGCCTAATCATTTATGCAGGTAGCCATCGTATCATCAATTAGCAGTATTTCTTCATCACAATTCATATTTAAAGGTAATCAATTAACAGAGAATACCACACAGATTCAAACCCAGACCATACCTATACTGAGCTTGTCAACATTGTAAGGATGTATACCAAAATGAAAGAGCATCTTCTTTGGCATAAAGTGGCAGTAATTTTGTTCCTTGCAATACACAGTAATTGCAACTATACGCCTGAATCCACAACATTCTACATTCGACATTACTTCGCCAAATGTCTACATTACGATACAACACGACATATCTTCGTATTCACTTCGATCTGTAAGGAGAAATTTCGATGGTCATCAGGTGCCAAACTTATCCATGTTCCAACTAATCAATGTGTCAATGTTAACTCCACAGTTGATGGAAGCTTCCTCGCCTTGTCATCTCAATGTCACTCAACATCCAACATCTTCCAATATGATCAAGCCAACCGTGTTATCATTCACTTACTTTCTGCAAAGTGTTTGCATCCAGAGAGTGGATCAGATAATCCTTCGTCCAATGTTGGTGTCGTAATCAAGTCCGGTTGCCATCTTAATACAAACAAGTATTATTTCAGGTCAAATGCTTATTACATAATCAGACACTTCAGTGGCTTCTGTTGGGTATATGAATCCTCAACCAACTATCTCAAGTTGAAAAATCCTAATGTTTGTGACCGTTTTCAATACGAAAGTGACAATCGCCTGAGGCATGTGAACACTGGCAAATGCGTTATCTATCAGGAGAGTTCTCCATACTATCTCACTTTAACACATGACTGCAGCTCTCCAAAAACTATCTTCAAACAGAATGAATATTCGAATATTCATCTAACAGGTACTTATTGCATTCATCCCTATTCAGGGTCGCTTACTCCGCCATTAAATGACTACCTGGTCCGATATCACACTTGCGGAGCTCATGACCAAATACGATTCTACTTCTTTGACGAAAGAGGTAAAGTACAATTTATTCTAGTTAACTAATAAATTCAAAGAAAATGGTTATGCTATGTACAATGCAAAAGCAAATTGAAACCTTCAAGATGATAGCCTAGCGTACAATGAACTCAAGGTGTTCCTGTAAACTGTTGGATTTCCATCACGAATATCACCTGTAGCCCCCTGAATAATGCCTGTCAATGTTTTTGCATAAATTCCTTTTTGGGACTTATTCTGTAAATCAACTACTTTCTCTATAGGAGAATGCCGGAATAGGGAATGTGTGGGATTTTACAACTTCGCTTTTGCAGAAGCCGCAGCCAATTTTTCGGCTGTTCAGTAGGCATTGATACAACGTCGGTAGTTATGAGGCATTAATCAAACTCATAGGTAAATTTCTTTTGTTATACTCACTCCCACTTAAAAGTCTTTCGACGCATCACTGTGTGTATGTGTCATAGGGCTATAGAAGCTCGCAAAAATTCTACACAAAACGTTAAGTGATTCATAAAGGTGCAACCGTCAACATAAATCTTGTATCCGACCCTGGACCTCATTTCATTCTTAAAAACAAATAAAGCCAACATTTCACAGTATTATATGATCAAGTGGTTCTACAATACATCACTTGATGTCAGTAGTATATAGATTCATTGGTATAATACCACGTAACAGAAAGTCGTCATTCATGTTCTTCTAAATATTGAATAACCATATTGTACTTCCTGGACTGACAATTTTCTATATTTATTGATAGCTTTTGGCTATGTTCACATTGCTCCGTATTCGTTTTTATCCGTTTTCATTTCGATCCGTTTTGCCTTTTCACATTGCTCCGAGTACATTTGAATACGCTATGAAAACGATAAGTGTTCACATTGCTCCCTTCCAGGTACAGCGGAAAACGGAATGATATTGAGTCTTATACTAGCGTTTTCAAAAGTATCCGTTTTCGATGTTCACACTGCATTTTTGCGTTTTCAAAAGTCTCCGTTTTCAAAAGTATCCGTTTTCAAAGTGCGTTTTCAAAAGTCCCCGTTTTCATAGCGGAGCAATGTGAACGCAAGGCAAAAACGGATACTTTTTTATCCGTTTTCATATGAATACGGAGCAATGTGAACGGGGCCTTTGTTTATAGCTGACAGTATTCTGGAAAATTCGCATTTCGAAGTCTTTTTTATGCCACTCCATGCCGGCGGCTAAGGACGAACGCGAGATTAACATGCTGGAAATTACTATCGTCTCATGGCTTGATCCTACCAGCTTTAAGATGTTTAGCGGCACTGGTTGAGAAAAACTGCGAACGCTATGGGCTAAATAAAAATGATACTGCTCCCTGATACAAAAAAGTACTTTTGTGATAAAGTTGAAAAATTAAACGAACCTACCTGTAGGTGAAGTTTGATTGAAATTCTGTAAGTCATTGGCCGTGACCGGAAGAGATGTACGAGATGGTGTGCCGCAGCGCATGTGAACCAATCTTTAGAGAAGTAAATGTGTCAATGGCTAATACAATGAAATAGGGTGGGTTTACAAAATGACAAGATATGAAATATGATGGGAGGGCGTGCAGCTCTTCCGGTCACGGCCGATGACTTACAGAATTTCAATCAAACTTTACCTACAGGTAGGTTCGTTTAATTTTTCAATTCTATTACGTCATCGGCCTAGTTCCCTACAGAGCTGTACGAGATTTTAGAGCTGGATTGAGACATTTACGTTGGACCTCAGAAAAGGAAAGAGGTATGGAAATAATACAGGCAACAAATCCAGGTTTAAACAATAGTAATTCAACAAAGATCGGGTAGGCGTCAGTCGAAGCAACAAAACTAGCAGTAAATATTCGATACATAGTGTTAATTAGAATTAACTGTCATTGTCCAGGAGTGCCGATCATATATTGATAGAGTGTTCTTGCGGCAGATTATAAAAACGAATTATAACATGTGAAGGATAACAAATAAATAACAAACAATCACTTAGCTGTTTCTATGATGAAGAAAAAACAGGAACAGCCACTGCACCACGAAAACCAATCTACACCACGGAAGTCTTTGATCTGACCAGTTAGCACAAGCACCAACACACAATTGGTTCACATGCGCTGCGGCACACTATCTCGTACAGCTCTGTAGGGAATTAGGCCGATGACGTAATAGAATTTGGGTTTTTAAAGTATTTTCATGAGACTTCTACACATCAGGATTCCTTGGCACACTAACCCCGCTTCTCTGTATTTTATTTACATTACTGCTGTTATCTTTATATGTATCACAGACAGTGAAACATGTTGTGAATTGTGTTGATTTGCTTAATTACATGGTTCTTAATTGTCTCCGCGTCATCAAATATACAACTAATGAAAGTTGCCAGATCAAAGAAGTTGAAAGTAAGCTGCCTTGGAGCTGGTTCCTCAGCTGGTTTCAGCACTGTAAGGCCAAAGAGTTGCTGTTGACTGTCTTTGTGATTGCCTCTTCAAGAGTGCGAATAAGAATTGACTTGGGTGGAAGAGGATACGACAGTAATTTCTAAAGATACATTTCTTTGTTGAAAATAATTAAATACACACTTTTTTATCCCCAGACAGTATAATTTATCATTTTAGTCCAATCAAGCAGCACTTGAAACGTTTAAATATGAGTTAAGAGGAGAATTGATATTCTAATCGAAAACGAGACTTAAGTATGATAACGAGGCTTAAGCCCAGAATTTCGAAATCAATGCCCCAAAATTGACAAAGTCCATCATGTGCCATAAATTTCGCTTTAGGGGGACGATTGCCCCCTTCTCCTCCTGGCCTACAAGGAAGACGCTGCTTCATCAAATACCGACTGATCAAATCCCTTTCAATTTCAACAGATATACTCAAGGTAAAGATATTATCAGAAAGCTGTGATGATATAGCATCAGGCCACTGTGGCCTTCCAAGAGGACACATAACAATAAATGGTCATCAACATAGTATCAACATTCGAGGCGTCAACACTGTTCTTTTCGATTATCGAAGTGGAATATATGAACACAGAAATTCATATGATGTATACAGTGGTTCTAGTGCAAGAACATATCTCACTAACTTTTTAAATGGTCTGACATCAGGTAAAATACTGTTCATGTCAGTCAAAGATGCAGTAGCATTCGATGCGTCATCAGCAATAGCCTTGCAGCGTTTCGGTGTTTCAGCCACATTTGCTACAACTAGTTTACCGAAATCCCGTTGCTCAATGGCTGCTATTGCATATACTGGCGAAGAGAGGAAGGAATGGGAACAATCAATTAACAAAGTGGGAGGAACAGGAGCATCTGTGATTGAGAAAACAATTTACATTTTCAGGGAACTAGATGGAAGAGATGACTGTTCTCAAGAGATGGGAATACAAAGTAGAAAGATACCTGATTCGGCATTTAGTGCAAAGTCCATCTGGAATAATGATGGACACCATTCTCCATATAGAGCAAGGTTACACGAAATATTGTACCCTGGGTGGTGTGCTGTTCACAATGGTCCGGTTTCAGACTATCTGCAGGTCAACCTTGGAACACTGAAACTATTAACAGGAGTAGCTATACAGGCACATGGGACAATCCAGGGTTACCATTACGTTACAAAATTCACAATCGAGTACAGTAGTGATGGATCAACATGGGTGTCCTATAAAGACATTGGCAGCAGTAATACTAAGGTCTTTGATGGCATACGACGGCTGGAACAGTTCGAGACTAGAGTAAATTGGTTCCATAGAACAATGCTCAAGTATTTTAGAATTGTTCCATCTGCAAGGGTAACAGACAGTACAGCTACAACATGCATAAGGATGGAGCTGTATGGATGTACACCCAAAGTGCCAATCTTCCAACACGACGACAATAAAATCTCAAATCTTAACATACTGGCAACATATTCCAATTCACTCACTGTTTATTACACAGTACCAACACAATCAAATCCCAAAATTGAAATATCAACAGCAGCTGATAACAAAACATTAGACCACAATATTGATCAGCAGCATATACGTAAAATCGATTCTTCCATCACATATGACAATGGAACAGTGGATACTAATGGTGGAAATATGATGATACAAACGAATGAATTGAACAAGATGGGCAGCTATGCAACAATTGAATTTAGCACTGCAGAACCAAATTACTACATTTTCAACGTCGAGTATCAGTATCAGGTAAGTGAGAGAACTTCGGATATTGCAAAGTAATTGCCTTGTGTGTAAGCTAGAAATGAATGTAGGGTTAATCTGCTGTTTGTACAATTACACTGACTTGTACAGAAAAACTCGCAGAAAATAGCCACAACTTTTAAGAACCTGTACACTAAAAGCCTTTAGATTCTTATACCTAAGACAAAAACCTTTGACATTGATTGGTTCAGCCAGAAAACTGGGAGTCTTCCTTAAAGAAGAGAAGACCATTTCTCAATGCATACTGAAGAGGAAGTGTTATTATATATTTATAATATATTATGTATGCATGTTTTTCAAAGGAACCTTTATAGCCTAGGTCCATAAAAGGAGGTTCTTTCATGCGGGATTTTACTGTATTGAGGTGATTGCCAACCTTCAATCCTGCACCTCATCCCTAAAACGAAACCTAGCTCCAACCCAAACCCTAACCCAAACCCTTTGATGTGAGATGGGAATCATCTGTATGACACGCTTTAACCATATACCATACTATATCTGCCTAAATCTACTTCTACATATTAGGTTCTAGATACAGGACGACCAACGGGAATGAATTGGAGGATAATCAGCTTTCAAACCAATGAAGCATTCATCATTTGTACCAAACCACATCAATTCAATAGAAAACAAGCAGACAGAAGCATTCTTCAATTCAATGTCACCAATCTACACAACCAACAACTTGTTAATGGACAATCAATCCAACTCAATCTATCAATCTCTCATCTCTTGTCACAAACCGATGGAAGCCATTCCAATGCATACAATATTGACATATTCATCTATTATGACACTGGTTTCATTCAACTTCAGTCAGTCGATTTTGTTGAAAAGGACAAATTCAGTTTGGCCCCATCATCAAATACAACCAACAAGGGCCTAATTCACTTCCATACAAATACGCTGTGGCTGCTCAACACTCAACACCTCTCAGTTCGTTTCAAAGTTACCATTCCAACTACAATTTTGAAAGGAGACAAATGCAGTGGAGAACTTCTTATTGATTTCAAATATCTCACAAATTTGCAACAATTTAATGGAACAAATAACAACACTCTTGCCAAAGTAATTCCGTACCGATGCAAAATCGACCAATGGAAAGATGTATCGTTGAAATCTGTCCGTTTGCAGTTGTCTCAACTCAGCATGGTGTTTGATGATGTAAATGGTGAATTCGTTTTCTGTCTGCACATATTCTCGTTCAAAAAGAGAAATGGACCATTTTGTTACAGACAAATAAAGGAGAGGGATGAATGGATTGGAATCAGCGAAATGGCTGTTGTGTTGGGTATTGATAAAACATCGCGAATGCTTTATGGCATTGATAGAACTGGAAAGGTTTACCTTCAATCATCTTACCCTTTCAACCAGTTTTATCAAATTGAAGATTCTTTGTGGTTGAGCAAAGAAAGCAATCCCACAACACAAAAGGCAATTACAGTGAATGATTTGTCAGCATTATCATTAAATCCAACAGTCAATTACATTATATCGGATACATCTGGTATTCAAGTTTGGGCAGCTACAAAACTGGGCATTCTGAAGAGAAAGGAAGGAGTACTAACTCGAGTAGTTAAATATTGACACTTTAATGTAACGGCACAGCAAGTAGATGTTCTTCACAGGTTGCTGAGCAGTAAAACTGAAAATGATTGACGGCACTGAACAATAAACATCGAACTAAATGTAGGCACACCTAGAAATGTTATCAAAGTAAACTTGAAGTCTTTTCGAGACATAGTGATATGTGGAATGTGGCAGTACCTAAGCTTCGAAATACAATGGCAACATCTACCTGTCCACAAGCAGAGCACAAGTCTATATTAGTCTAGTAAGAATTGGGGTCATATAGCAACTGTAGAAAAACATAAATGAGTCTCATGAACTGATAGATTCTATACTATGAGTGAAAGGTATTTAGCGGTAAATTTAAGCTAACAATACACTGTCATGTATAGTGTTATTTACTATTGTATGATAACTTAAGACGGACTAAACTATAAAGATAATGTAATAATGACAATAAATGTAGCTAATGTCAACTACAGCCAGCAACGATCATTTATTAAATAAAATAACAGAGGTCTAATGAACAAATTGGACTTTACCGATACTTGGGGTTCGTATTCCAAAATTGTTTACACTGTAAAGGAATCCTCCGCTAGAATGATAGTCTATGGGTAATTAACACTGGATCAGAGATTCATCGCGGTCAAAACATAAAATAGCAAAGATTTACACTCCAAAAGTCATCGTGGGGCGCAACAAGTATACTAGGAAAAGTAAATATTACAAGGAGCACCTTAGAGGAACAACATTATGCCACAAAATTAGATGCCGACTGTAAGACCACGTCGTGATGACTTCTGAAGGCCGTATTCTCTCCATAATACTCCGTATTCTCTCCAATTCGGCAAAACGAGCCATAGAGGAAATTCCTCCAAAGTGCTTGCCTAAGGGCGTGTCTATATGAAAAAGCATAGCCCGGCTTTAGCCCGCTTTGCCGAGGCACTCGGTTTGCCGAGATCCCGCCTCATCTGTGATTTGCAGTATATAACCAAATCGTGTTTAAATGAGAGACTCCTGCCCCGCCAAGCCGGATCCACGGAATTCTATCCCGTCAAACTGAGTGCCCAGGCAAAGCGGGCTAAAAGCGGGGTATTTTTTCTAATATAAGCAACCCCTCAGTTACTACTAGGCACTATAGCAAGCTCGCGATTTCTAAAAATCTTGATTGATACAATGCAGACAAAATTTATGTGCGTTATAAACTTTTGGACAAAAATTTGCCCAAGGGTCATTGGTTGGAAATTTCAGTTTTTCAAAAAACTTATCGGGCCGGAGGTACACACCACGCGTGTACAACATAAATTGAGGGTAATGAAGTGATTTTTGAATCCGAATTGCCATAATAAAACGAAACGACAGGTTGTGATGCTAAGTAGGAATAGACATCAAAATGTTGGAAAGTTTGCGTTCCTATGCTGACATCACTCAAAACAGATATTGCCACCGCTTTACTATCAATGAAAACAAAAACGTCACTTTCTGTTTCTGTTTCACCTGACTCCAGACTACTAATGTCTTTCAGGGGCAATTCATTGTGATTTCCTTCTATTACAGAGTCTCATTTGAAGAAGTATTCCGTATTAAGCTTTCTAGTTCCTCACATTGTGTGCAACGACACATTTCATAGGCTAAGATACTCCATTCAGAAGTCATGAAGCATACGGTAACCAAGTTGAGTCTAGCAGTCAAATTTCTGTGCTTAAAATAATTTGTCAACATATCTAATTGATTTCTTGGCTAATTGACAGCTAATAACAAAATAACAATACACCATTTCCAGTCAACATCATCATGATACATATATATATATATATATATATATATATATATATATATATATATATATATATATATATATATATATATATATATATATATATATATATATATATATATATATATATATATATATATATATATATATATGTATGTATGTATGTATGTATATGCAACACGCTTTATACACTTACATTACCTTTCCTGAACTCTCTAACTAATAGAAATATATGTAAGGCAAATGAGAGTATCATTTTTCAAACACAAAAAAGCCAAAGTAATGTGGCAGAATCCTATGTCTACTTTTGCAAATTAATTTCATTAGCAAGAGTTTCTCCACCTGTTCATGATATGCTTCAAATTTTCCACAAACAATGGACTTTTTAGATTTGTGATTCAATTGCGACATGGTTAATCAAAAATAATATTTTTCACGAAACATCGAGACTCTTCCTCGCAAAAAATTTCTTGGGTGTCGGCAAAATTATCGGATCACGTTTATTTCTTATGTGCAAGGAAGCCATTATGCAAATTATCTAAGTATTATCCATGGGAGTGAGTCCCAGTCATTATGGGTACAATAATAATACTTCGGGGATCTGCGACATCTATAAAAGCTGAGCTCATTTCAATGAATTCCTATCTCCAAGAAAATTTCGGTGATATGACGGGGACATCGATGATATTGCCAAAAGAAAAAGAGTTCGATATCGTCGCAGGCGACCCAATCGTACTGCCTATCGACCAACTGAGACATGCCGCGTCACCTAAGCTGATCAGGAAACCAGTCTATAATGTATTTAGGTTGTACGACTTCGAAACATATCCTAAATGTTAAAGAGAGAACTACTTCCAACTACAAATTTCATAAATGATCCCAAAATAAACTTAAATATTTATAATGATATTCAAACAAATGATTTAATATACCTGAATTTAATACCGAGGGGGTAAAGGCCGTACGTAGAGCAGCCTAACCTATTTCTTTCTTTTCCCGTCAAGCTCATAACTATGTGCTGGATTCTTACAAATACCCAACACAAGGTATAAAACACAATCATATAATCATAAAACACTATAACATTTAAGAGACGAAATAAATATGAATCAGCTTAGTTTCTGCTTTTCTTCACCAAATCCTTATGAATCTACAACTGGGTATCAATACTTAATTCCATGCCAGGTGAAGAGTACTGACGGGGAAGCCAAATTCCATGCAATGGATATAAGCACTAATGACTATTAACAAAAACCTTTCAGCATATGAACTAGGCTTTGATGTTTCAGAGATGAAAATAAGTGGAAATCGCGTAATTGGTGATAATGAAAATTTTAGATTATAAACTAAACTGACTTGTTTTCATTCTACCTTTACATCCTTCTGCCCTTCTTCACACCGACTGGAGCAGCTGCAACTGAGCCTAAAAGCAAATGGATAATAGTTGTCACGTGGAGCTATTACATATGCCAACTGACACTTTAGACTGTAGATAATGGGAGGAAGAAGGTTTCTAAAGATGAAGTTCTGCAGGTTCGTTATTTCAATATAATACAAAGCAGAATCAAAAAATATATTATTAATTTAGTCTTATTTTGTCTGCTTCTCACTTCTTCAAACATACACGAATACATGGCCATCTTCTTTTCATGTCTGATTGTCTTCTGGTATTAATAAATTGTCAAAAAAGTTTGTTGTTGGCTGCTAGTACCAACTATAACGGATACCCATCGCTTTACTTAATTCACGTAGAAATAAGATATTTGCAAATCAAAATCGTAACTTGTAAGAGATGCCTTCTCGACTTTGAACAAAGTAAACATGAGTTCAACGGAAGAGCACATTTGCTAAAATGTCTTAAATTGAGAGATTTGCTCCTTTTTAAGATATTACAGATAATCCTTTTTGTAGGCTGTTATAGCATGTCTGTAAACGCAACGTCTGTCAAAATCAACTCACTGACAAAAGCAATTATGTCTGCTACTTGCGTTGCTCTACTGAATTTCGGGACTTTTGCTCAAAGATGATTGTCTATATGTTCATGTAGCAAGGACATTCACATACAAAAATGCAATGCTGACATACATTCGAATTCTGAAAATCCACTGACAGCAAGTCATCTTCATCGATGTAGCTGTCGTCATTGATTGATGAATCGTTTGGCCGTGAGATCAGCAACCTTGAAAACTGGACTGATCTTTGGCTTCTAACAGTTCTTCGAATTGAGGCACCAAACTGTCGCATTCTCTCAATCGGCGACAAAGTGTCTGACTGAGGGTCATCAACCTCCTGCTTATCCATCTGATCTCTTGCAAAGTTAATAAATACCTTCGAAATACAAAGTTTGATAAAGCTTATCACTAGGGACAATAAAATAACAAACAAACCCCACTGTGTAGCTTCAATTCATATTTCTGTTGGAAAGGTGTAAGGATGACAAATACCCTCGCTTGTTTTATCAATCGAATTCTCCAAGGAGCGAATCTTATTTCTAAGATCAAACATAATAAGCACGGAATCCTCCAGAGGATATGATGCAAGATGAAATAATATCAGCGTTCGATAAACTTCGATAACATTTGAATTCGATCCAGGGGTACCTGATATACAAGGGTCAATCCGATATTTTTAGGTCCAAGAGCTCTAGGCCAAGAACTTGTCCAAGGCTATTTCTTCAATATATACAGCAATAGTACATTTTGTGGTCTATTGCATTTCCCCGTGAATATGATACATCATTACATAATGCTAGGCGCACACTGGAGAAATTTGCTTAAGAAAAGTGCCATTCGTGCCATATTGCTTAAGCAAAATTCTCCAGTGTGCGGTGGTTAATCCCTAAGCAATATTGCTTTTCTAGCCAAAAGTAAAATATCTATCGTGTTTGATATTTTTTTCCTTTCGTGCCATTTTGCTTACAGTGTGCGGGGGTGAAAGCAATATTGCTTACAACTCTTGGAGTGCAGCGCATGCGCTTTATCCGTATTCTGTCACGAGATGTCCTCAGCTTGACAAATGGGGATGTAGCGAATGTTTATTTATCATCGCAGGGCTTGTTTGTCACCATTGTTCGAAGAATGCTGTGATCTCGACTGTACACAAGCGCATGCGCTGCACTCCAAGAGTTGTAAGCAATATTGCTTTCACCCCCGCGCACTGTAAGCAAAATGGCACGAAAGGCAAAAAATATCAAACACGATAGACATTTTACTTTTGGCTAGAAAAGCAATATTGCTTAGGGATTAACCACCGCACACTGGAGAATTTCGCTTAAGCAATATGGCACGAATGACACTTTTCTTAAGCAAATTTCTCCCGTGTGCGCCTAGCATAAGATGCAAAAACTTTAAGAAAATAGCTCTAGAGTCTCATGCGGTGCATAAAATGCATCCATTTGTTTAGTACTTGTATAGCATGCAAATTCCAGTGACAAAATAAAACAAACTCAGGAATACTAAAGAAATTGACCCTGTGGAGTAAAACTGGCTCGAACCCAAAGCGTGTCTGATTATGTTTCCAGCCTGCTTACCGTCATATAGGCCGTGTTCATGTGAGGTATCGCTTGGCAGCCCAGCCCGCTTCCTCATATGAATGGAAAGAACATTCTGTATGAAGAATGAGGGTTGGGTAGGACCTAGCTCAGTGAGCTTGCTCGGTAAGCGGGCTGTTATGAACGTTCTTATTGAGAATGTTTTCTAAGAGTAGTGAAGTTACTTTTTTGCTAATGAATAAAGCTGACTTCTCAAATGATATTACGAATAAGGAATGAAACTCCCAAAAGTAGGGGGGATAAGGTTCTTGTAAAGGCCTGTCTAGAGAGTCGGAGAAATCGGCAGTTTTTATTGAATTGTCTATAAAAGTGTGGTTTACCCAACAAAACATTATGGCTCCATAATTACAAAACCTACAAGCAACATTTGTTAATAAATGTGAAAAAGGAGAAAGGCTCATGATGTCCGAATATTTTGCTTAAAATCACAAGAATTTCTTGCCAATGGAGAATATATACTAAGACTTACGTTTTCTAGGGTTGTTTGACTGACAGAGAAATCTTCGATGTTTGTACTATCTTCATAGTCTTCAAGACATGCAAAAATATCTGATAGTGCTACTCTTGACGAAGAATGGATTTGATATTGGAGCAAGTTATGATGATGCTCCTGCAACATAAACAGGGGTTGGCTCACAGTCACAATGTTCTGTATACAAAATATAAGCACAACAATGAACAAGAACAGACATATATACATATACATATATACATATACATTATAGCATATCATTTCATTGTGAAGCCTACGTGTTAGCTAGTACTATGCTCAATACTGATCACTCGCTACTAGTAATTGTAGCTGAGGAGGTTGGCTCCCTTGGACTCTGTAGACTTTTATGGACCTGTTTAAAGACTTTAAGCCTATTACAGAATTATTATTATTATTATTATTACTATTATTTTATAGATATATATATATATATGTGTGTGTGTGTGTGTTTGTGTGTGTGTGTGTGTGTGTGTGTGTGTGTGTGTGTGTGTGTGTGTGTGTGTGTGTGTGTGTAATTGCTAACAGAGTGGTTACAGTTAGTAATCCTAGAGTGGCACTTAAGGATATATTCTATACCAAGTAATCAATTGGAAACAATTTTAAAAGAATTTGTAACTTCCTCTATTTGCACCACCATTATTTTCGCGGCCATTTAACGGATCACAAATAAAACTTTGTTCCATCCACTGTGTACAGTTACGATACCGAAGCTAATTTAGCGATGAAATTTCACAGCAGTGGAGGATTCACATACGTCGACTGGTTTGGTGGCCACACTATAACTCACTTCTCTAATCATCCATAACAGAAAAATACTCCAATACAAAGAATGCGAACTGGTGAATGTGGCCATTAACAGGCATGCGAAAAAGTAGTACTCAAAGCATTCTGAATGGCAAATTTTCATTCGCAATTCTACCTATTGTGACATTTCAAATAAAAGCATAGATATAGGGCTTTATTTTTTTTCGTTTCACCAACAACGTAAGAGACAAGTATTCTATTACTGGATGACTGTATTCCCTTTAAACAATTAAAATATAGTGAATGAAATATTGACAAAATTACTTTTAAAACTGCATCTGGGATTTTCTCTTCAAAGTATTTCTTTACTGGCTCCAGGTCTGGAGAACTCCCTTTTACCCTCAAGGCTACCATATAACCTTCACCAAACCTAGAAAGGATTTATTTCAAAAACTCCACTCATCAAGAAAATAAAAGAATCAAACATATGACTATTATTGAATAGAACATCAAGTTCTGCTATGAGAAAATTTCAGTAAGCCGGATTGAGTGAAAAGAATCTGTAAACAGGACCTTGGTCCTGAATTTTAAAGCAGATCAACAATATTGCTCGGCATATTGTGCACATTTTCTTCAACTTAATGTCTTTGGTATCCAGAAGAAGCGTTGTGCCGCTAGCAAGAGAACCGCTAACAAGTCGCTGACACATGGAGGCAATGTGAAGAGAGTAACTGAAAGACAAAAGCTTGAAAGCTACTACGAAGAATGCAAGGCTAATAGCAAAGTGGGGAGCTGCACAGAAAATGGATATCATATAATAGATGACGTGCTATGGAGAATCGCTTATTGTATCTTATGAACTATTCATTTGAGACCCTGAGAGCAACTTACATGCTAAAGCCATAGAAAAAGATTTATGTCTAAGAGAACTATGTTTGCCGCAGAATAACATATAGACCTATGGCCAAAGCTGTGCAGAAAAGCAAAGCCGCCAAATGTTTGAGAGCCCAGTCAGGTCTATTTTCTCCCAACCTAATTGCCAATCATCATGTAAAATGGGCCTAGTCTTACCATGTATGGTCAGAATCCTGTTTGATGATTGGTCAATTAGGTTGGGAGAAAATTTAGACCTATGTTGTTCAGAAAGTCAGCAATGAAATAGAACCACAACATATAGCTCTCTTTCGTACAATCTTAAGCATCATATTTCATTACAGACCATCAGCATTTGGAACCAAGCATAAAACAAACACCCAATATTTCAAATGCTGGCACAAAAATTCACGAGGGTTCACAGACTGTGGAAAATTTCATATTTGCTAAAAACTAGCGTATACAACAGTAAGCAAGGTATGTCAAGTACAAACAAAAACTTACTTATTTTTAAGATGCTGAGTGCTTCCAAGGCACTTGAACTTTCCATTCACCATAATACCGAGACGGGTACACAAGGCTTCACATTCTTCCATACTGCGGATATCAAAATAGGTTGTGAGGGCTTGCTATCGATTAATCAATTGCTGAAATAACAATCAATTCAGAGAAATTATAGCAATTTATCCAAATCTTTTTAATATAACAAAATGTTGCTTTATCAGAAATTACATTATAAGACAGTAATGACTCACTGCTCATAAAGCTAAAAAGATTCAACGTAGAACTTATTGAGACTACAGAAAGCTATTAAGTTCATATGCATTTAAAATTCCATTCCAATCTTCATGCAAGCCCATCATGTCTTTGATTTACTGCGTGTATATTTCCTGCATTAATCAAAGTAATTTTTCTGAAATTTTTCTATTGTTTCTATCTGTTTGTACAACACTGCAGTGTAGTACAACTTGCTGTCCTTTTCTGAATATAGATGCGCAAAACAGTTTAACTCAAATATGTGTACTAAGAAACTCTTAAGAAAGTTTCGATATGGAAATCAGCAAAAAGTCAATAAGATGTAACTATAGGCGTAAAAACACCTTCTTATAACAAAATGTGTATGGTACTCAAGGTAACAAAATGTGTATGCTACTCAAGGTACAGTGATACAGTTAAGGATAAGACACATGATTATGATGATCCAGTCGTTTAAAGCTAAATACAAGGCTCATATTTGACTTATTTCACGAAAACCTACTCTAAGTTTTGTTTTCTTTTTAATATTTTAGTATATCTATGTACTGTATATTTATCTTTATTTGTAGTTGTAGTTACAGGGTTCATTGTAAAACAATTCACCTTAATTGAAATGAACCATGGGCAAAGAATTTCAAAATAAATAAATAAAATAAATGAATAAATGACTTTAGTACTGAGGAAGAGAAACGAAAAATCAAATTTTGCGTGACAATAGTACACATACTATACGAATTGTATGTACATCTCAGTTTTACAAACCAAAAGCTGCTATCATCACGTGTGTCTTTCTCATACAATCCACAACTGGGTACTAATTTCAACAAACTATCGTCCATGCATTCATGCTTCAGTAAAACGCAGTTTGGTGTTTCTCTTCCTATACCAATACGAAGTAGCTTACACTAATGCAGCATACCGTGTGTATTTTTGTTATAAAACTAGCTAGCATCTGCATTCTTCAATTCCAAATACAAGCCCATGCCACCACGAAGCATTCAGTGTGGTTCGATTCAAGAAGCCACAACATAAATAAACTGATCCATTATGAATCACATACTGATGATGCATTGATACTTAATGTATATGCTAATGATTGCATCGACAACTGATTGCAACAACTTGCTTGTAAAGCTATTCAAGTAAAGCATTCAAGATCGCCTATATAGCAACCTACCCATCCCAAAACAATGTCAGAATGTGCTGCCATGGCCTTGAGAGACAAGCCTGTTATGTGTCTTAAAGCACTCTGAAAAGACCTGTGGATGCAGGATACAATAAAGTAGTAAAATGGCGGTAAAAGAATCGTTTCATTGGAGTATATTGGCAGTTGCCTTATTGCTTATAGCGTACAGCAATTGCAATTATACGCCTGAATCCACAACATTCTACATTCGACATTACTTCGCCAAATGTCTCCAATACGATACAACACGACATATCTTCGTATTCACTTCGATCTGTAAGGAGAAATTTCAATGGTCATCAGGTGCCAAACTTATCCATGTTTCATCTAATCAATGTGTCAATGTTAACTCCACAGTTGATGGAAGCTTCCTCGCCTTGTCATCTCAATGTCACTCAACATCCAACATCTTCCAATATGATCAAGCCAACCGTGTTATCATTCATTTACTTTCTGCAAAGTGTTTGCATCCTGAGAGTGGATCAGATGATCCTTCGTCCAATGTTGGTGTCGTAATCAAGTCCGGTTGCCATCTTAATACAAACAAGTATTATTTCAGGCCAAATGCTTATTACATAATCAGACACTTCAGTGGCTTCTGTTGGGTATATGAATCCTCAACCAACTATCTCAAATTGAAAAATCCTAATGTTTGTGACCGTTTTCAATACGAAAGTGACAATCGCCTGAGGCATGTGAACACTGGCAAATGCGTTATCTATCAGGAGAGTTCTCCATACTATCTCACTTTAACACAAGACTGCAGCTCTCCTAAAACTATCTTCAAACAGAATGAATATTCGAACATTCATCTAACAGGCACTTATTGCGTTCATCCCTATTCAGGATCGCTTACTCCGCCATTAAATGACTACCTAGTCCGATATCACACTTGTGGAGCTCATGACCAGATACGTTTCTACTTCTTTGACGAAAGAGGTAACGTTTATGACATTGTTCTCTAGTATTATTCATACGCATTCTAACATTCTCAGTTCACATAGAACACTGTCACTAGAGAGAAACACAGTATCAATGACCCTCTGAAATAACTAGTTGCGAAAGCGAACAGTTTGTGCATTAGAAAGTGGGTTAATGCATTACAAAGAACTGATGCACAGAAACGTGGCCTCTTATGGCCTCTAATTAGTTGCAGCATGTAATAAACACGTTCACATCAGTTCTATTTTGCACAATAGTGCCACCCGCCAGTCTATTTAAAGCATTGTCAATACATTTTATAAACACAAGTTAGCAATTCTGATGTATTATGAGGAACGATAGATACACCAAAGATGGAGATAATGTTAGATAGCTGTAATACTATTGTAAAACATCTCAAGTCAATATTATATCCATTGTAGTGTTCAGTGATAACCAATTTATGTAATGATAAAATTGTTTTACTCAGTGATAGAGACAACGTGTGCAGTGGTAGAACGCGTCCACGTGACTTTTCCAACAAAAGTTGCTTTGATTGATGAATGTAATCATATCATCAACTGTCATATCAAAAGTAATCACTAACCACTGCTCAATAAGTACAAATCACAAATCAATATTCATTCAGGTAACTCTGTAGAAGACTGGTGTTACTCACATAAAAAGAGAACATAAAGGCTGATGTTAGAGCCAAAGTTTCTCAAAGGCTCCGCCCAGTACATGCTACTTTCCGTCCGTGCTAAACGGTCTAAGATCAATGTCTCATTAGCCTTCAGATACCCAACACTACCTCCTATTTTGTAAAGTCGTAGTGAACTCATCACATTTCTATAGTTGTGCGATGAGCGATAAAAACTCAGTGTATTCATATTATTTCATAGATACACTCAAAGTAAAGGTAGTATCAGAAAGCTGTGATGACATAGTATCGAAAGATTGTTCTCATGCACGAGGTCACATAACTGTAAATGGACATCAACATAGTCTAAATACTCGAGGTATCAATATTGTTCTCTTCGATTATCGAAGTGGACTATATGAACACAGAAATTCATATGATGTATATGGCAGTTCTAGTGCAAGAACATCTCTTGCCAATTTCTTAAATGGCCTAACAACAGGAAAAGTACTCTTCATGTCCGCAAAGGATTCTGTAATATTTGATGCCTCATCAGCAACAGCCTTAAAGCGTTTTGGTGTTTCAGCAACATTTGCTACAACCAGTTTACCGAAATCCCGTTGCTCAATGGCTGCTATTGCATATACTGGCGAAGAGAGGAAGGAATGGGAACAATCAGTTAACAAAGTGGGAGGAACAGGAGCATCTGTGATTGAGAAAACAATTTACATTTTCAGGGAACTAGATGGAAGAGATGACTGTTCTCAAGAGATGGGAATACAAAGTAGAAAGATACCTGATTCGGCATTTAGTGCAAAGTCCATTTGGGATAATGATGCTGGCCACTATCCGCATAGAGCAAGATTACACCAGACATCGTATGCTGGATGGTGCGCTGGCAGAAATGCCCCAGTGTCGGATTATCTACAAATCGACCTTGGAACAATCAAAATATTAACAGGACTAGCTATACAGGCACATCCAATCTACCATGGTCACCATTACGTTACAAAATTCACAATCGAGTACAGCAATGATGGATCAACATGGATGTTGTATAAAGATATTGGCAGCAGTAATACCAAGGTCTTTGATGGCATTCGGCGAATGCATCCAACTGAAACAAGAGTAAATTGGTTCCATAGGACAATGATCAGGTATTTTAGAATTGTTCCATCTGCAAGGGTAACAGAAAGTACAGCTACAACATGCATAAGGATGGAGCTGTATGGATGTACACCCAAAGTGCCAATCTTCCAACACGATGACAATAAAATCTCAAATCTTAACATACTGGCAACATATTCCAATTCACTCACTGTTTATTACACAGTACCAACACAATCAAATCCCAAAATTGAAATATCAACAGCAACTGATAACAAAACATTAGGCCACAATATTGATCAGCAGCATATACGTAAAGTCGATTCTTCGATCTCATATGACAATGGAACAGTGGATGCTGATGGTGGAAATATGAAGATACAAACGAATCAATTGAACAAGATGGACAGCTATGCAACAATTGGATTCAACACTGCAGAACCAAATTACTACATTTTCAATGTTGATTACAATTATCAGGTAAGTGAGAGAACTTCGGATATTGCAAAAGTAACCGCTGGGTGTGTAAGCTAGAAATGGGTGTAGGACAAATTTACTTTATTTTCAATGTCGAGTATCTGTATCAGGTATGTAACAACAATGTGGAAATTAGCAAGTAATTTCAATTGGGGCGTGGGATACGAAGGATTTATCCTAATCAGTTCCCTGTGGCTAGATGGATTATTTTATGGTGAATGAGAGTAATGTGCGACCAAGACCATATTACGGTGGCCCACAAGTATCACGGCAAAACTTTCTTTCTCACGGCAAAACTCTCTTTCTCACGGCAAAACTTTCTTTCTCACGGCAAAACTTTCTTTCTCACGGCAAAACTCTCTTTCTCACGGCAAAACTCTCTTTCTCACGGCAAAACTCTCTTTCTCACGGCAAAACTTTCTTTCTCACGGCAAAACTCTCTTTCTCACGGCAAAACTTTCCTTTTCAAGGCCACACTTGTTTACACCGCATGACTTTGCCTAAACAAGATGTCAATTCTTTCATTACACAGGAAGGAATGCAGCAATATCTCCCTGTACTGGGTCGTTTCTGGAAGTTGTTGGTATACCTGCCATGATCCCATTGTCGGCTCCAAGACCTGTCACTCAAGGTTGTCAGAAGGAATAATAGGGAAGAGGGGCCATCCAGAAAGTACAAACGCTTTAAAGGTCGGTGGGTGGGTACGGTCAAAAGCCTACACACGCGTACTGGGTGGGTGAATTGGTAATGGTCAAAGCGTACGCACAATGGCATGCTCTACTAGAAAGCCTACCCATCGCGCAAGCTGATGGGAAAATGTGGACGAAATGGCACAAAATTAAAAATTGGCAGCAATTACTTTCGAAAAAGTGAGAACTTAATGCATTTTGCGCTCATTTTACGAAAAATTGTTGCTAAAAATGAGTAATATTTTTCAAGGGATATCAAGGAAAATTCGTACGCTCGTACAGGGATGGGTGGGTGTTTTGAATCAAAAGCATATTCGCGCGTAAAGGGTCGGTAAGTTGGTCAAAAATGTGACGATCCTAGGCGTATGTACTTTCTGGAAAATCCTAAGGGGGGCGTGTTTGCAAAAGAGGCACTTTGTATTTCCCTCATCAACCATATGTATCGTTCTTTCCCTTCGCTTTCTGAACAAGTGTTTTCCTCAGAGAGAATGTTGTACTCTACAAAAGAGTGCTTTGCCATGAGAAAGAGTTTTGACGTGAGAAAGAAAGTTTTGCCGTGAGAAAAGAGAGTTTTGCCGTGAGAAAGAAAGTTTTGCCGTGAGAAAGAGAGTTTTGCCGTGAGAAAGAGAGTTTTGCCGTGAGAAAGAAAGTTTTGCCGTGATACTTGTGGGCCACCGTACCATATTGCACAAATAAACATAATCCATACTGTGACGGTTGCGGTCTTGTCCGGGGCACAAATCAGTAAATGTACTGTTGAGCAAAAAGTATGCTCAAGGCAGCAGAGAGCTACACTGCAAACGGGGGCTGTGGATCAAATAGCGACACCAGGCACCGTGAAGTTGGAGGTACTGAAGAGTAAGGGTCTGGCCGTTTGGGGCAAAGCTAAAGGGAAAAAATTAGGATCACTCCCTTATGATATTCAGGAGACACCTTTTCTAGATATAGAGATATGCCCGTTCTAGATTGAAGGGGCAAATGTATGACAAACTTCAATAGTTTTCATGAAATTTTTAGAAGAATGCAACCTACCATATATTAACAGAACTTTGGGGTAACTAGCCCCCACCCCTATACATCCAGTAGCTCCATAATAGCATTTCACTTCATTTCATTTTCATAATAATAAAATGGAGAGGTGCTCCTTCAATCTTAGCTGACTTTCAAACGGACTCTCATTTACAGATTATTCCAATATTGATAAAGTATTAGAAATGTATATCTGTAAGGATGCATCTCAGCAAAGGAATTTAGAGTGTGTTCTACAAAGAGCAGGTTTCCAAGGCATTTTTCCAACACGCCCTACAGCAAATAGATTGGGATACCATCCTTGCCCCCTTTGTTAAAGATCCATCTACTATCGCTAGCGCGTTTCAGCAGATTTTTGAATCGCTTCTGAATATACACGCTCCTATTACAATAAGTAGATTAAAGTCAGAATTTGCCCCTTGGTTGACTCAAAATCTAAGAAAGTCGATGGAAACTGGGGACTGATTGTTGAAAAAAAGTAGCGGTAAAATTTCCTGAAATCTGGTCAGCGGAAAAGAGTAGCCAAGGACATTAGGTAATCTAATCAGGTTTAATACAGAGGTTAATAGAGAAAAATACAGGGGATCCAAGAAAATATGGAGAACAATGAATAGAGTCGTAGATAAAGATACTGAATCCAAAACGATTTCCAAGTTGGCGACAAAAGAGTGTGATGTGCTTGAAGCAGTAAACTGTCATTTCGTCTCCGTTGGACCAAGGCTTAAAAAAAGCGTAGAAACGAGGCCAAACGACTACTGCCTGTGGCCCGAACGTATGTGATGAAAACTATCAATCAGCTAAAGAACGGTAAAGCGTCTGGTCCTGACAAATTTACCGTAACTTTGGCAAAAGGCGCAAGTGAATCTATCGCTCACCCCCTTATGTTAGTTTATAACTCGTCACTCACAACAGGTATCTTCCCTGACATATGGAAATTAGCGAGGGTCACCCAAATTTATATGTCGGATCCAAAAACAGATCTGAACAAATTCAGGCCCATCTCTGTAATCTCAGTGTTTTCAAGGATACTAGAGAGGCTAGCACACGATCAGATGATTCTGACAATTGATGAAAGTACTACGTGCAACCAAGCAGCATTCAGTACGTTATACTCCACAGTAACATCACTCATAAGCAGCACAGATTTCTGGTGCGAAAACATAGATCACAATATGGTCAATCTCACTATTTTCCTCGGCCCTAAGAAAGCTTTTGATACTGTTGATTACAGTATCTTACTCAAAAAATTATAGGATTATGGAATAAGAGACAAAGCTGGTGATTGGTTTGGATTCTACCTAAATTGTAGAAAACAGTTCTGCTCGCTCAACGGTCAGCATTCAATACCCAGAGACGTAGCTAATGGTATTCCGCAAGGATCTTGTTTAGGCCCTGTTCTTTTCATCATTTATTTGAATGATTTGGAAAAGTGCCTGAAGTTCTCCTAGGCTAGCATCTATGCTGACGACACCAACATAATAATTGAATCGAATGATGAGGATGCACACCAAGAGCTTTCCAATCCCACCGAGTGGACAAGGGTGAACAAATTTAACATTAATTCGAAGAAAACTGAATTCATGGTCATAGGGCATCCGTTAAAAACCAAAAATCTAGATCTGTCAGAAGTGTTCGAGCTAAATAACTCTGATATAAAAAGAGTCGATAAAATAAAATTTCTCGGAGTGATAGATAATGAAAAACTAAATTGGGACGAACAGTTTAAGCGTACCGAATACAAAATGGGGTGGAGGTCTTGCAGCTTTAAAAAAACTGAATGGGGTAAATTCTAAACGAGGCCTTTCCACTAGACCTACAATAAGAGGTAGAGTAGAGATCTCGAAATCCTTAAATATAGGACTGAATTTTAAGGAAGAGCTTTAAGAAACAACTAAAAACACACCTAAAGGCTTGCTAAAGAGCTAGACTATCAACCACAACTCCCTGGAAGAAAAGCAATGGTTAGGATAAGAAAAGGGTTGTAGGTATTTATTCTTAAAGTATTATATTTGTAAACTCATATTATTTAGATATTAATACTGAATGGCTAATGTGTGTATAAAATTAAATGAAAATGAGAAGGTTGATGGCCATTTACTGATGAGATGTTACGTACTTTAGTTTTTCAAATTTGCCATATTTGTTGATAACAAGTGTTCAACCATTCAAACAAGCTTTTCAAGCAATTTCCAATTGTGAAACCAACGGACATGAGTATGATGCCATAAGGATATACCCGTTCAATATAATGCTGGCAAGTCAAGCAGCAGATTCGCACCAGGTTACGAGTAAAACGTCTATTTTGATCATATCCAAATACAATCTCATTGAATTATTCACGGCAATTCCCCTCTACCTCCCCTCCCGTTGCCTACGGCCCTGAGTACGCATTTACGCGGTATACATGTATATACATCACGGTTTGGCAATCTATTGCGCTAGAATAGCTCAGTAATTCCACATTGCCACGGGCGTAATAGGATACAAAAAATTTTTGGCGGGGTTGGTGCACACTACCTGAATAGGAAGGGTGGACAAGATTGACGACGGTTTTCCAAGTCGACTGGTATATAGCTGTACCGGTTCGAAGGTATTTCGGGAAAAATCTGTTTCAGCTACAGCCCCTAGGCTAACCGCCTCCTTTGGCCTATACACATGACGCCATTGCTGCTAGGCTGTGCCAATGAGTATAGCAATGTGTAAGCGCACAGATGCTTACCTGTTAATCACAAGACACCAAAGCAGATCTACAAGATTCACTATTTAAAAGACACAGCATATCAAAAGAGCCCTAGATACAATATAGGTGACAAAGATTGTGTCCTACTTGTCAAAAACTGTCAGGTCCATTATAAAAAACAAGGAACAAGTCATTGTATTCCTGCAGCAGGAGTAAAAGCCATGTCTTCAAGTACATGATAACTGGCTATCTACGTCATATCTACACGTGCTCATAGATACGTAATGATATTTCCTGTGACTCAAGTCACACCTAAGAACCCAATTGCATCAAAAAACACTACCCATCAAATAATTCGGAATATTATAAATAAAATATTACCTTCCAATGTTTTTGCTTTTTAATTGGGATCATCTCTATGAAACGCACTAACCATAAATTATCTAATAATACTAATAACAATATTAATACTACTACTAATATTGACAATAGTAATAATAACACATCACATCACTATAGCACATTTGCCTAAATATGCTTTTACATATTAGGTTCTAGATGCAGGACGACCAACGGGAGACATTTGGAGAGTAATCAGCCTTCAAACCAATGAAGCATTTGTCATTTATACCAAACCACATAAATTCAGTAGAAAACAAACAGACAGAAGCATTCTTCAATTCAATGTTACCAATCTACACAACCAACAATTTATTAATGGACAATCAATCCAACTCAATCTATCAATCTCTCATCTCTTGTCACAAACGGATGGGAGCCATTCCAATGCTTACAATATTGACATATTCATCTATTATGACACTGGTTTCATTCAACTTCAGTCAGTCGATTTTGTTGAAAAGGACAAATTCAGTTTGGCCCCATCATCAAATACTACCAACAAGGGCCTAATTCACTTCCATACAAATACGCTCTGGCTGCTCAACAATCAACACCTCACAGTTCATTTCAAAGTTACCATTCCAACTACAATTTTGAAAGGAGACAAATGCAGTGGAGAACTTCTTATTGATTTCAAATATCTCACAAATTTGCAACAATTTAATGGAACAAATAACAACACTCTTGCCAAAGTAATTCCGTACCAATGCAAAATCGACCAATGGAAAGATGTATCGTTGAAATCTGTCCGTTTGCAGTTGTCTCAACTCAGCATGGTGTTTGATGATGTAAATGGTGAATTCGTTTTCTGTCTGCACATATTCTCGTTCAAAAAGAGAAATGGGCCATTTTGTTACAGACAAATAAAGGAGAGGGATGAATGGATTGGAATCAGCGAAATGGCTGTTGTGTTGGGTATTGATAAAACATCGCGAATCCTTTATGGCATTGATAGAACTGGAAAGGTATACCTTCAATCATCTTACCCTTTCAACCAGTTTTATCAAATTGAAGATTCTTTCTGGTTAAGCAAAGAAAGCAATCCCACAACACAAAAGGCAATTACAGTGAATGATGTGTCAGCACTATCATTAAATCCAACAGCCAATTACATTATATCGGATACATCCGGTAAACAAGTTTGGGCAGCTACAAAGCTGGGCATTCTGAAGAGAAAGGAAGGAGTTTTAACACGAGTAGTTAATTATTAACGTATCATTATAAAGACAGATCATTACCGATGTATTCATGCTATTAAATCATATGCTATGTATATGCCCAAGTTCAATATAAAGCTTGCATTGAAAGTGTTGCCAGAAATTCCCAAAGGCATATGCTCCAAATATGCACATATGCTGCTAACAAATGCTCTTACTTTGAGAAAAACTTTACACGGTCAGAAAGAAAGAACAGGCCAATCCAATAATCGATAGTCTCGGGTGCTTAATAGAAGGGGGATGCTAATTAATTTTTCAGGCTTTTCCCACCCCCCAAACTTTATTAAAAACCCCCGCTTATTAATTTTAGTGAGTTGAAGCGTCAAAGGCCCATGCCAATTATATGTCAGTCATAGGTTTTTAGTTTTGTATTTTCGAAAAGATACTGTGCCGTTGCATTCACGTCTTGAGTGTCCTGATTAGCTATAAGTAAGTCATTTGACCATAGAACAAGGTGTTCTATTACTTAACGCAAGACAAGCTTCCTATCTGGAAGGTCCCCCCAGTAAATAAAACCACCCGTTCATTAGTTTTTGACAAAAGTTCCCACCCCCACCCTAACTATTAAGACCCCCTTGTATTAAGCACCCGAGAGTAGATGGACAGTCGTACTTCAAGTCAGTGGAAACTATCATCACTCCCAAAAGTCCTTGGAAGACCCACTGACTAATGCAGTTTAATTGACAATAGCAAATTTCCGGTCAAGTTTGACGGCTAGTGATTTCCTCCACATTCTGCACAATGTTGAGGTAAAAGCGTACTTGCTTGAGTTTTACTTGAGAGCGATCCGATGTGTCTGTTCCGAGTGATCCCTGTTTAATTCAAAATTCCATGAGTTAAAAAGTAATGCTAGCGTTCCAAAGACTTTTGGCAGGGATTTGTAGATTCTTCCCAGTCCAGTAGCCTATCCACAAGTGTTTAGGAGGAATTTTTGTCTTAGAGAGACAAACAGTGCCATTCTTGAATTCCACATACTAGCAAGTATTATATAACCACGAAGCATTCAATATGATACAATAAAGCAACCACAAAAGACAACACTAATCAATTATGAATCACATATTATTGATACATTGATACCTAATGTATACGCTACTGATTGCACCGAAAAATGACTGCAACAATTCGCTTCTAAGGCTATTCAAGTAAAGCACAATAGCATATTCATAGTCAGTTCCTTAGCAACCTATATTCCTAGAACAGTATCAATTTATGTTGCCATGGCCTTGGGTGACACACCTGCTTTGTGGCTTACAATACTTCAGACAGAACTGTGGATGCCAGATACAATGAAGCAGTAAAATGGTGGTAAAAGAATCGTTTCATTGGAGTATATTGGCAGTTGCCTTATTGCTTATAGCGTACAGCAGTTGCAACTATACGCCTGAATCCACAACATTCTACATTCGACATTACTTCGCCAAATGTCTCCAATACGATATAACACGACATATCTTCGTATTCACTTCAATCTGTAAGGAGAAATTTCGATGGTCATCAGGTGCCAAACTTATCCATGTTCCAACTAATCAATGTGTCAATGTTAACTCCACAGTTGATGGAAGCTTCATCGCCTTGTCATCTCAATGTCACTCAACATCCAACCTCTTCCAATATGATCAAGCCAACCGTGTTATCATTCATTTACTTTCTGCAAAGTGTTTGCATCCTGAGAGTGGATCAGATGATCCTTCTTCCAATGTTGGTGTCGTAATCAAGTCCGGTTGCCATCTTAATACAAACAAGTATTATTTCAGGCCAAATGCTTATTACATAATCAGACACTTCAGTGGCTTCTGTTGGGTTTATGAATCCTCAAGCAATTATATCAAGTTGAAAAATCCTAATGTTTGTGACCGTTTTCAATACGAAAGTGACAATCGCCTGAGACATGTGAACACTGGCAAATGCGTTATCTATCAGGAGAGTTCTCCATACTACCTGGTACTAACCCATGACTGCAGCTCTCCAAAAACTATCTTCAATCAGAATGAATATTCGAACATTCATCTAACAGGTACTTATTGCGTTCACCCCTATACAGGATCGCTTACGCCACCACTAAATGACTACTTGGTCCGATATGCCACTTGTAGAGATAGCGACGAAATACGATTCTATTTCTTTGATGAAAGAGGTAAGTAATTTTACCACATACAATAGACTATGCGTAGTATACCTCCATCCGTACATACTGAAGAGTCAAAAGAGAAAGAACAGTGTAGGTGCCCATTGGCTAATTATGTGGCCAGATGGACGCAGGATTTATAATATCACGTGAATTTATCTGAATCTGGCTATAATGTGTTGGTTCACCTTTCAGTCGCTATCCGACATTTCATAGTCTGACCAGCATCAGAAGAAGATAACCTTTTCAGTATGCTAAAAGAATGAGCTATAATAGAGAATGGTTTCTCGAAGACTCTTTGAAATAAAAGGTAGCGACAACGAACAACACCGTAGAAAATTATACAACACCAGCGGATGACCCTCAAAAACAGGGATAGGCATTTCTTTATACTATGGGGCCACATGAGAAACAGAATTATATGACAGAGGACCCGACTAAAAAGCTGGGTTCAGTTGTACATAATAGTGTCTCTTTTACGTATGTGAATAAAACAACAACTAGAAAAAGTAGCCTTAGTGCATACATGGGGTAAAGTTATAAAAAGACATCGTTACTTCGTAATGTCCGATTAAACTTTCACGGGCCGATAAGAGGCAAAAAGCGTCGTATGTGGCACGCGGGCCGTACAATCCTCAGGTCTGCTCACTCAAATTTGCGTTACAGTCTAATATAAAAAGCATGTTCACACAAGGTCCACCGTGCACACCATGCTGCCATTCAACCAAACCTTCATTTCTCTTTAGAGATTGCGTTTCATTAAAGCTCTGCTCACACTACAGAATTCTTTTCTGGGTTCGACTATAGTTGAAGTTATCGTGGTTAACGTCTTAGGACGCAAACGAAGCTAACCCTGGCCTGACTCGGGTTACCTTAACCCGCCAATCGTAGGTAAATACGGTAAGCCAGGTCGAGGTCGGATTAGTTGCACCTACGCTCCAAAAGTTATTCCGGGTTACTTTAAACTTCATAGAACCCGGGTTAAATCTGGAGCGCACTTTAAATTAGTGTTTATAAGTGTCCCAAGAACTTTTGACCAGTATTGTAGCTACCTAACATTTTCCTATGAAATTAGAAGTCATTATGCATTTCTTATACTACAATGGCTGATATAATGAAGGGATCAACTCTCATTCCATTTGCTTTCACTTATCAACAGATACACTCAAAGTAAAGATATTATCAGAAAGCTGTGATGACATAGTATCGAAAGATTGTTCTAATGCACGAAGTTACATAACTGTAAATGGTCATCAACATAGTCTAAATACTCGAGGTATCAATACTGTTCTCTTCGATTATCGAAGTGGGATATATGAACACAGAAATTCATATGATGTATATGGCAGTTCTAGTGCAAGAACATCTCTTGCCAATTTCTTAAATGGCCTAACAACAGGAAAAGTACTCTTCATGTCCGCAAAGGATTCCATAATATTTGATGCCTCATCAGCAACAGCCTTAAAGCGTTTTGGTGTTTCAGCCACATTTGCTACAACTAGTTTACCGAAATCCCGTTGCTCAATGGCTGCTGTTGCATATACTGGCGGAGAGAGGAAGGAATGGGAACAATCAGTTAACAAAGTGGGAGGAACAGGAGCATCTGTGATTGAGAAAACAATTTACATTTTCAGGGAACTAGATGGAAGAGATGACTGTTCTCAAGAGATGGGAATACAAAGTAGAAAGATACCTGATTCGGCATTTAGTGCAAAGTCCATTTGGGATAATGATGCAATTGCCTCTCCATATAGAGCAAGACTACACGAGACATCATATGCCGGATGGTGTGCAGGCATAAATGCCCCAGTGTCGGATTATCTACAAATCGACCTTGGAACAATCAAAATAGTAACAGGATTAGCTATACAAGCACATGGGACCGGTAACGGCAAGCATTACGCCACAAAGATTAGTATTGAGAGTAGCGCAGATGGATCAACATGGGTGCCCTATAAAGACATTGGCAGCAGTAATACTAAGGTCTTTGATGGCATACGACGGCTGGAACAGTTCGAGACTAGAGTAAATTGGTTCCATAGAACAATGCTCAAGTATTTTAGAATTGTTCCATCTGCAAGGGTAACAGACAGTACAGCTACAACATGCATAAGGATGGAGCTGTATGGATGTACACCCAAAGTGCCAATCTTCCAACACGATGACAATAAAATCTCAAATCTTGACATACTGGCAACATATTCCAATTCACTCACCGTTTATTACACAGTACCAGCACAATTAAATCCCAAAATTGAAATATCAACAGCAGCTGATAACAAAACATTAGGCCACAATATTGATCAGCAGCATATACGTAAAATCGATTCTTCCATCACATATGATAATGGAACAGTGGATGCTAATGGTGGAAATGTGGAGATACAAACGAATCAATTGAACAAGATGGACAGCTATGCAACAATTGGATTCAACACTGCAGAACCAAATTACTACATTTTCAATGTCGATTATAACTATCAGGTAAGTGAGAATGCTTCAGTTATTCGGAAGCTATGTCTGTTGAGGTTCAAAATGCAAATGTTTTAACTTAATAAATAATTTTTGCTCAGCCAAATTCCTTCCTATTCAAGATTATGCACGGCCAACAACATATGACAATATTATCTCTACGGAGAACCATAGATGTCACGATACATCCTGTTCCAGGCCACAAGTCTACTGTGCAACAGTACAAGTCTATCGTACCATGGTACAAATCTACCTTATCATGGTACAAATCTCAATTTCCAAGGCACAAATTTATTTTACCAGAGCATAGCTGCCAAATGTTCATGAGCTGGGTCTGAAGTATTTTCTCCTAATCTAATTGACCAATCATCGTGCAGTATTCTCTCTACACAGGCGTCCCACAGCTAAATCTAGGCTCAATTTGCATTATTACTATTATTATTAAAAATGTTTAGGGAGGGCATCCCTTCAGCCGTAGCTGGTTTTCAAGGGGCCCTCCGTTTAAATATAAAAATACCATTACAAAAATCCTAAAAACCTAATTACAATTTCTTTTATTTTGCATGCTGATTGGTCAGTGAGTTCGGGAGAAAACCGACCAGACCAGAGGTCTCAAGCATTTGGCAACTATCCTCTTTACCACGACATAAATCTAAGTTACCACAGAAAAGCTAACCGTTGATTTCGTATTTACAGAGTTCTAGCGATGTAACTTTACCGTCCTACAACAATCTTACTTCTAAATAGTACATTTATTCATCAATCGTGATGCAGTTATCTAGTTCATCAGCATAATTAAGTACTTCCACAGTACGTCGTTGTTGCTAAACTGGCTATCAATGAGTATAGCAGTAAATAGGCACATAGAATAAAGATGTGTACCTTGATCTAATGCATCTTGAAAGGGAATTCTCACGATAGTAGGGACAGGATCACAAAGGGCTTAAATTTCAAAAAAATATAAAATAGGTAGTACCCATCACCAATCAAGCACAGTTAGGCCTGTGGCAAAAACAAGTTATTATTATCTAAGATGGGGGACTATTTGAGCAAACAGAGTTCAAGTCATGAATTCATGCAAATGACAACTGCTTATCCACCCCATCCACCTCCTTTACCTAATCCAGAGTCCCATTACTCGATTACTCCACACTCAAGGAATTCTATGATATCACTTACCTACTTACTATCTACCTTCAATCCCAGTCAGCCTCTATCCTAATATCATTGCTGTGAACATGATTTGAGATCAGGAAAGCTCTTAAGCCAAGTGAATTCGTCCACTCAAACCATTAGCCAAATTATGAATTTGCTTGCATTGAAATCACACGTCATACACCCTTTGACATGTGATAAGAATCATCTGTACGACACGTTTTAACCATACATCATATCACTATAGTACATTTGCCTAAATATGCTTCTACATATTAGGTTCTAGATACAGGACAACCAACGGGAATGAATTGGAGAGTAATCAGCTTTCAAACCAATGAAGCATTCATCATTTATACCAAACCACATCAATTCAATAGAAAACAAACAGACAGAAGCATTCTTCAATTCAATGTTACCAATCTACAAAACCAACAACTTGTTAATGCACAATCAATCCAACTCAATCTATCAATCTCTCATCTCTTGTCACAAACGGATGGAAGCCATTCCAATGCATACAATATTGACATATTCATCTATTACGACACTGCCTTCATTCAATTTCAATCAATCAATTTTGTTGAAAAGGACAAATTCAGTTTGGCCCCATCATCAAATACTACCAACAAGGGCCTAATTCACTTACATACAAATACGCTCTGGCTGCTCAACAATCAACACCTCTCAGTTCGCTTCAAAGTTATCATTCCAACTGCAATTTTGAAAGGAGACAAATGCAGTGGAGAATTTCTTATTGATTTCAAATATCTCACAAATTTGCAACAATTTAATGGAACAAATAACAACACTCTTGCCAAAGTAATTCCGTACCGTTGCAAAATCGATCAATGGAAAGACGCATCGTTGAAATCTGTCCGTTTCCCTATGTCTCAACTCAGCATGGTGTTTGATGATGTAAATGGTGAATTCGTTTTCTGTCTGCACAAAGTTTCGTTCAAAAAGAGAGATGGGCCATTTTGTTATAGACAAGTAAAGGAGAAGGATGAATGGATTGGAATCAGCGAAATGGCTGTTGTGTTGGGTATTGATAAAACATCGCGAATTCTTTATGGCATTGATAGAACTGGAAAGGTATACCTTCAATCACCATATCCTTTTAATCAGTTTTATCAAATTGAAGATTTTTTGTGGTTAAGCAAAGAAAGCAATCCCACAACACAAAAGGCAATTACAGTGAATGATGTGTCAGCAATACCATTAAATCCAACAGCTGATTACATAATATCGAATACATCCGGTATTCAAGTTTGGGCAGCAACAAAACTGGGCATTTTCAAACGAAAGGAGGGAGTCCTAACTCGAGTAGTCAACTAATGAGATTTGATTGTAAGAAAAGATCAGTTATTGTTGTTATACACATGTTGACTCTTATCCTATGATTTAGTAACATGAGCAAATACATGATTGCACTAAAGATGTAGATGTTACACTAGTTGTACTAACATGTAAATGGTTTTTAACATCGTGCTTTTATCAAGCAGCATGATGTCCAAGCTGAATGTAAGAATAAATTTACACGATATGTACTAAACGAAAGATAAAGGCATTGACATAATGAAGAAATTTTTTAATTTTCTGCCAGAAATTATCAATAGCATATGCTCCAGAACTCATAGCTCTAATTGGACCTTACGGGGTATGATTGAATGCAAAAAGAATGAAGAGAGATGGGTCTCTGATCCTGACCAAAATTTTCACTATAAACACATGTTCTGCTAACAGATGCTCTTCCTTCAGAAAAACTATACAACCTCAGAAAGTCAGGGCTGATCTTATCCCTGATTGCTTGATAGTCATACTTCAGGCCAGTACAAGCAAGAATCTCCCCACTCCAGTAGCGTATACAAGAAAATGGGAAGTGGCATCATTGTAAGCTCTAAGGATGCCTGCAGCACAGTGACAATGGGGAGATCGGCCTCTATCCTCAGCTCACTAGTGTCAAGTGGAGCGAGCTGTGTCCTTCGTGTAACGCTATTCAGTGCCATCGCAAAACTTCACCAACGTATTTCAACATTTCATCTACAGATGTGGAAATATCCTTCTAGAAGTGATTTGACTTTGATTATAGAGTTTACGTTTAGAATTCAGCAGCAGCCAGTGTCATGATTCTTTCTACACCATGCTCCAAAGAATACGCCAAGAAAATCCAATCGCACACAATATGACGTCAAAGTCACACCTTAGTTCCCCTGTACACAAAGCTTGCCCCCACTGCCCTTTTCCTCCGCAGGCATCCCTGTTTAGCAGTATATTGCGATTATTGATGTCAACTAAAAGAGCACCTCTATCCATACCTACGTCTATCTTAAAGGAAATAAGGTTGACATTTTTGACATTTCGGATGGCGGACTCATTTGTCTTATATCAGCCGAGTGAGTGACAATGAACATCTAACTAAGTCGTTGTATCTGGGAAATTTGGACAGTTAGAAAGCCTTCTTTTCTCATAATCTAGTGCGAGGGATATGTTCTGAATCCGATCAACTTCGGCTTCTACTGGATGCGATATCTAGATATATCGGCTAACTTCAACAAGAAAACAGGACTAGCTCAAGAGAAGAGCACCATCGACGAGCAGGAAAAATTGCTTCTGCTTGATGCATCATAACGTAAAGCAGTTTTTGGGCACAATGTTCTTAACAACATACTGAATGTATAATGGATATACATGGCTAGTACATATACATCGATATACTGATATAGACTCTTTGCAGGTAGAAATAAAACACTGTAAGTATTAAACCATACCTGTGACTTGTCAAGATCACTGAACGTGTACCTTTATGAATTATGCTTAAGATTAAATTCCACAGAAATCTCCTTGCACCTGGATCCATCCCCGTCGTAGGTTCATCCTATGAATGATAAGGGACAAAAGTAAAGTATGGCTAATTATCAGCAAGACGTGCGCACGTAGAGTGTAATATGAATAGACATTGGTTGTCAATGATATTATAGGTGTGAATGTTTGCAACTTTGATTCTTAAATTTACTGCAACTTAATATCCAGACGTCATAAATTTATATTTATCAGATAAATTTATTATCTAGATTATACTTTAAAATTGATAATTTTCTGCACCGATTGTCAAATATAACTATGATTAAAATCAACTTTTGATTATCACTTATGGTAACACTGGACAGCTCATATCACTCTCAATAAATGCTTTATACGATTTAGCAATTCGCGGGCTGGGGGTAAAACACCAAAAAAATTCAAGATCTATTAAAGTTCTAGGCCAGATAATAAATCATCCATGAATTTTCTCCATCAGGAACACTTACTATAAAAGTTGATCCAAAAAAGATTTCATACACACATAAATCTACAGTTGAATTAAGGAAATTTGTGAAAGCCCGAATCTGGAGCATTTTCACTTGCTACTCTAAGCGTTGGTTACTTCAGAAATGGTATCTCAGACGGAGAAGAGCTTAGGTGCTAAGCTCAAAAGCATGAAAATAGTTTTGAAAAAGGTGCATGAATTGCAGAAAGTGAACCTCTTTTGCTACTAAACTGCTGCCTAACAGACAGACATGCCAAGGGTAGGGGGCAAGCACGTAATGTTCCAATACAAAGGGTACGAAGCAAAGGAACAAGGTACAAAGATTTTATAGAACTTTGGAATTTAGCCCATTATCCTACCACTAAGCTAATGAAAAGTATGCGCGTCTTCAACTAGCTATTTATGGTGATACCTGCTACGACCCATCCACAACATCCAGAAACCATTAGGTCCTGAACCTCCACAAAACGAGACCAACGGGAATAACCGTAAAATCAGTCGATCCTTGCAAAGACCTCTTTTAGTTTATGGTCATGAATGCTGGTCCCACGAAAATAAAAGATAAGATGCAAAATGTTATTTTACCATGAAAATCAAAGGTGGATTCCCAATCAAAGAGATGGCTGCAGATAATTTACGCTTATTTCCGCCACTGTATGTCTTACTTGGCTTGTAAGCATATCTTCCCAAAGCCAGTTTATCTATCGCCCAGTTTACAACCTAAAAAAGATATGTCATTAAGTATAGAAAAAGTAGTAATAGCTTCAGCTACCCTATTCTTACAGAGAAAATTTTAACCAAATGGGAGGAATTAATGAGTGAGCTTTTCAGCAGGAAAGATATGGTAGATTGCCTAGCTTCCCAAACTTTATGAAGTAGCTGTGCTTTGGGATCAAGACCTTCAAAAGAAGGATAAAATAACAAGCCTACGCTGGTCTGTCTCAGAAAAGCCAGCAAATGTGTACGGTAAATCTAGCTTAACTGCATTGAAAAGCCAGATAGCCTTCGAAGTAGCACGAATTTTCTGTATTGAAACTGGTTTCCTCTAACTGCTTTACAGTAAACAGCCAGAGAAGAAATGAGAGCTCAGTGTAGCAGTCTTGCTTATAAAACAAATGAAAACATTGAAGCTAAAATTGATAAGCATGAAAAAGGCACATAGAACGATTCAAGTCGCACTTGCCGCATATTTTCGAGTCCCTCATGCCTACAAGTAAACGGAATTTAGTTGTTTCTAACATCATATGTCTTTTGGGCAGAAAATTTAGGAAATTGTCTGACTCGTTTACCCAGCATACTGTGCGAGTAAAAATTGAATGCGGAAACTTAGAGTTCGCTTGCCTTCTTAACACTCGACTCAGGTATACCACGTAATCTAGAATACAATGCAAGGTGTTCCTCCGCAGTCAGCTCGTCAATCAAAGCATCAAATTGTGGACAGTATCCAATCATCTTATGGACTTTTAACGTGTCACTGACAATGCTAAAATGCAGAAATAGTAAATGGTTTCTGTTAACAGTTCTGGGGTGAAATACAATTGGCCAGTTCAGAATGCAAGATAATAATAATGATGATGATGATGATGATGATGATGATGATGATGATGATGATGATGATGATGATGATGATGATGATGATGATGATGATGATGATGATGATGATGATGATGATGATGATGATGATGATGATGATGATGATGATGATGATGATGATGATGATGATGGCTAGCCCATGGTTGGAGACCTCCTCGTGGTGGCAAGCGGGCACAGAGAGACGCTGCCCTTAAGTTGATAGTGATTCATTTCGCGAAGATTCAGAATTGAGGCAGATGTTGACGACCTGTGGCAAACTGTCCAACCAGGCCCCTTCAGTGAAAGTCAGGCACAGCAGCTTCAGGCTGCAGTTCTGATAAGTAACTGTTGGGGTAACAGAGTGGATTGAGTGTAGCCGACTCAATCACCTCTTCTGAACAATTTGAAGGCGACACTGGCCTCAGGGTCAGCCTAGGCCCCGTAAGGGGCGTACTGGAAAAGAGAGATGATGATGATGATGATGATGATGATGATGATGATGATGATGATGATGATGATGATGATGATGATGATGATGATGATGATGATGATGATGATGATGATGATGATGATGATGATGATGATGATGATGATGATGATGATGGTATTGATAATACTAATAATCAATAATTGTAATCAATAAATAATGATAATAAAAATGATTTCTATGATGATAGTGATATTGACGATGAACAAAAAGTCATTATGAATTTCTATCGCTAATGGTCGCATTAATGCCTGATGATTGATCCACTAGTACATTGAAACAAATAGCTTAATTTCTTTATAGTCAGCCAGGTATAGGCTTGGTCATCAAAACAAACCAACACTCTGGGTGGAACTTACTGTGGGCTTAAATTTATTTCCAATTTCAAAGCTGAAAGTTACCTTTTATTGAGTACAAATGCATCTCCAGCGGTTACAGGTGTATCTCCAGTAAGCATCTTGAAAGTGCTCGTTTTTCCAGCACCATTTACACCAAGCAGGCCAAAACACTGAAAAATCAGAGGAGGAAGAGCAATAGTGACTTCATGAGAAAAATAAAGCGATTCATAAAAATAGTAACATACATCATGTCTAGCAATGTCGTAAGGAAGGAAATTCCCAGATTCTCGTAATGCATCGGCTAGAATGCTCTTAGCTAGAAGGCAACATTCTATCTATATGCGTTTCATGTCTACAAACGTAGACAATCAAGGTTCTCCGTTCTTTATACTTAACACGATTTTAATATCTGAGCTAAACATTTCCATTCTTTTTTCTTACTAGAAACTTGAGGTCTCTACCTGCTTCGAGGTCTCCTCCCGTCAAGTTTTCCTATGCCGACCAAGGACTGCAGAGTTTCTGTTCTATAATTATGACCAGGATAACATTATCAATAGAAGACAACATCATGTGTTTATCATTGTGTAGTTGAGGTGTTCTCAAAATTCACTGACATCTGCTAGCTACTATGAAAACGAAATATCTGCATTGTCGGTGTACCATCCCACAGGAGTTATCAAATATTGGCTTTCCCATCACTGAAAAGTGTTTTGATATGTAACTCGCCCAGCTAAATACTGACTACATGCTCAAACGAGTAGCATATTTGCTCACCTCTCCCCTAGGTACTCCCAAGCACAAAGAGTTAACAGCAAGGTGGTTGCCAGTCTTCCGGGATCGATATATCTGAAGAATAAATAGATCAGTAACATATTAAAGATTATCTGAACCTATTAACAATGATGTTATAAAACAGAATGCAAGCATGCTGGGAAGTGCATATTGATAATAAAGTGAAATGTATTTATGTATCTGTATGTGTGCATGTATGTTTGTGAACAATAAGCGAAGGAAGAACAGTACTCCGTGATTTGAAATGAGAATTCATTGCATTCTATACCAAACGCAAGCAGTACTAGGCAAAGATATTTCTCGAATAAACAGTGACATGAGTATTCAGCCAAAGACTATAGCAAACGACTACAACTGATAGTTGTGCATAGGCATTAATCGATGGCTGTTTAAGACGATATATGGCAAGTCTATCTTCAAACAAACCAAAGTTCCATTCTTATCCCTTACTTCTATAATCTCGAATGCACAACGTAAAAGAGAAACTTTTCGGCTTCTATAGTTTTAATATTATTTCCTAGTTCTAGTAACTAAAGACAGCATCTTTTATCTAATAATTACTTTGTGGTTCTATCTGGGCCTCATTGTCTTCATACACTCTTACTACAACAAAGTGTTTTGTCACGACTCTGGAATGCAATAGATAACAAAGTATGTGCCTGGCTGATGTACATGATCCACTACCATAAGCCATAGACTACCTATTGGCGTACAAAATGCTACCAGGTGCACGCGTAAGGCTTGCAGTTGTACTTCGATTCCACTAAAGGCGCAATATTCCTGCATTGCAACATAAATATGCCTATGACACAATATCCTGCTAAGGTTTACAAAATTACAGTTGGCATAATCTTGCAGACCTTTGTTAAATTCTCAAGTCGCAACAGATCTTCATCAGCTTCCCCGCTCAGCACTCTCTCGTGCTCTGCAGTTACATCAATGTCGTCAAACACAGATTTCGATTCCATGCACACTTTCCTTCAAACAAAACCAGATACACTTTTTCACTTTAAAATCAGATGAAGAATGATGTCGCACTATGTAGTTTAACTGTGCAAAAACAGATACGATTTAGTTTCACTATTATATACGAAAGATACAATATCCTTTAAAAATCCATGTAAAATCTACAACTAATCGGGAAAAATCAAAGCCAACATTGAGTTGAATTCTCACTATTTCCAGTTGTCACCATTCAAAGCAATCGTGTCATATCAGAGAGTGATAAGACGTATCGAGAACAATAATACCAAAAGGCGATAGGTGGTACCTTCTTTTGCAAGTTCCAAGGTACTCTATGAGAACGGTGAAAGAGAAAAATACCAATCCTTCAATTGCCATCAGCACCAAACTTCTTGATATGAGATCCCATTTGAAAGGACTCTGGAGTTTGTCAAATTCACCTTTAAAGAACGATGGCACTGGTAAGTTACAACAATTTCTAATGACTTTTGCTTACACAATGTATCTATATTTGAAGAGACCGGCAAAAGTCTTAATTTGTCATACAATCTAAACAGTAGTCCTAAGCATAAATGCAAGTTCAATAACTGCATGTTAATGCAAACTAACATGGAGTTTCTTATACATGGGTATAAAAAACCATTAACAAACTTTCCTTTGCATAGGATAAGCATTGATAACAGCAATTTTAAATGATTGTTGAGGTTCTTATTCTGTTTGAAATTTCTAAAATTTTTAGGTATTATAATAACTACTACCCTATTCTAGAAAAGAGGTAATGCTCACATCGTTAATAACAAAAATCTGAAGTCATTGATAGACTCCATGGTATCCAAAGCTAACTGGGCGAGAGGTGCATCATCCAGTCAAATCAACATAAATTGCTACAATGTATCGGAGAGATTTAAAAGTGAACGGTTAGTCCCATGTACGATTCTGTACATTGGGGAGTGCCTGTTAGAGAGGGCATAAGGGTGGCCAGCTCCTTTCCTCGCCTCCTTTAACTTCCCAGCATTGCCACCAGGTGCCCATTTGCTACTGGGCGGACAATGAGCGAATACCCCCAACTATGATCCGAGGGCAAAACTTGCACCATCAATGTTCTGCTCAGCAGTCAAGAGCTCTAACCGCCTGGCCACTCGTCCAGGAGATTAGAAGACAAATTATGTAACATCATTAACATATATCTTCTTACCAATTAATTTATAGTACGAATTTGAATATTCAGTAAAAGCAAGATCCATGAGGCCACGTCCAAGACAGTAGTTGGGAAACATCAGTGAAACAAGGCGAAGAGTCTCGTATGCAGATGACAGTTCCTAAAAAAGAAAAACAAATTTGAATACAACTTCAATACGCGTTCAATACGGTGTACCAGCCCTTTCAAACAAAACGCTTGATGTAAGCTAAACACACAGTTTGAATGGGAGACATATAGATACAGACAATGAAATACTTAACTTTAGCAGTGAGTTAACTTTAGATGAAATTCGGCTGGCAAAGACTAGCCAATTTTATCTACATATTTACTTGCTTATCAACTTAAATACTTACCTGGTTATCAACTTATTTGACTATACAATAACCTACACAATTACTCACTTTATTTGCCAACTACTTATTTGCCTTTTTAACTACTTTTTACTTACCTTTTATTTACTTCTTTACTTACATGCCGTATCTATTCGAGTATAACGGGCAAAATTTTCTACCTACAATGAACTATAAGTTTGGGTGCGCGCTATAACAACGTATGACACTTACAACCCTTGGTCTGAGCAGAGAAAAAATGAAAAAAATCTATATCGATTTTTAATCAAAAATTAGGGGTGCACGTTATTCACGTGAGCGCGTCATACTCGAATAAAAACGGTACTACACCTACTAGTCTGAATATTCAAAGCAATTCTCAACGAAAAACCACTATTATTATGGAAAAACTATACCTTTAAGAGTGGGCATTAGAAGCAGACTTGCTAAGTGCGAATACGTTTTGGGATGACGGAGCCTTGAACAGCATTCTCCAACATAGCTTAGCCATAGGCCATAAACTTACATAGTACATGCATCAGACGTAACAGCATTTTAAAAGGGATAAACACCACATATCTAACTCTATCAGGGTTTTCATATCATAGCAAAACAACATGAATGGGGAACTATAATTCGGAAACCTTTATAAAATCCATAGCGACTCTCGAATTTCAGGCTATCCTAATTACCTCTGTTAGGGCTCAGGATACAATATTCTACACAGAAAAAAGGTAGTCTCGTAAATTAATTGACAATACTTACAGCATCATTGGGAAACAGTTCCAGTATAAAAACTGTGACAGTGAACGTAATGCCAACAAATAGGTTGACAACAATTAAAACAACATATGCAGTACTCGCTTCTTTGAACAGGAATGCAGCAGGATACATCAGGGGTGTAATCGACCAGCTGAGAATATCGAGAAATAGCTGCTATGAATTAGAACATTTAGAAGGGCAACAAAAGCAGATGAACATTCTTACACTATTCTAACTGAATACTCTGTCTGTACTCAGAATTTCACTATTGCTCGAAAAAGCGGGAACATTCTTTAGCATAGAGAATGGTTCCCCTTTTTGAGAGCAAAATTGAAATTATTCTAGCTATAAAATCTAATTTTGCAAGCTATATCCTCCTTTTTCTGAATAAGAGAGGGAAATTTTATTTGAGGACGACAAACATATTACTGTCAAACGACACTGATGTTACCATTTTCAAATATATACCCTGAAGCTATATGGCAATAGACGAAAGTACATACAGCATAACAGTAGAGATGCGCATATTTCAAAAATACACTATACTCCTTTTTCGGAGTATGAAAGTGAAATATAACTATCTGGCTAAAAACATATCCCTATCGAAAGCCATGACGGTACAATTTTCAAATATACTACCCAGAAATTGTACGGCAACAGAAGAAAGTATATACAACATGGCAGTAAATATACCCATATGTTGAAAGCAGTATATTCCTTTATCGGAATATAATAGCGAATTAAAACTAATCGATTAAAAACATATCCCTATCATAAGGCATCACGTTACCATTTTCAAATATACTACCCTTAAACATTATGGCAACAGACTAAAGTTCATACAAAATGACACAAAACATACCCATATAATAAAAACAAGCAGCAAACAGCAGGGAAATTGGTTTGCGACGAATAGGCAGGTAATTGGAATAGGTACAAAATCAGCATGCATGCCAGAGCAGGGATTAGGTAGTTACACTGTAGAAGAGAAACACAAAAATAGCATATACGCAAATGAAAGTACATTAGTATCAGTGGCGGTTTTAGGGGGGGCCGGGGGGCCATGGCCCCAGGCCCCGCGCTTTTGGTAACCCAGAAGGGGCCCCGCGTCTAAGAAAAAATTGAAAAGAAATCTCAGACACTTTCAAACAAGGGCCCCGCAGATGAATTCGGCCCCGGGCCCCGCGATCCCTAAAACCGCTACTGATTAGTATATCGTTGCTAGTATAACTGACGACCTAGTCATGGCCAATGTTATGATCCATATATTGATGTCTGATGAGTTTCCAACATCGAAGAAGTTTCAGCCCAATATTAACCTTCTACATGAAAAAAGGATGACGGCAATTACAGCAACTCCACTTAAAAAACCGCACACACCCGCGGTTTAGAACATTACTATATTCCATGATACCTGCTAGATACTATAGGAGGATTGGAAACAAAAGAAATGGGATTTGATACATGAATTTACCAATGGAAGGTCAGTGTGCAATCGGTTTGCCAAATAGAACTCTTCCCAAATCAATTCTGGGAGTTGATAGAGATGTAGTTTGCTTCCGTACTAACAGGCATTGTAAAAAAAGCAAACAAAATTTTATCAAACCCTGGTTCCAAATTTGTTTTGAATACAGCACGGTCTTAATGAATAGGCTGCTTTTGAAAAAAATGAAAGAGAGAATATAATCTTTGAGTACCAATTGAGAGGTCCTTCAAGAAATCAACAAATCATCACTTACCATGTCCCAAAAGAAGTTTACAAGCCAATAAATCAGAGGTTCTGCTCCGCTTACGAATTGTAGATGCTTTGCTTTAGTGACTCTCTCCGTCACGAGAAAAACTACAAAGCTTGCTGGTACAAATGACATGGCAATGATGACGAAAATTGCAATGACAACATCTGTTCCTTGTTTTCTGCATGTCAAATAAGCGTTGGTGACAAGAAATTGTAAGAAAAATAAAGAGAAATACAACTTCGTGACAAATCAAACTGAAATTAAAAAAAATATGTACAAAAGCTAGTCCTTGTTCACCCTAAATCAAAGAATGATAATGAAATCAAGACCAGTAACTCTGCAAGTTGCCTCTTCACCTGGTTGCTAAAATACTTAATAGAGATAAGATAAGAAAATTGGTTACCATATGAAACCCACTTTTTATGAAAAATAAAGTTCACTTAAGCCTATTGTTAAGCTACAACTATTCTTTTTGCTTCTAAGTGTATGTTATTGTGAGTTTGTACTGAAAATATTTGGCAGTCCTCTAGGAGAATATCCAAGTGAATTTTACAGACTTACATATAATCTTGAGATAAGCCATTTTTAGCCAAGCTAAATGGGTGGTAAACAGCTGTGATGCCTGGAAGATCAAGAAAATAACACTGTGTGAGTACTTTGCTCTACTTGTCTGATAAAGCAATAAAAATCTACTAAGCCTCTAGAACCAATGAAAGAGGGTTAATCAATGAGGAGATAACAACATTGCGAATACCAAGACATGCTGAATAAGCAGTAACCTGACAGAGTCATTAAAAGCCACTGCAATGCCTGCGTTTAATGGACAGACTTGTACGTTCAAACAAGTGAAGTGATATGGAATCAAACAGTCTAGGGCGCCATTCGGTTATACGAGCAGTAGCCTTCACATGAACGAAAGATTAGAGGCAGCAATTCACCAGTAACGTTAAGCTCACTATACAGTAATTGATCACAAACTTATACACTTCTCTCCTCTTAAACTCCAGGCGAAAAAGAGTACAGCTACAGTTCTATCTATATACTTACAACTGCTGACAACGTCTGCTGATAGTAATGTATCTACTGACAAATTGTGACTTCATGGCAGTATTATCACAACTTCAGCTAAATTCAAGCTGCTGGCTGGAAATTGGCAGAGAACGTAGAAAACAGTGAATAACTAAGAGAATGCCTTGAACTTGCTACATCCCACTATCATTTCCGAGATTTTGCAAGTTTGAACTTACTTTTTCTTATTAAAATGGCTTCAAACTGATGGGACATCACATTTAAATATCAATTATGCAACAGAATTTATCTACAACGATTGACTAATAAAATAACCACCGAATGGAACATACCATAAGCAGCTGGATTTCCCATCTGTTTAGTAACATATGACCGTAAGACCGTATTGCTCAAACTGTTCAGATAAGCAGGCAATGCATGGTAGCCCTTATTATTGAACCAGGCCTACAAAAATAACAAAATCAGTATTAGTGATTGAGTGTTAAAAAGATATTAAAATGAGTCGATAACGCACTACAAAAATTTCTCAATACACTCTATATTGGGAGGGTCATATTCTAATAGCAAATGCAAAGGATCCAGCATGCTCTATTGGGTCAAAGTTCCACTCATGAGTTCAGAATAAACGTACCCCTCCCAACCTATTAATTTTCTGAAAAAATCCACATAGGACATCCTAATTCCAGACCCCCCGGCCCCCGTTTATTATTCTCGAGTCTGCAATGCGATTGAGTATTAGGTCAGGTGATACGTCGTGTTTTTATAATGTTTATAGTTTAAATGACTTGTGAAACCTATCCATAGCTATTGTAGAGTAATTTTCCACCTACCCTGTTTATTCCAACCCCCCGATTCATTGGGTTCTTAGACAACTTCCAACCCCCTACTATTCCAACCATTCCTCCTATTTAGGATTTTTTAAGAGTACTTATAGACAACTTGGGACTATAACTTTCTAGCCACATAGATTCAAAACAGAAGTTACGAGTTAAAAGATAATGTGGCACTTTAGTCAAGGGGAGACGCGCGTTCACCAGGCTCTCAATGTGAATGCCATTCACAATATTCTGGGAAATAAGACTACCATAGTAAAATAAAGACAGAAAGAAACAAAAAATGAAAGTAAATCTTCCTTAAAGCAGCAAGAAATAGAGAACAGAGAATCATTGATTCCATAGAGACCCTCTGCAAAGCTAAATGGGATCTTGGCAAATATACAAGGATAATAGACGTGGAAAACTACAAAGATTCCTCGCCTTCGCAGCATGCCTTGAGTACAGTCTTTTAATATCATCATAGGGAAGACTTTCAAACGATTTGGGAACGACCTTTCTCTCTTCACCGAATGTAAAACCACCATACCTAAAGAAAAAAGAACTCCCTACAAATAACATTCATTTTTTCCTAGACCCCTGTATTGTATCAAATAAACTCTAGCAGTTTCACCATCATTATCTAAAATAACTGCACGTATTCAATGATATTTTCCAATGAAACTCAATGGACAAGTTATGCTTAGGATGTATGGTAAAGAAACATCGACAAAGTTAAGCAATACTTATGACATTTGAGCATAATTGAATGAAGTTGATACTAAATGAATGAACTGCTAGTCGCTGTTTATGTCATAGAGCTGGAGGTCATTGCAACTGATACCTGTGTCTCCTAAAATGCTTTGTTGTATATAACAGATACTGCTCCATATCCCTTCCAGTTACATTTATCAGTGTATCCCCTGTTATCGTCGAAATTTCCTCGTGATGTCCTTCAACTCCGCGATCACAAATATATTTCCTTTTATCATCTGAGCACCTGCATCTCTTATTACGGTCCGTTCTCTTTTCGTTATCAGGGATACTCTGAGTATTGCCTGCTTTCTGACGTAGCACTGGCTTGTTACTTGTAAATTTCCATAGCTGTCGTTTGCAAAGACTATCAAACATTTCAAGACTATCCGAACCAACTGGCAACATTTGGTATACATCAACTATCGAGCTATTCGCGTGCTTTAGCACACAATCCGCTCCAACGCCAGATGGATACCGCAGTGATCTCTCCATCCGCTGTGAAAGCTGTGACGTGCCTTCGTTGTTAAATGGTATAACATTGGGCAGCGGTCTAATCATAGTGGGTGACAGGACTAGCTGTGGCTGTTTCTCGTATCCTGGACGTGACATGGCCACGGTCATAGCAATGCAGACAAAGATTGCTGGTAGAAATATCTGTGAAATGAGACCTTTGAAATTTCTTCTGCTGTGGTGAAATCGCTTCATAAACAACCCAAAAATTTGCTGGAATATTTTATCATATTTCTTTGTACTTGCATAAGCATCTTGATCCAGTTCCATGACAGTGCTATCTGCAAGTTTGTAAAGAGAAATACAATCAAAGTATAGATCAGTTTAAATTATCTTTTCAGAGATGGCTTACGGAAGCAGTGAGTGACCTCAGTAAATTAGTGCCTATGAAAGGTATTTTGAAAGCCCAAATGCAGCTCAGTTCTCAACATCGTCATATTTCTGTATCAATCTATTTGTATCACAGGCAGAAAAATACCAACATATATGTGATCTACCCAAGGAAATCACACGTTACATCAAACTGATAGCATTCTGTAAAACTATTATGGTTTTTTCTACCATATCATCCTAGTATGTGAATGCAAATATGAAAAATTCAGAGATGACACGATATCTGTAACAGGAACTGCAGGACTATCGCATACCCGCAACAGGTACCATTTTATAAGAAACCTACCCTGTGAGATTTGAGAAGTATTTGAAGCATTCCTTCGATGTCCAAATAATACACTTTTTATAGGCTTCTTTGGCTTTTCTGTAAACTCATCAATGTTCACAACTTTGTCGATTCTAAAATCACTTGATAACGCTCTCCTGTGTCCACAGATTCGCCCGCAAGGATTCTTCCTGTGCACACAAGTAACGACTGGTTTCGATTTAGAGTCTCTGAAGAAGTCACTCGACAACGAACGTTTGTGAGTTAGCTTTGACCTCCTCTTTAGATCCAGCACTTGGTCATGGGGCTCTGGGATGGGAAGAGGCTCTTTCTTTGTGGCAGTCAAAGTAAGCTGATCCAATTCGATACCTGAGTCCCCATCTCTTGGTGATGTATTTCTTTCTACAGAGGCCTCAGGCAGTGTAGCAGTTACTTCACCAATCAGATCACTGTCACCTAAGAAAATTGAGTTAGATCTTCAGCTTGAACATTATGGTTAAACATCAGACGCCTAAAGGTCACGAATAAATAGTATTTCAAAAAGAAAGTACAATACAACCATTGGGTTCTTGAAGTTTTCATTTCTGAGTATGAAGAAAATATAGTCGACAAAATATCATACCGGGCTCGTTCTGAATGGAAGCTTCAGTCACTTTAAGAAACACCTGCAGAAAGAAACCAAGAAGGACCAAGTGAGTACCTCAGAAAAACTAATGAAAACGCTAGACTGACATAATCTCGCCAAAAGCATTACATGAGTAAACATAAGGCCTTGCATACACAATACTTGAATACAAAATAGCTAACATGTGATATAATAACATATGCCATAGCCTATTTAAAAAAATATATCAAGTTTATGTCCTTTAAACAAAGTTCCTCTAAGAACCAAGTGGTTGTGCACAGTTTTCCTTCTTCTGATTGCCTAACAACAATCGTGTACCACATTGGGCAGTATGCTACTTTGCAGCTTGGTCCTACACCAAGATCAACATCTTTTTGAGACTTTAGGCACTATGGTCCTTGAAAGTCAAATTTCTGGTAGACAAAGCAAAACAATACCTCTTCAAGACTGGTATCTGTTAATCCAAACCCACTGCACCCGAGTTTTTCCTTGTTTTCCTCCAAACTTGCAAAGAGATTTTTGAAGGAAGCATTTTGCGAGCTGTTCTTGGGTAGAATATAGGACAGTTCGTGAAGTGTTTCACAAATCAGCTGAGCAGATGGCACGTACCCTCTGATGTATTCAGTAATCTCTTGAGGCAGCATTCCTGAGTTCCTCGAGGGCGACAAAGATGGCGAAGCACCTGACATGCAAACAGTACTTTCACTTTTACTACCCCATACATATAGTCGAACAGACAATAGAGCATAATATTAACAGAATACGCATGTATATTAAGTCGCTCAAGAAACACTACTCAATAACATTCAACTTGCAATATTTGAGCACATGAATTGCATTAAACACGATGAAATATTGAGAAACAATGTTGAGAAACCTAAGAGTATGGACGTACACTGCACTTATGTTTTCTTCTACCCAAACAAGAATGCATTTTAACTTTGCTGTTACTTTATTGTACGTAAAATAGATATATTATATAAGTTTTGTATAGACAGGGCACATTGCAGATCAGTTAATTAATTTCATTACTGAACGTACTACACTGTATAAATAATTAAAAAATGAAATGAAAAAATGAATGAATTGAAAACTCCAGCGATCCCACCGACCTTGAGGAATCTTGCATCAACATGGGCTGAATGACCAGTCAAGAGAAACGTACGAGGGCCGACGGCCCGGACCCTTAAGCTTCCTGGTTCTTTTCTTGACTTTTTTCTTGACAAAAGCGTTATGCTACAGTGAGAGGTTTGCTTCTTAAAACTGTAGCAGATCATATGAGCTCCTTGGTTATTTCTATAGTACGTTTCTCGTCACATCACCACCTTTTCCTCCTTGTTTCTTAAGAAAGGGAGCCCGTCTAGTTTATGGACCGGGAGACCCATAAATCTGTAACTCCTCCCATGTACAAATAATCCTAATGATTATTTGAAAATCCGGTGTAATAAATGTTGTTTGATGAGATTACTGGCCTACTTGGCATCTTTAATATAATGGGTTTAAATTATCACTAAACAGTTTAGTGTCTCATTTACTGTCTGACATGATCTGCAAAATATCTGCAGAAAAGGCCTAAGAATCCTCACTGATTAGCCCAAGCTATTTTTAGATCAATTGACTGCAATGATTCTATACCTGTAGAGGAGTCGAGCTTCTTCTCTTTCACTAGTGTTAGATGATAGCCATCACCAAACTGGCTCTTCAAAAACAAAGAAGACCCACAGCACCGAAGCTTTCCGCATGAAACTATTGCAATTCTGTCACCAAGAATGTCAGCCTCATCCATGAAATGAGTTGAAAGAAGAATTGTACGACCTGTGGAGCAATTGTTCCACCATCAAACATTAATCGAATTTCTTACAACTTTCATTCACGAAGGAAAAAGTATATTACTACGTCCAGAGTTATTATCTCCTGTCAAGATTCAACAACTTTTTGTTGGCACTCATTCCGTTTGAAAATACTGGCTGATCTTTCATCAGAATTTATTACAGTTTGCGTATAGAGTCCATTGTCATAAAGCAAAGTCATACAACATATTCTAGAGATTGCACGGAATCTTTTAAAAACCTATAAAGTTCTCAGTTCCCTTTGACAAAGAGCTATTATCAATAGCCCAAAGTGACATAACAACCATATTAAGTTTCTGCCTTTCAGTGTGTAATGTCCGGGAGAGACCCTGGGGTCTGTAATAAAGCCCTGAGAAAGAACGAGAAAGGATAAATAGATAGCGAGATAGGGCCAAGTTTACTGATGATAGATTTGAAATAAGACAAGTTGTAGGACTCTGGAAAGGAAAAGGAAGGCAACACGTTCTGTAGTTTGAAAGTTCTTTGAACGAACTTCAAGTAGCCACAATTGTTTGGATCCTGTCAATTAAATAAAACAAGCCTCCTAAAATTTTTAATTATATTGATGGACAATACCTGCTTTGTACTTAACCAATAAGTCCCAGATCGCTCTTCGGGCGTATGGATCAATACCGGCAGTTGGTTCATCTAGTATCACTGTGCGAGAACCGCCAATAAATGCCATGGCAACGGATAGCTTCCTTTTCATTCCACCAGAAAGAGACTCCACTTTTGAATACCTCTTCGAAGGCAATTCAAGATCTTCAAGTATCCTTTAAATGAAAGAGTAGGAGTGGTCTACGTAATAAGAATAACGCACATAAGCGAATTCGGGATTTTAAGAAAATTAAATAAATCAGTGCGAATAGTCAGCCAATGTTGTCAAGCGTATGTATGTTTGAATGTATGCAAAAATATCTTTACAGTACATGACAGGACTAAATACAATATTCGCTTTAAGCCTGGTGTACAAAGGAAAAGTAAATAAATATACATTAGGAAATAAATTAAATATGTATTTACAATACCTATTGCTCAAAAGAAGAAATATTTGCAGGTTCATTCTTGTTCATTATTTATTCAACATATTCTTTAGATTCGATTCCAGTTTAGCATAATCAAGTATAGATAAGGAAGGAATTTGGCAATCTAATTGCGTTTACTCTTGTTAACCACAAGATAAGACTGATCAAAAGCAGATCTTTGCTCCATAACCACACTGCATATATTAAAACTATGGAGGCCATTTGGAACATAAGGCAAATCGAAACGCAAGATGATTCACAATCACTATCAGTGAACTGACAATTTCACTGCAGAATGACCATTTACAAAGAGAATGAAGAACTATTTGCCGTATAGTTTCATCTTCGCTGTGTCAGTTTCAAATTGTCAATTGGCATTAGCACTGCAATAACATCATGCCCTTGTTAATAAGAACTATGACGTAACCGTCAGGGCATTATTTTATACATATATTTATACTGGAAAAGTAATAGAACCAAAACACGTAATTGAATCTGGCAATATACCTGTCGACCTCGGAGGCTACGTCAGGTGCAGGCATTCCTTTCAGCCTGGCGTAAAACCATAAATGTTCATCAACTGTAAGGCTACAAAAGAAATTGCCAAATAGATAAATAGCATCTTTTGAAGAGATTTTAGATTGCAAAGTCCTTATCCAAGCAACTTTCTCCATTCATTCACTAACTTGCAAATGAAGAAACAAGGAAGAGCAGAAACAAACAACAAAAATATCGCAGAGGAGAACACAGATGAATGTTAAGTTTAAATGAAATACAACCGACAAGAGATATACCTCTCAAACAGAACATTGTGTTGTGGACACATGCCAAGACTGGTTCGTATTTGGTCCATGTCGGTCCTTATGTCATGACCGTAAATATGCGCAGTACCAGCTGTCGGTGGGAAAAGTCCGGTCAATATGGACATCGTTGTTGTCTTGCCAGCTCCATTATGACCAAGGAGAGATGTTATCTGACCTTCATACAGATTTAGAGAGATGTGATCAACAGCTCTCTTTCCAGTATCATATACCTAGAATATCAAAATTGACTCTTCCATATTACGCCTATAAAATGAGGTGTCCACATTACTAATGAAGTTCATAATTTTAAAATTCAAGCTCTAAAGCAACAAAATCTCCTTTTCATGCAGTATAATCTCGTTTTCATGCAATGCAGTACGATTTCACATTTCCTCGTCAAAAAGGTCCGAAAAAGAATGGCATCACTATTGCAGCAAAACACTTACATTACTAACTTAGTACCGATACTTTCCAAGGTGTCTCGCACCACTTTTAGAACAACAAGTAAGGAGCACAACCCCTAGTCATCTGGGAGCAAAACTTCTGGTTTAGCGATAGCCTGTACTCATATTTTCAACATAGGCTTATAATAATATTGAGGGCAAAATTTGGGCATAGCTGAGAAGATGTTGGGAGCAGTAAAAACCGAACACATATGACAAACCGAAATTATATTTGATAGAAATAGATATGATAAAAACAGGGTAAGTAAATTTCCCATAATAGATGCCCTGTGAGAAATATCCAAACTACAGAAGCTCGCGTAATTTTCCTATTCGTTCCAATAAGATACTACTTTAGCTTTCTCTAGCAATTCTGAATTTTCTATCTTAGCGTTCATTTTTCGCCTTCTCTTTTAGCAACATCTCAATTCGTTCCTTTGGACCAACATATTCGGAGTTAACAAGCCGCTAATGCATCTCAATAGAAATCAAATGGCTTCAAACATAAGTACCTTGACAAGATCTTCAATAACAACCCCATGCGGCAAGTGAACAGGCTCAGCATCCATAGCTAGTAACCCAAGAGGGCTATTATTATCAACTGAAGACATACGAGAGTACAGTTCGCTTCGGTTCCTCTTCCCAGAACAGTGCCTCGAATTATCTCCTAGCCAATATGATAATTGAAACGGGAAATACCAGGCCTTTGGTAGGCCATATGCACCAGGAAATACATGCTCAATGTACCAAGTTAATATACCGTACAAAAATGTATCAACTATCAACATTGCCAGAACATGTCCAAGACTAAATTCGTCGTTTAGAAGCTGAAAAAGACAATAACAATGAGCTAAGTAGAAACTGCATAAAATATAATGCTCAGAGTTTTTTTTGTAAATCGCTATCTCTAACAAATTTTCGAGTCTTTACTCTTTTTCTCGCTTAATGAATTATGCAATAAACACGGCATAGAACAAGTCAAATACTCGATCGATTTGACATGAAAAAGATGAACTACAAAAAAGTCTCATACCTGTACAGAACACTACTTGGATTTAAAAACAAATGAAAAAATCATATAGAAATGATACTGAGTTGGTACAAATAGGATTCCACTATATATATATATATATATATATATATATATATATATATGTATACAATAAGATACTCAAGATTCTATATAATATATATATAGAAATAAATAGATACTCAAGAAAAAACTCCAACTTTTAAAACGTTTCGGCACAAGCCTTCATCAGTTATAACTGATGAAGGCTCGTGCCGAAACGTTTTAAAAGTTGGAGTTTTTTCTTGAGTATATATAGATATACATTTATACCAAAGAAGAGATCTGTCTACAGGAATCCTACCGGACTTTCAGGAATGTTACTCCACTGTAGTCCCTTTCCATCTTGTTCATACAAGGCAAAATACCTTGCGCCGAGTCCAAAGGCAGTTGTGGAGAAGAGGCTAGCAAACGATTTCCATGCAGAGTCAACATTGACATGTGCACCTTCCCTGATCGATATGAGCACGTAAGGCATATACGTAAGAAAGTATATAATCCCACCGCAGGCCGCGGCAAGCTTGGCTTTCGAAAAAAACACACTGATCAAGAAGCAAAACAGTGTTGTAGCTACTGATGATAGGGTCAAGAAGAGCCAAATAATCAATGGGTCACTGTACTTTAGAATTCCACCATACTAAAAGAAGAAAGGTAGTCTTATCAATAAGGTAAAATGAACAGAATAACAAAAATACAGAGAACGCTGGGTTCGAACTTGACGAGGAAGAAACAACCAGGAATTTGTAAGAAACAATACAGGGGAAGAGTGTAAGGGCAACATGTAAGAATCGATAAAAGTCCCACTTCCCCATCTCTGGTCAAAACAGTATATTCTAAAACCAGTTGGTATAGTGTGACACTCAGTGGGGAGTGAGACTTGACGCAAATGAAGAACTATCTCACCTTTAGAATTAGCGTCATTAGTAAAACAATTATGGTCATTAAACAAGTGCTTGTGATAAACCACGCAGTCCAGTGAACTGTGTTGCTTAGGCCCATCACCTTCATGACTTCTTTCAATCGTTGCTCTTTTTCATGGACAATGTTCTGGACGAGGATTGCCACCGAATATATGAAAGACACTGTGATACACAACGGCATCATGTACTGAATTACAAACATGAAGCTAAAACACAATGTGATTTGATTTGAAAGCTCAGAAGTAAAATTAAAAGAATGTTTAAAGATTGGGACTGGCAAAAGTGCACATGCAAAATATGCAGTAAGGAACAAAAACAAGAAATTCACTGACATTGAGGGTCATGAAATTAACCTCTTCTTTTCTATTTTTAAGAACATTTTCGTATTATGTAAATAGTTGGCTTGAATTAGTTTATTAATATATTGTACCAACTGTAAATAATTTGATAATAATCATAAAAATAATAATTTTTTTTTTAAACTTTCATATGTATATATCTGTTACTTACAATAATACACCTCGCATATAATTGGTAGTGTACCATTGGCTAGTTTGTACTAAGCACATGAAAAATAATAACAATAATAATTGACATGTAACATAACTCAAAGGTATAATAGCAGGAAAAGGAAGTGAATGTTCAGAAGGTCAGGAGTTCAGGGTTGTTCCATGATTTATTTCATTGGCAGAAGATGTAATACGTTGACCTAATGGCAATATTAATTGTTTTCATAATAATTCTTCGCTGTGTAACTTTGTCAAAACTCAGATCTTGGAGTAGAGAAAGAAAGGAATCACAGGAGGCGCCCATAACGCCGAGAGCACCCATGGAGACATTGATAAAAATGACTTTATTATAGGAAGAGGACAGGTCTTGAAGTAGTGGAGTATACTTATTGGCTTTCCTTACGCTATTAGCCTGAATATTTGTCTCGAAACCCAGTGTGAGTTCAAGAATGTAGAGCACTTTCTTGCCTGTGAGCAAAAGAAGATCAGGACGAAGGGAGTCGCCAGTTATCAAAGATGGGGACATAAAAGAGGGCAAATCGGCATATACTGAGATTTGGTTTAGAGATAAATAAATAATAAATTGTTAATTTATATGCATGATCTCTATTATCACGTACAAATATGCAATATGATTCAAGGTCTCAATATGGATATTGTATTTCAGTGGGGGCACTTGGCTGTTTATTGGGGGGTGGGACCATCCAGACCAAAAGAGGCAAATGTGCGAAAAAAAATTTAAGTAAACACTCTAACAATGTCATCGTCCTGGCATTGTTCATGGGAGACCACCCCCGTCCCCTCCTTCTGCAAGTGTCAGTACTGTTGTGTAGATTACCCTAGGGATCAAAGCTTGATTGGCTGTTAGTGGAATCCTAAATTTTGGGAATCATCTGAGTTATTGAACTGTCAGATAGCCAGTATGTATATCGCTTTCCTTTCGCATTTGGTGTTACCTTTTGCAAAGTAGGCTTCAAACCTAACTTTTAAACCTAACTTTTTACTAGTGCCAGCTGTAAATGAGCAGACAATGATAACAGTGACAGTCGTACTTACTGGTCTTTGAGGTAGCAAGGGTATGGCATTTCGTGTATGTACAGCCCAGGACTAGTGATGTTATGTCCAACAAGAACCTCAGAAATAGCTCTTTCCAGTTGATCTTGCAACCAAACGAACCCACGTGAGTAATAGTTGACATGGTAGCTGTTGGGACCTGGGTACCAGTTTCTACTTCTGATCTTTCTTGTACTTGGCATTAACTGGCCATTCATCCGAATGCGATAGATCACGTGGCGTGGAAGCGTCCCATCCGCTCTCATATTGTCAAAAAGAATTGCTGAAATTGAAAGATCACCCACTAAATAATAGAACTAAGTAAAAGTTCCCGCAATAATGCAGCAATTGTGGATATTCCATGACTTTATGCATATACGTATACATATTATATACAAATATATACCTATACATACATACATTTATATATACATACATAAATATAAACTGCAAAATCTGCAACTCTCTAGCTTAACCATTAGCTTGAATCCGCATGTTAGAATTTGAATTTGATAGAATTTGAGAATACCTAGCCAAAAATCTAACTTCAAAATCCATGTGAAGATTAGAAAAATAAACTCCTACCACAGACCTGAATATACGTATTTCTTGAAGCCTGATTGCTTCGATATATTCCTATAATAGTTAGAAAGAGCCTTCTCAGATGGGAAACCATAGAAAATATCAAGTTTAATTGGTTTGAGGAGAGTTAACCAGACAGTAGCAGATCGATCAATGAATGCCATTCTTCTCATCAGTTTGCTAGTGCCAGAATCGTCCAGGAGTAATTCTTCGATTATTTCCTTCATCTTTATCTGAGTTTGGTTTACATAACGTGTAACCGTCTCGTTATAAGCGAGTGCTCTTTTGGTGTAAGGGTCGTGATGAATATTGTAGTGGGATATATTGGTAATCCAGTCTTGCAACAAGTATGGATATTTGTCTGAATATCTAAGTATGGTCTTGAGCATATTCTGGGTTGAGTTGCGCTTCAGTGTCTGCTGTATCATTCGAGAAGTGTTGAGCCAGTTTTGAGCAAATTCTTTGGACTGTTTGATCAATGCCAAAAGATGCCCGGTCTGTAATGGAGACAGGCAAAATGGATCATCAACAAAAATTGACCTAGAAGTACACTACTGAATGAATAGTCGACATTAATTGGTCTAGGATTACGCCACTGGGTGAATCAGCTGAATTTTCTATTTTCGCTGCTTTTAACCTGTATTATAGGAAGCCCAGATAGTCCCCACACAGAAGCTTATTCGAGGTTGGGAGCTTATATGTCAGAAATCATCTTAGGCGCGAAAGGCTTTATGGAGTCATTACAGTGCATCATTACATATATGACAACCTACGATAAACATGAAACTGCAATGGAGTATTGCTGATAACTTGAAAAGCGAGGATGTTCACTGAACTTTGAAGACTAATTCTGGCATTAAATTCCTGTGTTCAGTTGTAAACATTATGAGATACGTGGGCTATAATATACAAATGCGTGGGCTACAATACATAAATGCGAGGGCTACAATACATAAATGCGAGGGCTACAATACATAAATGCGTGGGCTACAATACATAAATGCGAGGGCTACAAAGTACGAAAAGACGGGCTACAATATAAAACATTACCTTTGAAATAACCGTGTCCGCCTCCGTTCCATTGGGTGCGTATAGAATCTTCGGATCATTAGTTAAAGCGTAAAAAGCAAACTTTAAAGCAGAGTTGGAAGCGCCTCCTTTCAGTATGAAATCATTAGCATCTTCCTGCTCGTGTCCCATTTCTTTGCTGTGGGATGATCCACAGATGATAGGGCCTAAAGCATGCCAGATTACTTCCGCATGAGTAACTATTTGCTGAGAATGACTCTTATTTGAGGCACTTGATATTTTGCTCATGTCAAAGTTTAGGTCTTGAGCTATCATTTTGTACATTTGAATCAATTTCTCAAGGTTTCCAAGGTTCAGCAGCTAAAAAGCAGAAGTAATACCAGGTAATGAATTGTCACTCGCACCAAAGAATTGTAATAGAAAAGCAAATTCCTATGAGTTTCCACTTATGACCATTTTCACAATAAGAATATATATCACAAATCAGGTAAAAGTATAGTCCCCTCCAAGCTCTCCTGAGAAAAAATTCACAAAAGGTTGCTATAGAAATAAAGTAGGGACAGTTCATCAGAGTAAACCTGATATTTCTAAAAAATGAAACGGAATCAGTTGAAACAGAACTCTGTCCATGCTTGTAAATTTTATCATTTTCAGTATATATATAGACTCTCTAAAAAATTATCTGCTAAATAACTCCAGAGAGTTAAATTCTAACTTTCTGTAGGAGCTTAAAAGTTCAGGCTTCTCAGGACCTTTTCCAAAAAATTTCGGGACTACTTTAGGCTTTCCAGTCCAATGTTCTAAAACATCCTTGATTCTCCCCTGCAGCCCCCGATCTACCAAGGAAATGATTTAGCATATGTGCCGACAATTATAACAAAAAACAATGAGAGAGTGAAAATCACTCGAGAATTGATTTAGAGGGAGAAAATGTAACAAAACTATGTCAGGCAAAGGACAGACAACAAGAATGCAATCCAGAAAAGTTCCCCCGACTTTTCCAAGTTTTCCAAGTTTCCCAGACTACTAGGAAGCCTAGTGAAATAGGGGGAATTGCTCGAGAAAAATGCTGACTCCTGAATAAACCTTTCAAATGATATGATAAACATGTGCACGTGGATGACAATGAACAATCAAGGTGTCTATTTTCAAAGCAACCGAAGAGTAAGAAGCATTGGTGCATTCTTAAAGGTAGCTTCCATTGTCTACAACTAGTATATCCGATTATAGCGATCAAAGTCATTCTAAAGCTCTGTTGCATTCAAAAAATCTTACATCATTTTGTATTTTAACAATCAAATCACGGTAGTGTAGCAAACTCTTTCCATTGAACCGCATCTAAAAAGGAAATGAATATTTCCATACAAAATATGAAGAGAAAGAAAGGTGCAAACAGCAGAGAAGTAACCGATCGGCCTTCATTTTCTGATAGTAAGTAAAATATGCAGTGAGGGAAAAAGAGACTTAGGTGCTCAAAATATGCAACTTGTAAAACTATGGTATGATAAAATCAACAATAATATACTGAACCAAAAGGTGCCTAACAGTAAAAGATGTGACGGCAACAAAGAACTACTTGCTCTTCGCGAATAAAATAAATGCAGATGCAGTGACATAGAATCAACACATCGTTTTGCCACCAAAGGGATGTTTTCGACTTAACAAAGTTCCACTTTATCAAAAGCTACATCTAGAGAGTCACATTGAAACTTTTAATAGCTATATAAAACCAGTCTAATTGTTCGAGATAACCAGCAACCTTGCTTTCAGATTTTCGTCCAATATCGAGGCTGATATAATATCAGCGATATTCTCTAAAAAGTACAATAGGATTGCTCCGTAATGTAAATTGGTAAGATATAGAGCATCACTGATAGCATAGTTATAAGAATACATCTTTGCTATTCAAACGAACTCATGAACTAAACCAGCCTATTTAGGTTATTCATATGCACTTCAGTTTATCAAACAGAGTATGGAGAGAGAATTCAAACTTTCATCAGTTCACTGAACTTTCTGAAGTAAAGAGGAACTTGGCTTTAAGGGAATATTATGTTTCTGGATATAAAGCATATCAAAATCAAAAGCAAAAAATATTCGAAACACAGGATGTTCGAGTCAAATGATATTCTTGTTATCTATGTTCAAATCAAAATTCACGAACAATTAAGATAAAAATTGCTAAATTGCTAAATAAAAATTCATACAGATTCTGTCATCTCTCCTATTGCACATCCAGTTTCGTAGAATCAAAAGAGGAGAATTAGAGATTAAATGCATTGTCTCTGTTTGACATCATGCAAACATATGCTACTAATAAAATGAATTTGATGAATAAGATGAAATAAGATAAGATAAATTTTAATAAGACTAATGAGATGAATTTTACTTGATTATATTTTCTCACCTTGTCAACTAATGCTGTATAATTCAGATTGCTCCTAAGCTCTTGTGTAAGTGCATACAACTGGTTGGCATTCAAATGACAGAGATGCTCCTTGATTTTTGTCTGGAAAAATAGACAACATTACTGTATTTCTAGGCACGTAAACATAGGTTCATATGAAAAGTGCAAAAAATACAGATATGAATACTATGGTCCACATGTTTGCATTATGAGCAATGAATAAACGGTATAAAGTGAGAAAGAGAGTGAAATAGTAAGGCAATAGATAAGAGAAGCTTGCTGCAGTTTCTTAATGAAAGAAAACCATTACAGAAGTATGTTGATATATTTAGTGGTGCCGCTATGAATGCAACAGAACAGGAGGGTTCATAGTCAAAAAGCTCAATGAAAAGAGCACAACAACAAGAAAAGAAGGAAATACAACGCAGTTGAAACTAAAACTGGAAAATAACTAAAACAGGTGCGTGCTGGAAGGATTGTTTTAAAATTATCAGCCCTGCCAGTTGTTACAGAACCAAATATATGAAAGCCTATCTCAGGCTCCATTTAACGATAGTAGATAATCAGTACTGTAGATAATGAGCTTTATACAGCGCTTGGTGCATTTGAGATGCTCGGAGAGCTGAATAAGACATCACGAAATAGCAAAGTGTTCAAATAAGCAAAAACCTGAGTTGAAATCCGCTGGAATTACACAAATATTATCAAGTACAGTATCATGTACCTTCTGGCCAGCTGAGATGTTTCTGAAAATAACCATCTTGTTAAACTCTGGTCCGCAGAAAAACTCATGCATCCGTTTTGAGTCAAGAAAGCTTTTCTAGAAAGTGGAATAACATAATAAATAATAAAGAAACAACTAAAGATAAAAGCCAAATTGCACACTAATAGCAACATGGCTAACTAAATCTACAAAACATACGTAAAGTAAGGATCTAGGTACTGATATTTGAGTCTAAAACTCAGTTAATGAATGGTTGTTCAATATTCAATTTGACCATACTATCTACCTTTATGCACATAACTACGTGTGAATTCCTTCCATCAATTTTATATTCATAGCCCTAGAGCTTAGAACTACAAGTGTCTTCAGAAATCATTATTAGAAGGTAATTGAGAACTTCTGTGTTGTGTAAAGCAACCATTGTCCCATGCAGATTTAGAGTCGCTATTCTAACCTTGTTCATAAACGTCACTCTGATTTCCTACATTTGGTTAATATTCAAATTTCATAATGTTACATAGATACTGGAACCTGTGCCATATTTCCAACACAACAAATATTTGAAGCTGTAACCAAAGTAGAAAACAAATCAACGAGCAACAGTAAACAACTTCTTTTGACACTACAACCAATGTTCATGACAACTTTTATAGGCTTTTGGAGGAGCCAATGTTGATTCCTGTGATCACACTTTCTTGCACAGGGCCATCAAAGTTCTTCCAGCAGAAACTTGACACATAAAGGTTCCTTTTTCACTAAGTGGTCGAGTGGTTATAGGGCTTGTCTGGTGCGAGGAAGGATAATATTACGAGGCATTGATAGCTTATAAGGAGCCAGTGAGTGGCAGATTCCTCCATTAAGTATATAATCAGAATATTCTAGGATTTTAAATACGAATAGTCATAAAGTTTACTAATAATGATCCATGAATATTTACAAAAATCCACCACTGATTCTAGGCATACACCTGGGCATATGCTGAATGCTCACTACACCTGCATCTAATAGCAAGTGGATACCTGGTAGTAACACTGGGCAGAAAGACGAGGCGATGAAAGGGACTGGTCAATTTACCTCACTCACTAAGCCGATGTTCGGGGAAAGTAGCTTTTCTTAAAGTAACAGGTATCCCCAAACGTATAGATTGCACATGGGGTTTGCTTGTTCTACATAAGCTAATCTGCTGAGAATATCGCAACTAAAAATACTCTCAAATATATCAAAAACGCACCATTAACAGTGTTTGAATGATATCGTCGTTTAGCTCTTGATCTGACACAACTGTTGATCGAAGAATTCTCATCCAAGTGGGTCCACGTAGAAGCGATGACTTATCGAGCAGATACTGCAATAAAACTGCGCTTCTCAACTTTTGCATTCGCTCAATCGAGTTCGTTCCATTAAACTGTTTGAAAAGTTCGCCATATCTCCTTTCTAATACGAAGTGTGATAACTGAAATACAAAAGATAATCATTCTCTTACTGGGAACATTTAAAATTCACTAGATAAATACTCCTCTACCATTCTGCCGCGATGCATTCGCTTAGTAACCGTTTGCTCTCGCAGCAGAATAGGTTTCGTGGTGCATACTTAAGACGGTGTGTCATTGCACATCAGAAAATAATACATTGACAAACGCTTCTCACAATGAAGTATCTATCTTCAATGAATTGACACAAATCAATGTACCTCTCTTCCATTGACTTTTGAATGCAGAATGGCGTCTGCGGAGTCTTCTGACATAGAAATATTATTAATCAGAAATCTTTTTAGCTCCCTTTGATCTTGTAAGGCATCGCTAAGACTCAGGTCTACAACACAGCAAATTAAAAGCTATCAACTAAAAAGTCACAAAAACGAATCCATCAGCAAAACAAAGAGATTATTTTGCATAATAATCTACTACTGGCAATAGTTGGACCAAACCTGCACCACTTTCATCGTAGCTCTTTAAATATAACAGATGTTCACAAGCAGAAATAATTTCACTGGACAAACAAACACTCAAACACACAAGCACACACAAACACACACACACACACACACACAAACACACACACACATAAACACACACAAACACACACACACACACACACACACACACACACACACACACACACAAACACAAACACACACACACTCACACACACATACACATACACAGAAATCTATTCCACCCCGATATATCATTGGTACAAAACTAATAAAACCATTCTACACCTTTAAAGATCCTTAGCGAATCTTCTTCGATGCTGTTTTCCTTTACTAGAGCACTGATTTCCTCTTGCAGGTGTTGTACCCCTTTCAAACTCTCTATTTCCTTACTGTCATAAATATCAGCAAGGTGTGAGAGCAATTTATTAATCCTTGATCTGCAGGAACCAAATAATCATTAATTTAATTAAAAACAGAACTGTGTAGAGTTGGAAATATAAAAGAAAACAGAAATTTCCTTAACACTAAACTGGAACTCTAAGAAATTTCCTTAGGCCTTTCTCTTAGGCCCCGTTCACACAATTCATTTGTCCGTTTTTCAAAACGGCAAAGTGCAATACAATTCTACGCGATAAAAAGGTGGAGGAAATTAAACCAGATCAAAGACAAAGAAGGCAAACCAATACTCAAATGTTTAGATCAACATCCATATATCTGAATTGTTATTGTAGCTGTTAAAGTAAACAACAGTCCTGGAAAATCAACGGTCCTGATTGGAAATAAAAACGTATCTAGCAAAGGAAAGTTTATTTTACTGCAATGGACTATAAGCGGAAATTCCGTAGCCAATCTCCTGTTTATTCATTATTTCGGAACGTGAAGTGAAAAGGAAAGGATCAAAAATATTGATAGTATAGATACAAACAGTAGGTTGGCAAAACTGTGCGTTCCATAGCTTTTTAAACCAGACTCAATATTTAAAGATGAAAAGTCTTCAATATGTCCTAATCAGTAAGTAACCTAAATTAGGGATTTCAGCATACTATAGGGCTCTAGCCAACTAACGACAGGGACTTCGGATTTATAGGGCCTTCATCGAATGAAGGATAAGCTAATGAGATCAGCATGGCATAGTATGGTTATGTAGAAACTTACCTTGCAGAAGGGAAATCGATGAAACCATGCTTATTGACATGATTGAATGCATTAGGACAGAAAGACTGAAGAAGGGGAATTATCCCAGCACTTGGCATTGGCTTTGCAATGAAATGGCCTGAAAGGAATAGACGTTAGTGTCAAAAGACAACTTTAATGGAATATAAACAATCTGTTTTCGTATTTGCAGTGTTAGACAAGCCGCAATTACAGACAACAAGTGTGGAAGATGAGAACTCTCTTTAACAGACCTTTCCTAAGTCATAGAATCAATATTTGCTCCTGCGTTGCCAACTCTTCATATGGGTTTAGTGCACTAATCATGATGCCCCGCACAAATCTTTTGCATTGCAGTAGCCTTCAAAGTGCTAACAAGTTAGCAAAGTGAGCAATGTTTGTCTTTGAAGGTACTTCGTATGGCAATGAATACAAGTAAACAGCTTTCATGACAACAGTAAGCAGCGTTTCCTTACTACCTTTCTAAGCGTGTGGCTTAACTGGGATGATTGCATTGTAGCAATATCTTGCAGTATTATCTTCTTTGAGAGTCTTCTAGTTAGTTAGATAGCTAGTTAGTTAGTCAGTTAGTTAATTAATTAGCTTGCTAACAATGTCATAAGTTCTTTAGCTATTTAGTTAATCTTTCAGTTACTTAGCTAGCAAGTTACTCAGTAGGTTAGTGAGCTAGCTATTTCACTAGCTATTTAGTTGCATAGCTTGTCAGTTAACTAGTCAGTTAGTCAATTAGATAGCTAAGCAGGTAATTGATTACCTAGTTAGTTAGCTTAGTAATTAATTAGTTTAGTTAGTTAACTAGTTAGCTAGATAGTTAGTTATTTAGTTAGTTAGTTAATTAGTTAGAGGGTTAGTTAGTTCGTTAGTTAGTTAGTTAGTTAGTTAGTTAGTTAGTTAGTTAGTTAGTTAGTTAGTTAGTTAGTTAGCTAGTTAGTTAGCTAGTTAGTTAGTTAATCAGTTAGTAAGTTAGTTAATTAGTTATTTAGTTAGTTAGTTCATTAGTTAGATAGTTAGTTAGTTATTTAGTTAGTTAGTTAATTAGTTAGATAGTTAGTTAGTTAGATAGTTAGTTAGTTAGATAGTTAGTTAGTTAGTTAGTAGTTAGTTAGTTATTAAGTTAGTTTGTTATTTAGTTAGTTGGCTAGTTAGTTCGTTAGTTAGTTACTTTATTACTTAGTGAATTAGTCAGTTGCTATTCAGTTGGTCAGTTGCTATTAGCAGTTGATCTGGCACGTAAAAATATTTAAGTACAGAACAATATACTACACAAATGCTACTTTATGCATGATCATCAAGCGATGGGCCGAACAGGTTTAACCCCCGAAAGTTTTCTTCATCATTAAATCATGCCAAGCCACCTGTTTCAGTTTTCCAATCTAGTTCAATGCGCTATACTCTATACAACAAAGTGTTGAAGATCGTTTGCCCATACCACAGAATGCCCATACCTAAGCCAGTGGCCAGTGTGAATGCACTTTCATGTATTGTTGACTTTTAGTGTCTGACTTATTATATTTTCTATATAATATATAGAAAATCTATATATTTATATATATTTATATATATATATATATTTATATTTTTTAGTGTCTGACTTTTAGTGTCTGACTTATTATTCTGACTTATTATATTTTTGCCAGAAAATCTTCATTTCTTGCCCCAGTCCTAAAAATTTTCCTATCGACGCCACTGCGTGCAAGCTCTAACTTTTTCTTTAGCTAGTACATCTAGCACTTAGTAATAAATATTAGAGTTCCTAGTATTGTTGAGTGACGTCTCAAGGCATTTTAAACACTATTATCAAGCTAAACAAGATAATTACATTAGAATTACATCGAAACGTCGCTCAAAAAAATTGCTAACCGTCAGAATTTAGTACTAAGTGTTAAAAGGAGCACATTCTAGGCACTGTAAACAGCTAATAGGATGAAGAATTGATGTTCTATAGAAATACGTGATTGAATTCGTCATAAATGCCGATTTTAATAGTTCTAAAGACGATCTTACTACGCTGCAAAGGTGACGTTTTGCTGTATAGCTTCTGCTTTCACACTATGAATATTTCATTCAATCGAGCTAATCCAAATGCCACAAATCTCATTGTAATTAGAGCTTACGACCAAAGCCAAAGCACAGATGTGAAGCGAAGCAGCGTGAACTTAGGCCCAATCATCCCGTTCCTGTGAGAAAAACTTTATCCGGATTTGTTCTTTGGCCATTAGAAGAATAGTAAAATCCTGTCAGGCTAAATTCAATTTTCATGCAAAGAATGACTGTATGACTATGGCTACCATGAAAATGAAAAATCTAGACCTTCTCTACACCAGAGAGTATCCCCTCATTCACTAATTCCCGTCTAATTTCCATAACCCACTGTCAGCCATTCTGCCACAGAATGACAATAATACAGATAGCTAGATTGCGTCAAATTTTCAGGTTCCATATTTTGCATTTATGTATATTAACCTACTAAATCTACCAGAAATTCAGCTGACATATCGCCCTATTCCATAAACTAAAATCCATCTCTTCTATGGTTCTGGGTACTTTACACGCCAAAAACATATCGGGTAGCGAGAAGAGGGTGGTCACAGCTCAGTTTGATAAAACTACGTTCACAACATACATTCCTTTCGAACTGGAAATTCTTGAAGTTTTTGTTTTATCTTCTGAACTTCAAAAATGTCTCCATGTCCTTTTAAACACATACGTTCTTTTTTATAAGAATACCTAAATTTTTCTGCGCCTCGATGTTCCTAAATTTTTCTGATTTTGAGCCTAGAATTATTCTTAAATTATTCTTAAATACCAAAGGTGTAACTTCGCCTAAAAATTTAAGGAATATAGTCCAATCTATGTTGATGTTTTACTACATAATAAAACTAAGTAAGAGTTTATATTTTGTATCGATAATGCAAAAGTACATCTGAAAGCAGTATCATAACCTAGATACAAAAAAAATTCTCATGCCTTGATGAAGCTTGAGCCCTGCATTATTCTTAAATGATTCCTAAATGTAAGTGATTTTGAGCCTCGATATTCCTACAACCTTTATTCTTATAAAAAAGAGTGTATGTCAATCATTATTACAAATACGTGCATTGGATGAGAAAACTCCTAAATACGTACGTTCGTTGCTGCTATAAGGTGGCTTGTGCAGGCGAATACCCATCAAAACAAGGAACAAGACCAATGGTATAAGTATTTCAAAGAGAACCAGAAACTAGTGAAGAAAATATCAAGGATCAATAAATAAAGGTCAATCTTCTACACAAAATGAGCAAGAATAAGGCAAATAATCTAAATTCGTTTGCATTCACAATATGTATTCAACTGTTTAGACAGAAAATACCCTAAGATGTTTATTCTTTGAAATTGTTTAAAGCATGATACACTGAGGCATGTACCATCCACAAAGTCATATTCCCAAGGCAGGTATGGTTTATGAGCTAGTTGTGATGTTGTAAAGGCCTTCCTCATAGATATTCCTCCAGATAACTGGCAAATTGTCAAACTATGAAGGACATTTTACAGCTTTTGTCCAATTGAGGGTGTACTTGCCCCCATTGTGCTCTTACCCAGCTCTGATGTCTCTGGTGAGAAAGTACCCAAACAGATCTAATTTCTCTGACCTAATATTTAGCACAGATAAGCAGAATTCATTCCACTAGTCTAGCCAGTAAAGTATATCATTTGTCCCTGTTACACAGTGTCTTTTAGCACTGTCACTACTGAGCCCTTTCCTAGCCCACTAACAAAGTAGGACTTAAAGGTTTTTGGCCCATTAGCTCAGGCCTGCTTTAAGAATCTCATTTTGCTCATCAACATGTAAATGGCAAGGAATCTGCCTGCCAGTAAACTGAGCACAAAACGAGCATATTCTGCTAGCTTCTCATTGAGCATAAAGACAAAAATTGGCTGCAAAGGGAATTGGGCCAGTATATGGGCTTGGCCCAATAGTCAAACATACTTTTAAGGTGCCTGGCCATGTCACACAGAGTTTCCTTACTCCCCAGGCCTCCTAAGTATGAAATACTTGCTGCAGGAAAGTTAGCTATTTTGAGAAATGTCTTGAGTCCACCTAGCAATGTGTCAGACTAAATAGTAGCTTCTTTGTGCTAAAGACTGCTTCCACTTTTTCATGCGAAAGTGAAATATCCAAGACTACAATCAGAAAATGAAATAGCTTCTCAATAAATGGTTAATTCTTTAGCAGACCAATTGATATTTCTTTTTCTGTGTTAAATCAAATCTATTTACATGTCCAGCAAATGTTGTGTTTGACTCATAAAGATGCCCAGTCGGTAATTAGTCACGGCATGTAGGCATATGGTGTGTTGCACTTATTTGCATTTCCATATGTCATACACTTGCATAATTGAAAAATCACAACTGCCTCATTGAATGGCAAAAGAGCATCACAATTGAGAAAGCATATGTTAATGTAACAAAAAATAAATGCAATTGTTGAAGTGGTAATGTGCTTATCAATTGTTTCTCTAAACTGTAAGCTTTAGGTACCACACAAATAAATGGCTGTTTACAATACACAAAATCTGTTCATTTGCTACTTTATAATATTACACTATTTAGTAGATCAGAAACAGAGAAATTGACAATGACAGCAAAGTGTTAGTCATATCACTAGAAAATGCTCAATGAAAGTTTTTAGGGCAATTCAAAACAGGAGGAAACAGTACTACAGCTTTGATTGTATTAAGGAAGGAGGAAGCTTTTTAACACAAGTATATCCCATGATGAAAACAATGAGAATGCACAAAGCTGCTACAAAATCAATAAAGATACAATAGACAGGTTTATCTAATTTTGAGAACATGCCCTGAGAGTTCTGAGAAAACTAATTGAATTTCAGTAGAGAGAAGGTGCTTCTTTTTGAAAAACTCTGTGTGGTATATTTTTAACATAAAGATTGAAAATTGTATATGTTACATTTTAGATTCCTTCACCTTTTCTTTGTATTCCCAATTAGCTTGCAAGCTAAAGATTCTGTTACATTTCTATCACATATACATAAACAACGATTTTGACTGATTAATTGACTGAAAATTGCTGATCAAAAATCTTTTATATAATAGAAGGTTATAAAAATCAGCCCTTGAGAAATCCTTGACTTGTTCATTCGTCTGCAATCTTAAACGATACTCTGTCCGTCGTCAGAATGTCTTTCAACAGAGATCTACCCGCTATCCAAACCATAGAAGAACTAAGAAACACTAGGCATCTAACACGCTGATCTGACAGCTGTTACAACACATGCAACAGCAAAATCAGTAAATAAAAAACAGGCACTTGATTCCGTCGTGGGAGAACGACGATAGTTAGGATTCTGACTATAATCTCATACCCAGATTGGCTTCCCGTCTGTAAGTGGCTAAACATGTTTACAAAATATTGCATTTGACTTTTGAACAAAGTGAAACAGTCATACCGGAGACCTCTTCTTCAGGGTGTAGTTTTTCCACAGAAGCAGTCGCAGTTGAAGAAGAAAACCCATTTTAAACGTCTTATCTGACTCTCTGGACAACTAAGTCTTGAAGTCCCTGTAATGTCAATAAATCGCACACGTCAACAACTACAGGCCTAACTTCACTGGAATTGATATATAAAAATGCTAGTACAAAAAGTCAAACAACAACTCACAAATTCTTCAGCATGACATGAAAGGAAGCAATTATTACAGAAAAAACCCAACAGACTCGAACCTTGTGCCATATGATTTACGCTTCGAAGTATTCATTACTTCTTGCAGTCTTCCATCAATGGTCGCGAATGTCCTTGCTCATAAATTTTTTTCTTTATTGTGTTTACGCACAGGTTGAGCATTGTGACCCTGTTTAAAGCACGTGATATGAAAGGACCGCAGAGGCCACAAAGGCCATGGCGACGATTTAGCCTAGCTCTAGCTATGTTTCATGGTCTAATTGAGCACATACCTTGTTTATTCGATTTGGAAGGTGTTGTAACAGTTTTCACTGGGGCATCTTGCTGAAAGCATGCTTGTGTAAATTTACACTTCCAATTGTTTTTATAGTTCCTTTATTTCATACGGAATTTTCGTCGCATATATATTAATAGCCTTACTCGCCCAAAAATCTTTATATTAATTATTGGGTAGATGCAGTAGCCAAACATGAGAACTGAATAAGCCCGAAAATCGTTTTATTACACTGGTGCAGGCGCGTAACTACGGGGTGGGTCCTGGGGGTATAGATCCCCGCCCTTTTCCTCAAAAAGTAATAGCACCTTTGCCTTGAAGAATTTTGAAATTGTTTATAATATTTTTGTTAAGTATGCCTGCTTAAAATCATTGTTTTACATGAAGGTAACGAAATTTTGAAGTTTCCCGTACGATTTCTTTTCTTTCTAAGTCAGAAAAAACTTTGTTCAAGATATATTCTCTTTCGAAAGTGTTTAGTGTGGCCTTTTTTATTGGTTAGACCCGGGTTAGACCCCTGTCCTCAAAAAGTCCTAGTTGTGCGTCTGTGGTGTAACGATCTACAATGATCTGCCTTTAAAAATCAGAACGATTGCAAATGCTACTAAATATGAGAACAGCCTCAAAGTCTATTTTAGCTAAATCATACATTTAAAACAACAAGGAAACGAAATAGAAATTGTTTAAATCAGCTATCGTAAATATATTTTTCAACTTTTTGACCATTATTGATATACGATTTGAACTTTTAGTTGATTGTGAAATCGATAACTAGGAACCCTTTAATTTCAGTTTATTTTAAATTCCACAGGACACACGTTGATAACAGCAATGATCTACTGGAGTGTTTTTATCCTGTAAAAGAATTAATATTATTTTTATATTATCATCATTACTTCCTGTGCAGGTGTACAGAGACAAAAATTTTTGCTCTGTTCTTGGTCATGCCTTCGTCACGTGCCTGAGTGTCTCCCGGCATGCCCTGCTTACTTCAGAGCGTATTCACACCCGAGTACGCCCTGTATCCTCAACTTCTTGTCCACCAAATAGGTCCTCTTCGTGGTGATTGAGTAGTGGCGTGCCGAGGAACTATCAAGGGGGAGAATGGCAAACCATAATTTCCAACAAGCCATGATGGTTTTGCTTTGGCCAACAATTCAAAAAATTTCTGCCAGATTCTTTATTACATGGGAGTGTCACATCCCAACTTCTGCATGTCGTTGTTGTTGTTGTTGTTTATTTTATTTTGGTAGACTGTTATATATAGCGTTTTTAGCTAATTTAGGCCTACTGTGCATGCCGCATCCAGGCATGGGACTCCTAGTTTAACGTCCCTTCCGAAGGACGGTGACACAAAGAAAGCAGCAGCTCTATCACACAATCGCATTTAAAATGTCCTCATGCAAACGATAAAAATCTTCTTAGTCTAGGGTGGAGTCTGGAATTTTCCAGCATGGCCTGACTCTTCCGACAGAGTACTGTAACTGTTAAAAGAATCCTGAGAAAAGAATTCTTCGCCTCCCCACGGGGGAGCTTGCATGCAAGGAAGGGGGAATTTAGCCAACTAGCACTCGCCTAGCGCCACCCACGTCTTTGTCGCTCTTTCGAGCGCTCTCTTATAACTGTTCTGCAATAAAGATAACTATTCCTCTTTTCTACCTAAAAACCACCATATGGACGTTGCAGTTTTGCCTACTTTCTGAACAGTTTTCACTACGCAATATTTGTTTTGCCTCTTACTCAGAGCCAGTTCCTTCAAATATACGTGGCAAATGTTACTACACGCGCTCTTGGCTGCATCCAACCATTGGCTGCATCCAATCATTGGCTACATCCAATCATTGGCTACATCCAGTCATTGATTACACCATGTTGTTCAGCATATTTCCTACCATACGATCCCGGCATTAACACAACACTAGCTTTTGATTTCTGTGCTTAAGTTGGACGCTACATGTGGATCATATGGCCCTCATTTTGAATGACCAAGCGATTGTTAGCCCATTTTTGTAGAGGTCTAGGAGCATTCAAAGTTGCTAGATGCAGGTGATGAATCTTGTTGCTCTCGGGTATTGGATAATTTTCGGGTATTGGATGATTATTGGATGATTAAAACTCAACAAAAACAAAAGTTACCTTGTGCCTTGCAGACAGAATTTACTGGATTCTTTGAGCACTCCTTCCACCATTATATACATATAATTATTATATACATATAATATTATATACATATAATTATGCATATTATAGGATGGAAGCACATTAGTACAGTAGCACACACTAACCAAACCACGACCAAACTGAAAATACTTTAATGAACAGAATAGATTATAGGGTACATATGCGTCTAAAGCAAGGTGCTAGGCCTTGAGTCTAGGTCAGTGCTTTAGAAAAGTTCTTAAGAAGAGCTTCGTCTTTCTCAACCAATTCCTTCTCAAGTGATATGTTTACTCATACTGTATTGCTAATAAAGATTGCTTAACCTTCCTCAATAAGGAAATAAAATCTTCCTCCGGCTCAAAGCCGCAGAGACGTGACTTTTTCTAGATTCTGGTTACACACATGTATGGTTACACACGAAAATCTTATACAGTTTTGGTCCTACTTTACCGAGGCCTAACAAGTTGCTCCTGTGCTCTTGACTTTTTTGTCTGTTGCTGTATACAAAGTATGTTATAGTCTAATGTTGCCCCCACAGCTGTTCTCATCGCTCCTTTAATTAAAGTTCAGGCCCCATTTACATAAAGTACCGTTCGGGTTTTAAAATACTTTGGGCATTTTTGAACAGCCTTACCCTTGAACAACAAATGCTACCCTCGTATGAAAACATTTTCAAAAACTTTGCCATGGCGACGAAACATATTTCACTGCAATACAGTAACCTATTTCTTTCCCAGGACCAAAAATAAGGAAAATTACAAGGTACTAATTGGGGAGCAAAAAGGGATATTCGGCGGAACGCGAAGGAAAATAATCTAGAACCATACCCAGGATGATTTTGTGTTGTTTGCCACTTTTCAGGTAGATTTAGCACTGTGCCAAGGTCAAGGCCTAATACTTGGGAAGGAATTCACTTTAGCAAGTAACTAATGCCACTTATTTAGCTATTGTTTGCGGCTTTTATTAATGGCTTTCCATCATGACCGAGAGAGTGTGTATAAGAAATTATATTATGATGAAGTAGGGTTATATTTTCATGTACATAAAGCTCAGAGATTGAAAGCTTTAGCTAGTTTTGACCTTGTTAACAGAAGAAAGTCTATTTTTTACTACGAAGATTTGGCAGCGGGACGAAGGTTGGAGACTTTTTGGATCTTGCAACTTGATTTAAATGTAAATAGATTTTTTAATCACAAGCAGGTTACAACATAGAGTTAGAATTGTTCTCCCTCTTGCCGATGCATTTCCATTATTGATGATGCAGGCAAAACCCAATAGATTACTTGACACAATAGTATTATGTTCAACTAGCAAGTATTCATTTATCAATGATAGCCTATTGCTTATTCATAGTACTTGCGAAGATGCCAAGATAGCTCTGTTGTCGATACCTTCTCGGATGCTATGGAATTTTCAACTCTTGCTTTCACTTTCTATATCTTTCAATTTTTGAGTGGGATCGGAAATGGGGCAGATGTTACATTTTATCTACGACACCATTTAGGAAAGTGTCTCGCATTCGACCCAAGCAAAGGCCAATTGATCTTTCAAACGATATGCAGTCAGAAATTCAGGTGGGAATCTGGTGCAAGACTCATTCATGTTCAAACAAACAAATGCATGTTGCCTGTCTCTGCATCAGATGGAAGTGTTGTCAGTATATCAGATGAGTGCTCTGGCACTGGAAGCTTATTCCAATACAACCATCACTCCAAAATTCTCCAGCATCTAATTACCGGTTTCTACCCACAGCCAGGAAGTGGGACAAGCGATCCGGCAGAAAATGAGACTCTAGTATTCAAACAAGAGAGCGTTTTTGGAGCAAATCGGTTCTATTTTGTCCCAGTTGCATACTACGTGATTCGTCAGTTGACGAGCACCTTTTGTTGGGTATTCAACAAACCCAACGACCGCTTCGAATTGAGAAACACCTACGTGTGTGACCGCTTTGAATATGTCAACTCAAAGCACCTACGACACGTGGCAACGGGCAAATGTGTACAAGCGAAAAGTGGCGGGCAACTAACTGTGGCGGCAGTTAGATTCGAGCGGTCAACACAATAAAACGACAAAGACTACTTTTCTGAGCGTTTTATGACAAATAACAAAATAACATGACTCCAGTGAGACATGGAACTTAACGCATTTGAAAGTTAAAGTTATCTATGATTCTACCGTTTAAATAAGAAACTACACGGAATTACATAGGTAAATCAACCAATAAGAAATAAGAAAAACAGGAAAGGTGTGTGTGAGAAAATATACAGAAAATCATTAGTCAGAATACAGTCAAGGCCTAAAAGTAGATGTAAAATGAGTGAAAGAGAGGTAACTACGTAAATGAACTTGAAAGAGAGACTAAACTCAATCCACGAGGAATTATGATTCATTAGTGAACAGTGTGAACGTGTTATGACGTTAGGAAGGTGAGAATGAATGAGAAAAGCAGCAAAAAAAATACTAGTATCGTGACATACCTTCCCCCTATGTTGAAACGTCCCCTGTTTCAACGACAAACTTACAGACAACTAACAATAATTAGCAATCATAACGAAACTACTCACTACTTGATTCTATATCTTGTGTAATAGTGTCCTTATCAATTTCTATTTCATCCGTTGGTCTAGGTTGACGATCTTTATACAGTTTACATCTATTGACGTGTACAATAGTTTTTCTACGAGGTCCTTCCTCTACTTCAACATTTACAGGCGACAATTTTCTAACTATACGATATGGACCATTCCATAGATGAGCTAATTTAGCGGATAAACCTGATTTTACCTGTGGTATATACAGCCAAATACGATCTCCTACTTTAAATTCTATTTCCTTGGCGTTCTTATCATAATTAGAAGCTTGATTGAACTGAGCTCGTTCAATACTCTGCTGGGCTACATATCTAGCTTCTTGTGTACGTCTAATTACTTCCTGTTTATAATCGTCTGCTGATACGTACTTACTAATTGGGGCAGAAAGCACTACATCTAACGGTAAACATGGGTCTCTACCATATATTAAATAAAATGGTGTCTCCTTAGTGGAATCCTGTACGGCGGTTCTATATGCAAACAATGCAAAAGGGATAAAGCGGTCCCAGTCCCTTTGATGTTTGGAGACATACATGGAAAGCATTGTGCATAATGTGTGGTTGAAACGCTCCGTAAGACCATCGGTTTGCGGGTGATACGCTGTAGTATTGACCTTTTTCACTTTGAAAAGGTCACAAATTTCCTGCACCAACTTAGACAGAAAGTTCTTTCCTCTATCGGACAGAAGTGTGCGAGGTGCACCATGTCGAGACATAACTTCTTCAACAAAGAGTTTTGCAATCACACCAGCACCAGTAGTTCTGATTGCAAATGCTTCCGGCCACTTTGTGAGACTATCCGTGAATACGACAATATAGCGGTTCCCTTGCTCTGAGGGGGGTAGTGGACCTAGAACATCTACACAAACGCGATCGAAGGGTCCTTCTACGGGAATGCTTTGCATGGGCGCTATAGCGGTGCGCTTGGGCGATTTCTTAGAAGCGCAATCCTTGCATGTTTCGATCCAATGCGTTATATCTTTATACATTCCTTGCCAAAAGTAACGCTGCCTTATCTTATCGTAAGTCTTAGCAATTCCTAAATGACCTGCGCTTACGTCATCGTGCATGCTTGTGAGAACTTCATCTATTAAATTGCGAGGAATGACTAATTGACAGCGCGTTTCTTGTCTACGGTATGGTGTGCTGGGGCTGAACAAATGATACAAAATACCATCCTGCAAAACGTATTGATCAGCCTTTGCGATAACCTTGCGATCGTCTGAAGAATTACCTGATAACTTACCTGTTTGTAAATAATTGACAAGCTGCGCTAAATCAGGGTCTTTACTTTGCAATTCTGGCATGTTCGCTAATTCAAACTTAGGCGCAGACACTACACTGATAATAGGCATACGTGATAATGCATCTGCGTTTGCGTTGCTCTTACCTGGCCTATATTCTACCTTGAAATCGTACGCTTTCAAAGTCTCTGTCCATCGCGCTAATCTACCTTCTGGGCTCTTAAGGGTAAATAGCCATTTTAGCGGGTTATGGTCCGTATAGATTGTAAAAGAGCGACCATACAAATAATGTCGAAAGTACTTGACGGACCAAATTATTGCGAACGCCTCCTTCTCTATCGTAGACCAATTTGTTTCATTACGCGTTATGGCTTTGCTTGCATATGCAACTACAACTTCAGTTCCATTGCGTATTTGGCCTAAAATTGCTCCAAAGCCTTTGTCACTAGCATCTGATTGGACAAAGAATGGCAAATTAAAATCTGGGAACTGCAAAACTGGGGAAGAAGTAAGCGCTTTCTTCATGTAAGAAAATGCTTTCTCCTGTTCAGGTCCCCATATGTATGGCACATTCTTCTTGCTTAAGCGATATAGTGGTTCAGCGTGCAAAGAAAAATTCTTAATAAACCTCCTGTAATATCCTATGAGTCCTAAGAAAGATCTAAGCTGCGTGAGATCTTGTGGGAGAGGGAAGTTTTGCACTGCGCTAACCTTACTTTCATCGGGGCGAAGACCATCCTTGGAGACAATGTGTCCTAAGTATTCAACTTGGGGTGCGCAAAAAGTGCATTTCTTGACCTTAAGTTTGAGACCACCTGTGCGCAAGCGAGACAAAACTGATTCAAGTCTACTTAAGTGTTCTTGAAAAGTGCGCGAAAAGATTATGATATCATCTAAATATACCAAGCATGATTCCCAATTGAGACCAGCGAGCATGATTTCCATAAGGCGCTGGAACGAGGCTGGCGCTCCACAAAGACCAAAAGGCATGACAGTGAATTCCCAAAGACCTGTGTGCGTGGAAAAGGCTGTTTTCTGCATGTCCTCTTCCTTAAGGGGTACTTGCCAATAACCTGATGCTAAATCTAGGGTTGTGAAATAGCGCGCGCCACCTAAGGTATCTAGGGTCTCATCTATACGTGGTAAAGGGTACACATCCTTACGGGTGACAGCATTAACTTTTCGGAAATCTACGCAAAATCGTGTACTGCCATCCTTCTTACCTACAAGAACTACAGGGCTTGACCAAGGGCTTTTAGAAGGCCTAATAACTCCTCTGTTCGCCATGTCCTTAACGTGCGTTTCAATAACTTTGCGTTGCGTTTCCGGAACTCGATAGGGTCTCTGATATATGGGTGCGTGGCCTTGCGTGTCTATCGCGTGTTCTAAGACATTGGTACGGCCTAAATCTGAGTCAGACTTTGCAAAAACATCCGAATATTTATTGAGCACACTCCTAAGCTCTACCTGTTGTTCGTCTGACAGATAATGGCTAGGCAATTTGATATTGCTAACGACAGAGCTATTGTCTTGGCTAATTAATGTCGTGCTTCCAACACCAGTGGTTGACGTCACCTTACCAATCCTCGTTTTGGGCTCTAAAGTAACGACTTGCATGCTGGGGTTTACCAACCTAACAGGAATTTCCCCTCGCTGAGGCTGCACGAGCGACCTTGCAGCGTAAACATTCGAAAATTGGTAAAGCGAGTCAGCCATTTCAAATAAACCTGTCGAACATCCAGGACCTATCGGTAGCATTGTATACAACTCGGATCTGGGAGGAACGTCAACTCTCTCTAGTAAAGAAATCTCCCAAACTGGATCCGGTGGGTCTGTGGCCAAAAACGTTGTCTCCGAGTTCCATTTCAACGTGCGATCTGACATATCAATAGTTATGCCAGCTCGGGTAAGGAAATCTGTGCCAAGCACGCAATCGTGCTGAAAACCAGAAGCTACGTAAAAATCCTGGAATGCTACATTTTTACCTATCCTTAGGGATGCCGATAATATTCCCTTAAAATGTACAGGGTCCCCTGTCACAGAAGTAGCATTCACATCCCCTGGGCGCAAACTAATATCGGGAAAATGGGTACGTTGAAATGTCTCGTTGACAATGCTCATTGACGCACCTGTATCAACTAAAAAATTGGTAGGATATTCATCTATGAAACCTTTAACAATACTTGCCGGACCACAGAGCAATATTTCTTGTGTGCTACAAATAGATTGATTGCTGGGCGCAGCAGCCAAAGTGGGCACACAGTTAATTTCTTCACTTCTACTCTCTACGTTTCCTACATGCTCAACCACAGAATTAACGATAGGAGGGTTTTTAAATACTGCTAGCTGACCTCCTCGAACAGTAGCAGATTCTAGTTTCCCTGGTTCTTACCATTCTCAGAACCAGATCGTAAATTAGGAAACTTTTTCCAACATGTACGTTCTACATGTCCGGGTTTCTCACAAAAGTTACACACTGGACGGCCATTAAAAGATTTATTTCTGCTCCCGGAATTGTGAAACCTATTATTTCTACGAAAATTATTTCTACTATTACCTTGATTGTCCTTGTTCTCAAAAAGTTTCGTCAACAGGCCAATGACTTGTGTCATTTGGTCATTCTGCGGCTCCACTGAACTTATACGCTGTGGGGCAAAGCTTTCTTCCAGGCTCTCTTCTCTAAGGGCAACTCGAATTGCGTCTGAAAAAGTTTTGGGGTCTGCCATCGTAACTCGCCTCATCAAATCGGGCTTCAAACCAAGTATGAAATGCTCACGGGCAGCCATCTCTATTACTTCATTTGTTACTTCGCTTGAAAATGATCGGAATACCAATCGTTGAATAGCAGAAGCATATTCGTTTACAGTTTCCATTTTTCCTTGCTTCCTTGAGGCCAAAGTACCATAGGCTGAACGTCGCATGTCAGCAGGGCAAAATCTATCAATTATACTCTTCTTAATGATGTTGTAGTTAGACTTATCTCTGGCGTCGATTTTCTCGAAATGGTCACCAGCTGGCCCTCGTAAATATGCCGAAATCATTCGTCCACATTTTGCATCGTCCCATTCATTAGCACGAGCAATTCGCTCAAAAGATGCAAACCAATCAAGGCAATCATCATTCGGATATCCATAAAATTTATCAGGATGCACGTAAATTTGTCTACTCACCACAGAATCAGATCTCTGTGTACTTGTAGTAGCATTTTCTTCAGATCCACCAGTTGCAGGCATTCTTGAAAATTGTAACGTCAGCGGCTCAATTTCTCTGCTGCTCCAAAAAGTCATAGGCGAAGGCTAGAACCTTAGATATTCTTTCACCTAGGTTCTACTTAATCGTAATCCCACTCCTGTCACCATTTGTGGCGGCAGTTAGATTCGAGCGGTCAACACAATAAAACGACAAAGACTACTTTTCTGAGCGTTTTATGACAAATAACAAAATAACATGACTCCAGTGAGACATGGAACTTAACGCATTTGAAAGTTAAAGTTATCTATGATTCTACCGTTTAAATAAGAAACTACACGGAATTACATAGGTAAATCAACCAATAAGAAATAAGAAAAACAGGAAAGGTGTGTGTGAGAAAATATACAGAAAATCATTAGTCAGAATACAGTCAAGGCCTAAAAGTAGATGTAAAATGAGTGAAAGAGAGGTAACTACGTAAATGAACTTGAAAGAGAGACTAAACTCAATCCACGAGGAATTATGATTCATTAGTGAACAGTGTGAACGTGTTATGACGTTAGGAAGGTGAGAATGAATGAGAAAAGCAGCAAAAAAAATACTAGTATCGTGACATAACGATACTATCGGACTGTGCCTCTGCAAAGTCAATTTTCAATCTACTTCCAAATGAGCTTCTATACGTGCCAGGCGAAAATAAATGTATCCACCCTACTGGAGGTAGCGCCCAACCTAGCGAAGGAACTAGTTTGTCAATTGCACTTTGCCCCAATGAAGATAGATGTAAGTGGAAGTTTTACGATGACCGGGGTAAGTTTTTGCGAGAATTACATCCTATACCACTGTGCTGTTCGTCATTATTTTCTGTACAACAACAGAAGATAAGGAAAGAAAATATAACGTTCATTAATTCGCTTAAGCATGACTACTTCTGATACCAAAACAAACAAAATCTGGCCATCAGTATGCAGAACAGTGAAAAGAAGTCTCCAATTACGAATTTAAATTAATAGGATGGCATCTTTCAAATCAATGCCACCTGAAGCCTGAAGCTGAAGCAATACTAAACTCATTACATATTAAAACTGCATTTAACTTTCATGAAACTTTCAAGATGCTTGCACGATATTTTTTTGCATTAAAACAGCTAAGCGGAGGCCAACTTAAATTCTGAGTGAGCCAGACCCTAACACATAGAAATCATCTGACTCGAAACCCTATCTAAATCGTTTCTTAAATCGGAAGAGCGCCAAACCCGCCAAGTCTTCAGGCCTGAATAACTATTGCTTTGTGACTACGTGAAGTTATCAAGCAGTAGTAATGTCAATACTGAATGCAACCCTGGTCAGCTGTGTGGACAGGCATTTGCTTCAGGATTTGATTGCGTGTATCATGAACCATCACGGTATATCAGAATCAGTGTTATTCCAGGTGCTGAGTTCATTGCCCTATGTCCAAAGCTTATCTTTGGCAGTTCTGGCTTCCTTTACACTTACCTCTTCGAAATAAAACATTGCACGTTCTTTAAATATCTATGATTTTATGATGTCTTTCAAACGTGGGGACGTATAGAAGGGGTGGGAAGTTTTATTCAAATTTAATTTTAGCAAATAGTACACTTATTTTTTTATAAGGCCGTACTATATTCACCTACAAACATTCATTAGACAAAGAAATTCTGATGAGATTGTCAATTTACATCAGCATTGGTTGCTTTCTTTTCAAAAGTAGCCCTCGGCCGAGTATCTAAGAAACTGCATACTGCGCGTAGTTTTTCAAATAGTTGCAAAATATCACTCTTGAAACAAGAACAATCGTAAGAGCATTTAAACCTTATGTTATCAAAAATATAAAAACATCGAGCCTTGGCCAAAATTATCTGGTTCTTATAGATAAGAGAAAAAATAGCACAAATGTCATGGCAGGCCTGGTGAGCCGCCTGCAGCCAACATAAAATGTTTATACCGTCGGCAGCCAATACAAAACTGCATATACCTAATAACCTTGTTTTCTGATTCTCAATATTTGCCAATATTAAAATATCCTTTTCAAAGAAGGGCGTTTATCGAAGGACAGTTTAAAAACGCGTCGATCATGCGAGGGAAATAAGATAGATTGGGATTGCGTGTACACGGTAGAAGGTACAACAAATGTTCGAATGTTGGTAGGCCTATGGAATGTCGTTTCTAGCTTCATAAAAAATTGGAAAAACAATAGCACGGCTAGTTACCAGAATGTAGCAATGTGATAGCCAAAGCTGATACAACTGTTTTAGCTTAACATCGTGGGGACTTTTGATGCCAGCATGATCTTCTGCACAAGTTCGATCCTTTCTTGCAAGTTTAGAACCAAAAATAAGCAAAACATCATGTTGTTTCATGCTAATCGATGACAGCCAAAAAACCTTAGGAGGGCTAGATTTTTAAATAAAATAGTTTGATGAACAGGATTTGACAATTGAAACTTTCTTAACAACAACCAACTTTTTTTATGGAGTTTTGATAATGTAATAGGACCAAACTGATAGCAAATTGATAGCTGAAAATATCCGTTTCATCTTTTCAGATATTCTTGATACAAAAGTGGTATCAGAATCATGCGACGACGTGCCAGATCCAAACAATTGTGTCCATCCAAAAGGACATATTATTGTCAATGGACATCAGTACAGTAAAGAAACAACAGGAATCAACGTTGTAGTCTTCGACTTTAGGAGCAGTATGTTAGAAACAAGGGTCTCCTTTGATGTATACAATTCACCTTCAAAGAGAAGAGATATGGCTTCTTTTCTCGATGCACTACCGGCTGGAAAGCTGCTCCTAATGGCTGCCAGAGATGCAGTTGGCATGAACGCTGTTCTGTCTTTGGCTTTACAGAGGGTAGGTGTTTCAGCCACATTTGCGACAACAAATCTCCCCAAAAGTAGATTGTCCATGGCTTCAATACTATATACTGGGGACAGAAGATTTTACTGGGAAAAAACAATCAACAAATTAGGAGGGACAGGAGCTTCCGAAGTAGCTCGCAAGCTGTATGTATTTCGCTTCCTCCAAGGCATCGATGACTGCTCTGAAGAGATGGGCATAAGAACTGGGAGACTAACAGACGATAAAATTACAGCACAGTATGTACTGAATAATAAAAAAGAAACATTTGGTCCACACTTAGCCAGACTGCACAATACACACTCCTGGTGTGGAGGTTCTACCATGAGTTCAGATTACATTCAAGTGGACCTAGGAAGCATCAAAACAATATCTGGGGTTGCAACCCAAGTATTCAGTGGTCAACGATCCATATTGCACAATATCCAACGGTTCTATATATCGTACAGTGTTGACGGCAAGATTTGGAAGGAACACCGCGGATATGGAAGCACCAGACAGGAGTTTGTTGGAAACAAAAACATCTTAGACAGTGTTGTAGTTAATTGGCTTGCAAGGGTCCAAGTGAGGTTTCTCCGGATCACGCCTACCGCGAGATACACTGACGTGTCGACACACTGCCTAAGAATGGAACTCTTTGGCTGTGAGCTGAGAGAGACCACAATAGCAGATGAGGTATTTAATGCTGAAAGTCTGCAAGTCACGGAACACGCAAGGGGCGGCTTATCATTTCATGGATTTGCAAGTGAGATGAAAAACGTGACGATTAAAGTATCAACAGCCGAGAGTAACTCAAGTTTAGCTAACTACATTGACCAATTCCATATTCACTCTGTCAGGGAAAATACGATAAGCAGCAATGGAACTGAGAGGAGAGACAGCGCAAGAATCACGAAAATTTCCGAGAACATACTGCTCATGAACAGTCAACTTGAAATGCAGTATTCTTCTCTAGAAAGCGATCACTACCAGTTTGCACTTCAGCTGGATTTCTGGGTGAATAAATGCATCTTATACCTTTATGTATTCTAATAGCACATTAAAGTAAGATCTCGCCTAAAAGAGCTTACTTCAATGCTCGTTGAAAGTAAATTCCGTATATTTGGGGGAATGCCTATTTGATAGGAAACATATCCTGGGCCGTTGGCATTGTGAGGTGGGGTGACTAGTTCCCTTCCTCGCCACCTTACCTCCCCATTGTTGCCACCAGATTCCCATTTGCAGCTGGGTGGACAGTGGACGGGCATCCCAACTAGGTTCTGAGGGTTCGCCTTGAACTATCGGTGTTCTGCGCAACTGTAGAGCGCTCTAACCACTCGGCAACTCACCTTCCAATGCTCGTTTACCAAAATCATAAGAAATAGCTGTGCTTCAGTGATAAGATTTGACAATATTTTGGCACGAACTCTTTTACTACTCTTTTACTATTGGCTTCAACCACAGACTTAAATGATAATAATGCTTTACGATATATCATTTCTCCTCAAGTTATCTGGATTAAACTAATGATGAAAAAAATATTCGAACTTGCACTTACATTGAAAGCTTCTATGAACGATAGAATTCAATCATCTTATGCAAGAATTCTGTAATATTAAACAATTGCTTCTGTGATAGCATACCTTTCAGCTTGCAAAAGCTATTGATATCTTGCCAGTTCACTGCATTCTGGTGTTAAACCGTAGGTCATTGACTCGCAACTAAAATCTGGGCCGGTTTGGAATACATATACATTCGACACAGCTGATGCCATTATCGCATATTCTTGCCCAATCAAAATACAACGGCTATCGCCAGATCGTGCTGCCATTAAACTCGAAGTAAGCAAACTCCCTACACAGCTTCTCCAATCTGGTGATAAACTCCTTCTTAATGTATCACTTGCACCATGGATCGGTAATACAGATAGATGCTCCGCAAATGCTTTTCAGTTAGGAATGTTCATCTACTACGATACGCAATTTCTAACTCTCCTTTCAATGGAAGCATTACACACAATTAACGGCAGTTTGCCTCCATCTCACAATCAATCAAACCCTGGCTTCATCCATCTCTACAACGAAGAACTTGGACTTCTAAACACACAACTTGTGCAGTTCAACTTCCAGTTCAGCGTCCCTTCCCACATACTCAAAGCTGACAAGTGTCGTGGACAGATATTGCTCGAATTCAAGTATCTCACGAACTCTGATAAATTCAACGGAACATGGAACACAACACTGGCGAAGGCTATCGACTACAGATGCACAGTAACAAACAAAAATACTGCACTAACCACTGTACGTCTGTCTGTGCCAAACTACAGCGTGGCATATGACGAAATTAACAACAATCTCGTTGTCTGTAAAAGGAGGCTAGTAAAAGAGTCTGCCCAGCTCCCAAGTTGTTACCTTCAAAGCACTAATAACGTCACGTGGATTAGCATACCAGATATTGCAGCAACTGTTGGAATCGACACACAAAAGAAACATATATATGGCATAGACCTAAAGGGAAAGAGTTATTACCGATCTATGCAGTCGTATATAGAGTTTAGTCAAGTGGGTGACAGTGAATGGGTTAATATCCGTGATCGCTCTGATGTTCGAAAGGCGAAAGAGGTCAACAGCGTCGAGACTCTGCCCAGTCAGCCAACTGCTGCATGGAACTTGCCAGCAAATGGTAATGCAGTTATTGCGATTACAAGAACAGGAGTTCAAAGAAGACAAGATGGGACATGGAAGAGGGTCTTTCAATTTTGATATGAAACTAATGACGATTATTGAAACTGTACCAATAAGCAGTAATTTCTTTGGTGACATATCGAGCGAACGTCGCTCTGCTAACGGCTAGAGATTAGTTGCAACACATGCAATATAGATGACGTCTGCTTAAGGCCGATTTCCATTAGAGCTTTCTCGTACGCGCGGGCGTAGCACCCAAACTCTGAGCGTGCGTAGTTACACGGTTTTGCGTGCGCTTTGCGAGCCATAAATTTGAGAGAAGCTCAACTTCCTGGTGCTCAAACCGCATGCAAAATCAAGACCAGTTGCTTTCAAGTACATATACCGAGGTCTGGGCGCTACGCCTGCGCGCACGAAAAAGCTCTTATGGAAATCGACCTTAATACACTGTTGGCGCGTAAGCTCCATGGTAGCAGAAGATAAGAACGAGCACAAACACATAAAATACTCAGAATGACTTAAGTTAGAGATCATATCTTAATTATGGCATCCACATGGCCAATGACAGATTATATAAGTTGAAAACTAAGTACTTATGCAAACAGCCAGTGTCTGAAGACCTTACGCATGAACTGTCTACTAGAATCTATCCTCTACGATGTTTCCATGGCATCCCGTGTTGGAGTAACCGTTGTGGCCGTCACATCAATTTTAAACGGAGTTATTTTTGACGCTGTGACGGCTGGAAGCAAAGAAAATAGAAAATTTGGCATGGTGTAACTAAGTAACAAAAAGTCATAAATTAAGGAATACTTTGTGCAACCAAAATATGCGCTAGAGAATACTTCAAAAATCCTAAATTGACTTACTAGAAGTCTCTGATTCAGAAAAGGAAGAGCAAAGTATATTCATGAGAACAGAACTCAAGAGTGCTTCGTATATTCCACTTTGGTTTGTAGACACGCTACCAAACATTCACTATGGTAAAAAGCTAAAGATTGATACTTCCCCTACAATATCAAAAGAACTACAAATCCCTATATAAGGCACGCCATCTCTAGCTCCAGCAAGTAGAGGCCCAGAATAATACACATATCATACATACCTGTAGTTCCCCTTTTATAACGGTATGACTTCTGACGAACACCTTTTTGGTTTGCCTCGTCATATGGCCTAAGGTAGTTGGTTCCTTCTTTTGTAATTACACATAGATCGACATTGCTGCCAGATCCCTAGGATGATTATATATAAGAAGTAATGACGGTTTGAATAGCATTTTAAATTTATGTTACATAAGACAGTTAATTGAAAAGAAAATATACGGCCTCGGTAATTCTTGCACAAATTCTCTGAAAAGAAGCTAAAGAAGTGGCTCAGATTCTCATAACGCAGTTTCCCCAAAAATTATTGTCTCTTTACGAGGAAAGGAGGAAACAACAAAGAGACAATAACACAACATTTGCTCTAAATGACCTGTGTGTTAGATGCTGGAGGAGTACAATATTTATCTGATGCGAGAAACTGAAATGAGAACATGAGGATTGGGCTTGCGAACAATTGATATCGGCTGCAAATAACTTACATAAGGATTGCGCGATTAGCTTTTTCCTGCCGCAGCTTTATATATTATAGCAAATAGCAACAGTTTGAGAAAGAAATGCAATGCCTACTAGATCATTGAAGATCCCAGCTCTGATGGCATCCTTTACAAGTGTCTTGGCATCCTCCAACTAGATAAAGACCAGAAAATCAGCCAATAAATATGAGTTCATGGTAACAAAATCAGTTCTAACAATATCATCGATTACTCTTTTCATACAAATTGCTTTCAAACAAGGAGAGAGCTTTGAAAGAAGCAAGGAAGAAGTTTTGCATCACAAAACAGTATGACAGCTGGTTTTATATCATTAAGCGGAGCTATGATTAGAGCCCAACAGCTCACATGTGTCACAGAAGACTTTGAAGTAAATAGCAATCCTACTCCTAGTTTGTAGTGATAGCCAACATCTAAAAATGGCCTTGCTAAATTAAAGTCTCTGAGTAGGCTCTGACTAGCACCTGCTGCATATTTCACAAAGTACCCAATAGGATTGCAGATCACATGAAACAAACTTGACAGGGATGTGGTGTAACTTACATAGGGAGAGAAGGTTTAGTTAATGCTATTACATAAATTGCCATTCTTTTAATCTGTGTAACGCTCTAACGGAGGACTGTGGTATAAAATTTGTTCTGGCTTCCAATAGAAAGGTAGTTTTTACGGTTGTAAGCCACTACTTGATGGAGAGACCCATGAACTGAAGGGCTGCCTTCCCTTATAGAATTAGATTTTGAATATACGTGAATATACAGAAATATATACAGAAATATACATACATACATACATACATATATATATATATATATATATATATATATATATATATATATATATATATATATATATATATATATATATATATATATATATATATATATATATATATATATATATATATATATATATATATATATATATATATATATATATAAATATATATATATATATATATATATATATAAATATATATATATATATATATATATATATTATATTATATATATATAGAATAAATTATATATATATATAGAATAAAACACAAATATACTTTTCTGTCAGTAAACGTTTCGATTAGAATCTTCATCAGTACTGATGAAGATTCTAATCGAAACGTTTACTGACAGAAAAGTATATTTGTGTTCTATTCTATGTATACAATTTATATACGTTGTCGATGCGGCTCAGGATCAGTTTATATATATATATATATATATATATATATATATATATATATATATATATATATATATATATATATATATATATATATATATATATATATATATATATATATATATATATATATATATATATATATATATATATATATATATATAATAAGTCAAAGCCGCACTAACTAAGTATATAAGCAAAACATAGAGAAATTAAAAAATATACTTTCTTCTGTTGTAAACGTTTTGATATATTATCTTCATCAGTACTGATAAAGACAATATATCAAAACGCTTACAACAGAAGAAAGTATATGTTTTAATTTCTATAAATATATATTAAATATATATATATATATATATTATATATATGTATATATATGTATATATATATATATACAACTTCTCTATAAATTTGAGCGTAACACTGGCATTGTTCAGTTCGCTGAGGATTCCGTATTAAACGGATGAAACCGGTACAAGATACAAAGTGGTTTCTATTTTTCTATATATATATATATATATATATATATATATATATATATATATATATATATATATATATATATATATATATATATATATATATACATATACATATATACATATATTAAATACAAAATAACACTAATTTACCTCCATATCTGGTTTAAAACCACTTTCAAACACTGACATAGCAGCTAAAGATCCAGATCCTGGAGAATGTAAAATACACCTACAAATTATTCCCAATTCAAGTTTTCAGGTTCAAATGTGCCATAAATATAATACAAATCCCATGCATCTGTATGTTGAGACTAAAAGCCAAAATACCAGTTCCTATACTGCAACATGACCTAAATTGCCTTAGGATGGCAAAGGAAGCTAAATGAACAGTTGGCAAATTAATGCGTTCTGCAGAGAGATCCTCTTCTTAACACATGAAATTTGTACTACGTGAGAAAATGCAAATGTTTCAAGACAGGGCTCCTCCACTGATTCTACTTAAGAAAACAAGGATTTTAAGGAGGAAAGGAAGACCTTATGGTACTAAAGAGAACAACAGAAATGACAAAAGTAATGGTAAATTCAAGTCATATGGGTAACATGGGAAAAATTAAGGAAGAACAATTAAATGAGTGAACATATATACCCATTGTCACAAAAGGCAATTTGGCTGTGCTACCATGTGGATGTATCATGTATAGGCTAGGACCAGTAATGTCAACACCACCTAATACTAAAGCAGCACTTATATATCCCTGATACCTGCAATAAATAAGAAATAATTAATCCCAAATGTACTACAAAAGGATAGGATACAAACACATTCACATGCAGAAAATAAACACCACACACACCCACAGCAGGCCTCTCAGTTTCACATGCTTCAATGAAGTGAGGTGCACATTTCATCAAAGGCCATATTGTTACATATTCACCAGATCATACACTGTGACAATAAACAGTGGACATAAATCACATACCTTCATGCAAGGTTTAATCAAGAGACACACTTATTCATCATTTGCATGCTAAAATCTTTATGGGGAGGCCTGTTCACACTCATACATGACCACAAAACACAAATAAACACACATGTACATACACGCAACACCAACATAAAATGGAAATGGAATGGAAGGGTTATACACTTTGCAAGGATACATATGGAGATGCCAATCCCTTTTCTTTTCACTGTGTTGTGTCATCTGTTGTGTATATTTCTTTTCTTTAGCTTTTTTTCACAGGAATAACAGATTTCTGAAAATTGTAAGTGTCGTTCTTGGTGGAGGCCAGGTGTCTTCCTATGCCAGGAACGGCACAGTATATAAGTATTATAAGTTGTAGTTATTTTTAATTGAGGTGTATATATATATATATATATATATATATATACAAAAAAACACACACACATACATACACACATACATACACACACACATACATACATATGCAGATACACACACAAACAGGTGAAGACAAAATTTAGCAGCATTGAGAATGGTAACCTCTGCCACCAGTTTACAAACCTGTACAACATTTGCTTTAGCATAGTTGCAGCAGTAACAACACGTGCCTGAAAAATATGTAAAATATATTTCTTTTCATGGGGGTGTAGGAAACTGATTTATTCTATTGACAAGAGCGCAGAATAGGCATTTACTATTGAGCTATGAAGATTAATCCCCCCTGTATAATACACCTAAAGATATAAAACATGAAACCTTAACATCATGCTGAAAATCTGTGAAAATGCATATATATAAATATTTCCTCAGAATAGGTTGACCTTCAAAAAGACAAGTCAGCTGTGACCTATTGGTGTCCAATGTTTGTATGATCATTGGTGAGTAGTCTTTTGGCCACAAGCAAACTTTGACACACATCAATAATAGCTAGATACTCATCATCCTTTTGAAAAGATGTCAACATCAATAAACAAAGGACATTTTGTCTATAGCATGACTTATAACCTGCTTTCCAGTGTTCAGTGAATGCAGTCCAATATTTGCAGATATTAATTTTGTTGTGTATTCAGTATCAGCTGCTGTTCCAGCTCCACAGCAACTAAAATTGAGCAAATATCAAATGTAACCTGGTAAAGATAACTCAGCACTTGCATACATTGCTATTCAGTTAACCAATAATGTTTTGAGTTTAAAAGAAACATTTCATGTTGTCAGAGATACTACAAAGAGAAAGTGATTCCCATTGAAGTATGCCCAAGGAAACAGGCAGGTACTTCACATTATCTCTATTAAGTTGAACTTTCAACATATCTGTCAAACATTGGGTTAGCTTTTGCGAATAGTAGCAACAATAAAACAACAAATTCAAGATGCAACAGACTTCTACATGATGATCTGGACAACTAAACTTTCAAATTATTATGCATGGCAGTCCCCACCATATGTTCTCAAAGCAAGGCACTTGCTATCTCAATCTAGTAAGAAGTATCTAAAGTGAGTGGCAAATGAAGATACGAAATATTTACACTCCAACAAATTTCTGATCAGTCTTGCTGTCTTGTGAGGAATATCATAAAGCCTCTGTGCCTAGTTAGTAAACCAATGTACAAATAATGGCTTCAAGTAGGTTTCTCAAAATGCTTTTAGCACTAAGTCTCAAAACAAATTGCCAAACCCCTACTGACATATCACAAAAAGAGCTCAACTGCCTTGGAACAAATAATGAAAATCTAGGAGACTCACTAAATATTAGGGGCAATGTAATGGATTTTAGCACAGTTTTTATCTGCAACAACTGTATCCTGAAAGAAAATTTCAATCATAACTCACTAATCTGTGTATAAATAGATCATATAGTATAAATACATATGTACAATTGGCCTTTATATCGGAACAAGGGCTGAGATATATGTTGTGATTTTCAGATTAGGAAGTCACTTACAGACTATATACTGGCTTCCCTAGAAGTGATCATAGAGAATCTAAGCATTTGAGGAATAAAATCTAGCCAGTCTGATTCTATTCCACCCATGCTTAGATTATATTCTCTTTATTGCTTCTAGCCAATACATAACCCTTAAGTGACAATCTAATGCAAAAATTGCAACATGTAACTCACCCTTAACAAACAGAATTACACATTAACTTTTGCTCTCATGTAACGACTTTTATACATGGTGGATCAATCTATTAGTGAGAGTATCTGTCCAATACTGTAATTTTCTAAAAAGATGCTAATAAATTCATGCTTCACAATCCTTACCAAATAACCAAACCTTAAAAATTCAAATACAAAGGGAGAGAAAGCAAAAACTGACAAAATGTTGTCCAGAAAACAATGTTTATATGATGGTCTCACTTTCCATAATACTATGTCACAGCATACCTCAAGAAACAAGTAGAATTTTGAAGTGGAATATAATTACTGTCTGCATCAATAAATATACATATGGGCATGTGTCCTGAATCAACTGATAATAATATTCACAAAATTCGTAATCAACCAGTGGCTTTATTCATACTTTGGTTGTAATCAATTTAAACTTAAACAAAATAATGCTATTGATAACAACCTCAGTTGCCCTGGTATCTGCTCCTAAAACTACACCATCTTTGAAAATTATCCCAACAATGGTTGTGCCAGTCTTCTTTGCCTTTGGAAAATGACTAACAGATGATTGCTGCATAAGATATTCATTTCTAAAATGCAGAAAGTCATAAAATATTAGCAAATAATATAATGATGACTAAAAAACAGGGGAGATGATGAAAAGAGATCCAAAGCCTGTGCAGCAAAATTTTTAAAAGTATTCTAGACACAAACAAATGTTCAAAATTGGGCACCATCATGAAATGCTATATTTTACAAAAACTAAATAGAATTCCAGCAACTCAAAGAAAGACTAGCATAAAATTTGAGTTTAGGCCCTCTTGATGTAGAAGAGAAGCGTAGAAGAGCAGCTCACAAGTTAATGTGGTTGATTGAAATAAAAACTACTCCAAATAGCAAATGTTGAAGATAAACGTGAGAGTAAGGAAATTTCTACTTTCAGTAAAGTACATAAACCTGGAAATTGTCTTTTTCGTATTATTTTCAGTAATGACAGAGAAACAGGGAATATCGCTTAAACTGGCTGAGGAGTAAAAAATAATTCAGGTACCCCACGTGGGCTTATGAGAAATGGAAAATATGAGCTTACTTCTGGGAATATAGTTGATTCAATTCATAGAATAAAATTATCAATAATCATACAATAAGATTTTTGGGTACGGTCCAATATAGTTATAAATAATCAGTGGAAAATAATAGGCAGAAAACAAGCTGCGACCGAAAGACTAAGCTATCACAATGTTGCCAGAGCACCTCAATAAATTGTCTTCTGAAAAATGCGAAACTAAACAATTAATTGCAATGAAAATGTTATTTTCTTTGTACCATACATCGTAAGTAATTACCTGCGGCAGTTTTCAAATGAAAAACCAGTTTCCTGCACTTCAACAGATTGTGTCACTAACGCCGCCATTTTGCTACCGGGTCCTGATTCAGCAAAAGTAGGAAGAACTGGGCACTAGAGACGTATCTGACACTGGTCAGTGATTTTGCCACCTCTCCAATCTCCAATCGACCCCCTCAAATCATGCCTTCTGTAATAAGTATTCTCTCTTTTTAGCCCTCACTTTCGCATTCCAGAAGTGATGTGGAATAAAATGCATATAAATAGCCACGGATAATCACATTCTCATACTTCTGTTTCTAATTTCATGTGTTTTGGGGTTGAGAGTTCCTGTCTACTTTTGATTTGAATCATTCCGATAGTGATCTAGACATTGACGAGCATCAGAAAACACCATTATAAAGCACTAAATAGCCTGCTTATATTGACTTTCCTATAAATAATCCACTTTACCCCCCCCCCCCTAAGAGATCTCAAATATAGTGCAATAGTCCCGTAGCCGTAGGTCTTGACGGTATAACAAAATAGCACATTACGCAAGGAAGAGCTTCTCCTATTTATTTCTAACAGTTCTGAAATCAGTAGTATGAGTGATTGGCAATATCAAGAGGCTAAAGAAACGTATGATATCTAGGGTACTATCTATGCAAATCTAGGCACTTGTATATATCAGTGAATACATTCACTGAGTGCATATCACCCGATACTAAGCAAATACCGGTACTCAGCCAATATCAGTGCTATAGACATTACGGTATTATGCAAATACACGTTTTTTTTATAAGAAACCCCCTTTTTGCCTGAGACTCAATTTTCTTAACTTTTCCGGAACTTGAGGCTGAGATTTTCTAAACATTTTCCTGACTTTTACTGGAGTGAACAGGCTAAAAGAGGTTGCCATTATTTCTTATAAAAAAGATTGATGTTTTTATCCTGGATTAGCAAAGAAAAGTTTGCATCTTCGGAAAGGAGCTTGCAAAGAATGGGCTAATATCAATTTCTGGCATGTAAAAAAAGATGAACTTTGGAAATTGAGCCTTCTAGACTTTTTATAAGAAAAAAACGTGTAGTTCACAATCGGAACTGGCTAGTACATCATAAAGCTGTTTAAAAGCAACTTACAAGAAAGCCCCAAACTATCCAGACAGTGTACTTGCTCAACACTTACACCAATAACTGTGTTCAACGACGTGTCGCTGTCATCTTAAAATCAAGTCATAGAAGCAGACAGCAAACGCGTTGTAGATGTGTGCGTGTGTGCGTGTGTGCGTGTGTGCGTGTGGTGTGTGTGTGTATGTGTCTTAAAACAATACAGTTTTAAGAGAAAAGTTCATTATATATCTACAGCGGTTTTTCCTATTCAGCTCGATAATTCTGCTAGGACGGCATCGAAATGTCCCTCAACAAAATTTGGTTTTAGCGACCGGAGGCTATAGAAGATACGAGTCTCTGCATATTGAGTGCAAAGAAATCCATATCAGGCTCAAAACCTATCGAAACTAACAACGAATTACTTCATTTAGGCCTTTCAAACACCACTGTCGCACTTCTGTAGTCAATCAGAGAGTTCATGACATCTGCCCAAAGGTGTACAAACAAAACAGGCACGCTACGTTTAGTAATCTCAATTAACAAGTAAGATGTCATTCCAAACAAAGTGAGAAATGCACCAAGGAAATAGTCGATCTATAAAGTGTAAATGACATTATATACATATGCTATTAATCTCTCTGTGTCTGACTCCAAAGTCAAGCGAGTAGGCTTTGCAAATATTCTCATACACAACTAAGACCATATGTGTATAAAACCAGATTTCTATGTAACAAGTAATATAATGAAACTAGCCAAAAAATAGCAACCTGATTTTAATAATCATTTAAAACATTGAATCTACAAAATGAGGAAAATATTTAACAAATTATATACGAGTGAATTTTGCACAAAAATTAAAAATTACTGCCGCTTCAGTATTCTACTTCTATCACACAATTGATAATTAATTAACAGTAATTCTATTTACATACAAATTCCTTCAAAAGATCCATTATTTTATCCAACATTTATCCAGCAGTCGTGTGATAGTATATAATTGATGGATGAGAGGAAAATATAGAACGGAACATCGAGTTAACCTTTCGTGCTATTCAAATACATATGTGTTCCCATTGAATAGAGTAGGGGCGATTGCAAAAATCTGTCATGTAGAAGGTACAGTAAAAAACCAGCTTGTTATAACCTATGATTTTGAAATGATTCTGTTCATGTTCTTACGCAATGAGGTAGTAATCTGGGTGCAGGTTCTTAAGGCTACTGCTGCATCCTTCCAGGTTGTAGGAATAATCAAAGTTATTAGGTGATCTTTTGCATGATCCAAAAAGGGGGTTGATTGGTAGAAACGCTTAATTGACTTTTCAGTGGATAAAGAATGAAACTACTCATAGGACACCCATATTACCAAAATCAGGCTGAAAAGGCACTTTGTAAATGAAATAAAAATATGCCATTCTTGGCTGTAGGCTCTTAATAAATGAAGGTTCTTATGGGCGGATTCTTGCTGTATATTAACCTAAAAACATTTAAATCTATCAGCAAACAAATGCAGGAAATAATTTGTATCTACTAGCATTTGATATCTTGGCAATCAACTAGACATCCTACGTGGGCAAGTTTGAAACATTAGCCAGGAAGTTAAGCAGGCACAATATGCGTCTTCGATTTTCTAAATGCAGAACAACCGTGAAGCAAGGAAATCGGTACCTCTAGACGTTGTATCAACTAGCATGCTACTCGAGTCCGAATACAAATGGACACTATTCAGCTGATAATTGGGTACTTTACGTGCAAGTACTGGTAGAATAGTGAAACTTCTACGCAAGACAGTATTTTACCAATAGAAGACATAATGATTTAAAGGAAACAATATATTTAAGGATGCAAATATATACAATTATCTTGAACTGAAAAAATAGCCGTTTTAATAGGGAATGTGTAGAGAAATGTGGGATATCAGTTGCCGTTAACAGCAAATGAGGTGTGCCTCGGAAGGGAGTCTTTGTAACCATCGTTGAATTCGCCATAAGATGTTGTCATCTCAGTGCAAGTTGAGCCTAGATGGAAGGCAAAAAGTGAGTACAGAATGACAGATATTCACAAAAGGAAATGAAGAAGAAAAGAGTTAAAACGGGACATTCATGGAAGGCAGATGAACAGCACTCCATGGCAACGTCAAATCGACTAAAAGACTAAAAGCGAGCATGAGACTGTCGTTCGATTATTTTCCTGCCTCAGAAAAGCTTTGAATGGGCTAAAGAAGTAATCAAGGGTGGGCTGGCGGTTCTTACCCAGGGATTCTGTCTTATGAAAAGGGCATGTATTGGGTGTGGTCATTTGTTTTCCTTAACTATCAAGTAGTAGGACAAGGATGAACCAAGTAGCTGAGGATAACAAGGAGGCCCGCAAAGAAAAAAAGGCAGGATGAGCTCGGGGTGCGGCCGTAAAATGTCATCCTTTGCCAATCCGCCCCTGGATGCAAATGCGACAAGAATATATTGATCGTAAATTAATAAGCATACTGTTCAATAAAACCAGTGACATAACTAGGAATAAGATTGGTAAATAGAGCATCACTTTCTTCTTCAATATTGTTTATCTGATTTTATATATCACACTGGTATCTATTATCTTCTAATAAAAAGAGCACATGGCAATCACAAATTGCGAGAAGAAACCTTATACGACAAAATATTTCGCAACAAAAAGTAATCGCTACCAAGAATATGGTGCTTTTCGACTACCAATATATATCACATCGGTTATTCTGTTTGCAAACAGGTGTTCTAAACCATAAAAGTGTCTACCAGAAGGCTCTGTGTCCATATTATTAGCATATAAAATAGTATTGCATGCCGCTTCAATGTGATACTTTTATAGTTCACAATGAAATAGTTCAGACTTAAAAATTTGCCATCTCTGGTACTGACATTTCCGTAGATAACCGTAAACCACTTTTGATAAGCACAAAATATCGCATTCAAGGTCCACTCTGTATACAACGCTACCATTGGCAACCTTTTGCACATAAATTGCTAAAAATGAATCAAACAAATTGCGGCATATTCTAATATTTTCACTTTCATTAGTGTCTTGATATGGTAGATGTTTCTGTGACGTTATAATCTAGGCTTCTAGTACAATACAAACCAGCAATTTTGTAAGTCATTGCCACTTGATAAATCCGTATCTATAGTTATGGATTCGAGCCTTTTATCTTTCAAGACTCTGGCTAATGCAACATTCTGTTTTTGCATAATTGCACAACGTACGATTCGGTATCAAATTTGGCTCCCGTATCCTTTTAGGGCTCCCGTATCCTACTAGGGCTCAATTTCCCAACATTCTTCAATGTGTTCGCCTTTCTATGGAACGCAATGACAGGAATTCTCCCATTACCAAAGTAAATAAAAACTACACGTTTGTTCTAAAAGAAACAAGTCTATAAGAGACATGGGGCTCATCTAAGAAACACAGTAAAGCTGAGCTTCAAAAGTAAACTTGAAAAATCCGTTTTTGCGAGAAAATTTTTTATTAAACTGGAAACAACATACAAATAACACCCGTCTCTCAAATGTTTTTCACTAAAACTTCTATTTCTCGTCTCACAGTTGCTTTGTTATTATAGAAAATTTCAAGAATTTTAAGAAAAATCTAAGCACTATGTAAGGCTAGATTTAACGAAATACTAAGAAACATCCAGGCTGAAGGGAGAAAGTTTGTTTCTTATAAAACAAACATGTATAACTGGATCGACACTAGCTGACATCATAAGGTATAAAGTGCGGTCATTACTTATGACCGGGGTGGGGACTGAAGATAAGGGAGGGGTAACTGAAAAAATAGGCTGTGTAAGGTGGGATAGAAGAACAATTTTTGACAACGGGGGTAGTGTAAAAACATGTACCATATTTAAGCACAAATGTACCCTTGCTTTACTGTTTTCCTTCGGTGGGGTAAAGAAAATTTGACTTTAGCAAATGGTCGGGTAAAGTTTTTTTGAGGGCACTTAACACTTTCTCTTCAGTCCCCACCCCGGCCATAAATAATGACCGCTACCTAAGCTTGCAACCCGGAACTAGTTTCGTTATATTGTAACTTCTGTCCGTCCCTTTCGTACTTACGCCTGAGCATGAGACATAAACGAACACACAATTTTCGCTGACATGTTTTCTTCTCTCACCATAACAGAACGGTGAACAACTACTGCAAACTGACATCAATTTACATATATCTCCTATCGAGGGGTTTACACACGTAATTCTATTACAGGGTAAAAGTACAGCCCAACAATATCACCTACTATTTTACTAGTGCATTAGATACAGAGGAAAATCCAAGCTACCACATACACGGCAGTGGTAGCTCGGCTAGAAAGACAGTGTTTTCAGGGTGTGCCACAAAAAACATTTTGTGGTCGATGAGCACAGCTTGCCATTCCCCCATTAAAAGCTAGATATCCCCCCTGGGGGAATTCCCCAAGTTGGGGAAAGTGCTATCGACTTTGTAAATTGAGTGCTTTGCCTGCTGAGTTATCGGGCGAATCATTCAAGCACATAACCTCAAACCTAACTAACATCCATGCACAGTCCCTCTGCTAAACAACTTGCACAATGGAGTTATCACAATCGAACTGTGGAGCGGACCAACTGATAAGAGAGAACTTCCACAATCTGGAGCGAACATTGTGGCTCCATCAACTTAACAGGGTTAGATTCAATTAGGTATTCAATTGGGACGAATTTCAAAATCAAGAGCTAGAGCTGCATTGCGCATTCGCAGCGGTCAGAAATTTCATGTCAACAGAACTCTAAGTCCACAATAATTAATGGATATTTCTTGCTCTTCAACTTCACAACATGGAATATTCGAAATAGGCAACATGAAAAACGACAAAAAAGTAGGTCAATCGCGGGCCACTTGGAGATGGCATCCGGGCCGCATGTAGTACTGCCATTTGAATAGGGAATAGGCCTCAGATACAGGAAGAATGTTCGAGAAAACGATTGACCCGAGCGAGCCGGAAATACATATGGAAAGAAAAAGTATATACCACTGTTGGCACAACTACGTAACCGCATCTCACGCTTCAAGTAACACCAAATTGAAATTGCGCCAAGGCAGCAACCAAACAGTCCTGTAACAATTGGTATAACATACGCCTTGAAGTCCGTGCCATCTTCGTCTGGAAAGTTTCTGTCACCACTGACAAGTGTACCTAAAATATACAATTTACTTTTGCAAATAAAACAGTGCAGAGCTCCAATAAACAAAGCATGGAAGCAATACAGAAGCAGCAGCTATTCTCACTAATTGCGAGGTAAAATAACTAGGGAAAAATTATTATTGATGCATCTCTGTCACTGCGTTGGACTTTTCAGTGCAGACACGAGCTAACCCTCTATCTGCATAAAATGCTACAAAGCATACTAATACATACAATTCTTCAAATTTGAAAAAGTTAACCACTAATGAAAGGAACAGCTTTCATGACTATGGTATCATTCTATTCACTGACTAGCATAAGACAGCTGCGAGGCTAACAATCATCTAGGAATGTCTGAACGTGCCTAAGGCAGGAGGATCAGGTTTCCACTGAGGGCACATTGTGGAAGGCTTCTGCTAAAATATTTTGGTCCTGGGGATAAGTAAACTATTGCTAGTACAGGTGTTTGCTCCCACAAGAGTAGGTTTCAAGTCTCCAGATTCTCATTCTATTGCAAAAATGGTAAAACAAGGTCCAGGGAAGGATGTACTTGTAAACTATGCTGTTGATGGTAAACAGTATGACGTTACAGTCTTTACGTTTTCCTAGGTTGGCTTTTATTAGCTCAATCTTGTCATGGGTACGAGCTATTAGCACGTAGTTAACCAACTGCAAATAAATGGTTTATTTTTACTAATACGTATACATTCAGCATTTGCTCAGGCTGGTTGAATTGCCGTTACACGCTTTTTTTATAAGGAACCACTTTATAAGGAAACTACATGTAGAAGGCAGAAATATTTAAAGAACTTATACTACTAAAGGAAAAATCCCTAAGGAACTTTTCATTTTCAAATCCCGAGTGCTGTACTCAGATGCAAGTGAAGATTACATTACATTGGATGATATCAATGGAATAGACATGATACTTCTTGATTGAAATTATGCTTTTGCATATATAAAACTTATTTCCAGTCGCATTTGTACTTTTGAGGTTGAGTTCCAGCCAGAATTAAAGGTAAAATTCAGAATTTCAATGCTTTTCTAGTGTCTGTGCCATTTTGTGGCACTCTATGTGCAGTGAAAATTAAGGAACTATTAAAGAACTTTTAGTACTAGAATTTGATGAAAAGAGGTCCGAAAATAAGGAACTTTTAGAACTAGGCCTTTAGCTAGGTTCCTTATAAAAAAAACCGTGTACTACATCTGATAGGCGGGTTATATCAAATAACCAAGGGCTAAAAGGAAATCCCTTGTTCGTAATTCTAACACCCTTTTCAGGATCCTAGATGTTCCGTTCCCAACAAGGCAGTCTTCTGCATAGCTCCAATACCACTCGGTACCTCTAATTTTTCCATCCAGTTGTCAATCTTTTGTCGTACTTCACAGGGCACCTACAACAACAAGAAAAACTCGCACATTTTTCAATTGCCACAGTCTTCCAATTTCCCTCCGCAACTATTGGTATTCCAAATTGACTTTCTTCCTCAAAAACTACCATCGTCATTCTGAACCTCATCTTCAATTTTCCTTCTAATCATTTCTAACTCAATATTTGATAGTCAACAGTACTTTCTGATGGTCCTCACTTGGTCACAAATCCGCTGCTCCGTTGAATCAAACATCCCCATTAGTCTCCATTCTTTAAACATTCGTCGTCTATAGCCTCTAATAGGTCTCCCATTTTCATTAAACGGCCTACTCTTGTAACAACACTCCATGACTACCTTGTTTACTTCCTTACACCATCTCATTCTAGCAGTAGCAGGATTTTTCTTTTTTCCTTGTTTTTCTCTTTATCCTGTTCTTGTTTTAGTTTTAGTATTATCATTTCTCTTTTTTTATTGTTAACACATTATCTACCAATGCTGAAACAGTCAATTTTACATTGCCTGTTATTAGTGAGGTGTAAAATTGTAATTCAATCACTATAAAAGAATGAAGATGCTTTAAAAATTATTATTACTATTATTACTACTACAAATCCTGGACGAACCCTGATCCTCTAACGTACTAAGAACTATAACTACATCTAACCTCACTGTATATAAACTTATTATTGACTGGATTTGTTTTTTCTTAGTTTTTTCTTTTTTCATTTTTTTGTTATGGTTTTTGTTGACTATATGCGTAACCTTGCCTGCCAGATACAAATTACCTAAATTAGAGAGATTTATATTGGCCATTTGCAAAATAGTCCTTGAGGTATCCCCCTCCTGCCCCCCCTGCACCCCCAATGTAGGCGTCTATGCGTTCATCTTGAACAAAACTATGAGTGAATTTTATGGAAGTGTGGGGATTTAATCTATAAACTGTTTTTAACCCATACGGTTATGCGTTAGCCAGTTAAAATCATGGCTGCCAGTGAGATTTTTCTTTATGACTACCTTGTAACTTCACGTTTTTCTATATGAGGGTTTTCATCCAGTACTGAAACTTTCTTAGCTTTTTCTTGATTCCAGTATTACAACTTTCCTAATACTTTCTTAGTAAGAATGCTTGAGACTGTGTACCACTAAGCACAGTTGCCAAATGTTTGAAAACTCTGATAAGGTCTATTTTCTCCCAGCCTAATTGATCAGTCATCATGCAACATGGGCCTAGTCTTAGCATGTGTGGTCAGAATCCTGCAAGACGATTGGTCAGTTAGGCCGCGAAAAATTGACCTGACAAAGCTCTCAAACATTTGACGGCTATGCTGTACCACTACAATGCTTCACAGGCAGACAGGCACTACAAAAGCAAACACTGGAATACAAGGTAAACATGGGGTACCTATGCAAATTAAGTAAATCAGATGGCGGGCTAAGGTGAAAACTAGAGTTTTAAATGTATATCAACTTATCGATTTTCCTAGGGTTCAATAATCCACTAATGAACTTTCTTAACTTTTTGAGCAGTCGAGCACTTCCTTCTTATAAACAACTTTCTTATACAAAATCGTGTATTGTAATCGTTAATTCTTTAACGTAAAATCTGCTACCTAATAGATATCCAAGGAGTTCTTAATTGAGACCAACTATTTACAAAATGTGAAAAAGCAAACTAAATTACAAACACAGCTAGAAAAATGAGTTACCTTCAATACCGAGGAACTAGCAAAGGTAAAGCTCTATAATTCTAAACCATAATAAAACATCCAGCATTATCTACAGCTGCAGGTATGGTCTGTGAATACTGCAACAATGTTTTTGAAAACTGCCAATGCTTTTTTTGGCCACAGATCTGAAACAAAGTTTCAATGACGCAGCCTGCTATCTTTGCCAATGGTAGTCATAAGCTGTTCTTAGATCTTATGCTATTCATTCGTTCAAATTTTAGTCTGGGAGATGCCTTTTTAGCTACTCAAGAGGTTATAAATTCAAAACCATCGTCTCTCACGTTGGATCCAACATGATGGGTCTTCCCACGTCACTGAACGAATTCATTAGTCACCTAGTGTCAATTCGTAGTAACCAGTGGCCTAACAACGGGTAGGTATCCGGAGAAGGGCAACTGTCTCCCCATCACTTTTAGCGAAAAATGATTAATGACTTTCCTATAAAGTCGAGCTGAAGATATCTCTTCAAATTATTTTCTACCTAACGCTCTATTTTATAGAATACTCTGTTAGACAGCATAAAATCAGCACAATATACAAAAAATTTCGAAACAATTATAAAAAGCTGGAAGGGAGAACAATGCCCTTGTAATATCTGTAGACGAAATCTGTCTCCTATCAAAGAAATAACATCTTCCAGTAAGAATCATGATTTTATATCAATCTGGCCATATAATAAATTGTGGAAATTAGGTGCAGTGATAAGGGGGGGGGGGCCGCTTTCCGTTAGGAGCTATAAGTGCTCCATCAGAAGTTCCTACTACCCTTTGGCATTCCACTGCCTCTGATCACAATTATCATTTTTGAGAAGCAGCAATAATGAAGGCAACCTATCAAGAAAATTTTGTCTCTAGCCCCCCCCCCCCCAAAAAAAAAGAGCCTCCCACAGTGCCACTGAATTCTACAAATGCTAACTTTCGATGGCAGGTAAGAGGTCCTTATAGTCAACTACTTTAGCTAATAGTTCGAGAAAACTTGCCGTGGATATTAAGATAGGTACGCACCAAATAAAAGTAAAATGCAATTGGGTAATTGGAAAAGTTCTGATAAGGTCAGTTGGGTGATCGAATATGTTAAAAGGCAAAATCGTTTGAGAACTCAAGGAGAATAGCTATTTTTACAACTTACACCAATAAACACCAAAGGGCTACCGTTAATCGCCTAGGACTACTACTAGCCACTACGGGCTATCAATAAATACCGAGGGCTACAACGAATCACTGAGGGCTACCACTAATCACTGAGGGCTACCACTAATCACTGAGGGCTACCAATAATCACTGAGGGCTACCATTAATCACTGAGAGCTACCATTAATCACCGAGGGCTACCATTAATCACCGAGGGCTACCATTGATCGCTGAAAGCTACCATTGATCGCTGAAAGCTACCATTAATTGCCGAGGACTACAGATAATTGCTGTGAGCAACTATTAATCACTGAGGGCGACGATTAAACAAAATGGTCTACGATTAATCATTGAAGGCTACTGTTAATTATTGAGAGCTAACTTTAGATACTGTGGGCTAACACAAATCACTGAGAAATACCCTTAATGACCAATAGCTACTTCTAAGCACTAAGAAATGCCACTAATCACTGAGGACAAATTCTTTCCGTCGCAAATCCTTCAACTATGAGAACATAAGAAGTACGACCAAGAAGTACACTGCTGACTGACAAATCGTGACAATGATCAAGGTAGAAAGAGAAGGAGTCACCAAATCTTACCATTACACACGCAAGGCACTGTCGTCGGCGTGGTGCATTGTATTGGCGCTTCAAGACAAAAAGAAAACATCATCTAATGTCGGGAGAAATTACAGAATGCATGCCTAGCAGACGGGTCGAATCATAGACATGTGAAGAGGATGTATTCGTGGAGAAATAGGCCGAACGTACAAGATTAGGTCGAGAATGAGGCAACAACTTATCGGTAAAAAGTTGGGATAAGTAAACTGTATGGTATACAAACTCCTTTCCAACTTCATGCTAAATTCACAACCTTTCAAAAGGTTGGCATGATTGCATTTAATGCACTTGAATGTTTGACAACAATTCAACTTAAAATACAATTCTATCTTAATACTCGACATCTTTAAACTCATTATTTTCTGATAAAAAACGAAAACACGATACTTGTCTGATTATGCGCTGGTCCAATCTGAAGCAAATTTCAGGTTCATCTTCGTTAACATTTTCAAGAAAACCAACTCCTGATGATAATGTGATTGATGATGATGGAACTGATGATTGATGATCATGATTACAATGATGATTGATAGCTGTCATAGATACGACGATAAAATTGATCGTAGTAATAAGACGCAAAAGCAAATATTGAAATCTTACTTGGAGATGGACAGGGCTGTTGCGTACTTGTCATACACTGCATTGACACTTCAAAAGAAGGGGAAGACATAATCCATTGTCATGAGAAATTGCAGAGCTACAAGTTCTGCCAATACACAGAGCGGGGAGCAGGTGGGGCAGAATGGGTGTCAAACCTGATAGGGGCCCCGAAAGCTACAAGATGGTTCTTTGGCGGCTTATAAATTTCATTATTACGTCATCGGGGGCCTCGTTTTTCCATATGCCCCAGGCCCCATACAAGCTCTGAGGGGGCCTGTCAATAACTAATTCTTAACATGTGCAAAGGACAAGTCACTTCACAATTTGAACATTCACAAGAGGATTTCAAAATTTTCCCACTACGACCCCATGCAACGTAGCTTCGAAACATAGATTCTTAATATAAACATTGAACAAGTATGTGCCAAAGAAGAGCCTTGTATATACTAGAACTGAACGATAGAACTGCGGGACTGACAACAGCATGCAACGCACGTGAAGGTCATTTGAGTGCTAGGCTGAGCATTCATGGGTGATAGGGGGCAATTGTATGAAGTCACATATGGATATTCCGTAAACTAATTTTACAAAACTTGGCAAACTTACCATTGATGCCCCCAAGCCCCCTCCCTTCAAAGATGTACAAAAACACCCGGCACTGATGCTGAATAATTCAGATCTCATTTCAAAACCTATATAGTCCAAGGACACTAAATTCAATCAAGCCGATCTATCAACCGAACCAACAAATACCTCTCTAATTAAACCAATCTAGTGAAGCAGACTTGACGGATACCGTAAATTCTCTTTTTAGCCCCCCTCTCAATTAAGCCCCCCTCTCCAATAAGCCCTCCCTTTCTGGACTAGAAAATTTATTAAGCCCCCTCTCTATTAAGCCCCCCTCTCTATTAAGCCCCCTTATAAAATATTAAATAGTACCAAGTGTAACTAAGCTTCATAGGAGTAAGCACACTAAGAGTGATCACGCTCAGTAAACAATAGTTCCCAGCCTTTAAAGAATCAAAGTCATTCATTAACTTTCTGCAGATAAAAACGTTCTATATCAACGTGTTACCATATAATTTTTCAATTGTGTTTGCTCTGCTGGTAACTTATGATGTATAAACTAATCAATTTGAATATTTTTCTCTATTTTCAAGCAGCAAATATGCAGTATACTATTAAAAATTTTCAAAACATTTATTTAGCCCCCCCTCTCTTATAAGTCCCCCTCTCCAATAAGCCCTCCCTCTAGAGCGCTTGAGATCAATAAGCCCCACGGGGGGCTTAATAGAGAATTTACGGTACTATCAGGCCATTTTTCTGCAATTTCTTCCCCATTCTACTCACAGAAATAACACTGAAGTAGATAAACATTCATTATACACCGTGATTAAATATACAACAATGTATATGGAGTTCAAACAATGCTGGACACTCGGGGTGGGCACTGGGAGGGTGGACGTTACCCCTTAATACTAATCAAGGATAGTGAAATTTTAGGGAGCAGTCCCTAAACGTTTTCCTTGACACCTAAAATCCAGGCTCCCGTGCTTTGGGTTACCACCCTCCCCCATATATAGAGCTATATACCCATCACTGAATTCAAAGACACCAAATGAACTTTCATCCCGGAAAAGAGGCTTCTAACGATAGGGCATTGATGCCGACCAATATCACATTTTCAATCTGTTCAGCTCCAGTTAATCTTTACTGAAACTTACTTTCAGAAATATCCAATACAATCGAAAACCCATAAACCGCACCATCACAACAGAAATCACATAAACTTTCTGTCACACAATATCAGTCGCGAAAAACACACCATTTTGGTGCCACATGACTGAGACACAAGTGAAAGCAACAAATTTGTCCATTGCTGAACAAAAGCAACAATACAAGGTGAAGCTATGTCACGTGGGGTTTGTTCTCTCCTTAAAAACCTCCCATTTTCATACAGCTGGAGCCCTGGATTACCGAAAACATCAATATGCACAAATCACTCTGCATGTAGCATACCTTTGCTTGAAGGACTGTATACACTTTGTCGGACTGCGGTGGCGCTTGTACTAAGAGGGCTTGAAGTGCTAGCAGTCTGTAATGTGCTCACCGTCTCAAATGTGCTCACCGTCTCAAATGTGCTCACCGTATGTGATGGCTTCAAAGTAAATGCAAGACTGCCCGATACTACGGAGGAGGATGCCGCTGGGAATATTTTAGTTTGCGTACATATATGCGTAACTGTCACCGTTTGGGTTACTGGCACCGTTGTTGGCTCTGGGCAAAGTGAAGAAGACGTCCATCCACCAGTAAACGAGCTTGTGGAGCTTGAAATTGCTGTTGAAGTTGGCTCAACAGGACAAGTAGCATTCCTGTATTGCAACTCTGTTGTATTCTTACGACAATATTCACATTGTCTATTCTGAAATCGGAAACAGCCACTAGTCCCATTTCTGTAGATTCCAGCCAAATCCCTCCACTCAGAGCAAACTAGAAGAGGATTACATGGTCTCAGTAAAATTTGTCTATGTCTTGATGAATTGGGAAGCTCCGTGCTTCCAAAGCTACGCATAAAGGCTTCGCACTAGAGCAAGCAGTGCCTCTAAACCTAAAAACTATTTGAACCATGTCCATAACTTACGATATCCTTCGCAGATTTCAGCAAAGCTAAAACGACCGCGACTTGTGTACTGCTTTTACCAGCAGAAATGAAAGTTATAAAGGGTTCACCAAAATAGCAAATCCAAGCGAATCCGCTGAACTCACTGCAAAATCGCAAATCCACAATATCGCTAAATTCAGAATATCGCTAAATTCAAAATAGCGTGAACCTTTAATTCGCCGCAGTTTACTGTAAATTTCAGAGAGGAAATGTGGCACGATGTGAGATCAGCATTGCAACTGCGCTGCATGTGTGTTTTTGATGAATAAATCAACAGCAAAGCAGAACAAAACTTGCATATAATGGACTGTGTAACGTGCAGGTGCATGTCATTTGTATCCGTGAAGTGATTCGTGAATTAAAGAGAGGCATGTGGGTGTCTTTTCGCGTCGGGTATGTCTGATTCTGAAGAAACAAACAACTGAAAATTCTCTCCGGTAAAGACACTTAAAACAATAGAGGAAGTAGCGAATCATAAAGAGGCCTTTATAACACTTTAGGAGGTGTTCAACGTCATTCTAATGTCGTGCTTTCTTATGAATGACTTTCCCAGATCTGTATCAGTGTACAGTGTAGTTTTCTGTTTTCACTATGTGTTTTAGTCGCGTATTTTCTGGATACTCTCTATGCGTCTTCCATCGAGCTTTGCTCATGTGGGTGCACAACATCTGTTCACGTTTATCTTGATCAAAGTAAACAGCAGAAAAACAAATACATTCCCTAACTCTAATGAAGCCAGTCCGCCTTCCAGCTCACAAATCTCGCAAGCATTGCCAAAGTGCTAATCAATTCCAAATACTATACTCCTTCAAAGAAAGAACTCTGACAAGATTCAACATCAACAAGTGGATTTCTGCGACAAATTTCAGTGTTGGTAAGGCACTGGGGTCTCTATTGACAAAGGACAAAGCAGCCTCAACCGATAACTGATTGCCACAGCTACATTCAAAGGGGATCTAGACAGTGATACCTTCAAACACTAACCGCAAAGAAGAAAAATGCCTGGTCTCAACAGCTGCCGTTTCCCCGTCTTCCCATACTACATTGAACAGACACTTTATCAGCTATGTTTTGTAAGGCCCCAGTTGACCAGGACATTGTCTCAAGGTATAAGGAAAGATACAACAGACACTCGTTAATTGAGCGAAAGAATTAAAAGGTTTAGCGTCAGTTTGTCGTGCTGGTGCATGATATCAGTAAATCAAAGGAGATGCTTCAGGGCTACATTAGTCTGTTTTTCACCAAGCGAAATCGATCGGGCAATGTAGAATCCCTCGAACTTACGCATGCGCATTATATTTCTCGTGGGCGAGGACAATCGCTGCAGCGATGACTTTGGTGTTTCCTTCGCGTGCTACTGTCTTCAGGTGATCAACAAAAGCATGTGGAGTGACTTGAGACAGTTAAATTGCGACCTCAAGTAGCGAAGAGAATGCTATCACTTCCTTTCGCATCGCGCGAACGATTTCGCCAAGTGGAAAATAGGCTTTAGTTTCACTTGTTCCAGGTGCAAATCAATAGTTAGTGTGCAGGCAGTGCGTACAAGAAACTGCATGTGCATAGTCCATAATGCGTAAAGGCCCATTTCCATTTAATTCGGATTTCGAACTTCGAACGCGAACTCAGTCTCCCCCCCCCCCCCCCAGTCCATACCGGAACATTTGCGATGTGCGAACGTTATGATGTGGACTCGGAACGCAATGAGTTCACATGCGAATGCCGAATCTGAAAGTAAGTGGAAATGGGCAGTAAGAGGATAACATTCCACATTTTAAAAATGAAGTGGCACTATTATTTTTTATCTCATTTTATTGTAGTTTTTCTTGAATATAGCAATTTATAAAGCTTTTATCGATGTAGGTACTTTTACAGTGGGAAATACTTGGTGCATTTATGAGCATCTATTCGTTTTAGCTTACCGTAAACGAAAAGTTAATAACGATGTCAATTAGTGTTAATATCAATACAGTACTACTTTTTTGTCTAGTAGATTTAAGTATGTTAGCTTGCATGGCTGACATTTGGGGCCGGGCCTTAGATCATACGGCGTGTGAAAACACTCTAAATCCAAAATTCCATATTATATGTAAGAGGACTGACCCAACCAGGAGGACTAGCCAAATCTACCAAGCTGGAGCTTTGCTGCATCTTCATAAGAAAGGCAGGTGCTCTTTAAGTTACTCTCTTCGAAGTATCTTCAAGCAACGACACTTCTTGAGCTAACCTTTCAACAAAAGGCCCTTTCGCTTCGTTCCAAAATCCATGAAGTAGATAAGCAAAAATGCAACTGACATCCTCGATAGGAAATGCCCTCGCTATGTCCTGTTTCAGCTGAGATAAAACTGAGCTGGTCTGTCAGCAATAAAGCACTGATATTTATGCTCCATTATGCTTTTATATGTTTCTGGGCAAGATGCTGCCGTTCTAATCATATCACTAGTCCAACGGACCTGTTTCTCTGACTGCTTTCCTTTTGATCCTTGCGTTTTCATATTGAAGCATACACTCTTAGTATCGATTGCGCATGCCTGACAAGGATTGTCCAGACTCTAGACAGCATTAATGTGAGAAGTTTGCAGTCCGACTAGATAACAGCTCGGATACTCAAAATGTGATGCTTTTTACATTGTACAATACCATTATGATCATTTACTTCTCGCAAAACGTATCTGAACTATATCAGCATGAAAGTAACGACAGAATTAATCCAAGTATCTTACAAAAACATATTCAGTTTGCGTGGTAAACCCTTAACTTATTAGGGATATCCTTATTTGCTAATTATTAATGTCTTTCCCACACTTTCTACTTTTTGAATTAATACATATTACAGATCTACATTTGCTTATACATATTCATCTATTTATTTCTCTGTTGCCAAGCAAGCAAGACATAAGTTCTATAGTGAGATTTGCATTTCTTGTAGTAGAAATAAAAGAATAAAGATGAAAAACTCAAGAATTTTTATTACTAGTACTATTAACAAAAGGAAGATTAAAAGGACATTATAAAGACATGCTTATCAATCTGCTAATAAACAAGAGTATTTATTCTAAAACATAGTCCAGCTCTTTAATATGCTTAAATATATTACAGTTGATATCACATAAACTATCTTTCAAAGCTTATTGAGATTTAGATACGACTAGCAAAATACTATGTTTACGGCATGCGGATGAATGACTTTCTTGAGCCTGGACTAACTGACCTTTAAAATGCTCTGCCTTGTAGTTAAGTGGCAATTTTTATGACACATAATATTATGATTAAACCATAGACTATGATCTGATTAGCCTGAATTTCATGAAGCCAATATTCAGCTCTATAGTTTAATTTGCATTATAGCGTATCACTTGGAGAAAACTGCAAGGTTTCGATATTCTCCATATCTCTCTAGTTGTCTAATTTACAAACCCACTCTTGTCAGTAAAAATGCTCCTATAAGAGGATTAAAGTCTAATTTAAAGAAAATCGTCAAGAGTGCCACACAAAGTCTGCAAATGAATTTTGTTCCATACAACTGGAAATATCTTTGTGAGACGACGATGAATTAGGCGCAAAAAACTCTAACAAAAAACGTTTGCTACAGAAAACGACTGGTACGAAATACACGTGGGATCACAATAAGGAGCAGGTCTAAACAATGCAGATGTGATGATGTATCACGAATATACCCTTATTCATCAAGAACACTTTTTAGATAGGTTGGAAAGCTTGCAATATAATTTTTTGTGCATGAGATACCAAGCCTTATGCTGTTATTGTAAGCATCGTCTTTGCATTGCAGGCTCTTATGTCCTTGCATAATAACGCTCGCGATGTAGCGCATAAATTTTTCGTTCATGATTTCACATTAAAATAGGTCTGTTTATTCCCACGCTTAGTTAAACGGCCTCTTAGACTGTGATAACCCATGAGAAAAACTACAACTTTCCCTTTCCAAAAAGATATTGGCCAGCATCATGTTGACATACTTCGTGTGTATAATTTCGCACACTGTCTGATAATGGTTCTAACGTACATGGGTCTCGCAAGATCGTGAATCAAATCAACTCAAAATTGCGACCATATCAGATGACAATTTGCAATGGTCCGCGACACTCTCCTGACTTCATATAAATGTAAGCTAGTTTTACGGAAATCAGGCTTTACCGATAGATGCTGACAAGCATGTGCCTTTACAATAAATATGACATAAGCCACACTTACTAGTTGGGAGTGTAGCGGTTGGTGGAAGTGTCGTGGGAGGACAAGACGTGACATTCTTGTACCATCTGGTAACTTGAAACTTTTCCAGTGATCCAATCGTGCAGTTTTGACGGCTAATATTCAAACAGCTTCCACTCAAGTCACGAAAGAGCTCAGACACGAGTGGGGTGCAATCTACGCAGTGAAATAAACAACAAAAATAACAATAACAACATCTAGAATAACAAAAAAATAATGCAATGTAGATTGCTTGGAGAGGGATTATTTTGATGGTAGTGAAGATTTAACATTTTTAAAAGGAACCTACAGTCATGGACAAAATATATCCGGACTATCTGCTCAAGATTTTGACAATAGATTTCCCCCTTCCCCCACCTATCAATGTTGTTCTTTAGTAAGAATTTAGTGAAAAGGCTTCTCGCATCAAGCATGAATTTCATCGTCGAAAACAACATTGATCTTGGGGGAAGGGGCGGGGGACACGCAAAGATGAGCAAAAGTCCAGTAATTTATGTCCAAGATTGTAGAACAAGGGCTAGTTCTAAAAGTTCCTTATTTTTGGACCTCTTTTGGTCACATTTTGCACTAAACGTTCCTTGATTCTAACTGCATATTTGACGCTTTAGACATTTTGAATGGTATGTGCTACGACAAAGCAGTAGAGACACTGTGCAGTTTCAATGGAAACCCACCTAGGAACCAATTGCTACAAGGAACGCACACAACTGTTAAGTGAATTTAGCTCCTTAATTCTCGATTGTATGTAGCGACAAGATTGGTTGGAATTGAAAAGCTCCCTAGGGAATTCATCCTTAGTGGCAGCAGTTCCGTACATTTTTTGGCCTGCTACCAGTCGGTTCTTTATAAAGCGGTTCCTTATGACAAAGTGTGTACAATGACAAGACGTACTGCATCACCAAAACAATAAATTGTCTCCAAAGAAACACTACGTTTTCGTAGCAAAATCTCCTAACCCTGCAACAATAGAGAATTCACACCAAATACTGAAAATATTCCAATCAGTGAAATCCATATTCCAAACAAAACAATCTTTTCACAATAGGGAAACTGCAAATGCTTCTTGTATATCCTTCTACATGACCAAATAACTGTGTGAAACACTGAAGTGCCGGAAAGAAAGCGTTTACCATAGCATAGTAGTCATACACCTGATTATACCAGAATCGATAGACATTTCACAATGAGTTGAGCGTTACCGGTTTTCTCGTAATAAACTTATAAGCGTTTCTAGTCATCCAATTTTCAATAAGTTTAAGCATGTCCAGGGACGTAGGAACCGGGGAGCAGAGGGGCCATGGCCCCCCCACTTTTTAGCAAACAATGCAAAAGTGCCCCTTTGAAGCCCATAATGGGTTTGGTAATGTGCCCCATTTAGGACTTGGCCCCATCCACCTTTTAGATGCTTCCTACGTCCCTGAGCATGTCATTCGTATCTAGGCAACAAGACATAAACATGCATATTCCCATCTCCTTCCTTTTCCAGCTTCCTTAATTTCTTCCCTGCTGAACACGAAATCTCAATATGATGTCAACAGAAAGATAGTTTCCTTCTAGATTATACGACCGGAAAATGAAAACTTTGATACTACTATCAAGTAATTGACTGACCAAAACATATAATCTAGAAATATTGAGAGATCTCTGTCATACTTGTGTAAATAGGCTCGACCTCGACACTGGGAC